>CM076184.1:102184423-103532000 GCA_038277355.1 Encarsia formosa | reverse complement strand
TTTATTTATCTATAAAAAAAAGCCTCGTGAGCTCGGCGTTATGGCATTGTAGCAGCTTGGGGGATCATTTATTGATTTATTTTAAAAAAAGCTTCGCGAGCCCGGTGTTATGGGGTTGTAGCAGCTTGGGGGATTATTTATTTATTTATTCATTTCTGAAAAAAACTCGCGAGCTCGGCGTTATTGGGTTGTAGAAGCTCGGGGGATCGTTTATTTTTTTATTTAAAAAAAAAAAGCCTCGCGAGCTCGGTGTTATGGGGTTGTAGCAGCTGGGGGATTATTTATTTATTTATTTATTTATAAAAAAAACTCGCGAGATTGGCGTTATGGGGTTGTAGCAGCTGGGGGAATCATTTATTCATTTATTTAAAAAAAAGCCTCGCGAGCTCGGCGTTATGGGGTTGTAGCAGCTTGGGGGATCATTTACTCATTGATTTAAAAAAAAGCCTCGCTAGCTTGGCGTTATCGGGTTGTAGCACCTTGGGGGATCATTTATTTATTTATAAAAAAAAGCCTCGTGAGCTCGGCGTTATGGCATTGTAGCAGCTTGGGGGATCATTTATTTATTTATTTTAAAAAAAGCTTCGCGAGCCCGGTGTTATGGGGTTGTAGCAGCTTGGGGGATTATTTATTTATTTATTCATTTCTGAAAAAAACTCGCGTTCTCGGCGTTATGGGGTTGTAGAAGCTCGGGGGATCATTTATTTATTTATTTATAAAAAAAGCCTTGCAAGCTCGGTGTTATGGGGTTGTAGCAGCTTGGGGGATTATTTATTTATTTATTTAAAAAAAAGCCTCGCGAGCTCGGCGTTATGGGGTTGTAGAAGCTTGGGGGATTATTTATTTATTTATTTAAAAAAAAGCCTCGCGAGCTCGGCGTTATGGGGTTGTAGCAGCTTGGGGGATTATTTATTTATTTATTCATTTCTGAAAAAAACTCGCGAGCTCGGCGTTATAGGGTTGTAGAAGCTCGGGGGATCATTTATTTATTTATTTATCAAAAAAGCCTTGCGAGCTCGGTGTTATGGGGTTGTAGCAGCTTGGGGGATTATTTATTCTTTATTCATTTCTGAAAAAAACTCGCGAGCTCGGTGTTATGGGGTTGTAGCAGCTTGGGGGATCATTTATTTATTTATTTAAAAAAAAGCCTCACGAGCTCGGTGTTATGGGGTTGTAGCAGCTTGGGGGATCATTTATTTATTTATTTCAAAAAAAGCCTCGCGAGCTCGGTGTTATGAGGTTGTAGCAGCTGGGGGAATCATTTATTCATTTATTTCAAAAAAAGCCTCGCGAGCTCGGTGTTATGGGGTTGTAGCAGCTTGGGGGATCATTTATTTATTTATTTAAAAAAAAGCCTCGCGAGCTCGGCGTTATGGGGTTGTAGCAGCTAGGGGAATCATTTATTCATTTATTTCAAAAAAAGCCTCGCGAGCTCGGTGTTATGGGGTTGTAGCAGCTTGGGGGGTCATTTATTTATTTATTTTGAAAAAAGCCTGGCGAGCTCGGCGTTATGGGGTTGTAGCAGCTGGGAGAATCATTTATTCATTTATTTCAAAAAAAGCCTCGCGAGCTCGGTGTTATGGGGTTGTAGCAGCTTGGGGGATCATTTATTTATCTTTTTTAAAAAATGCCTCGTGAGCTCGGCGTTATGGGGTTGTAGCAGCTTGGGGGATTATTAATTTATTTATTTATTCATGAAAAAAACTCGCGAGCTCGGCGTTATGGGGTTGTAGCAGCTGGGGGAATCATTTATTCATTTATTTCAAAAAAAGCCTCGCGAGCTCGGTGTTATGGGGTTGTAGCAGCTTGGGGGATCATTTATTTATTTATTTAAAAAAAAGCCTCGCGAGCTCGGCGTTATGGGGTTGTAGCAGCTTGGGGGATCATTTATTTATCTTTTTTAAAAAATGCCTCGTGAGCTCGGCGTTATGGGGTTGTAGCAGCTTGGAGGATTATTCATTTATTTATTCATTTCTGAAAAAAACTCGCGAGCTTGGCGTTATGTGGTTGTATCAGCTGGGGGAATCATTTATTCATTTATTTAAAAAAAAGCCTCGCGAGCTCGGTGTTATGGGGTTGTAGCAGCTTGAGGGATCATTTCTTTATTTATTAAAAAAAAAGCCTCGCGAGCTCGGTGTTATGGGGTTGTAGCATTGGGGGATCATTTATTTATTTATTTATAAAAAAAAGCCTCGCTAGCTTGGCGTTATGGGGCCGTAGCACCTTGGGGGATCATTTATTTATTTATAAAAAAAAGCCTCGTGAGCTCGGCGTTATGGCATTGTAGCAGCTTGGGGGATCATTTATTTATTTATTTTAAAAAAATCTTCGCGAGCCCGGTGTTATGGGGTTGTAGCAGCTTGGGGGATTATTTATTTATTTATTCATTTCTGAAAAAAATTCGCGATCTTCGCGTTATGGGGTTGTAGAAGCTCGGGGGATCATTTATTTATTTATTTATAAAAAAAGCCTTGCGAGCTCGGTGTTATGGGGTTGTAGCAGCTTGGGGGATTATTTATTCATTTATTTATTCATGAAAAAAACTCGTGAGCTCGGCGTTATGGGGTTGTAGCAGCTTGAGGGATCATTTCTTTATTTATTAAAAAAAAAGCCTCGCGAGCTCGGTGTTATGGGGTTGTAGCATTGGGGGATCATTTATTTATTTATTTATGAAAAAAAGCCTCGCGAGCCCGGTGTTATGGGATTGTAGCAGCTTGGGGGATTATTCATTTATTTATTTATTCATTTCTGAAAAAAACTCGCGAGCTCGGCGTTATGGGGTTGTAGAAGCTCGGGGGATCATTTATTCATTTATTTAAAAAAAAGCCTCGCGAGCTCGGCGTTATGGCAATATAGCAGCTTGGGGGATCATTTATTTATTTATTTAAAAAAAAGCCTCGCTAGCTTGGCGTTATGGGGTTGTAGCACCTTGGGGGATCATTTATTTATTTATAAAAAAAAGCCTCGTGAGCTCGGCGTTATGGCATTGTAGCAGCTTGGGGGATTATTTATTTATTTATTCATTTCTGAAAAAAACTCGCGATCTCGGCGTTATGGGGTTGTAGAAGCTCGGGGGATCATTTATTTATTTATTTATAAAAAAAGCCTTGCGAGCTCGGCGTTATGGGGTTGTAGCAGCTTGGGGGATCATTTACTCATTCATTTAAAAAAAAGCCTCGCTAGCTTGGCGTTATCGGGTTGTAGCACCTTGGGGGATCATTTATTTATTTATAAAAAAAAGCCTCGTGAGCTCGGCGTTATGGCATTGTAGCAGCTTGGGGGATCATTTATTTATTTATTTTAAAAAAAGCTTCGCGAGCCCGGTGTTATGGGGTTGTAGCAGCTTGGGGGATTATTTATTTATTTATTCATTTCTGAAAAAAACTCGCGTTCTCGGCGTTATGGGGTTGTAGAAGCTCGGGGGATCATTTATTTATTTATTTATAAAAAAAGCCTTGCAAGCTCGGTGTTATGGGGTTGTAGCAGCTTGGGGGATTATTTATTTATTTATTTAAAAAAAAGCCTCGCGAGCTCGGCGTTATGGGGTTGTAGAAGCTTGGGGGATTATTTATTTATTTATTTAAAAAAAAGCCTTACGAGCTCGGCGTTATGGGGTTGTAGCAGCTTGGGGGATTATTTATTTATTTATTCATTTCTGAAAAAAACTCGCGAGCTCGGCGTTATAGGGTTGTAGAAGCTCGGGGGATCATTTATTTATTTATTTATCAAAAAAGCCTTGCGAGCTCGGTGTTATGGGGTTGTAGCAGCTTGGGGGATTATTTATTTTTTTATTCATTTCTGAAAAAAACTCGCGAGCTCGGTGTTATGGGGTTGTAGCAGCTTGGGGGATCATTTATTTATTTATTTAAAAAAAAGCCTCACGAGCTCGGTGTTATGGGGTTGTAGCAGCTTGGGGGATCATTTATTTATTTATTTCAAAAAAAGCCTCGCGAGCTCGGTGTTATGAGGTTGTAGCAGCTGGGGGAATCATTTATTCATTTATTTCAAAAAAAGCCTCGCGAGCTCGGTGTTATGGGGTTGTAGCAGCTTGGGGGATCATTTATTTATTTATTTAAAAAAAAGCCTCGCGAGCTCGGCGTTATGGGGTTGTAGCAGCTAGGGGAATCATTTATTCATTTATTTCAAAAAAAGCCTCGCGAGCTCGGTGTTATGGGGTTGTAGCAGCTTGGGGGGTCATTTATTTATTCATTTTGAAAAAAGCCTGGCGAGCTCGGCGTTATGGGGTTGTAGCAGCTGGGAGAATCATTTATTCATTTATTTCAAAAAAAGCCTCGCGAGCTCGGTGTTATGGGGTTGTAGCAGCTTGGGGGATCATTTATTTATCTTTTTTAAAAAATGCCTCGTGAGCTCGGCGTTATGGGGTTGTAGCAGCTTGGGGGATTATTAATTTATTTATTTATTCATGAAAAAAACTCGCGAGCTCGGCGTTATGGGGTTGTTGCAGCTGGGGGAATCATTTATTCATTTATTTCAAAAAAAGCCTCGCGAGCTCGGTGTTATGGGGTTGTAGCAGCTTGGGGGATCATTTATTTATTTATTTAAAAAAAAGCCTCGCGAGCTCGGCGTTATGGGGTTGTAGCAGCTTGGGGGATCATTTATTTATCTTTTTTAAAAAATGCCTCGTGAGCTCGGCGTTATGGGGTTGTAGCAGCTTGGAGGATTATTCATTTATTTATTCATTTCTGAAAAAAACTCGCGAGCTTGGCGTTATGTGGTTGTATCAGCTGGGGGAATCATTTATTCATTTATTTAAAAAAAAGCCTCGCGAGCTCGGTGTTATTGGGTTGTAGCAGCTTGAGGGATCATTTCTTTATTTATTAAAAAAAAAGCCTCGCGAGCTCGGTGTTATGGGGTTGTAGCATTGGGGGATCATTTATTTATTTATTTATAAAAAAAAGCCTCGCTAGCTTGGCGTTATGGGGCCGTAGCACCTTGGGGGATCATTTATTTATTTATAAAAAAAAGCCTCGTGAGCTCGGCGTTATGGCATTGTAGCAGCTTGGGGGATCATTTATTTATTTATTTTAAAAAAATCTTCGCGAGCCCGGTGTTATGGGGTTGTAGCAGCTTGGGGGATTATTTATTTATTTATTCATTTCTGAAAAAAATTCGCGATCTTCGCGTTATGGGGTTGTAGAAGCTCGGGGGATCATTTATTTATTTATTTATAAAAAAAGCCTTGCGAGCTCGGTGTTATGGGGTTGTAGCAGCTTGTGGGATTATTTATTCATTTATTTATTCATGAAAAAAACTCGTGAGCTCGGCGTTATGGGGTTGTAGCAGCTTGAGGGATCATTTCTTTATTTATTAAAAAAAAAGCCTCGCGAGCTCGGTGTTATGGGGTTGTAGCATTGGGGGATCATTTATTTATTTATTTATGAAAAAAAGCCTCGCGAGCCCGGTGTTATGGGGTTGTAGCAGCTTGGGGGATTATTCATTTATTTATTTATTCATTTCTGAAAAAAACTCGCGAGCTCGGCGTTATGGGGTTGTAGAAGCTCGGGGGATCATTTATTCATTTATTTAAAAAAAAGCCTCGCGAGCTCGGCGTTATGGCGTTATAGCAGCTTGGGGGATCATTTATTTATTTATTTAAAAAAAAGCCTCGCTAGCTTGGCGTTATGGGGTTGTAGCACCTTGGGGGATCATTTATTTATTTATAAAAAAAAGCCTTGTGAGCTCGGCGTTATGGCATTGTAGCAGCTTGGGGGATTATTTATTTATTTATTCATTTCTGAAAAAAACTCGCGATCTCGGCGTTATGGGGTTGTAGAAGCTCGGGGGATCATTTATTTATTTATTTATAAAAAAAGCCTTGCGAGCTCGGTGTTATGGGGTTGTAGCAGCTTGGGGGATTATTTATTCATTTATTTATTCATGAAAAAAACTCGTGAGCTCGGCGTTATTGGGTTGTAGCAGCTTGGGAGATCATTTATTTATTTATTTTAGAAAAAGCCTCGCGAGCTCGGCGTTATGGGGTTGTAGAAGCTTGGGGGATTATTTATTTATTTATATAAAAAAAAGTCTCGCGAGCTCGGCGTTATGGGGTTGTAGCAGCTTGGGGGATTATCTATTTATTTATTCATTTCTGAAAAAAACTCGCGAGCTCGGCGTTATGGGGTTGTAGAAGCTCGGGGGATCATTTATTTATTTATTTATAAAAAAAGCCTCGCGAGCTCGGTGTTATGGGGTTGTAGCAACTTGGGGGATTATTTATTTTTTTATTCATTTCTGAAAAAAACTCGCGAGCTCGTTGTTATGGGGTTGTAGCAGCTTGGGGGATCATTTATTTATTTATTTAAATAAAAGCCTCACGAGCTCGGTGTTATGGGGTTGTAGCAGCTTGGGGGATCATTTATTTATTTATTTACAAAAAGCCTTGCGAGCTCGGTGTTATGGGGTTGTAGCAGCTTGGGGGATTATTCATTTATTTATTTATTCATCTCTGAAAAAAACTCGCGATGAAAAAAAAAAAAAAAAACTTTCATCATTGACATTAATATAATTTTTATTTAAAGGTTAATCTATTTTTTTCAATCGAGCAACGATAAATTTAAAATTTTTTATTTCTTTACAAACGACTATATCACGCCAAAATACAACAAAAAACTCTGAAAATATCAAAATAAATTTTTTTTGAGAAGAGCAGTCGACATTCTATATCCCTGGAGAAATGTGCGCTCTGAACTTGGCAAACCGTGCCCATGATTCTTATATCGAAACCAACGCTGTTTTCAACTTTGATTTTTATCTCAAAATCTAAGAGGGCTAGAAAAACGCGGTCTACGGCAAAATTTTGTTTACAAAAAATTTAGTTCAATCATTTTTTTTTAAATCATTCTCGGCGCCAAATTCAAATTGTTAAGGCTGTTTTTCGAATTTTTTTCCCTAAAAAATGCGATTAAAAAAAACGGTGATACATACCTCTCTGAAAAAAAAATATGTGATGTATTTTAGGAAAAAATAGCTTTACAAATTTTTTCAAATTTTTGGAAGTGGTGGAAGACACTTTTTAGGCCAAATTATTGAAATTTTTTATCTAAATCGCCACCTAGTGGCTGCATACTGCGTTAAAATATAACAACATTCATATCACTGAACTACATTTTTTGTAAACAAAATTTTTCCGTCAACCGCGTTTTTCTGGCCCTCTTAGATTTCGAGATAAAAATTATAGTTGAAAAATCACTATTTCACCCCGTGCATGCGCAGTTCAGGGAATGAAAAATTGCGGTTTGCGCCAAAAGCTTCCTTTTTTCAAGACCTTTCAAATGATATGTATATATATATATATATTGTAGGGGTTTCGGCATAAAAAAAATTTGTCCTACCTGACCTAGATTGAAAATAACTATTATTTAAACAATTTTTTAGTGATGAACATGGTTGAACTGATCTCGTTAGAGGTATTAAAATTTTTTTTTGCAGAAACCCCTACAATATATATATCATTGGGAAGGTCTTGAAAAAAGGAAGCTTTTGGCGCAAACCGCAATTTTTTATTCTCTGAACTGCGCATGCGCGGGGCGAAATAGTGATTTTTTTTTCATGTTAAAGCAGTAGGGCGACGACAACACGGAAAATATGATGATCCGGATAATAGCATAAGGCAAGCAACAGTTATGTACTTCATTCCTGATGGTGAAGGCGAACATATATCCGTGTGTATGAAAACTTTTTGTGATACGTTTGGCTGTACTCAAGATGAATTAAAACCACTTATTAAAAGAAAAAAAGAAGGAATAAGTGTCCACGTGAACTTACGCGGTGGTCGTAGAAATTTTAAATTCACAGATAATGACGAAGCTCTTATTCAGCAACATGTAAACTCAATACCTCGAGAAGTGAGCCACTATAGTAGAGAAAAATCGAGTAAAGAGTATCTTAGTGAAGATTTGAATTTCAGTAGGCTTTTAGTGTCTTTTAAAATTCTTCATCCTAACAGCCGTGTAAACTATAAATTTTACGTAAAAATTTTCAAGAAATATTTTCCGAAGCTATCTTTTCGAAAACCTAGAGTAGATACATGTAAAACATGTGATTCTCTGAAAATGAAAATGAAAAGCAGCAATAAAAGAATTGCTGATAAGGCCAGGATTGACTTGGATTCCCATCATCGTTTGGTTGAGCATGCGTTTCATATGCATAAAACTGATGTTCAATCATCTTCGAGGCCTGGTAGTAAAATTTGTGTTATAGCTATTGACATGCAAAAAGTATTTCCTTTACCAACTTTAACTCACACTAATATGTACTACAGCCACCAACTTTCTGCTTTTAATTTTGGTATTCATTTGTTTAACACAAGCGATGCAATCATGTGCTTATGGCACGAAGGAGAAGCATCTCGGGCTGGTAATGAGATGGCTTCTTGCTTGTTTAGAATAATTAATAATTCTGTGTCACCGCTCAATAACATGAAACATTTGGAGTGATAACTGCTGCGGTCAAATTAAAAATAGAATGATGATTTTCTTGTACTTATATTTGACAGTCATTGATGTATTTGAGACTATTGAACACAAATTTTTACCTGTTGGACATACGTTCTCAGCCATTGACCGTGATTTTGGGCTCATAGAAAAATGAAAGAAAGTTTCAAAATGTCAAGTTATGGAAGATGTAGCCAAGGTTATTGAAGAGGCTCGCCCAAATAACCCTTTCAAAACTTTTCGTATGGAATCAAATAAATTTCTTGATTTTGAAAAAGCTGGTGACCAACTTATCACGACAAGAAATTTGAAAATTTCTGAAGCAGCCTGGCTGAAAATAAGCAAAAACGAGTTTGGGAAAATCTTTGTCAAATCTGATTTTTCTGATTCTAATTTTAAATCAGTGAATGTACTTAAAAAAGGTATAACCAAAGTTGACTTCAGAAATTCAGTGTTTGATGGACTGATACCACCTGGTATTTCCGAGTTGAAAAAACGAGATCTTGCAATTCTTGAATTTATTGAACCAGAAAATAGACCTTTTTATGAAAAAATTTGTTCTGAATAGTTATTAATAGTTATTATCAAGGAAAAGCTTGCTTTCATGGTCATTCAGAGTAAATATAAATATAAATAAAAATCTATGCTTTTGAAACATATTTTCATTTTAAAAATTGTATGTATAAATTTAATTGATTAGTTCTTGTAATTGAAGACTTCAAATAAAATTAGTTTTATTATGTTATCTCTTAAGAATGTAAAGAATATATTAATATAAAATATGAATGTCCAATGTAGTAAATATATTTTTTTCTGTACAATAGTAGTTTTTATCAATTTTTCTTTGAATAAAACAATTTGGACAACTTGTAACAAACAATTCAATAAAAATTACAACTACTTTTAAACAAAACATAAATGATTTTATTTTTTTTGTAAATCTTTAATTTTAACGATTGTTTACTTTTTTTTCAAAGGTGAAATAGTTTAATGAAGCTTGAATCTAATAATTACATTATAATTGTTTTTACGATCATTATAATCATTCTGTTATTTTACGTGATTAATTTAATAGAGTGTAGAAATTTTTTATAAACGTAATATTTTCAAAGTTTTTAAACAAATTTAGTTTAAAAATGTCAAGTGAAAGTTTTATTGAAGAAAATAATTTAAAAAAAGGCATGAAAAATCAGGTCTAGTTGTTCAATTCTGAAGAAAAAATTCAAACGTAAAATTAATGGTACTTACTGGGTTTTGAATTTCTAAAGGTGTTGAACTTACGGTGTTTTGAATTTCCAAGGGTCTGGTACTTAGGGGACGTTCATAAACCACGTGGTCATTTTTTCGAAGATTTTGAAGGGCCCTCCCTCCCATGAAGATCAGCGTAGTATTTTTATCAATTTTTCGACCCCCCCCCCTAAAGTCACGTGGTTTTTTTTACGATTTCAAATTGTAAATATGAATACTATTAGTTTTTTAAAGACATTATTTTTTAAGTTATAATTTAATGATTTAATACCAGGGGCGCAACAACTCCTTTCAGCTAGGGGGTGTCCTGAGGTCTACCCCCCCCCCCCAATAAAACTGACGTTGAGAAAAAAAAAAAACGATGAGTTCAATAAATAGACTGGTTAATTATCCCCCAAGCTCTAAACCCCCAAAACACTGGGCGTAGAGTTTAATGAATAATTTGATCAGCTATCCCCCAAGCCTTGAACCCCCAAAACCCTAGGCGTCGAGTTCAATAAATAAACTGATCAGCTATCCCCCAAGCTCTAAGCCCCCAAAACCCTGGGTGCCCGAGTTCAACAAAAAAACTTATCAGTTATCCCCCAAGTCTTGAACCCCCAAAACCCTGGAGGCGCGAGGTCAACGAAAAGACTGATCAGTTGGTAACCAGAGTTTTGGGAGGTTTAGAGTTTGGGGGATAACTGATCAGTCTTTTCGTTGACCTCGGGCGCCCAAGGTTTGGGGAGTTCAAGACGTGGGGGATAGCTGATCAGTTTATTTATTGAACTCAAGTTCAAAGAAAAAACTGATCAGTTATCTCTTCAGCTCTGAATCCCCCAAAACCCCATAAAAATCAATATTTAATCAATAAAATATCATTGTCATTTCAAGTAAAAATCTTCGAAAAATATTATTTTTAACAAAATATCAATTGAAATTGGATCCAAGGCTCAAAATATGGTAAATTTTCCAAAAGAATCAAGAAAGAATCACAGAAGAATCAAAAGAATCATCAATAATTCTGGAGAGCATAGTCCCTCGCTGGAAACCCAAGTTCAATAAAAAAACTGATCAGCTATCTCCCAAGCTCTAAACCTCACGAAACTCTGGTTACCGAGTGAAATAATTTTATAATTAAAGCGTACTTTATACTTGAATATCAAGTCCATAAAAAAGTGTTTTTTTTTGTTCCACAAAAAGGTTGTGGTGTACTTTAATATACATCACTTGGAAATATTACAAAATAATAAAAAGATAAAAAAATAAAAATAAAAATAAAAAATAACTAATAAACAAACAAAAATTTTTAAACTTTTCTCGAAATGTGTCTGCTTCTTAGAAGCATTTAATTTTTAGTTAAAAAAAAAAATTTGTTGATAATGTTGCAAACGAAGAGTTCACCAATAAGTAAAAATTTATAGCTTTTCAACCACCCCATTTTGGAGTTAAAAATTTCAGACTTACAACTTCATGATATAATTGCACCAGTTCAGCGTAGTTAGGTACCGTTACAAAATTATTTATTTCGTTAATTAAAATGCACTCATATTTTTGGAATAATTTAACTCGGGCGCCCAGGGTCTTGGGGGTTTAGAGCTTGGGAGATATCCGACCAGTTTTTTTGTTGAATTCGGGCGCCCAGGGTCTTGGGGGTTTAAAGCTTGGGGGATAGCCGACTTTAACGTTCGACAGTAAAATATTATGAATCAAAACATCGATTCATGCACTTTAAAAACCACGTGCTTTTCTGAATCAACAGCTCTACCCCCCACGTAACCTTTCGTAGCCTTTTAATCGCCCCCCCCCGCCCCCCCTCCCCCCTATTTGGGCCACGTGGTTTGTGAACGTTCCCTTACGGTGGTTTGCTTACAAATTTTTTATTATAAACATTCATAATTTTAATGCGACTACCATAACTAGCCAAAAAAGCTTGAATTGTATGATCTGACAAAACCCTATAGTTGTTTCCGTGATAAAATTATTCATCCGAGTTTTACCAGGCTTTTTATAATTTTTTTTTAACTAACTGAAATGTTACTTACGGTGTTTTGAATTTCCAGGCCTCAGATATTGAGCCCACGACGATACTTCGATTGTGTAATCGAACATCGAGACTCGTGTTCTTCTTTTTGAGAATGATGAATGAGGAAGGCCCTTTCTTGTCTTAGGAGATTGAAAGAAATCTCAACTTTTCCAGAATTTTTTGTATGAATTTGTGGATTAATGCTCCAGATCGATTCTAGATTCGACAGTGTCTGAAATTTTGTGGATTTTCTGTTGTTTCGAGAGACAATGAAGACACTGAAGAATTGATACCTAGGTATATAGTTTTTATTGTTTTTACACGACGTTTTCGTCTTTTTTAATGACCTATTCAGGTGACATTGATATTATTTGGATCGTGGAAGGATAATCTTAGAATTTCAGTACATGTAGACAATAAATAGACAGAAGTCAGATTGGACTTTTCAATCTTAGATTATTGTGTTCAGTAGTGGACATAGATCTTATGATTAGTCAGAGGAGAATATCTCTATCCAAGTTTTTAGAGCTGACATAATACTTTTAGGGAACTGTGGCAATTATTTCAGTTTTTTATTATCGTTGTTATTATCATTACTATTATTTTTTGTTTTTCTGAGATGTGTACATACACACTTGTTATGCAAGTTTGAGCGAATTCAAGATTGGAAAAATTCTTGATTGAATTGGGGAGGAAATAAATCCTCGGGAAATTTTTTACTTGGACATCTCTGCATAAACCACGTTTTTTGATTTTGTATTGGGCAGCGTTTGAGTCCAAGTTTTATATTGTTCTTACATGTTGTTAGGGGATTTATGATCCTCAGTGTGAGATCGTTTATGGAACACGTATGTATGTGTTATTCATTCACTACTCTGCCGTTTATTGGTTGTTTGAATTTTATTATATTCATCGCTAGGCGTGTGTTTTGTTAAGCAGCAGCAAGGAAGGAAGCAAGAAACAGAGAGAGAGAGAGCGATTTATTTTTCTTATGTATTAATATTGAAAGCTTTTAGCGATGATATTGATTTTGTCTAATGCATGGGAGAACACCCATCTATATGTTTTTGATCGCAGTCCATTTAGATATTTTGGTTTGAAACTTCTCTAAAACAAGGTTCTACCTTGTGATGGATTGATTTACCTTTTTGTATATGGCTTGGTTAATACCCTATTATAGAGTTGTTTTTGTTGAAAGATTTATTGATTCTGTGACGAATTTATTGATAGCTTCATCAATAATTTTGAGCTGTAGATAATAATTTTGTTTGAAGGATTGCATATTAGCAAGGGTGAGTTCTGATTAGGACTTATGGCCTTGTAAAGTACATGTGTACCGCATATAGGTTGACAGCGTTATTACTCTTTACATGTGTGCATACAGAATTATTTCGTAGCTCAAATTCTTGTAGGACATGTTAGTGAAATATTGTAGAGATTATTTATGGAGATGTTAAAATTTCTCTTAGCTTTCATTGGATTGATATTGATCTTGAGATTTTCCGTAATCATGGCAAGATTTACGAACAATGAAAGATTGTTAAATATTGGTGTTGGTTATCGATTTTATAACTCGAGGGGCTATCTAGTGTGTATAACGTTGACCTTTTTAACGTGCTAGTCGACCATGGAACTCGAGATTAAATTTTGATTTAGAGTAGGATCGTATCTACTTATTGATTTTTTAATTGTATTTTTAAGATCAATTTGAGATTATGATAGTGACATTGAGTCCAAGACTGCAAGTGATATTTATATTCACACTTTATTGCCGTAGATAACTATAAACATCTACGTATTTGATCTTGAAGGAGGAAGCGCGAAATACAATTATACAATTGAACGAACTTCAGTGAAGTTCAATTACAATTGTATGAGCGCTTCCTCCGAAAGATCAATCTCCCACCCAGAATTTTCCCTTAATTTTTTCGAAAAATTATTCCCTTTGAATCTACGGCAAGGCTTTAAAGAAATGAAGTCATCTGAGTCTAGTACCCCACGCGCCCACAGCAAGGCGTGGTGGCGGCGCTGTTTTTTAATTTTTATGCTTTGAATGTGTGGTATTTTGGGCACAGGGAGGGGTACTACGTATTTTATCTTTCAGAGGAAGCGCTCATACAATTGTAATTGAACTTTACTGAAGTTCGTTCAATTGTATAATTCTATATTCCTCAAAACTAACGAAGAAACGTGTTTTTCATTCGAAGCCAACGAGAACAGAGGCGGTTCTCGTATGAAAAACAACATTGGAATCGGGTGGGTTCACGTATCAGATTCGAGAAAAATATTTTTGATTTTATTTATTTCTTTTATCTATTCATATTCCAAAATTAAATCAACAGAATGAGAATCCATACGTTCTGAAATGTTTGGGCTAAATTGATTAATATTAATATAGATCTGAAAGTAACAGCATATATATACTTTTGTTTTAATTCTGTCAAAAAAAAAACCACTCGCCGTAACTTCTTACCTTTTTAAAGGTTTTTCATTTTAAAGATTTCATTTCCTTCGCTAGGTATAAGGTAAAATTTAAAAAAAAATGGTAAAATTCATCACTTGATTCCTGACAAGAACAAACAACTTATGACTCCGTTGAGATGAATGATTTTATTGATATTGAAGGACAATTAAAATGAATAAATTGAGATGAATAATTTGATGGAATTTTCTGAATAACCATCTCAAGGTTATACCAATTAGCTTTTCAGTTTTCTTTTATCATTTCAAAGTTTATGACCAAGTTTCAAACAAAAATATTAAACAGTAAAAAAGAAATCTCAAAAACCCTTTCTAAATTGTGATCGATGGAAAGTGAGAAATATGTTCTTATTAGTGACTATGAGAAATTATTTCTATATGGTAACTTTTATATTTTTGAGGACTTTCTAAAGTTGTCCTGAATTTAAGCATGTTTGGTACTTTCGTGAGGGGAAAAGAGGGGAGGGGACGGCCACCGCAGCGCCCGACGAGACGATTTTATTTTCAACTCATCAGTGCTCCGACCCTAATGAATGAATCATTTTGAAAATTTTACACAGCATAGTTGAAAGTCTATAGTTTCATTTAGTATTAGTTTAACGTTTTAAAAATATTTTGAAAAATTATAAAAAATCACGAAAACATAACCTAATTTTCAATTTACAAAACTCTGCGACAAAAGTTTAAAAACATTAACTTTTTTGATCTCACATTAAAAATTAAGACCTCAAGGTATTGTGTACAAGTTTTTAGATCAAAACATACAGTACAAAAAAAGTTAGAGCATTTCTTGTTCAGACGCGCATGGAATTTCACCACTGTGCGCTTGTTTTTCTTTGTTATCTTTTTCAAATGGTCGGAAAGGTACTATAAAAAAAATCTTAAAATCTTCTTCAAGCTAAAATCTACAAATCCTAATAATTCTTTTAATGGCCCCTGCTTTTTTGGATGAATGACACACGATCAAAGAAAAAAATAGCTTGATTTCTGTAAGAGTCCGGGTTAAATTATTTAAAAAACACTTTGATTTTTTAAAAAACTAAATCGAACAAAAAAAGGCAAAAATTCAATGATTACTTTGATATTAATCATAAATCAATCCGATCAAAATTGACAAAACGGCTGCATTTTTTCGTAAGTACCAAACATCCTTAAATCTCACCTTATAGCGCTGTTGCAGCATTATTTCAAAAGATACAGAAATTGAATTTTTATTGATAAGAGAACGACTCAAGTTAAAACAAAAATTTAATTTCCGTATTTTTTGAAATAATGCTGCTAAATAGCTCTATAATTTGAAATTAAACTTCAGGACAGCTTTAAAAGACCCTAAAAAATATAAAAGTTACCATACAGAAATAATTTCTCATAGTCACTAATAAAAACATATTTCTCACTTTCCATCGAGCATAATTTGGAAAGAGTTTTTGAGATTTCTTTTTTTCTGTTTAATATTTTTGTTTGAAACTTGGTCATAAACTTTGAAACAATAAAAGAAAACTTAAAAGCTAATGAATATAACCTTGAGATGGTTATTCAGAAAATTCTATCAAATTATTCATCTAAATTTATATTACAGTATTGCTTGTGCCATATGCCATTGAGCTGTACACAATTTCATTGTATTATGCACTTAAGGCCATTTTTTTCAAAAAACTGCTTATTTGAAACTATACGCTTTATATAAATTTATTTTCAAGTTTTTTTTATAATAAGTAAATTCTCATTTACTATTAAATTTATTTTCAAAAATTAAAAAAAAAAATTTGTTCAAGTAAATATTTTTGATGGATATAAATAAATAAAAGCTTACAAATTAGAAGATAAATTTATTAATTTTTTTTTTTTTTTGGGAAAAAATCTAATAGTGAATTTAAAATTCCTGTAAGAAATTTTTTTTATTTTTGAAAAATTCAAAAAAAAAAAAAAAACGGGCAGGAGAGCAGCCAGTACGGGTACGGGCTCCAGCCCACACAGCCATTCACTGTCGGGGACCGCTGTCTTCTGCTTTGCAATCTGCTCAGTGCACAGTGTGAGGCCCTCGGCCTCTTGCGTACGCGCAGCTCGCCTGCAGGCTGCAAGAGTGAGACAGAGTTATGAAAGATCCGGTTTATGAGCCACATGCAGCACATGTAGAGAAACCGGGTGCTCAGGGACTGGAAATGAAAAAATCTAAAGGAAATCAGCGCTTCGAATATTGAAACGATCATAACTTCTATACGCAGAACTTTTTCAGGATGATTTCTTTTTAATTTGCTCAGGGGATCATAGTCTACGCGTAGAATATATGGTCAAGGAAAAATAATCATCCTAATAGTGTTTTTTTCATGAGCGACCTAACCTAAAACTGAAATTTAAAGTATATAAAGCGGTACGCTTTCACGGTAGTCGGTGTTAAAAACCCACTCGCCGTCAAAGGGCTATCGACCTTTAGGATATTCAAAATCTCATTCATCAAATTTTTATCGTAACTGTTATCAATGGCTTTCTGCTTAAGAGTATTTAATTGTTTCTTTCAAGAAAAAGATCTTCAGTTAAGAGGAAACAAAAAAAGGAAAAAAATAACTACAAAAATCGATTAAATTGGTAGAGAAACTCATCGGAGTCATCCTAGTAAAAACTTTCTTTTTATATCTCACAATTACTATTCTTTCACTGGTGGATATTGTCCACATTATCGGAGATACATTAATTTATTTGTCTTCCGGTCGGAAGTAATTATTTAAATTATCAATTGATTTTGCCTCTACTTGATGGAAATTTATAAACATAATGGTTTTTTAAATAAAAACTCTGTCGTCAGATAGAGTAGTCAGATTTCCACTGATATTTTGTTTTAGTCAAATTTATAAAATAAGTTAACCTTAACATATGTTTTGCTATACAGTAGCTTCTTCACACGGTGGTCGCTTCAAAATAAAAAATAAAATATCAGTAGAAATTTGACTACTTTATAGACAGAGTTTTTATTTAAACAACCATTAAAATTATTTAAATACCAAACTTGTTACGGAGGGGACCACTATTCGCTCGTAAATATTTCGGCTCATTCGCTCAACTTTAAATTGATAGACTACATGGCTCCATCTATGAGTCTAGGCGGGGACTTTAGTCCCAGTTCTTACTCCCGCGCGCCGTAGTGCTGGGCAGTACCGCTGTCGCCGTTGCTGCTGCCTCAGGCCTCGCGTGCTGGCTTCTGGTTTTGGTGCTCAAGTGTGTGTGTGTGCAGCAGAGAGTTCTCCCGGCTTTTTCACGGTTCTTCTCAACGGCTCTTCTCATCGCCTTTTTCACCAGGCAGTCCCGGAACCTGCCGTTTCACCGTGCACCAGCTCATCCGGACGATCACTGACAGTAATTCTGTGATCATCAACAACCTCGGAGCCGCGCCATTACCACGGGTATCAGCTGCTCTTCACCGGTGGTCCACGGAGAATTTGTCTGGTTCAAGGACAATCCTCACTCATCGAACATCTCCAGGTATTCAGGTGCAAGGAACAGTCATTTCCTTGCCCCTTCTCATTTTTCATTTTCTCTAGCACAGAATTTACGACTCTGTGCTGATTTTGTCTATCTCAATGTGCACAAGCACGTAGCCATTTCGGCCATTTTCTCTCTCTCTCTCTCTATCGGGCTATCTCTCTCTATTTTCAAGGCCACTCTCTGCTGCTACTCGACCAACGCTCACACCTTTTAACGTAAATAAGAAAACTCTCATAATTTAAGTTCAAATCAATATCGGTGTTTACATTTACTCATGACTTGACTGTTACGCTCGGGCCTCTCTCTCTCTCTTCAAGACAACGCTCGTGAATAGACGGTTGCATTCGCCATTTTGTGAAACTTCTCGGGTTTCTCTTGGTTCTTTCTCGTGACTCTTTCTCATCATCCTCAACGTAGTCATCTCATCAGTACAGTCAACTCGACAAATCATCTACTTGGTGTTGGCTCAACTCGGAAGACATTTGATCTTCAATTAACTCAAACGGCTTGGCTCAATTCAATTCTTGGGTTACTTGCTCAGCAAGGAGAGCTTTCACGGCGTGGCATCTTTAGGTATTTCGCTCAGAACCGGTAACAATAATTTACCGGTGCTTTTACATTGTCCTTTTCACAGCCAGAAAATCAATAAAATTACTGTGCATTCTCTTGCCCTCTCTCTCTCTTTTCTTTGTGCTGTCTTACACGCAGCCATTTTCTTTTCTACTCTTTTCAAGGCCATTCTCTGTTGCTTTGTTTACCTCAACTGTACTCAAGCAAAACTCGTATTTATGGCTTGAATTAATATAATCAAGTCCATAAAGAGTTTTGATTAGGCGGTTTCTCAAATTAATTAATTTTCTTTACACGGAAATTAATGCTGGCAATTCTCAATTCAACATATTCTCATATCTCAGTTTCTCTCTTTAATTAATTATTATTCTCCTCTCAACGCTCAACTGGTCTACTCTCAAAAGGATCTACTCATCTTTAACAATCACCCAAGGACTCCGCTCAACAACAAAGAGGTTTTATCATAACTGCAAGCTCATTCATCAAGGTATACATCAACTCAAATGAGTTGATTGCAACTCTTTATTATTGTAAATATTCAAGGAAGGTGTATACTATTGGTTAACTCAACCCAGAAGGTCTGTAAATACTGTAAATAAATAATCAAAATTGTATATAATGGTAACTAATGGTTTACTCAATTTATTTGACAACCCTCCCCTACTAGCTTTTAATCCGGCAAATAAAAATAAAAATTAATATTACGGCAAATCCGTAACAAAACTACTTTTCCCGTAAAAGGGACAAAAAAAATTTTTGCCAGAGATTTGCATATTTTCTTTGTACAGTACAACTTTTTTTTACTACGTAGGAGGAATTTTACATTTTCGAGGCATTTTCAATAAATAAGAGAACAACTACCGGAGTGAATTAAAAAACTTATTATAGCACATTTTTATCATATGTATAATACAAAATTTAATGTGACGGGGACATTCTTTACTTTCACTCCTTAGATATGTAATATACTTTTTTATGCCTTTTAAAATCTCTACTATTATAAAGCAGAGTAGTATTTCTTTATAGACGCTAATCACGAAAATTACTAAACTGATTGTTTCAAAATTTCGCTAAGCGAAAGTAAATGTTCCAATGATGGTTTCAGTACTATATTCATTAACAAAAGTTTTTATATTGGTAATAAAAAATTAATTAAAAATTTAAGCATTTGGAGAATCTCATGGGTCTTTTTTTGAGGTCTGCACTTGGGTCCTACTTTACCAATCATTTTAACTTTTCAGTCGACCAGTAAACAAATCTCGAGCGAAGCCAAGACAAGAGATACTATAGTGATATTTCAGTTTTAGAGATTTGCTATATCAGAAAAGGACGTGAAATGAGGTGGATATATGTAAGTTACGCAAGTCCAAAATATCATGAGTCAGCGTTAAGCATCGTTGCAGAATACCGACAATCAGTTGTAATTAAAAGGAGCAAGGACCAGAACGTAGTAAGCTAAACTCGCTGAAGTACGCACAGTAAACGCGAATTCAATCTCGGGGTGGCTGATGAGGGAATTCCGAGGCGAATCAGCGTAATTGCAAAATGACAGCTAAATATGTGTACGCGTTGCTGTTAATGTTGGTGCAGTCATTTATAAAAGGAAAAAAACTGATATTTCAAATTACCGAAAACAAAATCGAGCTTGTTGTATATGCGCTCTAATAGTCTTTATAATGTGTCAACTTTTTGGCGGCATGCCACAATAAGTTGTTCGGACTCTTTAGGCTTACCCGTCTCTTTTGTTTTGAAGTCCATGCAAATGAATTTAATCATAAATTACAAAACACATGATTATATATTATTCTGTGATCAAATTATATCGAAGTATTATACCATTTTTTCACGCAGTAATTAAATGTATTTGATTTGAAGCAACGTCAATTTGTTATGAAATTGATAAAATAAGAAACTTATAATCAGTATGAAAATAATTCTAAAAGAAGTAAAAAAGTATAAGCTATGCAAGCATAAGATTTATACAAGGTTTTTGAGTCGTACTAGTACTCAAAAAACCCTCAAAATTTGGGCGCAAACTCTCAAACTTGGGAGTATACTCCCAATACCCCCTTGAGATTTTCTTTATAAAGACACAATTTTCAGAGTAAACTATCAAATTTGAGAGTTACTACCAAATTTTAGAGTGAACTCTCGAAATTCGAGAGTATGCTCTTAAAGTCAAGTCTTTATATCTAATCTTGAAAGTCCACTCTCAAATTTCAGAGTAAATTCTCATAGTTGATTCTTTATTTCTAACAGTTAAAAATTCACTCTCAAATTTAATGCTTACTCTCAACTTTTGAGAGTGACTCTTAAAATTTCAGAATAAGCTCAAATTGTTGAGCCTTTACCTTCAATTTTTGAAAGTGAAATATAAAATTTGAGATTTTGCTCTAAACTTTTAAAAATTACTCTTAAAATTTCAAAGTTAACTAGTCATTGTTGAATCTTTACTTCAAATTCTTTAGAGTAATTTATCAAGTTTGATATTTTTTAATTTTTGAAAATGGATCCTTGATAAGCTGATAGTATATCAAGCAAAAATACTTTGAACTTACTCAAAAAAATAAGATTTAATTATTTTGAAAAAAAGATGATCTATCAAAGTAAAGACTTAAATTTCAAGAGTTTGAGACATTATGATATGATAATATTTTGAATATTCAAAAATTTTAGGGTTGACGCAGTAGACTTAAATAAAAAAAAAAAATCTAGTCCTATCACGTATTTAAAATTTCTAAAAAAAAAAAATTAGTCCTAGAAAGAATCTCATAAACCAATGGTGCTATTTTAATTTGAAATTAAATATCGTCTTCATCAAAAATTAAATTTTTTATTTTATAACTCCGAAAATCAACTTATACAGTATAAAAGCTGTCAAAAGTGTGTGTGTGTGAGCTAATTTTTTGAGCTAATGCATCTAATTTAATTGTCTAAGCGTTAGATGTACTGGTTTTCGACTAAAAAAGTAAGAAATTGCTAAAAATCTTTTTTAATTTATTTAGTACTTGAGTATCTAAATCGATCGTTCAGTTTTAATTTTTCGGCTATGGTACTGTAATATATAATTTTTTAAAAAGGAATCTAAATAAAAAATTATACGCTAAGTATGATCTTTAAAAAATACTTTTACGCTAAATATAATAATCTTTTTTTGAAAATGAATTAATGAAAGAAGTCAAATCAAAAAATTTATTACGGACGACTTGAGGCCGAATTACTTATTATTTAAAAATAATTTTCTCTTCTAAAAGATGATTATATTATGTTGAATCACCTTCAATATACGTAAAGTTAACATTTTTCAATTATAGCACATACATGGAAAAACACATGCAAATTGCACACAACTCAAACACTTTTTAAAATTAAAACATGTTGTAATTGAGTTAGAAATCAACTAAATCACAATGTATGTCTATACTTGACCTGTAAAAATTTAATATTCTTTGAACTAAATTATCTCGAAAAAAAGCATTGATACCTGTGTTTTTTAAATTATATTTTGAATGCTCAGTGTGCTTCTTAACAACATATTTTAATTTTTAATTTTAAAAAGTGTTTGAGTTGTGTGCAATTTGCATGTGTTTTCCCATGTATGTGCTATAATTGAAAAATGTTAACTTTACGTATATTGAAGGTGATTCAACATAATATAATCATCTTTTAGAAGAGAAAATTATTTTTAAATAATAAGTAATTCGGCCTCAAGTCGTCCGTAATAAATTTTTTGATTTGACTTCTTTCATTAATTCATTTTCAAAAAAAGATTATTATATTTAGCGTAAAAGTATTTTTTAAAGATCATACTTAGCGTATAATTTTTTATTTAGATTCCTTTTTAAAAAACCAATCGCCGTAAACATTACTTTTTTAAAAGTATTTTTTAAAGATTTTATTGCGTAAATTCGGTAAATATTTAAATGTATTTCCTTTTTGTCCACAAGTTCAAAAAAACCAAACTCCATAAATACATCATTAATATTGTTGAAATATGTCTTAATAAATGATTTCACGATCTTAACAAATTCTAAATAATTTAACAATAACTAAGATATATTCAATTATTCTGATGTAAAACCACGACATAAACCAGAACCCATAAAAGTCCTAGGTAAATCAATTTCATATGTAAAAAAAAAAAATTCAATTTAGTATTTACCTATTTTTTAAATGTACATTGCATAACTTTATTTTAATGTAAATTTACATTGAAATGTAGCAAATACTCATTTGTAACCATAAAATGATTAAAAAAAAGATTAAAATTTTCAATGATTGGTTCATGTTAACTTAGATAAATCTAGTTCTTCTGTTTAAAATTTCTTTCATATAATTTTATCATTAGCCAGAACACATAAAAATCATAGACATAATTTATTGTTATGAACTACTTTTGAATTCGTTTTGCATACATAATAGATGGACAAACTAAATCCACTCTAAAAATAATGGAGCAAATGCTCATCCGTACTTTAAAAATCCATGCCAAATAGAATTCATAATTTTTGGTCCACTGGATACCTAGACCCAAAACTATCTATTTCTTTTGTACTTTTTAATTCTTGTAAAAAAAAAATTAACCAATTTTAAAATTTAAAATCACTTTGGCCTCATAACTTAAGCTTGCTTACAGAAAACAAAAAAGATAAAAATTTTTAATAATTGATTCATGTTGACTTGGATATATCTAGTTCTATAGGTTTAAATTTCTTTCATATAATTTTATCATTAGCCAGAACACATAAAAATCATAGACATAATTTACTGTTATGAAGTACTTTTGAATTCATTTTGCATACATAATTGATGAACAAACTAAATCCACTTTGAAAATAATGGAGCAAATGCTCATCCGTACTTTAAAAATCCATGCCAAATAGAATTCATAATTTCTGGTCCACTGGATACCTAGACCCAAAACTATCTATTTCTATTGTACTTTTTAATTCTTGTAAAAAAAAGTAACCAATTTTAAAATTTAAAATCACTTTGGCCGCATAACTTAAGCTTGCTTACAGAAAACAAAAAAGATAAAAATTTTTAATAATTGATTCATGTTAACTTGGATACATCTAGTTCTTTAGGTTTAAATTTCTTTTATATAAATTTTATCATTAGTCAGAACACATAAAAATCATAGACATAATTTACTGTTATGAAGTACTTTTGAATTCATTTTGCATACATAATTGATGGACAAACTAAATCCACTTTGAAAATAATGGAGCAAATGCTCATCCGTACTTTAAAAATCCATGCCAAATAGAATTCATAATTTCTGGTCCACTGGATACCTAGACCCAAAACTATCTATTAAGCTTGCATACAGACAACAAAAAAGATAAAAAATTTTAATAATTGATTCATGTTGACTTAAATATATTTATCATTAACACCCTGAGTGAATGTAACAGTTACAATCAAAATTAAAATTCATTGTCAGACATCAAGTTTATTTTAGAAAAAAAGTGGGATTACAAAACTTTCAGACATCAAGTTTATTTTTGAAAAAGGGTAGGATTACAAAACTTTAACCGTTCAAGTGTATTGGCTCAGAGCATATACATTTCTATGATGATTCTATGAAATTAAGCGATAATGCGTATGACAATGACATTATGTGCTGCAATTGCACCTTTTGCAATTTGCAAGTTGGGTGGATTATAAAAAAGTAATTTGCAAGTTCAACCTGACACACACACACACACACACACACACACACTCGTTCAGAAAAAACTTTATTTTTAATATTGCCAATATGCACCTCCAGCCATCAGGTTCCCAACACAACCACAGCACAATTATTATCAACTCACAGGGCACACCACAATAATTGAAAAATCTTTGATGATGATGATCATAGAAAGACTGTAGAGATTATTTATTTCATACTCTTTTATTGAAATTAAACAAATTAATAATTGTAAATTCTACCACTTATTTAATATATAATGAAAATAAGGGTCTTCAGTACTGTTTTTTCTATGACAATCAATTATTTATAAAAAAGTTATTGCTCATAACACATTACAAGCTGCTCGGCTCAGCGGCTCCGCAGTCAGCTGTAGTCAGCTCACGAGTCAGCTGTAGGGAGCTGCTAATTGATACAGCGCCACCAGTCGCCTCATGGCTACAGGCTCGGGCCTACATGCCCCCGTCTGCCGCTGTAGGTAAGCAGTAAGAGTGAGACAGCAAAAATAGACACGCCCACCGCATACGTCACGTCCGGTTAAGTCTACAGAGAGCGCAGGCAGAGAGACCGGATGCTCGAAACTGAAATCGAATTCCCCTGACCAAAGGGAATCAGCGTTTCGAAAAATGAAAGGTTCATAACTTTTCAATGCGGGCTTTGTTCGGGTTAATTTTTTTTTTTAATTACTCAGGGGATCATCAGCTACGCGCGGGATGTATAATATAAATGAAATAATCATCCTAAAATAGTTTTTCTTTGAAGCGTCCTAACCTAAAACCAAAAATCAAAGTATATAAAGCCCTGCAGGCTTTCACGGCAGTCGGTTTAAAAAAAACCAAATCGCCGTTAAAGCCCGATTGGGCTTTAGGATATAGCACTCTCTACACTGGCACAACTCTTCACCAGGGCTTTCAAAATAGCTAACGCGTTGCTCGATGACGATGCTGCACCTGTATCATATTGTAATACTTATAAATATACTATTTTGTTATGGGCAAGCGCAGTAACAAATATTTAAAAAAATCAAGAATAACCCTAAACTTCTTAATTTTTCAATTTTTCTCTTAAGAACCCGACATTTTACATGCTCTAATGAGTGACCAAACGGCGATTTAACACATTCAAAATAAAATAACATGGGGGTACATATTGGGTACAGTTACCTTAAAAAAAAAAATGCCAAAAACTAACTTTTGATCGAGTTTTTACAGTAGCAGTCAAAATTATACGACACCCCCTGATTCTGTTTCTTTCCAAATAAAAATTTTCACTTTGATAAGGCAGTGCACGTCGAAACCATTGAATTACACTTATCTAAAGGTTTTTTTCTCTACTATTACCCAAGTACTTCGAGGAAAAATATTTACTTTGTTTTAAAATTGTTTGCTTCTTACTTTTTACTTCCAATTAACTTAAAAAGTTGCTTTTTAAAAAAAAATCAAATTTTAGTCTTTTTTATAGTTTAGATGTGTTCGGAAAAATCTGTATAAAAATTTAACTATATAATTTTTACTTTTACATATTGTATCCATAATTAAGTATAACGAGAAAAATTTTCAATATCTCAAGTTAAAAATTGTTCAAACCACAGGCAAATAATGAGAATTTTTCATCACAGAAAATTTAGCTATTTTTAATTATTTTGTTGAGAAATGGGTTTATTTTTTCAAATTACAAGGTAAAGATCACATAAAAATTTATTAAGAAACTTACAAAATAAAATATAAAATTTTATGCTTGAGTAACCACCCAATAGGGCTTATGGATTGGTTGAAGGCAGGAGGTGTGTTTGCAAAGGAAAATTCAAAAACAAATCCATAATCTGAATTCCTCGACGTTTCGTCGGCCAGGGTTTGCCGACCTCTTCAGGTGGACTTTATTAAACAAAAATCACAATTAGTTTACAAATTTGAATACAACTCTTAACAGTTTAAGTCATACAAACATCAACCTCAACTTACTTACAATAAAAATAAGATGTACAGTATCATCGAAGATGCAGTGCAAATCGCCAATGCAAAAAACAGTTGTGAATTGTGTGGCAAATTAAATATAATCCAAAGTCAGTGTCACAGTCTAGGTAAAAAGTTCAATACACTGCACACACAGTTCGGTCACTAAAATCTGTAAAACCTCTAAACTCCACAAAGAAAAAAGTAAAAACTGCAAAAATGCACCTGCAAGAAGTCGCATTTGTAAAAACTCAAAAAGCACTTTTACATCAATTAAACTTACAATTGACTAAAGTCAATTATAAATTCAATTAATGTATTTTTGAAAAACTATGTAGCACAACGGAGTGAATAGCATGAATGTTTAAAACAGACTGCTTCTCCCCCGTAGTTTCACGGTGAGCGAGGCGAGGGTGCAAGTGAAAAACGCATGACCAACGCTCGCACTCTGAACACGTGGGCCTCATGTTTTCCAAGCAGCGTCAGATTCGGGAAAAAGTCGTAAACGGGAACAAGAGCAGATTCAGTGTGGTGGAGTTCGTGTTAAGGTCAATGAGTAGTTAAGATAGAAATCAGAAAAAAAGAAGGGAGCAACAAGTCAAACTACAGGATTCATCGGAGCAGACGGGAAATATTTTTGTAAATGGAGTTTAAATTTTTTTACTTCATGCTTTTTATTCAAATTATTGGGGTTTCAATTTATAAAAAGCATATCAGAAATATTACGCTTACACGGGTTCCTCTCAGTGTCCAAAATTGCTGTCTTCCCCCAGTTAAACTCGTGGTCGTGAAATTGTCTGTGTAATAAAATTACCGAAGACGGGTCTTTAAATTCAGCGTGCTCCCTGACTCTGTCCTCGAGTGGTCTTTTTGTCTGTCCTACGTACTCAGCTGGGCAGTTTTTGCAAACCAACTTGTAAACAGAGCAGGTTTTACGCATCCTAGGTGTACTGTCTTTCCCCAGTTTAATAAGCCTTTTCAGTGGCTTCGATATCCGGGGCACTATCTTAACATTGTAGGAACTCAAGGATCTTGAAATTCTACTAAAGGAGCGCTTGTCATTGAGAGGAATAGGGATAATGAGAGTATTAAATTAAGGATTATTGTTTGTGTAGTCAGTCGTGTTGGAGTTTTGTGTTTGGAATTTAATGTTCCTCAGTCTAACTTTAATATGTTTATCAACAAATTCCCCGTCATAATCGTTATCGGCAAGAATCTTCCTAACTAATGTAATATTCGCGTCGTGAAACTGTGCGTCTGAGAGTTTGATATGGCCCGATCAACCAAGTTATACACGATATTCTTTCTCTGTGAGTCTGTATGGTTTGAGTAAAAATTAATTGTCCTAGATGTGAATATGTCCTTCCTGTACCAGTTGGTGATAATTCTGTCATTATCTCTAATAAACGTCACGTCTAGAAAGTTTATCTTTCCATCCTGCTCTGTCTCACATGTGAAAACTAAGTTTTCGTCATGACTATTAAAAATCTCAATCACCCGGTTGAGGTGTGACCTGTCAATTTTTAATATATATTCGCAACATTGATGTATTTTGGAAATCAAAACGTATTTTTCAAAATTCAGTAAAATAAAACGATATATTTCTTATTACAATTATCATTCAATACTTAGAAGTATTTATTTAACAGTTTAATATCTCAATTAAAATTAGTATTAAGAGGCCCCTCCTTTGGCTTCATAACATGCTTTCACTCTTCTTACCATAGATTCTGCAAGTTTCATACAATAAGTTTTACTTAAATTTTGCCAAGCAAGAGCTATTTCTTTTCTTAACTCATTGAGATTCCGCACATGTTTTTCTTTAACCATTCTCTCGATTTGGTCCCAAGCATTTTCTACGATGTTCAGGGGGAACGAGTAGGCCAGTTTAATAAAGGAATCTTATTGTCACTCATCCATTTTAAAGTTTTCTTGGATGTGTGACATGGAGCATTATCTTGCTCATAATACCAAATTTTCCGTCTCCCGAAAACTTTTTTTTTAATGGGAAGCATTTGATTTTCCATAATACTAATGTATTTGTCACTATTTACTGTACCTTGTACGAAATGCAGTTCCCCTGTTCCTTTTCCTGATAAACAGCCCCAAACCATTACAGAACCGCCGCCTTTTTGCACTTTTGCGGCGAGACAATTGCTGTTGTATTTTTCGCTATTCGTTCGTCTCACTCGTTGTGGTCGATTAGAGAAAAGTTGGAACGAAGATTCATCACTGAAGAGTATCAAATTCCACTTTTCAACAGTCCACGAAAGCTTACTTTTACACCATTCAAACCGAGCTTTCCAATTTTTGACCGTTAGTAGAGGCTTGCGAGTCGCAACGGCAGACTTTAAGTTATTTTCTAGTAAACGCCTGTTTACCGTCTCTTGAGAAACTTGTAAATTTAATCCTTGATTAAGTTGAGTTTTTATTCTATTCGCAGTCACTGAACGGTCTTTTTTGCTTTCTGAATAATTATTCTATCAATCCGAGTGCTTGTTACTCGCGGTCTACCAGCTCCACTTTGCGTCTTCACTGTATTTCTGTCTTTATACGCAGAAATAGTATTTCTAGCACAACATCAAGTTACTTTTAACATTCTTGATATTTGTGATAAATTTTTTTTGGCTCTAAATAAGCCAATTATTTGCCACTTAACGGATTCTGGTACAGATTTCCTATACATGATAGACAGTGCAAATGAATACTCTTGCAAAAAATAGTCTACTTTCGTAATTAACCACGATATTATTTTCATACCTACCACTTATAAGTAGGTAGCGCTACTATCGCATTTTTTAAATTTCAAAATGCTTCACATTTGACTGAAGTAAATAACGAGGGGATCAAAAGCAAACGAATTCTATCCTCCGACCGTCTTATGCGCATGCTCCCGGACTTAGCTTTGCGCCGCTGAGGAGCGGCTGCTAGCCGCAGGTAGCCGTACAGAATTGTTTTTTCTACGGTTCGTCATTTAATTATTGCAGTTGTTTAGATACATCCATAAACATCTTATCAAATTTAATAGAAAGAAAGATTTGTGAATAATTATGTTTTTTTAGTCTCACTATTAAGTCGTCATGGTCATTGTAAGATACAATATTTTGATAGTAAAGTGATATAAGAATGGAGAAACTCGAAAGCCAATTTAGTTGCTCAAATTGCGACAAAACTTTTACAGAGAAAGGGAGTTTAACAAGGCACCTGAGAAATGTACATTCTTTAGAATCTAGTGTGAAAAATAAATCTATTGGTCAATTTAGCTGTGAATTCTGTTCTTTAACATTCTCTACAAAAGGAAATTTAAAAAGACACTGTAATGAAAGTCATCCTGAAAAAAATGAGGCTGTCACTATTTCTTGTCCTGAATGTACAGAAACATTTAGCAGAAATGATAATTTAACTCGTCATATTGACTCACAACATAATGGCAAGAGTGGAACCTGCAAAGTGTAAGTGAAGTAGTGACATTTACAAATTATGACTTGTATTCTATAACGCTTATTTTAATTTTTTCACAGCAAAAACTTTAATTTAACTTGAATTTTTAGACATTTTTTCAGGAGCGAGTCTGGAAACCACATTCACAATTTCTTATGGAAGAAAAAAGTATGTTCTTAAGATTTACCTTCAAAATTTTATTATCAAAAACTTAGCTACAAACTGATAATCTCTTGAAGAAAATATTGTTTGCACTCCTATCTTGCACATTAAAACTGTATTTTCGATGCAGTAGCAGTTGAATTTATTATTATGTTAGTCTTGCTTGTAATGATTTGATTGGTTTTGATGATTTGTTTTAACTTAATTTATACTGCATGTTAGTCTCGTCCTCGAGATCAAACTGTAGTCATGTCAATTACTCATTATTATGTTAGTTTTGCTTGTAATGATTTCATTGGTTTTGATGATTTATTTTAACTTAATTATTGAGCATGAAATTCATGAACTAAACTTTTTAGTCTTTTATTGAAAGTACATATTTTTGACTCATAACTATTGAGTCTGATTAATTTTTAATTATTTTATAGTAAAAATAATTCTATAAAATTAATTTTTTATTATCAATATTAGTTTCTGGGAAGAAAATATTCTTTTCAATTATTTAAAAATTGAATTGAAAAATGACTTCAGATTTAGAATTAATTCATGTTAAATAATTATTACTACAAGCTTAAAATATTCTCCCTGGAAAAAATTTACTCATTTACATTATTGAAATGATTTGAATCTTTGGATTTAATTCTTAATCAAAATAAACAAATTAGTTGATATTCATCAATAGAAAAAGACTGAAACCATTTTCATTAAAGAATCTGATGCATTTTTTTAGGTACTAACTTCAGTATTGAATACATTTGCAGCCCGGAGAAGAAAATTACTTAAAAAACTTGTTTTTGATAATTTTGCAATTGATTTGTTATAATTATCAAGGCAGATTTTTTATTATATTCAAAAAATTCATATTATTTTACAGTGGGACTTAGCAGAATGTTTTTTTTTTTTTTTAATTTGCATGTCAATTGCCAATTGTAATTCTAAAAATTTTTCAATCAAAAGTTTAATTAATATTCATTTAATTTATTCATTAACATTATTCTTATTTAACTAATTAAAAAATTTCAGATTTTTGGACTGGACTTGGAGCTAAAACCTTTTATTTTGCATGTAAATTTTTTTCTCTAAAACAAGTTATTGAATGTGTGAATATTTTAATTTTGATTTACTAGTGCTTTAATAATATTGAAAATTATTTAGCTTTGGATGTAGTTACTAGATTAGAAATTTTACTGGGTACATTTTCTATATATAATTAATATGTTAGATTATTTATTAATATTTTCTTATACATGGCCTTTAAGATAAACCGTGAAATGACAATTCTACACTGTTGATCAACCATGGTAATATATGATCTGATTAAAAAGCAAAAACGATCTGATTAAAAAACAAGAAAATTTTAATTATTTGAAATATCTTAAATTCATTGTTAAACGAGTGACGCATTTGAAACAAAAATTTTGATTAAGTAATTCCAATTATTTTTTCATGTTGTGTTTTTATAAATAATATTAATATTTTCACATTGTGAATAATAATAATAATGACTAGCATTAAAATAAATCAAATTCGAACGTATCATTTAATACTTTGAATAATTAAGAATTTTTGATATATTTTCATGATGAATATGTACCCTGTAATCATCAACTTTACTTTATATTTTTTATTTTTTTAATATTATACATCTAAATATAGCATGCTAGTGATATATTTTGTTAGCATTTGAGCTTATTAATAGCACTTTTCGTACCGATAAAAAATTTATTTTTATTTGATTGAAACCATCGATTTGTATCCCCCAAAAGCTTGAGAACAACCCAGGGTTTACTACAAAAAACTTAGTGCACGCTGAAAACACAAGAGTTTGAAGTAAATAAAAAAAAAACCTGAATTCTTACTGAGAGTAAAATAACTTCTTTTAAATACTTTTTTACATGTATCTTTGAAGCTTATAATATCTAAATTTTTTTTAGACGCACTTTACGCGTATCAAGTTCTTCAAGTTTCTGGTGACATGGATCATTATCTGATGCGAAAAGTACTATTGTTTAAGAAAATTTTTAATGCTTTTTCATTTTAATGCATCAATTTTGTTACTAAAATTAATAATTCATAAATATTTTAGTATATATACTGAAATGTTTATTAATTATATACATGCATACTTAAACTTTTAATTTATTTTACACTTATATTTTAAAATACTTTCCTCTTTTCCTCTTTTCACCATGTACCGTAATTTTGCGTTAGACACCTCATTAAAATGCTTCCAAGCTAATTCTTTTGATGAGCAAATAGTACTTCGGTTGGTTAGAATCTCAAACTGCTTTCAAACACTATTAGTATTCTAAACAAACATTTTGGTTTTGAAGTTTTTTTATCTTACGCTTAATATTTATGAATTATTTTATCTTTAAATTTGATGCATCAAAAGCTCTATGTAATCACTTACTCTAACAAAAACTTTTGTCTTGATTACACAAGTTATCAAACACGAAACTAATAATTTCAATTGTAATTCCTCAGGTGTAATCAAACATTTTCTGATTTAAAATTACTGAGCAAACATCTTCAATCTAATCATCAATTTGGAGGGAAAAAAGATGTAAGGAGTGAAAAAGTTTATCAATGCGATCTTTGTGATAAAACTTTCACATTGCAACAATCTTTGAACAATCACTTGGAAAACGTTCATCAAATAAGTTGTAAAAGAGCTCCGTCAACAATGTGTCCATTGTGCGATCTCGCGTTTCAAACAACTTTAAAATTAGATGAACACTTGATAAATATTCATAATATTGAGCTGGAATGGATTGACGTTCATCTTGACAGCAAAGAAGGTATTTTTGTAAATTTTTTTTTTTTTTTTTAATAAATTTAAATTTTATTATGAATTTAAAAAATTAGATAAAATTTTTGCTTTTATGTGTAATTTTTATTGTGCAGCCTTATATTTTAATGCAATAATAAAATTAGTTATCGAAATGAAAAAATAATTGAATTTAATAATTATGTGCGATATGAAAACTAGTAATAATTAGGAAAAAATGAACTAAAGATTTAATCTGTAAAACATACTTTATTTATTTATTTTTTTTATAGATTTTAAACAATGGAAAAGAAATGTGGAAGAACAAGATTTTGCTTTTTTTTATTTCAAAGCTCGTGCTGCTAACAGATTTTATTATGATTGCCACAGATCAGGCCAAAGTACAATGAGTTCAAGTAATAATTTTCAATGGAAAAAAACTTCAAAAATAGGTAAAAATTGCTCCGCCAGAATAGTAGTTACAGTTATTGATGGACGATTTCACGTACGTTTCCAAAGAACTCATACAGGACACACTCAGACGATCGAGCACTTACGTTTGACTAATTACGAAAGAGACGAGCTTGCAGGCAAATTAAAAATAGGTGTTTCTCCTGATAGAATATTAGACGATATTCGTGAGTCAGTAGCTTCACTTGATAGCTTTAAGCGGATTCATATTGTTGATAAACGCGATTTATACAATATTTTACGAGATTATAAACTTGACAGAGACGTTGTAAATAAAAACGATGCTTTTAGTGTCGAAATGTGGGTAAAAGCACAATTGTCTTTAGGTGAAAACTCCCCCGTAACGTATTTTAAAATGCAAGGTTGTACAGATGTAGGCACACTCTCTCAAGAAGATTTTATGATCGTCTTAATGACGGTTTATCAACAACAGGTTATAGCACAATACGCCACGGATAAAGTCTGCGTAGATAGTACACATAAAACCACCGATCACGACTTTCAGTTAACGTCTATAGTCACAGTTGACGAATTTGGCGCTGGATGCCCCGTAGCATTTTGTCTTAGCAACAGAATTGACGGTGTAGCAATGGCGGTGTTCTTTGAAGCTATTAAAAAAAAGTAGGTAAAATAGATGCCGATATATTCATGTCAGACGACGCTCCAGCCTATATTAATGCGTGGACAGAAGTTATGTCCAAACCAAACAATCATTTGATATGTAACTGGCATATTGACAAGAACTGGAGGAAAAATTTAAACAAAGTAAAAAATGTCTTGAAACAATCAGAAGTGTACAAAGCTTGTCGAATGCTGATGGAATGTTTGGATGTTGAAAAATTTCATGCATGCTTGGACGGATTTCTTTTGATGTGCAATAAAGACAGTGACACTAATGATTTTGGTAACTATTTTAAAAAATTTTATGCTAGTCGGCCCGAACAATGGGCATTTTGCTACAGGATTGGTCTGTGTCTTAACACCAACATGTTCTTGGAAGCTTTGCACAAGAAAATTAAATATTGTTACATGCAAGGCCGTCAAAATCGTCGAGTTGATAAATGCATAGGACTTTTAATGCGTTTCGCTAGAGACATGATGTTTGACAGAACGATTCGTATGATGAAAAATAAGCCCACGTACCGAATGGAGCAGATAGCTCATAGCCATCGCCGGAGTGAGAATATCAGTGATAAAATGGTAGAAAAAAATGATGACAACACTTGGGTTGTTCAATCATCAACGTTAGGACGAGGTCCATACACTGTATCAATTGATACTTCAAGCGACTGCTCTGGATGTCCCCTTTCGTGTCAAAAGTGTGGCATCTGCGTTCACCAATTTACCTGCACTTGTGTTGACTATTTAGTCGTAGGCAATTTCTGCAAACATATCCATGCGTGCATACGCTTATCAAATGTTAAAGTTTCAAAAAAACTCATTAAGGAAGAAATTACCAGCTCCGAATTTGAAAAGCATAGTCAACACATTTTTGAATCACTACAAGGAAAATCAGTCCACGTGAGAGACTCTGTAACTCCATCAGATCGCCTGAAAACACTTGCCAACGTGTTGATAGGTATAGCTGATAACACGTCAGAAGAATTTGTACTAAAAGCAGTTGCCAGGTTGGAAAGTACAATCGATTTGATGAGGGCTCATCTAATAGAACAAGATTCGGTATCTTCTTTCACTCCACACTTCCCACAGCTTCCGTCCAATCTACCAAGTCATAAAAATATTGAGAAACAAAATTTTTGGTCTACTAGAAAGCAACGAGTTTCTACAGCCAGGATCTCTAAACCAACTGACATGGAGAAAGTCTCTCTGGAACTTGCAACAACAAATACCTCTAGGAAGAGTGAAGTTATAAATACTGAATTTGATCATAATTATGATCCCTTGATGAAGCCTTCATAAACCATTTATCTTACATATTTTGTATTAGTATGTAACAGTTAGTATGTTAGTGTTTATAAATAGTGCTCAAATAATGAATTTATTTGAAAACAGCATTCTTTGAAGAAAATATATTTCGTATGTATTAAATATAATTGTATTAATTGAACTTAAAAATTAGTTTGTAAGTTTGTTTGAGTGTACAAATGAAAAAATTCTTTAACTCATTTGAAATTATTTAATGATAAGATTTATCTGTAAAAAAACAAAAAAAAAGTTGAAAAAGTTTTGTGATACATTTAAAGTTCATTTGTTAAAAAAAATAAATAAAAAAAAGAAAGAAAGAAAACATGAAGACTAACTTACTTAAAATAACATATTATACTTTAAAATCATCAAAACATAGTTTAAACAAAAATAAATTATATTATATAAACAATTTTAATTGGTTTGTAACTACTGTGTAAGCTTAAAAAAACAAGTTTATCAGTTAATCAAAACTATTTGGAAAAAATAATTGTGTTGTTTGAACATAAAATCTAGTTTGTAAGTTAATTGTTTCAAAGTATGAATAAAAAATTTTTATTAGCTTACCTCAAATTATAAAAGGATTGAATTGTCAATAGTACTTGAAAGTATAATCGAATTCATTATTTTATTGTATTATTTTATACGCATTCCAGTGAGTTGATAATAATTTTGAGTCACTATAAAACCGATTGGGAAATATTTCATTCTTCGTTCCACTTCGTTATTGTAAAGTTTGAAAACTAATAAACATATTACGTCGGCAAAATATCTTAACAGATGGTTATTTTTTACAACGTTTGAAAAGATATGAATTTAGATCGCGGATGATTCAAAGAGTATAAAAATATTATTAGATTACGAAATATGTTTGTTTCTTTATTTTTTTTATCTGGGTTACATGAGCACGCCTTTTCTATTTGACGATGACAAATGCTTGTGATTGATACTCCCGCGCATTCGATTTATTAAACATAATTTTTATAATTTTATCGAAACAGCTATGTTTCCTATTATTTTCAACGAAATTTTCTCATTTAAAGGATTAAATAAAAATTTAAACAATTTGCATCGTTCATGTATTATAAAATACTAAAATATTAATTTTTATTATATTATTTAAGTTAATTTGTTTTAAAGCTTTAAAAAATATTTATAATTCTTTACATTTTATTCATATACTCATGCCAATAATTTATAATGGCCATTTTTTTTAATTTAATATATTTTACTTTATTAATTTAAAATATGTGCAGTAATTAAATGACGAACCGTAGAAAAAACAATTCTGTAGGGCTACCTGCGGCTAGCAGCCGCTCCTCAGCTGCGCGAAGCTAAGTCCGGGAGCATGCGCATAAGAGGGTCGGAGGATAGAATTCGTTTGCTTTTGATCCGCTCGTAGTAAATAATGCGAGAAGAATAAATAAGAATATCCAGTTTCTTTTCGTTTTTTATTCAATAAAATAGATGAGTTAATCAATAGTCATATTATATAATATAAGTTTTACTTCAATTTATGATTAAAAAAAGATTATAAAAAATATATCAATGTTATAAATATATATTAAAAAATATATAATTTTATATTTTATTTTGTAAGTTTCTTAATAAATTGGTTAAAATGACATAAAATATGTGTTTTCATGTGATCTTTACCTTGTAATTTGAAAAAATAAACCCATTTCTCAACAAAATAACTAAAAATAATCAAAAATAGCTAAATTTTCTGTATTGAAAAATTCTCATTATTTGCCTGTGGTTTGAACAATTTTTAACTTGAGATATTAAAAATTTTTCTCGTTATACTTAATTATGTATACAATATTTAAAAGTAAAAATTATATAATTAAATTTTTATACTGATTTTTCCGAACACATCTAAACTATAAAAAAGACTAAAATTGATTTTTTTTAAAAAGCAACTTTCTAAGTTAATTGGAAGTAAAAAGTAAGAAGCAAACAATTTCAAGGCAAAGTAAATATTTTTCCTCGAAGTACTTGGGTAATATTAGAGAAAAAAAACCTTTAAATCAGAAATGTATAGGTATCTTACCTATGTATCCGATACGTAAGTTACCAGTACGGAACCTAGGTACTTTAAAAAGTTGGCAGCGACTCTCGACCGACAAGCTCTAAGCCCCCATAAGGCTGGGGAGAGCGATAAATAAATAATTTTTTATAAACAATTAAATAAACCGACAAGCTCTAAACCCCCATTACGCTGGGGAGAGTGATAAATAAGTAATTTTTTATAAACAATTAAATAAACCACCAAGCTCTAAACCCCTATAAAGCTGGGGAGAGCGACAAAAAAATTATTTTTTATAAACAATTAAATAATCCGACAAGCTCTAAACCCACATAACGCTGGGAAGAGCGATGAATAAATAATTTTTTATAAACAATTAAATAAACAGCCAAAATAAAGCGTAAGGCCCAATTTTTTTAGGCTTTTCTGATCTATAAATTGGAGTTCAAAACTTTCCCGATGCGCGAAAAAAAGTCAAACTTTCGAGTTATTAAAGTTTATTGAAAAATAAGCCTTGCTGGGCCTTGGTAAGGCCCAAAAAAACTTTCGAAAAATACCTCAAAATTGTAAAATTTTACGCTCTTTCCGAATCTGAGGTCAAAAACGGGGGTCCCTATTTAAAAAAAACAAAGTTAAGGCCCCTAGGGCCCAAAATAAAACACAAGGCCCAATTTCGTTAGGCCCATCTTACTAGCCCCTAAAAATTATGAAACTTTGATCTCTACATTTTTTTAGATTTGGGCCCTCCTAAGCGAGCTATTAAGGTGGATCCATTAAAATCGGATGAATTTAATTATTCTATTTTATTTTTGTTAACAACATGTAATTTTGTTTTTATAAGAGCAATTAATCAATAAATGAAATACCGTTTTAAAAATCCAGACATCTTTTGAATGCGATCGGCGTATGATTGAACTAAATCCAAGTTTTAACTTTTCAATAATTAAATTTATTTACTAAACAAATGAGAACTTTTTAAATTCTTGTAATTCATTTTTTTTCTAAATTATTTATAAATTTTGTTCAAAAAATTTAAAGTTATTATAGGCACCGGCCAAGGAGAGGTTATTCCTATTGCTCGGTATTTCGTAGTTCAGGTACAGGGCAGCCTACAGATGCCCTGGCGTGCTTGAATGCGAGAGAGTGTGGTGAAACAGGAGAGAATAATACAACAGGGTTAAAAGAACTGACTTTATTACTTTACTTAATTATTTACGGGTGTGTAGTTCGACCGTCCGGGACGCGGGATCGGTCGAGACACTTGTTCGTCGCCACTGCAACTCTGCGCGCACGCTAAGCTCGGTTCTCCTCTCCCCACTCCGTCGCTGGAGTGGGATAGCTATATGGCTACACCATATGCCTCCCCCCCAATGAACATGTTAGAATTAACAAAAACTACTTGTTCATGAAATTTTTCAAAGGACGAACGGGCGTAAAGAGCTTGCTACTCGTTTAACAATTTATGTATATAATAAAAAATTCTTCAAGGAGTGTCTACAAATTCTCTCCTTTTTTTTCCTCTTTACTACATATTTCTTCATATTACAGAGTTCGATGATTATAACAAAACTTTAATGATACATTTAAAATAGTTATTTTAACGGATTCAATAAATCTCTTTTTACACATTTAATTAATACTTAATCATACAAAAGATTATTGTTCAATTATTTCAAAAGAATTCGCCATTTTCTCAAGTTATAAAGCCGTAGGTGACAGTAATTGTAATCGATATCCAACAAGTTGGAAAAATGCATCATCGGCAATCGTAAAGTCGGTCAATTTTCTTCAAATTTTGGCACAAACCGATCGATTGTGTAGAACACCCAGCGTTACGTATAGTCCAAGGCCCTAAACATTGATATTTAAAGAAAATATGCAGTCTACCCGATTGCTGCAAAAACCATTACTTTGCATCAGCGAGTTGTACAGAAGTTAGAGATGGTTGCAAGTAGTGCTTCTGAACAATTGAAAATAGACAATTAACGAGCGAAAGTAATTAAAAATCAATTGTAATTAATTATAATCAGTCAGCGTAAAATCATTCACCCAGCTGAAAGAGAAAAGAAAAATCTTGACACTGGTGATCTTTTTTAATTTCCTTTCCTGCATTTGACACTCAATAATATTTCTCTCTTTTTTTTTTTTAATAAAAAAGTATACACCGACTCCTCTCGGTTTAAAAAAAAAAAAAAAAAAAATTGTAGTAATATTTCGGTTATAATTGTTTAACTTCATCGCTCAATTTGTTCGCCTAGCAATGGTGTTTCGCTCAGCAATGAAGATTGCTCACCTTGTGCTCTAATGAATATTGAGTCTAATGAGGCATAACATCCAATATTGGTTTGGTCAATGTATAGGAGAGTTTTTGACACTTTCGCAACTAAAAAATTTTAACAATAATTACACAACTTTAATCTAATTATCAACATCACATCTTTTCCGGATTATTTTTCTTTACTATTGTTTTTTTTTTTTTTTTTTTTTTTTTATTAGAATATAAAATTATTCATTCACTAAAATTTATAGTTTCAATATTTTCGTTGAAACGAACCTTCAATATTCCGTTTTCTCTACTTAGTTTACGTTTTAAGATATTAGGTATGAATTTAGATTTCCTCGGTTTACAATTTTCAATCGGTACAATGTTTTCGTTACAACGAATTTCAGGTTTCTCGCTATTTTTAACTTCGTAGTTGCCATCAGTTTCGATCAACGGTTCCGCTGAGATTCTCTCAGAAGGAATCTCTACTCCGTTTTCGAAAGGTGGAACATACTCTTCCACGAGAGATTCGCTGTGCTGGACCAAAACCGTCTGTAAATCAGACTGCGAACCCGAATCGAAAATATCTTGCGATTCCCGCGCAACAATCGACTCACAATCCACTGGCGAGTCCGCAACCCACCGAGAATCCTCACCAAGTACGTCCTCAGCTAAGTAATCGGCTGGGACGAGTCTCTCGACATTCACGACCTTCTGCTTACCGCGGACTTCAATCACGTAATTGCGGTCATTCAATTTTTTGACAACTTTGGAAGGTCCTTCGTAAGGACGATCCAATTTACTCTTTCGAACCGGTGACTCTAAATGCACGTATAAACATTCTGTCATATCTTTAAACAAAAAGGCACGATTGGAACTGTGATGGTGTACTGGGATAGGTTTCACTTTGTTCATGTATTCCCTAAATGAGCTCAGGAACCTGCTCCGGTCCGGCTCCTCCCCCTCTGGAATAAAAAATTGCCCTGGAATTCTTAGAGGATCACCGTAAATCATGTCCGCGGGACTGGCATCTGTGTCGCGTCTGACACGAGTTCGTAGCCCTAGCAGAATGGTGGGTAGCAAGAGAAACCACTCCCCCTGGTCAGAATGACAACGAATTGCGGCTTTTAAATCTCTGTGGAACCGCTCGACCAATCCATTTGAGGCAGGGTGGTAAGTCGTAGTCCGAACACGATCTGTGCCCAACATGGTGAGGAATTCGTCGAAAAGATCAGCTTCAAACTGACTACCCTGGTCAGTGGTATGGAATAATTATAGAATATTTTAGCCAGACTTTGCGCAGATATATCTTTAACGGCAATAGCCTCAGGCCATCTTGAATAACGATCGATTATCGTGAAGATATAAGAAAAACCTCCGCTAGGTGGTAAGGGGCCTACGAGATCGACGTGGATGTGTTTAAAACGGCCATCAGGCTCGATGAAATGATTAGGTAGAAATTTGTTTCTCTTAGAAATTTTGGATTGTTGACAGTGGATACAATGCTTGTACCAACGCGCTATGTCCTTACTCATTCCCGGCCAGACAAATTGGCGTCTAATCAATCTATCTGTGACTTTCCCACTAGGATGTACAGCTGAGTGAAACAATACGAAGATCCTCTTTCGAAAAACTTCTGGTAAGTACGGTCTCAGTACTTCTCCAGACGTGTCACAAAACAATGAGGTCCGAGTACCTAACTCCAACTTAGATAATTTAAGTGGGTGGTTAATATCTTCAACTATTTCGCTCAGCTGTTTGTCCTGGGACTGGGCCAGACAAAGTTCCTGTGCGGAAAAAATTGAAGGAAAACGAATCGCGCTAAGGTTAGGAACCTTGGGGTTCAACTGTTGCAAACTATCTACCGAAAAATCGATTGGAGATTCTATCTCAATTCTGGACAATGCGTCAGCCACTGAGTTTACTATTTCTTTTATGTAATAAATTTTCGAGTTGAATTGGAAAATATATTGCAGTTGCCGTAAACGACGACTGCTCATTTTCTCAGGACTTTGCTGCATTGCGTAAATTAGAGGTTTGTGGTCAGTGAATAGTTCAAAGTCTCGACCTTCGACGAGGTAATCGAATTCTCTAATAACTGTGTAAATGGCAGTCAATTCTCTATCGTACGTGCAATAGCGCTGTTGGGTGGGGGTAAATTTCCTTGAGAAAAATACGAGCGGTTTTCAGATTCCATCCATTTCCTGTTCTATCACGGCTCCCATGGCTTTGTCAGATGCATCGCTCAAAATGCGCAAGGGTGCGTCGATAACAGGAAAGGATAAACGCGTGGCATTGATCAAATCGAGTTTGCATTTTTCAAACGCGGTTTCCGCTTCTGAAGACCAAATTACCGGGCGATTGTCTTTTTTGCGAGACGACTTCATATAGATATTCAAGGGAACGAGAGTTTCGGCTAGATGAGGAATACAACGATGATAGTAATTCACCATCCCTAAAAACTGTCTCAGTTCATGAATTGTGGAAGGTTTGGGGTACTCGAAAATCGCTTGCGTTTTAGCTGTTTTGGGTTTAACCCCTTCAGCATTCAGGTGATGCCCCAAAAATATCAATTCCGAAACTGCGAACTTACATTTTTTTTGCGTTTAAGGTTAAGTGGAATTTATCAAGTCGTTCTATCACGATTTTAAGGTGTTCTAGATGTTCCTTCATATTCCTAGAGGCTATAAGTACATCATCGACGTAAATGAATACAAATTCCAGATCTCCCAAGGTTTTGTACATGTACCTTTGAAAAGTCGAAGTGGCGCCTCTAAACCCGAAACTCATTGCATTGAACTCGAACAAACCGAAAGGAGTTATCGTTGCTGTTTTGGGAACATCATCAGGGTGAACTGGCATTTGATGGTACGCTCTTTCTAGGTCTAAATGAGTGAAAATCGACTTTCCGTGAAGGTCATTGGTAAAATCATGAATAGGGGGAATAGGAAAACGGTCAGGTTCCGTGACATTATTAATTCGCATGTAGTCGCCACAAATCCTCCAATCACCTCCATCTTTAGGCACTAAGTGGATTGGGCTGGCCCACGGTCTATCCGAAGGTTGACAAATACCTAAATCGCACCATTTCTGAAACTCACGTTTGGATGCTTTAATTTTGTGTGGAGCCAATCTACGCGCGCGTTGAGCTAGAGGTGGACCAGAGGTCTTAATGTGATGAAAGACACCTCGCTTTTTAAGCGGCGCGTGAGGTTCTAAGCCCATTACACGTGGAAACTTAGCCAATATGTGTTCAATTTCGGTTTTAGAATTTAGGGAGTCTATCATGGTATTGTCTGCGTTTTTAATCACACCCGAGTCCAACTTTCCCCCAGAATCCGCGTTAATTAAAATTTTCTTGGTAAGGTCTGACAACAAATGGTATGCATTCAATAAATCCCCCCCTATTATCGGTGTGGGCAGGTCCGTCAACCAAAATTTCCAAACTATCGGGGACGAAAAACCCAAGTCGAGTTTCCTCTCAATTATGCCGTACACGTTTATTTTCGTTAAATTTACCGCGGTGAATTTAAGTTCAATCGGTGTTTTACGATAATTTTTCGGTACAGACAAAACGGAAACACCGGCACCGGAATCAATTAAAAATACCCAGCCTGATTTTTTGTCTTTCAAGTGGAGACGAATGTCATCAAGGTCCATATCGCTTGTCCCCGCAGCAATATGGCCTACCGGTTTCCCGAATTTCCTTCCGATTGGACATTTCTCCTGCCAAGATCACCCGGTTTAGACCTGTCAACCCACGTACATGGGGAGATGCACCTTTTGCATTTCTTCAAGTGCTTTTGGTGGTTTTTGCAGAGGCCTGCTTTCTTAGGCCGGGGGGTCTGGCTTCTACCGCGGGAATGTGGAGAAGAAGTTTTTAAGTTCGACGAGTGTTTATTTTCGTCGACTTTCCGCGACCGTGACCTGCTCTCCCGGGAGGAATCAAACGATTTTTTCTTAATTGACGACGAAAAAGCTTCAATCTTCTCCAAAAGATTCTCAATGTTCAAATTATCTTGAGGTACGTTAACTGAATTTACGCTAGAAATTCTGGCGTCTGCCTTACTCTCGCCGAACAATTGATCAGCTTTGGATACTATAGAACTTTCATTTTGCAAGGTTACAACGTCTAAAAAATTCCTAATATTCGACGGTAGTTTTTGCTTCCAAAAGTTGAGAATTACGGTTCGCGAGATCTGATTTGCTGCTAAACGAATCAACTCATTCAAGAAAACGGAAGGTCTTTTACTACCCATTTCCTCCCTCCAGAATTTGTGGACGCTCCTATCGGGCGATAACTTGAATCTCTGCAACAAGGTCTCTTTCAATACAGTATATTTTTTACCAACCTTCGCCATAGCGATAACGTCACTTACTATCCTAACCACTTCATCGCTCAGATGGCTCAATAGATTCCAAAACCTCAATTCATCAACATGCACTCCTCTGTAAAAATACTGGGCCTCCAAGGCCACAAACCAAGCATCCGGGCCATGTTTCCAAAATTCCTTAATTCGGAATTCTGCCATTTTGGCTTGGTTAAATAATCGAACATCAAAAACACCGGGTGCAAGGTTTGAAGTCTGGGGTAAAGATTGCCCAGGAAAATTCGACAGGTTACCAACAGGTGGGTGTTGAAAAATCGACAGTTGTGTAATAGAAGAAAAATCAGAGATTGGAGGCATGCTATCAAATTGAATGTTTGGACGTGGATAGTCGGTTAGACGAACCGCTTCTGACATCAAGGGGCCTATCTGACTAGAGGTGGGGAGCGGATGTCCGCTTAACTGCAAGGGGTTGTGTGTATGTGTCAAACGGGAATGAGTAGAATGAGGTACTGGGTTTTGTTGTACACCACCACAATTCGTAACAGGTGCCGCGGCCTCGAGTTTATCGATCAACAAAATTGACTTAAATTGCTCAATCAGTTCGGACCCGAAATCTCTAAGGTCGGCAAAAGTAACATTGTCATGATCGTTTGATGGTACCGAGTTATTTTTGTCATTGTTATCATGAACGTCGCGACTCAAATTCAAAACATTGTCGTTGGTGTTACCCGAACCAAAAGAATTCGTCGAGTTTATGTTGTTGCCTAACGTGTTGGCCGCACTAAATCCGATAACATTATTAACAGAAAAATTCGCGGCATCGATATTGCTAATTGTGTTAAGCAGCTCACTGGCCGCAGTGGTCATTACTTGTGTTCCCGAAATCACGATATTGCCTATCGTAGACACGGCATTTATCACTGGCTCGGGCCAGCTAAACGTGAAATTGTCCGACACGTTGAGATCATGAGCAGAAGTTACGTCGTAATTCTTACTACCTGAATGTCGAGAACGCGCTCCCAGGCTTACGCTCGCAGGAGGAACGTTGGTGATTGTTCGTGGAGGAGTTCTCTGCAGGTTGCGACCCAGGGGTGGCGCTCTCTTTGAAAGGTCGCCGGGTGCCATCGTAAACGAACCACAACCAAAACCAGCACAGCGAATCCCACGCAGAAGGCCACATCAACAAGCAACCGTGATCCAAACTAATGACAGGAACGCTCCGACAAATTCGAGTAATTTAGTGAAAAAAATTCGCTCGGATTTTTTTATGTTAGTTAATGTAAATAAATTATTGTTAGAGAGAAAAAAAAAGATTGCTAATGATTCATCATTAATTAATTCACAAAAACAAAGTATTGTAAACAATAACTATTCGATTTCAAAATTTAATCTCACTAGGTTAAAAATTGCAAAATTCTCCGTGAGAATGTGTTTATATAGTGTTTATATATGTAAAAAAAAAAAATTTTTAATTCATTATAAAAACGTAAGGTGTGCAAAAACAATATTACGACATTTACATGGTAGCGCGCTGCGAAGTCCAATCCGTCGAAGGAGTACTGCCACAACGTCGATCAACCAAGCTCGTGAAACCACGCCGAGTGTAGTCGACTCGAGGAGCGACGTCTAGCGGCGGGTGTTGAAGTTGTTTGGTGAGGCCGGATATGCTCTGCAAATGGCCGACGAAAGTTGGCGTTCTTTTCCTTGAAGATTAGCCCCAGGTGGCTACCGCAACGTGAGGGTTTTTCCCTCTTTTTCTTGAGTTTTTTGTGCAAAACTTAATTTGCGAGTTTTGCGCAGTCCGTGTCTGTTTTAATTATTTTCTAGCCGCGAGGTCGTGATCGAACAAGAATTTAGAGAACAATAAACTTCGGGGGGGGGGGGAATTATTTATCCACTTTTCGACTTTCAATTAAATTTTTTTTTTATTTATTTTTTTTTTTTTTTTGAGCATAGTTGGTATAAAAAAATAACTGTGTGGATGGTTACATGTAGGAAATGTTCTTTGTGCGTACGCACTGAAAAATGGCTGACGGACGCTTGGCGTCCAGTGTCAGAACAATGGAAAAATTGTTGTCGTACGAGTTGCACCGTGATGTGCTCTCGTTTATTACAGAAAAATAAATGAAAGATACTCGCCTTTCGAGTATTGTTAGAAAATTTGTCGGTTTGAAAACGTGCGACTTGTCGAAATAACGGCGACCTGCCTGTGCACGTGAAAATGGCCGACGCTAAGAGCGGGCCTGAAAATGCGTTTTAGTTTAAACTTCGGCACGCGGTTGACTAATTTTTTTTTGTCGTGCATCGCACGGTTATTAATTTAAACACGACCAGCTAGAAAATAAGTACAAGTATCTCACCAACTGCACGGACAGAAAAAAAACAGGAATTTACTGTGGTAAGCTAACACGAAAAAATCGTGTGTGAACCTTACGCAGAAAAAATCCTAAGCCCTACTGTAAGAGAGCCAATCAAAATCACTCTGGTCACACCTGATTGCCTGATTGGTTCGGCTACAGTAGCGCTTAGGATTTTTTCTGCGTAAGGTTAACACACGATTTTTTCGTGTTAGCTTACCACAGTAAATTCCTGTTTTTTTTCTGTCCGTGTGCTAACACCAATCCGCTCCACTATTTTTCCATCGGGGTCACCACTGTAGGCACCGGCCAAGGAGAGGTTATTCCTATTGCTCGTTATTACGTAGTTCAGGTACAGGGCAGCCTACAGATGCCCTGGCGTGCTCGAATGCGAGAGAGTGTGGTGAAGCAGGAGAGAATAATACAACAGGGTTAAAAGGACTGACTTTATTACTTTACTTAATTATTTACAGGTGTGTAGTTCGACCGTCCGGGACGCGGGTCGAGACACTTGCTCGTCGCCGCTGCGACTCAGCGCGCACGCTACGCTCGGTTCTCCTCACCCCACTCCGTCGCTGGAGTGAGAGAGCTATATGGCTTTACCATAGTTATCATTATCTTTTTGAAAGTTATTAAAAATTTTTTTTTTCAAAATTGTTTTGGTATATGTCTATTTTAATCGCAGGTCTATTTATTATCAATTTAGATGGCAAAGATTCAAATCTTTAATAAAAATTGTAATACACATGTCATTTAAAAAAGAAAATAATTTTTTGATAGATTTTTACAATAGATTTATTTAAATATGAATATCAATGGTTATAAAAACGCATTTTATTACAAAAAAATAGCATTATTACTAAATTTATACACTTTTTTATCATGTTAGTCACTGAAGTTGACGATTAAAATAAACTAACAAGCTCAATGTGGAGTGATAAAAAATTTTCCCGTTTGTTTTCTACTTATTTTTCACTTATATTTAGCATAAATTCAAATCCATTTCAATAGAACAAATTTTTCAAAAGTAATGAAGCAAAATGTGTCGAGCACATGAATTAAAACACTGCATTTTCTTTAAAAACTTCATGCTGATAGTGCAAACGTAAATTTTATTTTTTTTTAGCAGTTTTATCGTTTAAACTTTCTTTTTATATCATAAACTAAAGATCCCGACACAGGGAGGGGTGCTAGGAACAATTCGGGAAATAACGAACAGTCTAATAATGACTTTATCAATTTTCCTACCCTACCTGTATTATCATCAAAACAAAAAAGTGTTCGGCGTAAAAACAGCTTTGGTTTTTTGCATTTTTTTAGAACAAGTTATTATGGAACAATTTTTTGAACAAATTAGAAAAGATTTTCGGAACTTTTAAAAAAATATTGTTTTATAAAATTTATTATTTTTGAAAATAAATTTTTAGAAAAAAAAATTTCGGAAATTTTTTTTTGCAAACTTGTACCACAATCCAATCATACGTTTTTTTTACTGTTTTCAACAACTCAGACCTTTGCATTGCTAGAACTCTTTAGACATGTTTGTACGCAACAAAAGACATTAGAAGCAATGAGGATTATTTATTAGTTTCTTATAAAAGACTATTCAAAAAAGTAACCACACAGACTATTAGCAGGTAGCTAAAAAGGGACAGTGTTATGGCTGGAATAGAAGATTTTTACTCTGCCCACTCTATAAGACATGCGTTGGTTTTGACAGCAAAAAGAAAGAGTTTAAATTTTAGAATTATTAACGAAAGTGCGGGTTGGTCATCTAATATACAGTTCTTTGCCGTGTTTTATGATTGACCATTGAAGAGGCTGGAAGATAACTTTGCTAGTATAGTTTTCTCATAGGTCTACGTTATATTAAATTTTTTTTTTTAATTTTTAAATTTTTTATATGACAGTTTATACTTAAAAAAATGTGCTAGGTAAAATACGATTTTTGTTCAAAGCAATATTTATTTCTCTAAACATCTACTAGTAATATCTTCGAATAGGTGCATGAAATATAATAAATGACTAAAGGAACTTACCTGTATGCAGGCGCGCAACAACGGGGGGGGGGGGGCAGAGGTGTCAGGACACCCCCTGGGCTAGTAGACGACACCCTCTACAGTTTCTTGGGGGTGTCCACGGAATTTGAAATCTCAAGCCTTAAACCTCCAAAACCCTGGGCGCCCGAGTTAACCAAAAAAACTAATCAGCTATCCCTCAAGCTCTGAATCCCCAAATACCCTGGGCGCCCAATTTCAACAAAAAAAAAAAAAAATCAGCTATCCCCTAGGCTCTAAACCCTCAAACACCCTGGGCGCCCGAGTTCAACAAAAAAACTAATCAGCTATCCCCTAAGCTCTAAACCCCCAAATACCCTGGGCGACCGAGTTCAACAAAACAATAATCAGCTATCCCCCAAGCTCTAAACCTCTAAATACCCTGGGCGCCCGAGTTCAACAAAAAAACTGATCGGCTATTCCCCAAGCTCTCAACCCGCAAATACCCTGGGCGACCAAGTTCAACAAAACAATAATCAGCTATCCCCCAAGCTCTAAACCTCTAAATACCCTGGGCGCCCGAGTTCAACAAAAAAACTGATCGGCTATCCCCCAAGCTCTAAACCCGCAAAACCCTGGGCATCGAGTTAAAAAAAAAAAAAAAAACTGATCATTTATCCCCCAAGCTCTAAACCCCCAAAACCCTGGGCGCCCGAGGTCAACGAAAAAACTGATCGGCTATCCCCCAAGCTCTAAACCCCCCAAACCCATGGACATCGAGTTCAATAAAAAAAACTGATCAGCTATCCCCCAAGCTCTAAACCCCCAAAACCCTGCACGATGGGCGCCCGAGGTCAACGAAAAAACTGATCGGCTATCCCCCAAGCTTTAAACCTCCTAAAACTCTGGTTACCGAGTGGAATAATTATAGAAGTTAAGCGTACTTTATATAATTGAATATCAAGTCCATAAAAAGTGTTTTTTTTTTTTTTTTGTTCCACATTAAGGATGTGGATTTTATTTTCTAGTTGGAAAAAAAAATTTGTTAATTTGATAATTTTTTTTGTTGCAACAAAAAAAATTTCGTTCAATTGAACTCGGGTGCCCAGGGATTCTGGGGGGTTTGGAGCTTGGGGTATAGCTGATCAGTTTTTTTTATTGAACACGGGCGCCCTGGGTATTTGGGGATTCAGAGCTTGGGGGAAAGCCAATAAGTTTTTTTGCTGAACTCGGACGCCCAGGGTTTTGGGGGTTTAGAGCTTGGGGGATAACTGATCAGTTTTTTTGTTTAACTCGGGTGCCCTGGCTATTTGGGGATTCAGAGCTTCACTGAAAAGGTTAAAGTAGAATCAGTTGCGTTCTCGGCCGCAAGTCGCGCCGCTGTCTTAAGGAAGGACTGATTTGTCTCTGCGAAACGACTGACTGCCTGCTGGAGGAGACTGAGTTGCATCCGTATGAATTGCCGGTTTCACGTAAGGTTTCACGCACGCAACTCAGTCTCCTCCAGCAGGCAGTCAGTCGTTTCTCAGAGAGAATCAGTTCTTCCTAAGACACCGTCGCGAGTTGCGGCCGAAAACGCAACTATTTCTACCTTAACCTTTTCAGTGTTGGGGGAAAGCCGATAAGTTTTTTTGCTGAACTCGGACGCCCAGGGTTTTGGGGGTTTAGAGCTTGGGGAATAGCTGATCATTTTTTTGTTGAACTCGGTCGCCCAGGGTATTTGGGGATTCAGAGCTTGGGAGATAACTGATTAGTTTTTTTGTTGAACTCTGGGGCCCAGGGCGCTTAGGCATATTGAGGTTCAAGGCTTGATTTAGGATTGTATAATTTCGTTGACACCCCCTGAAAATACTAGGGGGTGTCAGGAAAAAAATTGATCAGGACACCCCCTAGCTTACATGGGTTGTTGCGCCCCTGCCTGTATGTGAAGTTTAATTATTTAGATATATGAATACTTGTTCGAAGATATTACAGGATTTCACTCAAATTTTGAGCATGTTTTGTTTAATTTCTAATTTCATACCAAATAAATCAAACCCAACTGAATCTTTTAACTCTGAGCTAAATTAAGATGAGGAGCACTGGATAGGGTTAGGTGTCAATAGAGTAGGGGGGGGGGGGAGAGTAGTAGTTTTATTCGTAGGGCCATTACGTCATGGACGTACAATCAGGTATTTGCCACTATGACGTCATGAGTAAAAAAATTGACGAACGCTGGAGTCAAAACAAACATACATAGATATACTCTACATGGAAGCTAAGTTTCAGCACTCATTTCATGTATATCTATATGTAATTTGTTTTGACTCCAGTGTTCGTCAATTTTTTTACTCATGACGTCATAGTGGCAAATACCTTATAGCCCGAATGATGAGTTATATTGGCAACTGTACAAATAGTACAATCAGCGGCCCAGTGTATACATAAAAAATACGCATAACGAAAGAAAAAAAGCTTTGCTGAAAAAAAAATATATAAATAAGATCATAAATTTTACTTCATGTAGCGTACAAAGAGTTTCTAGGAATACGCTATCATATTTTTAATTTGTAATTAATAACAGCAATTTCTACATCTATTTATTTACATTCTTATTAAAAGACATTTTTTTGTAGTATAGGTTCATCCCGTTTATTTGAATATGATTATTTTCCTGAGCTGAATTTCAACCAATAGAACCACATATTGGGAAGTGTGTGGGTAAAATGATTTCAATAATTTTTCGGTTATTTCCAATTAGTCACATAGCAATTCGAATTGTTAGACTTATTCAATTTAATTTTTGGATTAGACCTGTGTCACTACGGTGTATAAATATATGTATTAGACTGTTCCTAAGTTCCCGAATGCTCTTTTTACTGGATTTCAGGCCAGAAAACGTTAGTTAAACATAAAAAAATAAGTTTACTACCATAAAAAAAAATTTTTTCCCATTTTAAATATTGCCGCACTGGCCTTGAAGTTAAAAAAAAAGTGATAAAAAAGTTAAAAAACGATATTTATAGTTTTATCGGTACCAACGACATTTGACATAAAACCCTTACATAATTTATATCTTTCAAAAGATATTGAAAACAGGAAGCTTTTCGCGAAAACCGCAAGTCACTATCTTCAAAACTGCTCTCATGCGGTCAAAAAAACCATCGTACTTTGGCTTTTTTTTCGGTTTTTTTATTAATTTTCAAACTTTAACCCAAAAATTTTACTAGTTGCAGTCACTTTTGAGTAAAAACCTCCCTCAACTTAAAGCTTTATTTTTACATCAAATTTTCAAAAACATAATACTTTTAGTGCTTTAAGTCGATCTTTGGGTTTTAAACTTGAATAAACGAAAATTGTTAATTTTATTAACAGTAAAAAAATGACTTTAGTTGATTTTTAGTGACCACGGAATTTTCTTTACGAATTTTTGAAATACATCAAATTGAAGTTGAACTAGAGAGCTTTTCAACCATATATGATTTTATACAGAAATTTTAGTAAAAACCAAAGTTATGAGCGTTTGAAAAAAAAAAAAAATTGATACTGTAAATCAGAAGATTTTTCCATGTGGTGAAATTTTTTAATTTTTTTATTCAAACACTCATAACTTTGTTTCCTTTGAAAATTTTCGTATAAAATCATAGATTGTTGAAAAGCTCTTAAGTTCAGCTTGAAAAAGGTGTATTTTAAAAAACTGTGTGGTCCATTCCATGGCCATTAAAAAATGCCAAAGTAATTTATTTAGCTGAACGAAAAAACTCGAACGAAAGAGTTTTTAGTATCATTCTAAGTTTTTCATAATTAATTCTAAAAAAATTTTATGTCTTTCAAAAGATGCTGCTAAAAATTTATGATTTTTAATAAATTGTGAATTTTTAGATCTTTAGGACCTTGGCTGGATTTAGATCTTAAAAAATTAAAACTCGATTTATTTGATGAAAAAACTCATTCGATCATTAAAATTTATTTTTACATTATTCAATTATTCTTTGAAAACGTAAGAAACTTTATGTTTTTAGATTGAAATCAAAATATTAATTACAAATAAAGCTAGTGCATTTACTATTAAAGTAAAAAAAAAAAAAAACAAAAAAAAAAACAAAAACAAAACAAAGAAAAAATAAAAAATTAGTGAATTATTAATTTAATTTGATTATTTGATTTTAACTCTAATTTTTTTAAACTACTTGCAAGTGAAAAAATTAATTTCGTAATAATGTTGGTAATAAATACAATTATTATTTTTTAATAGGTTATTTATAATTTTTTTTTTTTTTTTTTTTTTTTTTAATATGTTTCTAGAGAAAAATTGTTTATGTAACTTGTAAATTTATCCTAAATTTTTAAATAATTTTGTTACTATGAAAGTTTTTAAAAGCATCTTTTTAGTTACTGTTATTTTCCAACTTAATATTTGGTTCGGATTCTTAAGTGATTGTTCAAATTTGTTACGTATTTTTGTATATCATCATGATTTATATCCTTTGCTATAACTGCATTTTCATTGGCTATTAAGAAAATTTCATTAGCCAATCATTAGTCGTAGCAAAATAATATAAGTAAATAAATTAAAAAAAAGAGTCTTGCTCTCATTTTTAAGTAAAGATGTAAATTACATCGGTGTGGGCGAAAAAGTTTAATTATCATATCAAAACCTTTTTTGAGAATGACACCAATATTACTGATTTGAATGCCATAACCTCTTTTGAAAAGAATTATGCATAAACTTTTTATATATTAGTTATAATAAATATTTTTAAATAAGTTTTTGAGACGCAAGGACCTTGATCAGAATGCAGCTGACTAAAATGTAATTACTATTATGTTTCACAATCATATCTTATAGTGAAATTCATATACATAACTGTTGTAGACGGCTCCCGTCCTGAGTTTAAACGTAGTTGGCGGCACTGCGAGGGCGCGCGTGCCTGCCTGCGAGACTCCCGACCGGCGACCACACGGAGAGAAAAATGACCGTATTTTACGGGCGTGAAGTCGCCCCGAGAAACACGGGCGAAGAGTGCCCAGAAAAAACGGGCGAAAAGACCAACCAAAATCAGATGATCATGTTCGAGCGCCACCTTCGGATGAATTTATAACTAATCTAGCCTGTTAAGTTCGGTCTTATGCCCGTTTCAATCAACTAAAGTCATTTTTTTACTGTTAATAAAATTTTACTGTTAAATAAAAAGTTAATAAAATAAAAAAAAACAATTTTCGTTAATTCAAGTTTAAAACCCAAAGATCGACTTAAAGCACTAAAAGTAATATGTTTTTGAAAATTTGATGTAAAAACAAAGCTTTAAGTTGCAGGACGTTTTTACTCAAAAGTGACTGCAACTAGTAAAATTTTTGGGTTAAAGTTTGAAAATTAGTAAAAAAACCGAAAAAAAAGCCAAAGTACGATGGTTTTTTTGATCGCGTGAGAGCAGTTTTGAAGATAGCGACTTGCGGCTTTCGCGAAAAGCTTCCTATTTTCAATATCTTTCGAAAGATATAAATTATGTAAGGGTTTTATGTCAAATGTCGTTGGTACCGATAAAGCTATAAATATCGTTTTTTAACTTTTTATATCACTTTTTTTTTAACTTCAAGGCCAGTGCGTCAATATTTAAAATGAGAAAAAAAATTTTTTTTTGGTAGGAAACTTATTTTTTTATGTTTAACTAACGTTTTCTGGCCTTAAATCCAGTAAAAAGAGCATTCGGGAACTTAGGAACAGTCTAATATGTATATACCTATTAATACTCAGATATAAGTACACAAACATTTGTAACCTTTGTAATTCAAAGAATTGAAAATAATTGAAAGTCTGTTGTTCCGCAAAAATGTGAAATACTGCGTTTTAGTTTAAACTTTCTATAGATTGCATTTCTATAGATTGAAATTCAACTGGGGAAAATAATCCAGCCAAATACCCCTCGGGTTTCAAAATTGTAGAAAACTTTCCTCCAGTTTTTTTGCACAGCAACTCGCGGAGAAAGTTTGACAAACGTGCCAAACTTGCCCCCCTCGTTGCTGTGCAACAAAACAGTCGGAAAATTATCGACAATATTGAAACACTAGGGATATTACGGGTGTGTATAGACTGTATTGGAGCTCAATGATATTTACTGAGGTTGTTAAATTTTTAATTAATTAAGTGTATTGTGAAAAATTAATTAATGGATAAGAATCTTCTTTAGTTTAAAAAAATAATAAACTAGAATGATATGAAATTAACAAGCTGTTGAAAGTTAGTAGCCGTTTTTTGAAATATATTTTTTAAAATTTGATTAAAATACTAGTTTGATTCTCATTTCATTACCGTTTTCAAAATGATTGCTTGAATTTTAGTTTTCGAGAAAAAATTTATTACGTGATCGCTGCATCAAAAACAAAAAAATTGATTTTTTTTTTTTTAATTAATAGAAGCCCCTAAAAATCATTTAAAAAATGCATTAGATACAGTTTTTGACCAGCAATTAGCAGCTGCTATTATTTTTTAGATAGCTAGTTTATTTATGATAATTTAAGAAAAGTTCTGAAAATTCCAAATAGGCAATATAAGCAAAAAAAAAAAAAAAAAAAAACGGGAATCAGTAGGACAAATAAATGATTATTCTGACTCTCAAAATTAGTTTAACTATTGTCATTGTTTTTGCCTTAAGTTCTAGAACTTGAAGATAAAATGCGTATTACTCATGTTCTTGTAGCTCTTTTTAGATTTCATCAAATGATTTAGAAATTTTCAATTTCAGTGCGTTTTCGACGGTGCCAAAAAGTGGTATCAAGCTGAGGAGCACCGGTTTGGGCTAAATAGGATTAGCGGAAGTCACTTCACTCAGAGAAGCCTGACCCTTCCGGAGTCAAAACTTCCTGGGGAAATCATCTCGAAGGTGTAGTTATCACCAAGGGCACCAGGTGCCCTTCCTTACCCCTGAGGAGTCACAACTTCCTGGGGAGATCATCTCCAAGGTGTAATTATTGTCAAGTGCACTGGGTGCCCTTCCTGACCACTCCGGATACCCTGGGCGCCCGAGTTCAACAAAAAAACTTATCGGCTATCCCCCAAGCTCTCAGCCACCAAATACCCTGGGCGCCCGAGTTCAATAAAAAAACTGATCAGCTGTTCCCCAAGCTGTAAGCCCCCAAATACCCTGGGCGCCCGTGTTCAATAAAAAAACTGATCAGCTATCCCCTAAGCTCTAAACCCCCAAAACTCTGTGCGTCAAGTTCAATGAATAAACTGATCAGCTATCCCCCAAGCTCTAAACCCCCAAAACCCTGGGCGTCAAGTTCAATGAATAAACTGATCAGCTATCCCCCAAGCTCTAAACCCCCAAGTACCCTGGGCGCCGAGATCAACATAAAAACTGATCAGCTATCCCCCAAGCTCTCAGCCACCAAATACCCTGGGCGCCAGAGTTCAACAAAAAAACTTATCGGCTATCCCACAAGCTCTCAGCCTCCAACTACCCTGGGCGCCCGTGTTCAATAAAAAAACTGATCAGCTATCCCCCAAGCTCTAAACCCCCAAAACCCTGGGCGTCAAGTTCAATGAACAAACTGATCAGCTATCCCCCAAGCTCTAAACCCCCAAATACCCTGGGCGCCCGAGATCAAAAATTTGTTCCAAATATTCTGAAACGTAAAACTTGAAGAGTTGTATATATATATATATATATATATATATTTATGCGAAAATCTGTATGAATATAGAGTAATAGACAAAATTCATAATCGTAAGAATTATATGTTAATGTAAATTAAGATGGGAACAAAAAAATATTTTATGTAACGAGCGAGTAAGATTTGAAACTAGACTGACTAAAATATTTTAGTGACCAAGATGATTGACCAAGAGAAATTTATTTTTCTTAATATTTTTATACATACATGTAAGTTACAATTGACAAATAAAGGTAAAATTCCTATTATGGTAAGAAAGAAGAAAAATTGAAAAAGAGTTTTTAAGTCACAACAGCGTTTAAGCTGTATTGAACCGTTGAAAACAGTATGAATGATAATTTTTTTTCTTTCACAGTCAAGATTGCCTGAAAACGTTATCTGAGTAAATGAATTAAATGTTGACTGTGATAGTAACTAATGTTTTTGTACTCATGTGATATTAAAACTTAAAAGCGTAAATTATAGTTAAAAGTGGTGAGATTTTTTTTAAACACTAGTCATATTTTAAAAGTTAAAGTTGTTAGAAGCAAAAAAAGTGAAAATTTTACTTGCAGAAAATGAAACATTGAAAAGTTGTACAGTCAATTAAATGTAGGGAAAATTCAACGTTAAACTAGTGAAAACTTGCTTAACCAATGTAAAAATTGGGAAAAGGGTGAGCGATTTTAATCGCTAGCGAACTATCGTAACACCGCCGTATGAATTTTTGTAAATCGATAGGTGTTTTAACGCGAGAAGTCGAATTACGCAACATGTTAAACAAATGGTTAAGTTGGTTGATTACAAGTAAAAAAGGAATTGAGTAGCTTTAGAGCAATTCCCGCAGTATCAGTTAATAGCAAAGATTAAAAGTAACTGCGGCAAATGCGCTTGTCGCTTCCTAAGCTTAACGATCCAAAACTTTGTGATCAGCATTGGAAAGAAATTTATACGGTGTTAAAAATTTTTTGTTTATATTGTGATAGAAAAGATAATTAAAGATTGTAATAATGTATGTAAATAGTTTAAAGAGAGAGAAAGATTAAAACTCAAATTTGTTAAACGTAATATGGGAAAACCGAAACGTGATTTATATGTAAACTAAAAAGAAAAGAAAAGAATTTGTAACGCTCAGCCTCTGAAAGAGTAAATTTGTCAACCCTCATTACATGCAAATTTTTATATTTAAATCAATGCGAATATAATGCGAAATTGTAAATCGCATAACCATGGCATTTGGGGGGAGGGGGGGGGGAGCCCTGTGGCGCAGCCAGAGCGCCGCGCTTGGCAACACCACACAAAAGAGCTGAACGAGCGTGCGAGCTTGAAGCTCGACTGACAGTCTCGATCAAGCACGTCTGCAGGACGGTTGAGTTGCCGTGTAAAAGAAATAATGCAAATAAAGAGTCAGTTCCCATTAACGCATATTTTATTTCAACTCCTCATTAAGGTGGTTTTCTACCAAATGCATGGTAATAGAGAATCAGCTCAGATTTTCTGGAGGTGTTTATTAGATATGAATAAACATTTCTACGAAGTCTGATCAAAATTGACCATATAGTTTGAAAGTTACAGCAAGTTAAAGATTGATTATTTTTCATTACGCGTATGGTCGCTACGCTGAAAAAGTGTACTGAATTATTAATATTTATCGTCTTACAGTAGAGATCCTTTAGAAAAACCACATACATATAGTTTCACTATCAAAGAATTCATTTCTTCAAAGTGCAAAAAATTGACCTTTTACATATTTTACAGTAATTTTACAAAAATAATTTTCACGTGAATAACCTCCAAAACTGCGGTATTCAAAGACGAGGTTAAAAGTTTTAAAAAATGTTTTGTTGTGATTGTCAATGTTCTTTTGGTAGAAAATAATTTCAGAAGCCATAAAAAGTTTAAAAATAAATTTTAATAACCAATTGTTAGTAATTTGATGAAATAATTTTTTTTTAGTCTTGAACTTGACTAGCTCTGGTAGAAAACCACCTTAACTTCGATCCTCCCGAATACGCATAAGGTAGTAGGTGCCTTTAATAATAGGAACAATAAGTTGGGAAATCTCCTCTCCCCGACCAGAAGACCTACACCGAGCATGGTGAGACGACGCGAATTTTGAATTTAAATGAAAAAATTTTTTCTTCGTATTTTTTTTCAAATTCCGTTCAACAAATTTTAATATTTATAAAATTGTAAAAAATTAAATTTTTTTTCTGTTAAAGAAAGAAAAAAAATGAAACCATACTAGAAAATAAGTTATTTTAAAAATATAATTCGTAAATTAGTTATTGATTTTTTATTTCAAGTTTTTCTTGGAGTTTAAGAGTATTCAATTTTTCTATTACTAAAATAGATGATATTGGAAATAATTTTTTCTTATAAATGATATCATCATCAAAATAAATTTATTAGGACTTGTTATAGATTTTTTGGTTTGATTTTTATGTCATAAATTTATTAGGACTCGTTGACACTACATTATTCAAATATTGTTTTGTTCAACGAGGTGCGACTTTTTACATAAGCTTCGATTGTTTTCTATTAAAATGTTTTCGTAAAGCTACATCAAAGTAATTTAATATTAATCTATTTTTAGTTGTTCAGACGGTTCCGAAAGTAAATAGTACTTGCGTTGTTTAAATGAAATATATTATTCATAGTTAAGCATAAGAACCAAATCAACTTTTAGACTTTTGTAATGAAAATTCAATAAAATTATTTGATGTTATTAAAAATGAAAAAAAAATTTAATGTTTCACTTACTTTTGTACTTTTCTCCTGAGCACTTCTACTCAGCCCGATAAAAGAATATGAAAGTTGAAATTTTTTGTAAAGAAACTAAAACTAAAATTTTGTTGATCGTGATTAAAAAACCAAAAAATCAAGTCCTAATAAATTTATTGTGATAATGATATCATTAATAAGAAAAAATTATTTCCAATACCATGTATTTTAGTAACAGAAAAATTGAATACTTTCAAACTCCAAGAAAAACTTGTCATTATTATTTTAAATGTTTTAAATGAAATAAAAAATTAATAACTAATTTATGAATAATATTTTTAAAATAACTTATTTTCTAGCACGGTTTCATTTTTTTTCTTTAAAAAAAAAAAAAAAAAATTTAATTTTTAAAAATTTTATAAATATTAAAATTTGTTGAACGGAATTTGAAAAAAAATACGAAGAAAAAAAATTTTTCATTTAAGTTCAAAAACTCGCGCCGTCTCACCATGCTCAGCGGTCGGTAGAATTTAGAACGACGTGCGCTCTATGACACTAGCATGATGCCCGCCATAGAAAAATTGACGAGAAAATATTCGGCGAGAAACGTTTTCGGCGAAATCTTTTTTTAAATCATTTTCAGGTTACAAATGAGTATTTGCTACACTTCAATGTAAATTTACATAAAAATAAAGTTATGCAATGTACATTTAAAAAATAGGTAAATACTAAATTGAATTTTTTTTTACAGCTAGGACTTTTATAGGTTCTGGTTTATGTCGTGGTTTTACATCAGAATGATTGAATAAATCTTAGGTAATGTTAAATTATTTAGAATTTGTTAAGATCGTGAAATCATTTTAAGACATATATCAAGAATATTAATGATTTATTTATGGAGTTTGGTTTTTTTGAACTTGTGCATAAAAAGGAAATACATTTAAATATTTACCGAATTCACGAAATAAAATCTTTAAGGTGGTTTTCTACCAGAGCTAGTCAAGTTCAAGACTAAAAAAAAATTATTTCATCAAATTACTAACAATTGGTTATTAAAATTTATTTTTTAACTTTTTATGGTATCTGAAATTATTTTCTACCAAAAAAACATTGACAATCACAACAAAACATTTTTTTAAACTTTTAACCTCACCTTTGAATACCGCAGTTTGGGAGGTTATTCACGTGAAAATTATTTTTGTAAAATTATTGTAAAATTTGCAAAAGGTCAATTTTTTGTAGTTTCAAGAAATGAATTCTTTGATAGTGAAACTATATGTATGTGGTTTTTCTAAAGGATCTCTATTGTAAGAAAACAAATATCAATAATTTAGTACACTTTTTCAGCGTAGCGGCCATACGCGTAATGAAAAAAATTCAATCTTTAACTTGCTGTAACTTTTAAATTATATGGTCAATTTTGATCAGACTTCGTAGAAATGTTTATTAATATCTAATAAACACCTCCATAAAATTCGAGCTCATTCTCTATTGTCATGCATTTGGTAGAAAACCACCATAAAAAAATACTTTTAAAAAAGTAATATTTACGGCGATTGGTTATTTAAAAAGGAATCTAAATAAAAAATTATACGCTAAGTATGATCTTTAAAAAATACTTTTAAAAAAGTAATATTTACGGTGATTGGTTTTTTTAAAAGGAGTCTAAATAAAAAGTTATAAACTAAATATAATAATCTTTTTTTGGAAATGAATTAACGAAAGAAGTGGAATCAAAAAATTTATTACGGACGACTTGAGGCCGAATTACTTATTATTTAAAAATAATTTTCTCTACTAAAAGATGATCATATTATGTTGAATCACCTTCAAACTACGTAAAGTTAACAATTTTTCAATTATAGCGCATACATGGGAAAACACATGCAAATTGCACACAACTCAAACACTTTTTAAAATTAAAAATAAAAATATGTTGTTAAGAAGCACACTGAGCATTCAAAATATAATTTAAAAAATACAGGTATCAATGCTTTTTGTCGAGATAATTTAGTTCAAAGAATATTAAATTTTTACAGGTCAAGTATAGCCATACATTGTGACTTAGTTGATTTCTAACTCAATTAAAACATATTTTAATTTCAAAAAGTGTTTGAATTGTGTGAAATTTGCATGTGTTTTCCCATGTATGTGCTATTGGGACTGAAACTGCATTCACGGTGGGGATGAAAACATGGCCACCGTTGGGGGAGTTTCTATCTGAATTGCACGTAATTCACTAAATCCAACATGGCCACCGTTGGGGGAGCTTTACCTGGACTCAGCATAGGCAGCGCCCCCCACCATAATCTTAGTTTCAGTCCCAATAATTGAAAAATTGTTAACTTTACGTAGTTTGAAGGTGATTCAACATAATATGATCATCTTTTAGTAGGGAAAATTATTTTTAAATAATAAGTAATTCGGCCTCAAGTCGTCCGTAATAAATTTTTTGATTCCACTTCTTTCGTTAATTCATTTTTAAAAAAAAAATTATTATATTTAGCGTATAACTTTTTATTTAGACTCCTTTTAAAAAAACCAATCGCCGTAAATATTACTTTTTTAAAAGTATTTTTTAAAGATCATACTTAGCGTATAATTTTTTATTTCGATTCCTTTTTAAAAAACCAATCGCCGTAAATATTACTTTTTTAAAAGCATTTTTTAAAGATTTTATTGCGTAAATTAGGTAAATATTTAAATGTATTTCCTTTTTATCCACAAGTTCAAAAAAACCAAACTCCATAAATAAATCATTAATATTCTTGAAATATGTCTTAATAAATGATTTCACGATCTTAACAAATTCTAAATAATTTAACAATACCTAAGATTTATTCAATTATTCTGATGTAAAACCACGACATAAACCAGAACCTATAGAAGTCCTAGCTGTAAAAAAAAAATTCAATTGAGTATTTACCTATTTTTTAAATGTACATTGCATAACTTTATTTTTATGTAAATTTACATTGAAGTGTAGCAAATACTCATTTGTAACCTGAAAATGATTAAAAAAAAGATAAAAATTTTCAATGATTGGTTCATGTTAACTTAGATGTATCAAGTTCTTCTGTTTAAAAGTTCTTTCATATAATTTTATCATAAGCCAGAACACATAAAAATCATAGATTTAATTTACTGTTATGAACTACTTTTCCCTACTAAAAAAGTTCACATGTAAATCCACGTGGATATCCACGTGATTCATCCACTCTATAAATCCACTTGACCAAATTAAAAAAGAAAAAAAAAACTAAGTTCCACATGTAAAAATTTTATAACTTATGTACTTTTTTATAAACAAAAAAGTTTTTTCAGCTGAATGAAATATCCCAAGTTGAATTGAGTATTTTGATTTTTTCTACAGTTTCAGGAAATTAAAAATTTTGACACTTGTAAATTCTTCGGGACTTGATAAAATTATGAGCCCTGAACTTTTTTCGAAAATTTCCAGCATTTCGAATTTTTTAGGAATTTGGAATTTTCATAGGCTTACAGTAGTGATCAAAATTATAAGGCACCCCCTAAAATTCGTCTGTTTCAAGTTAATATTTTGACTTATTTCTAAAAATAAATTAATACTATTACTTGTTATCAATTAAATACAAATTGAAGTTATTTTTGTGAAATTTAAGTGTATTAGAAAAACTGTTTTTTAACATATTTTTTTAAAATTCTCTGTAAGATTTTGATTCATAATAAATTGAATTAGTTTAAAATTCATCAAATATCAGTTTAATATAATTTTTACCTCCCAAATTAATAAAAAAAAGCAAATCTAAGCGAAAAACAATGTAAAAGTACAAAAAATCAATGTTTTTTCAAGTTTACAAAAATGTTTTTTTTCTTTGTGGCTTGAACATTTTTCTATTAATCAGCTTGAAAATTTTTTTCGATAAACTTGAACATCGGAGAAACGCGAAAAAAAATATATTATTCACTTAGGTGCTTATAGAAATTTTACAGAACACTATCTAGATCATAAAGAACTAAATTTAGTTGTTTTTTAAAAAAAGTCATTTTAAGCTTAAAAGAGGATAAAAATTGATTGGAAAGACGAATTAATATAAAGTAAACGTTTTTTTTTCAAGTACTGAACTTGTTTTGAACAAAAAAATTTTTATAGATGATTACTAAAATATTTAAACACGTGCAGGCATGCACAAAGTCAAAATATTTACTTGAAACAGACGAATTTTAGGGGGTGCCTTATAATTTTGATCACTACTGTATAATATTGTTGTTGACTTAAAAATTTTAAGGTCTGGGGGACTTAAAAATTTATCTATTCTATAAGACTAAGAAATTTTTTGAGCCGCAGGAGTCGGATGCTATAATTTAAGTGATGATCTGCGAATGCGTTCGCACGCGCGCGCGCGCGAACGACGGAAATTTTTTCCCGCCAAATTCAAATTTGGACAAAAAAAAATAAAAAGATAAATTTTTTTTATAAATTAAATATTTTAAATTTATAATTTAAAAAAAAAAGTAGAAGAATATTAACCATCGCTTATCATTCTCTGAAAAAAAAGGAGACGAAGGCTTGATGACAGCGTTGGGCACTGCAGTTCAGCCTGAAGTTCAGTCAACAAAAGTAAACTTCACTGAAAGAAAGTTGAGCCATATTTATATTTTTGGAGTCATATAAAAATGGTGCCCCCCAGACATGATAAATAAATAATTTTTTACAAACAATTGAATAAACCGACAAGCTCTAAACCCCCATAACGCTGGACTGAGCGATAAATAAATAATTTTTTATTAGCGATAAATAAAGATTTTTTAGAGCGATAAATAAATTATTTTTTATCAACAATTCAATGAACCACCAAGCTCTAAACCCCCATATCGCTGGGGAGAGCGATAAATAAATTATTTTTTATAAACAATTCAATACACCGACAAGCTCTAAGCCCACATAATGCTGGGCTGAGCGAAAATAGATAATTTTTTATAAACAATTAAATAATCAGCCGAGCTCTAAGCCCCAATAATGCTGGGGAGAGCGATAAATAAATAATTTTTTATAAACAATTAAATAAACAGCAGAGCTCTAAGCCCCAATAACGCTGGGGAGAGTGATAAATAAATTATTTTTTATAAACAATTAAATAAACCGACAAGCTCTAAACCTACGTAACGCTGGGGAGAGCGATAAATAAATAATTTTTTATAAACAATTAAATAAACCGACAAGCTCTAAACCCCCATAACGCTGGGCTGAGCGATAAATAAATAATTTTTTATTAGCGATAAATAAAGATTTTTTAGAGAGATAAATAAATTATTTTTTATCAACAATTAAATGAACCACCAAGCTCTAAACCCCCATATCGCTGGGGAGAGCGATAAATAAATTATTTTTTATAAACAATTAAATAAACCGACAAGCTCCAAACGCACAAAATGCTGGGCTGAGCGAAGAATAAATAATTTTTTATGAACAATTAAATAAACAGCCGAGCTCTAAGTCCCAATAATGCTGGGGAGAGCGATAAAAAAATAATTTTTTATAAACAATTAAATAAACAGCAGAGCTCCAAGCCCCAATAAAACTGGAGAGAGCGATAAATAAATAATTTTTTATAAACAATTAAATAAGCCGACAAGCTCTAAACCCCCATAACGCTGGGGAAAGCGATGAATATATTATTTTTTATAAACAATTAAATAAATCGACAAGCTCTAAACCTCCATAACGCTGGGGAGAGCGTTAAATAAATAATTTTTTATAAACATTTAAATAAACCGACAAGCTCTAAACCCACATAATGCTGGGCTGAGCGATTAATAAATAATTTTTTATAAACAATTTAATAAACAGCCGAGCTCTAAGCCCCAATAACGCTGAGGAGAGCGATAAATAAATAATTTTTCATAAACAATTAAAAAAACTGACAAGCTCTAAACCCCCATAACGCTGGGGAAAGCGATGAATATATTATTTTTTATAAACAATTAAATAAATCGACAAGCTCTAAACCTCCATAACGCTGGGGAGAGCGTTAAATAAATAATTTTTTATAAACATTTAAATAAACCGACAAGCTCTAAACCCACATAATGCTGGGCTGAGCGATTAATAAATAATTTTTTATAAACAATTTAATAAACAGCCGAGCTCTAAGCCCCAATAACGCTGAGGAGAGCGATAAATAAATAATTTTTCATAAACAATTAAAAAAACTGACAAGCTCTAAGCCTGCGTAGCGCTGGGCACCCGACTTCAACAAAAAAACTAATCGGCTATGCCCCAAAACCCGGAGCACCCAAGTTCAACAAAAATGCTGATTGGCTACCCCCCAAGCTCTAAGCCCCCAAAACCCTGGGCGTGCGAGTTCAACAAAAAAGCTGATTGGCTACCCCTCAAGCTCGAAGCCCCCAAGACTTTGTTGCCTGAGTTCAATGAAACAAACTGATCTGTTGGGGGTTTACAGCTTGGGGGATAGCCGATCAATTCATTTGTTAAACACGTGCGCTCTGGGTCTTGGGTGCCCAGCGTTATGGGGGTTCGGAGCTTGTAGGTTTATTTAATTATTGATAAAAAATAATTTATTTATCGGTCTCCCCAGCGTTATGTAGGTTTAGAGCTTGTCGGTTTATTTAATTGTTTATAAAAATAATTTATTTATCACTCTCCCCGGTGTTATTGGGGCTTGGAGCTCGTCTGTTTATTTAAATGTTTATAAAAAATAATTTATTTTTCGCTCTCCCCAGCGTTATGGGGGTTTCGAGCTTGTCGGTTTATTTAATTGTTTATAAAAAATTATTTATTTATCGCTCAGCCCAGCATTATGTGGGTTTAGAGATTGTCGGTTTATTTAATTGTTGATAAAAAATTATTTATTTATAGCTCCCCCAGAGTTATTGGGGCTTAGAGCTCGGCTGTTTATTTAATTGTTTATAAAAAATTATTTATTTATCGCTCAGCCCAGCATTATGTGGGTTTAGAGCTTGTCGGTTTATTGAATTGTTTATAAAAAATAATTCATTTATCGCTCTCCCCAGCGATATGGGGGTTTAGAGCTTGGTGGTTCATTTAATTGTTGATAAAAAATAATTTATTTATCGCTCTAAAAAATCTTTATTTGTCGCTAATAAAAAATTATTTATTTATCGCTCAGTCCAGCGTTACGGGGGTTTAGAGCTTGTCGGTTTATTCAATTGTTTGTAAAAAATTATTTATTTACCATGTCTGGGGGGCACCATTTCTATATGACTCCAAAAATATAAATATGGCTCAACTTTCTTTCAGTGAAGTTTACTTTTGTTGACTGAACTTCAGGCTGAACTGCAGTGCCCAACGCTGTCATCAAGCCTTCGTCTCCTTTTTTTTCAGAGAATGATAAGCGATAATTAATATTCATCTACTTTTTTTTTTAATTATAAATTAAAAATATTTAATTTATAAAAAAAATTTATCTTTTTATTTTTTTTTTGTCCAAATTTGAATTTGGCGGGAAAAAATTTCCGTCGTTCGCGCGCGCGCGCGTGCGAACGCATTCGCAGATCATCACTTAAATTATAGCATCTGACTCCAGACACATAGAATTTTTTCAGTCTCTGGAACTTGACCAATTAAAAAAAAAACTAAGTTCCACATGTAAAAATTTTATAACTTATGTATTTTTTTATAAACAAAAAAGTTTTTTCAGTTGAATGAAATATCCCAAGTTGAATTGAGTATTTTGATTTTTTCTATACTTTCAGGAAATTAAAAATTTTGACACTTGCAAATTCTTTGGGACTTGATAAAATTATGAGCCTTGAACTTTTTTCGAAAATTTCCAGCATTTCGAATTTTTTAGGAATTTGGAATTTTCATAGGCTTATACCGCAGACACTTAGAATTCTTTCAGTCTCTGGAACTTAGAAATTTATTTTGTTTTCGGACTTCGAAATTTTTCAAACCGTAGACACTTTTAAAGTGAGTTAAGTCTGTGAAACATAAAAATTTTTTGAACGGCAGACACTTAGAATTTTTTCAGTCTGTGGGACTTAGAAATTTATTTTGTATTTAGACTTTGAAATTTTTCAAAATGCATAAAAAAAATTAAGATCTTAAAAAGATCTGTTGAAGACATATCTTAACTATGGCTGTTTTTGAGACATTTTAGGACTAAAAAAATGTTTTATTTTTTGTATGTATCATTTCAAAAATGTCTGAAAAAGTTCTTTTAAAGATAAAAATTACTTATTTTTTCGTTAATTTTCATATGATACTAAGATGATTTTTAGATCTTTGATAATTTTGAGATAAAGGACCCCGCGGAATCCTTAAGGGAAATGGCTTTCGGTCAAATCGGTTTAGATTAAATTATTTTAGTAGTTTACAACTAGTAGATCAAAAGTCTCAATGGGCACTAAGCTGTAAAAACTCATGGTTCAAAGATATTGCTTGTTGAAGTTACGGAATTTTGGGGTTAGGGGGGTTAGAGGAGCATGCACCTTCGACTTTTCGAAGAGCTTCTGGGGAATTTTTAATATATTTCTGACATGCCTTTATTTAAAATAAGACACCAGTCGATGAATAAAGGATCCATTACGGTCTGCCACCGCCAGGATTCTGAAAAAAGTTCTGAATGCCTCTGAAAAAACGTTAAAAAATTGCATAAATCCGAAATCATACAGTAGTAAAAAATAAATAAATTAATTAATAGAAAAAGTGCAATTATTCTTCGTATAATTATTCTAGAATTAACTCTTGAATGCTGAAATAACAATTCTAAAATACAATAACGAAGGCTAGAAAATTAATTTTTTAAGAAAATGTTTCGATGTAATAATAAAAATAAATCTAATAAATTAATAATAAACAAATGTAATATAACCGAAATCAATATTTTACGAAATCGCTTAAACTTTTTTGCATGGTATCATAAGCGTATCGTGTAACGGACTTAATTTGTTTTTTGTAAACAACCGTTTATCGTTTCAAATCGCGTTTAGTTCAAAGATTATTTAACTCTTTAGAATAAAAAATATATACTTATTTCTTTGAATTTGTTCGAAGTCTGTGTTCACAAGTGCGTTACGACCTTAAAATAATAACAAAAACAAACTCGTTTTTATGAAGAATAAATCGTTATTTAATGCATTGAATTTCAAAACGTATTCAATAATCTGTGGTGAAGAAAAAGTGAATGTGTAAGTAAATGGCATCCAAAACAAAGTGAACTAGTTTAAAAAAATAAACAAATCTCGTGAATATCTTTGATTTAGTAAGCTAACCTAAAAACCCAATTGTTTCGTAAAATATTTTTTTTCAAGCTTAAAAAGTTTTCGGAGTGAAACTCAACTGAAGATTAAAAACTGTTTTAAAAGTTTCCAGAATTCTGACCGGAGAATTCTGATTTCTTGTAGAAATCGTTTATTAAGAAAATAATATTTGTGAAACAATTCTGAAAGACTTGAAAATTATGATTCCTTTCAATTCTTTTTTATGTACAAGTAAAAAATAGAACTTTCTTCTTTCTGAGTCAAAATTAAGTGCATAAATATATGAATAGAGACTATTCAAATCTACTTGAGTAATTCAGTGAAAACCGTCGCGTTGACGTCGGCACTCTTCTTTAAAAGAACTTTAGTTATACAAATATTTCAAGCACTATTTGTATATATTTAAATCTTTTTTTATTTTAACATTTAATAGCATGCTTTTCGTAAAAGTAATTATAAAATAAAAAGTCATAAAAATATTTTTGTAATAAATCTTTAACATTAACAATGAATGTTGGAGGCAGACCAGCACTTATTCGCTGCTACACTTGTAATCGTGGTCTTCAAGCCAGACAATTAGTTAGAATTGGTGGAAATGAAAACGTCATAAGGCAGCAAATCGCAATCGCGAGACGTGCTCAACTAAATCTTCCGCCCTTGGTGTTACACAATGAATCTAGATTATGCCTAAATTGTAATAGGAATATCTTAGATGAAATAACACTCTTAAATGAAGATCCGACTTGTTTACGCTTAAACGTATTAATACAAACGACTAATAATACTTGTTTTATTTGCAATGCTGAAAATAATTTACATAGACTCTCAATTGAATGCAGAGCTTATGTTTATATAGAAAAAAATATTTACATACTAACAAATGCGAGATCATGTGCGCATCATTTAGATGAAAATGGACTTATATTGAGTGTTTTATTACCAGGTCTACGTGCTATCAATAGGCCTCGTAAAGTAAATGGACAAGAAATGTTGGGATTTTTAAATCAGTTAAGAGAAGTTTGTGTTAATAAAGCTAAAAATAAGTGTTTAGATACTTCTTTAAGCGAAGACGAATTTAAATGCATTTCACCTATAACAAAGCAACAGTTTGAAGAACTTTTTACGTATTGTGACCCTGTAATGCAGAATGGAAAACGAAGACATGTATCTCAAAAGGATTTGATTACTTTTTTGTGCAAAATAAGGCAAGGTTTGAGTGATGAACTTTTAAAAGTTATTTTTAATTATAATTCCAGACAAAACGTTAGCACTGCTATTGATTGCGTAAGAAGATCGCTGTCAGTACGATTTGTTCCAGAAAATATTGCACCAGGAGCAGTAACCAGGGCAGATTATATAGCTCAACACGTTACAGCATTCTCTAATACTTTATACAATCCCGAACCTGACGTACCAAAAGCTATTGCTGTCGTAGATAGTACATACGCATACATTCATAAAAGCTCGTGTTTTAGAGTATTACGCCATTCTTATTCGGTTCACAAGCACAGACATCTTTTGAAACCAACTTTAGTTGTAGCTCCTGATGGTTTTATTTTGGCAATATTTGGTCCATATTTTTCTGATTCCGCTAATAATGATGCTCGTATACTGCAAGATGAACTGCAAAAAGATGGAGATTCATTAAGTAACTGGTTTGAGAATGGAGATATTTTTTTAGTGGATAGAGGATATCGTGATGCAGTTCCATTTCTTCAACAACTGGGGATTGAGCATCAAATGCCTGCATTGATTCCACCGGGACAAAGTCAATTATCCATCGAAGATGCAAATAGTACACGTCTTATAACAAAAAGTAGATGGATAGTTGAAAGTCGAAACGGTCATATTCGATCTATTTTTAAGTTTTTTGAAAATACGTTTAATGTACAACATGCGAAGCACATTGGAGAATTTTATCGTATTGCCGGAGCTATCATCAACAAATATCATCCCCTTATATATATGGCAGATGCAACAGTGGAGCTTGCACAACGCATTCTGTTAAGGTCACAAACTCCTAACGTTGTCCAAGCTCGTGTTGAAGTAGACAATCTGATTAGAAGGAATGGACAATGGAGAAGATTGAATCATCAAGATGTCCAAGATTTTCCTGTTCTTGATTTAAATTATTTAAAGGATCTAACCGTTGGAGTTTACCAGGTTAGTCTCTCAGCATCTTATATTCAAGATAAAGTTGTTCGAGACAATGAAGAAGAGTTTCAACTGGACGAACACGTAAGTGAACCAGGCTTTTTAAGAGTTCGAGTTTTTTCTAGATTTAGAAACGCAACTAAATACCAAGTTTTTATTGCTTATAATAACATTGATGGTGATGGTGTAAATGAGGCTGAAGATGTTGATGCTAATGAACAAATACTGGGCTACTATTGCACTTGTTCGTCAGGAGCTAGAACTCTAGGATCGTGTGCTCATGTAGCGTGTATTTTGTGGTTTTTAGGCTATGCAAGACATCAAAATAATATTCGGTATCCAGATGAGTCCTTGCTTAATACTACACTTGACGCACGCAATGGTCAAGAAGATATTAATGTTGAGGTGTTGAATTAATGTTTAATTGATGATAATAAATTGGGTTATTAAATAAATATTATATTATACTTAATAAAAAGACTTAAATAAATGTATTTTTTTTAAATATTTAAAAAATACTTGATAAATCGTACATTTTTTTTATAAATTCAAAACTATTTAAAATGTGTAATTTCTTTACTATTGATGTTCTTTTAAGTATTTTTGAAAAATTCTGAATACGATGGATCACTTGAGCTTACGACTTAGTAATAATTTTTTTCAAGCGGTACTTTTTCTTATCGTAAAGAATTAATTTTCTAGCCTTCGTCATTGTATTTTAGAATTGTTATTTCAGCATTCAGGAGTTAATTCTAGAATAATTATACGAAGAATAATTGCACTTTATCTATTAATTAATTTATTTATTTTTTACTACTGTATGATTTCGGATGTATGCAATTTTTTAACGTTTTTTCAGAGGCTTTCAGAACTTTTTTCAGAATCCTGGCTGTGGCAGACCGTAATGGATCCTTTATTCATCGACTGGTGACTTATTTTAAATAAAGGCATGTCAGAAATATATTAAAATTTCCCCTGAGGCTCTTCGAAAAGTCGAAGGTGCATGCTCCTCTAACCCCCTAACCCCAAAATTCCGTAACTTCAACAAGCAATATCTTTGAACCATGAGTTTTTACAGCTTAGTGCCCATTGAGACTTTTGATCTACTAGTTGTAAACTACTAAAATAATTTAATCTAAACCGATTTGACCGAAAGCCATTTCCCATAAGGATTCCGCGGGGTCCTTTTAGATATTTTTAATTACTTAACCTTTTCTCTTAAAAATATTAATAATAGTTTTTAGAAATGATAATCAGGCAAGTGATAATAATTGCAAGATTAATTTTGTGTATTTAAGATTTTTTTTAAGATCATTTTGTGATGAACTTTCGATATTATTTATGAGCGTTTTTTTAAAGATATATATTAATATATTTTTAAAGATAGCAAGATTCTTTAAAATAAATTTTGTACGATATAAAAAAAATTTTCAACCAGCATTTTGAATATTTCAAGACCTTTTTTTGAAACTAATTAAATTTCATTACTTTTTCAAATTAAAGAGTTTACCGTGAATTAATTTCGTAGAGCCCTGAGGACTCGGGTACAGTCTGTGCATGATCGCAGCTCACCTTTATTTTTCTTCAATCGAGTTCCTGAAAAAGGAAAAAAAAATTGCCACAAAGTATCATTCAAACATTAAACACCAAATTTAAATTACTGCTTCATATTGAAGACTTATCTGATCGTATATTCTCCGGTAGAAGTTCAACCGGACAACCAACTTTTATTCGCTCTCTTGACTTCTTTCGCTACTTTGTATCATTTGTCTGTCGATTCTGTATTTTTACTAGTTGTTGAACACATTTTTATTATTATTTTATACAATTTACATTTAAAAAATATATCTTGAAAACTTACCAATATTGGTTAAACTTTGTCATCTCGGTATGCTGAAGTTTAACCAACATTATCACCAGCAACGACGTGTGCACAGGTCGTTGTTATGAATACGTTCGATTCGATCGATCGTCTTAGCAGCCAAATTCATTTTGTTTATTCCCGCATTTTTTCTAACCATACAAAGATGGTAAATATCACCAATATATTTTTTGAGTATTCAAGATATATTTTTTTAATGTAAATTATATGAAATAAAAATAAAAATGTGTTCAACAACTATTAAAAATACAGAATCGACAGACAAATGATACAAAGTAGCGAAAAAGTCAAGAGAGCGAATAAAAGTTGGTCAGCCGTTTGAACTTCTACCGGAGAACATCCGATCAGATAAGTCTTAAATATTAAGCAGTAATTTAAATTTGGTGTTTAATGTTGGAATGATACTTTGTGGCAATTTTTTTTTTCTTTTTCAGAAACTCGATTAAAGAAAAATAAAGGTTAGCCGCGAACATGCACAGATTGTACCCGAGTCCTCAGTGCTCTACGAAAGTAATTCACGGTAAACTCTTTAATTTGAAAAAATAATGAAATTTAATTAGTTTCAAAAAAAGGTCTCGAAATATTTAAAATGCTGGTTGAAAATTTTTTTAAAATCGTACAAAATTTATTTTAGAGAATCTTGCTATCTTTAAAAATATATTAATATATATCTTTAAAAAAACGCGCATAAATAATATCGAAAGTTCATCAGAAAATGATCTTTAAAAAAATCTGAAATATACAAAATTAATCTTGCAATTATTATCACTTGCCTGATTATCATTTCTAAAAACTATTATTAATATATTTAAGAGAAAAGATTACGTAATTAAAAATATCTAAAATTTATCTCAAAATTATCAAAGATCTAAAAATCATCTTAGTATCATATGAAAATTAACGAAAAAATAAGTAATTTTTATCTTTAAAAGAACTTTTTCAGACATTTTTGAAATGATACATACAAAAAATAAAACATTTTTTTAGTCCTAAAATGTCTCAAAAACAGCCATAGTTAAGATATGTCTTCAACAGATCTTTTTAAGATCTTAATTTTTTTTATGCATTTTGAAAAATTTCAAAGTCTAAATACAAAATAAATTTCCCCCCAATAAAGTCCCACAGACTGAAAAAATTCTAAGTGTCTGCCGTTTAAAAAATTTTTATGTTTCACAGACTTAACTCACTTTAAAAGTGTCTACGGTTTGAAAAATTTCTAAGTCCGAAAACAAAATGAATTTCTAAGTTCCAGAGACTGAAAGAATTCTAAGTGTCTGCGGTATAAGCCTATGAAAATTCCAAATTCCTAAAAAATTCGAAATGCTGGAAATTTTCGAAAAAAGTTCAAGGCTCATAATTTTATCAAGTCCCAAAGAATTTGCAAGTGTCAAAATTTTTAATTTCCTGAAAGTATAGAAAAAATCAAAATACTCAACTCAACTTGGGATATTTCATTCAACTGAAAAAACTTTTTTGTTTATAAAAAAATACATAAGTTATAAAATTTTTACATGTGGAACTTAGTTTTTTTTTTAATTGGTCAAGTAGATTTATAGAGTGGATGAATCACGTGGATATCCACGTGGATTTACATGTGAACTTTTTTAGTAGGGTTGAATTCGTTTTGCTTACATAATAGATGGACAAACTAAATCCACTTTAAAAATAATGGAGCAAATGTTCATCCGTACTTTAAAAATCCATGCCAAATAGAATTCATAATTTTTGATCCACTGGATATCTAGACCCAAAACTATCTATTTCTTTTGTACTTTTTAATTCTTGTAAAAAAAAATTAACCAATTTTAAAATTTAAAATCACTTTGGCCACATAACTTAAGTTTGCTTACAGAAAACAAAAAAGATAAAAATTTTTAATAATTGATTCATGTTGACTTGGATATATCTAGTTCTTTAGGTTTAAATTTCTTTTATATAAATTTTATCATTAGCCCGAACGCATAAAAATCATAGACGTAATTTACTGTTATGAAGTACTTTTGAATTCATTTTGCATACATAATAGATGGACAAACTAAATCCACTTTGAAAATAATGAAACAAATTCTCATCCGTACTTTAAAAATCCATGCCAAAAAGAATTCATTATTTCTGGTCCACTGGATACCTAGACCCAAAACTATCTATTTCTTTTGTACTTCTTAATTAACCAATTTTAAAATGCAAAATCACTTTGGCCGCATAACTTAAGCTTGCATACAGAAAGCAAAAAAGATAAAAATTTTTAATAATTGATTCATGTTGACTTAAATGTACTTATCATTAACACCCTGAGATAATGTAACAGTAGCAATCAATATTAAAATTAATTGTCAGACATCAAGTTTATTTTAGAAAAAAGGTGGGATTACAAAACTTTCAGACATCAAGTTTATTTTTGAAAAAGGATGGGATTACAAAACTTTAACAGTTCAAGTGTATTGGCTCAGAGCATATACATTTCTATGATTAAAACTAAGCGATAATGCGTATGACAATGATATTATCTCCTGCAATTGCACCTTTTGCAATTTGCAACTTCGATGGATTATAAAAGAGTAATTTGCAAGTTCAACCTGACACACACACAAACTCAACTCACTCAACATTCAGAAAAAATTTTATTTTTAATATTGCCAATATGCACCTCCAGGCATCAGGTCCCCAACACAACCACATCACATTTATGATCAACTCACAGGGCACACCACAATAATTGAAAAATCTTTGATGATGATGATCATAGAAAGACTGTAGAGATTATTTATTTCATACTCTTTTATTGAAATTAAACAAATTAATAACTATAAATTCTACCACTTATTTAATATATAATGAAAATAAGGGTCTTCAGTACTGTTTTTTCTATGGCAATCAATTATTTATAAAAAAATTATTGCTTATAACACATTACACATTACAAGCTGCTCTGCTCAGCGGCTCCGCAGTCAGCTGTATAGGTAGTCAGCTGTAGGGAGCTGCTTGATACAGCGCCACCAGTCGCCTCATGGCTACCATGGCTACGGGCCCGGGCCTACATGCCCCCCTCTGCCGCTGTTATAGGTAAGCACTAAGAGTGAGACAGCAAAAATAGACACGCCCACCGCATACGTCACGTCCGGTTAAGTCTACAGAGATTGCAGGCAGAGAGACGGGATGCTCGAAACTGAAATCGAATTACCCTGACTACCGTGAGCCAAAGGAAATCAGCGTTTCGAAAAATGAAACGTTCATAACTTTTGAATGCGGGCTTTGTTCGGGATAATTTTTTTTTTAAATTACTCAGGGGATCATCAGCTACGCGCGGGATGTATAATATAAATGAAATAATCATGCTAAAATAGTTTTTCTTTGAAGCGTCCTAACCTAAAACCAAAAATCAAAGTATATAAAGCCCTGCAGACTTTCACGGCAGTCGGTTTGAAAAAAAAAACCAAATCGCTGTTAAAGCCCGATTGGGCTTTAGGATGTCTTTGATGCTCTTTATAGGAAAAAAAATTGGAGACCCAATTATAAAATGTCCTGAAACACAAAATTTTAGCAGCTGACTCCTTTATTGTTTTATCAAAAAAAGATGTCTTTTTTTACTCTAGTTTACAATAGTATATTAGACTACAATAGTATATAAGTACATCTTCATACCCTTTTTTTGAAAAAAAAACTTACAGAAACCTTTATTATTAGTTTTTTATCACTTACTTTTTATTCAAATTTGTTTATGAATTCAAATTATTCGGGTTTTAAGTTATCTAACATGACTGGTGAGGTTGCAAAGTTTTCAGTTTCGATTTTGGATGATTGTAAAGTTAAATTTTACCTGTAATTAGATGTATCGAAAATAAGATATCAACGGCGGGTTGGGTTTTTAAAGGACTTAATAGTTTATAAAAAACTTATGCCTTTTTAATTTATGCCTGAAAATCTGTAAAAAGATATTGTTATTATACATTCTTTGAAAATAGAAAGTAAAAGAAAGAAAGAAACTCCAATTTATTTTACTCCAATTTATTTATACATAAAATTCAATTTGAAAATGTATTTTTTTTAATTTCCTCCAATATCGATGAAACCATTCATCTCGACGGAGCCATCCATACATTTATATCTAAAACTTGATAAGTAAAATTAGAATTACAAAATTCGTAAGTTCATTTTAAATTAATATAAAGTAAATATATTTTTACTTCGAGAATTTTATATCAGAATTCAAAATTTTAGTATGCATCCTACAGGCTTTTGATATAAATTATAGAATTAACCGTCCGTTTTTATTATTTTAAGCTAGATAATGAAGATTTTGAAATGTTGATATAGCTCCATCGAGATGAATGATTTTATCGATATTGAAGGATAATAAAAAAGAATACATTTTCAAATTTGCTTTTATTTATACCTAAATATAAGTAAAAAATTACTGGAAAATGATGACTACCAAAAAAGTACTTGATGTAAAACTTGACGTTTTTTATTCATTTGATTCTCTTTCTTTCGTTTGCTTTCTATTTTCAAAGATAACTAAGGTAAAGAACCCAATTGTGGACCCCAAAAATCACAACTTTCGGGGTTTTTGAATTTTATGGAAAAAACCAAGCAAGTGAGGTTAATTTTTTTTGTACATACATAATTTTAGTGGTCTTAAGAATCAAAATCAATTTTTTTTATTAAAAAATTTTATTTATTTACAGAGTAATTAATGTTTAAAGTAGAGACCTTTTGGACCGTATTTTTGAAACTGTGTGTCAAAGTACCCCGATTAATGGACCTTTTTTACATGCGATATCCCCTTAACATTTTTCTTACCCCAATTAATGGACCCTGTGATTTTATTTCAAACTATTGACTTTTGAGGTTACGATTTTTGTTGACATTGAAGTTAAAAGTAGTTACAGTTTTCATTGACAAAAGTAATTTAACCACATTAGAAGATTTATAAAGCTGATATTTTAGTGTATAAAACTCGGTATGAAAGCCAAAACTAACGTCTCATTAATTGGGGTACTCGGAGTTTCATTTAAAGGTTCGTATTAATGGACCGCTGCTCTTCAGGACCATTAATTGGGGTACCTTGAGACTAGGGTCCAATTATGAGAACTGCATTATTTATTTAAAAATTTATATTTCTAACTTACAAAATTGATAATATACTAATTTTTGAAGTCTAAGCTTTTCATTGATCAGCGATACATTGCGTAAATAAATAAAGTATTCCTAGAAATTCAAGTTTGAAAGTTGCTTGATTCGCTGCAACGAGAACACCAACCTAACCCTCGAGTCAACCAACATTGTGACTTTCAAAATAAAACGGAATTATTAACGTAAACTTGAAAAAAAAATTTCGAAATATTCTTTGATAACATAAGTTTATTTTAAAATAGTTTTATGCCGATATTTGCATTAAAAAAATATTTAAAAATGATTTTTGCGGAAGGGGACCATTAATTGGGGTAAGGGGTCCACAATTGGGTCCTTTACCTTATTTTCTTTTACAGATTTTCAAACATAACATAAGCTAGCGAACCCCCTGCCCCCCTCGCTTCGTTCAAGAGGGCAGGTGGCTTGCCTGCTCCGATGTTTTTGCCCAAATATTTTTTAAAGTATCGGACCTTTCTGCTTTTGAAGTATCGGACTTTGCTGCATAAAATCGCATCGCTAAGCTCTGCTACCAGTCCACGCGATGCAAAGTATGCATCGTTATGCTCCACTAACGCTCCGCACAATGCATGAAAGGCACGACCATCCAACAGTCGCGCTTGACCGTATAGTTTTAGTATTTATTAGTTCTATTTTTACTCTTAAATACATTTTGTATTTGCTGATATTTAAAAATAATTAATAATAATTCTTTACTGAAATAGGTTAATACTCCAATATAATTTCAAACATACATTTTATTAAACTTTTTTTATTTATAGTCGTATCGAAACTTGTAAGTTTACAGTCACTTAATATATTTAAAAAAAATAAATTTATTTAAGTTTTTTTTTTTTTTTTTTTTACTAAAGCTTTATTAACCTTTTCAACCTTTAGCTACAAAATGTACACATAGTGAAAAAAAATAAAAATAAAAATAAATAAATGAAAATATAAAAAATAGAATAATCCTCTCACAAGAGCCACATTATAATGATAAACCTCAATAGTTCAACAGTTTAAATCTCAATTTCACACTTTCCGAAGTAACTAAAAATCTAATTCAGCACTGCGATATTTGCTTGAAACAAAAAACTGGTGACGTCAAAAGGTGGGTATTGTCCGATCATGGCAATTTTCTTAATCAAGGCTTGCCTGCGTTCTTCTCCCATTGAGCACTACCACAAAATGTGGTTAAGGTTCTGAAGAAGCTAATGAGTCAACAACGTTAATCTTGTTTAGTTAGTCCCTGAGGTTATACTGATTGTTACGAAACCTTGAAATGAAAACAATCTGTTCCCTGCTGTACGAGTTCACTGAACCAAAGCTTGGATGTAGGCACTTAAGGAATCAGTAAATATATTATCATCACGGTGTCGGTTTTCCAGAGCCAGTTGCATTAGCGAGAGCCATACAGTCCGGTGTGTAAATGGTTGCGTTATGATTGACACTGACAGAATTGGTAACCAAAAGGTCAGCGCAGACGGAGGCAATATCAACAGAAGCTGCTCCTTTCACCTTGCTACTATCAGTGAATATAGACAGAGCCTGATCCGCACGCAAAATCGAAGTTTTTCGGCGTTTGTATCATCTCGTAGTCATAATATTATATTAAAGTATGAGGCCTTCTGCTTATGAGGTGAGACAATCCAACTTCTCTTCTAATTGACTCGCACAACACATTTATCTTTGTCCTACAATCAGATACTATTTATTCCAGATACTTGTAAATGGTCGAGTATGATCAAATGAGGAACAACTATGAACGAGTGAATTCTTGCATTGACACGGTCGAGAATCGAGTTTCGGCTATCCAGCAAAGAATTGAAGAGCCTGACTCGTGTGAAATCCTCTTCAAAGGACTCCCAGTGGTTGAATTACCTCAACGTCGCGACTTGGTTGCCAAAATCCTCGCCTTTATAAAGTGTCCGCAGGCCAATACACAAATTCTTGACATCCGAGAATGGACATACAGACCGAAACCAACAACTCTCAACCCCGCCGATAGTGCTTCAACAAGCACATCGAATGCCTCTCCATCTCTTTCACTCGCCGTACTTTTTTCCTCACAGAAAACTCGCGACTTTGTTATAAAGCACAAAGGTGCACTGTACGGTAAAACCACTCGTGATTTTTTCGGCGTTACCACCAACACCATGATCTACATGGACGCAATTCTTCCTCCTGCAGTGCATGACTTTTGGGCTAAAGCTCGCCAGCTCTCAAAAAAATACCGCATCAAAGGCCCTCGCGTGAATGGGCACACAATTTCACTCCGCCTGAACACCTCTGCTCGTCCTGTTAATCTGTTCACGGCCCAGGATTTGCACAATTTTGAACAGCAACTCATAGCTGCTGGCACCCCATTGCGTAACCTCGCCAACACACACCAGGAATGACGCGTTCCTGGTTCACAGATAGCTCATGCCCATACAACCTCACTCATAACTTCATCCCCCGACAATCATCTCACCTCGCAGAGACTTTCATCCGTTAAAATCGTGCATGCCAACATTAATCGTCTGTCCGCTCATTTCAAAGAGCTCAAATTCGAAACGCACACGCAAAATTTTCATTTGATCGCACTCTCCGAAACGTTTCTCACATGCGACACTCTAATACATATTTACAACATACCCGGGTACAATTTTATTTATCATAACAAATCACTCAAGCAAGGAGGAGCCGTTGGCCTGTATTACTGGGAAGATTTTCAAGTTAAACTCCTTCTCACGTCGCCCAACACCCGCGAGGGTGACACGGAGTTCTTGATCATCGAAGTGAGAATTGCCTCAAAAAAACTTCTCCTTGCTGCCAACTATAGACTACCTAATACTGAATTTCCCTACGCTTTCTTCAACACCATATCACCTTTCATCCCAGCATATGAAGAAGTCATCCTAACTGGCGATTTCAACGTCGACATGTCAAGAGAAGATCCTTTTTCACTTAAACTTGCAGATCAACTAGAAGCCCTCTGTCTTACACTTGTCAATCGTCAACCTACTCGCCTACTCCTTCGCCGAGACGGAACTTCTCGTAACTCCTGCCTCGATCTTTTCATGACCAAAAGACTTGAATCAATCATCAACTACAGTCAGCAACCGTTCACTGATCATGACCTCATCTCAATCTCTTACAACATCATCATATCCACCGACCCGTCCACCATGTAACTTCACGCAAACTCAAATCTGTAGACCCGCTTGAACTACACAATCACATCACTAAAAACTTGCCTCCGCTCTTATCACCTTATGTGAACCGTGACACCCACTCTCATTCTTGTGGCCATACACTAGTTGACTTTAGTTTGCCAGCCTACCTACCCATTACAGATTCGCAATTGAACGAACAGGTTAATCTCATAACCCGTGCCACTGTTGAATCCTTTGACTGCCTTGCTCCGCTTCGTACTATAAAACTCAACCCCTCGACACCACCTTGGAATCCTCGATTTCACATGCTCACTTCAAGTAACTTCATTACTCAGTCAAATCCAAGTTAGAGAAAGCCGAAACTGACTACATGATAGAACACATTGAGTCACAGCCCGACATAGCATCTAAATGGAAAGCCATCCAACTTGATTTTTCAACAGCTCTCTTTGATCTTAAACCTACGACTGATCAGGAAATAACGAACATCTTCAAAACTAGTAACTCGAAAGGCATAGGCCCTGACTGTATTTCATCTACGATTCTGAAACTAGCTTTCAGTACCCTATTACTTTCTCTCACTGGAATTTTTAACTTTTCGCTTGCTAGTGGTGTCTTCCCTTCAGCTTGGAAAAAGGCCTCAATAATTCCGTTAGCAAAGACGCCGAATCCGCAAACTCTTTCGATTTTTCGAAAGCATTTGATGTTGTATCGCATCGTATTTTGCTACAGAAGCTACGGTCAATAGAATGCACTGATCGAGTCATACGCTGGTTTTCCAGTTATTTAAGACACCGCAAGAAAGCTGTGCGCCAGCCTAATAATACTCATGAGAGCTGGCATGAGATCACAGCAGGAGTGCCACAAGGCAGTATACTAGGTCCACTGCTCTTTCTTCTTTTCATCAATGACCTGGTTTGTCGTCTTCTACATTCGCTTCACGCCATTTATGCCGATGACAGTCACATCTACATCACCTGCACCCGTGAGCAACTTGTCTCATTCCTACTCTTCTTGTACGAAGACGTGGAAGCTGTGGCTAACTGGGCTAACGAGAATGAACTAAACCTGAAGAAAACGACCATCATGATCATGGGCTCTGATCACAATCTGAAAGGCATCAACTACGATCATCTTCCCCCCCTCATACTCAACGGCGTTCATGTCCCTTTCTCAACCCACGTTAAAACGCTAGGTGTCCAACTCAATCAAAATCTGAATTGGAACTGATCCATGAATTCACTCAGCAAAAGAGTACACTACTCACTTTACTCTCTTCGCTATTTTAAAAAATCTTTATCCCGTGCCGTGCGTGTCAATCTTGTTGAAACCCTAGTGTGGTCTCTCTTTGACTACATAGCCTCGTTGTTCACCTCACTGAAAGAGTACCAAAAGCATAAACTCCACACATTACACAATGTCTGTGTTCGATTTGCACATGGATCTATACCTTGGAAATCGAATGTCACACCGTATCGCTTGAGCCTTCACTGGCTTTCGGCTGATTCCCGCTGAGAGTACCTGACCTGCTCGTTGGTCTACTCGGTCTTGAGAAGTGAACAACCTCTCTACCTCTACGAGAAGTATGACATCGACCCTGGTCCTGAACTACTCCGGAGATCGCCCCGCTTTTTACGTCCACCTTTAGTACTTCACTTATCGCGCACTTCTTGTTACCGAGGCTCTTTTATTAACTATTCTTTTTCTTTGAGATTACTATCATAAGACTTTGATCTAAAGTATTAATTATCGAGTGATTTACTAGTGGTTAGAACATGATCTCTATGCAAGACTTTGTAAGTTATTTTTATTTTACTTTTTTATCAAGTTATTTTAATATTAATCAAACATTTCTACCATGTGATTTACTACTACATATACTATAATCTGCAATTCTTATTAAGTTTAGTGTTCCTATATCACTGTTATTCATGATAATATTACTTTGTCGCTATATCACTGTTATTTTATGATAATATTACTTTGTTAACTACATGTATATGCTCTATAACGAGTATCATAGGGCATATGCCCTATACTCGGAAACAATAAATTAATAATAATAATTAATATGTAATTGAGCCGGTACAACTAAAGACCTTCAGTAGAAATTTCTGACAAAATACCTTAGCCCTTAGCTATCGAAATTAGGCCAGATTCAGCTAGGAGAATATTAGTAGGTATGCTGGTCCTTAGGCCAAGAGCTGGTCTCACTGCAGCGAACTAAACTCTCTCCAATCGTATCTTTTTAGTCTTCTGCTTAGGCAGATATACAAAACTCCCATAGTCAATTATAAGTCGAAAGAAAGACTTATATAAACGCAAAAGCGTAGAGGGGTGTGAACCTCCATAAACACCCTGGAGATATTTGACCTTGTTCATAGCCTTGTTAGCCTTTCCTATGACCTGATTAATGTGTTTTTATTGAAACAGAGCTGATAATCAAAGGATTGGCCCGAAAACTTTACTTCGGCGCTAGACAGAATGGATTGTCTCATGACAGAGACCTCAGTTGAACCCGGGGTGATTCTTAAATCCTAGTTTGTTAAAATGTACGAACTCAGTCTACCTTGCAGACACCTGCAATACTCCGGAATCTTTCTGTGAACAAACCTCCGGATGAAAAAGTTTTTTAGATAAAATTTTTTTCGATTAGACGGGGTAAAGTGGTGACCTTGGATTTTGGCCCGGGGCCTCATATTAGGCCCTATGGATCCAAAGTCCGTTTTTTCAAATGACAAACCCTATTTTTGATTCTGAATTTGAAAAGAGTTGAAAATTTTACGATTTTTAGATATTTTTGGAAAAGTTTTTTAGGCCTTTCTTGCCTCACTCTTAAGATAGTCAGTGTACATCAACCTGCCAAAAGTAACAAACTGCATGAAGCTGAATACGCTACCTGACCATCTTTTGTCCCTAAGCTCTTTGAGAAGGATATCGATGGTGACGATGTCAAAGATATCTCTTTTTATCTAGAAAGCCTGCCATTAAACCTTTCTTCTCTAAGAAGTCGTCTGAGTTTTCAGTCTCTGAAAGGAAATTACTTTCCTCAAAGGCATTGTGATTTGGCTTTTGATACCCCTACCAATAACAGCACCGTGAATCACTCGAAAAAATTTCATAATTTCAAGTTCTTTACATCTTTAATAAAAGCTGCAGCATTCTTCTTCTTGATATGAGCACTCACTCCAAGAGATGCGATAATTAACTTGATAACCTCGTCAAAAATGGACTTGTCATCGTCAAAGCTACAAAACACCCCACCTGCTGAAGACCAAATGCAGAAGTCTAACAATTATACATTAATAAAGAAAACTACTATATTTTTTTATTCAAGTGAGCATGACCGACAACGCTTTAAAATTAACTACCGACGTGAAAGTGACACCAAAATCAAGATATGGTATCTTTTTTACCCATCATGGTCGCGATGAGTTACCGATCATCGCAGGGTCGCAGTGAATTTCTATTTCCAACTCTTGCCCCTGCAGCATTCGAGCGCGCATTGAGAGTGCAAAAGCACGGATGCGTAGCTACCAATTAGCAAAAATTTATCATCTCTCTTACGAAGACGTACTGTTGCAAATTCTGCAACAGTAAAATTCTACGACATTCTGTTTAGGAGCTTCGGAGGAAAAATTAATCGCTACGCGATTAAAAGCGCCGGTTAAATAATAAACGTGAGGCGAGAACGAGTTCGTGGACCAGCTGGACCATCCATCCCGGGAATGGCTATCGAGATCCAAGACGACACATCTAAGTACTTGTCAAGGTTGTTGGATCGGCAAAGTAAAGAGCCTGAAATTTTTTTTTTTTTTTTTTTAGGTCAAATTTGAAAAGGTTATTTTGATTTATCGGTTCTGTTTGAAATTTTGCAGTCGTACGTTTTTGAGGTTGCTGATTATAAATCTAAGTCTAATTTTTGAATTTGACCAATCTAAAGTTTACTTAATTAAAGTGAAAAATTATTTTTTAATAGTGTTTTGTCGAACTAAGTGTAGAGGGTTCTTGAGGTTGCTGAGAAATCCGAGCTTACTTTTTGAATTTGACCTACGTAAAGTTTACTTCATTTAGGTTAAAAATCATTTAAAATTTTTTTTTGTTGAATACAGAGTAGGAGGGTTTTCAAGGTCACTGATTATAAATCTGACCTTACTTTTTGAATTTGACCTATAATAAGAAAGATATTTAAGTTTAATATATACATATTTAATTAATATTGAATTCAATCGAGCAAGCGTTTAGCGCACCAAGGTATAGATGCTAGCACACACACACACAAATACAAACACACACATATATGGCCCGCGCCTTCGGCGTGGATTCGTACATACATACATGCAAATAAATATTTTTAAAAGCCAAAAATAACCCAAAATAACCCTTTTTTCATCCTAAGTAACCCTTTTACGCTCTCTGAAATTAATAATCATCCCCCTTTTGCCCTCCTTAAGCAATAAGAAAACTGTGTCAATCTTTCCTCCAAAATCTTATCATGAAAAAGAGATTTGCAATTTTTATGATTTAAAATTTTTAATTTTGGTACATTGTTGTAATCACAACCTTATCCGTGGAGAGGTAAGGAATAAAATGCAATAGAATGCAAATTTGATAATTTATTATTTTATTTTGCGACGTTTCGTCCACCTGTTTTGTGGACCTCTTCAGGTTATAGAATTAAATTGAAAATACAGTGAAAAATACATGAATTTATTACAAATAAACAACTTTCATAAAAAAAGGAGGGTGATTTTTATCTAGGTAATATATTAAGTCTCTACTCTATCAGAGCAAATCGTCTAATGAGTCGGAGATATTGAAATTACAGAAAATTTGTGTTCAAAATTAACATGGATGTGTCTCATACATTGGGTGCGCAAATAAAATCAAAAAATATAATTGAAATTATCTCGATAACTTCTTAAATAGAGGTCTGTAAGATTTACTGAGTTTTTGGGTGTCTTCCTTCTTGTTTATTATATTATATATGTGTACTTTTAATAAATAACATTTCCGAGATCTATCGCTTCCTATAATTCTGTTCTGTACCGATAATTTTAACATCATCAAAATTAAAATCATGGTTGCAATCAAGTTTATGTTTGTACACAACAAACTCTGGTTTGACAGTTTTTCTATGTTCTGACACTCTCAAAGCTCTTTTTGTTTGACTAACATCTGATGCTTGACAGTTATTGCATGAAATTTTATAAACTGAACCATTAATAGTGGTATCTTTTCCAAGCTTTATAATATCTATCAATTTATTATTTATCCCAGGAATAGTTCTAAAATTCAAATGCTCTTACAATTTTAAAAAAATGAGTTATAAAAGGGTCAAACCAAGTTGAACTTTTGTATACCTTAGTCATTGTGTTCAATAGAATTTATTCCATATTTTATCCTACATATTCTCTTTTTAATATTTTTTCAAAAAATTCTTTCGGGAACTCATTTTGAATCAAAATCTTTCTGACTAAACATATATTTTTGTAGGGGAGCTTTTTCAGACAGTTTTATTGCACAACCAACCAAATTAAAAATAATGTTAATCTTCTGGCTTTTTGAAAATTATGTTCAAGAAAGAGAGGGAGATCGAGATTTCGATCATCAATATAAAATTTTAGTATAATTCTAGATAACTCTGCTAAACTAGTTTGAAAGTTCAGTTTTATCAAAATTTGGCAGAGTTATCTAGGATTCTATTTAAAAAAAATTGCAAATCTCTTTTTACATTATAAGGTTTTAAAGCAAAGCTTGAAAACCTTTCTAATAAAATATTTTAAACGATACAACTTCTTTTTTATCAAATAAAACATGGCAAAATCCCCCAAGCTTGTCAGCGGTTTTTCGAGATATTCTTCACATGCAACAAATTTTTATGGATTGCATCATCATAAATAATTTTATGTAACTAAATTTTCAAAGAAGAGAAACTTTACAGATGCTGTGAAACATGAAAAACTATATTAAAAGCTGCCTTTTTTTTAATTTCCAAATTATATAATACCACTTGCTGCAATAAATGGTTATTTATATTTGAAAAAGTTATTTTACTTCTTTCAAAGCAAAAGTTGTTCAAATATTCGAATCAATAAAAATGTAGTAAACATTTATTGCATACTGTCCTGAATATTTAATAAGAGTATAATTTTTGTATTTAAATTAATTTTAAAGCTTTTCAAAGTTATATTTTAAAAAGTACCTACAACGCATCCATAACAAAAATTAGTTTTTATTGAACAAACAAAATCAAGTTTGAGTTTTTTCTTAATCTTTTAATTTTAAAAGACTTTTTATAGTTAATTTTTGAAAATAAAAATATTTTTTGTTACAGAGAGTTTAAGAGAGTATTTTTCAAAGTACGGGGACATTACAGAGGTGATGGTTATGAAAGATCCAACTACGAGAAGATCAAGGTATGTTCTTAAAATGTTTACTACTCTCGTTTTCACCTTATTGATTCTCATTCAGCGTGCCAGTGCTATAAAAATGCTAGGACCCTTAATTATTTATCAAATCACACCGCCCAATAGAAAAAGATCATCGTTTACAACTTGATTGATCGTGCTGTTTAAATCATCAGATGCACAACTTTATGACTCCAATATATTTTTGGTTTAAAAAATTATTAATGATAATAAATGCAGCAGATGAAAGAAAATAGAAAGAATTTTATTTTTAATCAGGTTTTTTATTTTTAATGTTTTTTATTTTCAAGTTACCAGTAGAATAATGTTACTGATGCAACAACGGTCAAAATCTAACCCACCCTAATTTTATCTCACTAAACGTGAACGAAAACGAACTTTTTTTTCATTTTTTTTATCAACTTGAATTTTACAACTGATCGAAACAAAACAAAAATTAATTTAAAGTAAAAACTCCATACTTGGAAATAAATAAATAATTCAATTACTGAATTTAACTAAAGTGAAGTATTCATTTTAATAAACCATCTCACAACATTTGTCTGATTAGTCTAATTGCCTGATTCCAGTGATAGCAAAACAACAACGAAGTCGAACCTTCAAAACACTCGTGAGGTTCTATGAATGCCAAAGATAATATCTTTGCACAACGGCATGACGATCGTAGCAGAACTACATCTTTCAACATCACAGAAAAATTTTCACTGTCAAATCAAAACTATCAGCAAGCTCCACCATTTAGATACTCCTTACTTGAGATAAATTTTACAAGAAAAATAAACTTACAACTAGAATTAACATTCACACTCATTCAAAATTCTAATATTTTATTCGATTATTACAATAGTAAATTTATTATATTCAATCAAAATCATAACCGTAACAAAACTTCCCTGCATACAAAAATGGTTTCCAATTTTGTACTCTTAATCGCGGAACAACCTTATAAGTTTGTGAACTGGCCGCAAAAATTCATCATGGCTAGTTTTCACTTGTACTGCACCTATAATGCTCGCGGAATGATTTTTACAGTTTCACCTTTTAGTGAACAATTACAAGGAGCTTGTAAGTTTACAACCAAAACTAAATCGCCTACCTTAAGCTGACCTTTCTCACTCAACCACTTTTTGCGAGATGAAAGATTTCTAATGAAACATACACTCTCAACCATCGTCTCCAAAAGACATCTGCCTGCGCAATTCGAAACTGTTTATTAATACAAACCTCGCTCGGATCATACTTTCTTAAATCCACCCCCCCCCCCAAATGCTCCAATCAGCAAATGATTGGGAGTCAACGCTTCATCTTCCCGAGGATCGACAGAGACGTGCATCAGTAGTCGTGAGTTTACGGAGTGTTCGATTTCAGTCAACAGAGTGTACAAACCTCATCGGTGGAGGCTTGATCATTCAAAATCGAATAAAACGCGGTTTTAACAGACAAAACTAAACGTTCCTAAGCGCCTCCCATGTGAGGAGCGTCTGGAGGATTAAAATTCCACTGAACACCGTTGTCTACAGCAAACTCAAAAATCTTAGACTGATCAATCTTTGCAATTTCACTTCTCAGTTCATAACATGTGCCTCAAAAATTCGTACCGTTGTCGCTATAAATTTCCAAAGGTCTTTCACGACGATTTGTGATACGCTGCCAAGCCATGAATGCCGAATTTGCACTCAAAGATTGTGCAAGTTCAAGAAAAATTGCCCGAGTCGTCAAACATGTCAATAAAACCCCCAACGTTTTTCTCTACGCCTACCAACTTTCACCAGCATCGGGCTAAAATAGTCAACCCCACAATGGGAAAACGGTCTCATTCTATATGCCACACGACCTAGGGGAAGAGGAGCCATGCTAGGATTTTCCGGTTTGCCACGTCGAATTCTACAACTCAAATATTTATAAATTATCGAACGCAAAGTAGCTTGTAGACCAAAAATATAAAATTCTTGCCACATTTCGTTCACGACAGCTTCACTACTTGCGTGATAAAAACGTTTATAATACTCCAAAATCAAGAGTCTTACAACTGAATGTTTTGTATCTAAAATAAGCGGATTATTGTTAAACTCACAGTCCCCCATAAAAGTTACACGTCCCTGTACTCGTAAAAAACCTTTGCTGTCTATGAAGGGATGTAATTTTATAATTTTACTGCTATTATTTACCCTCGCGTAGCAACTTGAATTATTCACGAAAACTTTCCTCCTGCACACGACGTTACCAAAATTCTTTTGCCAACTGTTCCGTTTCAAGACTTTTAAGACTATACTGCTTGCTTCCGCATTTGTTTACAAATTTTATCAAGCCCCGACCGATTATTAAAACACCTCACCTACCTAGCAATCTAACGGTTAACGGTGATCTCTCAATTTTAATCGAAAAACAATAAATTTGACATTTACGTTTCTCCAAATCGTCGATTATCAATTTTTCGTTTGGAGTAAGTTGCTTGGGAGACGGCCATTTCGACTCTGGTAGCCTTAAGAATTTAGTACCAAAATACCACAATTCTCTAGCCTTCGTCGAATCATTGATGTAACGCGTCGCAACATCCACTGGGTTTAATTTAGTAGGTATCCATCGCCATTCTGAACATAAAGAAAGCTCACCTAGTGCGCCTAAACGATTTGCTACGTAAATCTGACGCGTTCGGGGTTCCATCTTTATCCATCGCATGTCTAGGAGTCTGACCACAGAAATTTTTTATCAACTTTAATTTCAAGCTCTTTTACAGTCGACGAAACCCACCCCGCGTGGCGTTCACAGGTTACGCATTCACGGACCATAAAACTGACCAACACTTTGTTGTGTATGATCCAGAATTATTGAACGAGGAGGCTACGGGTCAGTTGAAGACCTCCATAGTTTTAATGTGTGCGTTGTGCACCAAGAGTCTAGAAATATAACAATTTTTGTACATCAGAATGGTATGCTGCTAATCTCAAAAAAGTATCACTAACCTCCCATTTACTCTCAAGCAGTGTTGGAAACGATTATTTTTATGGCCCGGCGGATGGCTAACTTCAGAGTATTCAAGAGAAAAATTCCCGCCGGGTGAATAACTTCAAGTCGCAGCTGTCTGCATCGCTTAAGAATAAGTCTGTTCGGATTTTTTCCCAGTGAATGATTATTTCTATGTGCTACTCTGCAAAAATTTATTGGTCATTGTTTTGACAATGATTATTTGATTATGTTTCATATGAAGAATATAAAAAATAATTCAATCAATAATGCTTGTTCTTTTATCAAGAGCTGTATTAAATAAATAAATGTAATTAAAGTGTAAACACGAAACATTTTCTGTGTGTTAAATTGGTGAAAACTTATTTTTTCAAGTGTGGCACTTTATTAAAAAATAAAGGCCCTTTTTAACAATGTTAAGAAATTTTATAGAGTTTTAGTTAAATAATTATGAATTTTAAAAAAGTCTTAATATGACTTCAATGTTTTTGAAAAATTTCTAGCTGTAAATTAAATAATAAATTTGAATTTTCATCTACATAAAATTTTTTTAAGTTATAAAGCACATAAGAATGAAATTTTTTTTGAAATCGTAATTTAACGCAGTCATAAAAAAGTGTATTGTTACTTTTGTTGAAGTAAAAATAACATTTTCTTTGATCGACCTCGGACCAGTCAGAAAATTCACCGTTTTTATGCCGTGAAAATCGTTTTTTTGCCGTGGACTTATTTTCCGAGATATGGTGTGGCCCGCTAACTTGCAAAATAGTTAGCGGGACACACTATGAAAAAGCGATTTCCCGACTCGTACAAATTTTCTAAAAAGACTCAGAATTTGCCGTGAATGAATTTCCCTTCTTAACATATAAAAACTCGTATTTTCCTAATATTTCCCGAATTTTTTTTTTTTTTAGCTGTTGTGGCTCGCTAACTTGATTTACCGATTTGATCTCTAAATAGGTTGATAACTTGAAAATAATCCATAAAGTGAATTCAGATTTTCCATCAAACTGAATTTTCCGTCCAAAACTGACGAAAATCCGAGTTAAAAAAATTTTAATTCGAAAGAAAAACTCCAGATTGCTCCAAACTTTTAAAAATAATGCGTAAAACTTTTATTTTAATTTTTTACCATAAAACGCGTGCGTTGTTATAAAATTTTCCGAATTTTTCTAACTTGAAAAGAAGTAAGTGAGATTAGAAAAAAAAACTTTCCGACGCTTACTAATTTTCTGAATAGGCGCCGAATTTGCCGTTTATTGCCGTTAAAGAATTTTCAATCAAAACATTTTAAAAATTATATTTTTCAACTTCCACGAGTTTTTTTGTTTTTCTGTAGCGTTATTCGCTAACTTGACTTCACAATTTGACCTTGAAAGAAGTCGAAAATTTAAATAAGTAAAAAAAAATAAATAAGTAAAAAAAAAATTAATTAAGTAACTATTTTTTGTTCCTTTCTGCAAAAAATAGGTGCAGTATAAAAATTTTCCAATTTATCCTTACTTGAAAAATAGTTTGTTATCCACATCTTGGAAAAGCTATTTACCCATGAGTACGAATTTTCTAAATAGGCTTGACTGTTCTTTTTTCGTAAAAAATTTTTTACAAATTTTTTTAAATTTAGTAGTCATCCTAAGAATACCTTTGTGTTTTCAACATTTCGCGATTATTATTCTATTCATGTATGGCTTTTTAGCGGCAATGAGTTTGTGAACTAATGCCTTGTCATCAGGCGCGCAACAACGGGGAGGGCAGAGGTGTCAGGACACCCCCTGGGCTAGTAGACGACACCCTTTACAGTTTCTTGGGGGTGTCCACGGATTTTGAAATCTCAAGCCTTAAACCTACAAAACCCTAGGCGCCCGAGTTAAACAAAAAAACTAATCAGCTATCCCCTCGGCTATCCCTCAAACTCTGAATCCCCAAATACCCTGGGCGCCCGAGTTCAACAAAAAAAAAAAAAAAAAAAATCAGCTATCCCCTAGGCTCTAAACCCTCAAATACCCTGGGCGCCAGAGTTCAACCAAAAAAACTAATCAGCTATCCCCTAAGCTCTAAACCCCCAAATACCCTGGGCGACCGAGTTCAACAAAAAAACTGATCGGCTATCCCCCAAGCTCTAAACCCGCAAAACCCTGGGCATCGAGTTAAAAAAAAAAAAACTGATCAGCTATCCCCCAAGCTCTAAACCCCCAAATACCCTGGGCACCCGAGTTCAACGAAAAAACTAATCAGCAATCCCCCAAGCTCTAAACCCTCAAAACCCTGGGCATCGAGTTAAAAAAAAAAAAACTGATCATTTATCCCCCAATCTCTAAGCCCACAAAATCCTGGGCGCCCGAGGTCAACGAAAAAACTGATTGGCTATCCCCCAAGCTCTAAACCTCCTAAAACTCTGGTTACCGAGTGGAATAATTTTAGAAGTTAAGCTCAAAGTTAAGCGTACTTTATATAATTGAATATCAAGACCATAAAAAAGTGTTTTTTTTTTTTTTTTTTTTTTTTTTTGTTCCACAATAAGGTTGTGGATTTTATTTTCTAGTTAGTGTTATGTATTAGTTTATTAATAAGATATAATCTAGTTTTTATATTTATTTATTTTAATTTTAATAATATAATATTACATAATTTAAATATATGCATAGCTTAAGATATAGAGTTATTTATAATTTGAGACATCTTTATGATTATTATTTATTTTATGTATAAGGAGATGTAACTCCAGACCCGATTTACGGTAAAAATTAAGAGGTATGATTTACTTACGAAGTGGCCAGCTTCGGAGTCCCGCAGCTTTACTGACCAAAAGACTGAAGCTGGCCTCATTTCGTGTTTACTTATAGCATAAAAATGCTTAGTTAACGAAATGTGTCTTTCATGACACAATATCTTATAATTACAAAATGTGTCTTCGTGACACAACACCTCCCCCCTTTAGATGTTTATCTCCACGTTTTTGTTTTGTTTTGGTTTTTGTTTTTATTTTTATTTTTATTATCATTATTATTTTTTTTTTATTTATTTATTATTATTATTATTATTATTTTTTTTTTATTTATTTTTTTTTTTATAACATAGCATCCTCTTCTTTAAGTGTTTATTTTGACTATACTATTGTTATCGATTTCTTGTTAGTTTTTTATAAAATGTGTGGATAAAATAAGTAATAACAAAGTAATCTGTGAGTTTTACAACTTAAGTTTATAAATAGTATATAAATTTTTAAAATTAAATAACGTATTGTTAGTGGTATTATAACATAGATACATAGGTTTCCTTCCCTGATAAAAAGATTTTTTGAAAAACTCTAAGGAACAAGTCAATCAGAGAAAAAGAAGAAAAAATTATAAACTAAATAAACCGTAATTTTCATTCTTAATTTTTTTTACGGAAGGTGTCTCTTGTTTGATTTTAGTTTTATTTTAGTTAGGAAGTGTGGATGGTAATGGTGGAGGAATTTTAGGTGTGATTTTAATAGGATCTACTTTTATTTCTTGCAGTTCCAAGTGTTCTGCCATCTCTTTAGTTCTTGTTTGTTCCTTGCCCAGGATTATAAAGAAATGCGTTATTGAACTTGACACTGCAGCTAGAAGATGTAAACCACAGCCGTATAATTGTTGTAATAGATAGGCGTTTATTATAGTATCTATAGTTATTTTTATTAGATGTAGCAAGAAAATTATCATAATTATTGCAGATGAAATTGATCCACCTTTAATTAAATTGTCGATAATACTTGACCACAGATCTGCCAAGATTCCTTTTATAGTCGTACTCGTAAATAATTTACTTAAGGATTCTTCGTTATAATTGTGTTCTCCAGCCATTTGCCTTGTTAAAATATTGAGTAAGGCTGGTTGTTCCAGAGGAAATGTGATCTGTTGTTGAGCTCGTTGAAGCTGAGATGATGAGTATACCCCGGACGTGGCCAGAGCTTCTATCAATTTATAATTCCAATGAATTTTTGTTGATGGTTGAAATATGTGTGGAGATTGTACGTCATAAGTTGGATATGGATCTAGTTTGATCCATTTGTCTCCTATTTTATAGTATCTTGGTAAGATTTTATTACAGGTGTCTTGTTTGCCTGTCTTAATGTCACTGGAAGTTGTTCATAACATTCTTCCATGTGCTTTATTTTTACAGGTCTTGGCGTACATTTTATAAAATGCACAGCTTCACCCGCTATCAAGGAAGTGTATCCTGGTTGTTTCATTACTGTGTATGCAAATTCATCTGGCGATAAAGTAGCAAGGGCTAGGGAGTTTTGGATTATTTCTCTCTCAAGATCACACTTTTCCGTAATTACATTTGTATATAAGTCATTTAATTCTATCCTTAGATGTTTTTCTACATAAATGAACTTAGAATTAATATATGTAAAAATATCTAGATTTATAGTATTCTCTTTGACAATATCGTTATCATAATACAAATTATTAAGTCCTAGTTGTGATTCGAAAATTAGTAGTTTAGGATGTTCAGTTGTAATAAATTGTCTATTGCATTGAGTTATCGCGCCTTTTGAGGATAAGGCAAAAGTTATATCATTAGAATTTACCGCATAAGTAATCTGATGATCAATGTCGTTTGTAAATTTAGTAGCTATTCCCTTATATAATATATCAAAAGAATTTTTAAAACATTCGTTTACTGGTAGAATATCCCAAAAAGTATGCCCGTATTCTAAATCTATACAGTGTTTATTTGAAAATGTACATATTGTACCCGTACTTTATCTAATTTTATCTGTATCAAGACTTACTTTAGCTATAGTTTGTATGAGTAAGATTTGTATGGTGCCATGTACAAAAACCTTTGTATATGTGTTGAATTTGTCTGCATATGATGCTCCGGAACAGGATTTGTCTGCTGCACTACCCGCGAAGTCCACTCCTACTGTCATTGGTGTTGCGTTGACTTTGATATCGGCTATGATATGCGTATCGTCGTATTTAAAAATGCCTGTGTCATGTAGTAGTTTGCATTTTTCCTGAGATAATTCGTAAAGGTACTCTTGTTCACCGTTCTCCACAGGTAATAGATGTCCAAAAATGCCGAAGCTATTAACTGTGCGATGGATGATTATTTTGCAGTGAATCGTATTCACTTCTCGAAATTCCGCAAGTTGTACCAGCTCGATTGTAATATTTGTCGAATTTGGTCTTATTTCATGGAAGTCGCATTCGCCCTTGTCCAATAATGAGAACGTTGTGATGTTTGGTGTGGTAGAGCCACACTCATATCCAATAATTTGTGCGTATGATTGTATGATTAATGAGAATGTGATTAGTATGAAATGCATGTTATTTTGTTTGCTTTCTCTTTCTCTTTTTTTTTTTTTTTTTTTTTTTTTTATTTGTTCCTAAAACAAAAATTAAATTAGTTTTTTCTCATGTAAAAATAATTTGTTAGGATGAATTTGTTTTTGCTTTCCTTTGTATAAAAATATAATATCACCTTTATCCATAATATTTTTTATTTTAAATGGACCTAAATTTTGGTCTTTCTCTAGTTTTCCTGGCTTTGGCTGCTTTTGCCAGTACACTTTGTCGCCTACTTCGAAATTTACTGGATTAGCAGTTTTGTCATAGTATTTCTTTGCTTTATGTTTAGATATAATTAGATTTTCTCTTGCCAAATTGGCTATATTTTTTATGTTATTCAGTAATTTTTCGAAATAGTCATTAAATGTTGGCAATTGTTCTGACTTTTTTAAAGGTTCACTAGATGGTAATCTAGGTGGATATGCAAAAACAACTTCATATGGTGTAAATTTATGAGAAGAGTTAACTGAACAATTTAGATTTAATTGAGCAAGTTCAAGAAACTGATCCCATTCTATATTTTTATTTGAAAAATTTCTTAAAAAGGTTATTAATGGTGCGTGTTGTCTTTCTAGCGACCCATTAACCCATGGTGAAAAACTTGTGGTTTCTATCTTTTTTATTTTGAATCTACGTGACAGTGCCTTCATTAATTTCGAACAAAAATTGTGTCCTCTATCTGATAAAACAATTTTGGGACTGGCAAAAATACAAATAAATTTTTTTAAAAATGCGTCAGCAATTTTCTCTGCTGTCTGATCTTTAAGTGGAGTTACTATTAAGAATTTTGACAAATTGTCTTGGATAGTTAAAATATAATTATTGTCTTTCTTTGTTACATTGAGTGGGCCAACAACATCCATGGCAATTTTATCAAATGTTCTCAAAGGGGTGTCTGTTATGACTAATGGTTGTTTCGTTTTTCTAAGTTTAATTTTATTTTTCTGACAGTCATCACAATTTTTGATTCTTTTTTGTATGTCTCTTTTAAGATTTTCCCAATAGTAATAATTTTTAATTTTCAAGTAAGTTCTATGCACGCCTGCATGTCCTCCTATAGGACTTGTGTGCATTTCATTAAATATTGTATCTCTATGGTTACTTTCGATATATTTTATTGTATTAAAACAAATTATAACTTTGACTTGTGATTTTTCAAAAATGTCTCTTAATATTTGTTCTATTTCCTCTCATTTAACGTTTATAATTTCAATATCTTTTGAAATACTTATTGTTGCGATATTTTTTTGAATCATTATGTTTTTCAGTAATTTTAGTGATAGTGATATATTATTTAATATTAAATATTTTGATTTTGCAGTGTCTAGACATATGCTAAACAGTTTTTTATTTTTAATTTTTAGGATTTCAATCTCTCTCGGTTGTATTTCACTGTCGATCAGTAAGTTATTTGATTTTACGATTTCATATGTTTTAGAGTCCAGTGGTATTTTACTTTTTGTCATGAAGTACATTATATTATCTTGTCTTAGATTTATTGTATCTTTTACTTTTACAATATTTTCAGTTAGGTTTTTATTTATTGTATCGTTACATTTCTTTTTATTTATTTTTTGTCTATTTATTTTTCGAGAATTTCTTTCTTCCGATTTTGCATAAATGTCTTTATTCACGGTCTGCGGAGTTGTATATTTTTTTGCTTGCGCGCGCGTTATTACAAAAATTTCATTCGAGTCATCAATTCCTCTACTGAGCGCGTCTGCATTCGTATTTTTTGATCCCGATTTATAAATTATGTCAAAATCATATGATGCTAATTTTAAACTCCAGTTTTGGACTCTGGTGTTTTTATCGGCTGACCTAAATTTCAATAATGGCTTATGATCTGTATATACTTTGATAAATTTGTTTCCGTAAACATAATTTTTAAAGTAAGTTATTCCCCAAAATATGGCTAAAGCTTCTTTCTCATAAGTGTGAAATCTTAATTCCGACCCTTTTAACAGTCTACTTGCGTACGACACTGGTTTATCTTCCGGTACTTTACCTTGAGAAAGAATAGCTGCGATGGCCCAATTACTTGCATCAGTTGAGATTATAAATGGTTTTGTAAAGTCTGGAAATTGTAAAATCGGTGCATTGCATAATGCGTTTTTTAGCTTTTCAAAAGCTTCTTGCTGTGCTATACCCCATGAAAATTTAACGTTTTTCTTAAGTAAATCATTCAAAGGTTTTGATAAGTTTGCGTAGTCATTTATGAATTTTCTATAGTAATTAGTAAGTCCTAAATATTCCATTATATTTTTTGCGGTTTTTGGAATTTTGAATTTCTTTACTACTGATGTGATTGATTCATTCGGTCTAATACCCTTTTCGAAAATTATATGCCCTAAAAAATTTATTTCTGTCTTAAGAAAATTAGATTTTGAGGATTCGAGTTTAAGGTGTGCATTTCTCAATCTATCAGCTATTATTTCGAATCTTTCTATCAGTTCTTCTATAGTATTTGCGAAAATTATAATGTCGTCAATATAGACAAAGCAAATTTTTCCTATCAAACCCTTCAATACTCTATTCATAATTCTTTGAAAAGTTCTGGGACTATTCATTAACCCAAAGGGCATCACTTTAAATTCTAACCTGCCCAGTAAGTGAGTACTAAATGCTGTCTTCTTCGTATCTTCAGGTCTTAGTTTTATCTGATGGAATCCTGATATTAAATCTAGTGTAATAAAATACTTAGCTGATCCCATTTCATCGAAAATCTCTGTAGTGCTAGGGATAATGTATGGGTCAGGGCTTGTAAATTTGTTCAATTCTCGATAATCTATCACGAGACGATGTTTAGGTTTATTTTCGGGGGTAAGACCCTTTTTTGCTACCAAAAAAGCTGGAAAATTATATGGACTATGGGATTCTCTCACCAAATCATTCTCTATCAATTTTTTGCCCTCTTGTATTGCAATATCTCTTAAAGCGAATGGCAATGGAAATTGTTTGACATAAATCGGTCTGTCATGTGTAAGATTTATCTCATGTTGCTCGACTGTGCATCTCTCTAACTTATCGCCTTCACAGTAAAATATATCATCATTTCTCTCAATTGAATTCCCGATCAACCTTGCATTTTTTTTTGACAAATGTTTTAGATTTATTTTATTTATTATTTTTTGAGTTCTCTCTCTCTTATCGATATAATTATTATTGTTAACATTGTAAATTTCTATAGTGTCGTTAAAATCGATCTCGAATTTCATATTATTTTCTTGTATGTTGTGTTTAAGATGTTTTCTATCATTTTCATTTGGGTTGAAATTTACATTGTAATCAAGTATTTTCAAAAAGCAAGGGTAGTCTAATACTTTATTTTCGACATTTTCTTGACATATTTCACTCTCTAAGGCACAGTTTATTTGAGCTACAAATGTTTGCATATTATTTTCCGTTTCTATCACTCTGCGTAAATTTGGTTTACTATTATTAGGCTCTGTCTCATTATTTTTATAGCTGATTTCTGCTACTGTGTTCAGTAATTTTTTTATCTCTTCTGTGAAACAAGTGTCTTTTTCCGTGTTTATCTCATCTGTATTAAAATCAAGTTTCAAAACATTCATTACCTCATCGTTTTCATTTTCAAAAATTTTTTCGCGATCATGCGATGTAGTGACTTGCAAGCTAAGCGAATCATTGACCAAGTTTTGCGTGTCATTTATGGAATTTTTATTTTGTATTTCGTTGACCATCCTATTCTTATTTATTAACAGCTCGAATTTTACATTATTTATTTCTAGATAGCCCTCATCTAATCTTAATTTACCCTCAGTTAATAATTCTATACCCAAAATACCATCATATGGTAAATTAAATGCATCGGAAGCTACATGAAATTCATAAAATAAACCATTAATAAGTATATTTGTAGTACCTACAGTTTTCATAATTTTATTCGATATTCCTGATAACATGATTTGATGTCTCGGATCAATATCTGTCTGTCTAACTTTATCATTTTTAATTATATTTAATTGAGCACCGCTGTCTATTAAAAATTCGTATGTATTTTTCGGATTCACGTTCTTGACTCGAATATGTTTCAAGAGGTTTTCCAACTTTACTACGTAAGTTGGTATTATAATATTTTCTTCACACGTATAGTCTTTTACGTCTGTTAATTCTATCAAATTTTCACAAGTATCATTTAAGGAATTTTCGGCGTTATCGTTCAATAATTGGTTTATTTTCTCACTAGATTCTACGTCTGTAGAAAAATAATTTGCTTCCACCGAATATTGTGCACGTCTACATTTTTTAATAGTATGCCCGATATTTTTACAATTTGAGCAAAAATTCTCGGCTAATTTTTGTAAATTTTGCAGGTCTAAGCAATTTCGCAACGAATGTCCCGGAGAGTTACAGTGTCGGCAATTTTCAGGATTGTTACTTGTGTAATTTTTTAAGGCTTTATATTTAGTGCACATATCGAGATGATGACCTTTATAATTGCAATACTCGCATATTTTTTGTGATACGTTATTTCTATTTTGATCCCGTTTATTATAATAGGTATTAGTTTGAGTGTTTTGTTGTTTATTTTAAGTAATATTTAAAAATTTAAAGCAATCTTTAGCGTTGTGACCCGATTCATCGCAAATTTGACAAATTACTGAGTTTTTATTTTTTTGCTGCGTTATTAAAGTTTTCACTTGAATGCAGTCATTTAGTTCATGGTCAATATTTTCACAATAAGTACAGAAACGATATCTGTTTTTATTTTCTTGAATATTACAATTTTTTATAGTATGACCTTTCTTGTCACATTTTTGACAAATAACTTCGGGGCATTCATTAACCGTATGACCCGTTTTTTTGCAATTTTCGCAGTTTTCGCAATTTTCTTCCTTATTTGGGCACAAATACGGAGTGTGTCCGTGTTTAAAACATTTCCAACAAAGTTCAAATTCTTTTATGTTCTCGCATTGATCTACTTGGTGACCTGCTATTTGACAAAATTGACAATTTTTACTTCCGATTTTATTAAATTCACATGCGCTAATTGAATGACCGTAATTACTGCATAAATTACACAGTAGTTTAATTTTTTTAGTTGCTCTATTACAATCAAAAGATTTATGATTCTGCGACTTGCAGTATACACACGCCGCGGATGGACAAAATAAAGCTTCGTGATTGCGTTCTGTACAAATTTGACAGATCGGTATATTTTTCTTCATCATATTATTAGCACAATGATTTACTTGTATGTTATTTTGATTTTCAATTAAATTTAGTTTTTTCTCTAAGATCAGTGCATTATTTAATATTGCTGAAAAATCTCCCGTCTTGTCTAACTGAACATTAATTTTAAATTTAAAACCATCAGCAAAACTTTTCAGCGCGTCAGCTTCTAATTTAGTTTCAAAAGTTTGATACTCTGTATTCTCTAAGTTTGGGGTCAATTTTTTTAGTTCTTTAATTTTTTTTACTAATTTTTTCAACCGCGTTGTAAAGTTACGTACGTCTTCGTCTTCTTTCTGCGCTATTGTTAATAAATCGTTATAATAAGAATAGTAGTTTTTTGTTGTCGGGAATGAATTTTTAATACTTGTTATGAATTCTCTTATTGTTGTTGGTTTTTTATCCGTAAACCATTCTTCCGCTGATTCAACACATTTTCTCAAAATTAGATATTTTAGAAAGTTTGGAATGTCGTCGTTTGCAATTAATGATTCTACTTCTGTTACGTATTTAATTATCTTTTCCGCCGATTTTTGCGAACCGTTGAAAAATGGGCTTTCGTTGACCAGATCCGTTATTTTAAATTTAGACATTCTTGTGAACTTTATAAAATCTAATAGATTATCTACCTCTTTTACTTCGGAGCTTTCTTCGAGATCTATTAGCGAATTATTTCCCGACGTTATTTTTTGTGTGTTATTAACGTTTGGTATTTGATTCGTTTTATCTGGTATAAAATTTTCTATATTTTCTATTGGATCTTGAGAATTCACAAACGATGAATTCCCTGACACTAGATCTGTCGATGTGCTCGACGCATTTTCATCGGTACACTTATTTAAATTTAACTGTTTGGATGGGTTTCGTTTTTTACTTACGTTGTCTAATCCCGGTAAGATCTTCTCACGTAATTCCGGGTTATTTTTTACCGTGCTTCTCGTTATTGGTTTATCCTCGTTTGTATTATTCACGGCTTTTTTTTCCGGCGTACGATGTACGGAATACATTTATTTTCATATTTAGTTACAATTTTTAAAATATAGATTTATCCTCTCTTCGTCTTTCGCACGATGACTAATTATTATTATTTTACTTTATTTTATTATTATTAAAATTTTTCATCGATGACCCGTTTTACACTATTAACTATCACTTAGATTTAACCGTCTCTAACATGATTAATTATCACTTTAGATTCTTAACAGATTTAACCGTTTTTCACACGATTAATTATTACTTCTGATTTTTCACTGATTTAACCGTCTCTCACACGATTTATTATTATTTAGATTTTTCACAGATTTAACCGTCTCTCACACGATTAATTATTATTTTTGCACTCGAAATTCAATTGTATCGGAACCATTTTGTTATGTATTAGTTTATTAATAAGATATAATCTAGTTTTTATATTTATTTATTTTAATTTTAATAATATAATATTACATAATATAAATATATGCATAGCTTAAAATATAGAGTTATTTATAATTTGAGACATCTTTATGATTATAATTTATTTTATGTATAAGGAGATATGACTCCAGACCCGATTTACGGTAAAAATTAAGAGGTATGATTTTACTTACAAAGTGGCCAGCTTCGGAGTCCCGCAGCTTTACTGACCAAAAGACTGAAGCTGGCCTCATTTCGTGTTTACTTATAGCATAAAAATGCTTAGTTAACGAAATGTGTCTTTCATGACACAATATCTTATAATTACAAAATGTGTCTTCGTGACACAACATTAGAAAAAAAAATTTGTTGATAATTTTTTTTGTTGCAACAAAAAAAATTTCGTTCAATTGAACTCGGGTGCCCAGGGATTCTGGGGGGTTTGGAGCTTGGGGTATAGCTGATCAGTTTTTTTTATGGAACACGGGCGCCCTGGCTATTTGGGGATTCAGAGCTTGGGGGATAGCCGATAAGTTTTTTTTGCTGAACTCGGACGCCCAGGGTTTTGGGGGCTTAGAGCTTGGGGGATAGCTGATTAGTTTTTTTGCTGAACTCTGACGCCCAGGGTTTTGGGGGCTTAGAGCTTGGGGGATAGCTGATTAGTTTTTTTGCCGAACTCGGATGCCCAGGGGCCTGATTGTCTAACTCGATACGCGTGAAACGCGCGAATCGAGTTAGACAATGAATTAATTAAAATTAATAACAATAAAATTAAGACAAATTTTTGATAAATCAGGCCTCAGCACATTAATTACCGGCGATTTTAAGATTCGAATGAAGGTGCTTTCACAACTGATACCTTTGAAACAAACGATATACGCGCGTTTCACGCGTATCGAGTTAGACAATCAGGCCCCAGGGTTTTGGGGGCTTAGAGCTTGGGGGATAGCTGATTAGTTTTTTTGTTGAACTCGGGTGCCCAGGGTATTTGGGGGTTTAGAGCTTAGGGGATAGCTGATTAGTTTTTTTGCTGAACTCGGGCGCCCAGGGTATTTGGGGGTTTAGAGCCTGGGGGATAGCTGATTATTTTTTTGCTGAACTCGGACGCCCAGGGTTTTGGGGGTTTAGAGCTTGGGGAATAGCTGATCATTGTTTTGTTGAACTCGGTCGCCCAGGGTATTTGGGGATTCAGAGCTTGGGAGATAACTGATTAGTTTTTTTGTTGAACTCAGGCGCCCAGGGCGTTTAGGCATATTTAGGTTTAAGGCTTGATTTAGGATTGTACAATTTCGTTGACACCCCCTGAAAATACTAGGGGGTGTCAGGAAAAAAATTGATCAGGACACCCCCTAGCTTACATGGGTTGATGCGCCCCTGCTTGTCATAACCAGATTCTTAAACCAATTAAATAAAGCGAGGGGCTATGCACTCCAGAATCACTAAAAGAATCACACACAAATATCAATATAATCAATAAAATATCGGTTTCATTTCAATTAAATATCTTCGAAAAATATTATTTTTAACAAATTATCAACTGAAATTAATTCCAAGGCTCTTAACATTTTGAATTTGTCAAAAGAATCACAAAAGAATCAAAAGAATCATCAATGATTCTGGAGTGCATAGCCCCTCGAAATAAAGTCTTAATGTAAACATATAAATCAATGAGTTTGCAAATAAAGTATTTATCTAATTAATTAACCATTAAAAAATTAATTAATGTATCAACTACAATGCTAAAAATGTCTTTTTTACTATCAGAAAAAATAATTTTCTCCTCGTGTGATAATTTTTGCACGAGCGAACCGAGTCTTATTATCGTATTAAGTGCGATAATCCTTGTAAGGATTGTTAAAGGTCTAAATCAACTATCTTGTATCAGATGAGGGAGATCGAAAAGAAATTCATAAAAATAACATTTTTTATGGGTTTCAGAAACTAAAATATATGTACTTTTTATTTTAACGTTACATCAACAGTATGAAATTTTTAAGGCAATTTTATACTATGAAAATAAATCGTCAGTATTTCAAGAGTGACTGAAAATATTTAATTTTTAAATTATCGTTTGTGAATACAGTTTTTTTCTTCAAGATAAAAGTTATTAGTGTAGCTAAACAAATAATATTAAATTAATTTAAATACAGACGTACAAAATTATCATTTGAATAAGAGTTTTTAAAGTTAAGTTTTTATACATTTTTGACGCTAATTCTAAAAATAAGTAAGAGCAGGAAATAATGAAAACTCTAATCAAAAAACCAACGAATCATGTGCCTAGCAGGCGCGCAACAACGGGGGCGGAGGCGTTCGGACACCCCCTAAGCTAGTAGAGGGCATCCTTTACAGTTTCTTGGGGATGTCCACGGAATTTGAAATCTCAAGCCTTAAACCCCTAAAACACTGGACGCCCGAGTTCAACAAAAAAAAAACTGATCAGCTATCCCCAAAGTTCTAGACCCCCAAAACCCTGGGCGCCTGAGTTCAATAAATAAACTGATCAGCTTTCCCCCAAGCTGAGTTCAACAAAAAAACTGATCAGTTGTCTCCTAAGCTCTGAATCCCCCAATACCCTGGCCGCCCAAGTTCAATAAACAAACTGTTTAGTTAGCCCTCAAGCTCTGAACCGAGCTCTGAACCTCCCGAAACCCTGGTAACCGAGTGGAATAATTTTACAAGTTATGCGTACTTTATATTTGTACATGAAATCAATAAAATTTTTTTTTTTTCATTCCAGAAAAACGTTGTGGTGTACTTTTATTTAGATCACTTGAAAATATTACAAAATAACAAAAAAACTATAAAAAAATTAAAAGAATGAATAACCAATATTCAAACGAAAATTTTCACACTTTTCTCAAAATGTGTCTCATTTGTAAAAGCATTTAATTTATGGTTAAAAAATAAAAATTTGTTGATAATCTTGCAAACAAAGAGTTAAACAATAAGTAAAAACTTATAGTGCCTTCCTATTCAACCACGCCATTTAGGAGTTAAAAATTTCAGTTTTACAATTTTATGATATACTGCTCTAGTGCAGCGTAATTAGGTATCTTGAGAGCTGATCAGTTTTTTTGTTGAACTCGGGTGCCCAGGGTTTTGGGAGTTTAGAGCTTGGGAGATAGCAGATCAGTTTTTTGTTTAACTCGGGCTTACAGGGTTTCAGGGGCTTAGAGCTTCGAGGGTAGCTGATCAATTTTTTTGTTGAACTCGGGCGCCCAGGGTTTTGGGGGTTTAGAAATTAGAGCTTGGGGGATAGCTGATCACTTTATTAATTAAACTCAGCTTTTTTTTTTTTTCAAACGTCAATTATATTGAGGGCGGGGGGGGGGGGTGGACCTCAGGACACCCCTTAGCTGGAAGGAGTTGTTGCGCCCCTGGACTGAGCTAGTGAATAAAATCTCAACCTTTACTTCAGCACACGTGAGGAAGTCATTTTTTTTACACTATTTCATCATTCTCGTTAAAAAGTGCTCCGTATAAGTTTACCACAGGAAAGCTTCAAAAAAAAAAAAAAAAAAAAAGATTATTGATTTTAAAAGCAAATGGAGTTAGGTAACTGAACCTAATTTGGATACTTGAGACTACTTGAAATGATACTTCCGTTCATCATTTGGTATCAAAAAACGGTCCCGATAAATGATTTAAAATATTAATTTATTTTATAAAAATTTTTTTCATAAAAAGATCCGTAATAGTACGAAGTTGTTGAATTTAAGGACAGGTAGTCATCTTTAAATGTCGGCGAGAAAGATGAGACGCGACGAAGACGAGGGCAACTCTGGTAATTTTTGATTTGGCTAGACTCGTAACAAGAGTGACTAATGTCTCGTCTCATCCCGTGGCACTCCGAAACTAAAAATTTTTTTTTGAGGTTCAATATCTTTCATCTCAGAAAATTGTTTATTTTTGTCAGAAATTCGAATGCAATAAAAGGTATGAATTTACGGAAAATTAGTAGATGCTGGGCGGAAAATTTTTTCTTTAATAGTTTTTGAGTAATCAACTTCTGTCAAGGTCAAACCTTGAAGTTAAGTTAGCAAGCTACACTAACAAATCCAAAAATTCAAATTTATTATTTAATTTACAGCTAGAAATTTTTCAAAAACATTGAAGTCATATTAAGACTTTTTTAAAATTCATAATTATTTAACTAAAACTCTATAAAATTTCTTAACATTGTTAAAAAGGGCCTTTATTTTTTAATAAAGTGCAATACTTGAAAAAATAAGTTTTCACCAATTTAACACACAGAAAATGTTTCGTGTTTACACTTTAATTACATTTATTTATTTAATACAGCTCTTGATAAAAGAACAAGCATTATTGATTGAATTATTTTTTATATTCTTCATATGAAACATAATCAAATAATCATTGTCAAAACAATGACCAATAAATTTTTGCAGAGTAGCACATAGAAATAATCATTCACTGGGAAAAAATCCGAACAGACTTATTCTTAAGCGATGCAGACAGCTGCGACTTGAAGTTATTCACCCGGCGGGAATTTTTCTCTTGAATACTCTGAAGTTAGCCATCCGCCGGGCCATAAAAATAATCGTTTCCAACACTGCTCTCAAGCACCCATGGTCATCAATAAAGGGTTTGAGAGACAGAATTGCCAACCTGCTTGATATTGGCCTGCTTGAGTTGTGTGCATTGAGCTCATCTGGACAATATCTTTTGTGGGGTATTTTTACCAGTTGGAGCATTAACGCAGTTCTTTGGATGTGACAAAGCAAGAAAGTTTATAACCCGAAAACCATACATTGTTTGCAAAACGTAGGCACAGCTGTAACATGCTATAATTTTGACAAACTAGAATATCTAGATAGAAGGTCCATCTCGGAAGTGACCACGAGAACCATCACGTTTTTTTGCTTGAGCTCGACTTCGATATTTCCAAATAAGATTCGCTAGTATGAGTGAGAAAAGTTGGACAGCCACTTTAATTGGGTCCTCTTGGACGCGTATGTAGAGAACCAAGCCAAGTTTACACGTGAGTCAGTGCAAGCAGTCACGGAAAACTCGCTGATGTTTGGTCTCTCGGAAGCGCTGCATTAAATGCGCTAGAAGGAAGGCTGCACTCAGTTCAATCTTGGAAACGCTCAAGGTTTTGACCGGGGCGACTTAAGTTTTAGAGAGCAGCAGTGAGGTTGTAACGAATTATTTGACACAGATAACATTTCAATAAATAATTGCAGTGTAAGCTCGCTCCAAGGCGTTGCGAAATCCGTGAAATTCATTCATTTACCGAGGGATTTGATTGTTTCAAGGATGCCAAAAGATGATTAGAGCCCAGCCCAGTTGGCCTGCATTTCGTCGAGCAAAAGATCATCCCAATCGAAAGCATGCAGTTTTGAATAAGTTACTTTGCACCAGAGTTGGGCAAGTATCCGAAGTTGAAATTTCGGATACTTTTGGGCTTTCGAAAAGTATCCGAAAAAGTATCTTCGGATACTTTTCAATTTTTAAAAGTATCCGAAAAAAGTATCTTCGGATACAAGATAAATTTCATGAAAGTATCTTCAGATACAAGATACATTTCAAAAGTATCCGAAAAAAGTATCTTCGGATACAAGATAAATTTCATGAAAGTATCTTAAGATACAAGATACATTTCAAAAGTATCCGAAAAAAGTATCTTCGGATACTTTTCAATTTTTTAAAGTATCCGAAAAAAGTATCTTCAGATACTTTTATTTTTTTGAAAAAGTATCTTCGAATACTTTTTTTTTTTGAAAAAGTATCTTCGGATACTTTTTAAACTTGAAAAGTATCCGAAAAAAGTATCTTCGGATACTTTCATAATCGAAATATATCCGAACACACTTTTTGTGTCATAAAAATTTCATACAGTTAAAAAATTTAACTTTTTTTACTAATGAGTCCAATAACCAAAATCAAATAAAAAAAAATAAAATTATTGAAAACGTGATCGGAAATTGTTGGGGACGCTCGAACGGATTCTAAGAATTATAAAAGGATTGAAAATACTTCATTGCATATATTTTTTTGCAAAACAAAAAAAAAATTACTATTTGAACCAACTTTTGAATTCAATCACCGTGCTTCGTTTCAATAATTTAGTCGCGCAACTTGTTCACACGTTAATACAAGAGTTGTTACGACAAATTTTTTGTTTAAACCGGTCTCAATTCAAAGTTTTTTATATCTTTATTTTATATTTGAATTTTATTATTTTAGAAATGATTTACAAATCAGTTTCAAAAAATCAAATGAGCTTAGGCTTAATACATTATTAATTTATACTCGATTAAAATTAATTTTTGAAAACCTTTTACCTGATATTATTTTAAGAAATTTAGGAAACAATCTAACATTGAAAGATTTACCGTAATAGAATATTAAGCACATACATACATCTTAATAATAATAATATGTAATTTTATATGTGTCTATTTAAAGTTTTTAACGTAAAATGAGTTATTACAGTTATGTTGTTGGAAATGAAATGAAAATATAAATATACAAAAATTTAATTGAAATTATAAGGAAGGTGTTTTAAAAACCGTTCGGAAAGATAAATAAATAATTTTTTTTTTAATATTAGGATGAATACTATTTGAGTGTAAATATTTTTTGTTAACTTTTAATATTTTAAAATTGAAAAAAAAGAAGAATGTAGATTATCGATTTGTATAATATATATAAAACAAGATAATAATAAAACATGACCCTCTGAAAAATCTTAAAAATCTCTAAAAAAATCCCATGAAAAAATCTTGTTTTTTCTTATGCCAATTTGTCTTATGAAAATAATTTTTTACAAATTTTTTAAAATATAAAAAACTTTGAATTGAAATCGGTCTAAACAAAAAATTTGTCTCGCAACAACTCTTGTATAAGTTTCGTGACTAAATAATGGAAACATATTTACGTATTTAACAGAAGTTGATTGTAGTGAAGCACGGTGATTGAATTCAAGAGTTGGTTCAAAAAGTAATTTTTTTTTTGTTTTGCAAAAAATTATATGCAATTAAGTATTTTAAATCCTTTTAAAATCCTTAGCATCTGTTCGAGCGTCCCCAACAATTTCGGATCACGTTTTTAATAATTTTATTTTTTTTATTTTTTTTTTTTTATTTGATTTTGGTTATTGGACTCATTAGTAAAAAAAATTAAATTTTTTAACTGTATAAAATTTTTATGTCACAAAAAGTATGTTCGGATATATTTCGATTATGAAAGTATCCGAAGATACTTTTTTTGGATACTTTTCAAGTTTAAAAAGTATCCGAAGATAATTTTTCAACAAAAAAAAGTATCCGAACATACTTTTTCAAAAAATTGAAAAGTATCCGAAGATACGTTTTTCGGATACTTTTGAAATGTATCTTATATCTGAAGATACTTTCATGAAATTTATCTTGTATCCGAAGATACTTTTTTCGGATACTTTTAAAAATTGAAAAGTATCCGAAGATACTTTTTTCGGATACTTTTGAAATGTATCATATATCTGAAGATACTTTCATGAAATTTATCTTGTATCCGAAGATACTTTTTTCGGATACTTTTAAAAATTGAAAAGTATCCGAAGATACTTTTTTCGGATAATTTTCGAAAGCCCAAAAGTATCCGAAATTTCAACTTCGGATACTTGCCCAACTCTGCTTTGCACCAATCATGACTGGTATAAACCACCAGACTGGGTCAAACAAATATGTGATCTCAGACAACATCTCTCTTTTAGTGTTGGTGACACTACTCTGAAAACCTGGGGCCGTTTTAAGGGTAAAAAATCATCATTCGGGTTCCACGAGACTCCCAGTTTGGTTATCGAGTCCTTTCATTGCACAGGGTGGTTTTCACTTTCTGAACAGAGCTTGGCAAAATAATATGCCCATTTGCTCAGGGAAAATCCTCCCGCAGCGAGAATGGTAATAAGTCTTTTCAAATAAGTCGTCCGCGTACGACAATTCATCAAGCAAACTGGCACCGAGGAAGCATCGAGTGCATATCTGCGAGTTGAATGAGTGCGTGGAGAGCAGCTTAAGGAAAAAATGACGGGCCATACATTACAGTATCCAGAGCATGCTCCCTTGATTATTCGGATTTCAGCGCCACAAAATTTTTTGCTACTTTGTCTCTCTCAGGTCTTCCAAAATTTGAATGTACATCTTAACGATGTCAGCCGTGAAAATGATTTTTTTCAAACGCTACTTGGTCAAAATTATATTCAAATCGTTGCAATTTTGGACCGGTCATTAAACAGTCATTTAGAGAGAGGGCAACTTTTTGCAAGGATCGGACGCTTTAAAAATACCATGGTGTGGTAGAAAGTGACCTGGCTCACTTAAATCTTTGTCTAAGCAATGGATGTGTTCAAGTTTAGTGTATCTCCTCAGGAATTTGAAGTATTTTGTGCAAAAATTTTCGTTTTTGGCGAATTTGCATTTGTTACTGAGTAGTAATGCAGTAGCACTTGACTCATTCGTTGCAAGGTTTTTTAGTGGATCTGACAAAAATGGAAAACAAAAAATATGTCTTGATAGCGTGAGAGATTTTTTTTTTAATTCTTTTTGTATTCAGGCGCAGAGAAAATTTGTTCCACTTAGAGCAAAATGAGCATTTAATAGCATTCTCCCCCTCCAAAGTGGTGACGTGAAATAAAGTTTTTTTTATCACCAGACGAGGTTTATTTATATACTCGGACCAGACTAGATTTATCTCGCTCTGATCGCACGTGCAGCAACGAGTCAGCTGATTGGACCAATTCTAACGCATGAATACGATTTTCTAAGAAGTTACTCAGCTGTTCAAAAGATGGTACGGTTTTCGTGCCGGCCAAAGAAGTTTCCCAGGTCATACACGTACAATTATCGAGTACCTGAGCTGAGATATAAACAAAAAATTCATCCTAAGACGCGAAAAGATTTTTAATGACGTTAAAGTCCCAATAATTTGCTTAAAACTATGAAGCAACCGTTTTAATTCAGCAGGGGTAGATTTTTCAACAGATTTTATCGAGTATAAATTACGCATATCGATGAAACTATGCGAGAGTTCCAATAACGCGACTCGAAGTCCTCCATAATTATTAGTGGTCACTGGAATATTTCAAACGACCTAAACTGCCTCGTTGGTCAAGCAGGACTTCAAGTAGATGAATTTTTGCACATTACTCAAAGACGGATCTTCGTGAACGAGAGAACGAAATAAATCGTATAAGCTCTCCTAACGGGTCACCGTTGAATTTAGGCAGCTCGATTTTAGATAGCTGCATTTGCGGACTCAAGTTGACTGGGAAACTCGTGATTTAGCTATAACACCGGACGCCTTTGAATACTTAATTATACAATAGTTAATTAACACAAAAACTACTCCGACATAACCTTTGAAAATATTTAAGAACAATTTTTAAACGAAATACGAACGAACATCAACGTTGCCAAATTTTTAAGAACAAAGACCGATTCAAAAATACTCGGTGTGTCAAAGCAGAGTCACGGGAGAACTACCTAAATGCTTCAATGTATGCTTCCTCGGTAGAAGAAAACACATCATCTTTGTATTAGTCTGTCTCCTCGATGCCCGGCTCTTTCAGCAGCTGGCGATACGTCGTATAAAATGCGCTCTAGTGTTGCTTCGACAAGGACAGGTGCATAGAGTAATACCCCAGGGTGAGTTTAGCAAGTCCAACGGCATCAACGTTTTCAATGCAGTGCTTAATGAGTTCCTTCATCTCGCCCTTCTTAAATACGATCTCGCCGTTATTTTATTAATATATGACGATGCACCGGTACTCGTCATTTTGAAAGATGACCCAAGCAAAAGTATAAAGCAAAACAAAAAACCCCTTATTAAACTATAGTCAATGCCCAAACAAAAAGGGATAAAAAACCCAACGGGAACTGATCCCGATTCAAAATAAACAAATCAAACCCTTGTGATATAATTTTAGATTACTAATTAAGTCAGATTATTAATTGTTAGTTAACCCAATTCTCGAATTCAAAAAAAGTGCGATTGGATTCTAAGTATACAAGTAACTTAATCCCAATGCACACAAAGCCGAACTTTTGCTCGAAAATATTTCGATGAACTAGCAACGGAAGTTTATTGTGTGATGAATTCGTCAATTTATTTTTCTTCGTTTTTTTAACTTTACGCTTCAGCACGCTTTGCAAATTATTTTAAACTCTTCTTGTGTCTTCAAGCCCACGGCCCGATGTGTTTATTTTAGTAACTCCTTTTTTTTCCACTACTTGATGAATCCTAGCTCGGAGGACCATGTAGCCGATATATCAAAATAGGGAAGGATCATGCAAGTAGTATGAAAGTAATTTTGAACACTGGATGTAGTTTATTCAGAATAATTAACTTTGAGTGGGCACGTGATATCGTAAAGAGCAAAAAAAGATGATACGGTTGCAATGAAATGCCGGACGCGTGACGTACAAGAAACTTGCATGATTTTTAAATAATAAAGGTACGTGTGTTCTCAGAGAAGCACACACACACACACACACACACACGCGCGCGCGCACGCACGCACGCACGCACACACACACACACACACACGCGCGCGCGCACACACACACACACACACATACACACACACGCACGCACACACACACACACACACACACACACACACACACACACACACACACACACACACACACACACACACACACACACACACACACACACACACACACACACACACACACACACACACACACACACACACACACACACACAAGAAAAATAGCAGAGCGAAAAGCTTAGCGTTACTGGTGCTACTACTATCAGTCAATATAGGCACCAGGACACCGACACAGTTTTTCACTAAACAAGGATGTATGTTATCAGGTTCATGAGATGTGGATTCATCTAATTCCATTATGCCATTGTAGATTTCTTCAGTGGTGAATACAATCGTTGACAAATTACCCAAGACTGCAATTGGAGTTGTAAAATTGAGTTCACTGTCTTCATATACACTACCAAATTTTATACCAAAAAGTTCCGCAATGTCTTGATTGCTCGTTGCTTTAACTCCGTCTAAGTACATTGATAGAGGAAAATCTAACTTGTTTATCTTTTTTATCTAACTTTTTGATTTTATCTAACTTGTTGATATGTTTGTGAAAATACGATGCATCTTCTTGAAGTTTTTCTTCTGTATCTGACTCAAACTTACAAGGAGAGGTCACACCCTCCGGGTCACCGATCTTGACGAAACTTTGGGGATCGTTTTCTTATACCAAAAGATGAAGAAATCTACCAATTATCCCGTCTAATGGGCCTTTTATACCTAGTTCCTACATAGCTTATATCGTATTTTTAGCTCTTTTTGGGTTTTTTTGCGAATTTTCAAAAAATTCCTGTTCGAAGCCTATTACACTTACAAAATTCTGCAACCCCGCATTCTCTTTATTTTTTCATCTTCTTTTGAGAAAAAATATTTTTAAATCTAATTTTGAAGAAATAGTCCATGTAAAATTAAGGTAATCAAAAGCATTTGTTTACTGTTTTTTTGGTTTCATGAACTTAAACTGTACGTCATCAGCCTTATCAAAATTATGTCTAAAAATATTTTTTCTAAAAAACTCATAAAAAAACAAAGAAAATGCGGGGTTTCGGAATTCTGTCAGTGCAATAGGCTTTGAGCAGGAATTTTTTGAAAATCAGCTTGTTTTGACACTTTTAACACTTTTGTGCGAATTTTGTGGTTATTTGTGCCAATTTTCAAAAAATTCCTGCTCAAAGCCTATTGCACTGACAGAATTCCGCAACCCCGCATTTTCTTTGTTTTTTTATGAGTTTTTTAGAAAAAATATTTTTAGACATAATTTTGATAAGGCTGATGTCGTACAGTTTAAGTTCATGAAACCAAAAAAACAGTAAACAAATGCTTTTGATTACCTTAATTTTACATGGACTATTTCTTTAAAATTAGATTTAAAAATATTTTTTCTCAAAAGAAGATGAAAAAATAAAGAGAATGCGGGGTTGCAGAATTTTGTAACTGTTATAGGCTTCGAACAGGAATTTTTTGAAAATTCGCAAAAAAACCCAAAAAGAGCTAAAAATACGATATAAGCTATGTAGGAACTAGGTATAAAAAGGCCCATTAGACGGGATGATTGGTAGATTCTTCATCTTTTGGTATAAGAAAACGATCCCCAAAGTTTCGTCAAGATCGGTGACCCGGAGGGTGTGACCTCTCCTTGTTAGTTCTATCTCTCTCGGTCAATATCAAACATTTAGAGCGAAACTCCTTAAACTTATTGTAATGTTAATTTGAATTTTGTGATTTGTAATATAAATGATGTGTTTTTTTTCCAATGATTGAGTCAATAAGTTCTTTAGAATACCAGACAGGAAATTCCCTGGGCATAACAAAAACTTTAGGTACAAATTCTTGAATAGTTTTATTAATAAAGTCTGTCAAATTGTCAACTAATGAGTTTAGGTTTGAAGTATTTTTATTAAAACAAGTGGCTCAGTCTAACTTATCAAAAGATTTCAAAATGCCAGGAAAATTAGCTCTTTTATAGTCATATAAAAATTCAGAGTATGACAAAGGAACAGAAAATTCAATGGGGATTTCAAGTGAAAAAGCATAGTGATAATTATCACGAAAAAAAATAACACCATCACTTTTATCAAACTTTAAATCAGTTAGGTTAGTAAAGAAAAGATCTAGGATATTACCACAACTGTTTTTAAAAGAATTCAATTGAGAAAGTCCATGATTAAAGCAAAAATTTGATAGAACTGATGCAGCTTACCTTGTTATTGATGAGGAGTGATATCCTCTAGCAAAAGAAGAATTCTCTAATTTACTCCAAGAATAATCAGGCAGATTAAAATCACCAACAATTAACAATTTTTCAATGTTGGAGAGATTGGCATAGTTGATTAATTAAGATTGAAGATTTAAGATGTATTCAGTGTAGTAGTCGGCTGGAGAAGATGGAGGGATATAAATAACACCCAGAATTATACTAGAACCATCCAAAGCAATTCTCAGCAAGAGTTGTTCGAAGGAGTTATCAGTCACTGGAATGGATTTACAGTTTATGCTTTTTTTACACCAACTAAAACTCCACCTCCACCACTTTTAGCACTTGTAAATAAAGATATGTCACACCTATAGATAATATAATCACTCATACCAAGTTCAGCATCATTTATGTCACTATTTAACCAAGATTCTGTAATAACAATAACATCATATTCGCTCAAAAGATTTATAACAGTTCTAAATTTATCCAGCCTACCTTTAAGACTACGTACGTATTTTGATACGTACGTAGTCTTAAGTACTTTGATAAAAAATTTTTAGCGATGAAAAATTTCCACTACTGCTACTAATTACTTTTTTTCAATTATCCAAGGAGTACCACTGAAGTACCTAATAGCAAGGTTTTTCTCACCTTTTTTTAATCTGTCTTTCAATTCTGGCTCCACACTCTTGGAATATTTTCTCTGTGAAGGAGTTTGGTCATAAGCGATAATCAATTCTTCTGGAAAAATAACTAATCTGTTATGATAAACCCAGTGCACAGAATCTGGACAATCAAGTTTCACCTGGAGTGGACGCATATCATTTTTATTGAAAGACTTGCCTAGTCTTTTCGCTTTTATAATCTCAAGTTCAAAAGGGAGTTCATTATAAATTGAAGTAGTAAAAAACTCCTTGATCAATGTGATATCATTTTTCTCAGCATCTTTTAAATCCTCAAAATTGAATATAATAAAATTTTTTTCTCTGTTTTGCCTGTCCTTGAGCTCCTTGAAAATTGTTGTTTCACTATCTGCATTTTTTGATTCCAATTTAAGATCTCTGTCTTCCAACTTTTTCATTCTCTCAGTATTTAAATCAAACTTTTCAAATACTGTAGAAAATTTGGAATTTAGTAAGGTCCAAAGTGGCTTTAAATTTTCCTCTAGTTCATCAGCAGCACTGGAAATACTTGATGACCTTGACTTTGGGTTGTTGCTCACTCTACTGTTGTTGTTATTATTGCTGTTTTATGCCGGATTTGTTTTTGATGGCATTTTCAGTCAGTATGGTGATAGAAAGAAAACTAACAATGAATTTCACAACAAAATTTATAAAATGTAAACACGTGCAGCGTTGAGGTTATGGCACCTCGATGCACTAATGTATGAAAGAATTAACTTGAACTAACTAGATAAGTAACCGCGAAAATAATCCGTCGAACAGAAAATTGTATTTCAACTATGAAATAATACTCTCGAACTCGATAGCTACCATAAAATACAAAAACCAAGCTACTAGCAAAGCGAAAACCCCATTGCAAGTATCCTCGGTGAAATCACCGATGAATTCATCGGTGAAATCCTCGGTGAAATCCTCGCTTTTTGCGGTGAAATCCTCGGTGAATTCCTCGCTTTTTGCGGTGAAATCCTCGGTGAATCTTAACAGTAAAATCCTCGGCATTTTAGCGGGATCGAAAACGAAGGGGTCAGGGCGGACACCTGGTGAAACTGGTGATACATACGCCTTGGAGATGACTTCCCCAGGAAGTTTCGACTCCGCATGGGTCAGGGCGAGCACCTGGTGCACCTGGCGATACTTACGCCTTCGAGATGATTTCCCCAGGAAGTTTTGACTCCGGATCGATCAGGGCAAGCACCTGGTGCACTTGGCGATACTTACGCCTTGGAGATGATTTCCCAAGGAAGTTCCGACTCCAGATGGTTCAGGGCGGACACCTGGTGCAACTGGTGATACGTACGCCTTGGAGATGATTTCCCCAGGAAGTTTCGACTCCGGATGGGTCAGGGCGGACACCTGGTGCCCCTGGTGATACGTAAGGCTTGGGGGTGAACTCCCCCGGAAGTTTCGACTCCGGAAGGGTCAGGGCGGACACCTGGTGCCCCTGGTGATACGTAAGGCTTGGGGATGAACTCCCCAGGAAGTTTTGACTCCGGATGGATTAGGGCAAGCACCTGGTGCACCTGGCGGTACTTACGCCTTGGAGATGAACTCCCCAGGAAGTTTCGACTCCGCATGGGTCAGGGCGGACATCTGGTGCACCTGGTGATACTTGCACCTTGGAGATGACTTCCCCAGGAGGTTTTGGCTCTGGATGGATCAGGGCGAGCACCTGGTGCACCTGGCGATACTTACGCCTTAGAGATGACTTCCCCAGGAAGTTTCGACTCCAGATGGGTCAGGGCGGACACCTGGTGCCCCTGGTGATACTAACGCCTTGGAGATGATTTCCTCAGGAAGTTCCGACTCCAGATGGGTCAGGGCGGACATCGAGTGCACCTGGCGATACGTAAGGCTTGAGGATGAACTCCCCAGGAAGTATTGACTCCGGATGGGTCAGGGCGGACACCTGGTGCTCATGAAGATACTTACGCCTTGGAGATGATTTCTCAAGGAAGTTTTGACTCCGGATGGGTCAGGGCGGGCACCTGGTGCTCATGATGATACTTAAGCCTTGGAGATGATTTCCCCAGGAAGTTCCGACTCCAGATGGGTCAGGGCGGACATCGAGTGCACCTGGCGATACGTAAGGCTTGAGGATGAACTCCCCAGGAAGTATTGACTCCGGATGGGTCAGGGCGGACACCTGGTGCTCATGATGTTACTTACGCCTTGGAGATGATTTCCCAAGAAAGTTTTGACTCCGGATGGGTCAGGGCGGACACCTGGTGCTCATGATGATACTTAAGCCTTGGAGATAATTTCCCCAGGAAGTTCCGAATCCGGATGGGTCAGGGCGGACATCTGGTGCACCTGGTGATACTTACACCTTGGAGATGACTTCCCCTGGAAGTTTCGACTCCGCATGGGTCAGGGCGGACACCTGGTGCAACTGGTAATACGTACGCCTTGGAGATGATTTCCCCAGGAAGTTTCGACTCCGGATGGGTCAGGGCGGACATCTGGTGCTCATGATGATACTTACGCCTTGGAGATGATTTCCCCAGGAAGTTCCGACTCCAGATGGGTCAGAGCGGACACCTGGTGCTCATGATGATACTTAAGCCTTGGAGATGATTTCCCCAGGAAGTTCCGAGTCCAGATGGGTCAGGGCGGACATCGAGTGCACCTGGCGATACGTAGAATTGAGGATGAACTCCCCAGGAAGTTTCGACTCCGGATGGGTCGGTGCAGACACCCGGTGCACCTGGTGATACGTTAGGCTTGGAGATGATTTCCCCAGGATGTTCCGACTCCAGATGGGTCAGGGCGGACACCTCGTGCAACTGGTGATATGTACGCCTCGGAGATGATTTCCCCAGGAAGTTTCGACTCCGGATGGGTCAGGGCGGACACCTGGTGCCCCTCGTGATACTTACACCTTGGAGATGACTTCCCCTGGAAGTTTTGCCTCCGGATGGATCAGGGCAAGCACCTGGTGCACCTGGTGATACTTACGCCTTGGTGATGAACTCCCCAGGAAGTTTCGACTCCGCATGGGTCAGGGCGGACACCTGGTGCAACTGGTAATACGTACGCCTTGGAGATGATTTCCCCAGGAAGTTTCGACTCCGGATGGGTCAGGGCGGACATCTGGTGCTCATGATGATACTTACGCCATGGAGATGATTTCCCCAGGAAGTTCCGACTCCAGATGGGTCAGGGCGGACACCTGGGGCTCATGATGATACTTACGCCTTGGAGATGATTTCCCCAGGAAGTTTCGACTCCGGATGCGTCAGGGCGGACATCTAGTGCACCTGGTGATACGTAAGGCTTGGAGATGACTTCCCCAGGAAGTTTCGACTCCGGATGGGTCGGGGCAGACACCCGGTGCCACTGGTGATACTTACGCCTCCGAGATTATTTCCCCAGGAAGTTTCGACTCCGCATGAGTCAGGGCGGGCATCTAGTGCACCTGGTGATACGTTAGGCTTGGAGATGATTTCCCCAGGATGTTCCGACTCCAGATGGGTCAGGGCGGACACCTCGTGCAACTGGTGATACGTATGCCTCGGAGATGATTTCCCCAGGAAGTTTCGACTCCGGATGGGTCAGGGCGGACACCTGGTGCCCCTGGTGATACTTACACCTTCGAGATGACTTCCCCAGGAAGTTTTGCCTCCGGATGGATCAGGGCAAGCACCTGGTGCACCTGGCGATACTTTCGTCTTGGAGATGAACTCCCCAGGAAGTTTCGACTCCGCATGGGTCAGGGCGGACATCTGGTGCACCTGGTGATACTTGCACCTTGGAGATGACTTCCCCAGGAAGTTTTGACTCCGGATGGGTCAGGGCGGACATCTGGTGCACCTGGTGATACGTAAGGCTTGGGGATGAACTCCCTAGGAAGTTTTGACTCCGGATGGATTAGGGCAAGCACCTGGTGCACCTGGCGATACTTACGCCTTGGAGATGAACTCCCCAGGAAGATTCGACTCCGCATGGGTCAGGGCGGACATCTGGTGCACCTGGTGATACTTCCGCCTCGGAGATGACTTCCCTAGGAAGTTTTGGCTCCGGATGGATCAGGGCGAGCACCTGGTGCACCTGACGATACTTACGCCTTAGAGAAGACTTCCCCAGGAAGTTTCGACTCCGGATAAGTCAGGGCGGACACCTGGTGCCCCTGGTGATACTAACGCCTTGGAGATGACTTCCCTAGGAAGTTTTGGCTCCGGATGGATCAGGGCGAGAACCTGGTGCACCTGACGATACTTACGCCTTAGAGATGACTTCCCCAGGAAGTTCCGACTCCAGATGGGTCAGGGCGGACATCGAGTGCACCTGGCGATACGTAAGGCTTGAGGATGAACTCCCCAGGAAGTATTGACTCCAGATGGGTCAGGGCGGACACCTGGTGCTCATGATGATACTTACGCCTTGGAGATGATTTCCCAAGGAAGTTTTGACTCCGGATGGGTCAGGGCGGACACCTGGTGGTCATGATGATACTTAAGCCTTGGAGATGATTTCCCCAGGAAGTTCCGACTCCAGATGGGTCAGGGCGGACATCGAGTGCACCTGGCGTTACGTAAGGCTTGAGGATGAACTCCCCAGGAAGTATTGACTCCGGATGGGTCAGGGCGGACACCTGGTGCTCATGATGATACTTACGCCTTGGAGATGATTTCCCAAGGAAGTTTTGACTCCGGATGGGTCAGGGCGGATACCTGGTGCTCATGATGATACTTACGCCTTGGAGATGATTTCCCAAGGAAGTTTTGACTCCGGATGGGTCAGGGCGGACACCTGGTGCTCATGATGATACTTAAGCCTTGGAGATGATTTCCCCAGGAAGTTCCGACTCCAGATGGGTCAGGGCGGGCACCTGGAGCAAACTGGAGATACGTACGCCTTGGAGATGATTTCCCCAGGAAGTTTTGACTCCGGATGGGTCAGGGCGGACATCTGGTGCACCTGGTGATACTTACACCTTGGAGATGACTTCCCAAGGAAGTTTCGACTCCGGATGGGTCAGGGCGGACATCTGGTGCTCATGATGATACTTACGCCTTGGAGATGATTTCCCCAGGAAGTTCCGACTCCAGATGGGTCAGGGCGGACACCTGGTGCTCATGATGATACTTAAGCCTTGGAGATGATTTCCCCAGGAAGTTCCGAGTCCAGATGGGTCAGGGCGGACATCGAGTGCACCTGGCGATACGTAGAATTGAGGATGAACTCCCCAGGAAGTTTCGACTCCGGATGGGTCGGGGCAGACACCCGGTGCACCTGGTGATACGTTAGGCTTGGAGATGATTTCCCCAGGATGTTCCGACTCCAGATGGGTCAGGGCGGACACCTCGTGCAACTGGTGATATGTACGCCTCGGAGATGATTTCCCCAGGAAGTTTCGACTCCGGATGGGTCAGGGCGGACACCTGGTGCCCCTCGTGATACTTACACCTTGGAGATGACTTCCCCTGGAAGTTTTGCCTCCGGATGGATCAGGGCAAGCACCTGGTGCACCTGGTGATGCTTACGCCTTGGTGATGAACTCCCCAGGAAGTTTCGACTCCGCATGGGTCAGGGCGGACACCTGGAGCAACTGGTTATACGTACGCCTTGGAGATGATTTCCCCCGGAAGTTTCGACTCCGGATGGGTCAGGGTGGACATCTGGTGCTCATGATGATACTTACGCCATGGAGATGATTTCCCCAGGAAGTTCCGACTCCAGATGGGTCAGGGCGGACACCTGGTGCTCATGATGATACTTACGCCTTGGAGATGATTTCCCCAGGAAGTTTCGACTCCGGTTGCGTCAGGGCGGACATCTAGTGCACCCGGTGATACGTAAGGCTTGGAGATGACTTCCCCAGGTAGTTTCGACTCCGGATGGGTCGGGGCAGACACCCGGTGCCCCTGGTGATACTTACGCCTCCGAGATTATTTCCCCAGGAAGTTTCGACTCCGCACGAGTCAGGGCGGGCATCTGGTGCACCTGGTGATACGTTAGGCTTGGAGATGATTTCCCCAGGATGTTCCGACTCCAGATGGGTCAGGGCGGACACCTCGTGCAACTGGTGATACGTATGCCTCGGAGATGATTTCCCCAGGAAGTTTCGACTCCGGATGGGTCAGGGCAGACACCTGGTGCACCTGGCGATACTTTCGTCTTGGAGATGAACTCCCCAGGAAGTTTCGACTCCGCATGGGTCAGGGCGGGTACCTGGTGCCCCTGGTGATACTTACGGCTAAGAGATGATTTCCCCAGGAATTCTAGACTCCAAAGTGACCAGGATGGACACCTGGTGCCACTGGTATTAATTACGCCTTGCAGATGATTTCCCAAGGAAGTTAGGACTTCGGAAGGGTCAGGGCGGACACCTGGTGCACCTGGTGATACTGACGCCTTGGGGATGATTTTCCCCAGGAAGTTTTGACTTCGGAGGGTCAGGGCAATTAATTTGGTGCCCCTGGTGATACGTAAGGCTTGGGAATGAACTCCCCAGGAAGTTTTGACTCCGGATGGATTAGGGCAAGCACCCGGTGCACCTGGCGATACTTACGCCTTGGAGATGAACTCCCCAGGAAGATTCGACTCCGCATGGGTCAGGGCGGACATCTGGTGCACCTGGTGATACTTCCACCTCGGAGATGACTTCCCTAGGAAGTTTTGGCTCCGGATGGATCAGGGCGAGCACCTGGTGCACCTGGCGATACTTACGCCTTAGAGATGACTTCCCCAGGAAGTTTCGACTCCGGATAAGTCAGGGCGGACACCTGGTGCCCCTGGTGATACTAACGCCTTGGAGATGATTTCCTCAGGAAGTTCCGACTCCAGATGGGTCAGGGCGGACATCGAGTGCACCTGGCGACACGTAAGGCTTGAGGATGAACTCCCCAGGAAGTATTGACTCCGGATGGGTCAGGGCGGACACCTGGTGCTCATGATGATACTTAAACCTTGGAGATAATTTCCCCAGGAAGTTCCGACTCCGGATGGGTCAGGGCGGACATCTGGTGCACCTGGTGATACTTACACCTTGGAGATGACTTCCCCTGGAAGTTTCGACTCCGCATGGGTCAGGGCGGACACCTGGTGCAACTTGTAATACGTACGCCTTGGAGATGATTTCCCCAGGAAGTTTCGACTCCGGATGGGTCAGGGCGGACATCTGGTGCTCATGATGATACTTACGCCATGGAGATGATTTCCCCAGGAAGTTCCGACTCCGGATGCGTCAGGGCGGACATCTAGTGCACCTGGTGATACGTAAGGCTTGGAGATGACTTCCCCAGGAAGTTTCGACTCCGGATGGGTCGGGGCAGACACCCGGTGCCCCTGGTGATACTTACGCCTCCGAGGTTATTTCCCCAGGAAGTTTCGACTCCGCATGAGTCAGGGCGGGCATCTGGTGCACCTGGTGATACGTAAGGCTTGGAGATGATTTCCCCAGGATGTTCCGACTCCAGATGGGTCAGGGCGGACACCTCGTGCAACTGGTGATACGTATGCCTCGGAGATGATTTCCCCAGGAAGTTTCGACTCCGGATGGGTCAGGGCGGACACCTGGTGCCCCTGGTGATACTTACACCTTCGAGATGACTTCCCCAGGAAGTTTTGCCTCCGGATGGATCAGGGCAAGCACCTGGTGCACCTGGCGATACTTTCGTCTTGGAGATGAACTCCCCAGGAAGTTTCGACTCCGCATGGGTCAGGGCGGACATCTGGTGCACCTGGTGATACTTGCACCTTGGAGATGACTTCCCCAGGAAGTTTTGACTCCGGATGGGTCAGGGCGGACATCTGGTGCACCTGGTGATACGTAAGGCTTGGGGATGATTTCCCCAGGAAGTTTTGTCTCCGCATGGGTCAGGGCGGGTACCTGGTGCCCCTGGTGATACTTACGGCTAAGAGATGATTTCCCCAGGAATTCTAGACTCCAAAGTGACCAGGATGGACACCTGGTGCCACTGGTATTAATTACGCCTTGCAGATGATTTCCCAAGGAAGTTAGGACTTCGGAACGGTCAGGGCGGACACCTGGTGCACCTGGTGATACTGACGCCTTGGGGATGATTTTCCCCAGGAAGTTTTGACTTCGGAGGGTCAGGGCAAACACCTGGTGCCCCTGGTGATACGTAAGGCTTGGGGATGAACTCCCCAGGAAGTTTTGACTCCGGATGGATTAGGGCAAGCACCTGGGGCACCTGGCGATACTTACGCCTTGGAGATGAACTCCCCAGGAAGATTTTACTCCGCATGGGTCAGGGCGGACATCTGGTGCACCTGGTGATACTTCCGCCTCGGAGATGAATTCCCTAGGAAGTTTTGGCTCCGGATGGATCAGGGCGGACACCTGGTGCAACTTGTAATACGTACGCCTTGGAGATGATTTCCCCAGGAAGTTTCGACTCCGGATGGGTCAGGGCGGACATCTGGTGCTCATGATGATACTTACGCCATGGAGATGATTTCCCCAGGAAGTTCCGACTCCGGATGCGTCAGGGCGGACATCTAGTGCACCTGGTGATACGTAAGGCTTGGAGATGACTTCCCCAGGAAGTTTCGACTCCGGATGGGTCGGGGCAGACACCCGGTGCCCCTGGTGATACTTACGCCTCCGAGGTTATTTCCCCAGGAAGTTTCGACTCCGCATGAGTCAGGGCGGGCATCTGGTGCACCTGGTGATACGTAAGGCTTGGAGATGATTTCCCCAGGATGTTCCGACTCCAGATGGGTCAGGGCGGACACCTCGTGCAACTGGTGATACGTATGCCTCGGAGATGATTTCCCCAGGAAGTTTCGACTCCGGATGGGTCAGGGCGGACACCTGGTGCCCCTGGTGATACTTACACCTTCGAGATGACTTCCCCAGGAAGTTTTGCCTCCGGATGGATCAGGGCAAGCACCTGGTGCACCTGGCGATACTTTCGTCTTGGAGATGAACTCCCCAGGAAGTTTCGACTCCGCATGGGTCAGGGCGGACATCTGGTGCACCTGGTGATACTTGCACCTTGGAGATGACTTCCCCAGGAAGTTTTGACTCCGGATGGGTCAGGGCGGACATCTGGTGCACCTGGTGATACGTAAGGCTTGGGGATGATTTCCCCAGGAAGTTTTGTCTCCGCATGGGTCAGGGCGGGTACCTGGTGCCCCTGGTGATACTTACGGCTAAGAGATGATTTCCCCAGGAATTCTAGACTCCAAAGTGACCAGGATGGACACCTGGTGCCACTGGTATTAATTACGCCTTGCAGATGATTTCCCAAGGAAGTTAGGACTTCGGAACGGTCAGGGCGGACACCTGGTGCACCTGGTGATACTGACGCCTTGGGGATGATTTTCCCCAGGAAGTTTTGACTTCGGAGGGTCAGGGCAAACACCTGGTGCCCCTGGTGATACGTAAGGCTTGGGGATGAACTCCCCAGGAAGTTTTGACTCCGGATGGATTAGGGCAAGCACCTGGGGCACCTGGCGATACTTACGCCTTGGAGATGAACTCCCCAGGAAGATTTTACTCCGCATGGGTCAGGGCGGACATCTGGTGCACCTGGTGATACTTCCGCCTCGGAGATGAATTCCCTAGGAAGTTTTGGCTCCGGATGGATCAGGGCGAGCACCTGGTGCACCTGACGATACTTACGCCTTAGAGATGACTTCCCCAGGAAGTTTCGACTCCGGATAAGTCAGGGCGGACACCTGGTGCCCCTGGTGATACTAACGCCTTGGAGATGATTTTCTCAGGAAGTTCCGACTCCAGATGGGTCAGGGCGGACATCGAGTGCACCTGGCGATACGTAAGGCTTGAGGATGAACTCCCCAGGAAGTATTGACTCCGGATGGGTCAGGGCGGACACCTGGTGCTCATGATGATACTTACGCCTTGGAGATGATTTCCCAAGGAAGTTTTGACTCCGGATGGGTCAGGGCGGATACCTGGTGCTCATGATGATACTTACGCCTTGGAGATGATTTCCCAAGGAAGTTTTGACTCCGGATGGGTCAGGGCGGACACCTGGTGCCCCTCGTGATACTTACACCTTGGAGATGACTTCCCCTGGAAGTTTTGCCTCCGGATGGATCAGGGCAAGCACCTGGTGCACCTGGTGATACTTACGCCTTGGTGATGAACTCCCCAGGAAGTTTCGACTCCGCATGGGTCAGGGCGGACACCTGGTGCACCTGGTGATACTGACGCCTTGGGGATGATTTTCCCCAGGAAGTTTTGACTTCGGAGGGTCAGGGCAATTACCTGGTGCCCCTGGTGATACGTAAGGCTTGGGGATGAACTCCCCAGGAAGATTCGACTCCGCATGGGTCAGGGCGGACATCTGGTGCACCTGGTGATACTTCCACCTCGGAGATGACTTCCCTAGGAAGTGTTTGCTCCGGATGGATCAGGGCGAGCACCTGGTGCACCTGGCGATACTTACGCCTTAGAGATGACTTCCCCAGGAAGTTTCGACTCCGGATAAGTCAGGGCGGACACCTGGTGCCCCTGGTGATACTAACGCCTTGGAGATGATTTCCTCAGGAAGTTCCGACTCCAGATGGGTCAGGGCGGACATCGAGTGCACCTGGCGACACGTAAGGCTTGAGGATGAACTCCCCAGGAAGTATTGACTCCGGATGGGTCAGGGCGGACACCTGGTGCTCATGATGATACTTAAGCCTTGGAGATGATTTCCCCAGGAAGTTTTGACTCCGGATGGATCAGGGCAAGCACCTGGTGCCCCTGGTGATACTTACGCCTTCGAGATTATTTCCCCAGGAAGTTTCGACTCCGCATGAGTCAGGGCGGACATCTGGTGCACCTGGTGATACGTAAGGCTTGGAGATGACTACCCCAGGAAGTTTTGACTCCGGATGGGTCAGGGCGGACACCTGGTGCCCCTGGTGATACTTACACCTTGGAGATGACTTCCCCAGGAAGTTTTGACTCCGGATGGGTCAGGGCGGATACCTGGTGCTCATGATGATACTTACGCCTTGGAGATGATTTCCCAAGGAAGTTTTGACTCCGGATGGGTCAGGGCGGACACCTAGTGCTCATGATGATACTTAAGCCTTGGAGATGATTTCCCCAGGAAGTTCCGACTCCAGATGGGTCAGGGCGGGCACCTGGTGCAACTGGTGATACGTACGCCTTGGAGATGATTTCCCCAGGAAGTTTTGACTCCGGATGGGTCAGGGCGGACATCTGGTGCACCTGGTGATACTTACACCTTGGAGATGACTTCCCCAGGAAGTTTTGCCTCCGGATGGATCAGGGCAAGCACCTGGTGCACCCGGTGATACTTACGCCTTGGAGATGAACTCCCCAGGAAGTTTCGACTCCGCATGGGTCAGGGCGGACACCTGGTGCTCATGATGATACTTACGCCTTGGAGATGATTTCCCAAGGAAGTTTTGACTCCGGATGGGTCAGGGCGGACACCTGGTGCTCATGATGATACTTAAGCCTTGGAGATGATTTCCCCAGGAAGTTTTGACTCCGGATGGATCAGGGCAAGCACCTGGTGCCCCTGGTGATACTTACGCCTTCGAGATTATTTCCCCAGGAAGTTTCGACTCCGCATGAGTCAGGGCGGACATCTGGTGCACCTGGTGATACGTAAGGCTTGGAGATGACTACCCCAGGAAGTTTTGACTCCGGATGGGTCAGGGCGGACACCTGGTGCCCCTGGTGATACTTACACCTTGGAGATGACTTCCCCAGGAAGTTTTGACTTCGGATGGATCAGGGCAAGCACCTGGTGCCCCTAGTGATACTTACGCCTTCGAGATTATTTCCCCAGGAAGTTCCGACTCCAGATGGGTCAGGGCGGGCACCTGGTGCACCTGGCGATACTTTCGTCTTGGAGATGACTTCCCCAGGAAGATTCGACTCCGCATGGGTCAGGGCGGACATCTGGTGCACCTGGTGATACGTAAGGCTTGGGGATGATTTCCCCAGGAAGTTTTGACTCCGCATGGGTCAGGGCGGGTACCTGGTGCCCCTGGTGATACTTACGGCTAAGAGATGATTTCCCCAGGAATTCTAGACTCCAAAGTGACCAGGATGGACACCTGGTGCCACTGGTATTAATTACGCCGTGCAGATGATTTCCCAAGGAAGTAAGGACTTCGGAAGGGTCAGGGCGGACACCTGGTGCACCTGGTGATACTGACGCCTTGGGGATGATTTTCCCCAGGAAGTTTTGACTTCGGAGGGTCAGGGCAAACACCTGGTGCCCCTGGTGATACGTAAGGCTTGGGGATGAACTCCCCAGGAAGTTTTGACTCCGGATGGATTAGGGCAAGCACCTGGTGCACCTGGCGATACTTACGCCTTGGAGATGAACTCCCCAGGAAGATTCGACTCCGCATGGGTCAGGGCGGACATCTGGTGCACCTGGTGATACGTAAGGCTTGGGGATGATTTCCCCAGGAAGTTTTGACTCCGCATGGGTCAGGGCGGGTACCTGGTGCCCCTGGTGATCCTTACGGCTAAGAGATGATTTCCCCAGGAATTCTAGACTCCAAAGTGACCAGGATGGACACCTGGTGCCACTGGTATTAATTACGCCTTGCAGATGATTTCCCAAGGAAGTTAGGACTTCGGAAGGGTCAGGGCGGACACCTGGTGCACCTGGTGATACGTAAGGCTTGGAGATGACTACCCCAGGAAGTTTTGACTTCGGAGGGTCAGGGCAAACACCTGGTGCCCCTGGTGATACGTAAGGCTTGGGGATGAACTCCCCAGGAAGTATTGACTCCGGATGGGTCAGGGCGGACACCTGGTGCTCATGATGATACTTAAGCCTTGGAGATGATTTCCCCAGGAAGTTTTGACTTCGGATGGATCAGGGCAAGCACCTGGTGCCCCTGGTGATACTTACGCCTTCGAGATTATTTCCCCAGGAAGTTCCGACTCCAGATGGGTCAGGGCGGGCACCTGGTGCACCTGGCGATACTTTCGTCTTGGAGATGACTTCCCCAGGAAGATTCGACTCCGCATGGGTCAGGGCGGACATCTGGTGCACCTGGTGATACGTAAGGCTTGGGGATGATTTCCCCAGGAAGTTTTGACTTCGGAGGGTCAGGGCAAACACCTGGTGCCCCTGGTGATACGTAAGGCTTGGGGATGAACTCCCCAGGAAGTTTTGACTCCGGATGGATTAGGGCAAGCACCTGGTGCACCTGGCGATACTTACGCCTTGGAGATGAACTCCCCAGGAAGATTCGACTCCGCATGGGTCAGGGCGGACATCTGGTGCACCTGGTGATACGTAAGGCTTGGGGATGATTTCCCCAGGAAGTTTTGACTCCGCATGGGTCAGGGCGGGTACCTGGTGCCCCTGGTGATCCTTACGGCTAAGAGATGATTTCCCCAGGAATTCTAGACTCCAAAGTGACCAGGATGGACACCTGGTGCCACTGGTATTAATTACGCCTTGCAGATGATTTCCCAAGGAAGTTAGGACTTCGGAAGGGTCAGGGCGGACACCTGGTGCACCTGGTGATACTGACGCCTTGGGGATGATTTTCCCCAGGAAGTTTTGACTTCGGAGGGTCAGGGCAAACACCTGGTGCCCCTGGTGATACGTAAGGCTTGGGGATGAACTCCCCAGGAAGTATTGACTCCGGATGGGTCAGGGCGGACACCTGGTGCCCCTGGTGATACTTACACCTTGGAGATGACTTCCCCAGGAAGTTTTGACTTCGGATGGATCAGGGCAAGCACCTGGTGCCCCTGGTGATACTTACGCCTTCGAGATTATTTCCCCAGGAAGTTCCGACTCCAGATGGGTCAGGGCGGGCACCTGGTGCACCTGGCGATACTTTCGTCTTGGAGATGACTTCCCCAGGAAGATTCGACTCCGCATGGGTCAGGGCGGACATCTGGTGCACCTGGTGATACGTAAGGCTTGGGGATGATTTCCCCAGGAAGTTTTGACTCCGCATGGGTCAGGGCGGGTACCTGGTGCCCCTGGTGATCCTTACGGCTAAGAGATGATTTCCCCAGGAATTCTAGACTCCAAAGTGACCAGGATGGACACCTGGTGCCACTGGTATTAATTACGCCTTGCAGATGATTTCCCAAGGAAGTTAGGACTTCGGAAGGGTCAGGGCGGACACCTGGTGCACCTGGTGATACTGACGCCTTGGGGATGATTTTCCCCAGGAAGTTTTGACTTCGGAGGGTCAGGGCAAACACCTGGTGCCCCTGGTGATACGTAAGGCTTGGGGATGAACTCCCCAGGAAGTATTGACTCCGGATGGGTCAGGGCGGACACCTGGTGCTCATGATGATACTTAAGCCTTGGAGATGATTTCCCCAGGAAGTTCCGACTCCAGATGGGTCAGGGCGGACATCGAGTGCACCTGGCGTTACGTAAGGCTTGAGGATGAAATCCCCAGGAAGTATTGACTCCGGATGGGTCAGGGCGGACACCTGGTGCTCATGATGATACTTACGCCTTGGAGATGATTTCCCAAGGAAGTTTTGACTCCGGATGGGTCAGGGCGGATACCTGGTGCTCATGATGATACTTACGCCTTGGAGATGATTTCCCAAGGAAGTTTTGACTCCGGATGGGTCAGGGCGGACACCTGGTGCTCATGATGATACTTAAGCCTTGGAGATGATTTCCCCAGGAAGTTCCGACTCCAGATGGGTCAGGGCGGGCACCTGGTGCACCTGGTGATACTTACACCTTGGAGATGACTTCCCCAGGAAGTTTCGACTCCGGATGGGTCAGGGCGGACATCTGGTGCTCATGATGATACTTACGCCTTGGAGATGATTTCCCCAGGAAGTTCCGACTCCAGATGGGTCAGGGCGGACATCTGGTGCTCATGATGATACTTAAGCCTTGGAGATGATTTCCCCAGGAAGTTCCGAGTCCAGATGGGTCAGGGCGGACATCGAGTGCACCTGGCGATACGTAGAATTGAGGATGAACTCCCCAGGAAGTTTCGACTCCGGATGGGTCGGGGCAGACACCCGGTGCACCTGGTGATACGTTAGGCTTGGAGATGATTTCCCCAGGATGTTCCGACTCCAGATGGGTCAGGGCGGACACCTCGTGCAACTGGTGATATGTACGCCTCGGAGATGATTTCCCTAGGAAGTTTCGACTCCGGATGGGTCAGGGCGGACACCTGGTGCCCCTCGTGAAACTTACACCTTGGAGATGACTTCCCCTGGAAGTTTTGCCTCCGGATGGATCAGGGCAAGCACCTGGTGCACCTGGTGATACTTACGCCTTGGTGATGAACTCCCCAGGAAGTTTCGACTCCGCATGGGTCAGGGCGGACACCTGGCGCAACTGGTAATACGTACGCCTTGGAGATGATTTCCCCAGGAAGTTTCGACTCCGGATGGGTCAGGGCGGACATCTGGTGCTCATGATGATACTTACGCCATGGAGATGACTTCCCCAGGAAGTTCCGACTCCAGATGGGTCAGGGCGGACACCTGGTGCTCATGATGATACTTACGCCTTGGAGATGATTTCCCCAGGAAGTTTCGACTCCGGATGCGTCAGGGCGGACATCTAGTGCACCTGGTGATACGTAAGGCTTGGAGATGACTTCCCCAGGAAGTTTCGACTCCGGATGGGTCGGGGCAGACACCCGGTGCCCCTGGTGATACTTACGCCTCCGAGATTATTTCCCCAGGAAGTTTCGACTCCGCATGAGTCAGGGCGGGCATCTGGTGCACCTGGTAATACGTTAGGCTTGGAGATGATTTCCCCAGGATGTTCCGACTCCAGATGGGTCAGGACGGACACCTCGTGCAACTGGTGATACGTATGCCTCGGAGATGATTTCCCCAGGAAGTTTCGACTCCGGTTGGGTCAGGGCGGACACCTGGTGCACCTGGCGATACTTTCGTCTTGGAGATGAACTCCCCAGGAAGTTTCGACTCCGCATGGGTCAGGGCGGACATCTGGTGCACCTGGTGATACTTGCACCTTGGAGATGACTTCCCCAGGAAGTTTTGACTCCGGATGGGTCAGGGCGGACATCTGGTGCACCTGGTGATACGTAAGGCTTGGGGATGATTTCTCCAGGAAGTTTGGACTCCGCATGGGTCAGGGCGGGTACCTGGTGCCCCTGGTGATACTTACGGCTAAGAGATGATTTCCCCAGGAATTCTAGACTCCAAAGTGACCAGGATGGACACCTGGTGCCACTGGTATTAATTACGCCTTGCAGATGATTTCCCAAGGAAGTTAGGACTTCGGAAGGGTCAGGGCGGACACCTGGTGCACCTGGTGATACTGACGCCTTGGGGATGATTTTCCCCAGGAAGTTTCGACTCCGGATGCGTCAGGGCGGACATCTAGTGCACCTGGTGATACTTGCACCTTGGAGATGACTTCCCCAGGAAGTTTTGACTCCGGATGGGTCAGGGCGGACATCTGGTGCACCTGGTGATACGTAAGGCTTGGGGATGATTTCCCCAGGAAGTTTTGTCTCCGCATGGGTCAGGGCGGGTACCTGGTGCCCCTGGTGATACTTACGGCTAAGAGATGATTTCCCCAGGAATTCTAGACTCCAAAGTGACCAGGATGGACACCTGGTGCCACTGGTATTAATTACGCCTTGCAGATGATTTCCCAAGGAAGTTAGGACTTCGGAAGGGTCAGGGCGGACACCTGGTGCACCTGGTGATACTGACGCCTTGGGGATGATTTTCCCCAGGAAGTTTTGACTTCGGAGGGTCAGGGCAAACACCTGGTGCCCCTGGTGATACGTAAGGCTTGGGGATGAACTCCCCAGGAAGTTTTGACTCCGGATGGATTAGGGCAAGCACCTGGGGCACCTGGCGATACTTACGCCTTGGAGATGAACTCCCCAGGAAGATTTTACTCCGCATGGGTCAGGGCGGACATCTGGTGCACCTGGTGATACTTCCGCCTCGGAGATGACTTCCCTAGGAAGTTTTGGCTCCGGATGGATCAGGGCGAGCACCTGGTGCACCTGACGATACTTACGCCTTAGAGATGACTTCCCCAGGAAGTTTCGACTCCGGATAAGTCAGGGCGGACACCTGGTGCCCCTGGTGATACTAACGCCTTGGAGATGATTTTCTCAGGAAGTTCCGACTCCAGATGGGTCAGGGCGGACATCGAGTGCACCTGGCGATACGTAAGGCTTGAGGATGAACTCCCCAGGAAGTATTGACTCCGGATGGGTCAGGGCGGACACCTGGTGCTCAAGATGATACTTACGCCTTGGAGATGATTTCCCAAGGAAGTTTTGACTCCGGATGGGTCAGGGCGGATACCTGGTGCTCATGATGATACTTACGCCTTGGAGATGATTTCCCAAGGAAGTTTTGACTCCGGATGGGTCAGGGCGGACACCTGGTGCACCTGGTGATACTTACGCCTTGGTGATGAACTCCCCAGGAAGTTTCGACTCCGCATGGGTCAGGGCGGACACCTGGTGCACCTGGTGATACTGACGCCTTGGGGATGATTTTCCCCAGGAAGTTTTGACTTCGGAGGGTCAGGGCAATTACCTGGTGCCCCTGGTGATACGTAAGGCTTGGGGATGAACTCCCCAGGAAGATTCGACTCCGCATGGGTCAGGGCGGACATCTGGTGCACCTGGTGATACTTCCACCTCGGAGATGACTTCCCTAGGAAGTGTTTGCTCCGGATGGATCAGGGCGAGCACCTGGTGCACCTGGCGATACTTACGCCTTAGAGATGACTTCCCCAGGAAGTTTCGACTCCGGATAAGTCAGGGCGGACACCTGGTGCCCCTGGTGATACTAACGCCTTGGAGATGATTTCCTCAGGAAGTTCCGACTCCAGATGGGTCAGGGCGGACATCGAGTGCACCTGGCGACACGTAAGGCTTGAGGATGAACTCCCCAGGAAGTATTGACTCCGGATGGGTCAGGGCGGACACCTGGTGCTCATGATGATACTTAAGCCTTGGAGATGATTTCCCCAGGAAGTTTTGACTCCGGATGGATCAGGGCAAGCACCTGGTGCCCCTGGTGATACTTACGCCTTCGAGATTATTTCCCCAGGAAGTTTCGACTCCGCATGAGTCAGGGCGGACATCTGGTGCACCTGGTGATACGTAAGGCTTGGAGATGACTACCCCAGGAAGTTTTGACTCCGGATGGGTCAGGGCGGACACCTGGTGCCCCTGGTGATACTTACACCTTGGAGATGACTTCCCCAGGAAGTTTTGACTCCGGATGGGTCAGGGCGGATACCTGGTGCTCATGATGATACTTACGCCTTGGAGATGATTTCCCAAGGAAGTTTTGACTCCGGATAGGTCAGGGCGGACACCTAGTGCTCATGATGATACTTAAGCCTTGGAGATGATTTCCCCAGGAAGTTCCGACTCCAGATGGGTCAGGGCGGGCACCTGGTGCAACTGGTGATACGTACGCCTTGGAGATGATTTCCCCAGGAAGTTTTGACTCCGGATGGGTCAGGGCGGACATCTGGTGCACCTGGTGATACTTACACCTTGGAGATGACTTCCCCAGGAAGTTTTGCCTCCGGATGGATCAGGGCAAGCACCTGGTGCACCCGGTGATACTTACGCCTTGGAGATGATTTCCCAAGGAAGTTTTGACTCCGGATGGGTCAGGGCGGACACCTGGTGCTCATGATGATACTTAAGCCTTGGAGATGATTTCCCCAGGAAGTTTTGACTCCGGATGGATCAGGGCAAGCACCTGGTGCCCCTGGCGATACTTTCGTCTTGGAGATGACTTCCCCTGGAAGATTCGACTCCGCATGGGTCAGGGCGGACATCTGGTGCACCTGGTGATACGTAAGGCTTGGGGATGATTTCCCCAGGAAGTTTTGACTCCGCATGGGTCAGGGCGGGTACCTGGTGCCCCTGGTGATACTTACGGCTAAGAGATGATTTCCCCAGGAATTCTAGACTCCAAAGTGACCAGGATGGACACCTGGTGCCACTGGTATTAATTACGCCGTGCAGATGATTTCCCAAGGAAGTAAGGACTTCGGAAGGGTCAGGGCGGACACCTGGTGCACCTGGTGATACTGACGCCTTGGGGATGATTTTCCCCAGGAAGTTTTGACTTCGGAGGGTCAGGGCAAACACCTGGTGCCCCTGGTGATACGTAAGGCTTGGGGATGAACTCCCCAGGAAGTTTTGACTCCGGATGGATTAGGGCAAGCACCTGGTGCACCTGGCGATACTTACGCCTTGGAGATGAACTCCCCAGGAAGATTCGACTCCGCATGGGTCAGGGCGGACATCTGGTGCACCTGGTGATACGTAAGGCTTGGGGATGATTTCCCCAGGAAGTTTTGACTCCGCATGGGTCAGGGCGGGTACCTGGTGCCCCTGGTGATCCTTACGGCTAAGAGATGATTTCCCCAGGAATTCTAGACTCCAAAGTGACCAGGATGGACACCTGGTGCCACTGGTATTAATTACGCCTTGCAGATGATTTCCCAAGGAAGTTAGGACTTCGGAAGGGTCAGGGCGGACACCTGGTGCACCTGGTGATACTGACGCCTTGGGGATGATTTTCCCCAGGAAATTTTGACTTCGGAGGGTCAGGGCAAACACCTGGTGCCCCTGGTGATACGTAAGGCTTGGGGATGAACTCCCCAGGAAGTATTGACTCCGGATGGGTCAGGGCGGACACCTGGTGCTCATGATGATACTTAAGCCTTGGAGATGATTTCCCCAGGAAGTTCCGACTCCAGATGGGTCAGGGCGGACATCGAGTGCACCTGGCGTTACGTAAGGCTTGAGGATGAAATCCCCAGGAAGTATTGACTCCGGATGGGTCAGGGCGAACACCTGGTGCTCATGATGATACTTACGCCTTGGAGATAATTTCCCAAGGAAGTTTTGACTCCGGATGGGTCAGGGCGGATACCTGGTGCTCATGATGATACTTACGCCTTGGAGATGATTTCCCAAGGAAGTTTTGACTCCGGATGGGTCAGGGCGGACACCTGGTGCTCATGATGATACTTAAGCCTTGGAGATGATTTCCCCAGGAAGTTCCGACTCCAGATGGGTCAGGGCGGGCACCTGGTGCACCTGGTGATACTTACACCTTGGAGATGACTTCCCCAGGAAGTTTCGACTCCGGATGGGTCAGGGCGGACATCTGGTGCTCATGATGATACTTACGCCTTGGAGATGATTTCCCCAGGAAGTTCCGAGTCCAGATGGGTCAGGGCGGACATCGAGTGCACCTGGCGATAAGTAGAATTGAGGATGAACTCCCCAGGAAGTTTCGACTCCGGATGGGTCGGGGCAGACACCCGGTGCACCTGGTGATACGTTAGGCTTGGAGATGATTTCCCCAGGATGTTCCGACTCCAGATGGGTCAGGGCGGACACCTCGTGCAACTGGTGATATGTACGCCTCGGAGATGATTTCCCTAGGAAGTTTCGACTCCGGATGGGTCAGGGCGGACACCTGGTGCCCCTCGTGATACTTACACCTTGGAGATGACTTCCCCTGGAAGTTTTGCCTCCGGATGGATCAGGGCAAGCACCTGGTGCACCTGGTGATACTTACGCCTTGGTGATGAACTCCCCAGGAAGTTTCGACTCCGCATGGGTCAGGGCGGACACCTGGCGCAACTGGTAATACGTACGCCTTGGAGATGATTTCCCCAGGAAGTTTCGACTCCGGATGGGTCAGGGCGGACATCTGGTGCTCATGATGATACTTACGCCATGGAGATGATTTCCCCAGGAAGTTCCGACTCCAGATGGGTCAGGGCGGACACCTGGTGCTCATGATGATACTTACGCCTTGGAGATGATTTCCCCAGGAAGTTTCGACTCCGGATGCGTCAGGGCGGACATCTAGTGCACCTGGTGATACGTAAGGCTTGGAGATGACTTCCCCAGGAAGTTTCGACTCCGGATGGGTCGGGGCAGACACCCGGTGCCCCTGGTGATACTTACGCCTCCGAGATTATTTCCCCAGGAAGTTTCGACTCCGCATGAGTCAGGGCGGGCATCTGGTGCACCTGGTAATACGTTAGGCTTGGAGATGATTTCCCCAGGATGTTCCGACTCCAGATGGGTCAGGACGGACACTTCGTGCAACTGGTGATACGTATGCCTCGGAGATGATTTCCCCAGGAAGTTTCGACTCCGGTTGGGTCAGGGCGGACACCTGGTGCACCTGGCGATACTTTCGTCTTGGAGATGAACTCCCCAGGAAGTTTCGACTCCGCATGGGTCAGGGCGGACATCTGGTGCACCTGGTGATACTTGCACCTTGGAGATGACTTCCCCAGGAAGTTTTGACTCCGGATGGGTCAGGGCGGACATCTGGTGCACCTGGTGATACGTAAGGCTTGGGGATGATTTCTCCAGGAAGTTTGGACTCCGCATGGGTCAGGGCGGGTACCTGGTGCCCCTGGTGATACTTACGGCTAAGAGATGATTTCCCCAGGAATTCTAGACTCCAAAGTGACCAGGATGGACACCTGGTGCCACTGGTATTAATTACGCCTTGCAGATGATTTCCCAAGGAAGTTAGGACTTCGGAAGGGTCAGGGCGGACACCTGGTGCACCTGGTGATACTGACGCCTTGGGGATGATTTTCCCCAGGAAGTTATGACTTCGGAGGGTCAGGGCAAACACCTGGTGCCCCTGGTGATACGTAAGGCTTGGGGATGGACTCCCCAGGAAGTTTTGACTCCGGATGGATTAGGGCAAGCACCTGGTGCACCTGGCGATACTTACGCCTTGGAGATGAACTCCTCAGGAAGATTCGACTCCGCATGGGTCAGGGCGGACATCTGGTGCACCTGGTGATACTTCCACCTCGGAGATGACTTCCCTAGGAAGTTTTGGCTCCGGATGGATCAGGGCGGACACCTTGTGCTCATGATGATACTTACGCCTTGGAGATGATTTCCCAAGGAAGTTTTGACTCCGGATGGGTCAGGGCGGACACCTGGTGGTCATGATGATACTTAAGCCTTGGAGATGATTTCCCCAGGAAGTTCCGACTCCAGATGGGTCAGGGCGGACATCGAGTGCATCTGGCGTTACGTAAGGCTTGAGGATGAACTCCCCAGGAAGTATTGACTCCGGATGGGTCAGGGCGGACACCTGGGGCTCATGATGATACTTACGCCTTGGAGATGATTTCCCAAGGAAGTTTTGACTCCGGATGGGTCAGGGCGGACACCTGGTGGCCATGATGATACTTAAGCCTTGGAGATGATTTCCCCAGGAAGTTCCGACTCCAGATGGGTCAGGGCGGACATCGAGTGCACCTGGCGTTACGTAAGGCTTGAGGATGAACTCCCCAGGAAGTATTGACTCCGGATGGGTCAGGGCGGACACCTGGTGGTCATGATGATACTTAAGCCTTGGAGATGATTTCCCCAGGAAGTTCCGACTCCAGATGGGTCAGGGCGGGCACCTGGTGCAACTGGTGATACGTACGCCTTGGAGATGATTTCCCCAGGAAGTTTTGACTCCGAATGGGTCAGGGCGGACATCTGGTGCACCTGGTGATACTTACACCTTGGAGATGACTTCCCCAGGAAGTTTCGACTCCGGATGGGTCAGGGCGGACATCTGGTGCTCATGATGATACTTACGCCTTGGAGATGATTTCCCCAGGAAGTTCCGACTCCAGATGGGTCAGGGCGGACACCTGGTGCTCATGATGATACTTACGCCTTGGAGATGATTTCCCCAGGAAGTTTTGACTCCGGATGGGTCAGGGCGGACATCTGGTGCACCTGGTGATACGTAAGGCTTGGAGATGACTTCCCCAGGAAGTTTCGACTCCGGATGGGTCGGGGCAGACACCCGGTGCCCCTGGTGATACTTACGCCTCCGAGATTAATTCCCCAGGAAGTTTCGACTCCGCATGAGTCTGGGCGGGCATCTGGTGCACCTGGTGATACGTTGGGCTTGGAGATGATTTCCCCAGGATGTTCCGACTCCAGATGGGTCAGGGCGGACACCTCGTGCAACTGGTGATACGTACGCCTCGGAGATGATTTCCCCAGGAAGTTTTGACTCCGAATGGGTCAGGGCGGACATCTGGTGCACCTGGTGATACTTACACCTTGGAGATGATTTCCCCAGGAAGTTCCGACTCCAGATGGGTCAGGGCGGACATCTGGTGCACCTGGTGATACGTAAGGCTTGGGGATGATTTCCCCAGGAAGTTTTGACTCCGGATGGGTCGGGGCAGACACCCGGTGCCCCTGGTGATACTTACGCCTCCGAGATTATTTCCCCAGGAAGTTTCGACTCCGGATGGGTCAGGGCGGACACCTGGTGCCCCTGGTGATACTTACACCTTGGAGATGACTTCCCCAGGAAGTTTTGCCTCCGGATGGATCAGGGCAAGCACCTGGTGCACCTGGCTATACTTACGCCTTGGAGATGGACTCCCCAGGAAGTTTCGACTCCGCATGGGTCAGGGCGGACATCTGGTGCACCTGGTGATACTTGCACCTTGGAGATGACTTCCCCAGGAAGTTTTGACTCCGCATGGGTCAGGGCGGACACCTGGTGCCCCTGGTGATACTTACGGCTAAGAGATGATTTCCCCAGGAATTTTAGACTCCAAAGAGACCAGGGTGGACACCTGGTGCCACTGGTATTAATTACGCCTTGCAGATGATTTCCCAAGTAAGTTAGGACTTCGGAAGGGTCAGGGCGGACACCTGGTGCACCTGTTGATACTGACGCCTTGGGGATGATTTTTCCCAGGAAGTTTTGACTTCGGAGGGTCAGGGCAAACACCTGGTGCCCCTGATGATACGTAAGGCTTGGGGATGAACTCCCCAGGAAGTTTTGACTCCGGATGGATTAGGGCAAGCACCTGATGCACCTGGCGATACTTACGCCTTGGAGATGAACTCCCCAGGAAGTTTTGGCTCCGGATGGATCAGGGCGGACATCTGGTGCACCTGGTGATACGTAAGGCTTGGGGATGATTTCCCCAGGAAGTTTTGACTCCGCATGGGTCAGGGCGGGTACCTGGTGCCCCTGGTGATCCTTACGGCTAAGAGATGATTTCCGCAGGATGTTCCGACTCCAGATGGGTCAGGACGGACACCTCGTGCAACTGGTGATACGTATGCCTCGGAGATGATTTCCCCAGGAAGTTTCGACTCCGGTTGGGTCAGGGCGGACACCTGGTGCACCTGGCGATACTTTCGTCTTGGAGATGAACTCCCCAGGAAGTTTCGACTCCGCATGGGTCAGGGCGGACATCTGGTGCACCTGGTGATACTTGCACCTTGGAGATGACTTCCCCAGGAAGTTTTGACTCCGGATGGGTCAGGGCGGACATCTGGTGCACCTGGTGATACGTAAGGCTTGGGGATGATTTCCCCAGGAAGTTTTGACTCCGCATGGGTCAGGGCGGGTACCTGGTGCCCCTGGTGATCCTTACGGCTAAGAGATGATTTCCCCAGGAATTCTAGACTCCAAAGTGACCAGGATGGACACCTGGTGCCACTGGTATTAATTACGCCTTGCAGATGATTTCCCAAGGAAGTTAGGACTTCGGAAGGGTCAGGGCGGACACCTGGTGCACCTGGTGATACTGACGCCTTGGGGATGATTTCTCCAGGAAGTTTGGACTCCGCATGGGTCAGGGCGGGTACCTGGTGCCCCTGGTGATACTTACGGCTAAGAGATGATTTCCCCAGGAATTCTAGACTCCAAAGTGACCAGGATGGACACCTGGTGCCACTGGTATTAATTACGCCTTGCAGATGATTTCCCAAGGAAGTTAGGACTTCGGAAGGGTCAGGGCGGACACCTGGTGCACCTGGTGATACTGACGCCTTGGGGATGATTTTCCCCAGGAAGTTTTGACTTCGGAGGGTCAGGGCAAACACCTGGTGCCCCTGGTGATACGTAAGGCTTGGGGATGAACTCCCCAGGAAGTATTGACTCCGGATGGGTCAGGGCGGACACCTGGTGCTCATGATGATACTTAAGCCTTGGAGATGATTTCCCCAGGAAGTTCCGACTCCAGATGGGTCAGGGCGGACATCGAGTGCACCTGGCGTTACGTAAGGCTTGAGGATGAAATCCCCAGGAAGTATTGACTCCGGATGGGTCAGGGCGGACACCTGGTGCCCCTGGTGATACTTACGCCTCCGAGATTATTTCCCCAGGAAGTTTCGACTCCGCATGAGTCAGGGCGGGCATCTGGTGCACCTGGTAATACGTTAGGCTTGGAGATGATTTCCCCAGGATGTTCCGACTCCAGATGGGTCAGGACGGACACCTCGTGCAACTGGTGATACGTATGCCTCGGAGATGATTTCCCCAGGAAGTTTCGACTCCGGTTGGGTCAGGGCGGACACCTGGTGCACCTGGCGATACTTTCGTCTTGGAGATGAACTCCCCAGGAAGTTTCGACTCCGCATGGGTCAGGGCGGACATCTGGTGCACCTGGTGATACTTGCACCTTGGAGATGACTTCCCCAGGAAGATTCGACTCCGCATGGGTCAGGGCGGACATCTGGTGCACCTGGTGATACGTAAGGCTTGGGGATGATTTCCCCAGGAAGTTTTGACTCCGCATGGGTCAGGGCGGGTACCTGGTGCCCCTGGTGATCCTTACGGCTAAGAGATGATTTCCCCAGGAATTCTAGACTCCAAAGTGACCAGGATGGACACCTGGTGCCACTGGTATTAATTACGCCTTGCAGATGATTTCCCAAGGAAGTTAGGACTTCGGAAGGGTCAGGGCGGACACCTGGTGCACCTGGTGATACTGACGCCTTGGGGATGATTTTCCCCAGGAAGTTTTGACTTCGGAGGGTCAGGGCAAACACCTGGTGCCCCTGGTGATACGTAAGGCTTGGGGATGAACTCCCCAGGAAGTATTGACTCCGGATGGGTCAGGGCGGACACCTGGTGCTCATGATGATACTTAAGCCTTGGAGATGATTTCCCCAGGAAGTTCCGACTCCAGATGGGTCAGGGCGGACATCGAGTGCACCTGGCGTTACGTAAGGCTTGAGGATGAAATCCCCAGGAAGTATTGACTCCGGATGGGTCAGGGCGGACACCTGGTGCTCATGATGATACTTACGCCTTGGAGATGATTTCCCAAGGAAGTTTTGACTCCGGATGGGTCAGGGCGGATACCTGGTGCTCATGATGATACTTACGCCTTGGAGATGATTTCCCAAGGAAGTTTTGACTCCGGATGGGTCAGGGCGGACACCTGGTGCTCATGATGATACTTAAGCCTTGGAGATGATTTCCCCAGGAAGTTCCGACTCCAGATGGGTCAGGGCGGGCACCTGGTGCACCTGGTGATACTTACACCTTGGAGATGACTTCCCCAGGAAGTTTCGACTCCGGATGGGTCAGGGCGGACATCTGGTGCTCATGATGATACTTACGCCTTGGAGATGATTTCCCCAGGAAGTTCCGACTCCAGATGGGTCAGGGCGGACATCTGGTGCTCATGATGATACTTAAGCCTTGGAGATGATTTCCCCAGGAAGTTCCGAGTCCAGATGGGTCAGGGCGGACATCGAGTGCACCTGGCGATACGTAGAATTGAGGATGAACTCTCCAGGAAGTTTCGACTCCGGATGGGTCGGGGCAGACACCCGGTGCACCTGGTGATACGTTAGGCTTGGAGATGATTTCCCCAGGATGTTCCGACTCCAGATGGGTCAGGGCGGACACCTCGTGCAACTGGTGATATGTACGCCTCGGAGATGATTTCCCTAGGAAGTTTCGACTCCGGATGGGTCAGGGCGGACACCTGGTGCCCCTCGTGATACTTACACCTTGGAGATGACTTCCCCTGGAAGTTTTGCCTCCGGATGGATCAGGGCAAGCACCTGGTGCACCTGGTGATACTTACGCCTTGGTGATGAACTCCCCAGGAAGTTTCGACTCCGCATGGGTCAGGGCGGACACCTGGCGCAACTGGTAATACGTACGCCTTGGAGATGATTTCCCCAGGAAGTTTCGACTCCGGATGGGTCAGGGCGGACATCTGGTGCTCATGATGATACTTACGCCATGGAGATGATTTCCCCAGGAAGTTCCGACTCCAGATGGGTCAGGGCGGACACCTGGTGCTCATGATGATACTTACGCCTTGGAGATGATTTCCCCAGGAAGTTTCGACTCCGGATGCGTCAGGGCGGACATCTAGTGCACCTGGTGATACGTAAGGCTTGGAGATGACTTCCCCAGGAAGTTTCGACTCCGGATGGGTCGGGGCAGACACCCGGTGCCCCTGGTGATACTTACGCCTCCGAGATTATTTCCCCAGGAAGTTTCGACTCCGCATGAGTCAGGGCGGGCATCTGGTGCACCTGGTAATACGTTAGGCTTGGAGATGATTTCCCCAGGATGTTCCGACTCCAGATGGGTCAGGACGGACACCTCGTGCAACTGGTGATACGTATGCCTCGGAGATGATTTCCCCAGGAAGTTTCGACTCCGGTTGGGTCAGGGCGGACACCTGGTGCACCTGGCGATACTTTCGTCTTGGAGATGAACTCCCCAGGAAGTTTCGACTCCGCATGGGTCAGGGCGGACATCTGGTGCACCTGGTGATACTTGCACCTTGGAGATGACTTCCCCAGGAAGTTTTGACTCCGGATGGGTCAGGGCGGACATCTGGTGCACCTGGTGATACGTAAGGCTTGGGGATGATTTCTCCAGGAAGTTTGGACTCCGCATGGGTCAGGGCGGGTACCTGGTGCCCCTGGTGATACTTACGGCTAAGAGATGATTTCCCCAGGAATTCTAGACTCCAAAGTGACCAGGATGGACACCTGGTGCCACTGGTATTAATTACGCCTTGCAGATGATTTCCCAAGGAAGTTAGGACTTCGGAAGGGTCAGGGCGGACACCTGGTGCACCTGGTGATACTGACGCCTTGGGGATGATTTTCCCCAGGAAGTTTTGACTTCGGAGGGTCAGGGCAAACACCTGGTGCCCCTGGTGATACGTAAGGCTTGGGGATGAACTCCCCAGGAAGTATTGACTCCGGATGGGTCAGGGCGGACACCTGGTGCTCATGATGATACTTAAGCCTTGGAGATGATTTCCCCAGGAAGTTCCGACTCCAGATGGGTCAGGGCGGACATCGAGTGCACCTGGCGTTACGTAAGGCTTGAGGATGAAATCCCCAGGAAGTATTGACTCCGGATGGGTCAGGGCGGACACCTGGTGCCCCTGGTGATACTTACGCCTCCGAGATTATTTCCCCAGGAAGTTTCGACTCCGCATGAGTCAGGGCGGGCATCTGGTGCACCTGGTAATACGTTAGGCTTGGAGATGATTTCCCCAGGATGTTCCGACTCCAGATGGGTCAGGACGGACACCTCGTGCAACTGGTGATACGTATGCCTCGGAGATGATTTCCCCAGGAAGTTTCGACTCCGGTTGGGTCAGGGCGGACACCTGGTGCACCTGGCGATACTTTCGTCTTGGAGATGAACTCCCCAGGAAGTTTCGACTCCGCATGGGTCAGGGCGGACATCTGGTGCACCTGGTGATACTTGCACCTTGGAGATGACTTCCCCAGGAAGTTTTGACTCCGGATGGGTCAGGGCGGACATCTGGTGCACCTGGTGATACGTAAGGCTTGGGGATGATTTCCCCAGGAAGTTTTGACTCCGCATGGGTCAGGGCGGGTACCTGGTGCCCCTGGTGATCCTTACGGCTAAGAGATGATTTCCCCAGGAATTCTAGACTCCAAAGTGACCAGGATGGACACCTGGTGCCACTGGTATTAATTACGCCTTGCAGATGATTTCCCAAGGAAGTTAGGACTTCGGAAGGGTCAGGGCGGACACCTGGTGCACCTGGTGATACTGACGCCTTGGGGATGGTTTTCCCCAGGAAGTTTGGACTCCGCATGGGTCAGGGCGGGTACCTGGTGCCCCTGGTGATACTTACGGCTAAGAGATGATTTCCCCAGGAATTCTAGACTCCAAAGTGACCAGGATGGACACCTGGTGCCACTGGTATTAATTACGCCTTGCAGATGATTTCCCAAGGAAGTTAGGACTTCGGAAGGGTCAGGGCGGACACCTGGTGCACCTGGTGATACTGACGCCTTGGGGATGATTTTCCCCAGGAAGTTTCGACTCCGGATGCGTCAGGGCGGACATCTAGTGCACCTGGTGATACTTGCACCTTGGAGATGACTTCCCCAGGAAGTTTTGACTCCGGATGGGTCAGGGCGGACATCTGGTGCACCTGGTGATACGTAAGGCTTGGGGATGATTTCCCCAGGAAGTTTTGTCTCCGCATGGGTCAGGGCGGGTACCTGGTGCCCCTGGTGATACTTACGGCTAAGAGATGATTTCCCCAGGAATTCTAGACTCCAAAGTGACCAGGATGGACACCTGGTGCCACTGGTATTAATTACGCCTTGCAGATGATTTCCCAAGGAAGTTAGGACTTCGGAAGGGTCAGGGCGGACACCTGGTGCACCTGGTGATACTGACGCCTTGGGGATGATTTTCCCCAGGAAGTTTTGACTTCGGAGGGTCAGGGCAAACACCTGGTGCCCCTGGTGATACGTAAGGCTTGGGGATGAACTCCCCAGGAAGTTTTGACTCCGGATGGATTAGGGCAAGCACCTGGGGCACCTGGCGATACTTACGCCTTGGAGATGAACTCCCCAGGAAGATTTTACTCCGCATGGGTCAGGGCGGACATCTGGTGCACCTGGTGATACTTCCGCCTCGGAGATGACTTCCCTAGGAAGTTTTGGCTCCGGATGGATCAGGGCGAGCACCTGGTGCACCTGACGATACTTACGCCTTAGAGATGACTTCCCCAGGAAGTTTCGACTCCGGATAAGTCAGGGCGGACACCTGGTGCCCCTGGTGATACTAACGCCTTGGAGATGATTTTCTCAGGAAGTTCCGACTCCAGATGGGTCAGGGCGGACATCGAGTGCACCTGGCGATACGTAAGGCTTGAGGATGAACTCCCCAGGAAGTATTGACTCCGGATGGGTCAGGGCGGACACCTGGTGCTCAAGATGATACTTACGCCTTGGAGATGATTTCCCAAGGAAGTTTTGACTCCGGATGGGTCAGGGCGGATACCTGGTGCTCATGATGATACTTACGCCTTGGAGATGATTTCCCAAGGAAGTTTTGACTCCGGATGGGTCAGGGCGGACACCTGGTGCCCCTCGTGATACTTACACCTTGGAGATGACTTCCCCTGGAAGTTTTGCCTCCGGATGGATCAGGGCAAGCACCTGGTGCACCTGGTGATACTTACGCCTTGGTGATGAACTCCCCAGGAAGTTTCGACTCCGCATGGGTCAGGGCGGACACCTGGTGCACCTGGTGATACTGACGCCTTGGGGATGATTTTCCCCAGGAAGTTTTGACTTCGGAGGGTCAGGGCAATTACCTGGTGCCCCTGGTGATACGTAAGGCTTGGGGATGAACTCCCCAGGAAGATTCGACTCCGCATGGGTCAGGGCGGACATCTGGTGCACCTGGTGATACTTCCACCTCGGAGATGACTTCCCTAGGAAGTGTTTGCTCCGGATGGATCAGGGCGAGCACCTGGTGCACCTGGCGATACTTACGCCTTAGAGATGACTTCCCCAGGAAGTTTCGACTCCGGATAAGTCAGGGCGGACACCTGGTGCCCCTGGTGATACTAACGCCTTGGAGATGATTTCCTCAGGAAGTTCCGACTCCAGATGGGTCAGGGCGGACATCGAGTGCACCTGGCGACACGTAAGGCTTGAGGATGAACTCCCCAGGAAGTATTGACTCCGGATGGGTCAGGGCGGACACCTGGTGCTCATGATGATACTTAAGCCTTGGAGATGATTTCCCCAGGAAGTTTTGACTCCGGATGGATCAGGGCAAGCACCTGGTGCCCCTGGTGATACTTACGCCTTCGAGATTATTTCCCCAGGAAGTTTCGACTCCGCATGAGTCAGGGCGGACATCTGGTGCACCTGGTGATACGTAAGGCTTGGAGATGACTACCCCAGGAAGGTTTGACTCCGGATGGGTCAGGGCGGACACCTGGTGCCCCTGGTGATACTTACACCTTGGAGATGACTTCCCCAGGAAGTTTTGACTCCGGATGGGTCAGGGCGGATACCTGGTGCTCATGATGATACTTACGCCTTGGAGATGATTTCCCAAGGAAGTTTTGACTCCGGATGGGTCAGGGCGGACACCTAGTGCTCATGATGATACTTAAGCCTTGGAGATGATTTCCCCAGGAAGTTTTGCCTCCGGATGGATCAGGGCAAGCACCTGGTGCACCCGGTGATACTTACGCCTTGGAGATGATTTCCCAAGGAAGTTTTGACTCCGGATGGGTCAGGGCGGACACCTGGTGCTCATGATGATACTTAAGCCTTGGAGATGATTTCCCCAGGAAGTTTTGACTCCGGATGGATCAGGGCAAGCACCTGGTGCCCCTGGTGATACTTACGCCTTCGAGATTATTTCCCCAGGAAGTTTCGACTCCGCATGAGTCAGGGCGGACATCTGGTGCACCTGGTGATACGTAAGGCTTGGAGATGACTACCCCAGGAAGTTTTGACTCCGGATGGGTCAGGGCGGACACCTGGTGCCCCTGGTGATACTTACACCTTGGAGATGACTTCCCCAGGAAGTTTTGACTTCGGATGGATCAGGGCAAGCACCTGGTGCCCCTGGTGATACTTACGCCTTCGAGATTATTTCCCCAGGAAGTTCCGACTCCAGATGGGTCAGGGCGGGCACCTGGTGCACCTGGCGATACTTTCGTCTTGGAGATGACTTCCCCAGGAAGATTCGACTCCGCATGGGTCAGGGCGGACATCTGGTGCACCTGGTGATACGTAAGGCTTGGGGATGATTTCCCCAGGAAGTTTTGACTCCGCATGGGTCAGGGCGGGTACCTGGTGCCCCTGGTGATACTTACGGCTAAGAGATGATTTCCCCAGGAATTCTAGACTCCAAAGTGACCAGGATGGACACCTGGTGCCACTGGTATTAATTACGCCGTGCAGATGATTTCCCAAGGAAGTAAGGACTTCGGAAGGGTCAGGGCGGACACCTGGTGCACCTGGTGATACTGACGCCTTGGGGATGATTTTCCCCAGGAAGTTTTGACTTCGGAGGGTCAGGGCAAACACCTGGTGCCCCTGGTGATACGTAAGGCTTGGGGATGAACTCCCCAGGAAGTTTTGACTCCGGATGGATTAGGGCAAGCACCTGGTGCACCTGGAGATACTTACGCCTTGGAGATGAACTCCCCAGGAAGATTCGACTCCGCATGGGTCAGGGCGGACATCTGGTGCACCTGGTGATACGTAAGGCTTGGGGATGATTTCCCCAGGAAGTTTTGACTCCGCATGGGTCAGGGCGGGTACCTGGTGCCCCTGGTGATCCTTACGGCTAAGAGATGATTTCCCCAGGAATTCTAGACTCCAAAGTGACCAGGATGGACACCTGGTGCCACTGGTATTAATTACGCCTTGCAGATGATTTCCCAAGGAAGTTAGGACTTCGGAAGGGTCAGGGCGGACACCTGGTGCACCTGGTGATACTGACGCCTTGGGGATGATTTTCCCCAGGAAGTTTTGACTTCGGAGGGTCAGGGCAAACACCTGGTGCCCCTGGTGATACGTAAGGCTTGGGGATGAACTCCCCAGGAAGTTTTGACTCCGGATGGATTAGGGCAAGCACCTGGTGCACCTGGAGATACTTACGCCTTGGAGATGAACTCCCCAGGAAGATTCGACTCCGCATGGGTCAGGGCGGACATCTGGTGCACCTGGTGATACGTAAGGCTTGGGGATGATTTCCCCAGGAAGTTTTGACTCCGCATGGGTCAGGGCGGGTACCTGGTGCCCCTGGTGATCCTTACGGCTAAGAGATGATTTCCCCAGGAATTCTAGACTCCAAAGTGACCAGGATGGACACCTGGTGCCACTGGTATTAATTACGCCTTGCAGATGATTTCCCAAGGAAGTTAGGACTTCGGAAGGGTCAGGGCGGACACCTGGTGCACCTGGTGATACTGACGCCTTGGGGATGATTTTCCCCAGGAAGTTTTGACTTCGGAGGGTCAGGGCAAACACCTGGTGCCCCTGGTGATACGTAAGGCTTGGGGATGAACTCCCCAGGAAGTATTGACTCCGGATGGGTCAGGGCGGACACCTGGTGCTCATGATGATACTTAAGCCTTGGAGATGATTTCCCCAGGAAGTTCCGACTCCAGATGGGTCAGGGCGGACATCGAGTGCACCGGGCGTTACGTAAGGCTTGAGGATGAAATCCCCAGGAAGTATTGACTCCGGATGGGTCAGGGCGAACACCTGGTGCTCATGATGATACTTACGCCTTGGAGATGATTTCCCAAGGAAGTTTTGACTCCGGATGGGTCAGGGCAAATACCTGGTGCTTATGATGATACTTACGCCTTGGAGATGATTTCCCAAGGAAGTTTTGACTCCGGATGGGTCAGGGCGGACACCTGGTGCTCATGATGATACTTAAGCCTTGGAGATGATTTCCCCAGGAAGTTCCGACTCCAGATGGGTCAGGGCGGGCACCTGGTGCACCTGGTGATACTTACACCTTGGAGATGACTTCCCCAGGAAGTTTCGACTCCGGATGGGTCAGGGCGGACATCTGGTGCTCATGATGATACTTACGCCTTGGAGATGATTTCCCCAGGAAGTTCCGACTCCAGATGGGTCAGGGCGGACATCTGGTGCTCATGATGATACTTAAGCCTTGGAGATGATTTCCCCAGGAAGTTCCGAGTCCAGATAAGTCAGGGCGGACATCGAGTGCACCTGGCGATAAGTAGAATTGAGGATGAACTCCCCAGGAAGTTTCGACTCCGGATGGGTCGGGGCAGACACCCGGTGCACCTGGTGATACGTTAGGCTTGGAGATGATTTCCCCAGGATGTTCCGACTCCAGATGGGTCAGGGCGGACACCTCGTGCAACTGGTGATATGTACGCCTCGGAGATGATTTCCCTAGGAAGTTTCGACTCCGGATGGGTCAGGGCGGACACCTGGTGCCCCTCGTGATACTTACACCTTGGAGATGACTTCCCCTGGAAGTTTTGCCTCCGGATGGATCAGGGCAAGCACCTGGTGCACCTGGTGATACTTACGCCTTGGTGATGAACTCCCCAGGAAGTTTCGACTCCGCATGGGTCAGGGCGGACACCTGGCGCAACTGGTAATACGTACGCCTTGGAGATGATTTCCCCAGGAAGTTTCGACTCCGGATGGGTCAGGGCGGACATCTGGTGCTCATGATGATACTTACGCCATGGAGATGATTTCCCCAGGAAGTTCCGACTCCAGATGGGTCAGGGCGGACACCTGGTGCTCATGATGATACTTACGCCTTGGAGATGATTTCCCCAGGAAGTTTCGACTCCGGATGCGTCAGGGCGGACATCTAGTGCACCTGGTGATACGTAAGGCTTGGAGATGACTTCCCCAGGAAGTTTCGACTCCGGATGGGTCGGGGCAGACACCCGGTGCCCCTGGTGATACTTACGCCTCCGAGATTATTTCCCCAGGAAGTTTCGACTCCGCATGAGTCAGGGCGGGCATCTGGTGCACCTGGTAATACGTTAGGCTTGGAGATGATTTCCCCAGGATGTTCCGACTCCAGATGGGTCAGGACGGACACCTCGTGCAACTGGTGATACGTATGCCTCGGAGATGATTTCCCCAGGAAGTTTCGACTCCGGTTGGGTCAGGGCGGACACCTGGTGCACCTGGCGATACTTTCGTCTTGGAGATGAACTCCCCAGGAAGTTTCGACTCCGCATGGGTCAGGGCGGACATCTGGTGCACCTGGTGATACTTGCACCTTGGAGATGACTTCCCCAGGAAGTTTTGACTCCGGATGGGTCAGGGCGGACATCTGGTGCACCTGGTGATACGTAAGGCTTGGGGATGATTTCTCCAGGAAGTTTGGACTCCGCATGGGTCAGGGCGGGTACCTGGTGCCCCTGGTGATACTTACGGCTAAGAGATGATTTCCCCAGGAATTCTAGACTCCAAAGTGACCAGGATGGACACCTGGTGCCACTGGTATTAATTACGCCTTGCAGATGATTTCCCAAGGAAGTTAGGACTTCGGAAGGGTCAGGGCGGACACCTGGTGCACCTGGTGATACTGACGCCTTGGGGATGATTTTCCCCAGGAAGTTATGACTTCGGAGGGTCAGGGCAAACACCTGGTGCCCCTGGTGATACGTAAGGCTTGGGGATGGACTCCCCAGGAAGTTTTGACTCCGGATGGATTAGGGCAAGCACCTGGTGCACCTGGCGATACTTACGCCTTGGAGATGAACTCCTCAGGAAGATTCGACTCCGCATGGGTCAGGGCGGACATCTGGTGCACCTGGTGATACTTCCACCTCGGAGATGACTTCCCTAGGAAGTTTTGGCTCCGGATGGATCAGGGCGGACACCTTGTGCTCATGATGATACTTACGCCTTGGAGATGATTTCCCAAGGAAGTTTTGACTCCGGATGGGTCAGGGCGGACACCTGGTGGTCATGATGATACTTAAGCCTTGGAGATGATTTCCCCAGGAAGTTCCGACTCCAGATGGGTCAGGGCGGACATCGAGTGCATCTGGCGTTACGTAAGGCTTGAGGATGAACTCCCCAGGAAGTATTGACTCCGGATGGGTCAGGGCGGACACTTGGGGCTCATGATGATACTTACGCCTTGGAGATGATTTCCCAAGGAAGTTTTGACTCCGGATGGGTCAGGGCGGACACCTGGTGGCCATGATGATACTTAAGCCTTGGAGATGATTTCCCCAGGAAGTTCCGACTCCAGATGGGTCAGGGCGGACATCGAGTGCACCTGGCGTTACGTAAGGCTTGAGGATGAACTCCCCAGGAAGTATTGACTCCGGATGGGTCAGGGCGGACACCTGGTGGTCATGATGATACTTAAGCCTTGGAGATGATTTCCCCAGGAAGTTCCGACTCCAGATGGGTCAGGGCGGGCACCTGGTGCAACTGGTGATACGTACGCCTTGGAGATGATTTCCCCAGGAAGTTTTGACTCCGAATGGGTCAGGGCGGACATCTGGTGCACCTGGTGATACTTACACCTTGGAGATGACTTCCCCAGGAAGTTTCGACTCCGGATGGGTCAGGGCGGACATCTGGTGCTCATGATGATACTTACGCCTTGGAGATGATTTCCCCAGGAAGTTCCGACTCCAGATGGGTCAGGGCGGACACCTGGTGCTCATGATGATACTTACGCCTTGGAGATGATTTCCCCAGGAAGTTTTGACTCCGGATGGGTCAGGGCGGACATCTGGTGCACCTGGTGATACGTAAGGCTTGGAGATGACTTCCCCAGGAAGTTTCGACTCCGGATGGGTCGGGGCAGACACCCGGTGCCCCTGGTGATACTTACGCCTCCGAGATTAATTCCCCAGGAAGTTTCGACTCCGCATGAGTCTGGGCGGGCATCTGGTGCACCTGGTGATACGTTGGGCTTGGAGATGATTTCCCCAGGATGTTCCGACTCCAGATGGGTCAGGGCGGACACCTCGTGCAACTGGTGATACGTACGCCTCGGAGATGATTTCCCCAGGAAGTTTTGACTCCGAATGGGTCAGGGCGGACATCTGGTGCACCTGGTGATACTTACACCTTGGAGATGATTTCCCCAGGAAGTTCCGACTCCAGATGGGTCAGGGCGGACATCTGGTGCACCTGGTGATACGTAAGGCTTGGGGATGATTTCCCCAGGAAGTTTTGACTCCGGATGGGTCGGGGCAGACACCCGGTGCCCCTGGTGATACTTACGCCTCCGAGATTATTTCCCCAGGAAGTTTCGACTCCGGATGGGTCAGGGCGGACACCTGGTGCCCCTGGTGATACTTACACCTTGGAGATGACTTCCCCAGGAAGTTTTGCCTCCGGATGGATCAGGGCAAGCACCTGGTGCACCTGGCTATACTTACGCCTTGGAGATGGACTCCCCAGGAAGTTTCGACTCCGCATGGGTCAGGGCGGACATCTGGTGCACCTGGTGATACTTGCACCTTGGAGATGACTTCCCCAGGAAGTTTTGACTCCGCATGGGTCAGGGCGGACACCTGGTGCCCCTGGTGATACTTACGGCTAAGAGATGATTTCCCCAGGAAGTTCCGACTCCAGATGGGTCAGGGCGGGCACCTGGTGCAACTGGTGATACGTACGCCTTGGAGATGATTTCCCCAGGAAGTTTTGACTCCGAATGGGTCAGGGCGGACATCTGGTGCACCTGGTGATACTTACACCTTGGAGATGACTTCCCAAGGAAGTTTTGACTCCGGATGGGTCAGGGCGGATACCTGGTGCTTATGATGATACTTACGCCTTGGAGATGATTTCCCAAGGAAGTTTTGACTCCGGATGGGTCAGGGCGGACACCTGGTGCTCATGATGATACTTAAGCCTTGGAGATGATTTCCCCAGGAAGTTCCGACTCCAGATGGGTCAGGGCGGGCACCTGGTGCACCTGGTGATACTTACACCTTGGAGATGACTTCCCCAGGAAGTTTCGACTCCGGATGGGTCAGGGCGGACATCTGGTGCTCATGATGATACTTACGCCTTGGAGATGATTTCCCCAGGAAGTTCCGACTCCAGATGGGTCAGGGCGGACATCTGGTGCTCATGATGATACTTAAGCCTTGGAGATGATTTCCCCAGGAAGTTCCGAGTCCAGATGGGTCAGGGCGGACATCGAGTGCACCTGGCGATAAGTAGAATTGAGGATGAACTCCCCAGGAAGTTTCGACTCCGGATGGGTCGGGGCAGACACCCGGTGCACCTGGTGATACGTTAGGCTTGGAGATGATTTCCCCAGGATGTTCCGACTCCAGATGGGTCAGGGCGGACACCTCGTGCAACTGGTGATATGTACGCCTCGGAGATGATTTCCCTAGGAAGTTTCGACTCCGGATGGGTCAGGGCGGACACCTGGTGCCCCTCGTGATACTTACACCTTGGAGATGACTTCCCCTGGAAGTTTTGCCTCCGGATGGATCAGGGCAAGCACCTGGTGCACCTGGTGATACTTACGCCTTGGTGATGAACTCCCCAGGAAGTTTCGACTCCGCATGGGTCAGGGCGGACACCTGGCGCAACTGGTAATACGTACGCCTTGGAGATGATTTCCCCAGGAAGTTTCGACTCCGGATGGGTCAGGGCGGACATCTGGTGCTCATGATGATACTTACGCCATGGAGATGATTTCCCCAGGAAGTTCCGACTCCAGATGGGTCAGGGCGGACACCTGGTGCTCATGATGATACTTACGCCTTGGAGATGATTTCCCCAGGAAGTTTCGACTCCGGATGCGTCAGGGCGGACATCTAGTGCACCTGGTGATACGTAAGGCTTGGAGATGACTTCCCCAGGAAGTTTCGACTCCGGATGGGTCGGGGCAGACACCCGGTGCCCCTGGTGATACTTACGCCTCCGAGATTATTTCCCCAGGAAGTTTCGACTCCGCATGAGTCAGGGCGGGCATCTGGTGCACCTGGTAATACGTTAGGCTTGGAGATGATTTCCCCAGGATGTTCCGACTCCAGATGGGTCAGGACGGACACCTCGTGCAACTGGTGATACGTATGCCTCGGAGATGATTTCCCCAGGAAGTTTCGACTCCGGTTGGGTCAGGGCGGACACCTGGTGCACCTGGCGATACTTTCGTCTTGGAGATGAACTCCCCAGGAAGTTTCGACTCCGCATGGGTCAGGGCGGACATCTGGTGCACCTGGTGATACTTGCACCTTGGAGATGACTTCCCCAGGAAGTTTTGACTCCGGATGGGTCAGGGCGGACATCTGGTGCACCTGGTGATACGTAAGGCTTGGGGATGATTTCTCCAGGAAGTTTGGACTCCGCATGGGTCAGGGCGGGTACCTGGTGCCCCTGGTGATACTTACGGCTAAGAGATGATTTCCCCAGGAATTCTAGACTCCAAAGTGACCAGGATGGACACCTGGTGCCACTGGTATTAATTACGCCTTGCAGATGATTTCCCAAGGAAGTTAGGACTTCGGAAGGGTCAGGGCGGACACCTGGTGCACCTGGTGATACTGACGCCTTGGGGATGATTTTCCCCAGGAAGTTATGACTTCGGAGGGTCAGGGCAAACACCTGGTGCCCCTGGTGATACGTAAGGCTTGGGGATGGACTCCCCAGGAAGTTTTGACTCCGGATGGATTAGGGCAAGCACCTGGTGCACCTGGCGATACTTACGCCTTGGAGATGAACTCCTCAGGAAGATTCGACTCCGCATGGGTCAGGGCGGACATCTGGTGCACCTGGTGATACTTCCACCTCGGAGATGACTTCCCTAGGAAGTTTTGGCTCCGGATGGATCAGGGCGGACACCTTGTGCTCATGATGATACTTACGCCTTGGAGATGATTTCCCAAGGAAGTTTTGACTCCGGATGGGTCAGGGCGGACACCTGGTGGTCATGATGATACTTAAGCCTTGGAGATGATTTCCCCAGGAAGTTCCGACTCCAGATGGGTCAGGGCGGACATCGAGTGCATCTGGCGTTACGTAAGGCTTGAGGATGAACTCCCCAGGAAGTATTGACTCCGGATGGGTCAGGGCGGACACCTGGGGCTCATGATGATACTTACGCCTTGGAGATGATTTCCCAAGGAAGTTTTGACTCCGGATGGGTCAGGGCGGACACCTGGTGGCCATGATGATACTTAAGCCTTGGAGATGATTTCCCCAGGAAGTTCCGACTCCAGATGGGTCAGGGCGGACATCGAGTGCACCTGGCGTTACGTAAGGCTTGAGGATGAACTCCCCAGGAAGTATTGACTCCGGATGGGTCAGGGCGGACACCTGGTGGTCATGATGATACTTAAGCCTTGGAGATGATTTCCCCAGGAAGTTCCGACTCCAGATGGGTCAGGGCGGGCACCTGGTGCAACTGGTGATACGTACGCCTTGGAGATGATTTCCCCAGGAAGTTTTGACTCCGAATGGGTCAGGGCGGACATCTGGTGCACCTGGTGATACTTACACCTTGGAGATGACTTCCCCAGGAAGTTTCGACTCCGGATGGGTCAGGGCGGACATCTGGTGCTCATGATGATACTTACGCCTTGGAGATGATTTCCCCAGGAAGTTCCGACTCCAGATGGGTCAGGGCGGACACCTGGTGCTCATGATGATACTTACGCCTTGGAGATGATTTCCCCAGGAAGTTTTGACTCCGGATGGGTCAGGGCGGACATCTGGTGCACCTGGTGATACGTAAGGCTTGGAGATGACTTCCCCAGGAAGTTTCGACTCCGGATGGGTCGGGGCAGACACCCGGTGCCCCTGGTGATACTTACGCCTCCGAGATTAATTCCCCAGGAAGTTTCGACTCCGCATGAGTCTGGGCGGGCATCTGGTGCACCTGGTGATACGTTGGGCTTGGAGATGATTTCCCCAGGATGTTCCGACTCCAGATGGGTCAGGGCGGACACCTCGTGCAACTGGTGATACGTACGCCTCGGAGATGATTTCCCCAGGAAGTTTTGACTCCGAATGGGTCAGGGCGGACATCTGGTGCACCTGGTGATACTTACACCTTGGAGATGATTTCCCCAGGAAGTTCCGACTCCAGATGGGTCAGGGCGGACATCTGGTGCACCTGGTGATACGTAAGGCTTGGGGATGATTTCCCCAGGAAGTTTTGACTCCGGATGGGTCGGGGCAGACACCCGGTGCCCCTGGTGATACTTACGCCTCCGAGATTATTTCCCCAGGAAGTTTCGACTCCGGATGGGTCAGGGCGGACACCTGGTGCCCCTGGTGATACTTACACCTTGGAGATGACTTCCCCAGGAAGTTTTGCCTCCGGATGGATCAGGGCAAGCACCTGGTGCACCTGGCTATACTTACGCCTTGGAGATGGACTCCCCAGGAAGTTTCGACTCCGCATGGGTCAGGGCGGACATCTGGTGCACCTGGTGATACTTGCACCTTGGAGATGACTTCCCCAGGAAGTTTTGACTCCGCATGGGTCAGGGCGGACACCTGGTGCCCCTGGTGATACTTACGGCTAAGAGATGATTTCCCCAGGAATTTTAGACTCCAAAGAGACCAGGGTGGACACCTGGTGCCACTGGTATTAATTACGCCTTGCAGATGATTTCCCAAGTAAGTTAGGACTTCGGAAGGGTCAGGGCGGACACCTGGTGCACCTGTTGATACTGACGCCTTGGGGATGATTTTTCCCAGGAAGTTTTGACTTCGGAGGGTCAGGGCAAACACCTGGTGCCCCTGATGATACGTAAGGCTTGGGGATGATTTCCCAAGGAAGTTTTGACTCCGGATGGATTAGGGCAAGCACCTGATGCACCTGGCGATACTTACGCCTTGGAGATGAACCCCCCAGGAAGTTTTGGCTCCGGATGGATCAGGGCGGACATCTGGTGCACCTGGCGATACTTACGCCTTAGAGATGACTTCCCCAGAAAGCTTCGACTCCGGATGGGTCAGGGCGGACATCTGGTGCACCTGGTGATACTTGCACCTCGGAGATGACCTCCCCAGGAAGTTTCGACTCCGGATGGGTCAGGGCGGACACCCGGTGCCCCTGGTGATACTAACGCCTTAGAGATGACTTCCCCAGGAAGTTTCGACTCCGGATGGGTCAGGGCGGACACCTGGTGCCCCTGGTGATACTAACGCCTTGGAGATGATTTCCTCAGGAAGTTCCGACTCCAGATGGGTCAGGGCGGACATCGAGTGCACCTGGCGATACGTAAGGCTTGAGGATGAACTCCCCAGGAAGTATTGACTCCGGATGGGTCAGGGCGGACACCTGGTGCTCATGATGATACTTAAGCCTTGGAGATGATTTCCCCAGGAAGTTCCGACTCCAGATGGGTCAGGGCGGACATCGAGTGCACCTGGCGATACGTAAGGCTTGAGGATGAACTCCCCAGGAAGTATTGATTCCGGATGGGTCAGGGCGGACACCTGGTGCTCATGATGATACTTACGCCTTGGAGATGATTTCCCAAGGAAGTTTTGACTCCGGATGGGTCAGGGCGGACACCTGGTGCTCATGATGATACTTAAGCCTTGGAGATGATTTCCCCAGGAAGTTCCGACTCCAGATGGGTCAGGGCGGGCACCTGGTGCAACTGGTTATACGTACGCCTTGGAGATGATTTCCCCAGGAAGTTTCGACTCCGGATGGGTCAGGGCGGACATCTGGCGCACCTGGTGATACTTACACCTTGGAGATGACTTCCCCAGGAAGTTTTGCCTCCGGATGGATCAGGGCAAGCACCTGGTGCACCCGGTGATACTTACGGGTCTGTCCGTATAAAAACGAACCTCGGAGTAAAAAATTAAATTATGAAAAAAAAGTATATAAACCGTTTTTTCTGGTCAGAAATTATATGTAGTTTCTGGAACTATACTGGTTCTACCACTTTTTTTTTTAATTTAAAATTTTTTAGCCTGTTGATGAATCTATGAACACCACCGGCCTGACTTGTGTGATTCTAGTGCAAAGTTGATAGCATTGTAAATCGTTCGATATCAACAAAGATTTATAACTTATGTTTCACTCTTTAGAATGCAGTGTGATTGAGCTCTCAGCAAAGTTTCAATTTGTTTCAGTAATTACAGAAAATTTTGTGCTGTGGTAAAGATTCTTATTTCTCTGTAACACCCGGAACGCTAAAAAAGGGTATTGTTTGTATAGTGACTTGAGTTTTTAATATTTTTACTCAGCTTCTTGTTTACAAAGCTATCTTAAGATAACTAATCCCCCCCTACTGTAGAAAAAATTTTTGAGACTCCCCTCTCCGAAAAAATGCGTTCCGGGTGTTACATTTCACGGACGTCGCTGTTAAAGTGCACTTGAATCTTTCAGAATTAATACATTATTTAAGCAGAAAAAAGTATAATATTACTAAAGCATTAAAAAAAAAACAATACAGATATCTTATTTTTTTTTTTTCACTTTTAAACGTATTTTAGAGCGTTGGTCTTTTTGCCTCCGTTCAATCTTTTGGACTCATGTTTTCGATGAAAAAACTTTTTTTTTAATATTTTTCAGCTAAAAATAAGTCGAAAATGTAAGTGGACTTTTTTTCGTAAAGTCAATAGTTTTCGAGAAAAAAATCATCAAAGTTTTCAAAAACTTATACTCCGGCCGCCATGGTAGGCTTGACTGATTTTCTACAGATGCACGGTTTTTTTAAACTTGGATGATTTTTTTCTCGAAAACTATTGACTTTACAAATAAAAGTCCGCTTACATTTTTAACTTATTTTTAGCTGACGAAAAAAAAAAAATTTTTTCATCGAAAAAATGACTTTTTTACTTTGTTATTTGTTTAAATAATTGTAAACAAATTTTTCCGTCCACCCTTGAAATTCTTCATTAGGAAGTCAAAATACATCTTTTAAGCCTGGGTGGATCGCTGACCGCTATCGGATCACGAAAACCCCTACGGCGCCCAGACTATAAAGAAAGAATCAGAGATAAAAAAAGACGAAAAAAGAAAAAATTACTTTTAAAAAAAGATTCCGTTGAATTAAATGAGATAAAATATTAAAAAATATATTCATGGTGAACAATTTGACTATTAGATCTTATATTATCAAAGATTTTAATTTAAGTAGTATTATATAACAATGTTTATATTATACACCCGTTAAAAATGTAAAATCTTCAAAAAATATTTTTTCTTAAATAAACTGCTTCAGAGTTTTTCAATAGATGATTTTTAATTTAATAGTATCAAATATGTATCAGAAATCATTTTTTCAGTGTTCTACAAGAAATTTATTCGTACGCGTAACACCCGGAACAAATTCGTGTAACACCCGGAACATAAAGATAAATTTTTATTAAGTAAAAAAAATGAAAAATACAAAAACTTTTATAGGAGCGTAAAAGTTTCAAGACTTAACTTTAACATGAATTTTTTTCAGAACTGCATCATTTCATAATTCGCTGAGTTCTTGTATTCTTACCGGTAACATCAGAACCACTTCTGTTTTCAGTAACGCCCGGAACGGACTTTGCATTAAATTTTTAGAAAAATGAAAGATGTGAAAAATTTTTGAATGACATGAAAATTTTCTAAAAAAAAAGTACTTCCCTTTAGTATCAATTTTTTTTTTTTTTTTTAGTATTCTATGTTGATAAATATTTGAAAAACTGTGTACGATGTAACACCCGTCACATACGGACAGACCCTTACGCCTTGGAGATGAACTCTCCAGGAAGTTTCGACTCCGCATGGGTCAGGGCGGACATCTGGTGCACCTGGTGATACGTAAGGCTTGGAGATGACTTCCCCAGGAAGTTTCGACTCCGGATGGGTCAGGGCGGACACCTGGTGCCCCTGGTGATAATTACACCTTGGTCATGATTTCCCCAGGAAGTTTCGACTCCGGATAGGTCAGGGCGGACATCTGGTGCACCTGGTGATACGTAATGCTTGGAGATGACTTCCCCAGGAAGTTTCGACTCCGGATGGGTCAGGGCGGACATCTGGTGCACCTGGTGATACGTAAAGCTTGGAGATGACTTCCCCAGGAAGTTTCGACTCCGGATGGGTCGGGGCAGACACCCGGTGCCCCTGGTGATACTTACGGCTTAGAGATGATTTCCCCAGGAATTTTAGACTCCAAAGAGACCAGGGTGGACACCTGGTGCCACTGGTATTAATTACGCCTTGCAGATGATTTCCCAAGGAAGTTAGGACTTCGGAAGGGTCAGGGCGGACACCTGGTGCACCTGGTGATACTGACGCCTTGGGGATGATTTTCCCAAGGAAGTTTTGACTTCGGAGGGTCAGGGCAAACACCTGGTGCATCTGGTGATACGCCTTGGAGATGATTTCCCCAGAAAGTTTGGACTCCGGAGGGGTCAGGGTGGACACTCGGTGCACCTGGTGATTCTTACGCCTTTGAGATGATTTCCCTAGGAAGTTAGGACTTTGGAGGGGTCAGGGTCGACACCTGGTGCACCTGGTGATACTTACAACTTCGAGATGTTTTTTCAGGAAATTTTCAGGAGTCAGGGAAAATACTTGGTGTGCCCGGTAATAACTACACTCTGAAGATGCTATCCTAATCGTCAACTTGATGATGTGAACCCACTGGGATCAAAACTTCCGGAGAAAATCATTTTCGAGGCGTAAGTATCACCAGGGGCACCTGGTGTCCGCCCTGACCCGTCCCCCCCTCTCCAGACTCCTAACTTCCTTACGAAATCATCTTCAAGGCGTAAGTATCACCAGGTGCCCCGAGTGTCCATCCTGGCCCCTCCGGAGTTCAGACTTCCTGGAGAAATCATCATCAAGGCGTAAGTATCACCAGGTGCACCAGGTGTTTTCCCTGACCCTCCGAATTCAAAACTTCCTGGCGAAATCATCTCGAAGGCGTAAGTATCACCAGGTGCACCAGGTGTCCGCCCTGACTCCTCTGAAGTCCAAACTTCCTGGGGAAATTATCTCCTAAGCGTAATTAATACCAGCTGCACCAGGTGTCCACCTTGGCCCCTTTCGAGACAGAACTTCCTGGGGAAATCAACTCCAAGGCGTAAGTATCACCAGGTGCACCGGGTATCTCCCCTGACCCCTCCGGAGTCCTTAGTTTCTGGGGAAATCATTTCCAAGGCTTAATTAATACCAGTATCACCAGGTGCCCACCCTGGCCTCTTTGGAAAACTTCCTGGGGTAATCATCGCCAAGGCGTTAGTATCACCAGGGGCACCAGGTGTCCGCCTTGACCCATCCGGAGTCGAAACTTCCTGGGGAAGTCATCTCTAAGGCGTAAGTATCGCCAGGTGCACCAGGTGCTCGCCCTGATCCATCCGGAGTCAAAACTTCCTGGGGAAGTCATCTCCAAGGTGCAAGTATCACCAGGTGCACCAGATGTCCGCCCTGACCCATGCGGAGTCGAAACTTCCTGGGGAAATCATCTCGAAGGCATAAGTATCGCCAGGTTCACTAGGTGCTCGCCCTGATCGCTCTGGAGTCAAAACTTCCTGGGGAAATCATCTCCAAGGCGTAAGTATCACCAGGTGCACCAGATGTCCACCCTGACCCATGCGGAGTCAAAACTTCCTGGGGAAATCATCTCCAACGTGTAAGTATCGCCAGGTTCACCAGATGCTCGCCCTGATCCCTCAGGAGTCGAAACTTCCTGGGGAAGTCATCTCCAAGGCGTAAGTATCACCAGGTGCACCAGATGTCCGCCCTGACCCATCCGGAGTTGAAACTTCCTGGGGAAGTCATCTCCAAGGCGTACGTATCACCAGTTGCACCAGGTGTCCGCCCTGACCCCTTCGTTTTTGATCCCGTTAAAATGCCGAGGATTTTGCCGAGGATTTTACTGTTAAGATTCACCGAGGATTTCACCGAAAAAAGCGAGGAATTCACCGAGGATTTCACCGCAAAAAGCGAGGATTTCACCGAGGATTTCACCGATGAATTCACCGATGAATTCATCGGTGATTTCACCGAGGATACTTGCAATGGGGAAGGCACCGTGCGCGCTAATATGGCCCTAGGCCCAATTTTTTCGGGCCCATCTTACTAGCCCCAAAAAACAATGAAACTTTGGTATCTACATTTTTTTCGAATGCTTTGTATAACGAATAAAGTCACTGTGAACTGAAGTTTGCGATGTAAGGATCAAAAAAGACTATGAAAAAGAGTTTTTTTAAAAAATATTAAAAAAAAAAAAACTAGTTCGGGAAAAATTTTATTGGGAAAACTGAATTGAGAAAAGTTTCCACCCAGCGAAAAGTGTAAAAGTATAATCGTGTATATGGGTCAAAATAATACTTTTTAAAAAAACCGTCTGCACGAGGTTCACCGATTTTATAGAAAATTTTTTTGACAAAATTACTATTTAATAGAAGACTTTTGCCGCAAACTAGAGGTCTCTATCTTATTTCTGCTTGGTGCTAGATTTTTTCAAAGATTGAAAAATGACCTATTTTTAAGCTGTTTTAAGCAATTTTAAGGTATTTTTCGAAAAATTCTAACTTTTGATCAAAATGAGATAGAAACCTCTAGTTTGCGGCAAAAATATTTTGACAACATAGTTTGGTTATTTTTATAATAATACAGTCCTACACAGATATTGCTATTTTTGCTCATTTGCAGGTATCTTCAAACGACCGTAGCTTTTTCTAGACTAAATTTTTGTGAATATTAAAGAATTGTTAAATTTCTTTTATGAAAAAAATAAAATTTTGCGACCAACCGGAACCCTGTACGATCATCCGTTTCCAAGATACAGCTGTTGAAAGTTGTCAAAAAACACAAAAAACGCGTTTTTTACGATTTTTACACGCATTTTTGAACGGTATCGACCTTTTTTTTTCTCTCAAAAATATGTGGAATCTTCTCTTCATATGTTTCCAAACAAGATCCCATAGTAATTGTAGTGCTGATTCGGAGTTTTAGTTGATTCCAAAGCATACACTTTTGACACATTTTATCTGCTAAACTAGTGTCTTTTTAACAATATACACGCTACATTTAACTTTTTCGTTCATTATGGATGTTTCAAAATTATTTTTTGACTATAAACTATTTAAATTCCAGCCAAAATTAGGTCACCTGCTATGAAAAAATTGATACTCAACGAAATATTGATCTCAATATCAAAATAATATACTACTTTTATTCAGTTTTTTAGTTTTTTTATTCGTTAAAAATCTATGTTCAAATATTGTAAATAATATACCACTTATTTATTTATTTTTTTCTATTTTTGAAATTACAAATAATTGATCATAGTTTATCAATTATTATGATTATTTTCCCGAGCTGAATTTCAACCAATAGGAACGCCGCATTTGACATTTGGCGGAGGGGTGTGGGTAAAATTATTTCGATAATTTTTCGGTTATTTCAAATTCGAACGTTTCAAGTCGCATAGCAACTCGAATTGTTGAACTTACTCGATTCAGCTTTTGGGTTAGACCCGAGTCACTGCGGTGTATACCGATATATGAGTATTCATTATTATATTCATAGTCAACAAATGGTAATAGAACTATAACCGCAAAAATGTAAAATACAGCATTTCTATAAGATGAAATTTAGCTGGGGAAAATAATCCAGCCGAATACCCCTCATGCTTCAAAATTTTAAACAATTTTCCTCCAGTTTTTTTGCACAGCAGCTCGCGGGGCAAGTTTGACAAAAAATTACTCGCGCTCTTGATTTTTAAACTGCCAAACTTGCCCCCCTCGTTGCTGTACAACAAAACACAGTCGGAAAATTATCGACAATTTTGAAGCACTAGGGGTATTACGACTGATAAAAAAATCATAGATTACTATTGCTTACTCTGAAAAAAATGAGTCCAAGTTAAAAATGTTATATTTTGAATGCTATGAACCATGAAACAATCTACTAATCTACTTTCTACTTATAATTATATCCACTTATGAAAAAGAGAATGTGAAATTCGATTAGAAAGTCGAGTCGATATGTCGAATCGAAAATTAAACTTTGATTCTTGGAGCAAGAGCCCCCCCTTTCAAGCCTCTCAAAAGTGTGAACCAGTCGGACGCGCCAAATTTGAAATATTCAGGCATGCCCGATTTGAATTTTTATTTAATTTTTTTATTTTTTTAATTAATAAAGTGAGTAACGAAATTTAGATTTTTAATACACAAATAAGCGGACAAGCTTACAACCCCATAACCCTAGGCGTAGTGAATAACAAATAATTAACTTTTGTAATAAACAAATAAGCCGATAAGCTACAACTCCATAACACTGGGCGTACATAGTAAAAATAATAAATTTTTTTAATAAACGAATAAGCCGATAAGCTGCAACCCCATAACCTTGGGCATGGCTAAACAAAATTTTAATTTTTTTAATAAACAAATAAGCCGATAAGCTACAACACCATAACCTTGGGCATGGCTGAAAAAAATGTTAATATTTTTAATAATCAAATAAGACGATAAGCTACAACCCCATAACCTTGGGCATGGCTAAAAAAAATATTAATATTTTTAATAAACAAATAAGGCGATGAGCTACAAATCCATAACACTGGGCGGAGTGAATGAAAAAAAATTAAATTTTTTAATAAACAAATAATCTGATTAGCTACAACCCCATAAAATTGGGCATGGCTCAAAAGTTTTTTTTATCGATGCCCAAGGTAATGGGGTGGTAAACTTGTTTGTTTAGTTGTTTATTTAAATATTCACATATTTTATATTCGCTACGCCCAATGTTAAGGGGTTGTAGCTCATCGGCTTATTTGTTTATTAAAAAAATTAATTATTTTTCATTCACTACGCCCAATGTTATGGGGTTGTGGCTCATCGGCTTATTTGTTTATTAAAAAAATAAAAAAATTTTTTAGCCATACCCCAGGTTATGGGGTTGTAGCTCATCAGCTTATTTATTTATTAAAAAAATTCATTATTTTTACTAAGTACGCCTAGTGTTTTGGAGTGTAGCTCATCGGCTTATTTGTTTAATAAAAAAATTAATTATTTTTCATTTAGCTCATCGGCTTATTTGTTTATAAAAAAATTAATTATTTTTCATTCACTACGCCCAGTATTATGGGGTTGCAGCTTATTGGCTTATTTGTTTATTAAAAAAATTAAAATTCTTTTTAGTCATGCCCAAGGTTATGGGGTTGTAGCTTATCAGCTTATTTGCCCTATTAAAAAAGTTCACATGTAAATTCACGTGAGTATCCACGTGATTCATCCAATCTATAAATCCACTTGACCAAATTAAAAAAAAAACTAAGTTCCGCATGTAAAAATTTTATAACTTATTTAATTTTTTTACTAACAAAAAAGTTTTTTTAGTTAAATGAAATATTCCAAGTTGAATTAAGTACTTTGATTTTTTTCTACACTTTAGGAAATTAAAAATTTTGACTCTTATAAATTCTTCGGGACTTGATAAAATTATGAGTTTCGAATTTTTTTTGGAAATTTCCAGCATTTAGGATTTTTTAGGAACTTGGAATTTTCATAGGCTTATAATATTGTTGTTGACTCAGAAATTTTTCGGTCTGTGGGACTTAAAAACTTATCTAGTCTATAAGAAATTTTTTTGGTTCTTCCGGACTTAAAAGTTGTTCAGTCTGTGATACTTAGCAGATTTTGAATGTGCAGACTGAAAAATTTTTTGAACCGCAGACACTTAGAATTTTTTCAATCTCTAGAACTTAGATATTTTTTGAACCGTGAACAATTAGAATTTTTTCAGTTTCAGGGACTTAGAAATTTATTTTGTTTTCGGACTTGGAAATTTTTTAAACCGCAGACACTTTTAAAGTGAGTTAAGCCTGTGAAACATAGAAATTTATTTTGTTTTTAGACTTTGAAATTTTTCAAACCGTGTAATAAAAATTAAGATCTTAAAAGGTCTTTTGAAGAACTATGGGCTATTTTTGAGATGTTTTAAGACAAAAAAATTTTGTTTTATTTTTGATATGTATCATTTCAAAAATGTCTGAAAAAGTTCTTTTGAAGGTAAAAATTACTTATTTTTTCGTTAATTTTTATGTGTATGATACGAAGATGATTTTTAGATCTTTGATCATTTTGAGAAAAATTTTAGATAAATTTTTTCACGTAACCTTTCCTCTTAAAGATATTTATAATAGTTTTTAGAAATGATAATAAGGCAAGTGATAATAATTGCAAGATTAACTTTGTGTATTTAAAATTATTTAAAGTATCATTTTGTGATGAACTTTTGATATTATTTATGCGCGTTTTTTTAAAGATATATATTCATATATTTTTAAAGATAGCAAGATTCTTTAAATTCATTTTTGTACGAGTTTAAAAAAATTTTCAACCAGCATTTTAAATATTTCAAGACCTTTTTTTAAAACAAATTAAGTTTCATTATTTTTTCAAATTAAAGAGTTTACCGTGAATTAATTTCGTAGAGCCCTGAGGACTCGGGTACAGACTGTGCATGATCGCGGCTCACCTTTATTTTTCTTCAATCGAGTTCCTGAAAAAGGAAAAAAAAATTGCCACAGAGTATCATTCAAACATTAAACACCAAATTTAAATTACTGCTTCATATTGAAGACTTATCTGATCGTATATTCTCCGGTAGAAGTTCAAACGGATAACCAACTTTTATTCGCTCTCTTGACTTCTTTCGCTACTTTGTATCATTTGTCTGTCGATTCTGTATTTTTACTAGTTGTTGAACACATTTTTATTTTTATTTTATATAATTTACATTAAAAAAATATATCTTGAAAACTTAGCAATATTGGTTAAACTTCATCATCTCGGTATGCTGAAGTTTAACCAACATTATCACCAACAACGACGTGTGCACAAGTCGTTGTTATGAATACGTTCGATTCGATCGATCGTCTTAGCAGCCAAATTCATTTTATTTATTCTCGTATTTTTTCTAACCATACAAAGACGGTAAAATATCACCAATATTTTTTTGAGTATTCAAGATATATTTTTTTAATGTAAATTATATAAATAAAAATAAAAATGTGTTCAACAACTAGAAAAAATACAGAATCGACAGACAAATGATATAAAGTAGCGAAAGAAGTCAAGAGAGCGAATAAAAGTTGGTCAGCCGTTTGAACTTCTACCGGAGAACATCCGATCAGATAAGTCTTAAATATTAAGCAGTAATTTAAATTTGGTGTTTAATGTTTGAATGATATTTTGTGGCAATTTTTTTTTTCTTTTTCAGAAACTCGATTAAAGAAAAGTAAAGGTTAGCCGCGTTCATGCACGGATTGTACCCGAGTCCTCAGTGCTCTAGGAAAGTAATTCACGGTAAACTCTTTAATTTGAAAAAATAATGAAATTTAATTAGTTTCAAAAAAAGGTCTTGAAATATTCAAAATGCTGGTTGAAAATTTTTTTAAAATCGTACAAAATTTATTTTAAAAAATCTTGCTATCTTTAAAAATATATTAATATACATCTTTAAAAAAAAGGCGCATAATTAATATCGAAAGTTCATCACAAAATGATCTTTAAAAAAATCTTAAATACACAAAATTAATCTTGCAATTATTATCACTTGCCTGATTATCATTTCTTAAAACTATTATTAATATCTTTAAGAGAAAAGGTTACGTAATTAAAAATATCCAAAATTTATCTCAAAATCATCAAAGATCTAAAAATCATCTTAGTATCATATGAAAATTAACGAAAAAATCAGTAATTTTTATCTTTAAAAGAACTTTTTCAGACGTTTTGAAATGATACATATAAGAAATAAAAAAATTTTTCGTCTTAAAATGACTCAAAAACAGCCATAGTAAAGATATGTAATCAACAGATCTTTTTAAGATCTTGTAACGGAGCAACGCGCATGAGACCCGCGGAGCCCGTAGCGGTGCTCAACTCGCCCCCCCCCCCCCCCCAATCCCGCCAAACTTCAGGATAGGGGGAGAAGGAGGAGCTCGCTTCGGGGACCGCTTGCGCTGCCCCGTAAGAAGATTTATAAAATAGGGTAAGGCAAAATATATACGAGACGTGCGCGGACCTGGAAGAAGCCTCTCTCAGCCCTGAGCCGTCAGCAGGACGATGGGAACTTCGGAGGGCGCCCCCCACCATAGATCCCAGCGGTCCAGCCCATGCCTTGGGTTGGCGCGGGGCGAGCCCCTTAGAGAGGATAAAGAAGCTCGCTTTCCCGGAAAACGGGCATTAGATTTTCTGCTGCTCTTCGGAAAACTCAGACGCGCTCCCGTGGCTACTTTTCCGCCGAGCTCCCGCAGAAGAAGACTTTGGGCTACCGGTCAGTCAGAGCAGCGTGCTCCTCACGCTATCTGCCTTCCCCGTGGCTATCCCCCTGTAACTTGGAAGTGACTCGAGCGGCGCGCACGCGCGCCATCAAGCGCTTCTAGCATCAACATCAGCTCCGTAACTCTTGCTCCGTCCGTGTAGAACCTTTCGGCCGTGCTGTCACGCCTTAGGTATCACCCGGAACAAGAGTAATTCCGTCCTGGCTAGCAGGAAGCTGTTAGCCGAGCTACTCGACGTGCTGTCACGTCTCTAGCTAAGTTAATTCATGCTTCGCCGAAAGCTGACGTAGGAGTAAAACAAACTATCGCACTGTAAAGCATATTGATCGATAAACTCTGTACTCAGCCGATTTAATAAATGTACCCATTCTTATTACCTACTCTGCCCGCATTATCTAGTCTTTTCTGAGAAACCCCAAATAATTCCCATCACGACTTCACAAGTGGCGCCCAACTAGAGGCCAGAAAGACTAGAGGGTTGAAGAGTTGGAAGAATGGCGTCTGGGACAAGAGGCACACTGCCCGTGGCAATATCAACGTATACCCTGACGCAAGAGCAGTTCCAAACGCTTTTGGGCCGGAGAGACGCTCCCGCTCCCTCAGCAAGCCTGTACGAGTCTCAGATTAAGTTTCACGGAAACAAGGACCGCACCGCGGTGAAAACGTTTGTATCCAGAATCAAAGTGTACAAGGAAACCCACCGCATCGACGACGCAGACGCGCTCACAGCACTTCCGAGCTGACCTCGTGGGAGGCGGCCCTGACGGCCATCGACAAAGCCTTTGCACCGCCGTTGCCTAACTACGTAATACTCCTCGAGTGCCTGGAGAGCAAACAAGGAGCCGACGAACCAACAGAGACCTTTGTCGCCAAAAAACGGGCCTTGTTGGCAAGTACCTCGCACCAAATCTCGGAACTGTTTCAACTCGACCTGATTTACGGGTTACTCTCGCTGCACATTAGAAAGAAGATAACCCGAACTCAGGTAAACACTTTTGAAGACCTGGTCAAGGAAGCGCGACACCAGGAGAAGCTGGCAGCTGAGATTAGGCTAACTATGAAGTACACGCAGAGCGCTACGTCGAAAATCGCATGGGCCGAGCGCCCGGCAAATTCGACAAAGCCGCGCTCGAAGCCGCACATACCACCGGCTGCACCCGCCGAAGACGCGCCCACCGCGACTCCTGGCGCAGCTGAGGAGCGCACCAAGAAAAGATGCACTCACTGCAGGCGCTATGGACACACCTATGACGAGTGCAGAACCAGGAAGAAGCAGATCGAAACGGAGGTCACCCAGCGTGTCTTTAATCAACTGCAGGAGAAAAACAAGCTCGCGTGCTATGGCTGTGGTACTCCGGGTGTGGTACGTGCAAAGTGTACAGTGTGTAATCCAAGGCAAGAAATTGCGGCAGTGGAACAAGAAAGTGAGTTCTGTGCCCTCAACTCCTCAACGGACGGGCGCGGCACCCGTCCGCTTGTGAACGTCAGGATCGTAGGGGTACCTGGTCAAGCGTACCTTGACACTGGTGCTAAATCTAGTGTAGCCAGCGACACGCTCCTGAAAGTTTTTAAAGAAAAAAGGCTCGTCCCAAAGGCCGTCCCGATGCAGATACGATTGGCCGATGGCGTGTGCAGAGCAAGCCAGGTCAACGTTTACGCCGCCGAGTTGGAGTTAGGTGGACGGCAGAGGACGATCAACTTCATCGACCTACCGGGAGAAAAAGGAAATTCCACGCTTCTCGGCATCGATGCCATGGAGGAGCTGGGTATCGTGGTCAACGCCCCACAAAGATCATGGTACTTCGTGGATCGCCCAGATGAACATCACGACTACGCGCAAAGAGACAGCCCGGCCCAGTCACCAATGCACCTTTCTTTGAACTATGTTGCTCCTTAAGTGCCGTTAAATTACACACCTCCGCCAAGACCCGACTGGTTTGCGCGGAGCGATTCATTTACCGAGATGAGCAAAGAGCAGTTCGACGCAATGTTCGACGCCGCCTGCGAACACGCGGAGGCAGCAATAAAGGCGCTCATGGCCCACAAAGAGAAGGAGAGAGAGAAAGAAGAGGCCTCAGCCGAGATACTGCAGCTCGATGGCTACGAGACTGACTTTGCAACCGATGTCGAAATGGACATTGGCATGGTGGACATAAGGCTGAGAGTCGACGAAGGAACCACTCTCTCTGGGACCGAGCGTGACCAGCTCAACGCGCTTCTCGATGAGTTCGCGGACTTATTCGCGGAGATTGGCCCACCGACCCAACATGCCAAGCACTGCATTAATACCGGCGATAGCCCCCCTGTAGCTACGCCACCGTACCGACTTTCACCGGCCAGGAGAGAGGCACTTCGGCGGGCAGTCGACGAGATGCTGGAGCTAGGTGTCATCGAAGAGTGCGAGTCACCCTGGGCCGCTCAGGCAGTGCTGGTTCCCAAAAAAGGAAGCTCCGATCTCCGCTGCTGCATTGATTTTTGCATGGTTAACGCTATCACCACACCCGACACTTACCCGATGCCAAGGATAGACGACCTCCTGCACGCCACGAAACAGGCACAGTTCATGTCTACCCTTGACATGAGATCCGGTTATTGGCAAATACCGATACGAAAGAGCGATAGAAAAAAGACAGCGTTCGTGACTCCGTTCGGACAATTCTGTTTCCTCATCATGGCAATGGGTTTGCGGAACGCAGCGGCCACCTTCCAAAGACTGGCCGACCGGATAAAAGCTATACTTAAAGGGAGGAGATTGCTCGCCTTCATCGACGATATGGCAATGCTCTCAACGACCTTCCTAGAACACCTCGACGACCTGAGGGAACTGTTCAAAGTACTGAGACACTTCCAATTACGATTGAACCGTAACAAGTGCTTTTTCGGGCGCCAAGAGGTAAAGTACCTCGGTCACTTAGTGACACCCTGCCGCCTTCTACCAGACCCCGAAAAAGTCCTAGCCATATTGGAAATGGCACCCCCCAAGAACGTGAAAGAAATTAAATCATTTCTCATGACCTGCTCTTGGTTCCGGCGCTTCATCGCAAACTTCGCAAAAATCGCCGAGCCGCTCAGCCGCCTGACGAAGATGAACCCAACGTGGGAATGGGGTGCAGCGCAGCAACAGGCATTTGGCACTTTGAAGCAGCAGCTGGCGCAGCCCCCGATTCTACAACAAGCAGACCCAGAGCGGCCGTACATACTGCACACTGACGCCAGCGGATGGGCTCTCGGAGCAGCGCTTCTCCAGGGCGAGAGACATGACTTACACCCGGTAGAGTACGCCAGCCGTCTGCTGACTAAGAGCGAAGTAAATTACAGTGTCAGTGAACGTGAAGCATTGGGCGTGGTCTGGGCAGTTAACAAGTTCCGCAGCTACATTGAAGGCGCCAAGGTGACGGTCAGAACGGAGCACCAACCGCTTCGATGGCTGATGACCCTGAAGACACCAACTGGCTGCCTCGCCAGATGGGCGCTGCTGCTACAACCATTCAACTTGGACATCGAGTACCTGCCAGGGCGGGTCAACGCCCTTGCCGATCTGCTGTCACGGCCCAATGGCACAAGCCAGGAAGGAACGCAAGAGCACCTCGAGACGGCCGACCCCGCAGTAGATGTTTGCGGGGTAAGCATTGATCTACCGCAACGTTCCGCGGCCGACACACGAGCAGCTCAAATACAGGACCCTGAGTTGAAAACAATCGAGCAAAGTGCCACGCGAGAGGACTTCATGCGATACACTTCCCGCGGCTACATAATGTCTGGCGGGGTGTTGTATGAGTACGCTCACGAGAAGGGGGAGGACCCACAGCTCGTCGTGCCCGCCCATGAGAGTCAAGCCATACTGCACGCGTATCATGACGACCCCACTGCTGGTCACTACGGCGTCGGGCGCACCACAGAGAGAATCGCGGCCAAGTTCTTCTGGATTGGAATGCGGCGACAAATCGCCGAACACGTCGCGCGCTGCGTCGAATGTCAACGACACAAGGTGAGCAACCTCAAACCTGCCGGACTGCTGCAGACTCCGGTCATGCAGCGCCGATTCGAAGTGATTTCAGTCGACCTGTTTGGACCTCTGCCGGCCAGTCCAGAAGGGCACCGCTGAGTGCTCATCGTCGAGGACACTGCAACGAGATGGGTCGAACTCTTTGCACTGGTGCAAGCAACCGCAGAGGCGCGCGCGGCAGTGCTGCTGGACGAGATCGTATTGCGGTATGGCTGTTTCAGAAGGTTGATAAGCGACAACGGCGTTCAGTTCATCAGTGCAGTCATGCAAAAGATGACTTACTGCTTTGGCATTAGTCATTCTTTTGTGCCGCTGTACCACCCGGCAGCCAATTCAGTAGAACGAAAAAACCGAGACCTGAAGACACAGTTGGCCATCCTGGTTGGCAACGAACACACCACCTGGCCGCAAAAGCTTCCGAGTATTCGTTTTGCTATGAACTCGGCAAAATGCACCAGCACCGGATATTCAGCAGCATACCTCAGCTTCGCCCGGGAGCTGCGTTCACCGGACGAAGCCCACCGAGACTTGAGAAGTGTAATCGAGTCCGAAAACTTCATCGCCGAGATCACCCCAAAGCTGAAAATTGTGACCGAGACCCTAAAGTTGGCAAGCGAGGTTCAAGAACGCGAGCAAGACAGACGAAAAGAAGCTGCAGACCGCCGACGCCGACCCGATCCTGTGTACCAGGTGGGAGACTTGGTCCTGGTTACCTCCCACACCCTCAGCAACGCGGCCAAAGAGAAGACCAGCAAGTTCAGCCCGCGACGTGACGGGCCGTACAAGGTCTCGTGCATCGTCGGACCAGTCAGCTACGAGGTCACACACGTCACTGGAGGGGGTGCCCCAATAGGGGTGTTCCATACATCCGCCCTCACACCATACAAGTAATCGACCACCGAGGCAGCTCCAGTCAACCCAATCAGGAGAAGAGGTCGACCAAGGAAGACAACGCCAGAAGAGACGCCTCGCCGGCGGGGACGCCAACGTAAGCATTAAACTGTGTACAGAACTCCTCGTCGGGACGACTTCAAGTTCTGAGGGGGAGTCTGTAACGGAGCAACGCGCATGAGACCCGTGGAGCCCGTAGCGGTGCTCAACTCGCCCCCCCCCCCCCAATCCCGCCAAACTTCAGGATAGGGGGAGAAGGAGGAGCTCGCTTCGGGGACCGCTTGCGCTGCCCCGTAAGAAGATTTATAAAATAGGGTAAGGCAAAATATATACGAGACGTGCGCGGACCTGGAAGAAGCCTCTCCCAGCCCCGAGCCGTCAGCAGGACGATGGGAACTTCGGAGGGCGCCCCCCACCATAGATCCCAGCGGTCCAGCCCATGCCTTGGGTTGGGCGGGGCGAGCCCCTTAGAGAGGATAAAGAAGCTCGCTTTCCCGGAAAACGGGCATTAGATTTTCTGCTGCTCTTCGGAAAACTCAGACGCGCTCCCGTGGCTACTTTTCCGCCGAGCTCCCGCAGAAGAAGACTTTGGGCTACCGGTCAGTCAGAGCAGCGTGCTCCTCACGCTATCTGCCTTCCCCGTGGCTATCCCCCTGTAACTTGGAAGTGACTCGAGCGGCGCGCACGCGCGCCATCAAGCGCTTCTAGCATCAACATCAGCTCCGTAACTCTTGCTCCGTCCGTGTAGAACCTTTCGGCCGTGCTGTCACGCCTTAGGTATCACCCGGAACAAGAGTAATTCCGTCCCGGCTAGCAGGAAGCTGTTAACCGAGCTACTCGACGTGCTGTCACGTCTCTAGCTAAGTTAATTCACGCTTCGCCGAAAGCTGACGTAGGAGTGAAACAAACTGTCGCACTGTAAAGCATATTGATCGATAAACTCTGTACTCAGCCGATTTAATAAATGTACCCATTCTTATTACCTACTCTGCCCGCATTATCTAGTCTTTTCTGAGAAACCCCAAATAATTCCCATCACGACTTCACAATCTTAATTTTTTTTATGCAGTTTGAAAAATTTCAAAGTCTAAATACAAAATAAATTTCTAAGTCCCACAGACTGAAAAAATTCTAAGTCTCTGCCGTTCAAAAAATTTTTATGTTTCACATACTTAACTCACTTTAAAAGTGTCTACGGTTTGAAAGATTTCTAAGTTCGAAAACAAAATAAATTTCTAAGTTCCAGAGACTGAAAAAATTCTAAGTGTCTATGGTTCAAAAAATTTCTAAGTCTTAAAGAATAGATAAATTTTTAAGTCTCACAGACCTTAAAATTTTTAAGTCAACAACAATATTATAAAAATTAAAAAAAAAAAAAATTTAAAAATAAAAATTCCAAATTCCTAAAAAATTCTAAATGCTGGAAATTTTCGAAAAAAGTTCAGGGCTCATAATTTTATGTGGAAATTTTCGAAAAAAGTTCAGGGCTCATAATTTTATGAAGTCCCGAAGAATTTACAAGTGTCAAAATTTTTAATTTCCTGAAAGTGTAGAAAAAATTAAAATACTCAATTCAACTTGGGATATTTCATTGAACTGAAAAAACTGTTTTTTTTATAAAAAAGTACATAAGTTATAAAATTTTTACATGTGGAACTTAGTTTTTTTTTTTTAATTTGGTCAAGTGGATTTATAGAGTGGATGAATCACGTGGATATCCACGTGGATTTACATGTGAACTTTTTTAATAGGGATATTTATTTTTTAATAACACAGCACTTTTTATAATAATTTTGATAATAATAATATACACTTTCATTATACACTGTTATATATTAACTATTTCACACATTTTATTTTCTCATTTCAAATATGCACGTTTGAAGCACTAATAATAAAAGCATCAATTTTTTCTCCATAAGCAACAATAACACAATGATCGAACTGACGAAGTTCACCGAAGGTCATATTTATTTTATTTTAATAATGAAAAAAAAAAAAAACAACAACAACATGTCTTTCGTCGAGGCATCAGCACGAGTGCAGACAGACTGCAGACTGCAGAGTATTGCCTGTGCATCGCGTCTCAACAACCTATCAACAAATCTCGATCTCGAAGAAACTCGAAAAATCGAACTCGCAGTTCGATCGAGCCAAAGGGCTGAGTACGGAAATCCTAAAAAAAGCTGAAGCTCCTAAAACAGTGCATGATAAAAAGAAAAAGGTAATAACTTTTTAAGCAGCAATCATTACGGGAGAATTTTTTTTTTTATTGTTCCACAGTTTATTGGCTATTTATGCACATGAAAGATATGAAAAAAAATTCGTTTATTATGGTTTTCATCTCACGGACTCACCTTGAAAACCAGAAATCAAAGTATATAAAGCGTACGCTTTTTCACGGTCGTTTTTTAAACCTCTCGCCGTTCAACCGCTACCGCGGTTTAGGATAAAATAAAAATAAAAATGTGTTCAACAACTAGAAAAAATACAGAATCGACAGACAAATGATACAAAAGAGCGAAAGAAGTCAAGAGAGTGAATAAAAGTTGGTCAGCTGTTTGAACTTCTACCGGAGAACATCCGATCAGATAAGTCTTAAATATTAAGCAGTAATTTAAATTTGGTGTTTTATGTTTGAATGATACTTTGTGGCAATTTTTTTTTTCTTTTTCAGAAATTCGATTTAAGAAAAATAAAGGTTAGCCGCGAACATGCACAGATTGTACCCGAGTCCTCAGTGCTCTAGGAAAGTAATTCACGGTAAACTCTTTAATTTGAAAAAATAATGAAATTTAATTAGTTTCAAAAAAAGGTCTTGAAATATTCAAAATGCTGGTTGAAAATTTTTTTAAAATCGTACAAAATTTATTTTAAAGAATCTTGCTATCTTTAAAAATATATTAATATACATCTTTAAAAAAACGCGCATAAATAATATCGAAAGTTCATCACAAAATGATCTTTAAAAAAATCTTAAATACACGAAATTAATCTTGCAATTATTATCACTTGCCTGACTATCATTTCTAAAAACTATTATTAATATCTTTAAGAGAAAAGGTTACGTAATTAAAAATATCTAAAATTTATCTCAAAATGATCAAAGATCTAAAAATCATCTTAGTATCATATGAAAATTAACGAAAAAATCAGTAGTTTTTATCTTTAAAAGAACTTTTTCAGACATTTTTGAAATGATACATATAAAAAATAACACATTTTTTTCGTCTTAAAATGTCTCAAAAACAGCCATAGTTAAGATATGTCTTCAACAGATCTTTTTAAGATCTTAATTTTTTTTATGCAGTTTGAAAAATTTCAAAGTCTAAATACAAAATAAATTTCTAAGTCCCACAGACTGAAAAAATTCTAAGTGTCTGCCCTTCAAAAAATTTTTATGTTTCACAGACCTAACTCACTTTAAAAGTGTCTACGGTTTGAAAAATTTCCAAGTCCGAAAACAAAATAAATTTCTAAGTTCCAGAGACTGAAAAAATTCTAAGTATCTGTGGTTCAAAAAATTTCTAAGTCTTACAGAATAGATAAATTTTTAAGTCCCACAGACCTTAAAATTTTTAAGTCAACAACAATATTATAAGCCTATGAAAATTCCAAATTCCTAAAAAATTCTAAATTCTGGAAATTTTTCGAAAAAAGTTCAAGGCTCATAATTTTATCAAGTCCCGAAGAATTTACAAGTGTCAAAATTTTTAATTTCCTGAAAGTGTAGAAAAAATTAAAATACTCAATTCAACTTGGGATATTTCATTCAACTGAAAAAACTGTTTATAAAAAAGTTTATAAGTTATAAAATTTTTACATGTGGAACTTAGTTTTTTTTTTTTTAATTTGGTCAAGTGGATTTATAGAGTGGATGAATCACGTGGATATCCACGTGGATTTACATGTGAACTTTTTTAGTAGGGTGTTTATTAAAAAAATTAACTATTTGTTATTCACTTCGCCTAGGGTTATGGGGTTGTAAGCTTGTCCGCTTATTTGTATATTAAAAATGTAAATTTCGTTACTCACTTTATTAATTAAGGTGGTTTTCTACCAGAGCTAGTCAAGTTAAAGACTAAAAAAAAATTATCACACCAAATTACTCAAAATTGGTTATTAAAATTTATTTTTTAACTTTTTATGGCTTCGGAAATAAAAATCTACCAAGAAAACATTGACAATCACAACAAAACATTTTTTTAAACTTTTAACCTCACCTTTGAATACCGCAGTTTTGGAGGTTATTCACGTGAAAATTATTTTCGTAAAATTATTGTAAAATTCGTAAAAGGTCAATTTTTCGCAGTTTCAAGAAATAAATTCTTCGATAGTGAAACTATATGTATGTGGTTTTTGTAAAGGATCTCTATTGTAAGAAGACAAATATCAATAATTTAGCACACTTTTTCAGCGTAGCGGCCATACGTGTAATGAAAGAAATTCAATCTTTAACTTGCTGTAGTTTTTAAACAATATTGTCAATTTTGACTAGACTTCGTTAAAATGTTTATTAATATCTAATGAACATCTCCAGAAAATTTGAACTGATTCTCTAAGTTCATGCATTTGGTAGAAAACCACCTTAAGGAGGTTCCCTACCATCTACGTAAGTCAAATGTGGATTTGACTACAGTAGTCGTCTGCTCATTGGCTCAGCTACTTTCTAACCTCTGTATGAGTCAATGAGAAGTCATATTTACAAGAATATAAAATCAATTGTTTATAATTATTGCTACAGGCTCCTAATGAATGTTTTGAAACAAGTATAATCAAAGTCTGATTTTTTCCGATTTTTGTGCAAAGTTGCATTGAAATCTGTGGGCTGGAAATTAAGTATTTGCTGTTTTAGCAAATTTCCCACTAGAACCCATGCAAATTTGTGAAATTTGAAATGTTTATAACTTTTTTCACAAGCTCCTCAGGGCTTTGAAATTTTAGCTGAGCTATTTTTATACTAAAAACTATGTGTTCATTTATTTTGGACAAAATCTGTGGGCTGGATCTATTTGGTAGGGAACCTCCTTAAAAAAAAAAATATAAAAAAAAAATTCAAATAGGCATGTCTGAAGATTTTAAATTTGGCGCGTCCGACTGGTTCACACTTTTGAGAGGCTTGAAAGGAGGCGCTTGCTCCAAGAATCAAATTTTAAGTTTCGATTCGATATATCGACTCGACTTTCTAATCGAATCTCTCATTCTCTTTTTCATAAGTGGATACAATTATAAGTAGAAAGTAGATTGGTAGATTGTTTTATGCTGCATAGCATTCACAAAATAACATTTTTAATTTGGACTCATTTTTTTCAGAGTAAGCAATAGTAATCTATGATTGTTTTATCAGAATAATTGATAAACTATGATCAATTATTGGTAATTTCAAAAATAGAAAAAATTAAATAAATAAGTGGTATATTATTTACAATATTTGAACATCGATTTTTAACGAATTAAAAAACTAAAAAACTGAATAAAAGTAGTATATTATTTTGATATTGAGATCAATATATCGTTGAGTATTAATTTTTTCATAGCAGGCGACCTAATTTTGGCGGAATTTAAATAGTTTTTAGTCAAAAAATAATTTCAAAACATCTATAATGAACGAAAAACTTAAATGTAGCGTGTATATTGTTAAAAAGACACTAGTTTAGCACATAAAATGTGTCAAAAGTGAATGCTTTGGAATCAACTAAAACTCCAAATCCGCACTACAATTACTATGGGAGCTTGTTTGGAAACATATGAAGAGAAGATTCCACATATTTTTGAGAGAAAAAAAAAGGTCAAAACTGCTCAAAAATGCATGTGAAAATCGTAAAAAACGCGTTTTTTGTGTTTTTTGACAACTTTAAACTGCTGTATTTTGGAAGCAGAAGATCGTACAGAGTTCCGGTTGATCGCAAAATTTTATTTTTTTCATAAAAAAAATTTAACAATTTTTTTAATATGCACAAAAATTTAGCCTAGAAAAAGCTACGGTCGTTTGAAGATACCTGCAAATGAGCAAAAATAGCAATATATGTGTAGGACTGTATTATTATAAAAATAACCAAACTATGTTGTCAATATTTTTTCAAAAAAGAACTCGTTTTGAACAAAATTTTGCCGCAAACTAGAGGTTTCTATCTCATTTTGATCAAAAGTTAGAATTTTTCGAAAAATACCTTAAAATTGCTTAAAACAGCTTAAAAATAGGCCATTTTTCAATCTTTGAAAAAATCTAGCACCAAGCAGAAATAAGATAGAGACCTCTAGTTTGCGGCAAAAGTCTTCTATTAAATAGTAGTTTTGTCAAAAAAATTTTCTATAAAATCGGTGAACCTCGTGCAGACGGTTTTTTTAAAAAGTATTATTTTGACCCATATATATATTAATGTTGATTTGTTTGTACAATTTACCAAATGCACCTACATAGTGTCGGTAAAATAAGCATTACTATGATTAATTCATTTCTTTTTGCTTTGATTTATTATTTTTTATGTACAAAATAATTCTCTCCATTAATATGAGTAACGAGAAAAAGACTGTCCTTATTTTCTAACTGTTTTCTTGTAATAATTCAATTATTTCAATCGTAAATAAAAAACTGTTTGTTAATGCTTTTTAAAAGTTAAAAGAAGAGTAAAACGTTGTTGATGCGCTCTTGAATGTAAATTGTAATTATGTAGTTGAAATTAAATCTTTTTTGTATAGTTGAACATAAGTAAATCAAAACTTACCAAATAATTTTTTTTTTTTTTTTTTTTTTCAAAAATTCATAGCTCGGTCTCTAGTCATCCGATCGGAACCAAGTTTGTCGCAAAATTTTTGTCGTTTGTTTTACTTTTTAGAAAATTTTTTTTTACAAAATTCTTAAGAAGTTTTACTGCACGTAAGTCGTCAATAACTCAAAATTTTGAAAAAAAACGTGATTTTTTGAACTTTTAAATGTCGTTTTAGCTTAAAAGTATAAAAAAAAAAAATTTCTGAAAGAACTCAAAAATACATTATTTATCTCCGAAGAATTTCATACCATTTATGTTTTAAAGTCGATTAAGAGCGCCGTAGTGGCGTAGTGGATAGAACGCTCGACTCTCAACCCGAGGGCCGTGGGTTCGATTCCCGGCTGGGCACCTCTGATTCTTTCATGTGGTTTTCTAGTGTCCTTCGCCTTTGCTACTCGGGTTGCTTAGATGGCCGCCCGGTGTAGTAGTCTAGGTTTCAACACGGCTGTATACAGCCAGTGTTTCTTCTCGGGCTTCAGTCCCCATGTCTTGTCGAAACCCTCCTGCCTGCCCAGAAGGACTGTATCACCTGGTGCCTTCAAGGTGCCTTTTCCAGTTGAGCTTAGAGTCAAATGTTACTCCCAGGTTTATCTCATTGGTCAGGTCCAGTGTCCTGCCCATGAGATGCAGGCCCTTGATGGGCCCTGCCTTACGTCTGGTTGTGAAGCACCCCGACTTTGCTCGGGTTCACTGTCAAGTGAACTCCTTTGCACTATTTCTCGACAATCCCGAGTGCTAATTGCTAGCGAGAATAAGGACGTTGTCAGCATATGCCAAGGCAAAAATGCCGGCTTCGTCCAGCAGTCTCAGGGTGCAGCTACACTAGATGCGTATAAAGCGTGCATACGACGCGTACGTATAATGCGTATGGCTCGAATCCAACAGAACAATCCAAAGAGAATCTCTACAAACACGCGATTGGAGGATTCTGATGGATTCGATTCATACGCATCATACGTACGCGTCATACGCACGCTTCATAGGCATTTAGTGTAGCTGCACCCTCAGTAGGATATCGACGACCAGACACCACATTGTGGGAAATAACACTTTCCCCTGAGGGCAACCTTTCCCGACTCAACCGACGCGGGTACGGTTCCACTATGTAGCTAACAGGCTCCTAGTGCTTAATGTGTGGCTCATATATTTCACTAGTGTGGATGGGATGGCATGATCTTCCACGCCCTCGCAGATGCTCTCCACCCTGGTGTGGTTGAACGCGCCTATTATGTCCAGCAGGGTTTCTAGCACATGACCTTTATCTTTTATAACTTTCCTAATCCATGATTCCGCCTTTATGAGGGCTTTATCTACAGACTTGCGTGCCTGGTAGGCGTGTGGTCTGCAAAGCAATGGTCTATTGACCAAAGACGTTTCTTTTCTGTACTTATTTACCAGCCTTTCGAGTGTTTGCAGTGCGAAGGATGGCATACAAATAGGTCTGTAGTCCTTTGCACTAATGACCACTTTACCCGATTTTGGTATAAGTACTACTTAACTATCCTCCAACAAGTTGGGATGTACCCGAGGTCCAGGCACGCTCTGAAGAGCTTGACAACTGGATAAACGCTATACCAGGTCTGCACCTCTGCCATGCGTTTGACTAGGGCAGCCGAATCACTTTTGTAGTGGTGGAGATTGATCTGGGTGAACGAGATAGTGGACGGTGCAATACGGGCATGCCCTGGGTTTCGTCCATCCCGTAATAGTTAATAACTGCAGTGAAACTCGATTTTTCAAATCTACGTTATTTCAATCGATTTTTCGAAATTAGAGAACGCGTTATCTATTTTTCAACACTTGTTGGATGCTCGTTTAAAGTTTTGAAAACAATATAATTTTGAAAGCTGATTTTATAAAATTGTATGATTTGGGATTTTTTTCAACAAATTTGTTTTTTGTTTTGTCACACGTAGTTAAGCCAATATTCAACCTAATTTTGGGTTCTGTATTTGAGTATTGATAATAATAAAGTTTTCTATGAAAATATTAATTTAAAATTACATATTCTTTTATAAAGTCTACTCATTTTTAATTTTACAATATTTGATTTCCCTACTTGACGAAAATATTGGCGACCGCATGACAAAACACCGAAAATTATTCGTCTGAGGGAAGAAGAAAAAATGAGAAAAAGACGTGCACCAGACAATTTTCCACCCAGTCAAGACTTTCCTAAACATCCATCCCCTGCAAATAATGGCATCGCACCGCTGGAAAATTTGGCAAATTCTGGACATGGATGTCATCAACATGAGTGCCAAACGACTACGAATTCACGAGCTCAAATCTATCGTGGGGCGATTGAAACGCGTTCCCAGGTTTTACGTCATCATGAAAATTCACCATCTCGCGAGATTATCGTAGCAGCCAACTTTCACTATGATGCATCACCAGGTAACAGACAACTACCTAAATCATCGACATTTTGAACGGATATTTCCTCAAACATCGTTTTCGAGATCCCGTTGTGATTATGGCTAAAATTGTGCATAATGTAACAAGGCTACCAAACATAGATTCCGGTAAAATAGATTTGACTGAATTTTCTTCGAATTTACAGAGTGTTGTTGTGGCCATTAGAGCTCTTAAATATTACGGTCAATACCGGCATCCATGCTTCAGAGTTATATTAGGTATGCATCGAATGCGAATGACGAGAAAACTCCGTTAGAAAAAATTGCTTATTATATGTCATTCGAAACTGGGGTGGTAACTGAAAGTATTTCCTTTGTGCGTGCTCGGACCGAGAAAATCTGGTAAGTATTTCGCGTTGTTGGATGAATGGTCGACTATTTCAGTAGTAAATCAGAAAATTTTGAATTAGTTGAATTTGAAAAAAGTTAATGTAAATATTCATTTAAGAGGAGCTGGGCGCGAGCGACCGCTCATGACAAAGTGCCTTTTGAGGTTTAAGGTATCAAGAGAGTAGCGACATTTTGGTGAGATTTTCAATGTAAGTTTTATTCGTGAGCGCATTCGTGGAAAAGTTTTTACAATATTCGAAAACTACCTTTTGAGGTAACAATCATTGTTTTTTTCCTATGCACGCTTGCAGCGTTTCACAAATAATATAATTTTTGTCGCGATTTTATACTTCAAAGAATATAAATTGATTTAATATTGAAAATAATGACTAACATCATTTCAAAAAAATTCTGGAAATGTAACTTTTGCTTTTAAGGGGGGAGTAGGGGCTAGACATTTTCAAAAAATCAATCAGCAATCAAAACAAGCCCTTGACAAGGAAACTGCAGCAGGGAATGTGCTTTATGCTGGAATCGACGAGTCAGTGTAAGTTGTAAAAAAAAAATTTTTTCATGATTTTTCCCTCTCGAAAACTTAAAACGCGTTTTTCTCGAAACTAACTTTTTCAAAGTCGGTGAACGCTGCCATTTAAAGACTACTCAACCGATCGTTCTAAAATTTGACACATTTACTTGTTATATAAAATACCCAGCCCCTACGGAGAGTTTTTTTTTTTTTTTTCGGTTTTACGGATACAAAATGGCGTCAATTTTCCGCGAAAAATCCGGTTTTTTTTTTTTTTTTGTTGCCAAATCTTGAAAAAAAATTTTAAAAATAAATACTCTCCGTAGGGGTCGGGAAAAACTCCTACTTTAACTAAAAAAATTATTTGTTGTTGTTGTTGTTGTTGTATTCCTGGCAACCTCGCTTGTGGGTAAAGACCCATTACAAGGGGGGTATCAACCACATATGTGTGAGGGACCCACGCCACCTACTCTAAGTTGTTTTATACAGTTGTCTCTGTTTTGCCTTTCTCATGCTTTTTAACGTGGTTTCTGCCCAATTCTCGTTTTTGTGTCCCTACTCTAATAACCCCCTTAAGAAACCCCGATTGAGCGAATCTCTCGAGCGATGCTTGCATTTTGGTTTTCGGGGACTCAGTCGACCCTACTAGCCGCAAGCGCATCGGGATACTCAAGCTCAACCCGGTTAAGTAGTCAGCCTTACACACTTTTTCCGGTCGGGCATCGGTCGACTTTATTCCTCCGATTCGGACTCGCGGCTGGTCAATGTTTTCGGAGAGAATTTAGTCGGCCATTAGGATGTCCGAGTTGGAACAAGTGATGTAGGGCATCCTTACCTCACCTAAGCTACAGTGGACTTAATCCCGACAATTTTAACGCGTGAAAAAACACTCGAAAAAATCGCCGAGACCCGGGCTCGAACCCACGACCCCAAGATTGGAAGGCGCGCGCTCTAGCCCGGAGCCACTGCGGCTCTAAAAAAATTATTTAATTTCATTTCAGGTAACCCAGTGCAGCTCAGGAGTGTTCACCGCGGATGACCTTTTTTTTTTCGACGCCTCCGAAAATGTTACGTCAGAGGCTCATTTATGAATATTCGCATTCAAAAATTTGACAAAATTTACTTTAAATGTTGCTCTATTATGTGTCATGGTTTAAATAAATGCATTTGTTTATACGTCGCCCCAAAAAATCGTCAAAAAAGTGCTTTTTTTACCAATTAACCCCTACTCCCCCGTTAATCATTGAAAATCTATACAGTTTGAAAAATATTATACTTTTTCGGTCACCAACCAATTATCGGTGCTTTATTCGTGCTGTTTTCTGATCAAATAACAGGTGTATATATGGTATGCTTTGCAGACCAAATATTTTCCATTATTTGGTCTGTTTTCCAATATTTGGTCTTTTTTGCAGTCACCATCTATCGGATCGTCAAAAAACTTACTCAAAAATGAATACGATCAAGGTGTCAGGCTTTGAGGTGAGAACGCGGCGACACAGTTTATGACTGAACTTGCTGTCATTTGTTCAAAAAACAACACTCATAAAGCACCTGAAAATTGATTAAAGCCCGAAAAAATACTATATTTAAATTTTGTTTGGCTTGAAGTTCGAAAAGATGAATAAATTAAAGTTGATTTTTAAATAAATATTAAAATACTAAAATTTTGGAAGCTCGTATAATATATTACTAGGGAACACAGAAGGCTACGTTTGCCAAATTATTTAAGTTTAAAATAAAATAAACCAATAGATTCATCACCAATTTTTTTCATTAAAAATAAAAATGTATATAAGAAATATCTCCCTGACGCTTAAAACACCTCCCTCAAACTAGAAAAGAATACTACACTTCTTACAAGATTGAAGTGATAAGCGCCGAGATGGTTCCTTGTGAGAAATGAATGTCAGAATTCTGCCAGATGCTGGGCAGATTTGATGAAATTGGGCAGTAAATTGAGTTACCTCACCAGACAATCGCCTGATGCATTTAACATGAGGAATCTGGCTAAGGACGGTCATATCATATCTCTAGTTATGTTACCACCTCACAGAAAGTATGATGTAGTACCATTTACCTCAAAAAAATTTTTTATAAATACTGATAATTATAATAAATACTTAATAAGGTGTTTTAGTATGAAACATTTATTTTATATAAAAAACAAGGTTATAATGTTATGATTACAAACAAAAACAGTAATCAATCACCAAAACAAAACAAAGCAACGCCACACAACCAAACGTGTTCTCAAACACACACACTCACACCATTCAAATAATTCCAAAAATTCCGCCCACCTTGTTCCTTGAACAAAACCCGGAACCTTTTCAATCAGATAATTATCAAAATATAAGACAAGGCAGTTTTATCAATGTGAAGATGCATAGTCTCGTGATTTTTCCACCGGTAGTAGTGACAACTTACTCAAATCCCTGACGTAAGTTCCATTTTCTGTACGAACTGTAGCCACTCGAACATTCGAGGTACTCGTGGCTCCAGCGTTTCCAAAAATGATCCCTGATCTTTTCCACTAATTTCCAGTGGGTGAGATGATCAACGAATTCGGTGACATCTGACGGTTTTGGGATGACAGACAATCTTCGGCCGTTCATTAGGTGACTGGAAGTTAAGGCTTCCGTGTCTTCAGGATCTCCAGAAAGTGGTCCCAGTGGTCGACAATTTAATATACGCTCCACATGCGTCAACAGTGTGGCAAACTCTTCGTACGTGAGGCATCGATTCCCGATGAGAATTTTCAAGTGCCTTTTTGCTGACTTAACTCCAGCTTCCCATAGTCCACCAAAATGAGGTGCGCCAGGCGGTATAAAGTGCCATGTTATTTCGATCCAATGCTGCTAAAAATTTGACAGTCGAAAGATCACTTACCAATTCCAGAGTGGTGGCCTTAGTGCTCATGCAGACAAACAGAGAAACATATCCTTTCGTCATAATAGGGTGCCTGCCTTGTGATCTAAGTATTTGGAAAGGGCCAGCAAAGTCAACTCCGCACTTGCTGAAGGGTGGAGTTGGATTTACACGAATGGCTGGGAGCAGACCCATTGACTGTTGTATACGCTGTCCTCGCTCTTTTTTACATCTAACACAGCCTCGGAAAAAAGCTCGAACTCTGGCAGGTTCTCCCACTATCCATGCAAGCTGAATCGCCTCTGTAAAAGTACCATTGAACCCGGCATGTGAATTGTGCTCATGAGCCAAATGGATGATCAGGTGAGCTAAATGACTTCTGCCACTTATTATTACTGGGAACTTCTGATCATATGATAAGGGTGCGTTTCCTAATCGACCACCAGCTCGCATGATACCTGAAGAATCCAGAAACGGAGCAAGATCTCGGATGTCATCTCTACATTTGCGACCAATGGACTGCCCATGCTTCAATCTTTCCAACTCAGACTCATAGTGATCCTGCTGACTGACGCGTACGCACATCATCAATGCCTGATAACGCTCGTTTGCCGTCATCGCAGACAAAGGAGGCGGAGTATCCGCTCCTTTTCGCCTCTGGAACAATCGCTTCAGGTTCACAATTTCTCTGAGCAATTTCTCAAGTTCCGAGAAACGTTCAATAAATGTTGTTTTACCAGGAATAGGAACAGTTGTACGGAGCACGAAACAATTCTTCACCACTGGTTCCGAGAGCTGCCTAATTGATTCGTCAGACTTGCCGAAACATTCAGTATGTGGCCAGCTTTCAGAGGGTTTGCTCAACCATGAGGGACCTTGCCACAACATAGAATCTTTGACAAGCTGTTGAACTTCAGTACCTCAAGACGCAATGTCAGCTGGATTCTCCTTAGTTGGTACATGATGCCAAGTAATTCCAGGAACTAATTCATGAATTTGTGAGACATAGCCTTCAACGTATTCACTCCCAGTTTTTCCATCTGTGTGCAACCAAAAAAGAACAGTCCTGTTATCGCTCCAAGCGTGGCATCTTTCCAAGAAAACCTTAAGGATTTCTGACATCGAACGTAACAGATTTGCTGCCAAAAGAGCAGCCCGTAGTTCCAACCGGGGAATAGTCGAACGGGGTTGAGGCTTACTTGCTGGTCGAAGACTTCGAATGGTTTCTAGTTTAGTTTTTGAAACAATCAATCCTGTTTTTATATTAAAATTGCCGTCATCAACTCGTGAGTATACAACCGTGGCCATTGCTCGACGACTGGCATCGGCGAAGACGTGAAGATCAATCGAATTAACGTTGGTTTCACCAGTCTATCTGGGAATGATAACTTGATCCAAATGAGTCAGGGAGTTTTGAAACTTCTGCCATCGCTGTGCTAACGACGAAGGCAACTTTGTGTCCCAATCAAGCTTTGCTCGCCAAAGATCTTGAACTATCAGCTTTGCAGTCAATATCACTGGAGCCAACCAGCCAGCTGGATCGAAGATTCGTGCCATCTCCGATGCAAGTGTTCTTTTCGTGAGAATTTTGCTAAAATTCGTAGGCACTGGAAATCGAAAGCTATCTTGCACCAGATCCCAGCTCACTCCAAGCTCACTGACCGGTCCATCTTTGGCAAACTGAAGTCAATTTGATCTTAAATGATCATCCACTGGAACCTCTTTCAATATCTCAGGATTGTTTGATACTCATTTTTTTGCAGCGAAACCACCAGCCTTGAAAAGTTGAGTCAGCTGCTTAATCTTTCTCACAGCATCGTTGATTTCAGCTGCTCCACTGAGAACATCATTGGCGTACATTTCATCTTCAACGATTTCCACTGCTTTCGGGTAATCTTTACCAACGTCCTTGCACAGTTGAATCAAAGTTTCAATAGATAAATAAGGAGCGCAGTTCTCTCCGTAGGTCACAGTGAGTACTACATAGTGCTTGACTGGCTCCTTTGAAGATGGGCTCCAAACAATTCTTTGAAGATGAATGTGATCTGGATGTACCAAAATCTGTCGAAACATCATTTTTATATCCGTACAGAATACCCATCGATGTCGTCTAAAACAAGTGAGAACTACCAAGAGATTAATCTGAAGTTTGGGTCCAACATGTAGCACATCGTTCAAACTGTATCCAGTCGAGCTTGGACGAGAGGCGTTGAAGACCGTTCTAAATTTCTTGACATTATCGTCCCGCTGCCAGATACCGTGGTGTGGAATGTAATTAACAACGATGCTTTTATCTGCTCGCTCAGCTGATGTTACGAGTCGCATATGATTCATTTCCAAGTACGTCTGCATGAATTTGCGATACTCAGAACCGAATTCTTGATCCCTTTCCATTCTGCGATGCATTACAGACAGTGATGTTAAAGCATACGAAAGACTCTCACCAATCATCGACAAACCATTTTTCTTCAATGGAAGTGGAACTACGTAACGTCCGGATGAGAGTCTAAAGTGTTTGGTGGTGAAAATTTTTTCACATTCGACATCTGATGATGAGCGACGAATTGATTTGGGTACTTCCTCAATCTCCCAGAATCTTTGAATCAATCTGAGCAACTTTTGATTACACAAATCTTCGAGTCCATTGTCACGCATTTCAGTACAAAAAACAGAAAGTTGATGAGAAGTTTCGCTAGTAATTTCCACTGGAGCTTGCCCTGTGATGATCCAACCAAAAGCAGATCGTTGAGCCAATAGAGCTTGCTAGGTCACAACGCCTGGCAGTATGATTTTTTGATACACATTAGCTCCAAGAATAGCATCAACGTCCTTTGGTAAGTTAAAGTTTGGATCAGCCAATTTGATGCTGCAAAATTTACTCTTCACATTGTCGGTAAGCTTTCTCAAAGGTGTAGTGATTCCAATGTTTCGAAGACCATACACTTCCACTTTCCATGGAGTTTGATCAATGTCGTGACAGTGAGGATAAATAAAGACATTAGTGCGGATGTTTGATGAACACAAAGAACGTCCTGAGACTCCTGGAATGTTTACGTTTGTGTGCGTAATAATATCACCGAACCGCCGCGCCAAACTCAGAGTTAAAATGGATGCTTCACAACAAGAATCAATCAACGCTCGGATTTTCTCTCTTCGGAAACCAACATCTCCGATGTCGATCATAGCCGTAGGAATAATTGATAGTCATAGTGAGCTTTCATCGTTTCGGATTTGAGAATTGGATTCAGGATTCTGTGGGGTAGTAAAAAAAGTCTGAATTTTACGCAGCTTAGTGAGAGGTCTGCTCGAATCTTGTAGTCTACGCTTTCCAGCGCCATCATGTATCAGGGTATGATGTTGGCCATTGCACACACAGGTTCTGAGATGGGCAAAATCTTGAAACATGACCGTCTTTAAGGCAATTAAAGCACAGTCCCTTCTTTGTTATTGAGCTACGACGCTCACTTGAGCTCAAAGCTTGAAATTTTTCACAGTGACCGATGTAATGCGAGCTTCCACAATGTGCACAGGAAAGAGCATGATGAGAAGTTGTTGTAAAAGTGTTAACGGGACGTCGACCTGATCGACTTCCTTCCTGCTCAGTTGAACGAGACGAGCTCGATTGGGGATTACCACTTTTGCAGCCAATAGCTCGCAATGTACGACATTATCTTTAAAGAAAACGTTCCAGAACATTGAAATCAGGTAAATCAAAATCCTTTTCAACCAGATTGTCGTTGTACTCATCTACTTCCTTTTCCCAAAGACGTCGAGTTGTGGGGTCCATTGCCTCGGCAGCCAGAGTAATGAACCAGTCATTCCACTCTTCAACTGGGCGATCGAGTGCTTTCAGCTGATTTCTGTGGCGAGCAAACTCATCAGCGAGAAGTTGAAGACCGGTAGCTGACTCTTCCTTGAGTGGCTGGAACCGAATTAAAGCCTTCAAATGATCCTGGATCAAGATTTGATATTGATCATAACGTGTTACCAGAATCGCCCATGATGGAGCATAATTTTGATCTGAAACGTGAAACTTTTCCAATGCTTTTCCTGGCTCACCTTTCACATGAATTTTCAAGTAGGACAATTTCTGCGCATCACTCAAATCGCTCCGTGTATGAACCAAAGATGTAAAAATGTCGCGGAAAGACTCCCAGTCTTCTTGAAGTCCGGAGAAGTTTGGTAGTTCTATCGGTTTTCGACTTGCATTTCATGTCCAGCCGAAAGATTCGGAGGAAGCTGAGGGATTACCTTGAGTTTGTTTGTTAAAGTAATCTTGCTCGTCTAACAAACAACTTTTAGCATCTAGATAACCCCGCTCGCAAGTGGTGTAACAATCTTCAGAGAAGTATTCCGAATCTTGTACCTCCTGGTCACCGTGCAGCAATTTGACGTGATTTTCCGAGAACTGACGCCAGTAACCTTCAAGAAGATCCAGGTAACTTGAAATTCGTCCGAGGGTCCATTTTTCCAAAGGCATGTCCACGATGTCCTTTACAGCGCGCTCAATGACCTTGAACAGAGCAAGTTGAGTCCGAACCAAATTCATTTCTGAAAATTCGGGATCAACTTAGTTAGAGTGGTAGCCTAACATCGAATCACACCACCCCACCGAATTGAATTTCAAATTGAATTCCTTTAAACGTGTAACGAGTCTACTTTCGATGTGTGACCGCTCAGGTAAAGCGACGCGCTTTACACATGTCCCCGTTTCAGCAATAGCATTACGAACAATTCATTCAAAACATACTCCATGAATGACGCACTCCGTCATGTTTAATGAATCGTAAATATACCTCCGACCGTGTAAATCGATCCATACTTATGTACATCACATTTAGCGTCAATGCTTTGCGTGATTCATTCAAAACATGCTCCGCGAGTGACGCACTCCAACATGTTTAATGAATCACCCGCCGTAAGCAGAAATTATGTACAACGAATCGCCCACCGTGACTAACGCAGTTCATTAGAAACATGCTCCGTGAGTGACGCACTCCATGTTTAATGAACCGCCCGCCGTAAGTAGCAATCATACTCAATTAACTGTAGCAGTTATATTCAACTAACCGCCCGCCGTGAGTAGCAAACTATTTCATTTTAGTGAACCGCTTGTTTTGAGTGACGCACTCCTTATAAACCGTCCTCTGAGAGCAGCGAGCTCTGTTATTTATATAAACCGTTCATTAAATATACGCATACCGCAGCATCAATTAAATTTTCATCGATGGTAAGAGAATCCTGTGACGTGGAGCTCGATGTTAGTTGTTGAATTTATAACCTTCGAATTTAACTCGGAAAGTTGAGTTTCAGGTAACTCTTGCGATAAATCAGTAATCCAGCTCGAGTAAGGACCAATGATCATTATAATAAATACTTAATAAGGTGTTTTAGTATGAAACATTTATTTTATATGAAAAACAAGGTTATAATGTTATGATTACAAACAAAAACAGTAATCAATCACCAAAACAAAACAAAGCAACGCTACACAACCAAACATGTTCTCAAACACACACACTCACACCATTCAAATAATTCCAAACAAATGTATTGAATTTTTTATGAAATAAAACATAAATCTGTGTTTTCGTCAAGTAGAGAAATCAAAAATTATAGAATTAAAAATGAGTTGATTTTATAAAAGAAAATTTTGCCGAAACGATTTTTAACCCGGCTTAGGCCCTTTTTGCAGAAACCTTGAATTTTTAATTCCTTAACTAATTTTATATAAGTACATGCAATTTAAGATATAAATATTAAATTTGTAACAATATTTTATAATAAATTAGATGCGTGCAGCTCCAAAGACGCAGAGATACGCTGGCCGAGCCGATCAGCTGATGCGTAGCTGTATTCACGGTAAGGCGTAACTATGTATAAAAGTAATAAATCATACAGGTTTTGATAATTTTTACTAAAGGCTGGGAAATTTTTAACTAATTAAAGCTTATCTAGCTTGATTTCAATTAAGTAAAGAGATAAAAAATACCCAAGATGGAGAAATAAGCAAAAAATTAAGATATCGGAAAAAATTTTGTTTTTTAAAGTGTTTGTATGATGTTGATGATGTATTTTTATAAAATTATAATATAAATAACTATATCATTATTATTCTTCTCAAAGTAAAGTCTTTTTTTTTTTTTAAATGTCATTATTTGATGAGTAAAGACGCATATTCGGAAAATGGCCTAACCCTTTAGAGTTTATTTTGTTTATTTAAGCAATTTCTTTTAGAACAGAATAGTGCATTATTCACCGAGGGACTAAAGTGTGCCGGGGAAGCCCACTGCGGTTGCAGCCCGAGCCGAAGGTGAGGGCTGCAATTAGCCTCCCTATTAATTCTGAGTGATATATACACTTTCTTAATCTCATATCGCAAGATTTAACTTGATATCCTCCGATCAAAGCCAAAAAAAGGCGAGGTTGCTCCCTGCGCATAGCGACCAGCGCGCATCCCACAGCAGATCAGCGTGTGTCTCCCCAAGCCGCAGGTGAGAGGAGACAGCTGATCTGCTATGCGCGCTGGTCGATTGCGCAGGGAGCCCTCGCCGTTCTTTTGGCTCTCATCGGAGGGACTCAAGTTATTACTTGCGATGCACGAAGTTAAAAAAGTTTTTTAACCCTTTTGGGGGCGCATTTAATCTCAACTAGGTAGCATAAAAGTTATAATGGAAAAATATTTTTACAACTTCCTGCCCAGAAAAAAAACAGCTGATTATGGAGCTGCCTAAGCAGCTGTAAAATTGGAACACCTATTCAGCTCCATATGCAGTTGCCTAGGCCACTGCTATCATAATATTGGGAAAATTGTTTTTTTTTTTTTTTATATTTTAATTATAATTAATCGAATAGTCAATTTTATAATATTTCTGAAAAAGCCAGTCTTAAAATTATTAAAGAAAAAAAAAAAATTGCAGCGTGGATTTGAACCTACAAACCTTCTATCTATTAGGGTGAAACATGCAACTTAGTCTCCTCAGCCACTAATTGCGTTAAGAAAATACGTTGATATTTAAGTAGTAAAGAGAAAAGATGCATGTAAGCAAGTTAAATTAAATTGTTTTATTGCCGTTGATTAAAGGGGTACATATACCTAAAATTTTTCAAAAAATCAATTTTCAGTTTTTTGTGTTTTTTGATGTACTTTTACATCAGCTTTCAAATGCCGCAAACCGCGTTTCTTGATTCGTTAAGGAAAAAAAGTTACAGTTAATTTAATAAAGACATTCAATTTATTAAATTAACGTTGAAATGGCTTTTTTTGAAATTCAAGAATTTTAAGTCCGTTCTAGTAGCAAAAATACTTTCTACGATACTATAGGTACAAATGCTTTTTCGATGTATTTTTTCCTTTTTTAATTTTCGCAATGTAGGTATAATTTTTTTTTTATCCACGAACAGAACTGTAAGTATTTATATCGTTTTCATCTAATAAAAGCGATGAAAAAACAGAAAATTTTGTTATCTGTGATTAGATTTTTTCCGCAACACAATATCTTAATAATAAAAATTAAGAATGACAGATTAACTTTCATTTCAAGTCTAATGCTAAAAACAATTTATTAAGTTAGAATCGATCGCATCAAAAAGTTTATAACCTTTATGACATAATAAATGACATATATTACCTCTACGAGTCTACTTTACTATATTACACCAATTAGTATCGAATATCGATCTATCGATATCAAATTAGGTATTTCTGCAGCGTTAAAAGTTCGCGACGACTTTTTTGTTTTTTGAGTCATCTTTCGAGTGAAATTCTACTTCACTTGGTTTTGTTTTTGTTACTATTTCAATCTGAAGTAAATAAGTTAGTTTTATTAAAAAAAAAAAAATTTAAGAATAAATGACCAATTCTTACCAGGTAAACTAATGAAGTTTTTTAATTGTTAAAAAAAATGTGTTTATATACACCAGCCGGACACCATATCATTCCGAGGTTTGAATTAGGCGCTCGAAATTTGACCGTCAACCCAAAGTTTTTGCTAAAGTGCCAACCTTTGGGACGGGTAAAAAATTATTTTTCATAAAGTAGGGTTAGAGAGTCGATGTCAATGATCAGCATTGATTTATTTCAGACTTGTCAAGCTTTTTATTGAAAAAATTAATGATTGATCGCTGTGGTCTACTTGTTTTGAATGTGTGCTATATTTAAAAAATCTAATACAAATTATTTTTAAAATTTTATCCATTTACAAAAACCTTCTCTCAAAATGAAAGTAAAATATTAAAAACAATTATTTAATTACGTAATAATAGTTATTCAACAAAAAAGTATGGTTAGGTAGTTGATGTCAATGATCAACATTGATTTATTTCTGACGTTGATCATTGACATCGACTCTCTAACCCTACTTTATGAAAAATAATTTTTTACCCGTCCCACGGTGGACGGGCTGTCCCAAAGGTTGGCACTTTTGCAAAAACTTTGGGATGACGGTCATATTTCGAGCGCCTAATTCAAACCTCGGAACGATATGGTGTCCGGCTGGTGTACAAATGTGAAGTGAAAAAATAATTCTGTGATTTAAAATTAAAGATAATTTTTAGATAATTGCATGTGAAGACTCCGCTGACTCAAAGTCTTAACTTGGTCTTGGTGCCTAATAGTGTGTGATCTGTGTTTTTGATAAAAAAGCTAATTGGGTCACTTTAGGAGCAGGAGAAAAAAAATAAAGTATCCGGCTGTGTGCAAAAGAGTATTTACATCAAGCAAGAGTCCTGTGACAAGATATTTTCAAAATGTAAATGTTTATGTGTTGATGTGTTACATTGTATTCATCAAAATCTGTTCAGAACTTTAAAAGCCATTTTCTCAAATATGTGATTTTTGAGAAAATGAGGGCATGGCTCGTAGAGCCAAAATTTTTCCAGACAGCGGATAGACCCAGGACTTTGCACACTTGTTGTACATGTGAACCCTCATGAGCGCAACCTCAGGCAACCAAATATAAGCATTATTAAGCTGATGGCACACCAGAAATTGACTAAAATGATAAAAACTATCAAAATTTTAACAACACTAAGCAATTTTAGAGTATGCAAGTAGCTTAATAGTGCTTGGATTTGGTTGCCTGAGGTTCCGCTCATGAGGGTTCACATGTACAACAACTATGCCAAGTCCTGGGTCCATCCGCTTTAAGGAAAAATTTTGACTTTACGAGCAATGAACTTTTATAGCCTAAATAAGCTGAATTTTATAACACTTATAAAAACACTTATTTTAATTTTCTAAATTTAAAAAACTATGTAAAAATGTGTGTATATTATGGGAAAAAAATATCTTTTTGAATAAATAATTTTTAAAAGACTTACAAAATTTTTTCTGAGTTTTTTTTTTTAGGTATATGTACTCCCTTAAATAAGCTTAATGCAGAATATTCTGCACCCCGGACAAAAAATTATGACGAATAAAATTTATCTACCATCTAATTTGAAATAAAAGAAATCTAAACTTCTACCAATAATCTTAGGTAAAAATAAGTTTTTTGAGCTATAGGCTAAATAAAAATCGCTTGATAACCCCTTTGTAAAGCCACCTCGTACGAAAAAAATGGTCAAATTTTGGGCATAAATTCCTAAATTTGGTAGTTGACACCCAAAATTGAGCAAAATCTGCCAAAATTGAAAATAAACTCTCAAAATTTGAATGTAAATGCTCAAAGTTGAGTTCTAACCCTCAACAGTTGAGTGAACAATTTCAAACTTGAGAATAAACTTTCAAATTTTGAGAATAAATCTCAAACTTGAATTTTGAGCATAAAATTTTGAGTGTAAATTTTTAAAGTTGAGATTTGAGTATGAAATACTCAGGGTGAACTCTCAAAGTTGAACATATATTTAAAATTGTGTCATAAAACTGAAATTAAAACTCTCTGAAGTTATATATGCAGAGTGTAGAAAAAGTAGCGGAACCTCTGTTTTACTCGAAAACAATGCATTTTTTGTATAGCACATGTAATGTGAAAGTTACCTGAAATAAAATTTACGATTTAGTTGGCAATATGAAAAAGAGCCCGGGCCCTTATCTTGGGCCCTACGGCCCAAACTTCGTTTTTTCAAATGGGAACCCCTAATTTTGACCCCGGATCCGAAAAGAACGGAAAATTTAACGATTCGTAGGTATTTTTTGAAAATTTTTTCGGCCCTCATTGGGGCCCTGCAAGGCTGGTTTCCTTTAGCCCCTATTATCTCCGAAAATACGCAATTTTCGTATAGCACATGTAATGTAAAAGTTTTCTAAAATAAAATTTATGATTCAGTGAGCCCTATGAGAAAGGGCCCGGGCCAAGTGTGCTATACGAAAATTTCGTATTTTCGGAGATAACAGGAGCTAAAGGAAAACGGCCCTGCAGGGCCTCAAGAAGGGCCAAAAAAATTTTCAAAAAATACCTACGCATCGTAAAATTTTCCGTTCTTTTCGAATCCAGGATCAAAAGTTGGGGTTCTCATTTGAAAAAACGAGGTTTGGGTCCGTAGGACCCAAGGTAAGGGCCCGGGCTCTATTTCATAGGGCCTACTAAATCGTAAATTTTATTTCAGGAAACTTTTATATTACATGTGCTATAAAAAAAATTCATCGTTTTCGAGTAAATCAGGGGTTTCGCTACTTTTTCTACACCCTGTATATTATTTAAGTCGCTTAGTTTGTTGTCTACGTGACTGTAGATATGTGCGTCCGCGGCGTCTGCCTGACTTGAAATCCCGTCGGGCTGCTCAGATATTCATAGGCCTCGCCACGGTCTAGGGCGCGCATCGCCTCGCCTTGAATACTAAACTGCGTTCTCCTGACCGCACCTACACCCCTGCCTTTTAGATGTAGAGTGGCAGATTTTGCAGGGTTGAAAGTGAGGCCAACAGCCGCAGCAGCGTCCTCCGGAGATCTGAGGTGGATCTCCATCTCCTCGGGCGATCCCGCAATAAGCCCCATGTCATCCGCATAATCCAGGTCGGTGAAGACCTGGCACGCCAGTTCGTAACCCCCCCCCCCCCCCAGATCCTGCAATTGCTCTAATAACAGGCTTCAGGGTGAGAAAACTACCGGGCTCATGGGGCATCCTTGCTTCACGCCCGCGTCGATGGGTATGGGCGAAGTGGTGCCATCCGCTGTCCTGACGCAGGTGGTGGAGCCGGTGTATGCCAAAGCAATTAAATTCCTTATTGGGTCTAGGACCCAGTGCTGCTCAAGGGCACTGCGTATGGAGGTGTGGGGGACTGAGCCAAAAGCATTGGTGAAGTCCAGCCACGCAACCACCACTTCCTTCCCCTTGGACTTCACGTCGCGCAAAATCTCTTGGAGCACGAAATTGTGCTCGTGGCATCCCTCGTACGGGAGGAAGCCTTTTTGGGACGCGCTTATTCTATTATTCACCATGGCCAAGCGTGTGAGGCGGTCGGCGACGAGCGAGGAGAGTAGTTTGGGAGTTGTGTCCCCCATTGCAATGGGCCGCCAGTTTCTGATTTGGTCCCTCTCGCCTTTTTTAAACAGTAACACGGTGTTGGAGTTTTTCTAGCACCGTGGTACTGCGCCTAACTTAAGGCAAGCATTGAAAAGCGCCGTCAGAACGTGACAACCTGGATCGGCCTTCCTCAGATCCGCGTTTGAGACGCCGTCTGCCCCGGAGGATGAGTTACTCATACCCCATAGCTTATCGGTGACCTCAGCGGGTCGGAAAGACCGGCACAGGTCGGCACAGCTTTCGGCACTGGGCTCCTCGGCATTGAACAGGGGGGGGGGCAGCCCGCCTCCAGACTCTCTCGCAGAATTTACCTGCCGGAAGTGCTCCTCAACCTCTTGCACTGGTATTTCGCAGTGCCGAGAGGGACCACTGAGCACTTCCTGGACCGTTTTCTTGCGGTTCGATCTATAGAGAGCCTGGATGCGGGCAGCCCTCCATACCCATGCCATCCTTCCAACATTATTATTATCCGGGACCTCCTCGGGAACCGGTGAACCCTGCGTGGTTGGCGTTTCGTTGCCATCACCACTCTAGTTAGGTCTCCTCAGACCTCGTCGCCGGCCACCTCGCCCGCGGATGTGGCGCCTCCGGGGGCGGGCACGCCGTAGCGAATATATGTGATGCGTACTCACATGCGTACACACATGCGTATGCATGTACGTACGCACGTGCTGTTAACGTTCAGTAAATTTTTTTTTTTAAATAACAACAACTTTATTATTTTTAAAACAGTAAACAACAAGGGTAATAGTTATAAACAATAAGTTCAACAATAAAGAATTTATTTTCCAATTTATGGTGAACTGAACCAAATATCCGTGTACCTGAAATTTTTTGAATTAGAAATAAACATGTTACCACTAGTTTGGTATTATCTTAAAATTTTATATATTTTTAATGAAAAAGTTTTAATAATTTTTTCTTAATTTTTAATATTAATATTAATACCCAACTAAAAAATTTGAAATCCATTTTTGGAATGTCCAAAGTCAGGTACACTAAAATCTCCGATGAGCATAGATCTGTGCAATCAAGAAAGCACAAAGAAATAACAATCTCAAATTTTTAACTTAAATAAATTGAGTATCAATTTATAATTTAGCCAAATTTTCCATATTTATACAGTTCCTTTCTTCTTTAACTTGTAAAAAAAAAAAAAAAAAGTTATGACACAAGTTAAAACAAAAATTTTGATTGATGAAAGTTTTTTTCGAGTTATTTTTTATGATTCAAGTGTAAATTTCCATATTGTAAATGTATGTAAGTATGTTACGGGCAATCCGTGAACTTGGGCATTTCACGAATTGTCCAACTCATCTGGTCAATTCGTGAAATGTTTGAGCGTTCAGTCTATTTACGTACGCGTTCTCAAAGGCATGTGTTTTAGATTATAACAACATTGCGCATGTGCACAATACAGCATTTTAAATTGCGCTAGTTTCTTAGTTGTTGATTCTCAGGTCAGTAAATTCTTCAATGTAGATTAAAAATTTATCATTTTGTTTTATACAAATATACTTTATTTTTAAAAAATATTTAATATTTAAAAATAATTAGTTTTAAAATTGCATATGATTTTAAAAATAATTTCAAATATATTTAAGTCCATTTTAAAAGAGAGATATTATTGCTTTAGTCATGGTGTCAAGTGTCAAAATTTAATGATTCATTTATGGTGATTCATTTTTAGAATGAAATTTTTCTTTACACCATGGTTGTTGCTGCTAATTTTATATTGATATTATTTTAATATTAATTTTTCTAATTTTTTCATTGAAAAAATTTCATTAATATTCAAATTAAAAAATTATCATCTTTATCTTCAAATAATTGGTTGGCAACTTGCAATTCTTCATATTGTATTGCAGCCAAAGTACAAATATCATCCATAGATACTTCCATTTTATTATAGATAAAATACTAAAATAAACATTTTAATATAAATACTGTTTAAATATAACAATAATTTAATTTGAAAAAATTAAAAATATAATCTTTATAATAATGACTAAAGCAATCATATCACTCCTACATTGTAACTAAACTTTTTTTCAAACTAAACTTTTTTTCAACATCTTTTTTCAAAATATATAGTATTAAAATAAAAACAACAAATAATTTATTCTTAGGTTAACATCACATGATCACAAATTCGATAATCCACATGCCTTTGAGAACGCGTCCCAGCTGAAAAAATCCATATGGAAATCCGTAAGGAAACCCGTACGGGGACCCATAAGGGTTCCCGTAAAGGATTCTATACGGGTTTCTGATACTGATATTTGGTCAGGGTTTCCGTACGGGTTTTGATACGGGTTTCCACACAGATTTTTTTTTTTTTATTACTTTTTTTTTATTTATTTAATATCATTATTACTCACTAATATTGTATTCTTCAATAGATTTATTACGAAAATAAATTATTTACAATAAAATTATCAAAGAAAAAAATTTGGTTTGACTGGGATTCGAACCCACGACCCCAGGCATCACAGGCAGACACTCTACCACCTGAGCAATTGAGCGAGTATGCACCAAGACTTTAATTAAACTTGTTTAATATACAACTTATTGTTGGTTAAGCCCTTTAATTTAGATGAAGCTTCGACAAAATTTGTTTTCGATTTAGATAATGTAATACAATTGCTCGCGCTTGCGTGCTGAGAGAGACTAGTTAAAAATCAAATATAAAACAGTTGTTAAAGTAGTTTAATTTAAGTCTTGGTGCAAGCTAACTCAATGGCTCAGGTGGTAGAGTGTCTGCCTGCCATTCCTGGGGTCGTGGGATCGAATCTCAGTCGAACCAAATTTGTTTCTTTGATAATTTTATTCTAAATAATTTATTTTCATAATAAATCTATTGAAGAATACAATATTAGTGAGGAATAATGAAAAAACATACCGTTAAAAAAGTAAAAATTAACGACGAGTGGTTTTTATCTGTCTGAATCTATCTAACAAAGAGTCAAAATTTCTGAAATCGGACAGAAAAACAAAACTTTCGAAATTCGATAGCCTTTGTACGCAAAAGTCAAGTGTTATGCTTTAAAAAAAAGCCAGTAAAGTTTTTTTTTTAAATAATAATTTTTCTAAAAGTTATAAACAATCAAACTTTTAGGTGACTATTTTTTTAAATCGCCATTTCTAGAGAACTATTTAATAAAAGTTTACAAAATTTTAACAACGACTTCACAAATAAGTAAAGAATTGAATGATAAATAAATTAAAAAAAAAAAATTTAATTTGTTTATAAAAAATTAATTTTTTAATAAACAAATGAAAATTTAATAAACTTCTCATATGGGTGGGCCAAAATTTTTTCAACGATATTTTTCTTTAAAGTGTTACCTAGAAGTACGTGAAAAAAAATTTTGGTAATATTCACAAGAACAAAAGTTGTGAATTTTTAAAGACCGCAAAACGAGCGCTGCGACGAGCGCGGCGAGGTGACGGAGCCACGGCGCACGACGCTACCGCTTCACGCGCGCTCGCATAACTATTTACATTTTCCAATTATTTTCAAAAATTGGGTTTCTTAATGACTGCGTTTTTACTTACCGTAAGTATGCTAATAAAAAATTTACTTTATATTTACATATAAATTTATATTCAAAAATATAAGTTTATTCATTACAAAATTATTTTTCGATTTCTAACTAATTTTGTTTTATTAAATACGAATTTATCACTACATTCTATGAACAAAAAATTGTTTGTGAGCTGAAATAACTTTACACTTTAATTTTTTAGTATTTACTGGTATGTAACAGTGGAATTGGCGTGTCCCTTTAATGGTTTTGGCTTTCGAGAAACGTGGCTCGAGTTTTTTTTTCATTTCTTCATACTCTTTCGTCATGACCATGCCAAAATTAATTTTTTTAAAAAATTTTTCAGCCCATTCAAAAAGAGTTTTTGTAGTTGTAATTTGGATGTTATTTTGTAAGCTTGCTCGATAAGCGTTTCTTTTTACGCATCCACCTATGCCATCACAGGCACCTTTTCCGTGTGAAGTAGCAAAGAAGTGCCATTCAGCTGAAATTTTGAAGTCCTCTCGGTGATGTAATAAATTTAAAAAATTAAATTTATTTTTATACTGCGACCCCGCGCCATCAGAAAAATAAAATAGTTTTTTAACGTTTTTGGTACCAAATTTTTTTTTCAAAAAAGAAATCATTTTTGCGTTGTGCAAATATACTCCTGTAGCGTCATGATTTTCGACTTCTGACAAAACCACATAATTGATGTTTCTCACAACATTATTTTCTTTGCAATAAATTACATACACATGCAAAGAGGCTTGATCTTTGGACCAGTGTTGTGACTGTATAGCATCTTGTACATGAAATGAATAATTTTCTGAAAAATCCAGAGTAACCAAAAACTCTCCACTCTTCAGTGAATTTTTCAGCTTTTCAAGATACGCTGCTTGTGATTGGGCTATGTAATCATGTTTCAACACAATTGGGAGATCTTCTGCAAGACTTTCCGTAAAAATCTGTATATTTTCAGTTTTACTTAACAGTTGGCACCTTTTAAAAAAAAGAGACAGTATGAAAAAATAATAAAATTAAACAAAAAAATTATTTTTTAGAAATTATATAGTTTACGAAACCTGTCTGTTGTGACCCATTGATTATAAGTGATGCTGTCTATTTCACATTTTTGTAAATTTTCTGTTAAATCTTTGATAACTTGATTCGTTCCGGGACATTTTCGACAATCTACAAGAAAGCAATCAGTAGTTGGAGTTGAGCAAATAATGTTTTTCAACCATTCTCGATAATTTACAGTAAAATTAATTTTCTTTTTTAGTAGTTCTCGTTGAAGTCCATTTATCTTAAGTCTTAAATTGCCATGTATTTTGCACACGCACACATTATGCGTGCCTTTAGCTCCGACTAATATGCACTGCGGTGGTCTGAGATGCCTAAATACTGCCAATGATATTTTTTCTTCAGGGTACTTTTTTATAAATTCAGTGTGTAGGTCTTCTAAGTTATCCATTAATAAACGTTTCTAGGAATAAACATATTTACTTGTAAATAAAAAAAAAACTGAATAGAAAAAAGACTGAATAAAAAAAAAAATATTGTAAACGAATACGTCAGAATTATCGAAACTACCGAATGGGAAGATAAATCGCAAGATAAAAGAGAGAACCCAAAAATAATGTCAGCATTTTATTCGTAATGTAATTGGTTGAAAAACAAAATTTAAAATTTAAATTTTTATTTTTAATTTGTATATTACAATTCAATTAAAACATTTAGATAATAGATTCGCAATTTGATAAAAAATAATATTTATTTAATCAAGTGTTCCAAATTATCAGATTAAAATCATGAAAATAATAATAATTAGTATATAAACAAAAACAATGAATTAATAACCACGAAAGTTTAATACAATTCCGCGCGCTTGCGCGCTAAGAGGAATAGTGAATAAAATTAATCTAAAACTATCAATAATAGTTTACCTGCTCATGATGACGTTCTCCATCAACAATTACTGACTTGTAATCTTTTACACCGGGCATCACTCTACTAATATCATCAGACAGATAAAAATCTTTGACTTTTTCAAGAAGATTTTCATTTAATCCTCGACCCGTTTTTTTATCAGGACGAGATGCGCATCCTTTTTCTATTTGTAATTTTTTTGCAGTCGTGACCATGTATTTAGTAACCCCAAATTCTTTTACTGCTTCTCGAATCGTCCAATTATTAATTGGAATTGTAGTAAGCAAACAGATTTTTTCTCCTCTTGAGGCATTAGATAATCTCAACTTAAAATCTTCGATCCAAGTATTTACATTACTTTTAAAGATTGCGTTTCGAAAATTTTGGTCATTTTCTATTAAGTTCAAATTAATTTTTTTAGCTGGCGTAGCAACAATTACTTCGTGAATTTCAGACGCGAGCTTTTTTCTTTTTGCCAACTGATCTATTCTATAGCATGTATAGTCTTCATCACCTTTCGTCAAATCTACAATCTGCTCTTCTTCACTTTCTTCTTGATCTTTTCCTTCATCGCCCTTATCAGTTTCTTTTTTTTCAAAGTTCTGTTTTTCCAATTGAATCGTTTCTTTTTTTTCATAAGCTTGGGTCTTACAGGAAGCACAAATGTAACAACCGAATAACTCTTTTAACTTTGGATCGCAATTTTCCGATATAAACTTTAAATTTTTTCTGTAACAACTATGACCCTTTTTTTTCAACGGATTACAGCACTTTGGTGGAGGAGTCATAATAAAAACACACAAACTGAGAATAAACAACCGAAAACAACGCTAATCTTGCAGCAATGCAGGCTTCAGAGGCACACGTGTTTTTCTCATTGAACAAAAAAAAACAATCGAATAAAACAATTGAGCTACTATTGTTTAAGCGCGCCATTTTTGCCGCTTAGCCAATGATTTCAAACTTTTAAATAAGGGAGTGAAAGTGTGTTTTTTTCCAAAAAAATGTTTAAGATTTTCGAAATGTTAATTGAAATATTTGCTTAAAGAATATATAGTGATAAATTCGTATTTAATAAAACAAAATTAGTTAGAAATCGAAAAATAATTTTGTAATGAATAAACTTATATTTTTGAATATAAATTTATATGTAAATATAAAGTAAATTTTTTATTAGCATACTTACGGTAAGTAAAAACGCAGTCATTAAGAAACCCAATTTTTGAAAATAATTGGAAAATGTAAATAGTTATGCGAGCGCGCGTGAAGCGGTAGCGTCGTGCGCCGTGGCTCCGTCACCTCGCCGCGCTCGTCGCAGCGCTCGTTTTGCGGTCTTTAAAAATTCACAACTTTTGTTCTTGTGAATATTACCAAAATTTTTTTTCACGTACTTCTAGGTAACACTTTAAAGAAAAATATCGTTGAAAAAATTTTGGCCCACCCATATGAGAAGTTTATTAAATTTTCATTTGTTTATTAAAAAATTAATTTTTTATAAACAAATTAAATTTTTTTTTTTTAATTTATTTATCATTCAATTCTTTACTTATTTGTGAAGTCGTTGTTAAAATTTTGTAAACTTTTATTAAATAGTTCTCTAGAAATGGCGATTTAAAAAAATAGTCACCTAAAAGTTTGATTGTTTATAACTTTTAGAAAAATTATTATTTAAAAAAAAAACTTTACTGGCTTTTTTTTAAAGCATAACACTTGACTTTTGCGTACAAAGGCTATCGAATTTCGAAAGTTTTGTTTTTCTGTCCGATTTCAGAAATTTTGACTCAAAGTAAATTTCTTTGATCCGTCAGAGTAGCATCATAAAAAAGTAATTAATTGATAGAATTTCTTAACTTTCAAAAATATATGATCTTTCTAAAATTAAAAGTTATATTTTATTTATATTTGTTGTTTACTTTATACTAATCTATATAATTTATTGTTTACAATTTTAAGGCTTTACTATTGACAGAAGTAAACTATTGACTGAAATAAAATCAGACAATAATAACGACAAGTTTTTCTTCGTGCCTATATTGATTAAATTAACTTATTGAACTTTATGCAATTTATCAAGATTTATAATATTAATTAATTCTTTACAATTTTTATTATTTGTAATATAAACTATTGCCTGAAGTAAAATCAGGAAATAATAACGACGAGTTTTACTGCGTTCCTTTATGAACTTAAATATTTATAATATAAATATTTAATAAATAATTTGTTTATTAAGTTTTAAAAATTTAAATTAAAAAAGGGAGTTTCTATGTCGATAAAACCATTTTGATACTTGACGAACCCATGCAGTCTCAAACTAAAATTTATAACGTTGCACATAAAGGAAGATATCAATTTCCTTTATTTTAACGAAAAACTGAATATGGGCAGTGTTTTGCTAATATGACCTTCTGTTTTTGTATAAACGGCAAAGAAATGGGTTCGTCGAGTATCAAAATGGTTTTATCGACATAGAAACTCCCTTTTTTAATTTAAATTTTTAAAACTTAATAAACAAATTATTTATTAAATATTTATATTATAAATATTCAAGTTCATAAAGGAACGCAGTAAAACTCGTCGTTATTATTTCCTGATTTTACTTCAGGGAATAGTTTATATTACAAATAATAAAAATTGTAAAGAATTAATTAATTTAATCATTTTAAGGTTACAAATGAGTATTTGCTACATTTCAATGTAAATTTACATTAAAATAAAGTTTTGCAATGTACATTTAAAAAATAGGTAAATACTAAATTGAATTTTTTTTTTTTACATATAAAATTGATTTCCCTTGGACTTTTATAGGTTCTGGTTTATGTCGTAGTTTTACATCAGAATAATTGGATATATCTTAGTTATTGTTAAATTATTTAGAATTTGTTAAGTTCGTGAAATAATTTATTAAGACATATTTCAACAATATTAATGATTTATTTATGGAGTTTGGTTTTTTGAACTTGTGGACAAAAAGGAAATACATTTAAATATTTACCGAATTTACGCAATAAAATCTTTAAAAAATACTTTTAAAAAAGTAATATTTACGGCGATTGGTTTTTTAAAAAGGAATCTAAATAAAAAATTATACGCTAAGTATGATCTTTAAAAAATACTTTTAAAAAAGTAATATTTAGGGCGATTGGTTTTTTTAAAAGGAGTCTAAATAAAAAGTTATACGCTAAATATAATAATCTTTTTTTGAAAATGAATTAATGAAAGAAGTGAAATCAAAAAATTTATTACGGACGACTTGAGGCCGAATTACTTATTATTTAAAAATAATTTCTCTTCTAAAAGATGATCATATTATGTTGAATCACCTTCAACATACGTAAAGTTAACAATTTTTCAATTATAGCACATACATGGGAAAACACATGCAAATTCCACACAACTCAAACACTCTTTAAAATTAAAAATTAAAATATGTTGTTAAGAAACACACTGAGCATTCAAAATATAATTTAAAAAATACAGGTATCAATGATTTTTTTCGAGATAATTTAGTTCAAAGAATATTAAATTTTTACAGGTCAAGTATAGCCATACATTGTGATTTAGTTGATTTCTAACTTAATTACAACATATTTTAATTTCAAAAAGTGTTTGAATTGTGTGCAATTTGCATGTGTTTTCCCATGTATGTGCTATAATTGAAAAATTGTTAACTTTACGTATGTTGAAGGTGATTCAACATAATATGATCATCTTTTAGAAGAGAAATTATTTTTAAATAATAAGTAATTCGGCCTCAAGTCGTCCGTAATAAATTTTTTGATTTCACTTCTTTCATTAATTCATTTTCAAAAAAAGATTATTATATTTAGCGTATAACTTTTTATTTAGACTCCTTTTAAAAAAACCAATCGCCCTAAATATTACTTTTTTAAAAGTATTTTTTAAAGATCATACTTAGCGTATAATTTTTTATTTAGATTCCTTTTTAAAAAACCAATCGCCGTAAATATTACTTTTTTAAAAGTATTTTTTAAAGATTTTATTGCGTAAATTCGGTAAATATTTAAATGTATTTCCTTTTTGTCCACAAGTTCAAAAAACCAAACTCCATAAATAAATCATTAATATTGTTGAAATATGTCTTAATAAATTATTTCACGAACTTAACAAATTCTAAATAATTTAACAATAACTAAGATATATCCAATTATTCTGATGTAAAACTACGACATAAACCAGAACCTATAAAAGTCCAAGGGAAATCAATTTTATATGTAAAAAAAAAAAATTCAATTTAGTATTTACCTATTTTTTAAATGTACATTGCATAACTTTATTTTAATGTAAATTTACATTGAAATGTAGCAAATACTCATTTGTAACCTTAAAATGATTAAAAAAAAGATAAAAATTTTCAATGATTGGTTCATGTTAACTTAGATATATCTAGTTCTTCTGTTAAAAATTACTTTTATATAATTTTATCATTATCCAGAACCCATAAAAATCATAGACATAATTTATTGTTATGAACTACTTTTGAATTCGTTTTGCATACATGATAGATGGACAAACTAAATCCACTTTAAAAATAATGGAGCAAATGCTCATCCATACTTTAAAAATCCATGCCAAATAGAATTCATAATTTTTGGTCCACTGGATACCTAGACCCAAAACTATCTGTTTCTATTGTACTTTTTAATTCTTGTAAAAAAAAATTAACCAATTTTAAAATGTAAAATCACTTTGGCCGCATAACTTAAGCTTGCTTACAGAAAACAAAAAAGATAAAAATTTTTAATAATTGATTCATGTTGACTTGGATATATCTAGTTCTTTAGGTTTAAATTTCTTTTATATAAATTTTATCATTAGTCAGAACACATAAAAATCATACACATAATTTACTGTTATGAAGTACTTTTGAATTCATTTTGCATACATAATTGATGGACAAACTAAATCCACTTTGAAAATAATGAAGCAAATGCTCATCCGTACTTTAAAAATCCATGCCAAATAGAATTCATAATTTCTAGTGTACTGGATACCTAGACCCAAAACTATCTATTTCTTTTGTACTTCTTAATTAACCAATTTTAAAATGTAAAATCACTTTGGCCACATAACTTAAGCTTGCATACAGACAACAAAAAAGATAAAAAATTTTAATAATTGATACATGTTGACTTAAATATACTTATCATTAACACCCTGAGTGAATGTAACAGTTACAATCAAAATTAAAATTCATTGTCAGACATCAAGTTTATTTTAGAAAAAAGGTGGGATTACAAAACTTTCAGACATCAAGTTTATTTTTGAAAAAGGGTAGGATTACAAAACTTTAACAGTTCAAGTGTATTGGCTCAGAGCATATACATTTCTATGATGATTCTATGAAATTAAGCGATAATGCGTATGACAATGACATTATGTGCTGCAATTGCACCTTTTGCAATTTGCAAGTTGGGTGAATTATAAAAAAGTAATTTGCAAGTTCAACCTGACACACACACACACACACACACACACACACACACACACACACACACACACACACAAACACACTCATTCAGAAAAAACTTTATTTTTAATATTGCCAATATGTACCTCCAGCCATCAGGTCCCCAACACAACCACAGCACAATTATTATCAACTCACAGGGCACACCACAATAATTGAAAAATCTTTGATGATGATCATAGAAAGACTGTAGAGATTATTTATTTTATACTCTTTTATTGAAATTAAACAAATTAATAATTATAAATTCTACCACTTATTTAATATATAATGAAAATAAGGGTCTTCAGTACTGTTGTTATTCTATGACAATCAATTATTTATAAAAAAGTTATTGCTCATAACACATTACAAGCTGCTGTGCTCAGCGGCTCCGCAGTCAGCTGTAGTCAGCTCATGAGTCAGCTGTAGGGAGCTACTAATTGATACAGCGCCACCAGTCGCCTCATGGCTACAGGCTCCGGCCTACATGCCCCCGTCTGCCGCTGTAGGTAAGCAGTAAGAGTGAGACAGCAAAAATAGACACGCCCACCGCATACGTCACGTCCGGTTAAGTCTACAGAAAGCGCAGGCAGAGAGACCGGATGCTCGAAACTGAAATCGAATGTCCCCTGACTACCGTGAGCCAAAGGAAATCAGCGTTTCGAAAAATGAAACGTTCATAACTTTTCAATGCGGGCTTTGTTCGGGATAATTTTTTTTTTTTAATTACTCAGGGGATCATCAGCTACGCGCGGGATGTATAATATAAATGAAATAATCATGCTAAAATAGTTTTTCTTTGAAGCGTCCTAACCTAAAACCAAAAATCAAAGTATATAAAGCCCTGCAGGCTTTCACGGCAGTCGGTTTAAATAAAAAAAACCAAATCGCCGTTGAAGCCCGATTGGGCTTTAGGATATTATAAATCTTGATAAATTGCATAAAGTTCAATAAGTTAATTTAATCAATACAGGCACGAAGAAAAACTTGTCGTTATTATTGTCTGATTTTATTTCAGTCAATAGTTTACTTCTGTCAATAGTAAAGCCTTAAAATTGTAAACAATAAATTATATAGATTAGTATAAAGTAAACTACAAATATAAATAAAATATAACTTTTAATTTTAGAAAGATCATATATTTTTGAAAGTTAAGAAATTCTATCAATTAATTACTTTTTTATGATGCTACTTTGACGGATCAAAGAAATTTACTTTGTTAGATAGATTCAGACAGATAAAAACCACTCGCCGTTAATTTTTACTTTTTTAAAGGTATGTTTTTGTTAGATTTTATTTCTTTCGCAAGGCAGACCACAAATCATAAGTTTCATACATTTTGATAATTAATAATGTTATTTCTTTAAAAAAAAAAAAAAAAAAAAACCGATAGTCGAAAATAATCTAGCGCACGTAATCACGTAATGATAAAGTTTCAATAGTTATTTACGCAGTGAAGGGGACTACCTATGCCGTGTTTCTTAGGGTCGGATGATGCCGGGGGATATGGGGGGGGGGGGTCGACTTAAAAAAAAAAATAAAAAACTTTTTTTTTAACAAAACAATGTATTTTTTAGTGATTGAAAAAATTTTTTTTATAAAAAAAAACTGAATTTTATTGTAATTAAAAAAACAAAAATTTTTAATATTAACCTGAAATTCTCATAAATAGCTGTGTGTGGTATGTATGTATAAATTTTTGTCAGCAAAAATTTTCAAAAGTAGTTTTGATTGACTAAAATTTTGCCATCTATAGTATAGAAAATAATTAAAAAAAATTTTTTTTTTTTTACTATGATTAAAGCTCTTTCCTGCTGGATTTAACTTAATTGTTACTAGTTCTCTGATAACAGAGATCACAAAATGAAAGTCATAAACTTCTAAGGAAATTAACAATAAGTTATTTTTTTAAACTCAAATAAGCCTTTTTTTTTAAACTCAAAAAATTAACTTAACAAATTTTACTTTTTATTTCATTTGAATCTGAATCAAAGAACAGTGCCCTTTATGTTATATTAATAGTTTGGGAAAAAAATTAGTCGCCTGAGTCTCTGTATTCAATAAAACTTATTCATTTGAATGATATTAGCCAAAAAATCCCTGCGATAGAGACTAATATGGAAAATTATACTTTTATAGTTAAATGAAACAAGAGCTTAGGTTAATCTACTTGTTACTAGTTCTCTGATAACAGAGATCATCAAATGAAAATCATAAACTTATAGTGAAACTAACAAAAAGTTATTTTTTTAAACTCAAAAAATTAACTTTAATTTTACTTTTTTTATTTTATTTGAATCTGAATCAAACAACAATGCCCTTTATTTTATATTAATAGTTTGGAAAAAAAATAACTCGCCTGAGTCTCTGTATTCAATAAAACTTATACAATTGAATGATATTAGCCAAAAAAGCCCTGCGATATAGACTAATATGGGAAATTATACTTTTACAGTGAAATAAAACAAGGGCTTAAGTTAATCTGATTACAATTGTATTTTAAAGCAGTTTAAAAAATTGACTACAAAAATATCAGTATTCTTAGGAGAAAAAAAACTATCAGCATGACTGTCTTATGGAGTTTAGTAAAACCGATTCAATACAATAGAATGGTAATTTTTTAGTTTAAAAAAAAAAAGATAATATTTAAGGGTCTCTATAGCAACACCTTTTTAATAATTTGATAATCAAATTTTTTTTATTTAACTACAATTTAACTGTATTCAATTAGCATAGATAAAAAACCACTTTGATCAAGTCAAATTGTTTTGGAATCAATTCTTAATCAATATAACCTATATCACCCAAACTAGACACAATTCATTCACTCAATGATACACAATAACACAACACAGATGATTTATCAAGAATTGTAGTAAAAAACTTTTTGATTGTAAAGTAATTGTTTTAAAAAACCATTTATTAAAATTACTTGATCTTGTTAATTGATTGATACTAGTGTCAACTGTCAAGTCAAGATCAACACTTAATAATTTTATGAAATTTCTAAATAACAGATCAGCTGCTTGCTTCTGCACCATGTGAGGCCCTCGGCCTTTTGCATACGCGCACCTTGCCTGCGCAACCTGCTCGCATGCCTTGCCTTGCTGCAGGCTGCAAGAGTGAGACAGAGCGAGTTAGGCCGCGGCGCAGCGTCTTGCAGGGGAGCATGCAAAACCGGATACGGAAACGCTGGTCTGAATGGAAATCTCCTGAATCGGCAGCAAAGAGAAATCAGCAAGTTGAAAATTGAAACGCTGATAACTTTTTAACGTGGAACTTTTTCGGGACAAATTTTTTTTTTAATTATTCGGGGGATCATTGGCTAGGCGCGGGATATTAAATAAAAGAAAAATAATCATCCTAATATTGTTTTATAGTGAACGACATAACCTAAAACAGAAAGTAAAAAGCGGTACGCTTTTACGGGAGTCGGTGTTTAAAAACCAACTCGCCGTTAAAGTGCTACCGCACTTTAGGATATTAAATATATAAAAAAAAAGTAATAAAAAAAAAAAAAATCTGTGTGGAAACCCGTATCAAAACCCGTACGGAAAACCTGACCAAATTTTTTTCTTCGATAATTTTATTCAAAATAATTTTATTATTAATAATCTTATAAAAAATAATATATCAATATCTAATAATAAAATTAAATAAATTAAAAAATAGTGTGAAGATAAAATTAAAAGAAAAAAAAAAACCCGTATGGAAACTCGTATGGAAACCCTGACCAAATATCAGTATCAGAAACCCGTATGGGGTCCTTTACGGGAACCCTTAAGGGTCCCCGTACGGGTTTCCTTACGGATTTCCATATGGATTTTTTCAGCTGGGGTACGTAAATAGACTGACCGCTCAAACATTTCACGAATTGACCAGATGAGTTGGACAATTCGTGAAATGCCCAAGTTCATCGATTGCCCGTAACAAGTATACAAAGAAAAATCATTTATGAATTTTTTCACTATATATAGTAGCGAGATTTAAAAGATTTATTATTTTTTCCAAGCTTTTAATTTAATAATCAAAAACTTTATTAAAAAAATGTTATGAACTTTTTATGTTACCAGGTTTCTTTAACATTTTATGACAATTTTTATTGATTTATTTATTTGTTTATTTTTATTGTTAAAGTTATCTATAGTAATTATTGTATACCTGATTGTATCTCAGCATATTCTGAAAGTGGGGCAATAAATTCATTTTATTTTTTCTTATTGAATTTCTTCAGTAGCCATTTAAATATAATTAAAGTTGAATGTAATCGAATTATTATGATCTGTAAAAAAGGAGAAAAAGATATACCACAAAGAAAGAGCTATTATTATATACATACAATTTATAAAATATTGTCGCTATACTTATCTGAGGCTTAAAAATGAAGATCTCCAGTAGATAAAACAGAGCGGGCCATGCCCAGAGCGGGCCATGCCCAGAGCGGGCCATGCCCAGAGCGGGCCATGCCCAGAGCGGGCCATGCCCAGAGCGGGCCATGCCCAGAGCGGGCCATGCCCAGAGCGGGCCATGCCCAGAGCGGGCCACGCAGCAGAGCGGGCCATGCACAGTGCGGGTACTGCGCACTACGGTTACTACGCCCTCGAGCTATTCTGCCGCTCGCCTCGTTCTGCCGCGAGCATGCTGCAGCCGCTACGGTTAGTGCGCCCTCGAGCTATTCTGCCGCTCGCCTCGTTCCCCTACTAGTTTCTGCCGCTCGCATGCTGCAGCCGCTGACCAGCGCCTATCTTACGGCAGCCTGATCCGAGTATTAGATGCTTTGAAAGTTATTTAATGAGTTAATCCCCGGTCCTTTTAAGGACCAACAATATTTTCAACGTACAACAAATTTATTGAATTATTTCTAATGAAATAAATTAAGAAAAACAGTTTATTTTTAAAAAAATCATTTATTAAAAAATTACTTAAAACTATGGTACATTATTATTAACTTAAAACATTATTACAATTCAATTAAATTTTTTTCTTTTTCTTTAATTTTTTCAAATTTAATCTTTTTTTCATTTTTCTTTTCATAAGCTTTTTGTTCTTCTTGAAGTTTTTGAAAGCTTTTATATTGATCATCTTGTCGATTTTTTTCCTCGGAATAACTTTTAAAACCTGAGGATTTTTCATCTTTCATTCTTTCGTAGCCGGAGGAGCTCTGCTTTTGACCCATGTTGAATGTGAAGTGAATAAAATTGAGAAAACCAAATGTATTTATACCCACTCCATGGGTTTTTCCGATTCTTGCGCTTCTTTTTCTACAATAAATTTTTTTAAAAGTCTCACGTTGTGCAGCGCGCAACACGTTTTAAACTTTCCATTATGATTTTCACAAATTGTCACTAATTTAATTTCATTCAACGGAGGATACGAGTACGCAGCCACATCCTTTACGTTATACCTGAAGCGCTCCAACCATTTTTTCTTCATCGAACCTGCAACGTAAATCTCAGTGGCGTCTTTGAACGAATCGCGAATAAGTTCTCCTATCGATGTGTAGGGAAGAGAACCAGTGTTCCAATCTAACCCGTGATAGTTACGCTGCAAGTCGGAATTAATATTTTTATAATTTTTTGTTAGATGATTCCACGAGTAGGGTGCATTGAAAAAAAGTACTACGGGGTCTGCATCTTCATCGAGTGGTACGAATGAAAACTCTTTGATGATGTACTCGTGTTCTCTCCGAATATTACGTCCTTCTTTTATGGTACTTCCAGGCTGCACGAAGCAAGTCATGTCTACCACGTAGCGCATCTTGAAGATTAATGCGTGATGAAAAAAACTTGTACCTTTCTTTTATACTAATTTTTTTACATCCCCGCTAACCGAATTGTATTGTACGATTCGATCGTGTAAAATTAGACAGTAAGCAGCAGTCTGTGCAGGAAAATTTTCTCTCGAGTCGAGTTCTATTCGTACGTCGACCGGTGCACTTTTCAAAGATTCGTTTTGTTTGGAGCAATCGATTACAATGAGAGGAATTTTTTCGATGAAGTCTGTTTTAGTTAACGTTGGTTCAGCATCTTTTCCATAATACGAGATTTGAAAGTTGGCGTACATATCGTAAAGTATCGCGTACTCATTCTGATTGATGTTGAGATTTAAATTATTGTAAGGATAGTATTGAGAGTTTAAAAAAAGTTTTACGTTACTTAAATTACAGTGATCGAAAAGACTATAGTTTTCACTATTCACTGATTTTTTGTTGGTCTGTAAACCTACGATGACAAAACGAGGTTTTTCTAATTGATTTGAAGTTTTTACAGTCCAAACGTGTTTGGTTGTTGTGGGTAGCAATGGATACTCGAAAAATTCTTTAGACCTGAAACTCATGGTAATTGCACGATCTTTTCCAAGAAATTTAAGCAAACTTATTCTGTGTGAATCTGATATTAAAACGTAAGGCATTAGCCATTCAATCTTTGAGATATTAATATCGACGACTTCAAATGCTTCGTTACCTGCTTTTGTTTGTATTATAGCATTCAAATCATTTCTCGATCGAGTGATGATTAACTCGAGCTTCACGTTAACTACAATCTTACGATAATCTTCTGCAAAACCTAATATATAACTGAGAGGAATGAACACGTCAAAGTACCCATCCTCGTTGAGTATCTTTTTTTTCTTATCATCCGAATGACCATACCATCCTGAATTTTCAGCAATCAAACTTTGATTAGGATTAAAAGATAACCAATTTTTCATCACCGTGGTTAAACCCACGTTTTTACACCGATCTATTTCAATTCCATTTAACTCTAATCGAACATCGTCGAATAAATGACAAATACCGTTATTAACAAAAAATGTATTTTTCGGTGCTTTTTTCGTAGCGGTATCGGTGAGTTGACCGCAAATATGAAGAATGCTCCGCGATGGTAAAAGGCACAGATCTTGATGTTGTATAGCGATACGAATTTCATCACTGTTGCCATAATTTGCTGCTGTATACGGTTGGTGAGCGTGTATCTCGTAATGAGAGATACTTTCATCAAACGCTACAGGATTTTGAATGCTTAGAATGTCTTCCATTTTTTTTAAAACAGCAAAAGAATATGCAAGTTACTTTCCACCAGGAACTACTTTTAAGCCTAGACTTTTGAGAAACTGGACATTCGCTCGTGTTAACACTTTGAGAGTTCGTTGGCGACTGACCGAAGAAGTGCATTTTGTGTTATTTTTATATGTTTTGGTTTGGAATCCTCCACCGTGAAAGACAATACCCATTATGAAGCTTTTATATGAAGTCGAATCGTTATATTTTCTTCGAGAAAGTTAACCAACTCACCGTCTTGATCGACCACGCGCAACTGAATGTAATCAATACAGGGTACTGTTATAGGTAAGTAAATTACTTGCGAAGGAATTTCGATTATTTTGAAACCAGGATCAGCCACTGGATAAAATTCGTGAATTGTGTGAACTTTTTTGTTATTAACGTACGCTCCGCTCGTGATGTTGCACTCGACTCTTATTGAATTTATTGTAATTATATTTACGTGTGTGTCGGAAATGTGATGATTATTTGCGGAAAGCAGACGATGACTGAATCCTAATATTCTAGCGATTGAATCTCGCGGACGGAAATCAATTTCAGCAGTGCACTTGATTTCACAGTGTAACGTGGTTTCGTTAGGTTTTAAAGAGAGTCCAGTATTTATTTTTCTCTGTTTAAGAGTTTCTTGAATATGTTTTTCTATGTTATTAATTTCGTAACAACCGATTGGAAATTCGATCACTTGATCGCCGATATAAAATTTGTTGCACCCAAAGTCGATGTTTGGAGTAGAATTGAAAGTTAAAAATTCAACTAATCCCAAAGAGTAATTTTTATGTGGTGATAATTCAATCGGAGGGTAATACTGAGCTTCTAAAACTGAAGAAAATGCTGACAAAGTAAGCGTAAAAGAGTCCATGATAGTTTGACAGCGGGTAAGCTAAAGCAGCTCTTTATATACCTTTTATCTGGCCGCTTAAAAATTTCAAACATAAATGTCCACAATTATACGTATTAAAATCTTGATATTTTTCAGGATTATATTTTATATTGTCTACATTTAAATAATTCATTAATTCAATCGGAGGGCTTAAATCACCAAAGCTATTGAAGTAAACGACATCTTTTCCTCGCTTACGGTATGCACACCAATGTGTACCAGGTCCGCTATCGTTATCAAGGTTTATAATACCAGATTCGCGATAACGAGGACTTGATAAAGGTAATTTATTTTTCATAAACACGCCTCGAAAATGAGGAATTTTCAATTTATTAGCGTACTTGATTAAATCAAAATTTGTCAGCGGACGATCGGGTAATTTTATTTCCGGCTTTTTTTTTTTAAACCCTTGCCGCTATATCGTTTTAAATACAAACCAAGACCTGTCTTGTATCGTTTCAGGTATAAACCTTTTCCCAAGGCTATTGCTTCCATGGTTTTATTATGTCTTTTACTTTCATCCAAATTTTGACGAGCTGATTTAGCTTCGTTGATCGCTTTGTAAACCCCTGCAGCTCCTCCTGCGAGAGCCCCGGTTGCACTAAGTCCTGCGAATAAAGGCACAAGAGGTAAAAAACCTCCTATTTTTGACGACACCGGGAGAATACGTGGAAATTTTATTTTGTTTTTACCTCCCGATTTTTTTATGGCGGTTCTAGCAGCTTTGAGTGCTGCAGTGATTACACTTTTCGGTGACTTACCTGCAACTCCTGTCTTAGAAGCTGTTTTTATTATACTATTAAACGACGTCATTTTTTTACATCTTTTTTTACACTTCTTTTTAGATTTCTTTCTGGATTTTTTCAAACCCATACCCAATTTTGACTTTGCTTTCATGATATTGGTGACCGCGTACGCGGACGCTTTTTCTCCTAATGACGCGTCGTTGGAAATGACTTTTCCCCAAGCTTTATCAGCTAAAACTCCGTCTGCTGCGTTTCTGGCAGCGATACTTTCTTTATTTTTCGAGTAAGCGACGTCGTGCTCTTTACACGCAGAATCGAGTTGGTTAATCGGTTGATCACCGCGAGCTAGTCTAGCGGCTAATTTTGTGCCGGGTCCGCAGTAATTATATCCAGGTAAGTGAAGCTCGAAGGGAAGTTTGTTAATAATTTTATTTATCAACCCGTATCCTCGCTTCTTTTTCTTTTTACCGTATATGATCATTCCTTTACGAAGGTCGATTTACGACTAAACTATAATCTATAAAAACAAAGTATTTATACCAATCACCTCATTCTCATTTACAATCTCACACGATCAACATGGAATTTATTCAAAATAACGTTAAATTACCAGTGGGAAATTTTGACGTCCTCGCTGAACGGGGAAAAAAAGAAAATCGTCACGGTGATTTGCTTCCGAGCAGCATTAGAGCGGTCATTTCTGGTCCGTCGGGGTATGGAAAAACGAACAGCATGCTAACGCTGCTGGTACATCCCAATGGATTAAAATTTGAAAACGTATACGTATATTCAAAGTCATTGAACCAACCAAAGTATCAATTTTTAAAGAAACTTTTGGAACCTATCGAAGGTCTTCAATATTTTCCGTTCTCGGATAGCGAACAAGTCATTGCACCATCCGAAGCTTTACCAAACTCGGTGTTTATTTTCGATGATATTTCTAGCTGTTCGCAAGCTAACGTAAAAGCTTTCTTTTGCATGGGACGTCACAAAAACGTAGACTGCTTTTATCTTTGTCAGTCTTACGCCGCTGTTCCAAAACATCTCGTGAGAGATAACGTAAACTTTTTAATTTTATTTCGTCAAGATGAAATGAACTTGAAGCACATTTACGACGATCACGTCAACAGCGATATGAAATTTGAAAAATTTAAAGAAATAAGTTCAAAGTGTTGGAGCGATAAACATAGTTTTTTAGTCATAGACAAAGAAAAAGATATTAATAAAGGACGTTACAGAAAAGGATTCGATTGTTTTATAATAAATATAACGTAACTTGAAATTCATCAGTCTGCAGCGAGACGTCATAGCGATAGCATGGCTGACTTTATTCGCGAGAAAAATATTCTCAAAGAGCTTGTAAAAGCTCGCGAAGCAGTTAAACGAAAGTATGACTTGATTAAATTTCAAAAGGATAACACCGATCGTGTTTTACAGGAAACGTTTAAACCCATTACCGACCCGCTCTATGAATTGGTTGAAAACAAAAAACGTATAAAATTAGATGAAAGCTTTGATCGAAGCTCAGTATCGGATCAAAATTTTTCAACTGCAGATTCATCGTTAAATGAAAAATCAATTATTGATGAAAATGAAGATCACGACTCCATCAAATTTTTTAATCAGTCTGAAAATACGAATAGCGCTGGTGAAGTAATACAAATCAAAGCTGCCGAGCAAGATAATTTATATGGCTTGAAGAAAAGAACGAAAAATGGATATCAACTTGGAAATGCGATTGTGAAATTTGAAAAAGATAATATAATTGTTAATAACAAAACTTATCCCAGAACTCAAGGTCTGTTCGAACTCGTTGTTTATAAAAACCCGAAAAATTATGACATTTCCGATACTACTTACTATAAACAAATTCTCGAGCAAACTAGTGCGCATAAAAAAGGAAACGAACCAGGTGGTGAGTTAAAAAAACATGCAGCTAGTAATAAATATAGAAATATAATTGCGGATCTCTTTCAAGCGAGTCCTATAAAATCACGAACACCTTTTAAAAAACATAAAACTGTAATGTTGAGTCGAAAATCGTCGACTCCAGTGAAAAGAGGAGGAGGTATAATACCTAGATTTAAAGTTGCCAAACGCGACAATAAATTTCAGTACGTTTTTTGGGATGATGCAAACGAGCTCGTTGATAGACTACGATTATTAATAGCCGAGCAAGCTGCAGGTAATTTGAGTCATACCAATGAAGTACATTCGATTTTAGAAGAGCTCAGGGAGGGTGGGTATATATACTGAACACGCAAGAATTTTTCATCATTATCGCAATGCCTACCGACGTATTCGGAAGAAAAATTGAAAAAATAGCAAGCAGACAAGGTCCTCCTGGCAACGGATTCAAGCTTACTCGAGACGGAAATTACGACGTTGTAAATAAAAGAATTTGTAACTTGGCCGAGCCTGCTAACGCGGGTGACGCGGTTAATTTAAGCAAGCTTCAACGATCCATAAAAGAAGATCATCTTCAGTTAAAAAAAGAAATATCCGACTGGTTGGTTACATTTAAAACGGAAATCAAGCAAATTTTAGAAAATGGAAAAAGTCGTGAATGAAATCCATCGCCCTGCACGCAGAAACTTTCTTCGTAGAAAAGTCAAAATGGTACGTCCTTTGGACACGCTTCAAGCCGATTTGATAGAGATGCAATCATATTCTAGAGAAAATAAAGGTATGCGTTATTTACTTACAGTGATCGATTCGTTTTCAAAAATGGCGTGGGCGCGCGCGGTTAAAACCAAAAGTGGTTTGGACGTGTCAAACGCCATGGAATCGGTGTTGAAAGAAATTAATTCTCCGGTGTGTAATCTTCACGTTGACATGGGAAAAGAATTTTACAATAAACATTTTCAAGATCTTATGAATAAGTATAAAATAAATATGTACTCTACTTACACGGGTCTGAAAGCATCGATCTGCGAAAGGTTCAATCGCACGCTCAAAAGCGAGATGTGGCGTCGTTTCAGTCTCAATGGTAATTACAAATATTTAGATATTCTACAGGATTTAATAGATTCTTATAATAATCGCAAGCATCGTACTATAGGTATGAAACCAAAAGAAGTTAACGCTAAAAATGTACCTTTAATTTTGAAAAGATTGAATAAAATAAAAGTTAAAAAAAGACCAAAGTTTAAAATCAACGATAAAGTTAGAATCAGCAAAGTAAAAAAAATTTTCGAAAAAGGATTCGTCCCCAACTGGAGTAATGAAATATATACCGTAACTGATGTAAATAAAACGTATCCTCCCACCTACAAGTTGAAAGACGCCAGTGATCAACCTATCGTTGGCTGTTTTTACGAGGAAGAAATGATGAAAACCGATTGTCCTGATATTTATTTGATTGAAAAAGTTCTCAAAAGAAAAAATGATATGGTTTATGTAAAATGGCATGGTATTAATGAGAAAACTTGGATACATAAAAATGACTTGTTAAAATAAAAAGAATTGTAGCTTTTGGATCAATAAAAATTTTTATTTTTAAATATACATACGTTTTACATTTTCTTATCTGCAAATTTAATTTTACCATCACCTAGATAGTTTAAAAAAAGATTAGAACTTTCAGCAGCAGTTTTCATATCTTTCAGAACCTTCGGTTCTTGCTCGAAAAGGGTTTGAAATCTGGACGGAAGAAAAACTTGAAACTCTTTATCCAGCGATACGACCACTTTAGGTCCAAATCTTGTTTTTACTTCTCTAAAAGCAGTCACTTTGTACTGCGTTGAAACGTTCAAGTCCGTTAACTTTTTCTTGGGTAAAAAAGTCATTCCACCAACGAGATTTGCACGAGAGAAATCCATTTTTTCTGTAACAAAAAAATCAAACTTTATTAAAAATCACTGTGTACTATTCGATAGATGATTATTAAATAGATTCTTTGATATTAAATAGCTCACCTTTAATGTTGATACTACGGTTAGCTTATATGCAACGTCTCTTCGGAGGAGGTTCGTATCTGTCGAAATCTATGATGAGAATGGGGTCCGAGTCTTGGGTCTCCTGCTTAAATACATTATTTTGAGCTTCCCCCACCCTTTCGTAAATTACTTGTACATCGTCTTCTTCTTCTTCCACTTGCTCGATTTTGTCGTCCTGTTGAGAGAACATTTCTACCTCCGGAAACATGTCAACATCGCTGTCTTCTTTTTGCAAAGTGCAGCCATTTTCTTCTTCCAAAGCATTCTCCGGGATCATGTAATGCCCCCATGCAAGCGTGTGAGTTTTTTCACTCAAAATATACCGCTTGTCGTCCATTGGGCAAATAGCCGTCTTTTCTTCTCTCTCGGTTCGAACAATGTGACGTCTAGACCTTATATTATTTTGAACGACTCTTTTTTGCGTTTCGTGGAAAAGACAGTACTCGTAATCCTCGAAAAGTATTTGCTTTTTCACGACGCCATGTTTTACACCTTTCGCCTTTTTTATAGGCTCTTGACCTTGTATTTTCAAACTGTATAATTTCACGCGAAGCCCAACGTAAGTTTTAATCAGTGCACCTAAGCATAAAAAAAGTATATGAAGAGAAAAAGAATTTGATTTATAATTTTTTTATACCTTTTAGTTCATCTTTGAATAGTCCAAGCTCTTTTTTATTGACTCGCGGTAAACCAAACACGTTATCCTCCGGGTAGTCGTACGTATCAAATTTATCTAGATTTTGTTTCATAAATTCATAAAAGTTCACTCCCCTTATGTGATATATAAATGAATCAGTATCTGAATACATCATTGTAACCAGTGGGCCTAATTTCTTTTTAATGAATGAATAATGAAATTCATACATTATAGTTTTAGAAATTTCAAGGATCGACAGACCCGCGTATATAGGTTTTTTTATCGTTACTTCGGTTGGAGCGAGTTGAATTGCTACTAGATTTTCGTCTATTATGGAAACGCTGTGGAAGTTTGGTCTAGAAATAAGGGCCATTGCACTGTATCTCCCGATCCACTTGTGACAGAGTTTAACGCACTGTCTGTTTCTCGGATTTTCTAACGATTTACCTAGAAAATTTTTTTCGTTCAAACAAAGTTTTTATTTCAATTAAAACAATTCTTACCGAAACAGCTGTTGACGAGCAGCTTGTAAAAATTTTTTTCAAACTCGTTTTTTGCGTTTTTTCTTTTTTCATTATTATACAGAACGTAATCTCTCATCCAGGGCTTTTGTTTGAATTTCAAAGCTCGATGTACTTCTTTTAGAACCAAACCATTTCGCAAGGCTTGCTTTAATACGGTGTAATGAAGGACGTAGCGGTCTTTGTCGTAAAAAGTAGTCATAAGTTTTTTCTGATTTGATCCCCCCAGGTGGCACACGTGATTCGGGTAAAAACGGTAAATCATTGTGCTCGTCGTGAAGCTTTTCCGGGTACGTCATTGAAACTTCTAAAAACATACCCTCGGGAGAATCATCGGGTAAATTGTAAAGCTGTGGATCACTTACGTCCTCCACCCACTCGAATCCGCCATAGGGGAGCATGGACGTCATAACACATCCTGTTTGAGAAAATATAATTATATATTTGTCATAAAAAATGATAATAAACGATAATAAATGAATACATAACATAAAGGTTGTTACAGTCCAAGTACAGCAAAAAGCTCTCTTCTTTTTCAGGATCGTAGTCGTCTAAATACCTGTTATTCGCCTCTGCGTGTCGGTGAGAAGCTTGCGATAAACCTCCTCTTATTCCTTTTTCAACAAACATAAGCATGTCAATATCGGTTAAAAGCTCGAGCTCGAGATCCGGATCATTTTCGTTTTTCTTATATTTCAACAATGCTTGCCAAGTCAGCGAAGGAGTAGAAACAAAATATGCCGGGTCGAGCTGATAGCTTTCCATACTCATCGATCTGAAGCATTGAAAGATCTGAGTCAAAAGCATCACGTCCACTTTCAAGTACAAGTCCGAATACTCTCCTAGAGTTTTACATTCAAAAGTTTCCCACACTTTTTTCGCATGAGAGTAATCTTCGTCGCTGATGTGTGTTTCATTGAGCTTGTTGTAAAAACTTTCTTTGTCGGGCAATCTCGTGGTTTCCAAAGAGGCGAAATTTTCCGTAAAGTCGTAACTGTACACTCCTTTTTTTAACAACAATTCGATTTGATCGGCGCTGTATCCATCTTTGAAAAATTCTTTTTTTATGATGTCGTGTTTAGACAACGTTTTTGCAAGACAATCGAGGCTTGCAGGTAGAAATCTGAAACTGTCTATGAAACAGAAACTGATGTTACTACCCTTGATATGTTTCTTAAAGCTAAGAAAATTCTCCTTCGACTTGGAAAGAAGTTCAATTTTTCCGTCCAAAACCGTTGAAGTCGCAAGCTCTTTGATTAAAAAATGTAAGTCGTAGGACAATCGATGAAAAGTGACGGGCAGACTCCTTTTCTCTCTAAACAACAAATTACAAAAGTTGTGGGCACATCCTCTGTATTCTCCAGTTAGATGCGAATGCTCCTTTACTCTAACCTCTCCAACCTTAAAATTATGAATTAATAAAAAAATATTCAATAAAAAAAAATTTTTCCATAAAAAAAATTACCTTAAACTTTTTTTTACAAATGCTGCACGTATCGGCAAGAAAATGAGCTCGCTGCTGCTCAGGTGTAAGCTCTAACGGCACTATGTTTTTATAAATTTCTTCTACCTGATTTTTTATATCAACTAATTTTAAAATAAACCACTGAGCTGGAGTCATGCACGTCTCATCCTTCTGTCTATAGGATTCATATCTGGAGAGCGAATCATCGTAGCTGCAGTGTAAATAAAAAGCAATGCTGTGAGCTTGGTGCTGCTGAAAAGCTTTTCCTTCGTTAACGGGTTAACGGGTAGTAGTAGAGACTCAATATCGGCGTACAATATGAAGGGACACTCCAGTTGAGCGTTAAACATTGAAAATTTTAATTTATTGTTACTTTTGTCGGGTAAATTAACTTTACATTTATTTACAAGTTCGCATTGAACCTCGTGAGAATCGAGTTTCTCTTGAGCTTTAAACCAATTCATACATCTCGGACACACGTAAACTTTTTTCTTACCCTTTGAAACTTGTGCCGAAAGTAGTCTTGATATGTCTTTAATAAGAACGTAGTGCCAGTCAGTATCAGCTTCCTCCTCCTCTTCCTCCACTTCTTCCATTTCTTCATCATCGAAGTACGATCTTTGAATCAATAAAAGATTAACGTGTTTTTCTTGTTTTTTTGAAGTAAGGTGACAGGGGTTTATTTTAAAAGTTTCTTTACTCTTTTTCAACATGTAAACGTTGACGGAAATCTCGTTTTGAGCTTCGAAGCGGGGCACGTCACGAAGTTTTACCGGAAATTCAATTCCTTCAAAATTAAGCTCGTTTTCATATTGCTTATACTTAGACGAGAGATAAGCATGATTTTTTCTTTCAATTGGATGTAAAGCAGCTAGAACTGACCAAAGAAAGCATTTCTGATCGCGATTTTGAATATTGATGCAAGCTCTCCTTTTTTTTATTTTTTCAGGCAGATCGATGTAAGAGCTTGCGCGAAGTTGATTTAATTCTGCGATATTTATTGTCAATCGAAGAATAGAAGACAGCGAAAAGCCACTTCCCCTCGACTCGAAATCGTCCATTTCGTTTCTTATAGACGCCGCGATGTTATTTTCAAACCATTCATTCAGATTCGTACTTTGATAAATCGACGCGTATGCAGTACTAAAAAACTTAGTTTGAGGTTCCGATTCCTCGTCTGATTTTAATAAAACAAAGTCTGCAGCTAATTCAGCGTTGCATTTAATCGAAGGAAATTCGTTTAAGACTAATTTTATTTTCGATTCGAAAACTTTTTTCGCCTCTTCGAAAAAAGATTCAAGAGTTATGTGAGATAGGTTAGAAATTACCGCAGACCTTATTCTGTTTTCAAAAGCAGAGTTCAAAAAATCCCAGCTTACACCAGCTGTTGATTCTGCAGCTTGAAAATCGTCGATATTTTCCGCAGCTCGCAAATCGCCGATATTTTCTGCAGCTTGCAGATCGCCTCCAATTTTTAAATCTCGGTCTTGAATTTCCCACATCCAGCCTGCACCGTCGATACCGTCCTGCTGCACGTCGACGACCTCCTCGTCGAGAACGTGCTGCACTTCTTCCTCCTGTGCGTCTGCGAAGTGCTGCTGTTCGAGCACTCTACTTACCTGATCCGGCTCGTCTTCTTCCTGACGATGAACGTCAACGATGTGTACCTGTTGGTGAGCATCATGGACGTGTGCAAGTTGCTGTGCTTTTTTTATTAAAAAAAGCAGCTTTTGTTTAATATATAAATATTGACACAGGCAAGTATTAATTTTTTGCTTTATGTGTCTCGAAAATTTATTATTTTCAAGCTCGCTCTCCAATTGCGTTATGGCTGAAGAAACGATATTCATCCATCTTTGAAAGTCTTCGACATCCGCCGTGTCGGCAAATTCTCGAAGACTGCTCATGCAAAGCTTCACTGTAGATTCGTGATAGTTGATGTCCATGTTGAAAAAAATTTCAAAAGAATGATGTTCGAAGGATGATGCTGCTAGCTCGGTTAGGAGAAGAATGATTCTTCGGCTTGAGTCCTGTCTGTTTTATACACTTCCTACCCCTTCTTGGGTGGGAGGGGGGTGGTGCATCGGTAGTAAAAAAAGTATATAATGAGGTCCAAAATTTGACGAAGAGCACATTCATCTTCAACTCATCTGACCGACAAGATTTCAAACACACGCCATGCAGCACGCCGTGGATTTTCAGGCCTTCGTCAGAAGCTCAAACATCCTGGTGCCGAAGGAGCTTGCAATTGTCCCCATCGGAGCTGAAGATGAAAATCCGGTGACGGTGCTCTTCAAGCCGGCGGTTCTTTACAAGAAACTTTTACCGTCGGAGAAGAAAGTCAACGACTTTGCGCAGAATTATCTGCACAAGATTCAGTACAATAGCGGATCAACACCTGCATCTGACCTGCTTAAAATTTTACACAGGAATTTGAAAAATTCAACCTGCATCTTCGTCAAGGGCTATCAAAAAAAAAGACTGCTGGAGGAATTATTGCCTGAGAAGTAAGTAAATTTTATAGCACTTTCACATGAAATTTTTGAAATTTCACTTTTTTATGAAAAACTTCTCCTTTTTTCTTCAGAATCGTTCGAGACCTTGAAGAAGAAGAGTTCAACGCACCCGCGCTTAAAATTATGGTGGAAAACGTCAACGTCCCATGCAGCAATCACACGTCGCACCAGAACATTTGTGCCTTGAGGAACGCGCTTGCGATAAAAAAGTATGTACTTTTATCTCGCCGTCAGCGTGCAGCTTCAGATGGTTTCATGGAAGACCGAGATGAAATTGATGAATTTAAAAATAAAGAAATTATCTACTCTATGTACACGTAAAATGTATTGTTTTCAATAAATTTTTTTTTACTTTAAATTATGATTAACTTTTTTTTCCTTGTGAGTCATATATTTTTACTTTATAAAATTAAAAATTCTTAAAGTTTTTAAAATGATAAAATTAAAAGTTTAATAATAAATTTCATACTGGTTAATTTTCAAATTATTTGTTATTGAAAATCTAATTATTTATTTAATCTTTGTTTTAAATTATAAATCTCTTATTATTGTTTAAAATAGTTTTGAAAAGTAATTTAAAATCATAAAAAATATTTAAAAATTATCCGAGGTCGATAAAGTAGATTATCTACTATTTGCAGAATGATAAAAAAAATTTAATGTAATATGAAATAATAAACATAATAAATCCTTCTACACTCAATGTGGAATAAAACAAGTCTCCAGTGATGCCTTATGCATTCCCTATACGGCGGAGGCATCAACTGCTGGGGAAAGAAGTGATGAGTGTGGAGCGCATGTCAATGCAATGATGTACGTTGACTTCTTGCTGCACTGCATGTAGCTGGCATTATTTTTTTTACTAAATATTTCAGTAAATTGATTTTTTTTCTTCGAAAGTAATTAAATTCAAATAAAAATTTCATTTGTTTAAAAATTTTTGAAAAGCAGTACTACAAACTTGTATTAACAGTATAGGTGGCGCCATCACTACTACGCCGCGATTGCAGACTCGCGAGCTCGTCAGTATCCCTTTGTTCTCGTTGCAGTCAACTCGTGCCTTTGTTCTCGTTGCTGTCAACACGTGTATTTTTTTGGAAGTCCTGAGCAAAATGGAAGCCCCGAGGAAAGAGTATTGGGAGGATATAGACATCACCTTTGAAAGAAAAGCTTCTGTCATCAATCCATGGCATCCACGCAGCATGGATGATTTTCGGCCTAACCTGAAAATACTGGATGCGATGGAAAAAAATTCCAAACTCGATCCGCCACTACCATACGAGTACGATGATTTTGGGTACTACGAGTACAATCCTGAAATCAACAAAAGAGTAGCCGATCTAGTATCCTCGTGGACTGATTTTAAAATCGTATTGGAGTGGATCCGTGCAGTGCATAGCGCGTTTGAAAAAGTGCCCGCACAAATAGTGCGCGAATTACTTTTGAAGGAGATCCCTGCCTTTATTGATCTATCCGAGGAGATCACATTCGTTAATAAAAAAGTTCGCGAGTTGCAAGAGGAGCTGCAATTTGAAAATTTCAACGCTGAGTTTGACGAACAAAAGCAGTTCATCAGCTCTATCATGCAACTGAGCCAGCACAAATCAATCACCGAAGTGCATAAGATTCTTAAAAGATTGGCTGACGAGAACATCGACGAGATCAAATCGGTGAAAAAACAGCGAGAGTACATAATGTCTTATATTCCGCAATAGTTTTTATCTTTTTTTTCATTTTTACAAACTTTTTTACACAATTTACCCTTTACTTCTTTTTCTATTTTTTTGCAGTCATTTTATATATTTTTACAGTTTTTTCACCCCGGCCCTTTTCAGGGCCAACAATATTTTTAAACATATGAGCAATCTATAGATAAACCTGTCCTTTTAAGGACTAAATAAAAGATTATCCTACCTTACCCTAAATAAATATTTGTTTTATTGAATTTTTATTTCAGTGAAGGAAGGTAAGTTTAAAAATTTATTCCTGATGAGATCCAGAAATTTTTCATGTACCAGCACGGTTCTGCTAGCACCGGGGAGCATTCTGATTGGTGCGCTGTAGCTCTCGCTCTGATTGGTGCGCTGCAGTCGTGGATGGTGACGCGAGGTTAGTTTCTCTCGTAGCCGATGCAGCAGCTTTTTTCAAGGATGGATGCAGCGCTCGACGACTTTTTTTTTCCTCGATGATGACGCGAGGTTAGTTTCTCTCGTAGCCGATGCAGCAGCTTTTTTCAAGGATGGATGCAGCGCTCGACGACTTTTTTTTTCCTCGATGATGACGCGAGGTTAGTTGTACCCGTAGCCGATGCAGCAGCTTTTTTTCAAGGATGGATGCAGCGCTCGACGACTCTTTTAATCCTCGATGATGACGCGAGGTTAGTTGTACTCGTAGACGATGCTGCAGTTTTTCCAAGGACGGATGCAGCGCTATGACTTTTTTTTCCTCCCGATGATGACGCGAGGTTAGTTGTACTCGTAGACGATGCTGCAGTTTTTCCAAGGACGGATGCAGCGCTATGACTTTTTTTTCCTCCCGATGATGACGCGAGGTTAGTTGTACTCGTAGACGATGCTGCAGTTTTTCCAAGGACGGATGCAGCGCTATGACTTTTTTTTCCTCCCGATGATGACGCGAGGTTAGTTGTACCCGTAGACGATGCTGCAGTTTTTCCAAGGTCTGGGGAGCAGTTTTTTTAAAATCACACATTTTTTTTTTAAATTTAATATATTATTCATTCGTTTGAAATATTTTTAACCTTGAAAAAGGCTTTTTTTTTAACGTTAAATTTGTGAAAAATGACAGTTTGCTACGTTATAAAAATATGCAAATTACATTAAAAAAATTCATTCTTACGAATTAATTACAAACGGTGCTGATATGACCTTGATCATTTTCATGAAATAGTTTATTTTACGTTTGAAATATTTTTAGCCTTGAAAAAGGCTTTTTTAATTTTTTTTTTATTTATAGTACATATATACATTTTTTAGCCTTGAAAAAGGCTTTTTTTTACAATATTTTAATGATAATAACACATAAATCAAATTATTGTTTTTTAAAACTGTGGTGCATAAATGTGCAATGATCCAAGAAGTTCCCTTCCTGCTCGAGACTCGCGAATCTTTCTGGATGGTCTCTAATATGCAATATTAAATCCCTGACGAGGTCCGACGGTAAGTTTTCTGCAGCTCTTCTCAATGCTTGCAGATAGTGTGCGGTCCCGGGTATTTTTCTTTCATCGAGGTCCTCCTCCTCCTCGCTGCTCTCCTCTCGGCTACCATCATGAACCTCAGTCGAGGCGTTTGAAAGAGCATCCTGCTCCTCCGTGGTTGAAGTCACCTCGAAGTTGAAGTTGTCTGTTTCTCCGTTGTGATCGGAGTCATCCCCGATGTTGACCTGGATGACGTTTTCTGGAGATGGTGGTGGAGTCATCAGGGGCGGAGGTGATTCAACTCTGTTGAAGCCTGGAGGAAGAATAAGTTCCACCTCAAAGTCGTTGACTTCCTCGGGGACATCTAGCAAGACCTTAATCTTAAGGGAGCTCATGGTGACGGAGAGTTAATCAAAAGAATGATTAAAATTTGATGAAGAGCTTTCTTTTATTCCTTTAATCCTAGCACAGTGGGAGGAGGGTGGGGGGGGGGGGGTTGCACAGTCTTCTCAACATCACGCAGGGTGGGGGGTAACACCTCAAGTTCAAGGAGTTATATAAGTCGCGCGATTAGGATTTTTTTTATTTCAAATCAACCTTCGAGATGGAAGACGACGGACTTCTCGACTTTTTCCAGCAAAACGGATTCATCTTCGCTGACGAGGCCGAGTTCATGGTGGCGCTGGAGAACATGGATGCCGCAGAACAACCACCAGCTACACCTCCTCCCGCGGTCGAGCAGCAGCACGACTTCCTGATGCCACTGCAGGGAATAGATTTTTCCTCGCTGCCGTATGAGACGTACTACCACCTGCAACCAGCATCCAACTTCCTCGTGGTTGGTGCGGAAGGACAATTCCGGCTCACTCCTGAGGATGATGATGGAAAAGCTGCCACTACGAACGGAACTTGCTTAACCCACAATGTGGAAATTTTCGGTGAAAAAAACCTAGATCTTCAGGTCATCAAACCGGACGTCAACGAGAAGGAAGAGGAGTCGAATGATGTTCTCCTAGATGACGTTATGGAGGTCATCAGCGCTGACCTGCAGGAGGACGAGGATGTGTTGGAGGCAACCTTCGACATGTCCGAGTTTCTACAATACTTGAATCCTTTTAAAGTAAGTTATAAAGTTGTATAAAATTTAAAAATGATTTTTTTCATCTTTTGATAAATTATTCATCTTTTTTTTTTTTTAGAATGAGAAGGCGTCTGAGAAGGAAGCGGTAACTGCGGGCGTGATGGAGGTTGCACCAGCTGCGGGGATCTCCGGGGATGCATCATCTGAATCATCTCCTGTACATATATTCATTATTATTTTTCATTATTATTTTTAAAATCTATCATAAAATCAATTAATGATTTTTTCAGCGTTCTCCTGTCAAGCTAGCAAGGGCGTCAACACCGCGAGTGAGGAGAAAAATTCATTCTCCAAAAAAGCATCCAAACTATTCACCATCGAGACACCGTCAAAGATTGGCTTCGGGCGATCGTCAAACAACGAGACCAGCTCGAGGTGTGCGACGTCAACGATCTCCATCAATGGACCATCCTCGTCGTGTGCGTGTACGTTGGGAGGAGAGAGGCGAGCGCAGATCACCATCATCAGATCAACATCATCACCGAGGCATACACGGACAACGAGAAAATCGGCATCGGCGCACGCCTTCAGAAGAGCGACGTGAAGCTCGTTATCGAAGACGACGTCAAGAAGAGCAACGTAAACCATGGAGTCGTGGATATAAAAAATACAATAAAAGATATTAATCATTTTTATTTAAGATTGTATTTTTTCCTCTAAGTTGAATAAAAAAAAGTTATTAAAATAAAAAAATAAAAAAAGCCTTTTTGAAGGCTAAAAATATTTCAAACGTAAAATAAACTATTTCACGAAAATGATCTTTTTTACTCGAAATATACCGCTTGTCATCCATTGGGCAAATAGCCATCTTTTCTTCTCAATTATCAAAAGGCCTTGAATTTACTAATTGCATTAATTTTCCATCTTAAATATGAAAACTCATTATAACTATTTTATTTTTATTTTAAAGTTAATCATTCATCCGAAACAATTCAATAAAGAATTCAATAAATAAATTTGTTGTACGTTGAAAATATTGTTGGTCCTTAAAAGGACCGGGGATTAACTCATTAAATAACTTTCAAAGCATCTAATACTCTGATCAGGCTGCCGTAAGATAGGCGCTGGTCAGCGGCTGCAGCATGCGAGCGGCAGAAACTAGTAGGGGAACGAGGCGAGCGGCAGAATAGCTCGAGGGCGCACTAACCGTAGCGGCTGCAGCATGCTCGTGGCAGAACGAGGCGAGCGGCAGAATAGCTCGAGGGCGTAGTAACCGTAGTGCGCAGTACCCGCACTGTGCATGGCCCGCTCTGCTGCGTGGCCCGCTCTGTGCATGGCCCGCTCTGCTGCGTGGCCCGCTCTGGGCATGGCCCGCTCTGGGCATGGCCCGCTCTGGGCATGGCCCGCTCTGTTTTATCTACTATCTCCAACAACGAACAAATTTTTGGTTTTTTAAATTCCATATAATTCTGAAAAGATTTGAAGAGTTTAATTTATTGAGAACTTGTTTAATGTTAGACCTCTGCATAAAATTGTATGTAGCCTTTAAAGTTGTAAAAAAAGAAAAAGAAAATTATTTCATTGACTAAACATTAAATGATCTAAAATAATTTTTTTAAGTATTAAGTAGCCAATGGAAATTTTGAATCAGCTTGAAAAAATATTGTTTTTATTAAATTCTAGGATTTTACCATTAAAAATGAAAATAAGGTGTGTCACTTTGACAAATGACATGTCTTTATGTTTTGAATGAATTTTTTTACATGCATGCCAAAATAGAAATTTAAAGAAATCAATGCATCAAAAGGCAAAAACATGTGTATTAAATAAAAAGACTACTTACATTATAACCTCTTCAACGTGGTACTTTTTGAAGAATTTTAATTCACCGTTGACTAACCGACACAGTTTACATCAAAATTTTCTTATTATCACTGAAAATAATCACAACATTAAAACTTAACTTGTCTCTGGTCGGCTTACACCTGCACGAACTCAATTGTTCTCGGCCAAAGTATTCAAATAGTTAAATATTTTATCTAAAATAAAATTAGGGGATACTATAGTAGGAGACTGGTGGTCAACGCTGGCTCGCCGGCTTTCCAGTGCAGTCACTGGTGTTGATGCGTTGCTGCCACCTCCTCCCCTCGACAGGTGCCTTGACACGTCACGCTACCTTGGTGATGGCGAGCTGGCGCAGCTATCCTCTCTCGTTGGCCGGCGCTCAGTCACCGGCCTAGGTTCCGGTTCCTCCTCGATGGTATGTAGGATTGGAGACGTAGGTGGCATCACCTGGCGCGGTGACTCCACGGCGAACGATGGCGTCGGCGGCAGATATTGGGTCGCCGATATGATCGGGCTAGTAATGATAGATGTCGTCGTCGTCGTGCACGTTGTGACCGTGGTGGTGGTGGCCGTTGACGGCAGCGTAAGGCACCAGGGGGATGGTGGTAGCGTGTGGCCGGTCTGGATGGCCGGTTCTACCCCTGATGGTGCTCTAGGGTGCCTCCCAGTGGCGCAGGTTGCGGTGTTGGGTACTGGCGCTGAACGACTCGACAACTCCTGCCCTGGCGATGGTGATGGTGATTGCCTCGGCTCAGTAACACGCGCTCCCATGTCACAAAGCATCGTCCTCGGCGTTCCCTGCAGGCGTCTAGATCAGAGATGTGAGATGACACGTCTTGAAAAAATTCTTCACATGACATATGACGAGACGGTCATGTGACGTCTGGGACAGTGTCATGAAATTTTTTTCGTCTTGCACGCCTTCCTCATCTATATAGTTGTAAGATGACATGTCATGAAAATTTTTGTCACATGACGTCGTCACAAGACTGGGTTGAAAATTTTTAATTTTATCAAAAAAAAAACATTCAATTGTTCGTATTAACTTTTGTTAAAATAAATCAACTTATGTTGCAAAATTTAATAATGTTTTTTTTATCTACAAATCCTCTTTATCTATGTAGTTGTGAGATGACATGTCACAAAAATTGTTGTCACGTGACAATGTCACAAGACAGTTAAAATTTTAAAAATGAAAAAAATTATATTTAACAAAAATAAAATCCAAGAAAGTATTCTATACTTTCTAATGTGAATAAAAAAAATTGAATGGTCTAAAACGTGCTTGAATCTGAAGATAAAGAGAAAGAAGATGAGGACACGAGAGAAGAGAGATTCACTTGACGCGGTAGAAGGAAAGGAAGCTCAGAAATTGTTACCATAGTTACGAGCTAGACACCACGGAAAGTAAATCTCTTGTAGTATAAAATAATTTACCGTGTCACTGATATGAAACCTACAAAAATATCCCGTCCAGTTTTTTAAAATCTCCATTCGTTTATTCAGTAAAACTGAAGGGAATAAATCCAACTTTCTCTTTTTCAAATCTTGATTTGGACTCTCACTATCTTTTTTTTTTCTTGCAGCGAATCTTAATAATAATCATTCATTTCGACTATCAATAACTTAAAATTTGTTGATAAGGATTTAGAATTTTTTTACATTTTTTATACTTTTAAATTGAATTAATATTAATACATGATGTGATTATATCTCCATAGTTACTACATTAATGGGATAAAAAATTAACAAGCAAATGACGAAATTTTAAAGGATGACTTTGGCTTTTCAGTATTTTTGCTAATCGAGATTTAAATTTCATTAATAACTTTTAGTAAATTCTTTTATATGTTTTAATTTCAAATGTATATATTACTTCAAGCTTCATAAGAAGACCTTACTGATCCTAGGCTGATTAGATTTTGCAATTATACATTAAAACTAAAACCTTTTTCTTAATTATTTTGAATTTTTTTTATTTAAATTAAAATTATTAAAAATTTTTAGAGTTTTTACTCAAAATAAATCGACTGAATTTATTCAGTTGTTTTAAAAAAATGGTAAATTACAAAAATACTAACTGAAGAACGTTAGTTTAATCTCGCTTGTTAGATCAACAAACCATCCTAACCTTAATAATTTTAATTATTAATTACGAGCAAAAACCAAAAATGATTGGATTACTTACACGTTCAAAAATACTGTTTTATGGTTTCGCAACAATAGTTTTTCTTGAAAGTTAAGTTTTTGATTATATCATATCGACGGTCCCAGCGAAGAAAAACCTTAGCAGAAAATATGGAGATTTTAAATGACCAATGAAAGACTGAAATAAATTGAAAAATTGAAATAAATAAAAAAATCTTATTTATTTAAGTAATGATTTATTGAGATTCCTGATTCAAAAAAAATTTTTAATTTATTTTAGCCTCTCATTGGTCATTTAAAATCTCCAGATTTTCTGCTAAGGTTTTTCTTCGCTGGGACCATCGAAATATTTAAAAAAACGTTAAAAATATTTTTTAACTTTTTTATTTGTCAACATCATTTTTTAGCACCTGAATATAGAATCAGACGTGACATAATCTAAAGAATACAATAATCTTAAACAAATTTTTTTTTAATTTCATGTTTGAGCCATAAAATATTATATATTTTAGTTGTAAATTACGTGCGTTATAAGCTAAATAAATTGCTAACAGTTCTTTTATTACAGATGGCACATGGTTCAGGTCAGTCTAGAAATGTTTGTTTTTAAAAATATTTATAACTTATCAAAAAAAAAATATTAACTTAATACGCTTAGAGGTTTAAAAGCAAAAGTTTTAAAAATTACAAATTTTTATAGAATCAGTCTCTCTCAGCGCGCAAGCGCGCGCAATTGTACTACATTCTGTAAATCTAAAACAAAAATTGTCGAAGCTTCATCTAAATTAATGGGCTTAACCTACAATAAGTTGTATGCACCCTTTACCTTTGCCGCTACGTTCAGAGTTCATTTAAACTTTCATGGTTATAAATTCATTGGTTTTGTTTACATACTAATAATTATTATTTTGATGTGCTTAATCAGATAATTTCGAACACTTGATTAAATAATTATTTTTTATCAAATCTATTTACAACTTTACGTTACAACTTAAATTTTATGATTCTTTCAAGACTTTAAATTGAATTGATATAGGTTAAAATAAAATTTTTTATTTGTAAATGTACAAGATTTGAAGAAAAAATTTCCTGGATAAAAAAAAATGATTTTTTTATAAAATTTGTTCTTAAACCTAACTTATACTCAATTACACTAAAATTAAAACGTTCCAGAGATTTGCCCATATAATATGATTTACAGGAACACACGCAGAATAAAAAAAAAAAAAAACAAACATTTTCTCAACTTTGAAATTTGTAAGTATAGATATGTTGCAGTTATTTATGAAACCTAGTAACAGAATTTCCAATTTTGATTAAAACTTTTTAATTACTAAAAAATATTCGATGCATTGTCATGTATACATTCTTTAACGTCTCACCGTTATCATAAGAGCAGCGCGGTAACCTTTTCCCTATACGTCTGCACCACTATTCTATTTCCAATCCCAATAGTGTCATTCCAGTCTGAAGTGAACTTGGACACTTGTTTTTTTTTTTTTTTATTGGTGCCATGCAAATTAAAAGAAGTTGATTGAAAAAGATCTCTGGGGGCGAAAAACAATCAACAAAACTTATTAGTGAATCATTAATTTATTAAAATTTGTGCAACGTTTCTTCCGCCGATGTGCAGACCTTTGGTTAAGCACTGTTTGGTTACCAGATTGGTACTAGAAGCCCACCGACACCAGTCGTCTGATCAATTTTAGTTCTAATCATTCTATTCAGCAGAGGAACATAATGATGAATCTCGTGGATAGGGCTATTCTGCAGTCTCACTCTTGTTTTCACAAGAAGAATTTGAGATTGATCAGACAATTGCGTGAAAATGATTATCCCAAAAGGTTTTTAGATGTTATTATCAGTAAGAGACTTCGACACATCGAATCTCCTCGCGAGATGGACTCTGTTGACAGCAATCGACCCCTTCTTGTTTCTCTCCCATATAACCAGCAATTCTTTTGTAAATGTAATAAAATACTTCGGAAATACTGAATTTTTTTTGTCCCTAAAATTAGTCATAGTATGAGCAACATTGTGAAACTTGGCAAGGACTAGACAGAAAAATGGGACGTAACGAAGGTAGTTTATTAATTTAATTGTATAGACTGTCCGGCTACATACGTAGGGAAAACCAAACGTGCGCATAAAAGAACACAAGAAGAAGAAGAGGAAGAATTCAGTGGTTAGTCTACAATCTGATCTTCAAAAACATACATTAAACTTTTCCAACACGAAAATAATGGATAGAGAACCTACATACCGAAAAGGCTAATTTCTGAAATGATATATTCAACAGAGTAAGAATACTATCAACGAAAAAACACAATTCGTCAGTAGAGTTTATCGCTCACTGTTCTGAATTAATCGCTCTTATGTTTTGATCCGCCTTTCCGTTCACTCCACGGAAGAAAAAGGAAGGCAACCTTTACTTTTCCGAGCAAAGCGCTAACCGCTTTACTATAAAAAAGGAATAACTACAATTTTTGAAATGTAAATGAAGCAATCTTTTGTAGAGTGTGCACTTATTTAGAAGCGGTTTATTCAATCAAAATATTTTCATCAGTTGTTTCACTGTTCGCTGTGTCATTATATTCCAATAAAATAAGTACATTGTATGAAAAATTAAATTAATTATTGATTATTATGTGGATTTGATTTTAAGGGAAGGTTTTTTTCGTTTTTTTTTTTCCATTCACTCAATCTCATAGAAAATTTTAATTGTAAGCCACATTCAGAAACAGGCTCAAGTAAAGCAGTAACTTTTTCTTCTTGTACACTTCAAATAACCTCATCATCAATCTCAGCACCTGCAAAGTCCCAATAATGCACATTTAAAAATGAAAAAAAACCAAAAACAGGCAACCAAAACAAACTTGAACGTTGTAAACTTACCGATAAATCGGTCTAAGAATTTTTCCAACTTTCAGCTCTTCAGTAACATTGAAACGAGTTTAAAATCTTTACTCATGACTACACTTATTGAGAATAAATAAATAGTTCTTGATAATATTTTCATTGATATGATTAGATTGTTTACTCGTATAGTCGCACAGTGTATCGATCGATAAAAACATTTTGATTGAATAACCCGCTTCTAAATAACTGCGCCCTCTACAGTTGAAAAAAAGCTTCATTTACATTTCAAAAAATGGAGTTATTCCATTTTTACAGCAATGCGGCTACAGCGTTTCGCTCCAAAAAAGTAAAGGTTGCCTGCCTTTTTCTTCCGTGTAGGCTATTGATATGGTACAAAAAAAGGCCTGAAACGGAAAAAATTCTAAGCGGTCTGGAAATCATTTAAATCGGTCACTATATACCTGAAAAAGAGAAAATCCCAGAGATCTAATAAAATCCTGCAGGAGGATTCAAGGACGAAGCGAAAAAGAACCTTTTTCAGTTTTTTAATAATAACTTGAAAATAACGCCAAATTATGAAAAATTACAAGGGAACTTTTTTAACGAGCAAAAAATTTCCTATCAAACTATGCCATACAAATATTTTTTTCCCATTTTTGAAGCAAAATTTGTCAAAAAATTAGAGTTAAAAATTGAAAAAAAAATTTCAAAAATTTTTTTTTAAGTTTTTTTGTTAGATCTTTTGTTTAAACAAAATATTTATGATTATCAAGTCCTACGAAAAAAGAAGAGGTTACAGCAAAAAAACGACACCAACCTGGATTTACTACGATCAACAGAACCCGAGATATCCCTCTCAAAAGTTGACAACTTTTTGTACTTTTATTTTCTCCAAAACTTATCATTTTAAAGCAGCATTTTTTTTTTTTTTTTTTGTAGAAATAATAATTTTTTGACAGTTTATAATGTACAAAGTAGTTCATGGAATTATTCAACATCTGAAAAATAAGATAAAACAATTGTCATTGTTAAATTGTAAGCTTTGAAAATAGATCGATATATAAACTTTCAAAGAAGTTTAATTATTAATACTATTTAAAAGAATACCCAAAAAATTATAAATTAAAATTGGGAGGGAAATTTTCGGTTGGATACTGCGCATGTGCTTGGAAGCAGACTACTATGTAGTTTTTAATTAATACAAGTTCATAAAATTTATTGAGTAATTTTAATTCATAAAATTTTGAAAATTTTTGGTCAAAAAATCGAGGAGGTGGGGAGCGGGGGAGGGGTCTTATACACAGGTCATTGCTGTAGTAAAATGAATATGGATTTTTCTCTTTGTTAATTTTTACTCAAGAATATGCGTTTATATCACTTAAATTAATTTTTCATTTAAAAAAAAATTTTTTTAAATGTTTTAATTTTTTTTTTTAATTTTTCTTAAAGACGTTCAACTTTGACTACTCAAGTCAAGTCTTCTCGTATGACTATTTTTCCACAGAAGCACGCTGATTGGTTGCTCGAGTCTAACCTAACCCCAAAAGTACTATTTTTTTTGCTTTGACTATTTTTTTATTATTAATATTATCCTAATCGTCTCCGTAAGCATCTTAAAATAATCCTCAAATGCTCTTTTAACACCTCAAAAAAACTGTGCTTTGTGTCATCATCCGTTATTGAGAGACTTTGTTAAGAAGCATGAAAAACATCGATTTCCCATATGATACTGTGTTAATGGATCAAAACAATAATTATTGATATCTTTGTTATTAGACTCCTAATTGCTTCTAGATTTTAACAGAGGACTTCTACTTCTTTTAAACTCGTTTCAATGTTACTGAAGAACTGAAAGTTGGAAAAATTCTTAGACCGATTTATCGGTAAGTTTATAACGTTCAAGTTTGTTTTGGTTGCCTGTTTTTAGATTTTTTTCATTTTTAAATGTGCATTATTGGGACTTTTCAGGTGCTGAGATTGATGATGAGGTTTTTTGAAGTGTACAAGAAGAAAAAGTTACCGCTTTACTTGAGCCTGTTTCTGAATGTGGCTTACACTTAAAATTTTCTATGAGATTGAGTGAATGGAAAAAAAAAACGAAAAAAACCTTTCCTTAAAATCAAATCCAAATAATAATAAATAATTAATTGAATGATCCAAGTGTTTGGTCTTAACGAACAAAGTATAAATTTATTTACAAATTACATATACTGACGTTTCGTTGTCATTAACAGGACAACCTTCTCAAAGCTACAAACATACAAAAAGATGTATTATTAATAACAATCTAAAAAAAAATTACAAATAATGTTGAATATAAAATAGATTCTCACAGGTAAATAAATATAAATATAAACAGGCATATATATGACTGTAGTCATCACAGATAAGTTACTTAAAAATTATAAACATTGTACACTTAATATTGTTTTTTATTTAATTTTAATTTTGTTTCAAAGTGCACTGGTGCAAGTCGATCGAAAACTAACTATGAAACACTTGCAAAGCGATGAGAGAACTCAAGCTGAGGTTTATGGGTGTGAGAAGGGGAAAAGATGATAAGAGTGGAGTTTATTTTAATTTCAATTTCAAAGAGTCTAATGACTTCTTATAGTCATTTTTCAAATATTGTGTATCTGTCTTCTTGTTTATGTTATCAGAATAAAAATAAATGTTGAGCATTTCTAAAAATCTCCTCTTATAGATATTCTGCTCGTTCTCCAAGATTTTAACATGGTCAAAGTCAAAATTGTGTAACGTCTCCCCACAATGTAGGGAAATAACCGAAGTATGTGAATGATTTTTCACGTAATTACGGTGCTCATATATCCTTCTACTTAACCCTTAAGCGCCTGAAATGACAAATTTTTTTTTTCATTTTCAAGCTGAAGAATTTTACTGAAAAAATAAAAAAATCAATAAACAAATACCCTTGTCTACTATTTTCAAGTATGCTCTATACGATGGTGTAGTTTAAATTAATGAAAAAGATGATTTTCAATTGTTTATTAACAATTTAAAAAAAAAAATGCCGAAAAATTAGTTGTTTTTTTTTTTTAATCGCAAATAAAACAGGGAAAAATTTTTTTTTCGTCATTGCAAATTGTAGCAAACGTGTTTTTAGACTTCAAATTTTAATTCTTTTTTTTATTCGTCTCTCTACGATTTTTTCCGTCAAAATGGCGGCCTTTCAAAGTTCAACAAAATTTTTAGTTTTCACTAAAGATACTGTTTTGACGATTTTTGCGGTTTATTGTAATTTTAAACATATTCTGGTGATAAATTATGCTTTTAGTTAACTTTTTTTACTTAATTAAATAATTATATATTCAAAAAAACGAGTATCAATGAACAGATCATTTATAAGAAAAAAAATGGACTCATATATATATATATATATATATATATACATACATACATTTTATTGATTCGTCATTTGTAGTACTTTATTTATGAAAAAATATGTATTTGAGTAATTGTGTATGCTTTTAAATGAAATTATGAAAGAAAAAAATATTGAAAATCAATAGTCACATCTAAACCGCAAAAATCGTCAAAACAGTATCTTTAGTGAAAACTAAAAATTTTGTTGAACTTTGAACGGCCGCCATTTTGACGGAAAAAATCGTAGAGAGACGAATAAAAAAAAGAATTAAAATTTGAAGTCTAAAAACACGTTTGCTACAATTTTCAATGACGAAAAAAAAATTTTTCCCTGTTTTATTTGCGATTAAAAAAAAAAAACAACTAATTTTTCGGCATTTTTTTTTTTAAATTGTTAATAAACAATTGAAAATCATCTTTTTCATTAATTTAAACTACACCATCGTATAGAGCATACTTGAAAATAGTAGACAAGGGTATTTGTTTATTGATTTTTTTATTTTTTCAGTAAAATTCTTCAGCTTGAAAATGAAAAAAAAAATTTGTCATTTCAGGCGCTTAAGGGTTAAGTTACGACCTGTCTCACCTATATACTTTACGTTACAATCAATGCAATTAGCAAGATACACAACACCCGGCTTATCGAGCGTATCTATCAAATCTTTCCCAAGTGTGAAAAAACCTTTCGGACTATTAATGTTCCTATAAACAACTTTAAGGTTGAAAGATTTGAAAATTTGTTGGATTTTTGGGGACGAAATATTTATGAAACAGTAACAATAAAAAACCTGAATGGTTGACAGTATCAGCAGTTTTCTGGGTTTTGCCATTGATTATTTTCAATCTGTAGTCAATGTGGTGATTGACGAAGTTGTGAGGATAATTATTGTCCTTCAGTAATACTCTAACTTTTTTCAAGTTATCTCCATGGAACTGAGGGCTGGAAAGTTTGATGGCTTTATCTACAAGAGAATATATTATAGCTATCTTTTGGTGGATGGAATGATGCGATAAAAAATTAACGTATCTACCAGACGCGGTCGATTTTTGGTACCAATTGGTCAGTATTACATTGTTATAATTAGAAACGGTGATGTCGAGAAAATTAAGTTCTTTCATTTCATTCTGACGTTCAACCGTGAATTGTAAAAGTTTTTCATCCCTCTAACCTCAAAATCGGAACTTCGCCCCTTGTTTTCGGTTAGAAGGACGAAAAATAGTATATTTCCCTTAGGCATCTCGCCTGCGGGAATAATATACTATATTGAATTCGTTAAAAACCTTAAGAATCATCACAAGTTGTGCTGTGGAGCATATAAGAAAAATATCATCTACGAAGCGGAAAATATCACGGAAAAATTCTTAGACCGATTTATCGGTAAGTTTACAACGTTCAAGTTTGTTTTGGTTGCCTGTTTTTGGTTTTTTTTCATTTTTAAATGTGCATTATTGGGACTTTGCAGGTGCTGAGATTGATGATGAGGTTATTTGAAGTGTACAAGAAGAAAAAGTTACTGCTTTACTTGAGCCTGTTTCTGAATGTGGCTTACAATTAAAATTTTCTTTGAGATTGAGTGAATGGAAAAAAAAAAACGAAAAAAACCTTCCCTTAAAATCAAATCCACATAATAATCAATAATTAGTTTAATTTTTCATACAATGTACTTATTTTATTGGAATATAATGACACAGCGAACAGTGAAACAACTGATGAAAATATTTTGATTGAATAAACCGCTTCTAAATAAGTGCACACTCTACAAAAGATTGCTTCATTTACATTTCAAAAATTGTAGTTATTCCTTTTTTATAGTAAAGCGGTTAGCGCTTTGCTCGGAAAAGTAAAGGTTGCCTTCCTTTTTCTTCCGTGGAGTGAACGGAAAGGCGGATCAAAACATAAGAGCGATTAATTCAGAACAGTGAGCGATAAACTCTACTGACGAATTGTGTTTTTTCGTTGATAGTATTCTTACTCTGTTGAATATATCATTTCAGAAATTAGCCTTTTCGGTATGTAGGTTCTCTATCCATTATTTTCGTGTTGGAAAAGTTTAATGTATGTTTTTGAAGATCAGAGTGTAGACTAACCACTGAATTCTTCCTCTTCTTCTTCTTGTGTTCTTTTATGCGCACGTTTGGTTTTCCCTACGTATGTAGCCGGACAGTCTATACAATTAAATTAATAAACTACCTTCGTTACGTCCCATTTTTCTGTCTAGTCCTTGCCAAGTTTCACAATGTTGCTCATACTATGACTAATTTTAGGGACAAAAAAAATTCAGTATTTCCGAAGTATTTTATTACATTTACAAAAGAATTGCTGGTTATATGGGAGAGAAACAAGAAGGGGTCGATTGCTGTCAACAGAGTCCATCTCGCGAGGAGATTCGATGTGTCGAAGTCTCTTACTGATAATAACATCTAAAAACCTTTTGGGATAATCATTTTCAAGCAATTGTCTGATCAATCTCAAATTCTTCTTGTGAAAACAAGAGTGAGACAGCAGAATAGCCCTATCCACGAGATTCATCATTATGTTCCTCTGCTGAATAGAATGATTAGAACTAAAATTGATCAGACGACTGGTGTCGGTGGGCTTCGAGTACCAATCTGGTAACCAAACAGTGCTTAACCAAAGGTCTGCACATCGGCGGAAGAAACGTTGCACAAATTTTAATAAATTAATGATTCACTAATAAGTTTTGTTGATTGTTTTTCGCCCCCAGAGATCTTTTTCAATCAACTTCTTTTAATTTGCATGGCACCAATAAAAAAAAAAAAAAAACAAGTGTCCAAGTTCACTTCAGACTGGAATGACACTATTGGGATTGGAAATAGAATAGTGGTGCAGACGTATAGGGAAAAGGTTACCGCGCTGCTCTTATGATAACGGTGAGACGTTAAAGAATGTATACATGAAAATGTGTCTGAACGCATGAAAAATAGTTGATCGCAGCCATGTTGCCGTCCCCTACCTTGACTCCGAATATAATTTTGGTAGTTATGGTTTAATTATTAATAAACTACATCGAATATTTTTTAGTTATTAAAAAGTTTTAATCAAAATTGGAAATTCTGTTACAAGGTTTCATAAATAACTTCAACATATCTATACTTACAAATTTCAAAGTTGAGAAAATGTTTGTTTTTTTTTTTTTTTATTCTGCGTTTGTTCGTGTAAATCATATTATAAGAGCAAATCTCTGGAACTTTTTAATTTTAGTGTAATTGAGTATAAGTTAGGTTAAAGAAAAAATTTTATAAAAAAATCATTTTTTTTATCCAGGAAATTTTTTCTTCAAATCTTGTACATTTACAATGAAAAAAATTTATTTTAACCTATATCAATTCAATTTAAAGTCTTGAAAGAATCATAAAATTTACGTTGTAACTAAGGATATTCTTCTAACGTTCTTTATCATAACTTTTTGAGCATTCTGAGAACTGATTTGAAATTTGGACACATTTATTAATTTTTCAAAAGGAATCTAGTACAACTGTCGAATTTCATATGCCAGCCTTGTAATCACAGTACTACTAGCTCAAACTCAGATAATGAAATCCTGAGATAAAAGAGAGAACCCAAAAAGAATGTCAGCATTTTATTCGTGAAGAGATCGGTTTAAGAACAAAATTTAAAATTAGAATTTTAATTTTTAATTTTTATGTTACAATTCAATTAAAACATTCAGAGAGTAGATTTGATAAAAAATAATTATTTAATCAAGTGTTCGAAATTATCTGATTAAGCACATCAAAATAATAATTATGAGTATATAAACAAAACCAATGAATTTATAACCATGAAAGTTTAAATGAACTCTGAACGTAGCGGCAAAGGTAAAGGGTGCATACAACTTATTGTAGGTTAAGCCCGTGAATTTAGATGAAGCTTCGACAATTTTTGTTTTAGATTTACAGAATGTAGTACAGGGTTGGACACGATATTTTTTCTAATGGCAAAAACGCTATGTTCAGAGCTTACAAGCCGAGACGCTGGTTCGGGCATCCGATACATAGGTATATAAACGGACCGATTCCATTTAACCTCGAGAATATCTGCTGCGGACTGTAGAACTATTTTATTGATATTTCTTATGAAAATATATTTTTGCTTGTGGCTTTTTGCACGCGGGTTTTTTTTTATAAATAAATGACTCAATACATAATCCCCCGAACTGCTACAATCCCATAACGCCGAGCTCGCTAGTTTTTTTTATGATTCAATAAATAAATACAAAATCCCCCAAGCTGCGACAACCCCATAACGCCGAGCTCGCAAATTTTTTTTATGAATCAATAAATAAATAAGAAATCCCCCAAGCTTCTACAACCCCATAACGCCAAGCTCGCGAGTTTTGTATGAATAAATAAATGGAAAAAAATTCTCCCGAGCTCTTGCGAGTTTTTAAGAGATAAGTAAATTAAAATGATCCCCCAAGCTGCTACAACCCCATAACGCCGAGCTCGCGAGAATTTAAAATAAATAAATAAATAAATACAAAATGCCCAAGCTGCAACAACCCCATAACGCTAAGCTCGCGGGATTTTTTTTTTAAATAAATTAATAAAATTCGGTTTGGTTTTAGAAGTTTACAACTCGGCACGTTAGATTAAAAAGGTGGCAACTCAAAGTTTTGAATTAAAAAGGTTGCTACTCAAAATTTCATTTTTGAAAGGTGACAACTCATAGATAAAATAAAAATGAAGAGGTTAGTAAAGACACACGCTATAGCAGGCACTGCCTCCGGCCTGGACTTAACTAAAAAGTACTATCCCCCAAGCTTCAAACCCACAATACCCTGGGCTTCCGAGTTCAATTTTTGAATAAATAAATGATCCCTTAAGCTTCAAACCCACAATACCCTGGGCTCCCGAGTTCAATTTTTGAATAAATAAATGATCCCCTAAGCTTCAAACCCACAATACCCTTGGCGTCCGAGTTGAATTTTTAAAAAAGCGAACAATCCCCCAAGCTTCAAACCCACAATACCCTGGGCATCCAAGTTCAACTTTAAATAAATAAATGATCCCCCAAGCTTCGAACCCACAACACCCTGGGCTTCCAAGTTCAACTCATAAATAAATGAATGATCCCTTTAGCTTCAAACCCAGAATCCCTTGGGCGCCCACGTTCAATTTTTGAATAAATAAATGATCCCCCAAGCTTCAAACCCACAATACCCTGGACGTCGGAATTCAACTTTAAATAAATAAATGATCCCCCAAGCTTCCAACCCACAATACCCTGGGCTTCCGAGTTCAACTTATAAATAAATGAATGATCCATTTAGCTTCAAACCCAGAATCCCCTGGGCGTCCGAGTTTAATTTTAAAATAAACAAACAATCCCCCAAGCTTCAAACCCACAATACCCTGGCACCCAAATTATATTTTAAATAAATAAATGATCCATTCAAGCTTCAAACCCACAATACCCTGGGTAAATATTACAATTTATTAAAAATTGAACTCCGAAGCCGAGGATATCATGGGTTTAAAGCTTAGGGGATTGATTGTTTATTTAATTGAACTAAGACGCCCATAGTGTTGATTGAAGCGTGGGGGATTGTTCGCTTATTTAACAATTAAACTCGGACGCCCAAAGTATTGTGGGTTTGAAGCTTGGGGGATCACTTATTTATTTACAAATTGACCTCGGACGTCACGGGTATTGTGGGTTCAAAGCTTAGGGGATCATTTATTTATTTAAAAATTAAACTGGGACGCCCATGGTATTTTGGGTTTGAAGCTTGGGGGATTGTTCGCTTGTTTGCAAATTGAACTCGAAAGCCCAGGGTATTGTGGGTTTGAAGTTTGGGGGATCATCTATTTATTTAAAGTTGATTTCGGACGTCCAGGGTATTGTTGGTTTGAAGCTTGGGGGATTGTTTGTTTATTTAAAAACCAAACTCGGACGCAGAGGGTATTGTGGGTTTGAAACTTGGGGGATCATTTATTTATTCAAAAATTGAACGCGGATGCCCAGGGTATTGTGGGTTTTAAGCTTGAGGGATCCTTTTTTTTTTCAAAAATTGAACTCGGAAGCCCAGGGTATTGTGGGTTTTAAGCTTGAGGGATCATTTATTTATTTGAAATTGAACTTGGACGCCTAGGAAAATGTGGGTTTGAAACTTGGAGGATTGTTCGCTTATTTAAAAATTCAACTCAGACGCCCAGGGTATTGTGGGTTTGAAGCTTGGGGGATAGTACTTTTTAGTTACCCTGCGCTTCCGAGTTCAATTTTTGAATAAATAAATGATCCCTTCAGCTTCAGACCGAGCTTCAAACCCACAATACCCTGGGCGTCAAGGTTCAACTTTAAATAAATAAATGATCCCCCATGCTTAAAACCCACAATACCCTGGGCTTCCGAGTTATATTTTTGAATGGTTAAATGATCCCTTAAGCTTCAAACCCACAATACCCTGGGCGTCCGAGTTTAATTTTTAAAAAAACAAAAATCCCCTCAAGCCTCAAATTCACAATACCCTGACACCTAAATTATATTTTTAATAAATAAATGATCCATTCAAGCTTTAAACCAACAATAACCTGGGCGTCCGAGTTTAATTTTTAAATAAACAAACAATCCCCCAAGCCTCAAATTCACAATACCCTGACACCTGAATTATATTTTTAATAAATAAATGATCCATTCAAGCTTTAAACAAACAATACCCTGGGCGTCCGAGTTGAATTTTTAAATAAGCGAACAATTCCTTATGCTTCAAACCCACAATACCCTGGGCGTCCAAGTTCAACTTTAAATAAATAAATGATCCCCCATGCTTAAAACCCACAATACCCTGGGCTTCCGAGTTATATTTTTGAATTGTTAAATGATCCCTCAAGCTTCAAACCCACAATACCCTGGGCGTCCGAGTTTAATTTTTAAAAAAACAAAAATCCCCTCAAGCCTCAAATTCACAATACCCTGACACCTGAATTATATTTTTAATAAATAAATGATCCATTAAAGCTTTAAACCAACAATACCCTGGGCTTCCGAGTTCAACTCATAAATAAATGAATGATCCCTTTAGCTTCAAACCCAGAATCCCCTGGGCGTCCGCGTTCAATTTTTGAATAAATAAATGATCCCCACAGCTTCAAACCCACAATACCCTGGGCTTCCGAGTTCAATTTTTCAATAAATAAATGATCCCTTAAGCTTCAAACCCACAATACCCTGGACGTCCGAATTCAACTTTAAATAAATAAATGATCCCCCAAGCTTCAAACCCACAATACCCTGGGCTTCCGAGTTCAATTTTTAAACAAGCCAACAATCCCCCAAGCCTCCAACCCACAATACCATGGGCGTCCGAGTTCAATTTTTAAATAAATAAATGATCCCCTAAGCTTTAAACCCACAATAACCCGGGCGTCCGAGTTCAATTCGTAAATAAATAAGTGATCCCCCAAGCTTCAAACCAACAATACCCTGGGCGTCCGAGTTTAATTTTTAAAAAAACAAGCAACCCCCCAAGCCTCAAATTCACAATACCATGGGCATCCGAGTTCAATTTTTAAATGAATAAATGATCCCCCAAGCTTCAAACCCACAATACCCTGGGCTTCCGAGTTCAATTTTTAAACAAGCGAACAATCCCCCAAGCCTCCAACCCACAATACCATGGGCGTCCGAGTTCAATTTTTAAATAAATAAATGATCCCCTAAGCTTTAAACCCACAATTACCCGGGCGTCCGAGTTCAATTCGTAAATAAATAAGTGATCCCCCAAGCTTCAAACCAACAATACCCTGGGCGTCCGAGTTTAATTTTTAAAAAAACAAACAACCCCCCAAGCCTCAAATTCACAATACCCTGGCATCCGAATTATATTTTAAATAAATAAATGATCCATTCATGCTTAAAACCTACAATACCCTGGGCTTCTGAGTTATATTTTTGAATGGTTAAATGATCCCTTTAGCTTCAAACCCAGAATCCCCTGAGCGTCCACGTTCAATTTTTGAATAAATAAATGATCCCCCAAGCTTCAAACCCACAATACCCTGGACGTCGGAATTCAACTTTAAATGAATAAATGATCCCCCAAGCTTCGAACCCACAATACCCTGGGCTTCCGAGTTCAACTCATAAATAAATGAATGATCCATTTAGCTTCAAACCCAGAATCCCCTGGGCGTCTGTGTCAATTTTTGAATAAATAAATGATCCCCCAAGCTTCAAACTCACAATACCCTGAGCGTCCGAGTTTAATTTTAAAATAAACAAACAATCCCCCAAGCTTCAAACCCACAATACCCTGGCACCCGAATTATATTTTAAATAAATAAATGATCCATTCAAGCTTCAAACCCACAATACCCCGGGTGCCCCGAGTTCAATTTTTGAATAAATAACTGATCCCTTAAGCTTCAAACCCACAATACCTTGGGTAAATATTACTATTTATTAAAAATTGAACTCCGAAGCTGAGGGTATCATGGGTTTAAAGCTTGGGGGATTGATTGTTTATTTAATTGAACCTGGACGCCCATAATGTTGATTGAAGCGTGGGGGATTGTTCGCTTATTAAACAATTAAACTCGGACGCCCAGGGTATCGCGGGTTTGAAGCTTGGGGGATTGTTTGTTTATTTAAAAACCAAACTCGGACGCAGAGGGTATCGTGGGTTTGAAACTTGGGGCATCATTTATTTATTCAAAAATTGAACGCGGATGCCCGGGGGATTCTGGGTTTGAAGCTCAAGGGATCATTCATTTATTTATGAGTTGAACTCGGAAGCCTAGGGTATTGTGGGTTTGAAGCTTGGGGGATCATTTATTTATTTAAAATTGAACGCGGATGCCCAGGGGATTCTGGGTTTGAAACTGAAGGGATCATTCATTTATGTATGAGTTGAACTTGGACGCCCAGAGTATTGTGGGTTTGAAGCTTGGGGGATTGTTCGCTTATTTAAAAATTCAACTCGGACGCCCAGGGTATTGTGGGTTTGAAGCTTGGGGGATAGTACTTTTTAGTTACCCTGGTCTTCCGAGTTCAATTTTTGAATAAATAAATGATCCCTTAAGCTTCAGACCGAGCTTCAAACCCACAATACCCTGGGCGTCCGAGTTGAATTTTTAAATAAGCGAACAATTCCACATGCTTCAAACCCACAATACCCTGGGCTTCCGAGTTATATTTTTGAATGGTTAAATGATCCCTTAAGCTTCAAACCTACAATACCCTGGGCGTCCGAGTTTAATTTTTAAAAAAACAAAAAACCCCTCAAGCCTCAAATTCACAATACCCTGACACCTGAATTATATTTTTAATAAATAAGTGATCCCCCAAGCTTCAAACCAACAATACCCTGGGCGTCCGAGTTTAATTTTTAAAAAAACAAACAACCCCCCAAGCCTCAAATTCACAATACCCTGGCATCCGAATTATATTTTAAATAAATAAATGATCCATTCATGCTTAAAACCCAAAATACCCTTTGGCTTCCGAGTTATATTTTTGAATGGTTAAATGATCCCTTTAGCTTCAAACCCAGAATCCCCTGGGCGTCCACGTTCAATTTTTGAATAAATAAATGATCCCCCAAGCTTCAAACCCACAATACCCTGGACGTCGAAATTAAACTTTTAATAAATAAATTATCCCCCAAGCTTCGAACCCACAATACCCCGGGCTTCCGAGTTCAACTCAGAAATAAATGAATGATCCCTTTAGCTTCAAACCCACAATACCCTGGGCTTCCGAGTTGAATTTTTAAATAAGCGAACTATCCCCCAAGCTTCAAACCCACAATACCCTGGGCGTCCAAGTTCAACTTTAAATAAATAAATGATCGCCCAAGCTTAAAACCCAGAATACCCTGGGCTGCCGAGTTCAATTTTTCAATAAATAAATGATCCCTTAAGCTTTAAACCCACAATACCCTGGGCGTCCGAGTTGAATTTTTAAATAAGTGAACAATCCCCCACGCTTCAAACAATACCATGGGCGTCCGAGTTTAATTAAACAAACAATCCATCCCTTAAGCTTCAAACCCACGATACCCTCGGCTTCCGAGTTCAATTTTTAATAAATAGTCATATTTACCCAGTGTATTGTGGGTTTGAAGCTTGAATGGATCATTTATTTATTTAAAATATAATTCGGGTGCCAGGGTATTGTGAATTTGAGGCTTGGGGAGTCGTTTGTTTTTTTTTTTAAATTAAACTCGGACGCCCAGGGTATTGTGGGTTTGAAGCTTGAATGGATCATTTATTTATTTAAAATATAATTTGGGTGCCAGGGTATTGTGAATTTGAGGCTTGGGGGTTGTTTGTTTTTTTAACAATTAAACTCGGACGCCTAGGGTATTGTGGGTTTGAAGCTTGGGGGATCACTTATTTATTTACAAATTGAACTCGGACGCCCGGGGTATTGTGGGTTTAAAGCTTAGGGGATCATTTATTTATTTAAAAATTGAACTGGGACGCTCATGGTATTTTGGGTTTGAAGCTTGGGGGATTGTTCGCTTATTTAAAAATTGAACTCGGAAGCCTAGGGTATTGTGGGTTTGAAGTTTGGGGGATCATTTATTTATTTAAAGTTGATTTCGGACGTCCAGGGTATTGTTGGTTTGAAGCTTGGGGGATTGTTTGTTTTATTTAAAAATTAAACTCGGGCGCAGAGGGTATTGTGAATTTGAAGCTTTGGGGATCATTTATTTATTCAAAAATTGAACGCGGACGCCCAGGGGATTCTGGGTTTGTAGCTCAAGGGATCATTCATTTATTTATGAGTTGAACTGGGAAGCCTAGGGTATTGTGGGTTCGAAGCTTGGGGGATCATTTATTTATTTAAAGTTGAACTTGGACGCCCAGGGTATTGTGGGTTTGAAGCTTGGGGGATTGTTGGCTTATTCAAAAATTCAACTCGGACGCCCAGGGTATTGTTGGTTTGAAGCAAAAGGGATCATTTATTTATTCAAAAATTGAACTCGGGAGCCCAGGGTATTGTGAGTTTGAAGCTTGGGGGATCATATATTTATTTAAAGTTGAACTTGGACGCCCAGGGTATTGTGGGTTTGAAGCTTGGGGGATTGTTCGCTTATTTAAAAATTTAACTTGGACGCCCAGGGTATTGTGGGTTTGAAGCTTAAGGGATCATTTATTTATTCGAAAATTGAACTCGGAAGCCCAGGGTATTGTGGGTTTGAAGCTTGGGGGATATTGATTAATTTAAAGTTGAACTTTTACGCCCAGGGTATTGTGGATTTGAGGCTTGTTGGATAGTACTTTTTAGTTTTGTCCAGGCCGGAGGCAGTGCCTGCTATACCGTGTGTCTTCACTAACCTCTTCATTTTTATTTTAGCTATGAGTTGTCACCTTTCAAAAATGAAATTTTGAGTAGCAACCTTTTTAATTCGAAACTATGAGTTGCCACCTTTTTAATCTATCGTGCCGAGTTGTAACCTTCTAAAATCAAACCGAATTTTATTAATTTATTTATAAAACAAATCCCGCGAGCTTAGCGTTATGGGGTTGTAGCAGCTTGGGCATTTTGTATTTATTTATTTATTTATTTTAAAATCTCGCGAGCTCGGCGTTATGTGGTTGTAGTAGCTTGGGGGATTATTTTAATTTACTTATCTCTTATAAACTCGCAAGAGCTCGGGAGATTTTTTTTCCATTTATTTATTTATACAAAACTCGCGAGCTCGGCGTTATGGGGTTGTAGCAGTTTGGGGGATTTTGTTTCATTTATTTATTTATTTAAAAAACTCGCGAGCTTGGCGTTATGGGGTTGTAGCAGCTTGGGGGATTATTTTAATTTACTTATCTCTTAAAAACTCGCAAGAGCTTGGGAGAATTTTTTTCCATTTATTTATTCATACAAAACTCGCGAGCTCGGTGTTATGGGATTGTAGCCGCTTGGGGGATTTTTTATTTATTTATTTATACATAAAAAAAAGCTCGCGAACTCGGCGTTATGGGGTTGTAGCAGCTTGGGGGATTTTGTATTCATTTACTTATTCATTAAAAAAACTCGCGAGCTTGGCGTTATGGGGTTGTAGCAGCTTGGGGGATTATTTTAATTTACTTATCTCTTAAAAACTCGCAAGAGCTCGGGAGAATTTTTTTCCATTTATTTATTCATACAAAACTCGCGAGCTTGGCGTTATGGGGTTGTAGCCACTTGGGGGATTTTTTATTTATTTATTTATTTAAAAAAAAAACTCGCAAGCTCGGCGTTATGGGGTTGTCGCAGCTTGGGGGATTATGTATTGAGTCATTCATTTATAAAAAAAACCCGCGTGCAAAAAGCCACAAGCAAAAATATATTTTCATAAGAAATAACAATAAAATAGTTCCACAGTCCGCAGCAGATGTTCTCGAGGTTAAATGGAATCGGTCCGCTTATATACCTATATATCGGCTGCCCGAACCAGCGTCTCGGCTTGTAAGCTCTGAACATAGCGTTTTTGCCTTTAGAAAAAATATCGTGTCCAACCCTGATGTAGTACAATTGCGCGCGCTTGCGCGCTAAGAGAGACTAGTTCTATAAAAATTTGTAATTTTTAAAACTTTTGCTTTTAAACCTCTAAGCGTATTAAGTTAATATTTTTTTTTTGATAAGTTATAAATATTTTTAAAAACAAACATTTCTAGACTGACCTGAACCATGTGCCATCTGTAATAAAAGAACTGTTAGCAATTCTTTAGCTTATAATGCACGTAATTTACAACAAAAATATATAATATTTTATGGCACAAACATGAAATTAAAAAAAAATTTGTTTAAGATTATTGTATTCTTTAGATTATGTCACGTCTGATTCTATATTCAGGTGCTAAAAAATGATGTTGACAAATAAAAAAGTTAAAAAATATTTTTAACGTTTTTTTAAATATTTCGATGGTCCCAGCGAAGAAAAACCTTAGCAGAAAATCTGGAGATTTTAAATGACCAATGAGAGGCTAAAATAAATTAAAAATTTTTTTTGAATCAGGAATCTCAATAAATCATTACTTAAATAAATAAGATTTTTTTATTTTTTTCAGTTTTTCAATTTATTTCAGTCTTTCATTGGTCATTTAAAATCTCCATATTTTCTGCTAAGGTTTTTCTTCGCTGGGACCGTCGATATGATATAATCAAAAACTTAACTCTGAAGAAAAACTATTGTTGCGAAACAATAAAACAGTATTTTTGAACGTGTAAGTAATCCAATCATTTTTGGTTTTTGCTCGTAATTAATAATTAAAATTATTAAAGTTAGGATGGTTGTTGATCTAACAAGCGAGATTAAACTAACGTTCTTCAGTTAGTATTTTTGTAATTCACCATTTTTTAAAAACAACTGAATAAATTCAGTCGATTTATTTTGAGTAAAAACTCAAAAAATTTTTGATAATTTTAATTTAAATAAAAAAAGTTCAAAATAATTAAGAAAAAGGTTTTTGTTTTAATGTATAATTGCAAATTCTAGTCAGCCCAGAATCTGTAAGGTCTTCTTATGAAGCTTGAAGTAATATATACATTTGAAATCAAAACATATAAAAGAATTTACTAAAAGTTATTAATGAAATTTAAATCTCGATTAGCAAAAATACTGAAAAGCCAAAGTCATCCTTTAAAATTTCGTCATTTGCTTATTAATTTTTTATCCCATTAATGTAGTAACTTCGGAGATATAATCACATCATGTATTAATATTAATGCAATTTAAAAGTATAAAAAATGTAATAAAATTCTAAATCCTTATCAACAAATTTTAAGTTATTGATAGTCGAAATGAATTATAATTATCAAGATTCGCTGCATGAAAAAAAAAGATAGTGAGAGTCCAAATCAAGATTTGAAAAAGAGTAAGTTGAATTTATTTTCTTCAGTTTTACTCAATAAAAGAATGGAGATTTTAAAAAACTGGACGGGATCCTTTTGTAGGTTTCATATCAGTGACACGTTAAATTATTTTATACTACAAGAGATTTACTTTCCGTAGTGTCTAGCTCGTAACTATGGTAACAATTTCTGAGCTCCCTTTGCTTCTACCGCGTCAAGTGAATCTCTCTTCTCTCGTCTCCTCATCCTCTTTCTCGTAGTTGGCCGTTGAGACTCTGAGGACAGTAATTCATAGGCTTCATCTCACTTCTTATCTTGGCGAGGCTCAACTTTTTCTCCTTTTTTCCTTCTTATTTGTCTCAAGTGCTCGCTGCACTTAAGGCCAGAACACGAAGCCTTCTATGACGTCTTGAGAATTTTACGGTTCTATTCCAGAAGTTTATTAATTTTTATAAGAAAATTTTTGGTTGTTTCTTTTTTTCGTGGGGGACCCTTGACCCCATCGAGAGTTTTTAAAATAAAGGGAAAATTCCTGAAGTGAGCACTCCTGAATTTAATAGTATTAAACAAATTAAATAGTTTATTGATTATATAAACAATATACAATTTAAAATACTGATTAGGCTTGAGTTTTTAATGTTCTAAAAAATTTCATGCCGTCCAAGAAATCTTTGTCTTGTGCATAGAAAAAGTCCTGACAATTTCAGAAAGTGTTGATGTAGATCAAAGTGCAAGCAGATGATATCCACTGACAAGAAGATCTGCACAGAACTTTCTTTAAAATCATTGATGCGAGCATCATTATTCCATTATTATCGTGGTTATTCCTTCCTCAATTTCGCTTGTAACAGAAAAAACAAGCTTTATTGCAAAGAGAACTATTTTTATAGGAGCTGATGTGCATAAAGGATGGTCTCAGTCTTTGTAGAGTCTGATGAAACGTACATGATTTTTGAATCGCTCTCTAAAGTCATTTTCAACAATCTATCTAAGTTATCATCATGATTATTATTCTTCTCTCACTTTAGCTTGACACTGGAAGATCAAGTTTTATTGCAATGAGGGTTACTTCTGTAGGAGCTGATCTGTATGAAACGTACATAATGTTCGTGCCCCTCTCGAGTGGATACGATATGTACAGCTTCCGAGTAGTTTAATAAAGAGCATCAGTAAAATAACATGATTTTGTGATAGTTCAAATTAAATAAATTATATATGCATTAACTTTGTCATCAATAAATCTATTTTTCTCAAATCTGATACGTATTTTACCCCGATTCGGATGTTGTTTTTTCTACGAGAAACGTCTCTGTTCTCGTTTGGTCCGAATGGAAAATGAAACTCACGAAGAAACGCGGTTCTTCGTGAGTTTTATCTAAAACCGACAAAGAATCGGTTTCAATTTCGTGTTTCTCAATTTCGAAACAATACACCAAAACGCTAGTCTGCTACGCACTGTTTTATCGACACCTCTTCACCTCAAAAAATTTTATTGAAAAAATGAGGTTTAACGTTCGAAAATCAAAATAATATGCATTTAATTTGATTCAGCAATTTGGCATGAAGTGATTGAATACATTTATTTTACATTTGATGTGCAAACTATAAGATTTACAAAGATCACAAGTTCAGCTCACGTTTGATGTATACCTATATGTGTGAATCGTATATACAGATATACCTAGCGCAGATGCTGCTGCTGACGTGCAGTGACAAGCAGATACGCATGACACATTTGAAAAAACGACTGAATATTAATTAATAAACTCTGTTTTTAAGTAAAAAATGATTTAAATATATATTTATGATGATGATTCATCAAATTTGAGAATAGAATATTCCTGTATAAGCACGAGAACGGCGTCGTTTCTGCGAGAGTTGGATGTTTCAGTACGAGACCGTCGTGTTTACCGGAAGGCACGCGCTACGCGAATATACTATTTTAAAAAGGAATCTAAATAAAATATTATACGCTAACTAGGGTGGGTACCCCCCTGCTCGCTCCGGTCGCCAACCCCCTAATTATAATTGATGAATACAAAAATTAATCAAAACAATACGTAAGCTCTATGTTTGGTAAAATAATCAAAAGACTTAAGCGCTCAAAACCAATAAAAATTAGACACGAGAGTTCAGTTTAAACTTTACTTACTCATCATAACTTGATTCATAAAATCAGACTTACAGAGAAAAGTTTTTAATTATTTAGGCAAAATCATGAGGTACAGAATCTCATTTCTTTTTTTAATAATTTTTAGTCAAAATCTATCCAGGGCTAAAATAGATCTAAAATTGACAAATGAAGATATACATCAATTTTAAAATAGTTAGAGTGTTCATGTAAGGTACATACATAAATTTTTGATGACTCATAAGGAATATTTTAGTAAGCCCAGTGGTATTTTGAACCATTTCATTAGATCGTACACACACAAAAATATTTTTTAGAGCTTCTTTTGCTTATGGTGGCCATATTAAATAGATTCATTTCAGATCGATATTACAAACTTTATTATATTTGCCGGCCCACAAGTGTCACTCACCTAATCACATTAACTATCTAACCTACTTCACTATCTCACCCATTTGGAGAACCCTACTAACCTTACTTAATCTTTCATCTTTAACCACCTGACCTAATTTAATCTTAGCCGCATTACTGACCTTACTAATTTTACTTACTTCAAATACCGTAAATAATTCCCAACTCATCTCTCACTCACTCTACCAACAAACCCTACTCACCTTATTCATTCTTGATCTGACTCATCTTAGATCTCTAGCTTATACTCCTCATCCTGAAAACTACTCTAGTAATTTGCCGAATGATAAAAAAAATCAAGATTTTTTTCAAATTTCGCAAACTCGTACAAACGAACCTTGATTTTCTTCAAAATTATTTTACAGATTCTTCATGAGATGAACGTATTTCCTTTATAGTAAGAGCTTGCTAAGTTGCGTTTGAACCGACTAATTGATAAACGGCTTTGTTCAGCATCCTCTCATGAAAGTCATGACAACAAAAAGTATTTTCTGCACTCCGGCCGGGAAGTAGCAAAGACTGGCGTGCTCAGAGGCCAGAAAATGAGTCGATCAGAAAAATAGTAGTACCTATACCACACGTGGCCACGAAAATAAGAAATGTCTCAGATCACATGTAATTTTCGGCCGAGGCGCAGCCGATTGTAGTAATCTACTAATTAATAAAAATTTGAATGACATAATTAGAAAGCTGAGCTCAAGACCTTTTTTATCATACATAATTTTATATTAAAATTTTCATTGGAGCCAAAGTTATAATTTTAATATGTCTATACCAGCCCACAACCACACAACCATCACTCACCTCATCTAAGTCTCTTTACTAATCTCACCCGTATTAAGGCGAAGTCATAAGGGTCATTTTAACAAAAAATTGAAGATTCAGTTAAATTAAAAATGAAAATGAAAAAAGGGCTCTGTAGCGCTGGAGCTACTATCTTTATATATCTTTTAAGCCCAACCCCATCAAAATCGGATCAAAATTAACGTCAGAATATGGGAAACAGTTTTGTAAATTTTTGTATCTTAATAGCATTTGCTATACATCTATATTTATTGAATCTTTAGGAAGTTTTTTTATTTTCGTTTTCATTTAATTTTAAATGATTTTTTTCGTAAATTCTGCAACTCCCCTTAAGACTTCGAATTTTTTTATCTTCAACTACATGACCTAGTTTAATCTTAGCCACATTACTGACCTCACTAATTTAATTTACTTCAAATACCGTATTTTATCCCTACCCCTAAAATCCAGCTGGATTTCCAGCAGGATTTCCAGCTGGCTATCCAGCTGGATTTGGTTTCAATATGACGGCTGGATTTCCAGCTGGATTTCAAAAAAGAAATTTTTTGGTGAAAATCAATATTGCTTGAAATCAAGTTATTATTCATTTTTCAATGATTTTGAAACAATTTAATTGAATTTTTGTCTACTTGATGGAAATTCATCATCGAATTTACAGTTTATACTCAATATCTGATGAAGACACTGTGTGTCGAAACGATCGTCATAATTTTTAAAATAAAAGTGAAAATTTTAAATAGTAACTAAATTGTTGTTATTTATTAATTTTATCTAATTTGAAACAATTTATCTTAGTTTTTTTTTTTTAATTTTCCAGCCGGATCTGTCCACCTAGAAATCCAGCTGGACAAATTGAAAAATGAACAATAACTTGATTTTAAGCGATATTAAGGTAAACGTCCCGATTTAAAGAATATGTCCGAGTATACGGAACGATATCTCGTAATTTAGGAGAAAAATTGATTTACTGATAAATAACGTGACTAAAAAATATTTATTAGGTTAGCTACAGATGTAATACTTTAAATGTGATGGATTTTTTATTAAAATAAAAAGGTTTCCCTTTATAAAAGAGAGCTATCGCCATCTTGCGTAAGATTTTTATTCGTGAGCTGATTGGTGAACAAGTTTTTAAAATATTCGAAAAGTGCATTTTGAGGTTACTCTTATTGTTTTTTTCCTATGCGCGCTTGAAGCGCGCTCAGAAGAGCTAGTAGTTTAAAAAAAAGGAAAGAAATTGAAGCATTCCTTAGTTTGAAAAAATACAACTCTAGTTTCTAGTCATACAAGCACGATGCACTATTTTTTAAAATTGATATTAGAGTTACATTTATTTAAAAAGTAACAAACATACGCATATTGACAAAAAACTTAAGCTTTGCAGATTTTATTTCTTTTATTAAAACAATGATTATTTATAATATTTTTAGTTTAAATTAGTAATTTAAATCATTCTTTAAAATCGTTCGCGAAGTCCCGATTTAAAGAACGCTTCATTTCAAACATTCCGTAGCAACGTACTCGAGTCCGAGAATAAGGAACGAACTTTAAACGTAATTTTTCAAAGTTGTAGACATTTTTATAATAAAAAGAGACTATTCTGAATCATTTTAGATAATTTCTAAGTCAGTGTATATTGAATAGTAAATTTTTTTTTTGTTTAAAAAAATTTGTGTCCCGTTAGTTAGTATAACCTAAGAAACCGCAGCTTTTGTTTTTGGTTCTCAAAGTGAACTCAATTTTTGTACAGTGTTTTAAAGTTGATTTAAAATGAATAGAATCAAAACAAAATTACTTGATAACAAAAATCTTTCGTGTAAAAAACAGGTAAAAAAAAAAAAATTAAAAGAATTTCAAATCAAACTAAAACAAGCATTTGAAGAAAATTTAAAAAATGAAATGAAGAGGCAAAGAGAAGAATTTGAAGCGCAACAAAAAATTATGAAGGATCAACAGGCTGAAAAAATAAAAAGTTTAGAAGCTGAAAAAGAAGAGTTAAATACTCAAATTGGTAAAGTTGTAAAAAAAAAGAATCAAAAAAGAAAAAAACTAACACAAACAATTGTCTTTTTCTTCTGTTTTTTTATAAGCTCATGCAAATATTTAAACTATCCCATGAATTATAATCTTGTTGTTTGTTATAAATTATACTGTTATTTTAATGTTATTAAATTTGAAATTTATTCAAGACTAAAATTTATTTAGGCTTTGTTGTAACAAATAGTTAATAAAAACTATATTTCATATTAATTCAAAGTTTTACTCAATTCTAAGTAATTGTCATTTTTGTTATGATTCATACTTCAAACTTATAGGTACCATTCTATTCAATGAACATAACCTTAAATAATTTTATACAATACAGTGATTTTCGGTTTATTAGAAATTAATTACTGCAATAATTTTTAAGTTATCTTTTAACTCATTTTTATCTATTTCAAACAAACGAAAAGTGTCTACCTTGATTATTTATTTCAAAAACAAATTCATTCCTTGAATCGGGACACTCATAATGAACGCTGGTACATTTACGCTTCGAGCGTTCCTTCTAAACGTACATTTCACTTTTCCATAAGTTTTGCTTAATATTATAAAACTGAAATAATTTTTTTTGAACTTTAATGTCGGAATATGTTCCTTAAATATACGAGTTACTAAAACGATTTTTTTTTTTGTGATCAGAGTTTTTATTTTTTTTTTATCACCTCTAAACATCGCGAGCTCCTCAAAATTCATTCTTTAAATCGGGACGTTTACCTTAACCAAAAAATTTTTTTTTGAAGTCCAGCTGGATTTAAGGGGTAGGGATCTCCCAAACTTATTTCACCCAATCTACCAACGAATCCTACTCACCGTATTCATCAACTCAGTCACTAACTTTAAAGTTTTGTTGAAGTACTTTAAATTTTGAAAAAGCTCTATTAATATTTTTAAGTAAAATAACAAACCCTTCCTCACCTCATCTCCCCTTCCACCCTCCTCCCGCATAACCTCCGCCTAACCAACCTTATCTACCTTACTAACCTGAATCGACTTAAATTATTAGCTCTCACTAAACTAACGTATCTCGCTTATCTAACCAGCTGGCTTGGGATTGCGTAAATCTGCCCACTTAAGTGTCCCTTGATTACCCGTAAAAATTTCTAGTACCTCACAAATTTTTATTCCTAAGTAAATGTTTTTTATCAAAAAGTAAACATTGGTATTAAGTTAGGTATGGGTTATATAAATTAATATAAATAATAAAAATTAGTAATTAATATATATAATATAAATTAAAATCCAATCGTTCGTTGATCTTAAATCGGTATATAAATATATATAAATAATTATTGGATTTTAAATTATATTATAATTTCAACGAAGAATTAAAAGGGATCTTTGAAAAGGGGATTTTTGAAAAAAAGGGGATCCAACTGAGGGGATCCAATACTTTCGACGAAGATCCAATTTAGGGGATCAGAAAAGTGCGATATTTAACTGTGTTTTGACCGTGTTTTTAAGAATTTCAGATTTTCGAAGATCCAATTTAGGGGATCAGAATCAAAAACGGAAATATAATATAGGGAGATATGATCTTTAAAAAATACTTTTAAAAAAGTAATATTTACGGCGATTGGTTTTTTTAAAAGGAGTCCAAATAAAAAGTTATACGCTAAATATAATAATCTTTTTTTGAAAATGAATTAATGAAAGAAGTGAAATCAAAAAATTTATTAAGGAGGACTTGAGGCCAAATTACTTATTATTTAAAAATAATTTCTCTTCTAAAAGATGATCATATTACGTTGAATCACCTTCAATATACGTAAAGTTAACAATTTTTCAATTATAGCACATACATGGGAAAACACATGCAAATTGCACACAACTCAAACACTTTTTAAAATTAAAAATTAAAATATGTTGTTAAGAAACACACTGAGCATTCAAAATATAATTTAAAAAATACAGGTATCAATGATTTTTTTCGAGATAATTTAGTCCAAAGAATATTAAATTTTTACAGGTCAAGTATAGCCATACATTGTGATTAAGTCGATTTCTAACTTAATTACAACATATTTTAATTTCAAAAAGTGTTTGAATTGTGTGCAATTTGCATGTGTTTTCCCATGTATGTGATATAATTGAAAAATTGTTAACTTTACGTATATTGAAGGTGATTCAACATAATATGATCATCTTTTAGAAGAGAAATTATTTTTGAATAATAAGTAATTCGGCCTCAAGTCGTCCATAATAAATTTTTTGATTTCACTTCTTTCATTAATTCATTTTCAAAAAAAGATTATTATATTTAGCGTATAACTTTTTATTTAGACTCCTTTTAAAAAAACCAATCGCCGTAAATATTACTTTTTTAAAAGTATTTTTTTAAGATCATACTTAGTGTATAATTTTTTATTTAGATTCCTTTTTAAAAAACCAATCGCCGTAAATATTATTTTTTTAAAAGTATTATTTAAAGATTTTATTGCGTAAATTCGGTAAATATTTAATTGTATTTCCTTTTTGTCCACAAGTTCGAAAAACCAAACTCCATAAATAAATCATTAATATTGTTGAAATATGTCTTAATAAATTATTTCACGAACTTAACAAATTCTAAATAATTTAACAATAACTAAGATATATTCAATTATTCTGATGTACAGTCGGTGGACATCTTAACATTTCGGGGTTTAAATTTGCCGCAAAAAAAAGATGGCGACGAGAGTCGAGATTTTTGTGGCCTGACAACCCGGCTGGGGAAAAAAAAAATTTTTATATCCTATGGCATGGTACAAACAAGGTTAGAGTATCCAAGTGTTTGTAAACAAAGTTTAGAATTTATAAAGTGATTTTTATGAAATTAAATATAACCGAAGATTCGCTGGCTGAGTGAATTGTTCATCTTGATCAAAATGTGAAGTGTAGTCGTAATAAAAAAGGTAATTTAATGTAAAAATTTATCTAGATCTAACTAACAATGTAAACACAATTTCTAAGTATAAAAGTATTTGTATTTTTTAACCACTGTTTACAAATTTTTTAACTTTTAAAATTTTTCAAAAATATTTTAGGAAATTTTAAGTTTTTTTTTTCTTTCAACAAATAATTTTAAAATGATGTTCATACATGAAAGCTTGTAAAAAAAATGAGTTTGTTTTATTCATTCATAGGTAGCAGTATCATCATTCCTTTCAAGTTAACTGAACTATTGTATGATCAACATAACAAACAGATTAGCGTCTTGAGTATGCTAGTTCAGGTAAGAAATAACAAAGCTGATAATTCATACATTAATTCATACATAAAAATCTGTATAAAATGGTTCATGTATACAAATTGATTGTAAAATAGGATGAACATTGATACATTTTTTTTTCTAATTAGGTAAATGTTGCCCTGGACAAATCAATTGAAATGAGCGATGGCTCTACATTTTCTGAATGCAGGAGTATAGCACTCCCCAGCTGAAAAAATCCATATGAAAATCCGTAAGGAAACCCGTACGGGGACCCATAAGGGTTCCTGTAAAGGATCCCATCCCAGCTAAAAAAATCCATATGGAAATCCGTAAGGAAACCCGTACGGGGACCCATAAGGGTTCCTGTAAAGGATCCCATCCCAGCTAAAAAAATCCATATGGAAATCCGTAAGGAAACCCGTACGGGGACCCATAAGGGTTCCTGTAAAGGATCCCATACGGGTTTCCGATACTGATATTTGGTCAGGGTTTCCGTACGGGTTTCCATACGGGTTTTTTTTTTTTTTTTTTTTTTTTTTCTTTTAATTTTATTTTTACACTATTTTTTTATTTATTTAATATTATTATTAGATATTGACATACTATTCTTTATAAGATTTAATTATTCATAATGAAATTATTTTGAATAAAATTATCGAAGAAAAAAATTTTGTTCGACTGAGATTCGAACCCATGACCCCAGGCATCACAGGCAGACACTCTACCACCTGAGCTATTGAGCTAGCATGCATCAAGACCTCAATTAAACTTCTTTAATATACAACTTATTGTCGGTTAAGCCCTTTAATTTAGATGAAGCTTCGACAAAATTTGTTTTAGATTTAGATAATGCAATACAATTGCTCGTGTTTGCGCGCTGAGAGAGACTAGTTAAAAATCAAATATAAAACAATTGTTAAAGTAGTTTAATTAAAGTCTTCGAGCAAGCTAGCTCAATGGCTCAGTTAGTAGAGTGTCTGCCTGCCATGCCTGGGGTCGTGGGTTCGAATCTCAGTCGAACAAAATTTTTTTCTTCGATAATTTTATTATTGATAATTAAATCTTATAAAGAATAATATATCAATATCTAATAATAATATTAAATTAAATAAATAAAAAAATAGTGTGAAAATAAAATTAAATGAAAAAAAAAAAAACCCGTATGGAAACCCGTACGGAAACCCTGACCAAATATCAGTATCGGAAACCCGTATGGGGTCCTTTACGGGAACCCTTACGGGTCCCCGTACGGGTTTCCTTACGGATTTCCAACTGGATTTTTTCAGCTGGGTCTTACCTGACTCGTCTTTTGGGTATGGTCAACGCAAAAAATGGCTAAGTTCTTCTTAAGTATAGTAGTTCAAGTAAGAAATAATAAAGCTAATTGCGCCCTGGACCACTGGACCAGCTGAAGATTACAGGAGGAGGAAACACATTAAATGAGTGTTGGCACTACAAGTCATCTATTAAATTCAGGAGTACCAAGTACTAGAAGAAAGCGATTCAAGAATTTTTAGTATAATATTGTAGGTAAAACAGAAGATGAAAGAATTCAGTTGTATATAATCATGTTTTATGTTATATAGAGGCAAAGGCTGTATAGTCAAACTTTTTTTTTATTAGGTGAACACATTAAACTGGGAACTTTAAATTTTAATTTTAAAAAAAATAAATATTTCTTCAGTTTTTAAAATACAATAAACATTAAAATGTGCTCTATTATTCCAAGTCAAAAAAATTTACTAAAATTCTGTAGAGTTTAAAATTTTATTAACATAAGCAAGAAAATAAAGGTGAAGATAAAGATTAATAATATGTTTAAATTTAATTAATTTAATTCAGCTTTAAGTTTATATGAGTAAAGATAGTACTGCGAGTCAGTTAAAATTTGATAATCTGTTTGTAATTTGAATTTTGTTTGCTATGCAACCATTTTTTTGCATGATTTAATACAGAAGCATTGTTTTATTAAAAAGTTAAGAATATTTGGCTTCTAAAATTACTATTTTTTTTTTTTTTTTTTTAATTTTACAGGTAGGTTCTTTTTTATAGTCGAATAAGTATTTTGAAAATCGACAAAGAAAAATTGAATTCCAAGTTTTTTTTATTTTTTCTGATTATTTAAAAAAACTGAAGTATAGTATATTATTCCCGCAGGCGAGATGGTTCGATTTGGCCTCCGAGAGGTTTGCGACCCGAGCCGAAGGCGAGGCTTGCAACGAGGAGGCTAAATCGAACCCTCGAGCCTAAGGGAAATATACTATTTTTCGTCCTTCTAACCGAAAACAAGGGGCGAAGTTCCGATTTTGAGGTTAGAGGGACGATAACACTATTATGTAAAGATTAAATTCATTGCGGCACTGTAGTTTTATACTTCATAAAAGTTAAAAAAAAAACAATATTGTTAATAACTTTTTTTTTTTTTAATTTTAAATTGAATTGATAAATTTTTTGTTAGTTATAATTTCATAAACAGGTTTTTTTAACATAATTAAGAATACTTTATTAGAAAAATGAATCCTTTATTGAAAAACTTTACAGTTTAAAACTTTACTTTTTTTTTTTTTAATTTTACAGGTAGGTTCTTTTTTTATAGTCAAATAAGTATTTTGAAAATCGACAAAGAATAGATATATAATAAAGATGTATAATTATTATATTTATTCCAAATAACATTTTTTTTTTTTTTACATAGTTTTTCTTGTTTAAATTAGTATTTTGTATACGACCCTCCGTTTGCAATAACTGTTTCTAGTCGCTTAGGCATTGAGGTAAGCAAACTGCGGAAAAATTCGGCATTGTTTTGCAAATCATCCCAACTTTGAATGACTCTATTTTGGAGTTCTTGCAAATTGTGAGGAACGTTTTTCCAAGGACGCACCATCTTGGCCCATGCGTTCTCCACAGGATTTAAATCTGCAATAGTTCATAACATTATTCAACAATTTTTTACCGAAGAAATTAAAATAATTTTACCTGGACTCCTTGCGGGATGAGGTAATCGCACCAGACGCCTGCGACGGTTATACCATTTCGTCACTAGGTTTGCCGTGTGGACGGGACAGTTGTCCTCTATAATATATATCGGAGCTCTACCAGGAAATAACTGTTCAACTACAGGATAAAGATTTTCCTCTAACATCTGAACGTAGAGTTCAGCATTAAGATTGCGAGTTAGAGGAATTAATCTTCCTCTGCCACCGTAGTGAATCCAGCCCCAGTAATTCTGGCTGATGCGTCCAGATTTTCGCAAAGGCTTAACGTAAAGTTTATTAAAACGTTGACCTTGTGGCCGCCAAACGCCTATCCTCCCTAAAAAATTTTAAATGTTACCAGTGAATTAAACAAAAAGATTTACTCTGTGCTATTTAAAAATCAAACAATCCTGTAAAAAATGCTCTCGCAAGCTCACGCAACTTTTTTTCGGAAATCTTATTAACGCGAAATGAAAAAATTCCAAGTGATCTCTACAGTCAACGTGCGCATGCTCGCGCGGGATCTCATGAAAATTTTTGATCCACGCGACAGAAGAGCTGGCAGTCGGCACGGTCCCGAGAATAAGATTTCGCTAGTTCACGCGTCTTGTTTTTGGTGATTCGTAATTGAACAGCTTCGTGCAATAATTAGTAAGGAACCCGAGATAGATTTAGGCCCACTTTTTCGAAAATACAGTCATTTCTTACCTATTTAGAGAATCATCTTAAAATTTTCCAAAAACACTCTTCAAAATTGAAAATCTTCCTCGCTTGAAATTTTATTTTTTGCGTTCATGCATTAATTACAAATCTTGAAAAACAAAACGCTTGAATTTTTGAAAGCTATCCGAAGATACGCGCAGGTGCTTTATTATGATGACAATATATATTTTCAAAGGAAAACTACTTGAACTAGCTAGATTGTATTTTTGTGAATGCGCGAGTTTATTGTTAAAAAAAACGCATGTATTTATTAGACAAATATTCTTACCATCGGACGTAGACGCGAACACCTTCTCGTCGATGCAAACGGTTCTTTTCCAGTTGTTTACCGGCCAGTTGACATATTGATGGGCATAAGCGAGACGATTTACTTCATCACCCACCCTCAATTCCGCTTTGGTCGCTGCGGGATGGAAAGCCACGTCTGTGTTTTTTTTAAGATTGCGCCTTATTGTTTTCTCGCAGACTGGCAGGTTTAGGGCTTGCGGTAGATATTTAACACATGAAAATGCCCCCTCTTCAGAAGCTAGATATGTCGTCACGAGGTTTCTTCAATCTGGCGTCATTTTACAATAAACTTTGCGACCTGCCCTTAAATCGCGCACTCCTGGACCTCCCGCAGCTTCCATCACAAATCGACGTATCCACCCATTGATACCCAGATAGCACAAAAAGTTTTCAGAACGTTCTGGCAACGTTGCACAGAAACCATTGTAACCTTTCGTTGAAAGGTTGCTGAACGGTTTTAGAAACGTTGTGACAATCGTGTAGATCTCCATTATTAGTTTCAAAGAAAACCTTCAATCAACGTTATGGCAACGAAGTTTATCATTCATATTTTTTCAAAAGGTGACCACAAATTGTTCTGGTAACGTTTCTAGAACCTTATGGTAAAACGTTCCTTCAAAGTTGCTACAGACTGTTGACAAGGTTCCAAATTACCGATTTGAATTTAAAATGTTTAAGCGAGAACCTCAAGTTTGAGTAATTTAATTAAAAATACCTATGAATTTGAGGTAGAAAAATTTTATATTTTTAATTTTTTTTGTAAATAATTCGACCAAAATTGGTAAGAACAGCTCTCAGACTAGTCAAATCATTCTAAAATTATTGAAACGACTTTCAGTCGCTCGGCCGGAGTAACAAAATTTGGTGGGTTATATATCCACTGCTTGTTACTTTGCTGAGAGCTCAGTTGTAACGGTAAGCCACCTAGCGGATGGGACCAACAACTACTCATTTCGCGTTAGCAGTCGTTAGATCTTAAAAAGCATTTAAAGTATTTAAATATACATGTTAAAAATATACTTAGTTTTTAGCTCTTAATTATAATTTTAATTTTTAGCTAGTAATAAATTGACGATATTAAAAAGAAAAAATTTTAAAAAAAAGGGAGGTTTAATTTTTTTTTTTCATGAAAATGTAAACTAAAAAATTTTTAAATATTCATAAATAAATAAATAAACAAATAAATATGTGAAAATATTTGTTTGAGTTTATTATAGTTAAATAAATGAAATTTTATAATCAAGCCCCGAAGGGGCACAACTTAAATATTAGTTCTAATCCATCATCTCTAACATTAATGTGTGGTTTGGTGGCTAAAGTCACCGCTCTCTATTTTGCCGTCTCAGGTTCGATTCTATGTATGCTTTTTTTTTTTTTTTTTTTAATAAATTATACGCTCTTTAGGTGTTTTTAAGGACATTTTCTAACTTTCAAAAGTTTTTATTAATAAATGCATTGGTACACTTATTTTTAAAATTTTTAATTTTTTAATAACTTTATGGAGGATAAATGAATGAAAAAAATAATTTTTTCAGGGGAATATTTTTATTTTGGTAATAAATTTTAATAAATATAAGAAAATATTTGATCAAGTTTATTATAGTTAAATAAATGAAATTTCATAATCAAGCCCCGAAGGGACACAACTTAAATATTAGTTCTAATCCATTATCTCTAACGATAATGTGTGGTTTGGTGGCTAGAGTCACCGCTCTCTATTTTGCCGTCACAGGTTCGAATATTTGTGCTTTTTTTTTTTTTAACAAATCATATTCATAAGCTCTAAAGGTGTTTTTAAGGACATTTTCTAACTATTAAAATTGTTATTAATAAATGCATCAGTACACTTATTTTTAAAAATTTTAAGTTTTTAATAACCTTGTGGAGGATAAATGAATGAAAAAAAATAATTCTTTCGGGGGCATTTTTTTATTTTGGTAATAAATTTTCCTAACAATAAATGAACAGATTCATTATGATTCTTCATAAAGATCAACAAATAACATTTCTAATCAAGCAATTAGTAATCCATTTTCATTGAAATAAAAGAAAATGTTTATTCAAAAATAAAGTGACTGTACTTAAAATGCCTCCCCTCTTCTTGGTATCTTGAATGTATAGACTCTGTGACCAGTGTGTCCGATCCCGGCCCAGGGGGTACCGAGAAATTTAAAAATCTTCCGGCGAAGATCAGGCAAACAAAAAACACACAAAACCTTGGGCGGCTGGGTTCAATAAATAAATAAATGAATAAAAAAGTAAATAAATAATCCCCTAAACTTAACAACCCAAAAATCCTGGGCATTGAGATTAAAATAATCAATAATTAAATGAATAAATAAACCCCAAGCAAGACAACCCAACATCGCTGGTCATTCGTGTTTTCGTTTTTTTTTAATTTTTTATTTATTTATTTTTTTTTCTAAAAAAATAAATAAATAAACCAATAAAAATCCAAATCAATAACGCAGGGCGTTAAAGTTTTTTTATGAACAATCAAAAATTAAATAAACAAACAAACAAAGCTAGACGACCCAACAGCGCTGGGCGTACTGGTTTTATTGTGAAAAAATGAATAAATAAATTAATAATCCCTAAAGCATCTACAACCTAATAACGCTGGGCGTCCGGGTTTTTTAAAATAAATAAATTAATAGACTGCCAAGCGCTTCAAGCCCATTACGCTCGAGGTCCGAGTTTTTTTTTTATTACATAATTTAATAAATAAATTAATGAACTACCAAGCTCTACAACCACATAATGCTAGGCATCCGAGTTTTTTCAATAAATGAATGAATAAATAAATTAACAGAACGCCAAGCACTACAACCCCATAACGCTGGGCGTTCGAGTTTTCCAGTAAATAAATTAAAAAAAAAATTAACAAACTGCCAAGCTCTACAACCACATAACGCTAGGCATCCAAGTTTTTTAAATACATGAACTCATAAATAAATTAACAAAACGCCAAGCACTACAACCCCATAACGCTGGGCGACCGAGTTTTTTTAAATAAATGAACAAATATATCAATGAACCACCGAACAATACAACCCCCTACACTGGGCATCCGAATTTTTCTAATAAATAAATTAATCAACCGCCAAGCAATAAAACCCCATAACGCTGAGCATCTGAGTTTTTCAAAAAAAAAAATTGATAAACCGCCAAGCAATACAACCCCATAAAGCTGGACGTCCGAGCCTTTTTTTTAAATAAATAAACTATCCATCAAGCAATAAAACCCCATAACGCTGGAAGTCCGAGTATTTTTTTTTTTTTTTTTTTTTTTATAAATTAACTAACTGCCAAGTAATAAAACCCCATAACGCCGGACATCCGAGTTTTTCTAGTAAAGTAATTAATAAATAAACTTATGAACCGCAGCGCATATCAACCCCATAACACTGGGCGTCCAAGTTTTTCTAATAAATAAATTAATAAATAAATTAACAAACCGCCAAGCGCTACAACCCCATAACTCTGGACGTCCGAGTTATTTTGTTTAAAGTAAATTAACTAACCGTCAAGCCCAAAAACTCCATGACGCTAGACGTCTAAGTTTTTTTTTTTTTAAATAAATAAATAACTAAATGAGCCACCAAACAGTACAACTCCATAACGCTAGGCGATCTGGTTTTTTTTTTTTTTTAAATAAATTAACTAATCTCCAAGCACTAAAACTCCATATAGCTGTGCGTCCAAGTTTTTTTTAATAAATAAAATCATATATAAATGAACTACCTAACATTACAACCCCATAACACTGGGCATCCGAGTTTTACTAATAATTAATTTAATAAGCCGTCAAGCGTTGTAACCCCATAACAATGGACGTCCGGTTTCTTTTTTTTAAATAAATTATCTAACCGTCAAGTACTGAAACTCCATAACGCTGGACGTCCGAGTTTTTTTTTGATAAATAAATCAATAGATAAATTAACAAACTGTCAAGCAGTACGACTCCATAACGCAGGGCGTTCAAGTGTTTTTTTAATGAATAAATTAATAAATAAATTAATAAACTGCCAACCGCCACAATCCCATAACGCTGGGTGTCCGAGTTTTTTTTTTTTTTTTTTTTTTTAAATAAATTACTTATCCGCTAAGCACTTAAACCCCATAACGCTGTGCTTCCAAATTTTTCTAATAAATAAATTAATAAACCGCCAAGCGCTACAACTCCAAAACGCTGGACGTCAGATTTTTTTAAATATATTAAATAATAAATAAACTAACAAACTGCCAGGCACTGCAACCCCATAACGCTGGACGTCCGAGTTTTTTTGAATGAATCAATTAATATTTATTTAATAGAAAAACTCGGACGCACAATGTTATGGGGTTTTAGTGCTTGACGGTTAGTTAATTCATTTAAAAAAAAAAACTCGGACGTCCAACGTTATGGGGTAGTAGCGCTTGGCGGTTTATCATTTTATTTATTAGTAAAACTTGGATGCTCAGTGTTATGGGGTTGTATTGTTTGGTGGTTCATTTATACATTTATTTATTTATTTAAAAAAAAACTCGGACGCCCAGCTTCATGGGGTTTTAGTTCTTGTCGATTAGTTAATTTATTTAAAAAAAAAACTCAGACGTCCAGCGCTATGAAGTTGTAGCGGTTGGCAGTTTATTAATTTATTTATTAAATTATGTAATAAAAAAACTCGGACGCTGAGCATAATGGGATTGTAGGGCATGGATGTTTGTTAATATATTAATTAATTTTTTTTTTTTAGAAAACTCGGACGTCCAACGTTATGGGGCTGTAGCGGTTGGCGGTTTATCAATTTATTTGTTTGAAAAGCTCGGACGCCCAGTGTTATGGGGTTGTAGCGCATGGCAGTTTATTAATTAATTTATTAGTAAAACTTGGATGCCCAGTGTTATGGGGTTGTATTGTTCGGTGGTTCATTGATATATTTGTTCATTTATTTAAAAAAACTCGGTCGCCCAGCGTTATGGGGATGTAGTGCTTGGCGTTTTGTTAATTTATTTATGAGTTCATGTATTTAAAAAACTTGGATGCCTAGCATTATGTGGTTGTAGAGCTTGGCAGTTTGTTAATTTTTTTTTTAATTTATTTACTAGAAAAACTCGAACGCCCAGCGTTATGGGGTTGTAGTGCTTGGCGTTCTGTTAATTTATTTATTAGTTCATTTATTAAAAAAACTCGGATGCCTAGCATTATGTGGTTGTAGAGCTTGGTAGTTCATTAATTTATTTATTAAATTATGTAATAAAAAAAACTCGGACCTCGAGCGTAATGGGGTTGAAGCGCTTGGTGGTCCATTAATTTATTTTTTTAAAAAAACCCGGACGCCCAGCGTTATAAGGTTGTAGATGCTTTAGGGATTATTTATTTATTTATTCATTTTTTCACAATAAAACCAGTACGCCCAGCGCTGTTGGGTCGTCTAGCTTTGTTTGTTTGTTTATTTAATTTTTGATTGTTCATAAAAAACTTTAACGCCCTGCGTTATTGATTCGGATTTTTATTGGTTTATTTATTTATTTATTTATTTAGAAAAAAAATAAATAAATAAAAAATAAAAAAAACGAAAACACGAATGACCAGCGTTGTTGGGTTGTCTTGCTTGGGGTTTATTTATTCATTTAATTATTGATTATTTTAATCTCAATGCCCAGGGTTTTTGGGTTTTTAAGTTTAGGGGATTATTTATTAACTTATTTATTCATTTATTTATTTATTGAACCCAGCCGCCCAAGGTTTTTGTTTGCCTGATCTTCGCCGGAAGATTTTTAAATTTCTCGGTACCCCCTGGGCCGGGATCGGACACACTGGTCACAGAGTCTATACATTCAAGTTACCAAGAAGAGGGGAGGAATTTTAAGTACAGTCACTTTATTTTTGAATAAACATTTTCTTTTATTTCAATGAAAATGGATTACTAATTGCTTGATTAGAAATGTTATTTGTTGATCTTTATGAAGAATCATAATGAATCTGTTCATTTATTGTTAGGAAAATTTATTACCAAAATAAAAAAATGCCCCCGAAAGAATTATTTTTTTTCATTCATTTATCCTCCACAAGGTTATTAAAAACTTAAAATTTTCAAAAATAAGTGTACTGATGCATTTATTAATAACAATTTTAATAGTTAGAAAATGTCCTTAAAAACACCTTAAGAGCTTATGAATATGATTTGTTAAAAAAAAAAAAAGCACAAAGATTCGAACCTGTGACGGCAAAATAGAGAGCGGTGACTCTAGCCACCAAACCACACATTAATGTTAGAGATGATGGATTAGAACTAATATTTAAGTTGTGTCCCTTCGAGGCTTGATTATAAAATTTCATTTATTTAACTATAATAAACTCAAACAAATATTTTTACATATTTATTTGTTTATTTATTTATTTATGAATATTTAAAAATTTTTTAGTTTACATTTTCATGAAAAAAAAAAAATTAAACCTCCCTTTTTTTTTTTAATTTTTTCTTTTTAATATCGTCAATTTATTACTAGCTAAAAATTAAAATTATAATTAAGAGCTAAAAACTAAGTATATTTTTAACATGTATATTTAAATACTTTAAATGCTTTTTAAGATCTAACGACTGCTAACGCGAAATGAGTAGTTTTGGGTCCCATCCGCTAGGTGGCTTACCGTTAGAACTGAGCTCTCAGCAAAGTAACAAGCTGTGGATATATAACCCACCAAATTTTGTTACTCCGGTCGAGCGACTGAAAGTCGTTTCAATAATTTTTGAATGATTTGACTAGTCTGAGAGCTGTTCTTACCAATTTTGGTCGAATTATTTACAAAAAAAATTAAAAATATAAAATTTTTCTACCTCAAATTCATAGGTATTTTTAATTAAATTACTCAAACTTGAGGTTCTCGCTTAAACATTTTAAATTCAAATCGGTAATTTGGAACCTTGTCAACAGTCTGTAGCAACTTTGAAGGAACGTTTTACCATAAGGTTCTAGAAACGTTACCAGAACAATTTGTGGTCACCTTTTGAAAAAATATGAATGATAAACTTCGTTGCCATAACGTTGATTGAAGGTTTTCTTTGAAACTAATAACGGAGATCTACACGATTGTCACAACGTTTCTAAAACCGTTCAGCAACCTTTCAACGAAAGGTTGCAATGGTTTCTGTGCAACGTTGCCAGAACGTTCTGAAAACTTTTTGTGCTATCTGAGATCTACCTAAAAAAAAAACCTTGGCTTTTCAAACAAGGCACTTCTAGGGTATGTTCAAAACCTAACCTATTCAGAAAAATAATCTTCGACTTGTACAAGGTCACGTCAACCTGGAATTGTAATTTCGACGAAATTCGTTGCGATCTACTTAAATAAAGGCTTCGGTTATGAAACAAGGCACTTCCAAGGTATCTTAGAAAACCTAACCTGCTTAGAAAAACAATTTATCGACATGTAGGCAAACCCTTGCAATTTGCAATTGTTTTTTGGATGAAAATTTCTTTGATCTCCTAAAAAAAAATTTTTCTTTTGAAACAAGATACATCCTGACCATATTTAAAAACCCAACCAGCTCAGAATTACACTTTGTCGACTTTTAGATAGTTCTTTGAACTTGCGACTAATTTTTAGCAGAAACTTGGTTCAATTGACCTAAAAAAAGCTTTTGCTTTTGAAACAAGGCATCTCCGAAGTTCATTCAAAAACCTAACCTGCTTAAGGGGGTACATATACCTAAAATTTTTCAAAAAATCAATTTTCAGGTTTTTGTGTTTTTTGATGTACTTTTACATCAGCTTTCAAATGCCGCAAACCGCGTTTATTAATTCGTTAAGGGAAAAAAGTTACGTTTAATTTAATAAAGACATTCAATTCATTAAATTAACGTTGAAATGGATTTTTTTGAAATTCAAGAATTTCAAGTCAGTTCTAGTAGCAGAAATACTTTCTACGATACTATAGGTACAAATGTTTTTTCGATGTATTTTTTCCTTTTTTAATTTTCACAATGTAGGTATAATTTTTTTTTATCCACGAACAGAACTGTAAGTATTTATATCGTTTCCGTCTAATAAAAGCGATGAAAAAACAGAAAATTTTTTTATCTGTGATTAGATTTTTTCCGTGACATAATATCTTAATAATGAAAATTAAGAATGACAGATTAACTTTCATTTCAAGTCTAATGCTAAAAACAATTTATTAAGTTAGAATCGATCGCATAAAAAAATTTATAACCTTTATGACATAATATATGACATATATTACCCTTACGAATCTACTTTAGTATATTACACCAATATCGATCTATCGATATCAAATTAGGTATTTCTACCCCAGCTGAAAAAATCCATATGGAAATCCGTAAGGAAACCCGTACGGGGACCCGTAAGGGTCCCGTAAAGGACCCCATACGGGTTTCCAATACTGATATTTGGTCAGGGTTTCCGTACGGGTTTCCATACGGGTTTTTTTTTTTTTCTTTTAATTTTATTTTCACACTATTTTTTTATTTATTTAATTTAATATTATTATTAGATATTGATATATTATTCTTTAAAAGATTTAATTATTAATAATAAAATTATTTTGAATAAAATTATCGAAGAAAAAAATTTTGTTCGACTGAGATTCGATTCCACGACCCCAGGCATGGCAGGTAGACACTCTACCAACTGAGCCATTGAGCTAGCTTGCTCGAAGACTTTAATTAAACTACTTTAACAACTGTTTTATATTTGATTTTTAACTAGTCTCACTCAACGCGCAAACACGAGCAATTTTATTACATTATCTAAATCTAAAACAAATTTTGTCGAAGCTTCATCTAAATTAAAGGGCTTAAGCGACAATAATTTGTATATTAAAGGAGTTTAATTGAGGTCTTGATGCTTGCTAGCTCAATGGCTCAGGTGGTAGAGTGTCTGCCTGTGATGCCTGTGATGCCTGGGGTCATGGGTTCGAATCTCAGTCGAACAATATTTTTTTCTTCGATAATTTTATTCAAAATAATTTTGTTATTAATAATTAGATCTTATAAAGAATAATATATCAATATATATTAATAATATTAAATAAATTAAAAAATAGTGTGAAAATAAAATTAAAAGAAAAAAAAAAAAAAAAACCTGTATGGAAACCCATACGGAAACCCTGACCAAATATCAGTATCGGAAACTTGTATGGGATCCTTTACAGGTTACCTTATGGTTCCCCGTACGGATTTCCTTACGGATTTCCATATGGATTTTTTCAGCTGGGTACAGCGTTGCAAGTTCATGATGACTTTTTTGTTCTTTGAGTCATCTTTCAAGTCAAATTCTACTTTACTTGGTTTTGTTTTTGTTATTATTTCAATCTGAAGTAAATAAGTTAGTTTTATTCAAAAAAAAAAAAAATTTAAGAATAAATGACCAATTCTTACCAGGTAAACTAATGAAGTTTTTTAGTTGTTACAAAAAAGGTGTTTATGTGCAAATGTGAAGTGAAAAAATAATTCTGTGATTTAAAATGAAAGATAATTTTTAGATAATTGCATGTGAAGACTCCGCTGACTCAAAGTCTTAACTTGCTCGTGGTGCCTAATAGTGTGTGATCTGTGTTTTTGATAAAAAAGCTAATTGGGTCACTTTAGGAGCAGGAGAAAAAAAATAAAGTATCCGGCTATGTGCAAAAGAGTATTTACATCAAGCAAGAGTCCTGTGACAAGATATTTTCAAGATATAAATGTTTATGTGTTGGTGTGTTACATTTTATTCATCAAAATCTGTTCAGAACTTTAAAAGCCATTTTCTCAAATATGTGATTTTTGAGAAAATGAGGGCATTGCTCGTAAAGCCAAAATTTTTCCAGTTAGCGGATGGACCCAGGACTTTGCACACTTGTTGTACATGTGAACCCTCATGAGCGCAACCTCAGGCAACCAAATCTAAGCATTATTAAGCTGATGGCACACCATAAATTGACTAAAATGATAAAAACTATCAAAATTTTAACCACACTAAGCAATTTTAGAGTATGCAAGTAGCTTAATAGTGTTTGGATTTGGTTGCCTGAGGTTCCGCTCTTGAGGGTTCACATGTACAACAACTATGCCAAGTCCTGGGTCCATCCGCTTTAAGGAAAATTTTTGACTTTACGAGCAATGAACTTTCATAGCCTAAATAAGCTGAATTTTATAACACTTATAAAAACACTTATTTTAATTTTCTAAATGTAAAAAATTATGTAAAAATGTGTGTATATTATGGAAAAAAAATATCTTTTTAAATAAATCATTTTTAAAAAACTTACAAAATTTTTTCTGAGTTTTTTTTTTAGGTATATGTACCCCCTTAAAAAACTATATGCTGACTTTTAGATGGTTTTTCGAACTTGCTACTAGTTTTTGGAACAAATTTGGTTCAATCTTTACTAAAGAAGCCATTGCTTATGAAACAAGGCACATTAAATGTATCTTAGTGAACCTTACATGCTTAGAAAAAGGATTTGCCGACTTGTAGATGGTCCTATGAACCTGAAATCGGTTAATTGACAGAATTTAGTTCAATCTACCTAAAAAGCCTTTGCTTTTGAAACAAGGTACATCCAGAGTATATTTCGAAACCTAACCTACTCAGAATTACAATTTGTCGACTTGCAGATGGTTTTTTGAACTTGCTACTAATTTTTTGAACATATTTGGTTCAATCTACGTTAAAAAAGCCTGTGCTTATGAAACAAGGCACATTCAATGTATCTTAGTGAACCTAACATGCTTAGAAAAAGGATTTGCCGACTTGTAGAAGGTCCTGTGAAACTGAAATCGGTTAATTGGCAGAATTTGGTTCTATCAACATGAAAAACGCCTTTGCTTATGCTAGAAACCAGTCAGAAAATGTTTTTTTAAGCAGGTTAGGTTCTCTAAGATGACTTGAATGTTTCTTGTTTCATAAGCAAAGGCGTTATTTAGGTAGATCGAACCAAATTTCGTCAAAAAACCGATTTCAGAATTACGGTACCATCTACAAGTCAGCAAATCATTTTTCTAAGCAGTTTAGGTTTTTCAATATACTCTGCAGATACGTTATTTGAAAAGCAAAGACTTTTTAAGGTAGATTCAACCAAATTCCGTCTAAAACCAGTAGCAAGGTCGAAGAATCATCTACAAGTCGGCAAATTGTTTTTCTAAGCAGGTTAGGTTCACTCAGATACCTTGAATGTGCCCTGTTTCATTAGCAAAGTATTTTTTTTCGATAGATTCAACTAAATTTCGTCTAAAAACCAGAAGCAAGTTCAACAAACCATCTACAAATCAGTTCTTCTGAGCAGGTTAGGATTTTGAATATCCTCTGGATTTACCTTGTTTCAGAAGCAAAGGCTTTTTTTCGATACATTCAACTGGATTGCGTCTAAAATCTAGTAGAAAGTTCAAAAAACCATCAACAAGTCAGCAAATCATTTTTCTAAGCAGGTTAAGTTCTCTAAGATACCTTGAATGTTTCTTGTTTCATAAGCAAAGGCATTATTTAGGTAGGTTGAACCAAATTACATTAATTTAACGATTTCAAGTTCATGGTACTATCTACAAGTCAGCAATTTTTTTTTAAGCAGGTTAGGTTTTCTTAGATACCTTGAGAATATCTTGTTTCATAAGCAAAAGCTTTTTTTCGATAGATCAAACCAAAATTCGTCAAAAAACTAGTAGCAAGTTCAAAGTACCATCTATAAGTCGACAAATTGTAATCCTGACTAGGTCAGGTTTTTGAATATACTCTGGATGTACCTTGTTTCAAAAGCAAAGGATTTTTTCGGGTAGATTGAACCAAATTTCGTCAATTAAGCTTAGAAAAATAATTTGCCGACTTGTAGATGGTTTGTTGAACTCGCTACTGGTTTTTAGACGAAATTTAGTTGGATCTATCGAAAAAAATACTTTGCTAATGCAACAGGGCACATTCAAGGTATCTCTTACTGAACCTGAACTGCTTAGAAAAACAATTTTCCGACTTGTAGGTGGTCCCGTGAACCCGAAACTGTTTAATAGAAGAAACTTTGTGTTGTCTACGGAAAAAAAAGCCTTTGCTTACAATGAAACCAGGAACATTTTTAGGTATCTTAGAAAACGGTACCTACTGAGAAAAACAATTTGCTGACTTGTAGATGATTCTTTGACCTTGCTACTGGTTTTTAGACGAAATTCGGTTGAATCTACCTTCAAAAGTCTTCGCTTTTCAAATAACGTTCAAATTCAAAATCTGCAGAGTATATTCAAAAACCTAAACTGCTTAGAAAAATGATTTGCCGACTTGTAGATGGTCCCGTAATTCTGAAATCAGTTTATTGGCGAAATTTGGTTCGATCTACCTAAATAACGCCTTTGCTTATGAAACAAGAAAAATTCAAGGTATCTTAGAGAACCTAACCTGCTTAAAAAAATATTTTCTGACTGGTTTCTAGCATAAGCAAAAGCATTTTTTATGTTGATTGAACCAAATTCTGTCAATTAACCGATTTCAGGTTCACAGGACCATCTACAAGTCGGCAAATCGTTTTTCTAAGCATGTTATGTTCTCTAAGATACCTCGAATGTGCCTTGTTTCATAAGCAATGGCTTCTTTAATAAAGATTGAACCAAATTTGTTCCAAAAACTAGTAGCAAGTTCGAAAAACCATCTAAAAGTCAGCATATAGTTTTTTAAGCAGGTTAGGTTTTTGAATGAACTTCGAAGATGCCTTGTTTGAAAAGCAAAAGCTTTTTTTAGGTCAATTGAACCAAGTTTCTGCTAAAAATTAGTCGCAAGTTCAAAGAACTATCTAAAAGTCGACAAAGTGTAATTCTGAGCAGGTTGGGTTTTTGAATATGATCCAGATGTATCTTGTTTCAAAAGAAAATTTTTTTTTTGGTGAAACAAAGAAATTTTCACCCAAAAAACAATTGCAAATTGCAAGGGTTTGCCTACATGTCGACAAATTGTTTTTCTAAGCAGGTTAGATTTTCTAAGATACCTTGGAAGTGCCTTGTTTCATAACCGAAGCCTTTATTTAAGTAGATCGCAACGAATTTCGTCCAAAAAACAATTCCAGGTTGACGTAACCATGTACAAGTCGAAGATTATTTTTCTGAATAGGTTAGGTTTTTAACATACCATAGAAGTGCCTTGTTTGAAAAGCCAAGGTTTTTTTTTAGGTAGATATTACGGAATTTCGTTCAAAGTACTATTGCAAGTTCAAGGGACCATCTACAAGCTAGCAAATAGTTTCTCTAAGCAGGTTAGGTTTTTCAAGAGACCTTAGAAGTGCTTCGTTTTATAAAAAAAGGCTTATATGCAGGAAGCTCAAACATAATATCATCCTGAAAATAAGAGCAATTTCAAGGGATCATTTAAAGTCTGAAAACTGTTCAATTTTTTTCAGGTTAGGTTTTTGCACCTACTCTATGTAGGCCTTGTTTAATTAGAAAGGAATTTTTGCGCTTACTTTTGTAAATAACCTTATAACATACCTTGTTCATAACATTATTTCAAACCTGGTAACTACTCTGGTAACTACATTGTATTTATTCTCGTACCTGGACTTGTCATTACGTTTGTAACTTTGAACCTACGGTTATATGTACATTTTTGCTTAATATTGTTCCTATCTCTTTTACATGAATCTACTTGCTTTAATTTTGGTGTTTGCTGTTGTTTTTTCTTTTTTCATGCTTTGGTCTCTAACTCTGAATCTTTGTTCTCATCTTTGTAGAAACTATCTTTTCTATTGTTCTTCTCAAATTTTTTTGTAATTACAATCGTGAAACTAATCATCTTCATACAATTTTGCCCACACAGTTCTTTAACTTTTTTGACAAATATTTCCTACATCCTTTTACATGTGTTATCAACATTTTTTCTACCTAGGTTTCTCCCAATTAATCTATCCTAATTAATATTGAAGTTTACCTTACGACACCAGTTTCCAGCCATGTGCAGCCTCTTTTACTTTGTTGTTATTTTCATACTTCAATTTGTAACTTTGAACGTATGTTGTTCTTTTTTTTTTTTCTCAACATCTAACTCTGAAACTATCATCTTTTATACTATTGTTTTCGATCCTGTACAAACCTTTGTAGGTAAACACTTATCCACTTTTGAATCTACCCATGTACCTACCCTATTGCCAAACCTTGAAGCTCTTTAAGCAGATCGCACGCACAATTGTATTTTATAATCTAAAACAAATTTTGTCGAAGCTTCATCTAAATTAATCTACAATAAGTTATACATACCCTTCACCTTTGCGCTACGTCCAGAGTTCATATTCATTTAAACTTTTTTTGTTATAGATTCATTGGTTTTGTTTCAGGTTGTATACTAATAATTATTATTTTCATGATTTTAATCGGATAATTTCGAACACTTGATTACATAATTATTTTTTTGTCTAATATATTCTCTAGATGTTTTAATAAGGCTTTTTCATAGCAGACGATAATCCATAACCTACTGTTTGCCGATTAAAAAAAAATTCCAATTCTGTCGGCTTTACAGCGTTAATGTTAAAAAAAATTTTTTCAATACAATCTAAAAAATCTTAAAAACTTAAATAATCTTGGTAAAAATGAATGCGAAAAGTTTAAAAGTTCAAAAAATGTGAATAACTTTTAACGCGGGGTGTATGACCCAGGGTGTACAACAAGAATTTTTTTATCAGCTCTGAACTAAAAACAACTTAAATTTCACTATAATAAACTTGTCAGAATAATAGAATAATTAACAGAGTTTAAGCCTAACTTTTACAAAAAGTTAAAAAATTCATTGAAAATTAAATAAAACTACAAAATATCGTTTTGGGTTCACTACGATAAATCTAAGTCGTCTGCTATGAAAAAGCCTTACTGAATTGTAATCAAAAAATAAAAAATAAAAATTCAAATTTTAAATTTTGTTCTTCAATCAATCACACAGCTGTCATTCTTTTTGGGTTCTTTCTTTTATCTTAGGATATTAGTTAATTTTTTTAATGTTTTGTAGTTACTTTTAAAATTTATATAGTTACATAGCTGATAACTTGTATTAAAAATTTGCGGTGTGGGTAGAAACTGATAACATATATCAAAAATGGGCGTGAGTAAAAAAAAAAGGGCGTGGGGGGAGGGGGGTGATTAGAAAAGGGTGTGATTTATAAACACGGAAAAAAAAGCAGACGCACTGGAAATTTTAGGGAAAAAAGACATTTGCACGGAAAAATAAGTGATTAAATGGGAAAGAAAATGAATGCACGGGATAAAAATACTTGAGCGGTAGTTAAATGTATTAAACGGGAAAAAAAATATATTGAACGGGAGTAGAATTAACATTGCACGGGAAAAAAATGTATTAAACGGCAATAGAATTGATCTCGCACGGGAAAAAGAATTAAGAGCAAAACTCAACAAAAATCAAGCAAAAAATTTGTTTTATTGAACATTATACAACTGTAATTGAAATTAACGATATTTTTTATAAAAGATTAATACATAAATCTTTTTTTATTTTGTAAATCAGGTTGTAGGTCGCATCTGTAGTGCACTAATCTCATGAATTTCCTGGCCAATGCTAACAATCCAAGCGTTGATAAAATTATTTTCAAATGCTGTTCTTCTAAATCAAAAGATTCTGCAAAAATATGGAAATCAACTACGTATGGTACATCTTCATCATCCGGAACTTGAGTGCGCTCATTGCACCAAACTCTAAGATCTGTAGCAAATACGGAAGGAGTGCCTTTATCACTTCGGATTGATCTAAGAAATGCTACAAGTTTTTCTTTTGCAGGTTCTATCATTTGATTTTTACGAATGAGATTTAGTAGTGCATTTGGCTTTGTAATACCATCTGCATATTTATCTTTTACAAAAGCCTTAAATTCTGATGATAAGCCTCGTGTGGAATCAATATTTTTATGTTCGTGCTCCTCTTCTGTTTCGTTTCAAGGACACGCAAGTATCCGAAGAATGATAGAGTAGGTACAAGCATGCTGGACACTCAGACACTTTATAAATTTCCTTTGTGCACCAATTTTTAACTCGTTTTCCTTCTGCCCTCATTTTCGTTGAAGATATTTTTACAGCACTTTCTGCTTCTGTTGCTGATGGGTATTTGTGACGTAAAAGCGACACTCGTGTTGGTCGCCTGCATATTTTTTTAGTCTGCTGGATCACTTCAGATGAATTTTCTTCTTCAGATGAGTCCTCAGAAGTTTCAAAATACGTTCACTCACCAGTCATCTTTTAGCTTTTTGCTTTACTCGTCGACTGAGGTGACACTGTAAGTTGAACTGAGCTCAATAATAAAATGGGTAGAGAGATGCTTAGTGAAAGAGCACGTGGTCTTTTGTTTCTAGGCTTGATAGGTAAACACTCTTTAATTAAACCGCGCAAAAGTATTTATTTTCCCGTGCAAAAGTATTTATTTTCCTGTGCGACCCACATCCCATGCAAATGATTTTATTTCCCGTGCATTCTAATACTTCCCATTAGAAAATTATAGGAAAAATTAAAACACATAGAAATAAGCATATTTCGGTACACTTTTACGGTTAGTTAAGCACTTTTTTGGAGGGCATGGGGACAGCGTGGGAGAAGAGTAGGGGAGGGTACCCCCCTGCTCGCTCCGCTCGCCAACCCCCCCCCCCCCCAGATTTTTATGCTAGTGCTTATCATTGTGTCTACAATTGTGGCTACCCTCGTAGCTACTATTGTTTTGTGCTTTTGTAGTTATCCTTGTATTTACTCTTATGCATATCTTTGTTTTTATGTTTGTTAAACTCGTGTACATACCCTCGTAACTCTATGACTACCACTGTACCTACTCACGTATCCTATACCTACTCACAATTACTCATATCCTTGTACTTAGCCAGTAGTACAAAACCCTTTTCGGCAGATTTTTAGCAATTTTTTGCGAATTTCGTCAAGACATTGGCGTTAAAACCAATGCACCGATTTTTATAAAACTTTGAATGGGAGAATGAGAGAACAGGGATGTATAAATTCTGGTAGTATAAATATTGTTCTTATACTTGTGCCTACCTTATACTTGTTCATACTGTTGAACCTTCTATAGATGCACTGGTTTCTTTCCTTATAACTTCCCTTTTTTCTACTTAATTTTCTACTGATTCATTTTTTATTTTTCTTATATTTTTTTGTACTACTGTGCTTACTCTGTTCTTAACTTTTTTTCTACTTAATGTTTTAATCCTGAAACTAACAACGTGCTTAATTTTGTGTCTACTCCTGCACATACCCTTGTACCTACTCTCTTCCCCGCCCTTGTGTATATCCGTGTATCTAGTCTTATTTCTACTGCTGTGCCAATTATTGTAAGTACTATCTAGACTCTATTGTACCAAATCCGTACCTACTCTCGCGTCCACTCTTGTGCTTACCCTCTTGCCTGAACTTGTATCAACCCGTGTGCGTATCCGTGTACTTACATTAGTGCATACCTTTGTACGTATCATTGTGCCTACTGCAGGAGTGAAGAAAAACTACTATATATATAAGATCGTACCAAATCCGTACCTACTCTCATATCCACTCCTGTGCTTACCCTCTTGCCTAAACTTGTATCAACCCGTGTGCGTATCCGTGTACTTACATTAGTTTATACCTTTGTCTGATCATTGTGCCTACTGCAGGACTGACGTATTGAATGCACTTTTTAAGTATTGTGCAATAATAGTGAATTTTTACTGACTTGAAAAAATTATAAAAATGTATTTTTTAAACTGTTTTATATATTTTGATTACTGCTATTATTTTGTTATTTTTATTTTATGAAATATAAGTTTTTTTTAGTATTTCAATAGTAACTTTTCAAATTTCTATAATTACATAAGTAATGACATATATCAAAAATAAAAGGTATAGGTAAAAGTGATAACATATATCAAAAATGGGGGCGTGGGTAAAAAAAGGGCGTGGGGGGGAGCGTGATTAGACAATTATAGGAAAAATTAAAACACATAGAAATAAGCATATTTCGGTACACTTTTACGGTTAGTTAAGTACTTTTTTGAGGGGGCGTGGGGGGGGGGGCGTGGGAGAGGAAAAACCACTATATAATATAGTAAGATATATTTTTGGAATCAGCGTAAAAAAAGGAACCCGTTGGTCCAGGGAAATACTTTCCATCCCGACCATCCTGTAAGCATTACACTGTAATTTCACATCGGACCCGTATTGTTTCACCTTTTTCAACCTGTTTCAAAAATCACCTAACGTTTAATTTTCTAATATCGTCACGTCCTACACTCTCTTCGTAAATTAAATAAAATTTAATTTCTAATCTAAACTTTAACTGTGAAAACGGCAAAATTTGACATTCTTTGTAAAGTGAAGTATACACTACTACACCGACCGCCAATTCTAACATTATCAGTAAATTTGAATCAAACACCTAAGTTTTCTCATCCCTGAAATTTTCTGGATCATGAGTTATGATTCAGAATATTTGCACAAACAAACTAATGTCTGTCTCACATCCTCAGTAACAATCGGACAGTTTCCTGAAAGTCGAGAATTTTCTTTCGCGTTCTTCCCAGATTACAAACTTATACGCTTCCATACAGCAAAGTTTTGAACGTTTCTGCATAATCTGCTACACTCTCCTGCTTTGCTCTTTTACTTCGTCCAAAAATCACAGCCAGTCGAAAAAGCAGTTTCTCAGGCAATCAACCATAATTTTTCATTCCCCGGAGGAAAAAGGCTGACCGATCACTTCCTGAAATTCAACTTTATCATTCTTGTTTTCATCCATGCAGTTCCCGATTGCTCAGCAAATGATAAATCACTTAACTTCCTGATCTCAAACCAGCTTAAAGTTATTACTTATCCCTGATCAACTGAGTACAATATTGCACTTTTCACCGGTCAACACAATCCTGTTAAATTTTCTGCTGAAAATATTGGTAGCTGTTTAAAAATTTGAGTAATACGCAGTCCAGTATAAATCAGCAAAGCGCCTGCAAATTTTATCAGTTCATCACACTTCAACAAATTTCGTCGACAAATGCATAACCCTACCAATATTCAATCAAGCAAATTAAGTGGTCACTAATTCTGTCCTTCAGTTCTCTGCTGTGGATCTCGCACAGTCAATGATCCACACGCACTCATCCTGAACTCATATGAGTCACAACAGTTCGACTCAAATAGATAGCTCTCGGACAACTCATTTTCCTGTTCTCAAACTGCTGAATTTTCCCAAACTTTGCAACTGACTTTACTGAATTTTTCACAGAATCACACCCAGTATTACATTTCTGGTTGTTTTCACATGCCTGATTTGATGTTAAAAACTCACATTGTCTTCAAGCCTGTAAAAGTGCTTTTAAAATTTACTCATGACTCTCAGCCACGTTTCAAGAAGCTTAATCAATCCAAATTCAAGCGACCAGTAGAGTTTTCCTTCTCTCTTTTTTACCCAGTCTTGAATAAGTAAATTTAAACTTAAATAAAATCGTAAAATCAAATTATCGATTATTCAGACAAACACTTTAACCAGAACAAGCTCAAGCTGCGGAGTTACAAATAACTACCTGAATAACTTTGGCATAAGTTACACAATTCAGATGAATTAGTTGTGCTCGGCTTTCAAAAATACCGATCAATCGGACTCTCTCCGATTTTTAGGTTCAGATTCAACTTCTACCTGACTTCAATTCAAGACAAAACATGTTGGAATCTCCACTAGCAAGTCTCATTACATCTAGTTTGCCACACAACCGATCACTTTCTCTCGTGAAATAGAAAATCAAAATTCCCGATTTTGATCCAATCTCAAGCACAACCAACGAAATAAATTCATTCTGAATTCTCGCTTCCTGTTTTGCCGTCCTGCACACTCTGCATTGGTCGAAAACTGAGCCAAAAACTCAAATTTATGGTTTTCTTTGCAATAACCTTCGACAGCACCGTGTCCACGCCCAAAGGTATGCTTCTCTCTTTATCAATTTTAAAAATTAATTAATTAAATTTAATTGATTAATTTTCATCACTTTCATTCTTTCAGCACCCTGTAACACTTCCTGCCTTTGCTTCAATCTTCCCAGTTTAATTGAATTTTAGTTGTCAGTTATGAAAAATCAACAAACGTATATCCATGCTGATCTCTTGACAGCACCTGGGAACTCTCGGGTAACTGCAACTTGGAGTAAATTAGCTGTCAAGCCAAGGTCGTAGCAATGACGTCATGGACTGAATAAGGTGCGGGTTTAAATAATGAAAATACAGTCCAATTATTAACAATATTTTTAATTAAATCTCGAAGTTTTTACAATGGCTCTAGGGCCGTTATTAAGCTTGTGTGCGAGACGAGGTTAGCTGCCGCTCATGGCGTGGCTGGCACTAGACTGAAGGCGGCGCCTGCCTATGCGTGGCTCGATTGTTCATCGTCGGTCCACAGTCGCGTATGAAGTTGCTGCTTGCGCCTGTGTCCGCGCGGAACGTTTTGGGGAGCGATACCCACAACGTCAACCTCGCTCATAAGATCACTAGCCTGTAAATTATTATTATTTTCATTAACATTAGGGAATATTAGGGTTTTATTATAAATAACAAGGTAAGGAAGTTCACTTGAACTGATACACAACTGTAAAACACAACGACCAGATTTAAGTAAACTAAATAAGTACAAACACCGCGTGTACCGGGAGAGCGAGAGCGTCCGATCGCCATGACAGCGCCTACCGGAATCGCAAGGCCCCGCGAGATCAGCAGCACGCGGCATGCGCATCTCAGGGGCAGCGGGACGAGTCAGTCGAGAGTGAAACGCACAACACATATTCCTAACAAAAAAACTGTTTAAAATATAAGTTGTTCGTCCTGTGGCTAGGATATAACTTTATTTGAGGCTTTAGTATGTGTAGAGTTCGTAAATAAATAAGAAATTTGATGTTGGACTTACAATTTATTAGACCTTTGTTATAAAGACGTCTCTCCGGAGCACTTTACAGTTTGCTGGTTTGCTTTCACAGAATGTACTGCTCCTTTGACCTATTTCTGGCCTTTTTAACTGGACGGAAAGATGCCAAAGTTGCTGAATTTGTTTTTATAAGTTTTGACTTTTAAAAACGTAGTTGCTGATTTTTGGTTTTGTAAGCTTTGTTTTGAAAGATGTAACGAAAGAAAAATGTTACGCACATGACGTAACATCCCCCGAGCGAGATAATATAATATATTAATTAACTTAAAGTTACAATTTTTTTAAACGAAAAATGAAATACAGAAATATAAACGACATTGTAAAAAAGTTACGTATAGGACGTAACATACCCCGGGCTCGATAATATAATATATAAATAAACTTAAAGTTACAATTTTTTTAAACGAAAAATGAAATACAGAAATATAAACGACATTGTAAAAAAGTTACGTATAGGACGTAACATACCCCGGGCTCGATAATATAATATATAAATAAACTTAAAATTACAATTTTTTTTAACGAAAAAAATTGTATTTTTAAACTCTGTTATGTTAGGATGTAACAGAGTTAAAAAAATTATCTTTTTTAAATTATAACCAGAAAACAAAGGGTATAGCCGGGTAAGATAGTCGAATCGACCCCCAGGGCGAACCCCTACAATATATGTATATCATTTGAAAGGGCATAAAAAAAAAAATTTTGGCGCCAACCAGAATTTTTTATACCCACTACTGCGCATGCGGGTTCAAAATAGTGATTTTTCAACTTTGATTTGTATCTCGAAATCTAAGAGTGCTACCAAAACGCGGTTTGTGGCAAAATTTTGTTTACAAAAAATGTAGTTCAATCATATTTTTTAAAATCATTTTTGGCGCCAAATTAAAATTGTTAAGGCTGTTTTTCGAATTTTTTTCCCTAAAAAATGCGATTAAAAAAAAACGGTGATACATACCCCTCTGGAAAAAAATATGTCATATATTTTAGGAAAAAATAGCTTTACAAATTTTTTCAAATTTTTTGAAGTGGTGGGAGACACTTTTTAGGCCAAATTATTGAAATTTTTTATCTAAATCGCCACCTAGCGGCTGCATACTGCGTTAAAATATAACAACATTTATATCGCTGAACTAAATTTTTTGTAAACAAAATTTTGCCGCAAACCGCGTTTTTCAAGCCCTCTTAGATCTCGAGATAAAAATTATAGTTGAAAAATCACTATCTCGCCCCACGCATGCGCAGTTTAGGGAATAAAAAATTGCGGCTTGCGTCAAAAGCTTCCTTTTTTCAAGACCTTTCAAATGATATATATATATATTGTAGGGGTTTCTGCATAAAAAAATTTGGCCTACCTGACCTAGATTGAAAATACCTAATTTATACAATTTTTTAGTGATGAACATGGTTGAACTGATCTCGTTAGAGGTATTAAAAATTTTTTTTGCAGAAACCCCTACAATATACATATCATTTTAAAGGTCTTAAAAAAAGGAAGCTTCTGGCGCAAATCGCAATTTTTTATTCCCTGAACTGCGCATGCGCGGGGTTAAATAGTGATTTTTCAACTCTAATTTTTATCTCAAAATCTAAGAGGGCTAGAAAAACGCGGTTTGCGGCAAAATTTTGTTTACAAAAAATGTAGTTCAGCGATATAAAATTTGTTATGTTTTAACGCAGTATGCAGCCACTAGGTGGTGATTTAGATGAAAAATTTCAATAATTAGGCCTAAAAAGTGTCTTCCACCACTTCCAAAAATTTGAAAAAATTTGAAAAGCTATTTTTTCCTAAAATACATGACATATTTTTTTCCAGAGGGGTATGTATCACCGTCTTTTTTAAATCGCATTTTTTAGGGAAAAAAATTCGAAAAACAGCCTTAACAATTTGAATGTGGCGCCAAAAATGATTTTAAAAAATATGATTGACCTACATTTTTTGTAAACAAAATTTTGCCGCAAACCGCGTTATGGTAGCTCTCTTAGATTTCGAGATAAAAATCAAAGTTGAAAAATCACTATTTTGGACCGCGCATGCGCAGTAGTGGGTACAAAAAATTCTGGTTGAAGCAGTCTTGGTATCGAGATTCTTCACATGGGAAAAAAGCGTTGCCTTCATTGTATAATTTTTCGACCAAGCGTACACTTTAAGTTGTTCGGCGAGCGAGCGCGGATTCAAAAGTTAAAAACCTAGAACTATTTAACCCCAAAACTCTACAACCCGATAACACAGTGCATTTGGGTTTTTTTATAATAAAAAAACTAATTAATAAATAAACAAAAAATCCCCCAAGCTCTTAAACCCCAATACCCTGGGCCTCCGAGTTTTAGTTCAGCGTAATCAGATATAGTTACAAAATTATTTATTTCATGCTTAAGTCAACTAAAATAATTAATAGTCATACCAAATAATTAATTAGTGCTGATCAGAATAAATTCAAAAAAAAAAAAAAAAAAAAATATATGGTACTTTGTTTGAATTTTATTTATTATGTTTTCTAATATTAAATTGAAAAAAAAAAAAAAAAAAAAAAAATTCATACATCGGGTGGGGGCCTATAGGCACGTGCCTGTTCTGCCTACCCGTTGATCCGGCACTGAACTCTGACAAAATTTGATAAAATAGAAACAATAAAATGGTATGGCAGAGTTATGAAGAATTATGTAGAAAAATCATCGTATAAAAAATTGCAAATCTTTTTTTACTTAATCTGGTTTTAGACCAACAAATAAAAAAACCTTCTTTTCAATATCTTTTAAATGATATCACTTTTTATGGTTAAATCAACTATTGCAAAAACTCTCCCAAGCTTGTTTACCTACTAGTGAATCTTTGTCAAACGGCTCCTCTGACTCCGAACAGTAATGCGCATGCCCGCGGACTTATAAGCGAGCGGCGCCAAGCGTGATCAGCTGCTGCTATTATTTATTGTGCTTTCATTTTTTACGCTTTTTGAATGATTATTAGGATAAAGAATAAATCATACTTTTCATTTGAATAAACTCTTTTAATTTTTTAATTAAAACCTTTAATAAATTTAATACAAATTTCAACTTGAACAATTTTAGTTTCTTCTAGTGACTGATCACATTATTTTAATTTAAGTTTTAAATTTATGTATGTTAGGACAAAACAAAATTAAAAGTAAAACATTTTGATGAAAAAAACCTATAAAATAAGAAAATTTCTATACTCATGTGGTTCTTAAATTTTTTAAATTACTGGTGCCCTAAAGTGCTGATTTTACGAACGCAAAAGACGTATTTTGAGTGCGTAAAATCGCCTATTACAATTCTGCTCGAGCAGCGTGCGTTTAGGTTTTAGCCGTGAAAAATAATCATAATAGTATGTCTGAGTATGCAGCTGCAGGGAGACGATCGATTATAATTATAAACGGATTTCCTTGTGCAAAATAAATAAAGTGAAATGATACAAAACTTTGAAAATTTGTAAGGATTATTAAAAAAGTAATCTTTATAAGCACAGCACTTTGAAAAGTTTGTTTTCCAGTTGATTTCCACCAGCGAGTGAGGTTACTCTTGATTCACCATGCTCGGCTCTTCTTTACCTACAGAACTAGATCGGCTGAGTCTTCATCATCGTGAATTGTAAACTGACTCTTGCATCAGTTTATCTAGTTAACTAAGATTAAAATAATTGTTGGTTTTGATTTAAATAATCTTTAAATTTTAGAACAAAGCCTTTAGTAAATTTAACACAAATTTCAGCTTGAACTGTTGTGGTTTCCCTTTTTTAGTTTACTTTTAAGTTTAAATTCACACATGATGTAAACGAGACAATATTAAATTTTTTTTTTTTTTTTGTAAAAGTTTTCGATAAAAAAAACCTATTTAATAAAAAAATTCTACGCAAATTTGGTCCTAATTTCATGACTTTACTATTAACTATTAAAACAAAATTAATTTCTTCTTAAAATTGAAGTAACTAATGTTTGGTCCAAGTTTAAAAAAATTCAAATATAAAACATTTACACTTCCTTTTGGTTTAACAGATTTAAATCTATTGACATCTTCCTAAAATAAGATACATATGAAGAATTATTTTATTGTATTTTAAAATTATTTTTAATATTTAATGCTTTTCTTACCTTTTTTTTTATTAAATTACAGAATTTCAGTTTGGTTGATCAATTTCATAAATGTGATCAAAATTTGTGCTGATCCCTTCAGTAGATTTATCAAAACTTCTTTTTATTTTGCTTTGATTTTAATTCTATTGGTTTTGATATTTTAGCGTTAGTTGCAGTAACTTTTTTCTTCTTTGTAGAATAAAAACGTTGATGATCGATATTTTTATGGCTAGGTAGTTTTGAAGGCAGCTCTGGAAAGTGTGGGACAGTTGAAATTTCTGGCTGATTTTGAACCTGTTGGAGAGAATCTGCAATCTTTTCAAGCTTGGGAATTTCTTTGGACAAAGCTTCTTCCAGTGCTGCTCGAGCAAGACTCGATATAATATTTAAACTAGGGGGGGTACCCCCCTGCTCGCTCCGCTCGCCAACCCCCTAATTATAATTGATGACAATAAAAATTAATCTAAACAATACGTAAGCTCTATGTTTGGTAAAATAATAAAAAGACTTAAGTGCTTAAAACCAATAAAAATTAGACACGAGAGTTCAGTTTGAACTTTACTTACTCATCATCATTTTACCAAATTATGTTATCAAAAGATTCATAACCTTACCAACCCTACTTGATTTTTCATCTTTAACCACCTAACATATTTTAATCTTAGCCACATTACAGACCTTACTAATTTCACTTACTTCAAATACCACACTTAATCCCCAACTCATCTCTCACTCACTCTACCAACAAACCCTACTCACTTTATTCATTTTGGACCTGACTCATCTTAGATCTCTAGCTTAAACTGCCCACCCTGAAAACTACTCTAGTAATTAGCGAAATAATAAAAAAATCACGATTATTTTCAAATTTTGCAATCTCGTATAAGCAAGCCTCGATTTTCAGTCGTAATACCCCTAGTGCTTCAAAATTGTCGATAATTTTCCGGATGTGTTTTGCGGGGCAAGTTTTACAAAAAATCACTCGCGCTTCGCGCTCGTGATTTTTAACCTGTCAAACTTGCCCCCCTCGTTGCTGTGCAAAAAAACTGGAGGAAAATTATCTAAAATTTTGAAGCACGAAGGGTTATTCGGCTGGATTATACAAAATTTTTTTACAGATTCTTCTTGAGATGAACTTACTTCCTGCATAGTACCAGCTCGCAAAATTGCGTTTAAGCCGATTTATGATTTTGTGGGGCAAGGGTTGGATTTAAAATGATAAACGGCTTTGTTCAGCACCCTCTCATGACAACAAAAAGGATTTAATAAAAATTTCAATGGAATAAAATGACATAATTAAAAAGCTGCTGAGCTCAAGACCTTTTTAATGATATATGATTTTATATGAAAATTCTAATTAGAGCCAAAGTTATAATTTTAATATCTGATCTACCAGCCCACAACCACCTTACCTACACTCTACCCTCCGCACAGACTCGCCTTATCTAACCCGATTTACTATTCTCACCCATATTAAGAACCCTACTAACTATACTTACTTTTTTATCTTCAACTACCTGACCTTATTCAATCTTAGCTACATTACTGACCTCACTAATTTGATTTACTTCAAATACCGTATTTGATCCCCCAAACTTATCTCACCTAATCTACGAACTAATCTTATTCACTTTATTCATCAACTCAGTCACAAACTTTAAAGTTTTGTTGAAGTACTTTAAATTTTGAAAAAGCTCTATTAACATTTTTAAGTGCAATAACAAACCCTTCCCACCTCATCTTCCCTTCCACGCTCCTCCCCCATAACCTCCGCCTAACCAACCTCATCTACCTTACCAACCTGTACTATTTTTCCTGTTTTTTCACATGTAGCTTCAATATTATGTTCATATAAATTTGTTATTTTCAATCTAGTTCCATTGCATACACCATCTTTTTTACTTAGATTTCTAATTAACATTACCACTGCATTTTTTTTTTAATTTTAGTTCACGGGTAGAAAGTCCGTCATTTACTGAATTTAAGTATTCAATTGGATAATCTAAACATATATTTGAATCAGTTTGATCTACTCCCTTATGAATGGCTTTGTCTATACTGTAATATGTTTTACTTGGTCCATTTAATATGTTTAATACTTTTCTGTTTAAAATTGCAACATTTTCATTTTTTGAAGCTAAAATAACTTTGTTTAAATTATTATTTCCATTTATATCTCCAAAAATTGAATAACAAACATCTTTATTTTTCCATTTCATAGGTATTTTAAAATTTTCAATTTCTCCTATTTTTAGTAATAATTTAGAAAAAATTTTATCTTTATATCTCATATTTTCAGTGAGTTTAAGAATTTTGAAATTTTTCCACAATTTACAGTATTTAATCGTATCTTCTACAATAATTTTTTCATTGCCTCTTTTGACTACAGGAAGGATTTGTCTAAAATCGTCACCTAAAATTATTAATTTTCCTCCAAAAGGAAAAAATGTTTTACCTGTACCACCTGGTCCATCTTTTAAGTACATATTATTTTTGTTTTTTGTTATTGTATTAAATATATTTTTTTGATCATTATTAAATTTTTCAAATATTTTTTCATACTCTTCTTTTCAGTTTATTTTGCAGTCATAATTTTCAGAAATATTAGAAATATTTTCTAAGCATGGTTCTGGTAAACCAAAACATTTATAACTTAAATTAGAATCTTCGCTAGATAGAAATTTGATTATTTCATTCAAACCTCTATCTTCTGCATTATCTTTGAAATCTTTTATAAAATAAAATTTATATTTATTCCAAATTAAATTACCAGGAATTTTTTCAGACAATAAAAATAATCCGAAAAATTCTTGTAATTTTTTCGGAGTTAAATAGTTTATAGATTCTTCAAAAATGGCATATACATTTTTATCATTTACTATTAGACCCATTTAAATAGCTCCTTCTCTATATGTTTATAAATAATTTTATTATGAGTTCTCAAGTATTCGTGAGAAGTACCACCTTTTACTTTATCTGATATTAATTTTAAGTGAAAACTCTGAATTTTTAGAAGAAACAACGTTTATTCTACCTATAGTTTGAAATTTTTTTAAATTTTTCTATCTAACAAAAGTTTTATCATCTAGAAATCTACAGTAATTTGGTATATTGGCATTTTTAATATTTCTAACAGATCAATTTTATTTAATTCAAACCAAGTTGCTAAAGTTGTTTTCCAATTTTTTAACTATTTAATTTTTTAACTATATTATGTTTTGTTGATTTTCTGTATGAATTTCTAAACGTTCTACTGAATGACTACATTTACACAATTCAAATCTTTCTATACACCAAGCTGCTTCTATAGAAAATATTACATGAGAATCTAAAAAACATCGTTTTGAGAAAAGGAGGACTTAACTTTGAGGACTCAACTTTTCCGTCGTAGACTCAACTTTGAGGACTCATAAGTATCGTTTTTACTTGTCTTTTGACCGTGTTTTTATGAATTTTCAATTTTGAGGACTCAATTTTGAGGACTCAACTTTGAGGATAATAAAAAAAAACCAGATTATAATATAGGGAGAAACGATTGAATACGGGACGATGGTGATACAGAATCACCGATGTGAACTGATTGGTCTCTAACAGCTTTTAAGACCTTATTTGTGTGGTTTTCAAACATTGAAGTCACGTCTTCTTCACTAATTTGATTAACAGGTGCTACTCGACTAAACCTTAAACATGCATGTATGTGTTTGCAAAAATTTGCTTTTATTTCATAATCTATGCATGGGCATATAAATTGGTGTACACATACACGGCATTTTGGACAGGAGAGAGGTCAACTACTGCATTAATTTGAATCATTGAGAGACACTCTGTACGGTCCTGTACCTGCTGTTGCTGACTCGACAATACTCATTTTCCGTAACATTTTAAATCATAATTTCTTTAATGTCTCTGCTTCGATGGTGACTTTGAGCAATTTTTTCCATCCTGGAAGTGGGTTTGTTTTTTAACATTCTGATAGTTCTTTCAACCATCATATCCCTGGAAAAACGCATCAGATATCCAATACACTTATCCACTCTTTTATTTTGCTTTCCATGCATGTAAGTATATTTCAATCTCTTGTTCATAGCTTCGAGAAACATGTTAATAATTAGGCCTGGACCCTTTCAATAACAATACGCCCATTTTTTTCAGGGCGATTTGCATAGTGCATTTCAAAATATGCTCCAAAAGATTTAGTATCAGGATCTGTTTCACAATTAATGAGAAATCCTTCTAATGAATCCATGAATTCATCTTCGTCAAAAATTTCCATAAGCATGCGGCAGGCTTGATAAAGCTCTTTTTCAGACTCTCGCACAAAGGATCTAGATTGGTCATCAATCTATGATCCATCATTAGCACGTAAAAAATGTAATACTTGTTAGCAGTGGGGGTATCTTGCAAGGAGTCGTCTTTTGGCGAAAATGGGCCTTTACTTTTGTCGAGCATTCGAGAAAAATGCAGATCACAAAAGTGTCAGTTTTCAGAATCCAAAGTAAGAGTTTACATTAGATATGAAAATGGAGTTAATAATTCTGGGTTTAAAAAAGTGATCGAGGTTGTGGTGGTAAAATGACAAGAGAAAAATTTAACAAGACTACAAGAATAGTATATTATTCCCAGAGGGACTAAAGTTTGCAGTGGAGGCCCGCTGTTATTGCAGCCCGAGACGAAGTCGAGGGCTGCAAATACGTGGGCCTCCTCAGCAAACTTTAATCTTGAGGGATATATGCACTTTTTTAAAGTCCGTTGATCACAAAAAATAACTTGATTTCCTCCGATTAAAGCCAAAAGAACGAAATGTACTCCCGAAGCGCCAGCGGCCGACACGCAGCCGGCCGCCATGTTGCGGCCCGAGCGCTAGCGAGGGCATGCAGTAGGCCGGGTGCGCGTTGGTCGATGGCGCAGGGAGTACATTTCGTTCTTTTGGCTTGTGTCGGAGGGACACAAGTTATTACTTGTGATCAACGAGGTTAAAAAGTTTAAAACACCTTATCAGAAAAACGCTACTTCAAAAATGGCAATGAGGTTAATTTATAATTTTTAGTTAATAACAGGGTTGATCAGCCGTCCGAAGTCGGATTTTTTTTATTTTTTCAAAAAATTAAAAAAAAAAGTTCAGATCTTTTATAAGTTTCTGAAAAACCCGAAAAAAAGCCCGGAATTATTTAATTATAATTTTTGATAAAAATATTTAAATGACGACAGAATAAGACTCATTTCGTCAGTTTGGAGTAAGGCTATCTCAGAGGCCGGAGCAAGAATCTGCTATCCCAAGGGCTGGAGTTAAAAGCTACTATCTCATGGGCCCATTTAATCAATGGCATCAATTTTTTTTTCCCTTTTTGAAGCGTAGCTTCTATACTTACGTTATAACTCTGCTACGCTTCAAAAAAGAAAAAAAATTGATGCCATTGATTAAATCGGCCCGTGAGGTAGTAGCTTTTAACTCCGGACCCTCAGATAGCAGGTTCTTGCTCCGGCCCCTGAGATAGCAGGTTCTGCTCTGGCCAACTAAGATAGCAGGTCCTTACTCTGGCCCGCTGAGATAGCAGGTTCTTACTCTAAACCGACGATTTGTTCGACACTGAAGCTATTTAACAAGTTTTTTTTACAAAATATCAGCAACTCTTAAAAGCTACCGTTCAGCTGGGTGGAGTTAGATTTTGGCTAATTAGTTGAAAAGCGAGCGTTCAACTTGAAAAGTGTAAATTATAGAGGCATTTAAAAGGCGAGTGTTTAACTCAACCAATATAATTTCAGATTAGGTACTTAACTGAAAGCGAGTGTTTAGTTGGTTGAGTAGGGTTGTTGTAAGCTACTCAGTTTAATACTGAAAATAAGTTTAAAGGACCTATTTTTAACTAGCTGTGTCACGTTGGTGACTGGATAATCAATAAAAAGATTATATGACTAACTGCTTCATTTAGTTGTAAGCTAAAAATTAGCAGGCTTGATAATCAAAATATAAAGAAAAAAAAAAAAATATGTTGGTAATTAAATTTGAGAAAATGGCACGTAGTAGTGAATAAGTTGGGTTAATTTTAGTTTAGATTTATTCACCCTAACCGAAAATTAAAAAACCAGAATTAGCTTATTTAAAAAAAAGGGTAAGGTTACTTTAAGCAAATCTAGTTGTGACACAATATTACAAGTGGGTAAATAGAAAAAAATTACTAAAGTTGCTATATGATACAAAATTCAATGTTTAATGGTCCATCGAAGCCTTTGGATTTATCTAACAAATGGATTAATCTATCAAAACAAACTTAAAGATCAGATCAGTGCTCGAGTAGACCTATAAAGATTGGTTGAAGTAAATTCAAGTATTCGATGAGTATTGAAGGCTAGGTAGGTGCTCGAAGAGCTAACTAAGTGCTAGTTACAGCACCAGGGCGCTGGACTACCAGATTATGGTGAAGAAAGTCAATGAGTCCAAAAATCAAGCTAAACATTTGGATTATGAATTTTCAGGGTGTAAACCTTTCAAATTTAATTAGTATTGGTTGCTGGTTTATAAAATTTGTTTTTTTAGCTGAGCTGACTGTCCGTCTCACTAGCTTCCACGACTTCTTGTGGACAGCGCAGTAGTGATGCGTTACTGATTAGCCGTAGCTGGCGTCTTCTTGCTTGGTGAAGAATGAAGAAAGAAAATGGCCGTTGCGTAAAGTAACGGCGTGGCAATTTTCAAGTTTTTTCAATTCTCACTTTTAGCACTATACTTGCGCTGCAGTCAGTGGTCACTGGTATCATCCGGTGGACGAAGGACCCATGTTTAGAACGGAAAGGAGTGGACTATATAAGAATTTGGTTAAGTGTACCACGATCGCGACGAAGTGTAAAGAGAGTGATTAGTTATTTAAAGTACAACCCGTGCTGATTATGCTGAATTTCAAGGGGGCAATTTATTAATATAATACACTGTATAAAATGTGGAGGAGAGAGAACTTGCCGTTTTGATCGCGAGCCTCTCTACCTCTGCTAAACATAGATGATTAAGTAAATCTGCAATGGCGTGTTAAAGATCGGCGGAGTTCCGTGACGCGTGATCGTGGCATCACGGTTACAGCACGACTGGTGTGTGGGTCGAAACTAGCTCTCCAGGTAACTCTGGCCTAGATCGCTCAGATAACCAGTGTGTATGTACAAGGTGTTTCATTTTGAAGACGAGTTTTCATGCAAGCCTTACAGGGCTATTTGGAAAGGGTTATTGGTATCAGGGCTCAACCTAGTATCCAGGCATATCCAGGAGGGTTATTTTGGATTTTGAATTCATATGTATTGAAAATATATACGCGACTACTAACTAGTAATCAGGATAAGTAGTTTCATATATATCTTACTATATTATATAGTTGTAATTTGCTTTTCGCTCCCACCCCGCTCCCATTCCGCTCCCACCCTTAATTCTTCATTTTATACCGTAAAATAGGTTAAAAATTGCACTTTTATTCCACTCCCACCCTTTCCCGCCCCGCTCTCACTCCACTCCCATCCTTAAATCTTCATTTTATACCGTAAAATAGGTTAAAAACTGCACTTTCATTCCGCTCTCACCCCTGCTCTTTTTTGGACCCTGCTCATTTGTAAAAATTCACACTACATAAGTAAAGGTTAAAAAGTAACTATATTAAACTGTCTTTTAACATATACAGTATTTCCCCATGTATAGGGCGCACCAAAAAGTCGATTTTGGGTGACCTAAAATCGGGGTGCGGCTTATCTACGAGGTCTTATTTTTTTCACAATGAATAAAGTCATTTAGAAGTCATTACTGCGGCCGCAAAGATTATCCCAAGCAGAATCATACTCAGTTTACTTCTGTCAGTCACAGTAGTAAGTTGATCTTAATTATGGAAACTCCTAAAAGACTCTTATTCACATGCTTTTAAAATAAAGGTTGTGCGCCAGGCAGCAATTGTTGGTAATAGACAAGCATCGAAAATAAATCACATTGATGAGAATAGGGCCAAGACAGAATAGGGCCCGAGCCCTTACTGTGGGACCTACGGACCCGAAATCCATTTGAAAAAACCCATACTTTTCACCCCAGACCCTATTCTGTCGGGTCCATCTGATCCTAGATTTTGTAAAAAAAACTTTGCTAAAGCAAGGGTAGTTGAAAAAGTAATTGTTTGATTACACTACATGAATAAAAGTTAAAAAGTAACTATATGAAACTGTCTTTCATCATATATATCGTTTAAAAAGTCTACATATTTCTTAAAATTTTTTCATTTATCTAAGTATAGTTTAACATTTTAAAATACAAATTTAAAAATAAATTTTAAGGGTCCTGCCTACCTTGCTTAAGAATTGTAACCTATTAATACATTAATATTCAACTAACAATATTTAAATGAACAATCTTTAAATATTCTTTGTATCGTTTTACACTTTCCTTACTATCTTAATTTATTAATTATTCTTATACTTAAATATTTACTCGGTTTAATATTTTAAAATACAAATTTAAAAATAAAGTTTAAGGGTCCTGTCCACCTTGCTTAAGAATTTTAACCTATTAATACATTAATATTCAACTAACAATATGAGTCAAAATTTCTGAAATCGGACAGAAAAACAAAACTTTCGAAATTCGATAGCCTTTGTACGCAAAAGTCAAGTGTTATGCTTTAAAAAAAAGCCAGTAAAGTTTTTTTTTTTAATAATAATTTTTCTAAAAGTTATAAACAATCAAACTTTTAGGTGACTATTTTTTTAAATCGCCATTTCTAGAGAACTATTTAATAAAAGTTTACAAAATTTTAACAACGACTTCACAAATAAGTAAAGAATTGAATGATAAATAAATTAAAAAAAAAAATTTAATTTGTTTATAAAAAATTAATTTTTTAATAAACAAATGAAAATTTAATAAACTTCTCATATGGGTGGGCCAAAATTTTTTCAACGATATTTTTCTTTAAAGTGTTACCTAGAAGTACGTGAAAAAAAATTTTGGTAATATTCACAAGAACAAAAGTTGTGAATTTTTAAAGACCGCAAAACGAGCGCTGCGACGAGCGCGGCGAGGTGACGGAGCCACGGCGCACGACGCTACCGCTTCACGCGCGCTCGCATAACTATTTACATTTTCCGATTATTTTCAAAAATTGGGTTTCTTAATGACTGCGTTTTTACTTACCGTAAGTATGCTAATAAAAAATTTACTTTATATTTACATATAAATTTATATTCAAAAATATAAGTTTATTCATTACAAAATTATTTATCGATTTCTAACTAATTTTGTTTTATTAAATACGAATTTATCACTACATTCTATGAACAAAAAATTGTTTGTGAGCTGAAATAACTTTACACTTTAATTTTTTAGTATTTACTGGTATGTAACAGTGGAATTGGCGTGTCCCTTTAATGGTTTTGGCTTTCGAGAAACGTGGCTCGAGTTTTTTTTTCATTTCTTCATACTCTTTCGTCATGACCATGCCAAAATTAATTTTTTTAAAAAATTTTTCAGCCCATTCAAAAAGAGTTTTTGTAGTTGTAATTTGGATGTTATTTTGTAAGCTTGCTCGATAAGCGTTTCTTTTTACGCATCCACCTATGCCATCACAGGCACCTTTTCCGTGTGAAGTAGCAAAGAAGTGCCATTCAGCTGAAATTTTGAAGTCCGCTCGGTGATGTAATAAATTAAAAAAATTAAATTTATTTTTATACTGCGACCCCGCGCCATCAGAAAAATAAAATAGTTTTTTAACGTTTTTGGTACCAAATTTTTTTTTCAAAAAAGAAATCATTTTTGCGTTGTACAAATATACTCCTGTAGCGTCATGATTTTCGACTTCTGACAAAACCACATAATTGATGTTTCTCACAACATTATTTTCTTTGCAATAAATTACATACACATGCAAAGAGGCTTGATCTTTGGACCAGTGTTGTGACTGTATAGCATCTTGTACATGAAATGAATAATTTTCTGAAAAATCCAGAGTAACCAAAAACTATCAGTAGTTGGAGTTGAGCAAATAATGTTTTTCAACCATTCTCGATAATTTACAGTAAAATTAATTTTCTTTTTTAGTAGTTCTCGTTGAAGTCCATTTATCTTAAGTCTTAAATTGCCATGTATTTTGCACACGCACACATTATGCGTGTCTTTAGCTCCGACTAATATGCACTGCGGTGGTCTGAGATGCCTAAATACTGCCAATGATATTTTTTCTTCAGGGTACTTTTTTATAAATTCAGTGTGTAGGTCTTCTAAGTTACCCATTAATAAACGTTTCTAGGAATAAACATATTTACTTGTAAATAAAAAAAAAACTGAATAGAAAAAAGACTGAATAAAAAAAAAAATATTGTAAACGAATACGTCAGAATTATCGAAACTACCGAATGGGAAGATAAATCGCAAGATAAAAGAGAGAACCCAAAAATAATGTCAGCATTTTATTCGTAATGTAATTGGTTGAAAAACCAAATTTGAAATTTAAATTTTTATTTTTAATTTGTATATTACAATTCAATTAAAACATTTAGATAATAGAATTTGATAAAAAATAATATTTATTTAATCAAGTGTTCCAAATTATCAGATTAAAATCATGAAAATAATAATAATTAGTATATAAACAAAAACAATGAATTAATAACCACGAAAGTTTAATACAATTCCGCGCGCTAAGAGGAATAGTGAATAAAATTAATCTAAAACTATCAATAATAGTTTACCTGCTCATGATGACGTTCTCCGTCAACAATTACTGACTTGTAATCTTTTACACCGGGCATCACTCTACTAATATCATCAGACAGATAAAAATCTTTGACTTTTTCAAGAAGATTTTCATTTAATCCTCGACCCGTTTTTTTATCAGGACGAGATGCGCATCCTTTTTCTATTTGTAATTTTTTTGCAGTCGTGACCATGTATTTAGTAACCCCAAATTCTTTTACTGCTTCTTGAATCGTCCAATTATTAATTGGAATTGTAGTAAGCAAACAGATTTTTTCTCCTCTTGAGGCATTAGATAATCTCAACTTAAAATCTTCGATCCAAGTATTTACATTACTTTTAAAGATTGCGTTTCGAAAATTTTGGTCATTTTCTATTAAGTTCAAATTAATTTTTTTAGCTGGCGTAGCAACAATTACTTCGTGAATTTCAGACGCGAGCTTTTTTCTTTTTGTCAACTGATCTATTCTATAGCATGTATAGTCTTCATCACCTTTCGTCAAATCTACAATCTGCTCTTCTTCACTTTCTTCTTGATCTTTTCCTTCATCGCCCTTATCAGTTTCTTTTTTTTCAAAGTTCTGTTTTTCGAATTGAATCGTTTCTTTTTTTTTCATAAGCTTGGGTCTTACAGGAAGCACAAATGTAACAACCGAATAACTCTTTTAACTTTGGATCGCAATTTTCCGATATAAACTTTAAATTTTTTCTGTAACAACTATGACCCTTTTTTTTCAACGGATTACAGCACTTTGGTGGAGGAGTCATAATAAAAACACACAAACTGAGAATAAACAACCGAAAACAACGCTAATCTTGCAGCAATGCAGGCTTCAGAGGCACACGTGTTTTTCTCATTGAACAAAAAAAAACAATCGAATAAAACAATTGAGCTACTATTGTTTAAGCGCGCCATTTTTGCCGCTTAGCCAATGATTTCAAACTTTTAAATAAGGGAGTGAAAGTGTGTTTTTTTCCAAAAAAATGTTTAAGATTTTCGAAATGTTAATTAAAATATTTGCTTAAAGAATATATAGTGATAAATTCGTATTTAATAAAACAAAATTAGTTAGAAATCGAAAAATAATTTTGTAATGAATAAACTTATATTTTTGAATATAAATTTATATGTAAATATAAAGTAAATTTTTTATTAGCATACTTACGGTAAGTAAAAACGCAGTCATTAAGAAACCCAATTTTTGAAAATAATCGGAAAATGTAAATAGTTATGCGAGCGCGCGTGAAGCGGTAGCGTCGTGCGCCGTGGCTCCGTCACCTCGCCGCGCTCGTCGCAGCGCTCGTTTTGCGGTCTTTAAAAATTCACAACTTTTGTTCTTGTGAATATTACCAAAATTTTTTTTCACGTACTTCTAGGTAACACTTTAAAGAAAAATATCGTTGAAAAAATTTTGGCCCACCCATATGAGAAGTTTATTAAATTTTCATTTGTTTATTAAAAAATTAATTTTTTATAAACAAATTAAATTTTTTTTTTTTAATTTATTTATCATTCAATTCTCTACTTATTTGTGAAGTCGTTGTTAAAATTTTGTAAACTTTTATTAAATAGTTCTCTAGAAATGGCGATTTAAAAAAATAGTCACCTAAAAGTTTGATTGTTTATAACTTTTAGAAAAATTATTATTTAAAAAAAAAACTTTACTGGCTTTTTTTTAAAGCATAACACTTGACTTTTGCGTACAAAGGCTATCGAATTTCGAAAGTTTTGTTTTTCTGTCCGATTTCAGAAATTTTGACTCTATATAAATAAATAATTTAACATGGTCAGCGATTTTTTCTTGACAAAATACGGAAAAAATTTTAAAAATTGTTAAAAAAAACCCAACGCGCCGTGCAAGTACCGCCCGGGTGGTGTGGAAATCTGCATAATAAAAGTAAAAAACATAATAATTAAAAATCTTAATAACTATTTTATACTATAATTTTATTTCATATTATAGTTTAATACTAAAATTATTTGGAGCTGAAAAGCTAACTCAAATATTTAACAATGAATAAAAGAATGATTTTAATAGTTTTTCTAATTAATAATTCAATATTTATGCGTATGATAGATGTATCACCAAAATTGCGGACGCATAAATTTACTAATGTACATTACAGGTCCTTGAATTTTGAAATTTTAAAAATTTTTTATTTACTGCACGGAAGCTCTGGCTCGTAGTAAACGCCTGAAAATTTAAATAATTTTAAAATGATAGACAATTGAAATTTTTTTTTTTATTTTGAGAGTTTTGTGATAAAAATTTATTGATTTATTATTAATTGAAAATTTTATTACCTCCTTTGTAAAATTGAAAGCTCTGGCTACCAGTTTTCACTAGAAGGTAAGTGATAGCTCATCACCGAAATTTAAGGTGATCCTCACCTAAACTTCGAGTGATCCAGTCTTGAGTTTTGTCTTCAGAAAGACCTCACCTCACTTTTCTGCGAAACAAATCTTTAAAAAAATCTTCGCTTTTTCAATATAAAAGTCTTTAAAAAAAAAAAAAATTATACTATAAAAATGCTTTGTGCGTATGCGTTTATATACGGCTTGTTCGATCACTCGAAATTAGAGTGATCGCTACTATCTGTCACAATCCAGAGCAGTGAAACACTTGGATTTCAAGTGATGGTCACCTTCTACTTATGCGAATCACTTGAATGCTGATGAAAACGGGTTTCCATGTAGTTTAAGGTAGGACCGCACAAACTAGAAAGAGATGTGTTAAAAATCTAAAACTTTAGGAAGTCGAAGATAAATATTAAAAAATGATGCCACTAAATTTTCAGAACCTGGGGGTTTTTGAGTAATTGCATATTAACATCGCGTCGATTTAACCCGTAGTCTTATGGGAGAGCACATTTTTTATACAATTTTTACATAATTACATGTGATCAAGTTTTCAGAATATTTGTCAGTTTAACTAGAATGCACAAGAATCACATAGAATTAATTAAATCATCCATTCAGTTCCTCTAAGTATTAATAAAAAACAAAAATATGTGTTTTAGGTTAAAAAAGCTTCTGCTGCTAATGCACTTCTATATCTATATACGCGTGAAACTAGTCAAATGTTTAACCGAAAATGCATCTTGACTAGAGCCGTAGGTGCGGTCCTACCTTAAGTAATGAAGAATCGGATCATGCCTGTTGCTGATATGATACGAGTATATTTATTATTTTACTTTAAAATTATTTTTCAAGATGTTCTGCTACGGAAACGAAATGTCAAATTTTTTATAACTTTATTATCAATTTAATTTTTTGTAAAATTTATCTAAGAGTGGAAAATTTGATTGATTTGGTTGATTTGATGATTTGTATTTTCATTATTTATCTGGGAAATCGAAAGATGTAGCTTGCTACGATCGGCAAGCCATTTTGAGTTGAAGACACTTTGTTCTAACAGAACCTCGTTTTTTGATTTGAAGGTTCGAATTGTTGTTGTTGATTTTAGGCTAACAGGTTGAACACACACAAATGACTCAATTTATTTTTGAATTTTTTGATGATTGAAATATTTTTTCCACTTATAGATGAATTATGAACTCTAACATTATTCGGATTTTCTAAAATTGAATGTAAAGTCTTTTGTATTTCGAACTATTTGAATTTTTGGAATGTTCATATTATCAAAAAAAAAAAGGAAAAGATTCTTGTTTTTTTTTTTTTGTTTTTTCGGTTAATTGAATTTAAAAAAAAAAAAAAAAAAGAAAAACAACGTACTTCAGATTGTTGATTTTACTTTTGCGTTTTACTTCTCTCTGTAATTTAATAAAAAAATAACAAAAAAAGGAAAAATAAATAAAAATATAAATAAAAAAAAAATCAATTTTGAACATCTTTTTTCCAAATTATTATTGTCGAGGGATCCCTAATTTAATTATCGTTCAAGGATGTAATTAATCAAAATCTGAGGTGAGTAATGTCTCGCAAAATCACCAAAGATTATTTAAAAAATACATTTGATTACCTCTAACGATCTGAAAATTATAATTAAATAAAAATCACTCTTTTTTGCGGAACGGAGATGGTTTTAATCGATTAAACCTGGACAAATGAAATGTTTTCTGAGAGGTATTAAAATAAGAAAGAATTCTACGTGAACTACACCTCGATAAATTCAAAATTGTCTTAACGCGATTAAAAAAACCGACTAAAAAATCAGTTTCCAATCCGTGAAAATTAGCTTTTTTGTGGAACGGAGATGGTTTTAATTGATTAAACCTGAACAAATCATATATTTTCTGAGAGGTATTAAAATAAGGAAGAATTCTACGTGAACTACACCTCGATAACTTCAAAATTGTCTTAACGCGATTCAAAAAACCGACTAAAAAATCAGTTTCCAATCCGTGAAAATTAGCTTTTTTGTGGAACGGACATGGTTTTAATTGATTAAACCTGGACAAATCATATATTTTCTGAAAGATATTGGAAAAAAGAAGTTTCTTGCTTGAACCGCACCTCGATAACTTAAAAATTTGCCCTTGTACGATTCAAAAAACAAACTAAAAAATCAGTTTCCAATCCGTGAAAAATAGCTTTTTTGCGGAACGGAGATGGTTTTAATCGATTAAACCTGGATAAATTAAATGTTTTCTGAGAAGTATTAAAATAAGGAAGAATTCTACGTGAGCTACACCTCGATAACTTCAAAATTGTCTTAACGCGATTCAAAAAACCGACTAAAAAATCAGTTTCCAATCCGTGAAAATTAGCTTTTTTGTGGAACGGAGATGGTTTTAATTGATTAAACCTGGACAAATCATATTTTTTCTGAAAGATATTGGAAAAAACAAGTTTTTTGCTCGAACCGCACCTCCATAACTTAAAAATTGCCCTTGCGCGATTCAAAAAACCGACAAAGAAATCAGTTTCCAATCCGTGAAAATTAGCTTTTTTGTGGAACGGAGATGGTTTTAATTGATTCTACCTGGACAAATCATATATTTTCTGAAAGATATTGGAAAAAACAAGTTTTTTGCTTGAACTGCACCTCGATAACTTAAAAATTGCCCTTGCGCGATTCAAAAAACAAACTAAAAAATCAGTTTCCAATCCGCGAAAAATAGCTTTTTTGCGGAACGGAGATGGTTTTAATCGATTAAACTTGGATAAATTAAATGTTTTCTGAGAGATATTAAAATAAGGAAGAATTCTACGTGAACTACACCTCGATAACTTCAAAATTGTCTTAACGCGATTCCAAAAACCGACTAAAAAATCAGTTTCCAATCCAGGAGTATGTATTAGCTTTTTTGTAGAACGGAGATGGTTTCAATTTATTATACGTGGACAAATAATATGTTTTCCGAAAGGTATTGAAAAAAAAGAAGTTTTTTGCTCAAACCGCACCTTGATAACTTAAAAATTGCCTTTACGCGATTCAAAAAACCAACGAAAAAATCAGTTTCCAATCCGTGAAAATAAGCTTTTTAGTGGAACGAGGATGGTTTTAATTGATTAAACCTGGGTATATCATATGTTTTCTGAAAGGTATTGAAAAAAAGAAGTTTTCTGCGTGAACCGCATCACGGTATTTCCGAAATTGCCCTCGCGTGGTTCAAAAACCAGCTGAAAATGAAGTTCTTCATCCTTAAGAAATCGCCTTCTATGCTACCTAAAGATGTTTGAATTTACTAAACCTAGAAGATCATATATAGTTAAAAAGAGGTACTGAAATAAGGAAGCCGAGCTAAGCGCGTGATTTCTCAACTACTGAAAAGTGATTAATTAGCGGCTGGTTTTTCGAACCGCTTGAAGGCAATTTCAAGGATACAGCCGTCCGGTTCACGCAGAAAACTTCTTTTTTTCAATATCTTTCCGAAAATATATGATTTGTCCAGGTTTTATCAACTAAAACCATTTCCGTTCCAGAAAAAAGCTAATTTTTACGGATTGGAAACTGATTTTTTAGTTGGTTTTTTGAATCGCGTTAAGTCAATTTTTAAGTTATCGAGGTGCGGTTCACTCAGAAAACTTTCTTTTTTCGATACCTTTCAGAAAACATATGATTTGTCCAGGTTTAATCGATTAAAACCATCTCCGTTCCACAAAAAAGCTAATTTTCACGGATCGGAAATTGATTTTTTAGTTGGTTTTTTGAATCGCGTAAAGGCAATTTTGAAATTATCGAGGTGCGGTTCACGCAGAAAATTTTCTTTTTTCAATATATTTCCGAAAAGATATGATTCGTCAAGGTTTAATCAATTAAAAACATCTCCGTTCCTTGAAGAAGCGATTTTTCACGAAATGGAAACTGACTTTTTAGTTGGTTTTTGAATCGCATGAAGGCTCTTTTGTAGTTATCGAGGTGTGGTTCACGCAGAATTCTTCCTTTTTTCGATACCTTTCGGAAAACATATGATTTCGGTAGGTTAAATCAATTCAAATCATCTCCGTCCCGCAAAAAAGCTAGTTTTCACGGATTGGAAACTGATTTTTTTTTTTTTTTTTTTTTATTTAATCGCGTAAAGGAAATTTTGAAGTAATCGAGGTTCAGAGAAAACTTTCTTTTTTCAATGTTTTTCCCAAAATATATGATTTGTCGAGGTTTAATCAATTGAAACCATCTCCGTTTCGCAAAAATGCGATTTCTCACGGATTGGAAAATGTTTTTTTAGTTGGTTTTTTGAACCACGCGATGGAAATTTGAAAGTTATCGACGCGGGGTTCACGCAAAAAACTTCCTTTTTTCAATACCTTTTTAATGATATATGATTTGAGCATGTTCATTTTATTAAAAATATCTTCGGTCCCCAAATAGTAGATTATAGTACGGGTGCAGCGTCGTCACCGGGGCGGTTTTAAGGACCCGAGTACGTAGCGAAGCGGAGCACGAGGTCCTTAAGGAGAAGTCAGGCGAGTTTTTTTGATGAATAGATTTTAATTAAGAAAATATTTTTAAAAAAGGGCTCTGTAGCAGGGTAGAGAAATTAAAAAGCTGTAATTTAAAAAAAAAATCATGAAAATTGATTAAAAATTCACTGAGTAAAACGCAGAACTGCAGTTGAAGATTTTTTTTCGTCAATCGCGGCAGCCATGTCGTCGTCTGCTGCTGTTGCTGTGCGAGGCTATGCGCGTCTAACCTATAAGTTTGTAAAACTTTATGACTGCCTTCCAGCTTACTTCTCAGCTACCTCTCCTCAATAAATTAAATTCGTAGTAAAAATTATCTTGCAAAATCAAATATATATGTGATGAAAAATCAAAATAATGAAATAAGCTGTAATGAAAAACTCAAAATTACTTATTCATTACACTCTATACAAGGCTGAAAATGTGTCAATTGAAAAAAAGAATCATACATTATTTCTTAAATAAAATTAGCAAAATCACTAGTTTTATGATAAAATTTTCTTCTTAAATGAAACTCTTCAGTTGCATTATAAACACTTCATGTTTCTTCAATTATTTCTTCAATATTTACTCTTGATTTGCTTCAGATCGTAAAAATTTCAATAATTTTCTTAATGTAAAGTAGGTCTCTTGATTTATAAAAATTTCAAATACAAGTAATATTTCAATAAAATAGTTGTTTTAACAATATCTGTACATAAAAAAAAAAAAAAAAAAAAACAACAACAACAAGACATAGTCATAAAATTAAACAAATCTTGAAAGAGTTGTAATCAGGTTTATTTTTATAAGCTTCACTCACACAAAGTTTATTATTGCTACAAATTCTTTAAGATTTACTTGGCTGACAATAAAGCTGAACTATTATTGTTTTTGTGTAAAGTCAACCATGCCTGTGAACATTGACATTTGCTCTTGCTGGGAGACCACTTACTTTAGCCTACTTGATAACTAAAAATTGGAACAGTAGCTGGAATCACTCATGCAATCAGAACTTTCTTGAACTAATGAGATCTTATCAAATGAATTGACTTGACGCTTTGGAACAGTTTAAATGTAAAGTAAGTTGTAGGTCTCCCAGCAAGAGCAAATGTCAATGCTCACAGGCATGGTTGCCTTGCACAAAAAAAATCATAGTACACCTTTATTGTCAGCCAAGAAAATCTTAAGATTTTATGACAATAATAAACTTTGCATGTAGCTCATAAAAATGAACCAGATTAAATTTTTTCAAGATCTGTTTAATTTTGTCTCTATAAGTCATATACAAGAATCAAAAGTTTAGAATCTTCAAAGCGAGTAAGACAAGTTTTTAATAGTTATAAGTATTGAAGTAATATAAGTATTCAATAGTTATAAAATTTTAAAACTAAAAAAGAATTCTTGATAAATAAATCAATTGAAAAAGTAGAAAAAAAATATTTTTAAACTATTTATAAAATTTAGAATTTCTAAAATGACTAAAAATTGTTTAAAACTTGTTACTTGCTTTGAAGTTTCTAAGATCTTGACTCTAATATACCCTCAGAGACTGTGTCAAAAAACTTTATCAGTGTTTATCACCTCAAGTATGTAATTGGCTGGCTTAGTTCATACATTTCAAACCTGACTAAGGATTATTGAAATCTTGTCCTACCAGCTTTGAAGATTCTAAGCTCTTGGCTCTCATCACTTTGCAACTGTTTGAAATTACTTATAAAAACATAAATACAACAAAAACGTGGGTTACAACAAATTTGTTACTTTTTGATTGCATGATTAGAAATTTGTTAATTAGAATTACGTACGCGCGGTCTCACGCACAGCAACGCACTGTAGCAGCAGTGGCGTCTGCTGTCACGGCTGATGCGGCCGACGAAAAAAAAGACCAAATTACCGTTTTGCGTTTTTCTCGGCCAATTTTCAACGAATTTTGATGCAGTTTTTTTTAAAATGTAGCTTTTCAATGTCGCTACCCTGCTACAGAGCCCTTTTTTGAATTGATCCCCTCAATTTTTTTTTTTTAATTTTAACTAACTACCATTGGACCCTCGCCTGACTTCCCCTTAAAGAAGGATTGGGGATATTTCTCCGACGCCGATTCTCCAACGGACATTTCTTCGACTCCATTTCAAGGGAAACCAATTTCCGACATACCATTCCTCCGACAAAAAAAAACCTGACGAAAAAATTTTCTGACGTATTATTTATCCTGCACATAAAATGAATTCAATCATCATTAAATTAAAATTATAAAAAACTATTTTAATAAGAATTGAGTAAAATTTTTTATTATGTACTTTCATTCATGCAAATTTATTATAAAAAAAAAAAAAATAATAAAAAATTTATTACAACATCAATTAACCCTGAAGGGGATTCTGGAGTCTCGAGAGCTTAAAAATGTGCTCACTGTTTTACCGCTGGTCTAGGGTTATGAAAAATATTGAGCAGCACTTTTTGAACGATAGATGGCGCGGCAGTTAGACGCGCAAAATTTAAATTTTCAAAATTATACGCATAATTTTAGACTTGAAAAATTTTTAAACAACAGAATATTGTATTTTTTATTATTAAAATAAATAATTTTCATGTGTATATCATGTGTGGCATTACATTTCAGAATGCATTTTATTTTGAACTTATTGAAAAATGAATTATTTTTCAAAATAAAATTTTCACATGTATTTTTAAACATGGAAAATTTTAAAAGCACAAAAGCTTTGGCGTTTTTTATTATTTAAACAAATAAATTTTCATGCGTTCATCACATGGCATAAAATTTTCACATGTATTTTTAAACATGGAAAATTTTCAAAGCACAAAAGCTCTGGCGTTTTTTATTATTCAAACAAATAAATTTTCATGTGTTCATCACATGGCATCAAATTTTCAAAATGCATTTTACTTTAAACTTGTTGAAAAATGAATTATTTTTCAAAATAAAATTTTCACATGTGTTTTTAAGCATGGAAAATTTTCAAAGCACATAAAGCTTTGGCGTTTTTTTCTATTCAAACAAATAAATTTTCATGCATCTGCCACATGGCATTAAATTTTCAAAGCAAAAAGCTTTGGGTCAAGTTCATGCTGGAAAAGTAGTAAGAATCATGAACTTCATAAATACAAGCTTATTAGCTCAGAGGCTAAACATTTTTAACAAAGATTCAAGTGAAACTATAATAGTAAGCTCATAATGCTTTTGGCAATTAAGTTCAGTTGCCACTTTTCCAAAATGAACTTTGCCAATAATGTTTGGTCTTTGAATCTCTCTGTACTTTCCATTATAGTCTTATTATTACTATATGGAAGTATCGGTTTGGACTAATTTTTCCTTAATATCTAAAATTCCACTAATTTTCAAAGTAATTAATAAATATTTTTAGATATTGACTAAGTCAATGAACCCAAGAAAACAAAATCATTTATAGTTTTAAAAAAATGTTAAATCAGTGTACTTTTTTTAGTTGAATAAATATTTTATTGGTGCTGTATTACCAACTTCTGTTTATCAACTGTTATTATTCCTTCTACCTCTCAGATAGAACAAATGCAGAAGATGATGTCAATGACCGCTGCAGTATATATTATGAATCATTGTTAAAATATTTAGCCTCTGAGCCAATAATCTTGCACACAAAAAGTTTAACACTCTAATCACTTTTACAAGATAAATTTTTAAAAATCAAGCTAAATATTATTCCAATAGTTATAAACCTAGAAGCTCTTCTAAATGTAGAGAATGTCAAAGACCAAACATCCCGGAGGTCAACACAGCAAATGAAATCCAAATCCACTTACAATTCAAGACGAATTAATCTTGAAAAAGTGATCGAAATAATTGACCTTATCAGGGCAGGGGTAACAGCTCAGAAACTACATGTCAACAATTAGTCAAAACCACTTCATTTTTTGGGTTGTAAAATATTGACTCTTAGCCGCTGCATCATCAAGATAAAATTCAAACTTACATGTCAATGAAAACCTTACAAACTAGAAAAATCTTACACATATTCATTACAATAATCTTCACTCTTGATTGATTCAATTGACCTAGAACAGAATTTTATATCAACTAAGTACACAGAATACATGCACACACACACACACACACACACACACACTTTCACCTCTAACACATTTTACCTCAGCTCAACAGGATACACACTAATAGGGAAGATGCACATTTAAAAAAAAATCCCGATGATGATCATAAGACAGTAGACTGCTTAAAAATTAAAAATTAAACAATTAGCAAGAAGCAGCAAAATTTTGTGAGCTGCTTGTCTGCTGCCAACTGCAGAGTTGCTGACAGCTGAGTGCTGCGCCATGAACCATGCGAGTCAGCGAGTGGCGACTGGCGAGTGGCGACGCCGCGACAGCTGAAGGCACGATACATAGACATAACCTACTACAGTTCAGTCCTGAACCTCAAAATTTATAGCGACATTTTTTGATTAATTATTGAAAAAAAACAATAAGTTTTTATTGAAAGTGAAGAGAAGAGGGGGGTGTATTATTTTTAGGTAAACGTTTAAAAAATTTTTTCGCGACGATACATGCAGTAATAAAAAAGATTTTTGGGAATAACTTAGACATACTTGAGTTCAACAGAATTTTTACGAACTTTGTTCCCATTAATCTTTTTTCATAAGCTGTTTTTCGTGTATTAAAAAATTTCAAATTAACTTGATTGCCTCTTCTCTTCTTTTTTTGAATTTATGGTTTTTTTTTTTGTTACAAATTTTTGAAAAAAAAAACCTATTTTTACTCCTCCGAGACTCCGGAATCCTCTTACAGGATACATGGGGTCCAAAATACCCCACATAACTGTCAGTGTGGCATTTCTGGATTTGGGTGGGGCATTCAAGGGTTAAATAAATATTTAAAATAAAAAATATTTTTTCAAAAACTCATAAATGATATTTTTTATTTTGATATAATAGTGCACTTAAGGTGGTTTTTTACCAGAGCTAGTCAAGTTAAAGACTAAATAAAAATTATTTCACCAAATTAGTAAAAATTGTTTATTAAAATTTAATTTTTAACTTTTTATGGCTTCTGAAATTATTTTCTACCAAAAAAACATTGACAATCACAACAAAACATTTTTTTTAACTTTTAACCTCACCTTTGATTACCGCAGTTTTGGAGGTTATTCACGTGAAAATTATTTTTGTAAAACTATTGTGAAGTTCCTAGAAGGTCAATTTTTTGCAGTTTCAAGAAATGAATTCTTCGATAGTGAAACTATATGTATGTGGTTTTTCTAAAGGATCTTTATTGTAAGAAGACAAATATCAATAATTTAGTACACTTTTTTAGCGTTGTGAACATACGCGTAATGAAAAAAATTCAATCTTTAACTTGCTATAAATTTTAAACTATATGGTCAATTTTGATCAGACTTCGGAAAAATGTTTATTAATATCTAATAAACACCTCCAGAAAATTTGAGCTGATTCTCTATTGTCATGCATTTGGTAGAAAACCACCTTAATTAGCTGACATAAGCAAATATTAAAATAATAAATGTTTAAAATAAAATTTTTTTTTCAAAAACATTTCTCTGATAAGTGAATCATTTTTGGGAAGTAGAGAAATTCGGTCAAAATCAATATTAATATCAGCATAATACGAGTTATTATGTTTTAAGAGCTTCTTAAATTTTGTTTCTTCTTACATAAAAGTCACGAATACCAGTAGAATCTTCACGTCGAACAATTACTAAATCCAGTGAAGATGCTTGCCGAGGTAAATCTCGTACGATCTCCGTAATATTTTGTCCAATGTTAATGATGTTACCTTGTAAGCATATTGGCCAGGGATACCTCGTGATTTTACTCGATAATTTATATATGAAAATCGAACAGAAAATTATGAAAAATTACGATATTTTGCAAATTTTTCAACTCTGTTGAACTTCACTAAAATAAGTACATTTTTTATTCCATTGATTCAAAGCTATAATATAAAATTATTCAAACAGATAATTCAATATATTTTTCAATAAAATTTATTCAATTTGATATAATTGTTGGATATTTAATACTAAGTTGCTCCTCCTTTAGCCTCATAGCAAGCACGCACTCTTCCAACCATAGATTCCGCAAGTTTTTTACTATAATCAAGACTTAAGTAATAATTGCCAGGCAGCTGCGATTTCTCGTTTCAAATCTTCCAGATTCCTCATGTATGTATCTTTAATCATTAATTCTATTTGATCCCAAGCGTTCTCAATGCTATTCAAATCTGGTGAACGGGCTGGCCAATCAAGTAGAGGTATTTGTGTATCACTAAACCATGCAATGGTTTTCTTTGGTATATGGCACGGGGCGTTGTCTTGTTGATAGTACCAAATTTTTCTATCAGGAAAAGGAAAAGGAGCACTGCAGTTTATTCAAGGTACAGTAAATAGCGAAAAATACATCAATACGATGGAGAACTACTATCAACAGGTCAACGTCCTCTGCCATAACTCAAAGAAAACCATGCAATGGTTCCGTAATATACAAATACCTCTACTTGATTGGTCATCACGTTCACCAGATGTAAATATCATTAAGAACGGTGGGGATCAAATAGAATTGTTGTAAATAAAGGGATCGAGGATCGTTGAAGAAAGACTCAGTGTGGTTAAAAACAATTATTAACGTTTATTAAATAAAATAATATACTTGGCTTCGAGAAGCCTTACATCGCGTGACCGTACGCGCGAGTACCAGCATGGAAGAAGTACCTGCTCGGAAGAAGTACCTAGCCATCGGTCTTCAGCAGCAGCTTCAGAACACACGCATGCGCACAGCAGTGTTGCACACGACACTCATACCGCGTGTATTCAAATAATAATATAAACAATGTCAGAACATTCACATAATTCTACAAGAATTAATGATACATGAGAAATCTGGAAGATTTGAAACGAGAAATTGCAGCTACCTGTCAATTATTAAGTCTTGATTATTGTAAAAAACTTGTGGAATCTATGGTTAGAAGAGTGTGAGCTTGCTATGAGGCTAAAGGAGGATTAACTAAGTATTAAATATCCAAAAATTATACCAAATTGAATATGGCCGCGTAAACCTTAATGATTTTAGTACGCCTTAATAAATAATAATAATAATATTATCAAATTGAATAAATTTTATTGAAAAATATATTGAATTATCTGTTCGAATAAATTTATATTATAGCATATTCAATAGTAGTAGCCTTTACTTGGTGAAGATCTTTAAAATTTATTTTAGGTTAAATAAATTAAAAATTCCCCATTTAGAATAGTCAAATTTTCACTATTTACTTAGATTAGTGTTAAATAATTGTAGTGTTTATAACCGTTACAATTGTTTTACTATACAATAGCATCTTCATGACAGTGGTAACTTCATGACTGAACTGAAATCATCGTAGTCTTGTTTACAAACTTTGTATTTGGGATCGAAGACAATTTAAAGTGCGCCGAATTGAATTCAGTGCATTAAATTTTGAATTTTTGTAATTTTGAAATTCTCTGTAGGATAGTGAAACGATATACAAAATAAAAAATAAAAAATCAAAGAATTAAGTAAACAAATTCAATAACGAGGATGAATTAACGTCAAGTTTCGAATTTAATAGCAGTTCTGGATTAGATTTTTTAATTCTACTAGTCTCAATCAGCGCGCAAGCGCGCTCAATTTTTTAACATGCACCATAAAATTTTTAATCTTGAAAGTAAATAAACGATAATTTTTACTTTCAAAAAAAAGAAGTTGAAAACAATTTTTTCTGAGAATTTTCTGAATTAACCTGTAAATAGTAATAACACTTAATTCATTATATAAACGTTTGCAAACTGCAACTAAGTTCACTTCGGTATTTTTGTGGTTATAGCTTAAAAAAGTTGTTTTTAAAATAATGAAGATTCTCATTTTATTTTATAGAATTACAAAGAAATTTAATTTTATTGAAACAATGTATTCAATTATTCAAAAAATTATTGCAAAAATTCTAAATAACAAAGTATTGAATTTTTCAACTTAAACGCAATTCAAATTTTGAATTTAACGTTCTCAACCAATCAAATCAATTATAAAACGAAGACATTCGAACAGGCTTCATCATTATAAAGAGGGATAAATTTCTAAAAATTCTAACTGATTCAATCTCTAACTTTTTGAACATACATGCGAAATCTCGAAATTATCGTCATACAAGTGATTATGATTTATAAGATGATGAGCATAATTCGATTTTTCCGGATGGTTATTGAATAAAGCTGCTCTATGTTCATTATTCCTTCCTCTAAACATCCTTCCTGTCTGTCCTATATAAGCATTATCACAGTTCTCACTACCACACTTCTTCATATAAACACCACGTTAATTTTGTTTCTCAGTCTTAGATTTATTGTTTTTCACTATTGTCTAGTGAGTCTTATCCGTTCAAAAGGCCAAATTCAAATTGTACTTCTTAAAATGTTTGACTATTTTCTCCGTAATTTTTCCCTTATAATTCAAAGTGAGAAAAGTTTTTTCTTATTCATTCCTAACCGACAAAGGATACACTTCCTTAATCATCAACTTATACTCAATCTTCCTAACCAGTATATCGACAATACCTGGGTCGTAGACATTATTACAAGCCAGTTGTTTAATAAAGAGTAATTCATTTTCATAATTTTCAGATGTTATAGGTATAGAAATCAGTCTGTAAGTATAAGCAAAAAAGGCTGCCAATTTATGGGAGTATGAGTGCATTCAAAAATTATCTATAACTAAATCAGTGTTTGTCAGTTTATGGAAAATTTTAAAGTCGAAAGCATCATTCAAATTTGTTATATTCAAAATTAAAAAATTTATACTTTTGTAAACTTCTTTCTCTATTGTAAAATCCATATTCTTATGTAAAGAATTAATAAATTTAAGGAATAAATCTAACTGTCTAAGTGTACCGGTCCAATAAGAAAAAACGTCATCAACGTAACGCCACCAAAATTGTAAAATTGTGGTTAAAAATCAAACTTTCCAAATCATCCATAAAAATTTCTGCGAGAAGGGGACTTAGTGGGCTACCCATGATTAGACCATCATCCACAGAAAAAAATTTTCCATCAAATTCAAAGTAATTTTGCTCAAGACATATCTTCAAAGTTTAAGAAATTTCATCAATTATGATAGGATTATTATTATTTTTTATCAAAAGTTTTTCAATTATTATTCGGACATCTTTTATTGGTACACTGTGAAACAAATTTTTAACGTCAAAAGAAACTATGTAAAGTTGACTTTTTATCCAATTTCAAATTTTTTATTTTTCCAATCAATTCTAAAGTATTTTTTAAACTATGTTTATGTTTGAATTTTGACTGTGTAATTATAATATTGATCAATTTCTTAGATACTTTATAAACTGGAGAAGTAAGGGATGATACTACTGGTTCAATCGGGAAGTCAGTTTTACGAAGTTTTATCAAAGAATAAAGTTTGGGGGCTTGTGAATTCATAAGTATAATTGAATATCTATTCTTTCAAGTAAATTTCCAAAAAAGTATCTTAAAATACTATTTTATTTTTTTGTTTCAGAGGATTTGGTTTCATTACATTTGTAGATCCATCAAGTGTAGACAAAGTGTTAACTCAAGGTACACATGAATTAGACGGGAAAAAAGTAAGTTGAGTTCACTCAATTCTAATATTTTTACCATTTACATCCTTCGTGTAATGGCCTCTATGGGAAAATTGATGATTCTTCAAAAAATTAAAGCATATATTTGTAATTTTTATGACACAAAATGTTTAATTAATTATAATTTAATAAAAAAAAAAAAAAAAAAATTTCAAAGATACATTAGTAGAATTAAAATGTCAGTTATGTAATAAAATTATTCGTGAAAAAGTAATTTACTTAGGCACAAGAATTTAAGGAGGAGGATTGTACTTTTGTCCCTCTTACCCGTATTTTTTTATCCTTTGATGCAAAATACTCCGATGATAGATCATGTAAATTCCATGAACACGTCTCTGCTTGCCCCTATTTAGGGGACCAATATATCTCTGGAGTCCTTTAATTGCGGTAAGTAAAGTCATATGCATGGGATTTGCATAGTCCGTTTATGGGGTATTTTGAAGCAAAAGTATCAAAAGATACGAGTTTGAGGGACCACATCACAATATTCTACCTTATGACCCAATGATTAGTATTTTTCTCCCGCAGGCGGGAGGGTTCGATTTAGCCACCCGAGAGGCTTGCAACTCGAGACGAAGGTGAGAGTTGCAACAAGGTAACTAAAGAAGCACTCACACCTGAGGGATGAAATCAATTTTTTGCCCTTCTAAGCAAAAACAAGGGGCAAAAATAACATAAACACTAGCATTTATACCTCCCTGCGCTAACGCTTGCTCGGTTGAATTCAATATTAATTTGAATCGAATTCAGCTTTCAATTTTTTACTCTTAAATCAGTAATTTAAAATAAACTTCTCCTGAGTGCTGAAACTTCTCCCGGACAAAGATGACAAAGTTCGCGATCTACAATCTTTGCCCACTGCCCGAGGAGGTCTACCCAACCAGCGGCAACCCCACGACTGAATGACTCATTTCACAAGAACTTGGTAGTCGCTCGTTCAAGTTTAATGTAAAACCTGGGTAGATTTTTGAAAAGTTAAATTCTGACTAAGCCAGACGCGAAACACCCTTTTTGTTGTTCAACAATTCACACAGATTAGTTTGTTTTTAGAACGAAGTTCTTTATCAAAGATTACGACGCGCGGGGGCTGCTGCAAAAAAAAACGTAACGTCACGAAAACTTGCGAGATTACGCAGCTGTATACCTATAAATATGCGTCAATCAAGTATGTTTAGGCCGCAACAAGCGCTGCTGCAAGAGGCTCCCTCGGCCGTGCTACTCCACGGATAAGACAGAGAAAGAGATTGTCAAATGTTCATTTGTCCTTGTCTAACTTGTTGTGTAGCACGATCGAGGAGGGAGCCCATGGCATTTTTTTCTAAACATTGGGTAAATATTGCCTTCACAGTGGCACGGCAGCGAACACAATTTTTAAAATGAATTCAAGGCAATCGGCGGGTCAAACATGTTAAAAGTTGGAAAAAGAATCAAAAACAACATCTAAATTACAGAGGGATGTATACAATTGATATAAATATAAAAATACCAAAATGACAGTGCATACTTTGAAAATAAAAAATTTATTCAAACATGGGTAAAATATTTCAGGAAATCATGAATTATTCAATTAGAAACGTAATGAACCAACCCTTTGAAGAAAAAATCGAACGCGTTATGAAGAGTCGCGCAATTAAAAAAATTTCTAAAATTATTTTTATTAAATTATGCATTTTTCTGCGATTACATATCGAAGTTCAAAATTAATTATTCGTTACTATCCCAAACAATTGTACAGTTTGTTCTATAAGTTGTGCAATAGAAGAAGAACTAATTCTGCACAACGAAGCAACTTAGAAAATTTGCAAAGATTTCTATTATAAGAAATAGTAATTAAAAAACAAAAACAACCTGCCACCTATTTACTAAGTAAGCTGCAATATTGAACATTAGAAAAAAAATAAACTGGAAAAAAAATTGATTTCGCACAATCTAACTATACCAAAACATCATACTTATGTAAATAAGACACTGACTATGTTTATTTTATTTTATTTTTTGTAAAATATCATTCAATTTAGCTTAACATCACCTCGTACTAAATTAAATTAATTGATTTTGCATTGTTATGCTTGATAAAATAGGAATATATTTATTAGCAGCGCATAATAATGTTTTGGCGTTGCAATGTATCACTTTCCAAAAGTTCAATTAATTTGATTTTCTTTGCAGTGCAGCGTTTGTCATGCGCTATACCAGCAAGGCCAACCCTTGCACCATTTTGCTTGATGACATTAATAGTCATGTACTGTATGCCAGGTTGGGCATGTTCTGCACGGCATTTCATCATTTTGTCTTGTAATAAACTAAACATCGCGATGAAAGTTCACTAGTTCAGGAAGAACCGCAATAATGCACAGTATTACGAATTGGGGTGCACTGTTTTGGACTATTTCATCATTTACCGCACTGCAACGCACAGTATTCAGATTAAGGTGTACTATATTGCACAAATTTTTCGTGCACTTTGCAGTTTTGATTCACTGTGTACTACGTGGCAATGCAATGCATTGAGCTGATTAGCCATGCACTGCACCGCAATGAATGAAACTGCACTAATTCGCTATGCGCTGCACCGTAATGCGAAGCACTGAACTCATGAACCGTGCACTGCACCGCAATGGAATGAACTGAACTGACTGCCGTGCACTGCACTGTACTAATTCACCTTGCACTGTACCGTAATGCACTGCACTGCACTAATTCGCCATGCATTGTATCTCATTGCACTACAATAATTCACCGTGCACTGTACCGTAATGCACTGCACTGATTCACCGTGCACTGCACCGCAACGCACTGATTCGCCGTGCACTGCGCCGCAATGCACTGCACTGATTTGCCGTGCAATGCACCGCAATGCACTGCACGGCACTGATTCGCCATGCAATGCACCGCAATGTACTGGTTTGACGTGCGCTGCACCAAGACGCATAAGAATGGGATATTTCAAAATTTTTCAGCTTGACTTAAATGAATTTTTTGGAATGTATGCACACATGATACATGCTTTTTTGGTAAGTAAAATTGAAATTTTCAATCATGCGGAGTTAAATTATTAATTTTTTTAGTATTTTAATTTAAAAAAAAAGTTTTCAATTATAGATATCTTGCTTTTGATTATTCAAATCTCCTTCGGCGTCTTTGGCTCAAGGAAAAAAAAAAAAAAAAAAAAAAAAAAAAATTAGTACCAATATTTAAACAATCCAAAACTTTACAAAGTTTAAAATTAACTTTTTTTGAAGTGAGGAGGCGCTTGTGAAAAAAGTGAGAAACATTTTAAATTTTTACAACTTGACCTTGGCTCTTATGAGAAAATTAATAATCTTGCAATTACTTAATTTATAGCTCACAGATTTGAATGCAGCTTTGCACAAAAATAGAAAAAAATCAGACTTTGGTTATTCTTTTTTCAAAACATTCATAAAGTACCTGTATGATCATCACAAATAATTTTATTATTTAATTTTACACGCTTTTCCTAAACTCTCCGTCGTTCATTTTTGGTTCAAATCTGACCTAGAGGTCTAAAATTTTGTAAGGGCCTCTGGATAAGATGACAATACAAATTCATGTTCAGTTTTTGATCCGGACAACTAGGTCGCCGATGATGGGTTACCTGGGAATCATCTTCGAGATATCGAGTTCATTTTTTTATGATGAACTTATAGATTTCAAAAACTGGTTTTTGATGATCTTTTCGACCTGGACAACCAGGTCGCGGATGACAGGGATACCTGGGGATAATCTTCGAGAAATCTGGTCAAATTTAAAAAAATGATGTTAGGCATTCTTTACCAAATTTAAGATGACGTTCTTGACCTGGACACCTTCTCAACAGGTCTCTTCAGGGGCGTTATTTTCCTTATAGTGGGTCTAGATGCATCTAGACCCAGGCGCGTTCAACCAACCATTGATCAGTTATCCCTCAAGCCAAAAACCTCCCAAACCCTGGGCACCGAGTTACATAAATGATCGATCGGTCATTCCCCAAGCCTTAAACCCCGAAATACCCTCAGTGCCCGAGTTCAAAAAAAAACTCATCAGCTATCCCCCAAGCTGTAAATCCCCAAATACCCTGGGCGTCAAGTTCAACATAAAAACTCATCAGCTATTCCCCAAGCTCTAAGCCTCCAATGCCCTGGGCGCCGAGTTCGATAAATGATCGATCGAACGTTCCCCAAGCCTTCAAAACTCTGGGCGCTCGAGTTCGATAAATAATCGGTCAGTTACCCCTCAAGCCTTAAACCTCCCAAACCCTGGGCGCCGAGTTTGATAAACTTGGAATGACCAATCGATCATTTTTCTCGAGCCAAAGACGTCGTAGGAGATTTGAATAAACAAAAGCAAGATATCTAGAATTTAAAACCTTTTTTTTTTAAATTATAATACTAAAAAAATTAATAATGGAATTCCGAATGATTGAAAATTTCAATTTTACTTATCAGAAAAGCATGTTTCATGTGTGCATACATTCCATAAAATTCATTGAAGTTAAGCTAAAAAATTTTGAAATATCCCATTCCTACACGGAAAATTTAGCAGGACGTCTAGGGTCCAATTTTAAAGGAGTGGAAATGACAAACGAACGGGGATAAAACATCCCAAGTTAGGGCTGAGGCGCCCCAATACACAACGAAACATACGGGTATTTGTTTTTTAGTTTACGCCAAAAATACAAAGATTTGAGTGCTTATTTTACTCTAGCATTAGATTATTGCATTAGATTTTAAAATTACTACCTCTCAAGAAGACTGAAAACTCAAAATTATTTAATAAATTAAAATTATATCATATCTATTTCAAAAAATAAATGCAAAAACGTTCCGCTGCACACTAGAACCTATTGGGGCGTATTAGTCCTAAGTTGGTTTGGTGTTGTACGTTCATCTTCGATTGGGACTTAAACTTCCTACACATTGGACAGGGAACGCCCCGTTAAATTTCCCGTGTATGCGTCTTGGTGCAGCGCACGTTAAACCAGTACATTGCGGTGCATTGCACGGCAAATCAGTGCAGTGCATTGCGGTGCAGTGCACGGCGAATCAGTGCAGTGCAGTGCATTGCATTGCAGTGCAGTGCAAGGTGAATCAATGCAGTGCACGGTGAATCAGTGCATTACGGTGCAGTGCACGGCGAATCCGTGCAGTGCATTGCGTTACAATGCACGGCGAATTAGTGTAGTGCATTGCGATACAGTGCACGGCGAATTAGTGCAGTGCAGTGCATTACGGTACAGTGCATGGTGAATTAGAGCAGTGCAGTGCACGGCTAGTCTGTTCAGTTCATTCCATTGCGGTGCAGTGCACGGTTCATCAGTTCAGTGCATTGCATTGCAGTGCAGCGCATAGCAAATTAGTGCAGTGCAATTCATTGCATTGCAGTGCACGGCTAATCAGCTCAATGCATTGCATTGCCGTGCAGTACACACGAATCAAAACACCAAAGGGCACGACAAATTTGTGCAATATAGTACACTTTAATCTGAATACTGTGTATTGCAGTGCGGTAAATGATGAAATAGTTTAAAACAGTGCACCTCAATTCGTAATACTGTGCATTATTGCGGTTCTTCCCGAACCAGTGAACTTTCATCGCAATGTTTAATTTACTACAAGACAAAATGATGAAATGCCGTGCAGAATATGCCCAAACCTGGCATACAGTGCGAGGCAGTGCATGACTATTAATGTCATTCAAGCAAAATGGTGCAAGGGTTGGCCTTGCTGGTGTAGCGCATGACAAACGCTGCACTGCAAAGATAATCAAATTAATGGAACTTTTTGAAAATGATACATTGCAACGCCAAAACCATATTATGCGCTGCTAATAAATATATTTCTATTTTATTAAGCGTAACAATGCAAAATAAATTAATTTAATTTAGTACGAGGTGATGTTAAGCTTAATTGAATGATATTTTACAAAAAATAAAATAAAATAAACATAGTTAGTGTCTTATTTACATAAGTATGATTTTTTGGTATAGTTAGATTGAGCGAAATCAATTTTTTTTCCAGTTTATTTTTTTTCTAATGTTCAAGATTGCAGCTTACTTACAATGGAAGGACTTCAGGTGTTCCTGATCCTCGATCTTTGATATTTTTTTTCCCAAGCCCTCAAAGATTCGATTTTTAGCATTAAATAAGTCCTTTTTGGCTTCAAAAGACGAGACTTCATTTTACTGTCTTTTTCATAGAAAAACAAAATAAACAACGGGACGAATAAAATTATTTTTCAATTTTTAAAGCTTCTTTTTATAGTTTTGAAATTAACTTTTATCTTAAAATGATTTTATTTACCATATCAGTCTTAATTTATCTATTTTTTCAAAAAATACCAAACTACGCATTTGATGCGATTTTTCGACTCTCACATTTTCTTTCAGGAAATTCACTAAACCATCATTTTTGAAATATTATTTATATATTTTTTAGCTAATTTAAATTTATTTTTAATTTACGATCGTCTCATTGATATTTTTTTAAAGGGTTACATTTAATTCAGAATATCAATATGTGCAAACAAATGAATATACATGTTTCATTGTTAACGAAACATTTTTTTCAATTTCAGTAAAAGTACACAGTAATATTGATAAAAGTACTTTTTACTTATTTTGTAGCAAATATTCTCGAACAAAAAGCAGTAAGTTGAGGCAACCACCACTAGTTAGCGCCTAAAACACTTTTTCTACAATCAGAGTAGATGAATGTATGATTATTAATATTGACATTGTTACGAATTTAAAAGGAAGTTAAAGTTATTACTGACAGGTGGCACCTGGAAAACTTTTCCTAAAATTCAAGTAAAAGATTGTATAAATATAAATACCTACTTAATTTTTTTAACTCAAAAGTAAAGTTGAGGTTGTCATTACTAGGTGTCATTGCTAGGTGGCGCTTAAATAGCATTTACCGTTTTTGAAGTAGATTAGCTTAAACTTATGAGTTTTTCTTTTGTTTTTAAAATTTCGTATAAATATTTAAGTTTTAATTCGTATGAAAAGTTTTTTAAGAGTTAACCATGTTTATTTTTAACTGCTTGAAAAATACATTTCATCATGGAGATTGATCCTCGTCAAGTATTTTTTCTTTTTCAAATATATTTTAACGAACAGTGTGGACCTGTTGAACCAGAGGAGTTCCGAAGAAAAATCGACGTTCATCATGCTGATATTGCTAGCAGTCTCTAGGATGTTTTTGAAAATTTGTGCAACAAATCGATCGAAGTAGAAACAGAAGAAACTTTACATATTGAAAGTGATAGCGACGGCGATAGTGATAGCAATGACAGTGAATTTTCTAAAACTGAAATTGTGAGTGACGACGCTAATGACAATTTAGAACTCAAACTTTCACAAACTTTTGACTCTCAAGCAAGTATTTCCAATGATTCAGAATCCCCATCTTTTTCGAAGCCTGGTTTGAAAAAACAAAAACTTGAGGCGGATGGTTATGATTACTTTCTTGAAATCGAATATCCCGATCACACATTTTCAAATGAAACTATGAAAAAAATTATTGAATTAAAAGATACTCATAAACGATCATTTAAATCCATCCAAAATTTATATCCGAAGCTATATCCTGTGCACATTACTAGATTTCGAAAATATGTAGAAGCTAAAGGAACCTTTGCCATGAAAATGTATGAACTAGAGCAGTACCTTAAGAATAAGATTGATAAGTGTAGAAAAAATGATTTATCAGCTGTCCATGATGTACATATTCGGCGTTGGGCAATCCAAAAAGCACGAGAAATAGGATTAGAAAATTTTAAAGCCAGCTTGGAATTTGTGAAAAATTTAAAACGTCGACCTAATATAGCTAAAAATTTAAGCCAACATTTACAACTAATAAATGCTCAAATTCCTGCTTACAATTTAGATTGTGTATTGAATTCCGATCAATCTGGATTTTTAAAAGAGTTTCATTCAACAAGAACATTAAGTTATAAAGGTGAAAAACAGACGAAAGTCATGGTAAATAGTATCCCACAAAAAATCTTACAAAGGTAAACAAACGTGGGGAGATTTTTTTAATGAATTGATTTAACAAAAAATAGTGATATCATTAGATAGATTTTATAAGGTAGAATTTTTGATAACATGTCATATTAATAACAGAATTTAAAAATTAATTGCTGTAACAAATTTAAGAAAAAAAAATAATTATTTCAAAAGTAATAAAAAAATTATTTTAATGAGTTGTGTATTTAAATTTAAAAAATAAATTTCAATCAATATTCATAAAATCTACCCACGAAGTTCATATTCAGAAGAAAATTTATTAACTTTATCTTCGTTGGCAGATTTTATGAATATTGATTTCAATTTATTTTTTAAATTTAAATACACAACTCATTAAAATAATTTTTTTATTACTTTTTGAAATAATTATTTTTTTTTCTTAAATTTGTCACAGCAATTAATTTTTAAATTCTGTTATTAATATGACATGTTATCAAAAATTCTACCTTATAAAATCTATCTAATGATATCACTATTTTTTGTTAAATCAATTCTTTAAAAAAATCTCCCCACGTTTGTTTACCTTTGTAAGGTTTTTTATGGGATATCACTTTTTTTTGTTTGATAATTTTTTGATAATTATCTATTTGTTATTTTTCTAATTTTTTTTTTTTTCTAATATAAATATATAAACACCTTTAGCATTAGTTGGCCAAGGTTTTTTAATAATATTTTCGTCGCCTACTTTGTTATAGGGCTCAAATTAATGAGGCAGACTTGGGAATACAACCCACGTTGATTTGCCGAGCTCGCCTTGCAGCCGCTATAATCTGTGTCGCAGTCGGCTACCTGCCGACAAATTTCCTGAAAAAGGTAGGGTTTCACAATAGTACAATAGTAATATTGATATTGTATTGTATTGAATTGTATTGGTGGTCAATATCAATACAATATCAAAGATAACTATTGAGCCTCAATATCAATACTAGAGTCTCAATATTATTGATTTCAATACCTACTATTGACTTTTACCTTTTCTTCAAAAACTTAATAGATTTGAGCTCAAAGATCGCTAAACATCCAATTTTTTATGCATACTAATGCCTTTGAAACATCATCGTTCAGTCGAGTACGAGTTTTAGTTTATAACTAAAGACGCTTGCGAGAAAAGTCTTTCAATGGGAACAGCAGAAGCCAATATACTTAGAATATATCGGGCCATTTTTACAAAATTAGGATAGATCTTAGGATTGACTTTCCACCAATGAAGAATATCTGTATCTTCCGATATCTTTTTTTTATTTTTTCAATATCAATACAATATTGAGTCAAATTATTGTATTGTATTGGTATTGTGAAACCCTAAAAAGGAGAAAAACCCGACCGCGATAATAAATACTCAAGTGATTTAAGAATCGGGGAGGGCGCGACAGCTCGTTAAATTCGGTACGTGGGCGTGGGCTAGTGGATTCGAGCGCAAGGAACACCGGTTAGAATAAATAATTATAATTCAGAAAGTTAATTTTTAGTATTTAATGAAAAAAAATCAACTTAAAAAAACTAATACAAAATTAATATCCAACGCGGTAATTCGTTACAAATAAATACTCGCACAATCGAGTTTTCAAAACGACAACAAAGAATTATCGTTGCTCTTTAAATCGAGCGGCGCGCGCACACAACAACCTGCTGCTACCGGCAGCTTACGCGCGCGCGAGGAAAGAAAAAGAAAACAAAGTATATCGCGATTTACAATGAGATGATCCCGGACACACACATTCACAATCGCCGTTTTACACAAAACAAAACTCACTCTAAATCGCCGCAGGTGCACCTATCCTAAGCCGCAAGGCTGCAAACAAAGCCGCTCAGCTGGGTGTAGCTTTCCAAGCTACGATGGCTCCCTACCGGCGTCTGGCTCAGCGTCGTCGTCTTAGTCTGGAGAATACCAAGTCGTCAGGTGATGACAACCTTCCTGCTGACTTGGTTTGTCCTGCTGGATATCTCACTGACACGCACGACACTGCAACCGATCTCTCCTAAGCGAATTTATAACGATATCGGTGAAGTTTTCAACACGCGAGTTTTCGAACGGTACGTGTACGTTCCTGCGTTGACTCCGGAATGCTCTCCCGTCCCCGTTCCACCCGCCCCGATATTCCATAGCTTCCCGCGCATTCCGATCCCACTTGTGCAGCGTTCTAACGGTCGCGCGGCGAACATGAAATTAATTTAACACCGCCACGTTAATTAATTCGACCGTTACACCCCCCTTCCAGAGGTGTCGTATCCGAAAAAATACATCACTTCGATATACCACGAACGCGGCCTATCCGAGTTTGGGAAAACGAAGGTTAGGGTTGGGTTTGAGGAAATAAGAATACGTCATCTGTGTGTGGCCACTTTATTTACTTACAATCGTGAACGGACCACTTGTCCACGTCGGTAGGCTTATGAGCCAAGCCATATGGCTAGTCTTTCTTGCTCAGGCTGCCTACTCGCCTTGTCTTCGGGCTACGTTAACCGCCACGCCAGTGTTGTGCCCTGTTTGGGCAGGAGCTAGGGTCTTCCACCGCTGGGTAACGACACACTGGACACCAGCGCTGGTCCTCCTTCTTCTTACGCCACTCAAGCTTAACGGCTTCCTTCCTAGCATTCAAATCAAGGAAGAGCAGCTTGCTTGCTGCGAATTGCTGATCCCTTTTGGCCTGTTTCCACTCGCTCACGCTGCGGGCCTGTCTGGCTCTTGCTTCTTCTTCAGCAGCTCTCGCTTGAGAACGCACTGCCCGACGTTGACGGACCATGTCTAGGTCGGACAGTCGATCAGTGGCTTGGCGACGCCACTCTACCATCTTTGGTGGCATCGTTCCGGGCCACTCCTCACTCATTTCTTGCAGCTGGTTGAAGAGGCTGCGTTCCCAGACCTCCTGCTCCCTCGAACTTTGCCGGCACTCCTCCAACTCCGATGCAAGCATGCCCCAATCATCAAGCGTTGGCCAGGGGTTTGCTGCCGAAGTTTGATTATCGTCGAACACGTACCGTTCGAAAACTCGCGTGTTGAAAACTTCACCGATATCGTTATAAATTCGCTTAAGAGAGATCGGTTGCAGTGTCGTGCGTGTCAGTGAGATATCCAGCAGGACAAACCAAGTCAGCAGGAAGGTTGTCATCACCTGACGACTTGGTATTCTCCAGACTAAGACGACGACGCTGAGCCAGACGCCGGTAGGGAGCCATCGTAGCTTGGAAAGCTACACCCAGCTGAGCGGCTTTGTTTGCAGCCTTGCGGCTTAGGATAGGTGCACCTGCGGCGATTTAGAGTGAGTTTTGTTTTGTGTAAAACGGCGATTGTGAATGTGTGTGTCCGGGATCATCTCATTGTAAATCGCGATATACTTTGTTTTCTTTTTCTTTCCTCGCGCGCGCGTAAACTGCCGGTAGCAGCAGGTTGTTGTGTGCGCGCGCCGCTTGATTTAAAGAGCAACGATAATTCTTTGTTGTCATTTTGAAAACTCGATTGTGCGAGTATTTATTTGTAACGAATTACCGCGTTGGATATTAATTTTGTATTAGTTTTTTAAGTTGATTTTTTTTCATTAAATACTAAAAATTAACTTTCTGAATTATAATTATTTATTCTAACCGGTGTTCCTTGCGCTCGAATCCACTAGCCCACGCCCACCTACCGAATTTAACGAGCTGTCGCGCCCTCCCCGATTCTTAAATCACTTGAGTATTTATTATCGCGGTCGGGTTTTTCTCCTTTTTCAGGAAGTTTGTCGGCAGGTAGCCGACTGCGACACAGATTATAGCGGCTGCAAGGCGAGCTCGGCAAATCAACGTGGGTTGTATTCCCGAGTCTGCCTCATTAATTTGAGCCCTATAACATGGCGCCCAACAACGTGGTGGATTTTTGATTTCGTGTACCTACGTCACGGTGCTCGAAAGTGTGCGTAGTGTGTGTAGACGAGCGCAGTAGCGAAATACTGCTGCCGACCAGGTTCAAGGTCGATCGTCGCGAGCGCGAAAGAAAACAAAGTATCGTGCGTGTGTGTGAGAGGATGTTTTCGCGCGCTGTGAATTACAAAGTGGAAAATTTGTGATTTTGATATTTTTTTTTCTGATTTATTTATTTTTTCCACTTTGTAATAAAAAAACCCATTAAAACGTGACAGTTAGTGAGTGTCTGGCGAATTGAAAAATAATCATTTGTTTTCATTATTATTTTTTTATTTTTTTTTATTTTTTGCAATTTTGTTTTTGATTTTTTTTACAGCGTGCTACTAACTAGTGATTAGTAGCAACTGTAATTTGTATTTCTGAGCATAAAAATCGGTGTTCCAACGCGGGTTAGAACAGCCAGATTTTTTTTTGTTGTTTTTGTTCTGGTAAGCCGACCTTGAGTTTTTGTCAAAACTTTTGGCAAGTCGGCAGGCTATTAAGCCTATTCGAATTTGTTTTTTTCTCGGTAAGCCGACCTGGGGTTTTTGTCAAAACCTTTTGGGTGAGTCGGCAGGCTATTAAGCCTATTCGGGTTAATTTTCTTTTTCGAATATTGCTTTATTTTAAAATAAACTCAGAAATATAAAATTAAAAATTAAAAAAATTTTTTTTTCTTTCTTACAGGATTGTTGGAAGTTAGAAAATATATTTTTAATTATCATTGCAATTGTAAAATTAAATTAAGCTAGAGTGTGTGGTACTGTCACGAGGGTTTAGGGTCTCCTTTTTGTCAATTTAGAGATGGACGAGTCAGAGAGGAGGGCGAAAGAGCACCTGGTGTATTCCTGGCTGTTCGCAGAGGACGAGGAGATAATCGAGGAGGCTATGAGAGATTTACAACTCAAGCCTGATGGCTCGACTCGTGAGAGGCATGAAAGGCTGATTAAGTGGTTTGTGGGCAACTACTCAGCCGAAGATTTTGTCGCGGACGAGTCCGATGACCAAGATGCGGTGAAGGTTAAACGCGAGGGTCTCCGGACTGAGTTTATAGCCATGACATTGTGGGAAAAGTCGGGTTCAACAATTTTAAACCCGGACTATACCACGAGCGGGGAACACCCGCTAGCCTGCCTGATCGACCAACAGGTGATGAAGGCAGCGACCCAGCTTCAGTCGAATGATGCGAGTAGCAGGAGTCAAGGAAAGGCCGGCCAGGCTGAAGACAGTGACACAGCCAGTCAAAATGGCGACGTGATGGAAGAACTCCGACGGACCATGCACGAGTTCGTGGGGGAGTTCAGGCAAGTGCGAGAGACTCTGGCAAGGACAACGGCAAGGATGGACGCCATAGAAGACAGAGTCAGTCGGCAGCATTTCGTCACGGACAATCAACAACTCAGGGGGCCTGTGTCGAGTACAATAAGGCCAGGCATATTGCAACACTCTATGGAAGATTGCAGTATATCTACGGAAAATACGCATCAAGCCCATGGGGCGAGGGTAAATTTCGGTGGCCCACTGATTCATGATAGGAACAGTTCGAGTCCGATTGGTGATTCAGCAAAAGCAAGGGCCATAGAGAAAATACAAGCCCAGATGAGAGCTTTGACGGCAGAGTTGGAAAGACTACAAGGCCCACAACAAAGTGAGTTACCTATGCCACGACAGGCAGGTAATAACCTACAAAGGCTAGAAAAGCCTATCGATATCGGCTCGATCGTTCAGAGGTGGAACTTTAGGTTCGACGGTAGTAACGAGTCGAGCATTGAGCAATTTCTGATCCAAGTCGCAGAGGCTAATGAGCTAGCTAACTTGACAGAAAGACAATTGTTGGACGCATTACCGATATTGTTAACCGGGTTAGCGTCAACATGGTACCGGGATTGCAAGAAAAACATACACACATGGTCAGACTTTTGCCAAGCGGCTCGCCGATGGTATGGTATCGGCGATTATCAACAGAGTCTACGAGTCGAGGCTACCAACAGAACACAAGGTGTCGATGAGCCTGTGAGAGACTACATGACGTGTTTGCAATCGTTGTTGCTGAAAATGAGACCGGTACCACCTGGTCGACTTTATGTTGACAAATATGCGACCTAATTTGCGTAGACAAATTAGGCGAGACGAAGTAAAGTCAGTTACGGCCTTACTAAGTCAAGCGGTTGATATCGAGAAAACAATGGTTAGCGAAACCTTGTATAGACCACCACCGTCACCGTCGACGTCATTATGGCCAAATCTGGCTTATAAAGAGAGCAAGGCGAGTAAGAAATCGAAAATAAACATAGCCGCAACGACTATGGATGGCAAGTCTGACGACGCCACGGTTATGAACCGCCTATTGAATTTGATGTCTCAAATTCAAGCTAAAAGTAAGAATCCTGGTAAGCCATCGGGCCCGAGGCCCCAGAATACAAACAAAGCCAAGCAAGCCAAGCAAAGACGTAAATCGGAAGACGGGGGGAAGTCTAGGAGCCCTTCTCCGAAGCGTGGCAGGAGTGGGGAAAGGAAGAAAAAACCTCGGGACGAGGATAGGGTAATCCGGTGTTTCCATTGCAACAAGGAAGGACATAAGCGTCCAGAGTGTCCCGAGAGGCCGGAAAACGGGAAAAAGGCGGAGTAAGTCGACGTCGATCTTACTCCGCCAAGGTCACAGACCAACCATCACTCGGAGATGGTACTCATGCATGCTCAGTAGACCCGAAGAGTACTGAGCAAGCAAAGAAGAAGTCGGCTACACAGGAGGCTGAGTCGGAAGGAAGATGGTGGCTACCAGTCGACATTGGTGAATTCCGAATCAGAGCTCTGTATGATCCCGGAGCGTCGCTCACAGTTATGGGATCTTCAGCTATCCAGATGGCGTCAGCACTCAGGCGGAAAATTGAGATCTACCACGGCAAAGGAGCCAAAGTGGCTGATGGCCGTAGATGCCCAATTGCAGGACATGTGGTCCTACCGTTTGAAGTTGCAGGAGCGACGCAAGAAATTAAAGTGGCTATCATGTTGGATCTAGACTCAGATGGTTATCTGGGGACAAACTTCGTACGTGCATTTGATACGATACTAGATCCAGCCACAAATAAGTTGAACATCCGGATTGCTGATAAAGTGGTAGACATAGAGGTTGCAGCCGTGACTGAGGCTGAAGTAATAAGCCTGGCGTCAATAGGTCTAGCCGACATTGGTTCTGGAGAGCAAGAACGTATAAACGACTTGCTAGATAGAGTTTTCCAGCCAGACGACAAGCCTTTAGGCTGCACTACGTGGATCGAACATGAGATCGATGTAGGTGACTCAAAGCCTATTAAACAAAGGTATTATCCAGTTTCACCGGTAGTACAACTGGAGATGTACGAGCATGTAGTAAAGATGCTTGAGAACGACATTATTGAGCCTGCTCCGAGAAGCGGCTGGTCGTCACCGGTGGTTATGGTAAAGAAGGAGGACGGCACCAGGAGATTTTGTATAGATTTCCGTAAGGTTAATTCAGTCTCCAGGAAAACCGAAGCCTATCCTTTACCTTATATGGATGATATCCTGAGAAGGTTTAAAACGGCCAAATACATATCGACTCTGGATTTGTCATCGGCGTACCATCAGGTGCCACTGAAGAAAGAGTCGAGGCCAATAACGGCTTTTACGGTGCCTGGATTAGGCCAGTTCCAATTTAAAAGAATGCCGTTTGGGTTAGATCAGGCTGGATCGACTTTCCAACGCCTGATAGATATGATAATTCGAGAGTTTGGCCCATATGCCTATGCGTACCTCGATGATATCATAATCGTTACGGAAGACTTCGAGACGCATATGCGGATCCTCGAAGCAATACTGACGAGATTGAAAGAGGCTGGACTGACGGTAAACCGCAGTAAAAGTAAATTTTGCCAGTCTGAAGTGAAATACCTAGGCGTAATAGTCAACAAGGATGGAATTCGCCCATGCCCGGGAAAAGTCGAAGCCATCTTAAACTATACTATCCCGAATAACCGCAAGAAATTGAAAAGGTTCTTGGGAATGGCTTCCTGGTATAGGAAATTTTTGAAAAATTTTGCCACGGTAGCCGAACCACTGACGAGACTCACAAGTACGAGAGTCTGTTATAAATGGGAGGCTGAGCAACAGCAGGCATTTGAAAAAATCCTAGTGCTGCTAGCCTCAGCGCCAGTACTGGCTAGGCCAGATTTCACTAAGCCGTTTGTGATTCAGACCGATGCGTCAGACACTGCGGGCATGCTTGACTCAGACTATTGATGGTGAAGAGAGAGTCATCGAGTATTTTAGCCGAGTTCTGAATCCAGCACAACGGAATTATACAGTGACAGAGCGAGAATGCTTAGCAGTGGTCGAGGCGATTAGGAAATTCCGCTGTTATGTGGAAGGTTTTCAATTTCATGTAATTACGGACCATAATTCGCTGAAATGGCTGAATAAATTGTCGAACGCAACGGGCAGACTAGCAAGATGGTCGCTAGAATTGCAAAGTTACACATTTACAACGGAATATCGTAAATGTTCCTTAAATGTGGTGCCCGATGCATTGTCACGTATGTATGAGGAGGACGAGACGACTGTTGCAGCCGTAGGCTATCCTGATGGAGAGCTGGACGACTGGTATGTCAATAAAATGAAAGCCGTACAGAGAAATCCAGGCAAATTCCTTAGATGGAAGGTCGTGGGTGGCAGGCTTTATTATTATAAGTCTGACGACTTGATTGAAGAAACAGTCGGCGACGACTCCGCATGGAAGTTGGTGGTACCAGTATTTTTGAGGAATGACATTCTGAAAGAAAAACACGACGCACCACTTGCAGGACATTTGGGTCGAGACAAAACTCTGAAGAGAGTTACCCAAGAATTCTTTTGGCCTGGCATGTATAAGGACATAGAAGCCTATGTTAAATCATGCCAGATATGTCAAATGCAAAAGGTAGATCAACGTTTGCCTGGAGGTCTGATGGGAAAGCGGACAATCGTAAGGCCATGGCAAGCGGTGTCAGGTGACATACTGGGTCCATATACCCGTAGCGACAACGGACACAAGTATGTCTTAGTTTTAACGGATCTGTTCACACGTTGGGCAGAAGTGACACCGTTAAAACGGGCTGATGGTGAAGCCATATGGAATCATATCTGGCAAGACGTAATTTTACGGTGGGGTCAGCCAGAAATGTTCTTGTCGGATCAAGGGTTGGAGTTTAAAAATCGTACAATCGATAGCCGACTAGTCGAACTCGGTATCGAACACGAAAACTCTCCGACTAATAACCCTGAGTCTAACGGCCAAGTTGAAAGGCTGAATAGGACTCTAAAAACGATGATCCGATGCTTTATTGCAGACAATCAGCAAAAGTGGGACGTCCTTTTACCCGAGCTGGTCTGCGCATACAACAGGGCGGAGCATTCGGCAATAAAAATGACTCCAGCCATGTTGAATATGTTGCGTCAGCCGATCGACTGTGGTGTAGTCAGCAAAAAGCTAGCTGACGACACACTAAAGAGGTATGAAGAAATGGCTCTTCAAGAAAGGCTGAACAAGACAGCCAGAGCCGAAGACTTAAGAAGAAAAGCTGGCGAAAATTCAAGAATTCAACAGGACAGAGCGGCTGAGCATTACAACAAGCGACACCGCGAAGTAATTTTCCAGCCTGGTGACATGGTTTGGAGAAAAAACAAGGTCCTATCCAGTAAGGCTAAAGGCTTCACAGCTAGCCTAGCGCCTAAGTATACAGGCCCGTATACAGTGGTCGAAAAGCTAGGTAGCAATACGTATACGATAGTAGACGCCTTTGGCAACGAACAAAGTCCAGTGGCTGTACAACAACTGAAGAAATGGATCGCAAGAGTTGAACCGGAGTCTTCAGGTGAAGAAGATACAGCGACGGAAAATGCGTGCAAAAATCCTGACGCTAGCGAGCGTGAGGTGGTGTGCAGGAATGAGCCTACCGCGAGGGCAAAGGTTTTGAGTGAGCCTACCGTGAGCGGCAAATTGTAAATGGCAGCAAGCCATGTATACCAGTCAACCCGACGATCGGAAAGCGTAGGGGTAGGCCGAAAGGGTCGACTAGGAAAATTTGCGTCGATAACGCGAAAACACCGTCACCGCGGAAAACTCGCGCGCAACGCAGAGCCTAATCCGTTTCATCCTATTCTTATCCTTATTCCTCCCTTTGTTTGTTGCAGGAAATGGCAGAGTTCTTTACCAAAGAAGAACTGGCAAGGATAATGGAGGAAGAAATTAGGCTCGGTAGGGTCCCGATTCCAGACACGGCCGAGTCGGAACACACAACGCCCCAAGCCGAAACGGCTCCTAACGAGCCTAGCGAGACGCAGGAATTGGCCGAAACACCAAGCGAGCCCAGCGAGACGCAGGAATTGGCCGAAACACCAAGCGAGCCTAGCGAGACGCAGGAATTGGCCGAAACACCAAGCGAGCCTAGTGAGACGCAGGGATTGGCCGAAACACCAAGCGAGCCTAGCGAAACGCAGGAATTGGCTGCAACGTCAACCGTCGGAGTAGATGAGTCTACGACGACCCATGAACCTGACGATAATCAAACTTCGGCAGCAAACCCCTGGCCAACGCTTGATGATTGGGGCATGCTTGCATCGGAGTTGGAGGAGTGCCGGCAAAGTTCGAGGGAGCAGGAGGTCTGGGAACGCAGCCTCTTCAACCAGCTGCAAGAAATGAGTGAGGAGTGGCCCGGAACGATGCCACCAAAGATGGTAGAGTGGCGTCGCCAAGCCACGGATCGACTGTCCGACCTAGACATGGTCCGTCAACGTCGGGCAGTGCGTTCTCAAGCGAGAGCTGCTGAAGAAGAAGCAAGAGCCAGACAGGCCCGCAGCGTGAGCGAGTGGAAACAGGCCAAAAGGGATCAGCAATTCGCAGCAAGCAAGCTGCTCTTCCTTGATTTGAATGCTAGGAAGGAAGCCGTTAAGCTTGAGTGGCGTAAGAAGAAGGAGGACCAGCGCTGGTGTCCAGTGTGTCGTTACCCAGCGGTGGAAGACCCTAGCTCCTGCCCAAACAGGGCACAACACTGGCGTGGCGGTTAACGTAGCCCGAAGACAAGGCGAGTAGGCAGCCTGAGCAAGAAAGACTAGCCATATGGCTTGGCTCATAAGCCTACCGACGTGGACAAGTGGTCCGTTCACGATTGTAAGTAAATAAAGTGGCCACACACAGATGACGTGTTCTTATTTCCTCAAACCCAACCCTAACCTTCGTTTTCCCAAACTCGGATAGGCCGCGTTCGTGGTATATCGAAGTGACGTATTTTTTTGGATACGACACCTCTGGAAGGGGGGTGTAACGGTCGAATTAATTAACGCGGCGGTGTTAAATTAATTTCAGGTTTAGGAATTTCAATTAATTCGACCGTTACAACTTCTATCCAACTTTTTTTTTGTCGTAAAATGCTCACTTAGTGCCCATTATTTAAATTATTTCCTACGTGTGCTATTGAACATGTTACTTTGTAAGAATGTTTACAACTACCTCTTTTAAAATACATATTTTCTTTTGCTCTCTGATTTTACTGCGACACTGATGATTGTTCTCTAACCAAGCCAGTTACCAGTGTCTTTTATCGTTCAAAGGTCAATTCTAATTTTTATTAACTATCATTTAATTTTTTTTTTTTCCATTTTTTTATTTATGAAAACAAGTTTTTATAAACGTTAATTAATTTTATTTTTTTTAAAAATAAAAAAAATCATGATAGCGCCATCTGTTGAAAATGTTGGGAGGTGCCGATCCCCGATCGAACGTTGATGGATGGAAAGTCCAAAAAAAGGCCGATTTCAAAAACGCGAATTAAAAAATAAGAAAATTAAAAAAATATAAGCTTTGAAAACAATCCTCATCTCTTCGGTAGTGAAAAGTAGGCGTAGTCTAGAGGTTTAATGATGCAGGTAACGTGTTTTAATTTTTAAATAATTGATTAATTGTGGTTAGTAGGGTTAAGGTAGCTCCAGTAGCTGTAAATAAAGTACGGCAGCCGGCTACTATTTTGGCGGGAAAAAAATCTCCCCAAGCCAGCTACCGCTGGCTTTGATTGCAAACACTACTCATTCATACACGATTCAACCTACAATTACTGCTTCTGGTAAGCTTTTATCGCCAATGTTAATATGCTTACAACAAACCACTGAAAACGAATTCGGACCTGTTGTTGCTGCGCAAGTTGAAGAAAATACACCGAATAATTTGGTTGTGGTATGCAGTAAATCAGGTAAATTAACAAAAAAGCATGTCAAAATCTGGCTGAAAGACTGCTTAACGCCGCACATTTTACAAAAAAGTTTGCTATTAACTGATAGTTGGTCAGGACAAACTGATTCTTTTTTAAAAGAATCTTTATTGTGTCAAAAAAAGGAACTGTTAGAAACTATGACGATTCCTGCTGGCACAACAGGGCTTTGCCAACCTTTAGATGTTTACTTTTTCAGACAATATAAAGGATCTGTACGTTGAATATACGATGAAATGATGTCAGAGTTCGAAGCACAGCAAGTTTATAATAGATTGTTTTTTTTTTAAATTTACTCACTTGTACACAATCAATTGACAGCCAACGTTTTTCGACCAATGATTCAATTTGCTTGGTATAAAAGTGGATACTCTGTGCCTGATCCAGGTAAATTAAAAAATGTTAATAAAATTTGTTTTCGTAAAAAGGAAATTTTGGTTAATTGTGTCAGCTGCGCAAATATAACTTTTATAAAATGTGCACATTGTAATAAACTTTTGTGTTTAAAACACTTCTTGGAAAAAGTGTGCTTTCATTATAAAATAAGGACAGTAAGAAATTTTTGTAAATAGTTTGAAAAAAAAAATTTGTAAAAAATTTTGTTAAAAATATTGTAAATAAAATTATCTGTTGACCTAAACGTATTCCTGATATTCTGAAATATATTTGAAAAAGAAAAAATACTTGACGAGGATCAATCTCCATGATGAAATGTATTTTTCAAGCAGTTAAAAATAAACATGGTTAACTCTTAAAAAACTTTTCATACGAATTAAAACTTAAATATTTATACGAAATATTAAAAACAAAAGAAAAACTCATAAGTTTAAGCTAATCTACTTCAAAAACGGTAAATGCTATTTAAGCGCCACCTAGCAATGACACCTAGTAATGACAACCTCAACTTTACTTTTGAGTTAAAAAAATTAAGTAGGTATTTATATTTATACAATCTTTTACTTGAATTTTAGGAAAAGTTTTCCAGGTGCCACCTGTCAGTAATAACTTTAACTTCCTTTTAAATTCGTAACAATGTCAATATTAATAATCATACATTCATCTACTCTGATTGTAGAAAAAATGTTTTAGGCGCTAACTAGTGGTGGTTGCCTCAACTTACTGCTTTTTGTTCGAGAATATTTGCTACAAAATAAGTAAAAAGTACTTTTATCAATATTACTGTGTACTTTTACTGAAATTGAAAAAAAATGTTTCGTTAACAATGAAACATGTATATTCATTTGTTTGCACATATTGATATTCTGAATTAAATGTAACCCTTTAAAAAAATATCAATGAGACGATCGTAAATTAAAAATAAATTTAAATTAGCTAAAAAATATATAAATAATATTTCAAAAATGATGGTTTAGTGAATTTCCTGAAAGAAAATGTGAGAGTCGAAAAATCGCATCAAATGCGTAGTTTGGTATTTTTTGAAAAAATAAATAAAATAAGACTGATATGGTAAATAAAATCATTTTAAGATAAAAGTTAATTTCAAAACTATAAAAAGAAGCTTTAAAAATTGAAAAAAAACTTATTCATCCCGATGTTTATTTAGTTTTTCTATGAAAAAGACAGTAAAATGAAGTCTCGTCTTTTGAAACCAAAAAGGACTTATTTAATGCTAAAAATCGAATCTTTGAGGGCTTGGGAAAAAAAATATCAAAGATCGAGGATCTGGGACCGGTCGGACTTTTTTTTAGGTGACTTAAACTAAATTTTGCGCCTTGTCCGATGTCGATCGGAGCCGAACACCTGAAGTCCTTCCCTTGTTAGTAAATAGGTGGCAGGTTGTTTTTGTTTTTTAATTACTATTTCTTATAATAGAAATCTTTGCAAATTTTCTAAGATGCTTCGTTGTGCAGAATTAGTTCTTCTTCTATTGCACAACTTATAGAACAAACTGTACAATTGTTTGGGATAGTAACGAATAATTAATTTTGAACTTCGATATGTAATCGCAGAAAAATGCATAATTTAATAAAAATAATTTTAGAAATTTTTTTAATTCACGACTCTTCATAACGCGTTCGATTTTTTCTTCAAAGGGTTGGTTCATTACGTTTCTAATTGAATAATTCAAGATTTCCTGGAATATTTTACCCACGTTCGAATAAATTTGTCATTTTCAAAATATGCACTCCCATTTTGGTATTTTTGGTATTTTTATATTTATATCAATTGTATACATCGCTCTATTATTTTGATGTTGTTTTTGATTCTTTTTTCAACTTTTAACATGTTTGACCCACCGATTGCCTTGAATTAATTTTAAAAATTGTGTTCGCTGCCGTGTCACTGTGAAGGCACTAAAAGTATGGGAAATATGTTTACGCGCATCATAACCCTTTAAAGTTGCAGCATTTCATGTAAAGCAAAACAAATTTTAGTTCAGCTACGTATTAGTTTTTGTGAAAAAAACAATTTCGCTTACTAGCTTAAATTTTTGGTTAATGGGATAAAAAAATTTTTTTTTAAATAAGACTTAAGCTTGATCCACAATTTCTTATTTTTTATTTATTTTTTTTTTTGTTGATGAAAATAAATACTTAAAAAAGAAAAAATTCATTCTCAGTATTTTATTCAATTGAAGTAGCTTCAAATATGATTTCTGACTTTATATCACTCATCTTCATAACTGCCGAAGAGAGTAACCTTTTTCCGTGTAAAAGCGATTTAGATGCGAGTAATAGAAGGCTATACACTTCAGAATCACTGATGATTCGACAAAATTCGACCTAAAATGAATGTAATAAAAATTTAATCTCGTGCTTATTTAAGGTCAAATTCAAAAGAAGACACTTATAACTAATGCCAATGGACCTTTCTACTCTTTTTATTAATATATTCCGCATGATATTTTTTAGAAAAAAAATGGTTTTTGCTAATTTTAAAAAATTCCAACTCAAAGCCTATTGTACAATGTACATGTGGTTGATTGCACTATTTTCGTCATCATGCGGTTTGAGTTCTAAGTATCTACTTTGAAGATTTTTGAAGGTTATGTTCGTTGAGCTTCCATGCAAATCAGACGGGAGTTTTTAAAGTCGATACTTACAAAAACCGCTACCCTGATCGATATAACCAAGCGCGCTCAGCAGTTATATATATGTCGCATTGGGTAAGATCGCAACATTCCTGCAAGCGCTAGATTAATTTCCAGAATTAATAGGTAAAAGTTGAAAAATACTCTAGTTGCTAAATGGATACCCGTTAAACAAGGTTTGCAGCATACGTTAGGCTTATTGAAGTTATTCAATTAATCGTTTTTTAAGTTGTTTTTCGTCTTTGAAAATGGCCATTTTAACCCTTATTTGAACATTTAACGATTATTAACTTAAAAACGGCTAACTCTAGAGAAAGATATGTAGAGACCTTTTATGTTTGTATTGTCTAAAATATTCTATTCAAATTGAAAAGGCTACGAAACGCCCTTGGCTCCTAGACTTTTATATTTTTTTCTCAAACTTCACAAAAAGACAAATAAATGTTAGCAAATGCATCTCTGTATGTGCAGTAGGCTCTGAGCGTGGTTTTTTTGTAAATTATCGAAAAACCGTTTTATAGCTAAAAATGCCATGAGGGCCATACTAGTAAAAAGCATCTTAAGGCCCATTAGCATTAGTTATTAGTGTTTTCTTTCATCTTTAGTATTATGAAAATTATTCCCAAATTTTCGTTAAAATCGGCGTTCCAGATGATGTGACCTCTCCTTGTAAGTTCAAAAAAAAACTATTAATTAACTAAAATTAATAAAAAATAATTTTTCACTTTAATTAAGTAGATCTTACGTAGGTCAAATTCGATAAAGTAAGCTCGGATTTGTAATCAGCAACCTCAAAAACCTCCGACTACAAAATTTCAAACCGAACCGATAAATCAAAATAACTTTTTCATAGTTGACCTAAAACAAGTACAATGCAGCGTTAGAATCGTGCTTACTTAAAGTCAATTTGTCAGAAAAACGGATATCAAATTCGTAATCTACAGCATTGAAAACATTTAAATACCAAATTTCAAACCAATCGAATACATGAAAGTCCCTTTTTAAAAAAAAAGAAAGATGACTTTAATTTGACGACGACGGAAAACAAAAAAAAGAGCAAAACTTTTTAATATTATAGATTTTTTTTTTTTTTTACTTATTTATAGTCGCGACTTTTTATTGTGCTAATTGACGACTTTTTCCCTGCACTGCTTCGCATTAGCCCATGGTCCAAATAGACCATGTGGAGTACAGAAGCCGCAGGGTATGTGCCCCATTCGAACTAATCGAAAGACCAGCGCTAAACCGGCAGGCTCATGGGGAACTTATCCTAAATATTGCCCCCAATCAGATAGTCTTGGATTAAACGAGCGCTGAATCGGGTTGAGCTCATTGAGATATTATGCCCCAAGTATTGCCCCCGGTCGAGATAATCTCTGACCAGCACCGACTCCAAAGCAGTTGGGGTGAACGTAGGGATCGATGTTACTGACGCAACTAATGAAGAAAAAATTCTAAGTTGGTTGCACCGAGAATCGAACCCAAAACCCCTCGAACGACGTTGTTTCAGAAGCGAGCTCGCTAACAACTGACCCAACGATCGCTATTTCAATATAGAGGATATTATTTTAGGTCCATCGTAAAATTCATTAATTTATGCAATTTCTAACTAATATTAATTATTAGTTATTAAATTATTATACTCCGATTGATGAAGGAGCAACACGGTTAGTGCTTGCCGAGACTCAAGATTTTTTCTTGGTCTTGTCTTGAAATCAAGAATCTCAAAATTTTTTAAGGGTAAAAAAGCAGCTGAAAAAAGCCATTAAAATTATAGGTGCAACCATCCTCTCCAAGAAAATTATTTCCAACTGTCAAAAACTTAAGCTAAGATCAAGCGTAAAAAAACTAAATGATGAAAATATTTATAAAGCTTGGCTAAGAAGATGCGGAATGAATAATGCTAACTATAATATTGTGTGGCTGAAAGTTATTATTTTGTTGTAACTATTGCGTGAATTTTTCGTCCAGCTAGGAGTAGATGTTAATGATTAATAATGATTTTTTGTTGTTTTTAGTTTTGGTATCTTTCTAGTATAATCAGAGCGAATAATAATAATAACTATAATAATAAGAATTAATAAAAAAAATTCATTTTATAAATAATCAAATTGTAGGAACAAATTTTGCACTAGATTTGTCGTTTACCATGATTGATCTTGATCATTTCAAAAAACGTTTTTGCACTTGAAACAGACTAAACAAATCTTTTATAACTCAAAATACGATTTTAAATAGCACGCCTTCAGGCCCTTTTGCTTCACTTAAATATCTAGATCGCTTGCTTGATCTGGTGTTTTTGCCCAAAACTTTTAAAAGTTTTTTTTTTGTAACTAGGTCCCGCTACAAAAACCCTGTTACTTTAAAAAAAATTTGTGTAAAAAAACCTCAGCACCTTGCATCGTCATACTCCGCTACCACTTTGCGCAACGCAGGGTATGCAAGAAGCTTTACTTCTTGCATAAAAGGCATGACCTCCAGGGGCGTCATTACGAAATTTTCCGAGCTATGGAAGTCCAAATAATCATATATATATATATATATATCACCTCGTTTTTTTTGTCCCCTGGGTGCCCAAGTTCAACAAAAAAACCGATCGGCTATCTCCCACGCTCTAAACCCCCAAAACCCTGGGCACCCAAGTTGAAAAAAAAAAACTGATCGGCTAAACCCCAGGCTCTAAACCCCCAAAACCCTGGACATCCGAGTTCAACAAAAAAACTTATCAGCTATCCCCCAAATACCCCAGGCGCCCGAGTTTAACAAAAAAAAACTTATCGGCTATCTCCCAAGCTCTAAACTCCCAAATACCGTGGGCGTCCGAGTTTAACAAAAAAACTGATCAGTTGAACCCGGATGCCCAGGGCTTTGGAGGTTTAGAGCTTGAGGGATAGCTGATCAGTGTTTTTGTTGAACTCGGATGCCCAGGGTATTTGGGTGTTTAGAGCATTGGGGATAGCTGATCAGTGTTTTTGTTGAACTCGGATGACCAGGGTATTTGGGTGTTTAGAGCTTTGGGGATAGCTGATCAGTGTTTTTGTTGAACTCGGATGCCCAGGGTATTTGGGTGTTTAGAGCTTGGGGGATAGCTGATAAGTTTTTTGGTTGAACTTGGATGCCCAGGGTATTTGGGGGTTTAGAGCTTGGGGGATAGCCGGTAAGTTTTTTGTTGAACTCGGATGCCCAGGGTATTTGGGGGTTTAGAGCTTGGGGGATAGCTGATAAGTTTTTTGGTTGAACTTGGATGCCCAGGTTATTTGGGGGTTTAGAGCTTGGGGGATAGCTGATAAGTTTTTTTGTTGAACTCGGGAGCCCAGGGTATTTGGGGATAGCCGATAAGTTTCTTTGTTGAACTTGGGCGCCTGGGGTATTTGGGGGTTTAGAGCTTGGATAGCAGAGGTATGGAATTCCATAGCTACAAAAAAGTCAGCTATGGAGCAGCCATGGCTACCATAGCAGTAGTGACGCCCCTGATGACCTCGCACATCGCGCTCGATAGCCTTGTTATAGTCGAATAAAAAAACAAAGGGTATAGCCGGGTAAGATAGTTGAATCGGCCCCCAGCGTGAACCCCTAAAATATATATATCATTCGAAAGGGCATGAAAGAAGAAAATTTTTGGCGCCAACGAGAATTTTTTATACCCAGTACTGCGCATGCGCGGTCCAAAATAGTGATTTTTCAACTATAATTTTTATCTCGAGATCTAAGAAGGATAGAAAAACACGATTTACAGCAAAATTTTGTTTACAAAAAATGTAGTTCAGCGATATAAATGTTGTTATATTTTAATGCAGTATGCAGCCGCTAGGTGGTAATTTAGATAAAAAATTTCAATAATTTGGCCTAAAAAGTGTCTTCCACCACTTCAAAAAATTTGAAAAAATTTGTAAAGCTATTTTTTCTTAAAATACATGACATATTTTTTTCTAGAGAGGTATGCATCGTCGTTTTTTTTAAATCGCATTTTTTAGGGAAAAAATTAGAAAAACAGCCTCAACAATTTGAATTTGGCGCCAAAAATGATTTTAAAAAATATGGTTAAACTACATTTTTTGTAAACAATATTTTGCTGAAACCGCGTTTTTCTAGCCCTCTTAGATTTCGAGATAAAAATCAAAGTTGAAAACAGGGTTGAATACGATATTCCTTCGTGGGGACGGTGAGCTGTGTTCAGGGCGTACAATCGTACCAAGAAAAAAACGGTCTATATATATTGAGCGGTTTATAGGCTATGAGTTTCGAACGTTATCGACATTGCAGATTCGTAAAGTTATTAAAAAAAAAAAAAATTATTTATTCATTTTTATAAACTAAATAACTCTTTAAGATTGGAAAAAAAATTAAAAAATAACCTTCGAGAAATAATAATTGATGATTAAGGGAATTATCCACCAAACATTTAGAATAAAATACCCTGAGCATCGAACTAAAAAAAAAAAAAAAATTAGTAATCGTTTATCCCCAAGCCTTTAAACCCGAATACCCTGGGCGTCGAGTTGAATAAAAAAAACGAATTGTTTTATTCAGAGGCTTTATACTAAAAAACCCAGGGCATAAGTAAAATTAAAAAAGTAATTGTTTATTTTTAAACAAAAAAATTATGTGCGTAAGTTGATTAAAAAAAGTAATTGATATCCCCCAAGCTTTAAAACTTTAATACCCTGGGCGTCGATTTGAAAAAAGAAAGTAATTGTTTAACCCCGAATCCTTTGAACCTGAATACCCTGGGAGTAGACTTGAATAAAAAAGCGAATTGTTCATCTCAGAAGTTTTATACTAAAAAACCTGGGCATGAGTTGAATAAAAGAATTTATTGTTTACACCCCAAGTATTTAAACCTAAATGCCTTGGGCGTAGAGTTGAATAAAAAAACGAAGTGTTCATCTCAGAGGCTTTATACTAAAATACCCAGGGCATGAGAAAAATTAAAAAAGTAATTGTTGTTTTTTTAAAGCTTTATACTAAAAAAACCTGTGCGTAAGTTGATTAAAAAAAGTAATTGTTTATCCCCCAAGCTTTAAAACTTAAATACCCTGGAGGTCGATTTGAAAAATTTGGCGTATAGTAGTGTATATTTTAACGGGTACGTCTAACTAAAAGGATAGTTTTTAATGAAATATGGGTACTTCTGAAAGTTGATACATATAAATATTTAAGTACGACAGTGGCATGGATATATACATATTTTTTAATGTTATGCTCTATACCTCCAAAATCCTGAGCACCCGAGTTCAACAAAAAAACTGATTAGCTAACCCCCAAGCTCTAAACCCCAAAAACCCTGGGCGCCCGAATTCAACAAAAAAAATTAGCTATCCCCCAAGTTGTAAACCTCCAAATACCCTGGGCGTTGAGTTAAATAAATAAACTGATCAGCTATCCCTCAAGCTCTAGACCCCAAAACTCTTGGCACCCGAGTTCAACAAAAAAACTGATCAGCTATCCCCCAAGCTCCAAACCTCCAAAGCCCTGGGAACCCGAGTTCAACAAAAAAACTTATCGGCTATCCCCCAAGCTGTAAACCCCCAAATACCCTGGGCGACGAGTTAAATAAATAAACTGATCAGCTATCCCTCAAGCTCTAGACCTTAAAACTCTTGGCGCCCGAGTTCAACAAAAAAACTTATTGGCTATCCCCCAAGCTCCAAACCCCCATAAACCTTAGGAGCCCGAGTTCAATAAATAAACTGATCAGCTATCCCTCAAGCTCTATTGCACCAGTGCAGCATGATTAGGTACCATGCTTAGGTTAACTAAAATGTACTCATATTTTTGGAATGATTCAACTTGGGCGCCCAGGGTTTTGGGGGTTTGGAGCTTGGGGGATAGCTGATCAGTTTTTTTGTTGAACTCAGGAACCCACTGTACTTAGGAGTATACAGCTTGAGTGATAGCTGGTCAGTTTATTTATTGAACCCGGGCGCCCAGGGTATTTGGAGGTTTGGAGCTTGGGAGATAGCTAATCAGTTTTTTTGTTTAACTCAGGCACTCAAAGTTTTGGGGGTTTAGAGCTTGGGGGATAGCTGATCAGATTATTTATTGAACCTGGGCGCCGAGGATTTTCGGGGGGTTTGGAGCTTGGGGGATAGCTGATCAGTTTTTTTGTTGAACTAGGGCGCCCAGGGTATTTGGGGGTTTGGAGCTTGGGGGATAGCTGATCAGTTTTTTTGTTGAACTCGGGCGCCCAGGGTTTTAGGGGTTTGGAGCTTGGGGGATAGCTGATCAGTTTTTTTGTTGAACTCAGGCGCCCAGGGTTTTGCGGGCAAACAGCTTGGGGAATAGCTGATCAGTTTTTTTGTTGAACTCGGGCGCCCAGGATTTTGGGGGTTTAGAGCAAGATTAAATGATAATTAATTAACATTTTTATGTTTTTCATTTATCACGTCGGGAATCTGTTTGTGCATGCTATTTTTCTTGTTATGTATTAATTGATTGTTGAACTATTATTATTACGATCATTATTAATATTATTATTATTATTTATAATATTATAATTATTTATTCTTAAATTAATATAAAAGATGCATAGAAATATTTGTTTAAATGCACTTTTTTCGATTTTCACTTTCCTCCAACCATGCTTGGGTAGTTTTTTAAAGCTTTATACTAAAAAAACCTGTGCGTAAGTTGATTAAAAAAAGTAATTGTTTATCCCCCAAGCTTTTAAACTTAAATACCCTGAGCGTAGATTTGAAAAAAGTAAGTAATTGTTTATACCCCAAGCCTTTAAACCTATCCTGGGCGTGGAGTTGAATAAAAAAACAAATTTTTTATCTCAAAGATTTTATACTAAAATACTCAGGGCATGAGAAAAATTAAAAAACTAATAGTTTATTTTAAAAACTTTAAACTTGAAAATTCTGTGCATAAGTTGAATAAATGAACTAATTGATTATCCCCCTAGCCCATAAAGCTATAACCATGGGGGTTAAGATGAAAAAAAAAAAAAAAGATTATTTATTTCCAAAACATTCGACTAAAAAATCCTCGGCGACGGTTTGAATTAAAAATTAATTGTTTATCCTTCACGCCTTCAAAACAAAACACCTTGGGCGTCGTAAAAAAAAAAAAAAAGAAAGATTGTTTTTCCTCAAAGATATCTATTAAAAACCGTGGGCGTCGAGTTGATTAAAATAATCAACTGTTGATCTCCAATATTGATATTTGTGGGAGTTATGAGATTTCAAAATTTCAATATTTTTCTTGATTTTTCAGCTGTACATACCAGCTTGAAAAAAAAATAATTTTTTGACTTCATAAAATGCTATTATTTCATGAATATACTCCGAAATTTTCAACCTCATACGGTTATTTAATCCTTCGATTGAATTTCACCGTGGGTTTCCCTTAATCTTACGGAGATCTTGATAAAAAAATACAATTATATATCGACAAATGGTCAAATTAGTTATGAAAATAAAAAATATGATATCTTTTCGACATAAGGGAACGTTCACAAACCACGTGGCCCAAACAGGGGGGGAGGGGGGGCGATTAAAAGGCTACGAAAGGTTACGTGGGGGGTAGGGCTGTTGATTCAGAAAGGCACGTGGTTTTTAAAGTGCATGAATCTATGTTTCGATTCATAATATTTTACTGTTGAACGTTAAAACCGAATCCGTGCCTCTCATCTGATTTGCGCCTGCATGGCCGTATGCAAATAAAAATTCGTCAAAGTTTTGTTTTGACTGGCCCGTACGTGTTTCATTATCACCGCGTGTAGGTAGCTTCCGTAGTTCATGGTTCTCTGCAGTCTGCCGCTGTTTTGTGATCGGCTATCTCCCAAGCCTTGAACCCCCAAAACCCTGGGCGCCCGAGGTCAACAAAAAAACTGGTCGGCTATCCCCCAAGCTCTAAACCTTCAAGACCCTGAGTGCCCGAGATCAACAAAAAAACAGATCGGCTATCCCCCAAGCTCTAAACTCTGAAAACCCTGGGTGCCCGAGTTGAATTATTCCAAAAATATGAGAGCATTTTAATTAACGAAATAAATAATCTGATCAGTTTTTTTGTTGAACTCGGGCGCCCAGGGTTTTAGGGGTTTAGAGCTTGGGGGATAGCTAATCGGTTTATTTATTGAACTCGACGCCAAGGGTATTTGTGAGTTTACAGCTTGGGGGACAGCCGATAAGTTTCTTTGTCGAACTCGAGCGCCCAGGGTTGGGGGGTTTAGAGCTTGAGGGATAGCTGATCAGTTTTTTCGTTGACCTGGGGCGCCCAGGGTTGGGGGGTTCAGAGATTAAAAGAAAGCTGATCAGTTTATTTATTCAAGTTGACGCCCAGGGTTTTGGGGGCTTGGAGCTTGGGGGATAGCTGATAAGTTTTTTCGTTGAACTCAGGCGCCCAGAGTTGTGGGGATTAGAGCTTGAGGGATAGCTGATCGGTTTATTAATTGAACTCGACGCCCAAGGTTTTGACTGTTTAGAGCTAGGGAGATAGCTGATCAGTTTATATATTTAACTCGACGCCCAGGGTATTTGGGGGTTCAGAGCTTGGGGGAAAGCTGATCAGTTTATTTATTGAACATGACGCCCAGGGTTTTGGGGGTTTAGAGCTTCGGGGATAGCTGATCAGTTTTTTCGTTGACCTCGGGCGCGCAGGGTTGGGAGGTTAAGGGCTTGAGGGATAGTTGATCGGTTTGTTTAGTGATCTCGACACCCAGAGTTTTGAGGGTTTATAGCTAGGGAGATAGCTGGTAAGTTTGTATATTGATCTCGACGCTCAGGGTATTTTGGGATTCAGAGCTTCGGGGATAGCTGATTAGTTTATTTATTGAATTAGACTCCCAGGGTTTGGGGGGTTAGATCTTGGGGGATAGCTGATCAGTTTTTTCGTTGACCTTGGGCGCCCAGGGTTTTGGGGGTTTAGAGCTTGGGGGATAGCTGATCAGATGATTCATTGAACTCTACGCCCAGTGTTTTGGGGGTTTAGAGCTTGGGGGATAATAAACCAGTCTATTTATTGAACTGAACGTTTTTTTTGTTTTTTTTTTTAGACGTCAGTTTTATTGGGGGCGGGCGGGGGGGGGGGTAGACCTCAGGACACCTCCTATCTGAAAAGAGTTGTTGCGCCCCTGGTATTAAATCATTAAATTATAACTTAAAAAATAATGTTTTTGAAAAACTAATAGTATACATATTTACAATTTGAAATCGTAAAAAAACCACGTGACTTTAGGGGGAGGGGGGGGTCGAAATTTTGATACAAATACTACGTTGATCTTCATGGGAGGGAGGGCCCTTCGAAATCTTCGAAAAAATGACCACGTGGTTTATGAACGTTCCCTAATTAAGCTTTTATAATCAAGCCCCGAAGAGGTACAACTTAAATATAAGTTCCAATTTTTAAAATTAAAAAAAATGCTTGGTGTGGTGGCTAAGTCTCCTATTTCTATTATGCCGTCGTTGGTTCAAATCCTGACAATAACTTTTTTTTTTTTTTCGTTCTTTCAATACAATTTTGTTGAACTCTGAACCATTTTAATGTCTTTATGGACATTTTTTTACTTCTTAAAAAAAATTTTTAATAGTAAATATACTCATGCACGCCTTGAAATTTATAAACTCACCCTACGCACCAATGCTATAAAATATGGTATATAATATATGGTGCATAATATACTATTAATAAGTAAAAAAATGTCCAAAAAGAAATTAAAATGGACAGAGTTCCACAAAAATGTATTGAAAGATAAAAAAAAAAAAAAAAAGTTGGTGTCGGGATTTGAACCGACGACGGTATAATAATAGTCGGAGACCTTAGCCACCACACCAAGCAATTAATTTAAATTCAAAAATTGGAACTTATTTTTAAGTTGTACCCCTTCGGGGCTTGATTATAAAAGCTTAATTATGTCGAAAAGATATCATATTTTTTATTTTCATAACTAATTTCACCATTTGTCGATATATAATTGTATTTTTTTTTTTTTTTTTCAAGATCTCCGTAAATTTAAGGGAAACCCACGGTGAAATTCAAACGAAGGATTAAATAATCGTATGAGGTTGAAAATTGCAGAGTATATTCATGAAATAACAGCATTTTATGAAGTCAAAAAATTATTTTTTTTTCAAGCTGGTATGTACAGCTGAAAAATCAAGGAAAACATCGAAATTTTAAAATCTCCTCATGCCCGAGTTCAACAAAAAAACTGATCAGCCATCTCCCAAGCTCCAAACCCCCAAATACCTTGGGCGCCCAGGTTCAATAAATAAACTGATCAGCTATCCCCCAAGCTCCAAACTCCCAAATACCCTGGGCGCCCGAGTTCAACAAAAAAACTGATCAGCTATCCCCCAAGCTCCAAACCCCCAAATACCCTGGGCGCCCAGGTTCAATAAATAAACTGATCAGCTATCCCCCAAGCTCTAAACCCCCAAATACCCTGAGCGCCCAGGTTCAATAAATAAACTGATCAGCTATCCTCCAAGCTCTAAACCCCCAAAACCTTGAGTGCCCGAGTTCAACAAAAAAACTGATCAGCTATCCCCCAAGATCAAAACCCCTTAAACCCTGGGCGCCCGGGTTCAATAAATAAACTGACCAGCTATCACTCAAGCTGTAAACTCCTAAGTTCACTGAGCGCCTGAGTTCAACAAAAAAACTTATCGGCTATCCCACAAATATCAATATTGGAGATAAACAGTTAGTTATTTTAATCAACTCGACGCCCATGGTTTTTAATGGAAATTTTTGAGGAAAAACAATCTTTCTTTTTTTTTTTTTACGACGCCCAAGGTGTTTTGTTTTGAAGGCGTGAAGGATAAACAATTAATTTTTAATTCAAACCGTCGCCGAGGGTTTTTTAGGCGAATGTTTTGGGGATAAATAATCTTTTTTTTTTCATCTTAACCCCCATGGTTATAGCTTTATGGGCTAGGGGGATAATCAATTAGTTCATTTATTCAACTTATGCACAGAATTTTCTAGTTTAAAGTTTTTAAAATAAACTATTAGTTTTTTAATTTTTCTCATGCCCTGGATATTTTAGTATAAAGCCTCTGAGATAAACAATTTGTTTTTGTATTCAACTCTACGCCCAGAATAGGTTTAAAGGCTTGGGGTATAAACAATTACTTACTTTTTTCAAATCTACGCTCAGGGTATTTAAGTTTAAAAGCTTGGAGGATAAACAATTACTTTTTTTAATCAACTTACGCACAGGTTTTTTTAGTATAAAGCTTTAAAAAAACAACAATTACTTTTTTGATTTTTCTCATGCCCTGGGTATTTTAGTATAAAGCCTCTGAGATGAACACTTCGTTTTTTTATTCAACTCTACGCCCAGGGCATTTAGGTTTAAATACTTGGGGTGTAAACAATAAATTCTCTTATTCAACTCATGCCCAGGTTTTTTAGTATAAACTTCTGAGATGAACAATTCGCTTTTTTATTCAAGTCTACTCCCAGGGTATTCAGGTTCAAAGGCTTCGGGGTTAAACAATTACTTTCTTTTTTCAAATCGACCTCCAGGGTATTTAAGTTTTAAAGCTTGGGGGATATCAATTACTTTTTTTAATCAACTTACGCACATAATTTTTTTGTTTAAAAATAAACAATTACTTTTTTAATTTTACTTATGCCCTGGGTTTTTTAGTATAAAGCCTCTGAAAAAAACAATTCGTTTTTTTTATTCAACTCGACGCCCAGGGTATTCGGGTTTAAAGGCTTGGGGATAAACGATTACTAATTTTTTTTTACTTTTTAATTTTTGCATGTTTTTAAAAATTTTTGTGCCTCGCCAAGAGAGTCGATCCCATTTATTCATAAAGTACATTGGATAGAAAGCTCGAAGCAATATCTGAATTGCCTGAATCTTGTAAAAAGTAAATAATCAACTAGTTTTTTAGAAATGTTAGCAACGGAAATCGATTCCTCATAAACTCTTAAAAATTTTTGAAATACAATAAACTTTTCTATGTTTTTATGAGCGAGTTTAGCGCCCTCTGAATTTCGTAGATACAAATTTAATTTTTTTTTACTTTTTAATTTTTGCATGTTTTTAAAAATTTTTGTGCCTCGCCAAGAGAGTCGATCCCATTTATTCATAAAGTACATTGGATATAAAGTTCGAAGCAAAATCTGAAATGCCTGAATCTTGTAAAAAGTAAATAATAAACTAGTTTTTTAGAAATGTTAGCAACGGAAATCGATTCCTCATAAATTCTTAAAAACTCTTGAAATTCAATAAACTTTTCTATTTTTTTATGAACGAGTTTAGCGCCCTCGGAATTTCGTAGATACAAATTTAATTTTTTTTTACTTTTTAATTTTTGCATGTTTTTAAAAATTTTTGTGCCTCGCCAAGAGAGTCGATCCCATTTATTCATAAAGTACATTGGATATAAAGTTCGAAGTAAAATCTGAAATGCCTGAATCTTGTAAAAAGTAAATAATCAACTAGTTTTTAGAAATGTTAGCAACGGAAATCGATTCCTCATAAATTCTTAAAAATTCTTGAAATTCAATAAACTTTTCTATTTTTTTATGAGCGAGTTTAGCGCCCTCTGAATTTCGTAGATTATTATTATTATTATTATTATTATTATTATTATTATTATTATTAAATCACAGCATACGGGTGCTAAGCTTAGGGACACTTAGTTTTCACCATTGTATCCCTGTCCCCCTTGCTATACCTCTGGAGTGTTCGTGAGTCCTAACACCCTGCAATATGCGAGTATGTTGTCCACACTCACTCCGTAAAAGCTCTCAGGATCCAGGATCCCCGTTCCCAACCATTTCAGGCGGTGGCCTGTCAGATTAGGGCATTTGCATAGGAAGTGGCACGGGGTCTCTTCCTCTGATTCACACTATCTACACAGGTTACTATGCCCCTGCGTTTTGTGTGTGTAGCACCGAAGGTTGCAGTGTCCGGTCATAATGCCCATGACCTCTTTAGCCCTTCGTTTGTCTAGCCTGGTGATCAGTTTGGCCCAACCGGTAATATAACTTCCCAGTAGTTCCTTGATCCACCTGTAGCTCTGGGATTCTTCCCAGAGTTCCCGTCTTTGCCTCTTCGAGTACTTCTCCAGGATACTGTAGCCTTCTGAGAACGGTACACCCACCCCATGCTCCGGCCGTGTATCTGTTGAGGCCCCTCTCCTCGCAAGCTCATCTGCCCTTTCGTTTCCCTTGAACCCGGAGTGTCCGGGTATCCAGGTAATAACTACTTGGTTAGATCTTGCCAGCGCGTTAAGGGTATTCTTAGTCTCCCTAACCAACCGTGAGGTTGTAACTGGGTTTTCCAAGGCCTCTATGGAGGCTTGGCTGTCAGTGCAGATACAGATGCGTCTCTTACTGACGTTCCCTAGAGAGAGGTTGTTAGCGCACGTATTTATCGCAGCCATCTCGGCCTGGAACACCGTGTTAAATTCCCTGAGCCCGTAGGATTCCCTAAGGCTAGGTCCGTAAATTCCATAACCAGTGCCTTCATTGGTCTTGGATCCGTCGGTAAACCAGATGTCTCCGTGCCCAAGCACTTGGTTGTTGCTCAATTCCTCCCTGTTTGGTATCCTCGTTTTGAAACGTTGCCCAAACAGTAGAGTCTTATCCATTCTGTCTTGGGTCGAGTTAAAGACCTCGCCCTTCAACATTCTCCCTCGGATGGTTGCATGCCCATCACTATTTCCAACCCACTCCCCGCTGCACTTCAGTCTGTAGGCTGTCCTGGCCGCAACCAGTTTGATGTCCAGGTCTAGGCTTTGGACATCCAGCAACATCCTGATGGCGGCTGTGGGTGTGCTTCGTTTAAGCCCGTAAATTCCCCTCAAGACGACAGCCTGAACATGGTCCAGTACACGCCTCGAGGTCTTATTTTCGGTCACTTTCCACCATACCACCGCGGCATAGGTAAGCTTCGGTTTCAGAATCGCCTCGTGTAACCACAAGGCGACCTGGGGTTCTAGCCCCCAGGAAGTCCCGATTGCTGACCTACACTGCGTGAATATGTTTAGGACTTTGCTGCATTGAGTCTGCAGGTGTTGTCCCCACTTTAGTTTCTTATCTAGGAATACGCCCAGATATTTCACACCCTCCGCGTATGGTATTTGTTTCCCGTTGACGGAGACTTTCTTACTGACCTTACATTTGTATTTCCTCGTGAACGTGACTATCTCCGTCTTATCAGTGTTGACAGCCAGAGATTTAGCCTCGCACCATTCGCAGATCCTCTCCAACGCCCTCCAAATAAGATCGGGTAGGACTTCTTCGAACTTGCCCCTGACAAGTATAGCGAAGTCGTCTGCATAAGCGATGGTGAAGAATCCGAGTTCGTCTAGCAAGCGCAATAGTTCGTCCGCGACCAGGATCCACAGGAGTCGTGAGAGGACCCCACCCTGCGGGCATCCCTCGCTGATGGTTCCCCTAACCGTCTTGCCATTCCACTCACTAAAGATGCACCTATCACTAAGCATTCCCCTGATCCATCTTCTGATGGTATAAGGTACACCATGCTTAGTCAAGGCTTTGTCTATAGTTGCTCTGTTGGTGCTGTTAAAGACACCCTCGATGTCAACGAAGGCCCCGATTACGGTTTCCTTCGCATCAAAAGCCTCCTCAATGTAATTGACCACTGAGTGCAGTGCAGATTCCGTGGATTTTCCACAGGTATATGCATGCTGCGCTCGGTGAAGGGGACTGTTTATCAGTATATTCTGCCTGATATAGTTGTCCAGCAGTCTTTCCAAGGTCTTCATAAGGAAAGAGGTCAGACTGATAGGTCTGAAGTCCTTCACCGAGTTGTAGCTTCTCCTACCAGGTTTCGGTATAAATGAGACCCGCGTTTCCTTCCAGCAAGCTGGCACGTGCCCTGTGGCGATGCAGCCCCTCAGAATACCTAACAGTAGCCTGAGGGTCTTGTCACCTCCTTCCTGTAGCATCTTAGGAAAGATACCATCAGGGCCCGCAGATTTATACGGTTCAAAGGAGTCAATCGCCCATTTAAGCTTTTCCATGGTCACGACTTTGGCAGCCGTGTCCCAATCTTTATCCTCTGTCCCCCTCCTTCCAGATATGGTGGGCGGGGTATCATTATCTACCCTGACGAAGTCGGGGTAGTTGCTGCTGAGGAGAAGTTCCAATGTGTCCTCCTCCGATTCAGTGTAGGCGCCCGATCTGTCTCTCAGACATTGGAGACGGGCGCTATTATCTCTGGTCAGGATTCGAGCGAGCCTCGCAGTGGCTGCCAGGTTTTCCATGCCTGTGCAGAATTCCCGCCATTTTTCTCTCCTTGCCTTCGCAATTTACCTCTTGAAGGCCTTCAGCGTGTTTTTGTACGCTTTCCAGCCTTCAGTGGATTTCCTCTTCTTGGCCCTGTTAAACGCCCGTCTAACTCCCACTCTTAGCTCCTCCAGTGTATTATTCCACCAGGGAGTGCCATTGAGTGGTTTTCCAGGCTTTAGTGGGCAGTTGTTCTCGTAGACCCTGATCATAGCCTTATAGACCTGGAAAAGGGTCCAGTCAAGCTCAAGATCATTGCCGTATCTCCCTTTGACCTGGGCCAAGGCTTCCTCCAGCTCCTTGCTGTATGCGCCCCAGTTGGTGTCTTTGGGTCGCCTCTTAGGCTCGATCTACCGTCTCGTTATCTCGATCCCGAAAGTTATTGTCCTATGGTCCGACATGGATGGTTCGCTGTCGACCCTCCATCCTCGTATGCAGTTCTTGATGTTCATTGAAGCCAGCGTGAGGTCCAGGACCTCGCTTCTGTTGGCAGTAACGAAGGTTGGCGTGTTCCCTCTGTTGGCAATGGCCATCTGTGTGCCCGTGATGAATTCAAGCAACTCAGACCCTCTATCATTAATATCGGTGCTTCCCCATGCCACATGGTGGGCGTTGGCGTCGCAACCAATAATCAGATCAAGGTTATCACGGCTGCAGTATTCGATCACCTTCATCATGCTCCTTGTGGGAGCTTCCTCGTCGTGGGGGAGGTAAATGGACGAGATGACTGCCTTCCTCGTTCGGCCCTCCTTATCCGCGACCTCTATCCTTACGGTCGTGCAGTCCCGGAAACTCAGCTCCTGTAACAAAAAACCGTTAACACCCTTCATGGAGATGCAAGCCCGGGCGTCTCCATTGCTGGAGTCCACGAGAAGTTCCCCACAGCTGTTCAAGCCCTTTACTTTCCCCCTGTACAACCAGGGTTCCTGTATAAGGGCTATGTGTGTATGCGCCATTGCCATGCGCCTTGCTAGTACAGCAGAGGCGCTTCTGCAATGGTGCAAGTTGATTTAGGAGAATCGCAGTATTGAAGTAGCCATGAGGGCTAGTCCATTTATGCTTTCTCCGTAGAGCCGCTACCCAGCTGAAAAAATATATATGGAAATCCATATGGAAATCCATGCAGTACCCCATACGGAAATCCATATCGAAATCCATATGGAATTCCATATGGTGAATTGAAACCGATTTCCATATGGATTTCCATATGGATTTTCAAAAGCAATGAATTTTTTTTTTTAAATAATTTTTTTTTTCTAAACTTTTTTATTATATAATAATAATTAAAAAAAATTGATTAGCATAATAATTTTTATGCCTTTTTCCAAAATAATATTTATTGTACATCTTTTCTCCTTATCCAAATTTTTTTTTTTTTAATTCAATTCTTTTCATTTTGATTTTATTAATAGTTTAAAAATTAATATTTTACTATCTTCATATTTTATTTTGATTATTGATAATTATTGATAGTTATATAATTAAATGTAACCAAACAGTATAATTAATTGTGATTTTTTTTCAATTTGATTAATTATTTTTTTGAAGTATAATATACTGAAAAAATTAATAATTTACACAAGTTTTTCAAGTAAAAAAATTTATTTTATTTTTCAACATGTGATTTCTAATATGTGATATAGTAATTTTATCAATGGATGACAAAAAGATTTTAGTACATGAGTATATATACAGTTAGTCGCAGAAAGTTTCTAACAAAACAATAGTTGCTTTTTTCTGTTTTTAGTGAATCCAGAGTAACCAAATTTATTCTATTAATTTTTGAAGTAGTTTATTATGCTATTGCTACTATTTATTTTACTAATGAACACAACTTTTGACTAAATAAACAAAATTATAATTTTTTAGATAATCAACAACACTACATAATAATATTGTAAATATAGATGTCAGGACAATATTAAGAGAATAAGCTACGAAAGAGCCAAAAAAAAAATTAATTTCCCAGCTATTAGACTCTGAATCATTTCAGAATTTTAACAGAGTATTTTTAAGTTCATATCTAACTGCCCGTAAATTTTCAGAATTTTCTCAGCATGATTAATTTTTAGAGTTAGATGTCCTAAGGCAATATGAACATGTGATGTATTGATACAGATTTTTAACAAGTATCTCACAACAGAAAAACTAAGAAATTATATTATTGTAATTTAAGAAAAAAAATTAACGTTTGCAATTAGTTATGTAATATATCTCATCCATACTTTGTCTATACTTACAAGATATGATTATGAAAAAATTAGGTAAAAAGCATTTTTTTACACTTACTAATTCAAATTTCTTCACTTTTCAACTTAAAATTTGCAAGTTAAATTTGAAACTACACTTTGAAAAGAAATTTGTGGTAAAGCGTAAACAGCAAATACTCCCATCTTTTTCATATTGATCTTTAATAATAGTCTTCAGAATATTCAGCAAAGGAATTGTAGCGTTGACCCTAGTCTACTCCTTACACCAAGTGTTATCGGCCAAGACTGAAAGAAGAATTAACACAAGTCCACTTCCAACACCAAGTGTTATCGGCCAAGACTGAAAAAAGAATGAAAAATTGCACCAAGTTTAAGGTCTTATATTTTACCACTGAATGAATTGAAGCAAATAGTAAGGTGAGCATAAACTTATCTAATGATGATGAATTCATTAGTAATTATCAATAATTTCTTCATTGGTGCAATTGAGTTTCATACTATATCACTTTAAATTATACTTAGTTTCAATTTTGTAAATATTTATTGACGGGCGAAAAACTTTTGCTTTTTTTTAATCAAAAAGTCCACCGTCCCTATTAGGATGTTCTGAAAAATTCAACGTTAGGCGTCGCTAGTGTAAACTTGACTCGGCTACCAGCAGTTTTGCATGGGAGCAGATGTATCAGTATGTGTGTTCGTGTGGAATCTCTCATGCAAAACTGCTGGGAGCCGAGTCAAGTTTACACTAGCGACGCCTAACGTCGAGTTTTTCAGAACATCCTAATTCTCTATAGACGTACACTGAGAGTACTAAAATCGCGAGTGTCTGCACTATGAATCTATCTATTCTTCATAGTCTGCACTCTGCTGTTGTCTACTCGGAGGGAACAACAATCAATAAAGGTCACGATAAAGGTTCAGTAGGTACGCTTAGGGGCTAGGGCCCGCGCCTCGATCAAGAGACTTACTTAAATGTAACGTGAAGTCAGCTTTCAGCATTAGCATTGAGTTTAAAAATGACGTGAAACATAATTTATAATGGAAAGCTTATTAAATATTTACTTAAGGGGAAGTCAGGCGAGGGTCCAATGGTAGTTAGTTAAAATTAAAAAAAAAAAATTGAGGGGATCAATTCAAAAAAGGGCTCTGTAGCAGGGTAGCGACATTGAAAAGCTACATTTTAAAAAAAACTGCATCAAAATTCGTTGAAAATTGGCCGTGAAAAACGCAAAACGGTAATTTGGTATTTTTTTTCGTCGGCCGCATCAGCCGTGACAGCAGACGCCACTGCTGCTACAGTGCGTTGCTGTGCGTGAGACCGCGCGTACGTAATTCTAACCAACAAATTTCTAATCATGCAATCAAAAAGTAACAAATTTGTTGTAACCCACGTTTTTGTTGTATTTATGTTTTTATAAGTAATTTCAAACAGTTGCAAAGTGATGAGAGCCAAGAGCTGAGAATCTTCAAAGCTGGTAGGACAAGATTTCAATAATCCTTAGTCAGGTTTGAAATGTATGAACTAAGCCAGCCAATTACATACTTGAGGTGATAAACACTGATAAAGTTTTTTATTGACACAGTCTCTGAGGGTATGTTAGAGTCAAGATCTTAGAAACTTCAAAGCAAGTAACAAGTTTTAAACAATTTTTAGTCATTTTAGAAATTCTAAATTTTATTAATAGTTTAAAAATATTTTTTTTCTACTTTTTCAATTGATTTATTTATCAAGAATTCTTTTTTAGTTTTAAAATTTTATAACTATTGAATACTTATATTACTTCAATACTTATAACTATTGAAAACTTGTCTTACTCGCTTTGAAGATTCTAAACTTTTGATTCTTGTATATGACTTATATAGACAAAATTAAACAGATCTTGAAAAAATTTAATCTGGTTCATTTTTATGAGCTACATGCAAAGTTTATCATTGTCATAAAATCTTAAGATTTTCTTGGCTGACAATAAAGGTGTACTATGATTTTTTTTGTGCAAGGCAACCATGCCTGTGAGCATTGACATTTGCTCTTGCTGGGAGACCTACAACTTACTTTACATTTAAACTGTTCCAAAGCGTCAAGTCAATTCATTTGATAAGATCTCATTAGTTCAAGAAAGTTCTGATTGCATGAGTGATTCCAGCTACTGTTCCAATTTTTAGTTATCAAGTAGGCTAAAGTAAGTGGTCTCCCAGCAAGAGCAAATGACAATGTTCACAGGCATGGTTGACTTTACACAAAAACAATAATAGTTCAGCTTTATTGTCAGCCAAGTAAATCTTAAAGAATTTGTAGCAATAATAAACTTTGTGTGAGTGAAGCTTATAAAAATAAACCTGATTACAACTCTTTCAAGATTTGTTTAATTTTATGACTATGTCTTGCTGTTGTTGTTGTTTTTTTTTTTTTTTTTATGTACAGATATTGTAAAAACAACTATTTTATTGAAATATTACTTGTATTTGAAATTTTTATAAATCAAGAGACCTACTTTACATGAAGAAAATTATTGAAATTTTTACGATCTGAAGCAAATCAAGAGTAAATATTGAAGAAATAATTGAAGAAACATGAATTGTTTATAATGCAACTAAAGAGTTTTATTTAAGAAGAAAATTTTTTCATAAAACTAGTGATTTTGCTTATTTTATTTAAGAAATAATGTATGATTCTTTTTTTCAATTGACACATTTTCAGCCTTGTATTGAGTGTAATGAATAAGTAATTTTGAGTTTCAGCTTATTTCATTATTTTGATTTTTCATCACATATATATTTGATTTTGCAAGATAATTTTTACTACGAATTTGACTTATTGAGGAGAGGTAGCTGAGGAGTAAGCCGTAAGGCAGTCATAAAGTTTTGCAAACTTATAGGTTAGACGCGCATAGCCACGCACAGCAACAGCGGCAGACGACGACATGGCTGCCGCGATTGACGAAAAAAAATCTTCAACTGCCGTTCTGCGTTTTTCTCAGTGAATTTTTAATCAATTTTCATGATTTTTTTTTTAAATTGCAGCTTTTTAATTTCTCTACCCTGCTACAGAGCCCTTTTTTAAAAATATTTTCTTAATTTAAATCTATTCATCAAAAAAACTCGCCTGACTTCCCCTTAAAATGTTGTGTACTATCAGAAAAATATCTGTGCACTGTCATTATCAATTAATTTATCGTTAGGAAAAGTTACGGTTAATGAAATCCATGCGCGGGCCTTAAGCGTACCTACTAAACCTTTATTAGTACGTCTGTAGAGAATAGAGACGGTGAACTTTTGATTAAACAAAAGTAAAAGTTTTTCGCCCGTCAATAAATATTTACAAAATTGAAACTAAGTATAATTTAAAGTGATATAGTATGAAACTCAATTGCACCAATGAAGAAATTATTGATAATTACTAATGAATTCATCATCATTAGATAAGTTTATGCTCTCCTTACTATTTGCTTCAATTCATTCAGTGGTAAAATATAAGCCCTTAAACTTTGTGCAATTTTTCATTCTTTTTTCAGTCTTGGCCGATAACACTTGGTGTTGGAAGTGGACTTGTGTTAATTCTTCTTTCAGTCTTGGCCGATAACACTTGGTGTTGGGAGTGGACTTGGGTCAACGCTACAATTCCTTTGCTGATTATTAAAGATCAATATGAAAAAGATGGGAGTATTTGCTGTTGACGCTTTACCACAAATTTCTTTTCAAAGTGTAGTTTCAAATTTAACTTGCAAATTTTAAGTTGAAAAGTGAAGAAATTTGAATTAGTAAGTGTAAAAAAATGCTTTTTACCTAATTTTTTCATAATCATAACTTGTAAGTATAGACAAAGTATGGATGAGATATATTACATAACTAATTGCAAACGTTAATTTTTTTTTCTTAAATTACAATAATATAATTTCATAGTTTTTCTGTTGTGAGATACTTGTTAAAAATCTGTATCAATACATCACATGTTCATATTGCTTTAGGACATCTAACTCTAAAAATTAATCATGCTGAGAAAATTCTGAAAATTTACGGACAGTTAGATATGAACTTAAAAATACTCTGTTAAAATTCTGAAATGATTCAGAGTCTAATAGCTGAGAAATTAATTTTTTTTTTGGCTCTTTAGTAGCTTATTCTCTGAATATTGTCCTGACATCTATATTTACAATATTATTATGTAGTGTTGTTGATTATCTAAAAAATTATAATTTTGTTTATTTAGTCAAAAGTTGTGTTCATTAGTAAAATAAATAGTAGCAATAGCATAATAAACTACTTCAAAAATTAATAGAATAAATTTGGTTACTCTGGATTCACTAAAAACAGAAAAAAGCAACTATTGTTTTGTTAGAAACTTTCTGCGACTAACTGTATATATACTCATGTACTAAAATCTTTTTGTCATCCATTGATAAAATTACTATATCACATATTAGAAATCACATGTTGAAAAATAAAATAAATTTTTTTACTTGAAAAACTTGTGTAAATTATTAATTTTTTCAGTATATTATACTTCAAAAAAATAATTAATCAAATTGAAAAAAAATCACAATTAATTATACTGTTTGGTTACATTAAATTATATAACTATCAATAATTATCAATAATCAAAATAAATTATGAAGATAGTAAAATATTAATTTTTAAAATATTAATAAAATCAAAATGAAAAGAATTGAATTAAAAAAAAAAAAAATTTGGATAAGGAGAAAAGATGTACAATAAATATTATTTTGGAAAAAGGCATAAAAATAATTATGCTAATCAATTTTTTTTAATTATTATTAAATAATAAAAAAGTTTAGAAAAAAAAAATTATTTAAAAAAAAAAAATTCATTGCTTTTGAAAATCCATATGGAAATCCATATGGAAATCGGTTTCAATTCACCATATGGATTTCGATATTGATTTCCGTATGGGGTACTGCATGGATTTCCATATGGATTTCGATATGGATTTTTTCAGCTGGGTACTTCCCGCCTTGTTTGAGGGACGGTTTAGCAGCCTGAAGGTTGCTTTGCCGACCTCTGCCCAAAGCTGGAAGTTTTGGCTCTGGAGTACCACGACCGATGGTTCATCTAGACCCAGAATTAGGCATCCATCAGGAGCCCTACTCAGGATGGCCCACCTAGTCGTGTCGATCGACCCGTTCTGCCTTTGGACCACTTTGATGAGGTCCTCGGCAGTCTTAACCCCCGGAGGGAGCCATGTGATCACCTTAGTGATCTTAGTCTCCTCTGGTGAAACTATCCTCGCCTTTAGGTTTGGTTGCCCTAGGTCGAGTAGCGTGGCCTCGCTCTCCAGCCAGGTCTTGCTGGCTTCGTCTGCACAGACGAAGACAAACATGCCCTTTCTGGGGAACGAGTCCAGAAACCGGGGTGCAAAGGCCCCCTCCCCCTCGATAGCAAGTACCTTGCTGACTACTGCTTCCTGCAGTTTCGTGCAGACATCGGCAGGCATCTCCCTTCCTAGGTAGTCCCCACAAGTGAGGGCCACTTTGGGAGAGTTAGACGCAGCTGCAGCATATCTGCGGTCCACTTTAGGTCACTTCAACAGCTCCTGCTTCTCGGGTATTTCCAGGCTGGAGGAGGCCATCCTCTTAGCCATGCTGGGTGTCGATACAAAGACGGAGTCAGTGGACGCAGTACTAGCCCGCTTCCCTTCCTGACGCCTCCGTTGCCTCGTCCCCTTATGAAACTTGGGAGGTGGTTTGCCCTCCTCCTTAGCCTTTTGCCGAAGGATTTTCCTTCGCTGCGCTCCACTCAATGGTTTCGGTCTACTGACCGTCCCAGAGTGGGTTTCGGTGACCTTGGGGTCAGAGCCCCCAAGGTTGTTAGTCTCCGAGTCGATGGTCGGTTCAGAGCCCGTATCCATCGACTCGTTTTGTTTTTTCCCTGTAGTCTCTATCTTGATCCCACGAGTAGGGCGGATTTACAATGTCCACCCGCCATGGACCGCCAATGACGGGTAAGGCCTCAGGTACTCCGGGATTCAGCCCGGTGTCCCGGAGTAACCGTTCAAGACACAGCACCCCCTGTGCCACGCATCCCTCGGCACGGTAATCTCACACCTTAGATTGGGTAGGCCACTTCTTAGTCCCCGTGAGCCCTCGAGTCAGACCAAGCCGGAAGTCTAAGGGCCGTATCATCCATCCCAGTCAGGGGAGAGCCCGTTTATAGGGATCCCAACCATCCATGAGGAGAGCCCGTTTATAGGGATCCTCCACTCACCCTCACTCATTCACCCCCCCTTAGACGCCCGGCAGGGCCGACAGGGAGGGCCCACGGCTTAGCCCTCGCACCGCGGCAAGGTCCTGTGGCCCCCAGCAAGGGAATTTCGTAGATGAAAATTCAATTTTTTTTAATATTCATGCTTTTTTGTACAATTAAATAACAAACAGAGCGTGCATGTGCTTAGTTTACCTCACTAAAATTTCTTTCAATTCACTAATTGTTTTCGTATTTGTATAAATTTCAACCGAAAAATGGCTGATTATCCAGCTAACGAGATCGTTGATTTACTACTTATCCTTGGTGAGTGTCAAAATAACTTTCGAGCAGCAGCACGTCGATATGCTGAACGTTTTACTCACAGGCGTCACCCAAATCATGGGACAATACGCACCTTAACTAACAGAGCTCGTGGTGGACATCTTACTCGTCAACGCAGACGTCGTGAGTACGACGAAAATGACGTTCGCGTTCTAACAATCTTAGCTGCTACTCATCTCGACCCTCAGGTTAGTAGTCGTCAAATTGAACGTGAAACTGGGATTCCACGACGAACTGTGTTACACATTTTGAAGAAACTTAAATATCATGCGTACCATATAACATTGGTTCATGAGTTGCAGCCAGTGCATCTTTATGCGAATAAATTTATGCCTTCAAGCGCAAGGTGGAAATTTTGTACACTTGCGTCGTGGTTAATGAAACAGAAAATCTCTCAATCGTGAGAGGCAAGGGGATTCACGCTAAACAAGCACCCCATCGTGAGTGGCAAGCGGACTCACGTTAAGCAAGCACCCCATCGTGAGTGGCAAGGGGACTCACGTTAAGCAAGCACCCCATCGTGAGTGGCAAGGGAATTCACGTTAAGCAAGCACCCCATCGTGAGTGGCAAGGGGACTCACGTTAAGCAAGCACCCCATCGTGAGTGGCAAGCGGACTCACGTTAAGCAAGCACCCCATCGTGAGTGGCAAGGGGACTCACGTTAAGCAAGCACCCCATCGTGAGTGGCAAGGGAATTCACGTTAAGCAAGCACCCCATCGTGAGTGGCAAGGGGACTCACGTTAAATAAGCACCCCATCGTGAGTGGCAAGGGGACTCACGCTAAACAAGCACCCCAACAAGGCCCATGAAAAATTTCAAAAAATACCTTGAATTCGTAAAATTTCCCTCTCTTTCCGAATCCGGGGCCAAAATTAGGGTTTTCCCACTGAAAACTCGGGGATAGAGTCCGTAAGGCCCAAAATAAAGATAAAGGCCCTATCTCGGCTCAGATAGGCCCAAAAAAAATTTCGAAAAATACCTAAAAATCGTAAAAATTCCCGCTCTTTCCGAATCTGGGTTCAAAATTAGGGGTTCCTATTTAAAAAAACGAAGTTGAGGCTCGTAGGGCCTAAAATAAAGGTAAAGGCCCTATTTCGGCTGGGCCATTTTATTAGCCTTAAAAAATCATGAAACTTTGGTCTCAACATTTTTTTCGATTTGGGCCTTTCCAAGCAAGTTATTCAGCTGGATTGATTAAAATTGCCCACCCTGTATATACATCATTTAAAAGGTCTTGAAAAAAGGAAGCTTTTGGTGCAAACCACAATTTTTTATTCTCTAAACTGCGCATGCGCAGGGCGAAATAGTGATTTTTCAACTATAATTTTTATCTCGAGATCTAAGAAGGATAGAAAAACACGGTTTACAGCAAAATTTTGTTTACAAAAAATGTAGTTCAGCGATATATATGTTGTTATATTTTAATGCAGTATGCAGCCGCTAGGTGGTAATTTATATAAAAAATTTCAATAATTTGGCCTAAAAAGTGTCTCTCACCACTTCAAAAAATTTGAAAAAATTTGTAAAGCTATTTTTTCTTAAAATACATGACATTTTTTTTCTAGAGAGGTATGTATCATCGTTTTTATTAAATCGCATTTTTGAGGGAAAAAATTCGAAAAACAGCCTCAACAATTTGAATGTGGCGCCAAAAATGATTTAAAAAAATATGGTTAAACTACATTTTTTGTAAACAATATTTTGCCGCAAACCGTGTTTTTCTAGCCCTCTTAGATTTCGAGATAAAAATCAAAGTGGAAAAATCACTATTTTGGACCGCGCATGCGCAGTACTGGGTATGGAAAATTCTGATTGGCGCCAAAAATTTTCTTTTTTCATGCCCTTTCGAATGATATATATATTGTAGGGGTTCACGCTGGGGTCCGATTCGACTATTTTACCCGGCTATACCCTTTGTTTTACATACAAATATGTAAGCAAGGTGAATTTATTTTTAACGATCTGTCTAGACGCGAACTTTTCAAACCTTACGAGCTTACGCTTAAAAATTATCATAAAATTCTGAGAGTACGCTGCTAGGATTTTGAGGTTGTAGGCTTATCTCCTTATTTTATCACGTAAGTAATTTATTATTTGCTCCGTGCAAGACGATAGGGTCTTAAGCTTGTCGGTTAATTTGTTCTTTGAAAAAAAAAATCCATTTTTTACTTGCTCTGCTTGAGGTTACAAGATTTTAGGCTTGTCAGTTTATTCGACCATTTAATTGTACAACTAATTTATTATTTTTTCCACCCAAAGTTATAGGGTTTTAGGCTTGTAAATGAATTTTTTTTTTTTTTATCTATTCTTTACTTGATTTTTTCAGGCATATAGGGTTGTTGGCATGTTAATTTTTAAGATAAAAAAGTAAACTTCAGGTCATATCAAACTAAACGCATGGGAGACAACCTGCTTTTAGTCGATTTGAAACAACGAAAACATTTTTACAAAAAAAAAATAATAATAATAAAATTGCGGTTTTTATAATTGGCTGAGCGAGAAAAAATCGTATACTAAGAAAATCTCGGATGAACTTTTCATTGCACTGGTGCATCCTTGAACTTTCATTGCTGATTTTCATCTTTTATAGGCATGTCGCAGGTGGGGAAATCGTAGGCTCTTGCATGCAAAATCCTATGTAAAAATTTTAGTTTAAGAAGTCGGCACCAAATTTTTGTAGGCTGTTATTACTGCTGCTGACGTGCTACAGCGCCCCCAATTTACTTCCACTCATGCTAGTTGCCAATAAAGAAACATGCTCTACACAAAAACACTCTAAAGGCCAGGACAGAGATAGAGTTATAAGCACTTGTGCGACTCTGCGTGGTTTTAATTAAGACTCACATGTACACGAGTTATGGGGATGTTTAGAAAATCGCGATATTGGAGGGCGCTACTGGCAATGGTCTCCTCTCCCAGCAGTTTGGCATGGAGCAGATGTTTGAATGTGTGTGTCATCTCACGCATAGGCAAACACATAATTATATGCTGCATGCCAAACTTCTAGGAGCGGAGGCCATTGTCAGTAGCGTCCTCCTATGTCGCGATTTTCTAAGCATCCTCATAACCCCCACACATGAGCGCCGACTGGTATTAGTAGTTATAACTCGCGTACATGTAAGTTTTGTAACTGCGCACAGACGCACCAGCACTTATAACTTTATTTCTGTCCTGGCTTTAAACTAGTGGGCTTGACTTTTTTCTTTAAAATCTTGAACTAAACAAACTAATTATTCTTCTTATTTTTTGATAGTAATTGAGGGGATGGGCGGAATAACGGTATAACTCGAAAAACATAACTTTCGAGCAAGTGAGAAAAACGTGATTAATTACCTTAAACATGAAATTTTTTAATAAAAATTTTTTTCTGGTTTTAATAAACCTAAATTCAATGAACTGTACTATCATTGTAACCATTTTGCAAAGAACACGTTGAAGTGCTTAAGGTAGTTCCCAAAAAAATTGAGTTTCTTAAAAAATCTCTAGAATTTTGCAGAGAGGTAGATTTTTGAGTCCTGTACACGCTGGTATTTTTCTTAAACCCCCAAGCCATACTTAATTTTGAGATATTGGGCTCAGAAGTTTCAATTTTTTACATGGGATTCCTATGCTGAGCGCGTGAATTCATATTTATTTTGAAGGTAATTCTCTCATTGCAAACTCAATTTTCTTAAAATATTTTTTAAAAAACAGGTTTTCTTGTAGGGCAAGATCTTAGAAAACGTATCGTACAAAGATAAACATAGCAAGCGATATTAACTTATGAGATATACAATCAAAAAGAATGAAAAATGCATGATTTTAGCATGATTTCGAGCAGCGGTGGCGACGGCGGCGCGTGGCGTCAGAGTGGGGGCAACGAGCGTCTATAACTATATTTTAGGTTAACTATATATACGCTTCGGAACTACCTTCAAAATATGTTCAAAAGTATCGACTTATACTGTTTTTCAATACATCGTATAGATTTTTACTGTTTAAAATAATTTATTGACATTAAAAATAGGTTTTTATAGTACTCCTGGTCACTCTAACCTCAAAATCAAATCTTTGATGCGTGTTTTCGGTTACTCGTACTATAAAATAGTATAAAGCACTGGTGCAGCACGTCACCAGGGCTCTTTAAGGACCTCGTGCTCCGCTTCGCTACGCACTCGGGTCCTTAAAACCGCCCTGGTGACGATGCTGCACCCGTACTATAATATACTATTTCATTAATAACAGGGATAAAACAGTTAATATGAATATACGTATATGTACATTTTTTTTACACGAAATTCTACAGATAATGATTAACATATCGATTTATAATCTTTGACGTAATAATTTTTAAGGAATGATATCTCAATTTTTTTGGAACGACCACTACGTAGTCGTACCGTCTCCTTGTTGTCTGACGTGTGAATGAAATAAAATAAGTAAAAGATAATTGAATGATTTAGAAGTATTATTTATTAGTAATTCAAAAGTGAAAGATTACAAATTAATACTGAGTTTAACGTCCTCCGACTGAGTTAAAGAATACTATAATAATTCTTACTATTTACCGGAGTTCCGGGCGAGTTGATTCTAGCGGAGGGGTTTCTAGTCCTCCCGTGTCCTAATTCTAGGGTGGAGGCGGCGATGTTTCACTATCGGATCCGGCCAGCTCCGGCTCTACGAATCCAGGTGTGCTTTGTGTGGCCCTTGGTCGCTCAGCTGCAGCGACCAAACCACTCGAGTTTTGGGGATGAGAGTGATTTTGGGAACGCGGCTAAACGACAGAACGAGGCTACCTATTCCAGCAGAGCGGAGGTGTCAGTCAACTAATTGCTTGGTTGCAATTAACGCGGCCCCTTTCCTAACTCCTTTATGGCTGATTCAAAGTGGGTCTGTTGCAACTTGGGAATGTGGGATTGTTAAGATCGACACATGACAACATCACAACTTTAACGCTTGAAATTGATACATCGGTGTAATAACTGAAACAACTTTTGTTTGACTTTTGAAATAAATCATAAAAACAGAAGTTTTTATTAAATTATTTGAAAAAAATTATTTAACATAAAAATCTTGATTTAGCAAAAAAAATTAAATAAAAGATCAGCGAAAAAATTTTTTCATCTTATTTTACAAAACGATAAAAATAGTAAACTCGATTCGCCTGTTTCGCGGGCTCGCTCACCACAATAACCATCTGCTGCTGAAATCTACTTCTACCTGTATTTAAATGGAACCTTCATAAACAATACTTTTTTGCAACTAACTTCTCAAAGGATCTTTTTTTACAGTCAGACTAGCAATCACTAATAATTTTATGAAACATCTACTGTGATAAAAGCTTACATGTTTTACGTGCACACGTTTATATTTACGTATGTTCTTCAATTGAGAGCCATTAGGATCTGTTCGGTTTTTATTTTTGAATTGTTGAAAGAATAAGTGAATTTTCATATATATAAATCCATGCACGTTTTGTTTTGGTTCTTCGTTTTTAGATACCTAACCTTTTGTATCTTGATATAATAAACACCTTCATTTCACCAATAGACATCTTTTCTTAATTCAATTTAAGTTAATAATTTGAACATTGGTCCTAAAGAGTCGTATATATCAGCGAGTTTATAAGAAATCTCATTTGGAGAAACATCATTATTTTACAATGTAAGTATGGAGAAAAAAAAGAGGGGGGCTTATGAACTTTGGTTAGGTAGATTTAAGTGATTTGGAACATGATTCAATCAGAATTTTTTCAGTTAATTAATGGTTGTTTGTCTGTCACGGTCGCAGTAGTGAGACTGCCCATGTCGCGGATTGCGTGCTAGCTCACGCTAGTGACATTTGTTTATCTGCCGCGGTCGCAGTAGTTTTACTGCCCGTATCGCGGATAGCGCGCTAGCTCACGCTTATGAAGTAAGAATGATCTGCTGCGGTCACAGTAGTGAGACTGCCCGTGTGGATCTCGTGCTAGCTCTCGTTCGTGAAGTTGTTTGATCACTGTACTGCCCACTTCACAGATTAAATACTATGGTTTTTTTACGTGTCGCAATATTGATTTTATCAACCACGACCGCTGTAAATAAACTGTTGGTGTTGTGGACGATGCGCCTGGTCGCTATTTTTCTATCAGCAGTTTGATTAAACCCATACTCAAATTTTTTTATATGTAAATTGAGATTACGGTTGATCTCCGCTGATTGCATCATAAGATGATACACATTAAATATAAGGGTAGTCTATAAAGTATCCACAACAAAACATTTTTTTCAGGAATGATGACAGATGGGATGATCTATATAAAATGCAATCATCACTGACGGAGGTTTTACCTCGCTCAACTTCTACTATTGAAGCTATTGAGCAGTGGGACCACCAACTGATTGAAACTCGGCTCAAATTGCTTGAGAGCTACTGGTTCGATTTTAAAGGCAATCACGTTGACCTTTTGCAAACGTTACCTGTTGGCAAAGACTCTGCGAAACTTACTGATCTGTACATAGCTGCTGAAAAAAGCTATCGGCTACTTATTATTTGAACAGTGCCAGGGACAAAATCACATCTTCTCTGCAACTTGCAAATGCTACGCTTTCTGTTAAAAATTCAGGTAACAGTCGAGGATTGCGCTTACCTCAGATAAATATTCCTACTTTTAGTGGTTATTCAGAAGACTGGGAATCCTTCAGAGACCTCTTCCAAGCACTTATCCATGAAGATCGCCATCTCAGTGACATTGAAAAACTTTTCTATTTAAAGTCCCATGTTCAAGGTGATGCTCAAACTGCCATTGACACGCTTCTGGTTAACAGCTCAAATTATACTACAGCGTGGGGTGTACTTGAGGCCAGGTTTGAACATACTCGTCTACTTGTACAGGATCATATCATGGCCTTACGAAACGTGAAACCGCTGTGTGAAGAGTCTACCACAGAGCTACAGATGCTTCTGGATACTATGAAAAAACACCGAGATCAATTGAAAGCTCCGAATCAGCCCGTCGAACATTGGGATGTGTGGATGATTTCATTTGCTTCTACTACCATGGACTACTACACGTTCCTGGGAAGATGAACTCGAGAGATTAGAAGTTATTAACAAATCATCAGATCTTTCAAAAAAGGAGGTAATCTCATACACAACATTGACTAATTTTTTGTGTCGTCGATGTCGTTTGCTAAGCTCGGTGATTATTCGTTCAAGGTCATCACGTACTTCAAACTCATCTTCAATTGTGACATCGGCGAACCGTAAGATTGCTAAGGTAAAGATACTAGTTATGATCACAAAAATCGCTACTTTTCAGCATTTTAAATTTTATTGAAAAAACAAAGCATGTTAACTAAATCTTCTTTTACATACTTAAATTTTAGGTTCTTAGGAACTTAAATAAATTTTTTTTTTTATGAAAATTGTATTTATTTATTGAATAATTAATGTTTAAAGTCAAGATCTTTTATGCCCTTTTTAAAGTCGAGGGCCCAGTTTATAAGACAACTTCAGCTTTGACCCCTGTTTATGGAACACTTTTACACGTAAAATCACGTCTGTGACTTAAACTCCATCAATTGGGGTACGTAAATCACAGACAGGATTTTACGTGTAAAAGTGTTCCATAAACTGGGGCCCAAGCTAAACTTGTCTAATAAACTGGGGCCAAACGGTCTTGTCTTTAAACATTAATTATTCAATGAATAAATACAATTTTCATAAAAAAAATTTTTATTTGAGTTCCTAAGAACTTAAAATTTAAGTATGTAAAAAAAGATTTAGTCTAACATGCTTTGTTTTTCAATAAAATTCAAAATGCTGAAAAGTAGTAATTTTTGTGATTATAACTGGTATCTTTACCTTACCGCAGATTGCTACGGTTCATTGTCCCGCTTGTGAGTCACCTCATTATGTTGGTCACTGTTACCGATTCCAAAGTTTAGACATAGCCAGACGTAAACAACTCGTTAGTCGTTCAAGTTTATATTTCAAGTGCTTGAAACCTGACCGTCGATCATGGAAATGTCCTTCACATTCAGTTTGTCAGCATTGTCAATCAAAACACCATACCTTACTTCATGAGGTGGATCGCAAACTTGCAGCTGAAAATGTGAGAGATTCAATGCCAACCAAGCAGCCTCGACCAAATTTGAGTGATGAAGTAGTTCCTGCTGCCAACAATTCATTCCTCTTCAGCATGACTAACAGTTATCGCAACTGCTAAGGTTCGTTTGGAAAGTCTTGGCAAGAGGAGGTGAATGCTTGTTGAAGTTACTGTTATTTTGATAGCATTGGCTCGTAAACAGGGAGTTTTTTTTGAACCAGTTGAAGCATTAATTTTAGCTGTTGGTATAAAAGTGGTCACGCAAGCACAATCCCAAACTACTTTGACATTGAAATCGGTTGATTCCAACTTTTCATTGATAATTAATGCACATTGTATTCATCAATTAGGTTTGCGTGCTCCATCAGTTGCTGTATGCTCCAAAGTTATGAACGATTGTCTTAAAATAAACTCCATGGCAGATCCAAGTTTCGGGATTGCTGGCAATGTTGATATTTTGTTGGGAATTGATGTATATCATCACCTTCTCAGGCCAGGCCTTATTCGCAAAGACTCTTTCATTATTCAATTCACGGCATTGGGTTGGATCTTTACTGGTCAAATGCCAAGCAATAATGTATTATCTAATTCGATGATATGCTTGACTACACAGAAGATCAGTCCCCATATTAGCATCGTCAACTGGTCTCACTAGTACAGCGTTTTTCGAAAATTTAAGATGTACCGCATGTTATTCGTAAGTCGCCTGATGATATAGAGTGTGAAGCTATTTTTGCACAATATCGGTGAGGTAATGATGGCCGATACATAATTCGCATGCCTTTCAAACGTGACAATATGAACTTACTTATTGATAACTTGAACGGAGCTCTAGCCTCCCTTTGTGCTTTACAGAAAAGACTGAAACGCGATTCAGAAATGGCAACTGAATACGCAAAGTTCATGAATAGATTTGAGGCGTTTATGACTTGTGGCCACATGCGACAACTCACAGATATGGAACTGAAAAACTCCACTCCTCAAATGCACTACATACCGCATTATGGAATTTGACAAGGGGTTGACAAAGGAAAAAAACTCAGAGTTGTGTTTAATGTATCCAAACCGACTTCCACGGGTTACAGTCTAAATAATATGTTATACACTGGCCCGAAACTCCAGACATTTTTACCGGTGGTTTGATTCGATAAAAGAGGGATGCAGTCGCGTTTTGCACGGATGTACAAATGATTTACTGACAGATCTGGATCGACAGACAAGATGTTAACATGCAAAGAATTGTATGGAATCCTAATGGATATGAAAAACCTAAGTATTTTCAACTGCTTACCGTCAGTTACGGGACATCATGTGCACCATACCAAGCACTTCATGCGATTCTACAATTATGCGAAGATGAAAGCGAGGATTGGCCTGAGGCTGTTCCCATAGTCTCAGAGGATAGGTATGCTGATGATGTGGAAACTGCTCGAAAGCGTCGTGACCAGGTAGTCGGTCTTTTACAGTCTGGAGGGTTTCCACTCAGAAAATGGTTTGCGAATCGTCTGGAACAATTAAATGATCTTGATGAAGACATAAGACTTCGGCCAACAGGGCGACAGTTCAGCACATATGGTCTCGTGAACGAGATAGGAGTCAGTTGGGATCCAGTAGCTGATTATTTTTAATTAACGCCTCCAAAGATACAGGTTCAACTGACGAAACGAACGATTTTGGCTGCTGTTACTTGACTTTTTGATCCTTGCGGCTGGTTGGCTCCGACTAATTTAATGGCTAAAATGCTGATCCAAGACATTTGGCGAGCTCATCTTGATTGGGAAGAAACAATACTGAGTACAATGGCCAAACGTTGGACTGCATTTCTCAAACAGCTGCAAAATGTGTCAAACGGGCCATGGCTGCAGTTGTTTATTTAAGAGTCGTTGATCCAACTCTTTCTCTAAGGACTTGAATCATTTTGGCTAAAACCAAATTATCGTCAATTAAAAGCCTTCAAGTATCATCAAAACCTACAGTACGGATGACAATTCCTCGGTTAATACTAATGGCAGCGTTGATGGCTACTAAGTTGTTAGTTTCAACAGCGAAAGAAATTCAAGTCTGTTTTAAAAATTGTCATGCGTGGAGTGATTTTAAAATAGTACTGCATTGGCTTCGTTCTGCTAAACCCAGTAATAATTCAGTGGTAGACGACAACGTTGCGCATATTCAAGAGCTTGTTCCTTCTCGCATATGGAAATATGTGCCGACAGAATCCAACCCAGCAAGTGTAGCTTCCAGAGGTCTTGAACTTTCAATGCTTCAAAAGCAAGAGGTTTGCTGGCGTGGGCCTAAATGGTTTTCTCAAAATCCTGAAGATTGGCCGATTGAAAATTCCTAAAACGATATTTTAATTAATTTACCCTGTGAACGTACTGAATACACTTGTTGTGTAACACAAAGCAACCCTACATTACTAAGTAAATTTTCAAGTCTGATTACACTTTTGAGATTCATGGCGCGTTTGAGAAGATGGATTCAACATCGTTTCAGGGGACGCTTGAATACATCTGTGCTGGCTGCCTTGAAGGCTGTTGAATTGAATGAAGCTTTCACAGCATGTGTACGTTTGAGTCAAAATCAATATTTTCAGACTGAGATTGAATGCTCACAGAAAGGACAGAACCTTCCAGTGAAACATCCACTTACCTCATTGGACCCCTTTGTTTTCCCAGAGAGTGGGATTTTTCGAGTTGGAGGTCGTCTTCAACACTCATCACTTACTTTTGAGGAGTGACACCCACCAATTTTAGATGGTGAATGTAGCCTGATAAAATTGATTTTTAGTTGGGTTCATGAGCGAGCGTTGCATGGTGGTATGCGAGTCACCAGTGCATATGTGAATCAAAGAGCCTGGCTCTTAAATAGTAGAAGAAAACTCAAATCCTATTTTAAAAACTGCGTGACTTGTGTCAAATCACAATCACAAATTGCTACTCAACTCATGGGCTCCCTGCGAGAAGCTCGAGTCACTCCTGGACGCGCCTTTTCACAAGTTGGCATAGATTATGCGGGACCTTTCAATGTGTTGTCTGCAAAAGCTAGAGGCATCCGTACAAGTAAAGGATACTAATGCATAAGGACCACCAATGGTGGGTGGCGTTTGATTTGTTCGAGCAATCAAGGCGGGCGGAATGTTCGGTTTCTATGTTCGAATTGTTGAAAGAATGAGTGAATTTTCATAGATAAATCTATGTATGTTTTGTTTTGGTTGTTCGTTTTTAGATACCTAACCTTTTGTATCTTGATATAATAAGCACCTTCATTTCGCCAAAAGACATCTTTTCTTAATTCAATTTAAGTTAATAATTTCAACAGGATTACACCATACGTCTTAAAATTAGAGCACATTTTTTTAAAAATAAATAAATATTTGTTTATAACTATCACATATATAAAAAAGACAAGTAATACTATAAGATAGTGATTCACAGATACATAACAGCTAAAACGTAAAAAAAGAGCATTCACTGTTTACTACTAGACGCTGCTGACTAGGAGCAGCCAAAATCAAAACATAAGTAAAAATAAGGTTTTTCGTCCATTTTAATTTTAAGGACGAAAAACCTTATTTTTAGCTGCTTACTTTTAGCTAGATTTTGGCTGCTCCTGTCTGCTCCTGGCTGCTCATCTTCATCATTATTCTAGGTACCTAAGGAGCAGCCATTTGAGTACTAAATTTAAAAAAAATTTTTTAACTTTTCAAATTTTAGTGTTAACTTTTGTTTTTATTTTTGTTGTACAGTACATAGATCGATTTTATTTTTTCAAACAATTATTTTGATGTGTTTTTAAATCTTTTTTTGTATGGAAATGTATATTATAATAATTGCAGACAAAAACTAAAATTTTATTATGAATTATTTTTAGATAATCTTCAAAATCCTAAAGCCCAATCGGGCTTTAACGGCGATTTGGTTTTTTTTCAAACCAACTGCCGTGAAAGCCTGCAGGGCTCTGTTCGTTACTCTGTTCTTAACATTTTTATACTTAAACTTCTAAAAATCAACCTACACTTTTGCTTACCCTCATGTGTACTGCTGTGTCTATTCTCGTACCTTATTGCCAACTCTCGTACCTACCCTGTACCTACCTATGTGTCCAATCATGTGATTATCCTCGTAACATAACTATTGTACCTATATTTTTGCCTACCCTATACTTGTTCCTACTGTTGTACCTACCTTTGTGCAAACCCTGCTTTCTTTTCTTACATCTTACCTTTTTCTACTGAGGTTTTTACTAATTAACTTTTTATTGTTCTTATATCTTTTTGTACTAATGTGCTAACTTTGTTCTTAACTTTTTTTCTACTTAAAATTCTAACCCTTAACCCACGTGCTTAATTTTGTATCTACTGCCGTGCATACGCTTGTACCTACTCTCTGCCCCACCCTTGTGTATATCCCTATATCTACCCTTATTTCTTCTGTTGTGCATATTCTAGTAACTACTATCTTATCCTCTCCTATACCAAATCCGTACCTACTCTTGTGTCCACTCCTGTGCCCACCTTCATGCCTAAACTTGTATCTACCCCTGTGCGTATCCGTGTACCTACGTTCGTACAAACCTTTGTACGTATCATTATGCCTACTCTTGTTCGTAAACTTGTTTTTATCTTTATACCTTATTTGTAGATACCCCTCTATACACCCTCATACGAAACTTTGTGGATACTCTCGTACCGACCCTTATGTTTACTCTTATTAATAAACTTATAGCTACTCTTGCAATAATTTTGTAGCGACACCTGTACATTCTCTCGCATAAAATTTAGAAAAGAAAAAGTATATGTATGTGTATATTTACACACACTGGGTATTATCCGGATATTTCATATATGTATACACCCGGCACTATTCGGACATTTTGGTAATATCTTGACAATCAGGAAGTGACATGACATTTCAAAATCAAAAAACTCGAGTTCCAGGTAAAACCAAGTTCCAGAAAATGAAACTCGTAAACGAAGTTTTAAAAAAATGCTAATAAAATGAATTTTTACCTTATGTTGGTAGATTTTGCGTAGGTCAATTTTAAAAATGAAAGTCAGATTTGTAATCGGCAATCCTAAAAACTTCCATACCTAAAATTAAAAAAAATGCTATTAAAAATAAATTTTTACCTTAAGTAAGTAACCTTTACGTAGGTCAATTTTAAAAATAAAGGTCAGATTCGCAATTAGCCACCTCAAAAATCCTCGATTACTCAATTTCTGATTATTTATAAACTTAGACTAAAAAGAGCCTTGGAAAAAATAAATTTCACTCTTAAATAAGGAGACCTTAGGTCAAATTTAGGAATGGATTTAGGATTCATAATCAGCAGTTCTGCAAGCCCCCGAGTACCGAATTTCTAATTGATTAAAGACGCTTGTGTCACTTTTTTTTTTTTTTTAAACAAAGTGAACGACGATGACAAAAATAAACTTCTTAATATACTAAAGGATACCCTAGTAAACCGCTTTGCTCATGAGGTGGATGGTTTGATTACGTTCCTATTCCATTCGGATAAAAAATTATCATGCACTGCAAAAATAATAAGCTATGGTTATCATATTTGTATACAATGTCTTATATGAACTCTTTCTTACCTTACAGATCGATCCAAAAGTAGCGTTTCCAAGGAGGACACATCCAAAGGTAATATAATTATTCATCATTTACATATATAAGTGGTCCCATATGAACCCAGATAAGTTCAGATTGTTGGGTCGGTACTCGAATAAAAGAGACGATTTGCTTGAGACTTGACCAAAACGTAGCTAATCATTAGTTATTAACTCACTTAAGTTTTTAGATCATCGGGACATATAGGAAAAAAGATATAAGCAAATTATGTTTAACACGTAATTATATGGAAAATCACTGAATTTTACGTCTTCAAGCTTTAATTTTATTAAAAGTCAATATCAGATATACATTACAAAATAAAAGTATTACAAATATGGATGATTATCTTACCAAGTTTAAATAAAATATTGTACAGTGAAGACGATAATTATATCAGTCTCGGTCAAGAGTTGAACATAAAATGAAAATAAGAATATCTTATTGTGTGTGAAAATTTAATTAGGAAAGCAAAAAGGAAGGAGGGGGGCTTATGTATAGTTCACATTTAGTCAGAAAATGACTTCTTGATAGTTTTGTAAACACGATTAACGAGTTAAGAGTCTTCCTTCCTATTCAAAGTGTCATCATAACTGTTAATGAAAAGTGATTCCGAAATAAGACCTTTTTCTTTAATTGATTTCCTGTCTAAAATACGAACTCCCTTCCAATCAAAATCTTGGTTGCTATCCTGTGCATGTCGAAAAACAAGAGAGTCTTCCTTAATCTTATGTTCATAAATCCTGTGCCTCAATTCTCTCTTTGTTTGGCCGATGTATGTAGCAGGACAAGATTTACAATCGAGTTTGTAAACAACGCTAGTTTGGTGTGTGTGAACCGGTGTCTGTAATAAATCCCCGAATAAATCCCTGAATATAAATTCCCGATGAAAAAATTCCTGATATATAAAATTCCTGATACATAAAATTTCTGAATTTATAAAATTCACGGTTTGTTTATGTTCGAGTTATCGATGAGTGTAAGTACTTATGGTTTCTTTATGTTCAATTTTAAGTATTCTGATTTTGAAGAGTATAAAATTTAGTTCCGAGCGAAACCTAGCTCTATAGTTCGACCTTTTATTATTGTACTTATGATTGTTTGAAACCTGAACAAAATCATGTAGAAACTATTATTAATCAAATAAAAACTGGTAGAGATGATGTGTCAGTTCAAAAGCGATAAATTATTAAATACTAACAGGTTATTTTTTTTCATGCCTCCGGGCCGAAAACACCAAATCCCTGGAGCGGGACTTTGGGTTTTCCTCCCGTCGTTATGAAAAAAACATTACACAAGACACTGGAAAAGTATTAGCAAATCCCTAGCAAACCCTTAACACCCTCGCCTTCGGCTCGGGCGTCAATTTGGGTTTGCTAGGGCTTGATAATACTTTCCAGCGCCCGGTGTGTAATATACTATAAACAATGCGCGCGTGGAGCCCGAAGGGCCCCCGAAGAGCGCGCTATTAGCAAAGTTTAATATTATTACGTGTATTATTTTTAGTGTTTTTGGAAATTTTTTCTTTGAGAATTTTGAGGATTTTGGGGATTTTTTCGTCGGGGATTTTTTCGTTCGGTGATTTTTACCGGGGATCTTTAGTTCGGGAATTTCTTCGTCGGGGCTTCATTATGATAACCGTGTGAACCGTAGGATCTTTGCCTAACTTGATTATACGGTCAAGTTTTTTGTTGCAACGAGGAATGGGGCGGATTTTGTATTTTTTGAGAGTCCTAGAAAATAGGCTTAACAGTTTTCTATCATATGGAAGAGATAACGAAAATAGTGGGATTTTATTTCGAGAATCACGGTTTTTTATATTTTCAGCAACGTCTTTCGTGTAGTGAATTTTTCGTAACCTCTGTTTTACATGTTTGTCAATAAAATTCAAATCATAATTATTCTGAGAAAGAAGTTGTTTAACTGTAGAAATATTCTCATGAAGAAATTTTTTGTCCGACAAAAGGATAAAGGCAAAAAAGGAAAAACTGTTTAGCATATTTGCCATGTAAGACGGAATTCCGGATTTCAGGATTCTATAGAGCAAACAGGCCACAAAGTTGTCTCTACGACCCGACATTCGAAGCCAGCCAAGCTCACGTTTGAAAGGAGTAACGTGATCGCGCTTCCTAATCTCAAATATGTATCTGATCCCACGATTGAGCATACGCTGCAGCATCAGGTCCTGTTCATTCGAGATATTCCGATAAATAAGACAGCAATAGTCAACAATAGGAAAAAGGAGGGTTTGTATAAGATCCTCAGCTTTCACCGCCTGCGAGCGGCCTGACAGATAGGAAGCAATCCATTGCAAAACCCTGCGTGAAAAGCCAAGGGATTTTAGTTTTTCGAGTAGCAATACGTGAGAGACCAAGTCGAAAGCTTTGCTGAAATCAAAGAGCAGCAGTGCAGTCACCTGCCTCCTATCCATTCCCTCTCGAATGTCGTCTGAAAGTTTCAGTAGTACAGTCTGGGTACTGTGCCCTGCTTCAAAACCTGCTTGGTGCCCATCCATCAGTCCTTGCGATTCAACAAAAGTGGCAATCTGGTCATGGACCAGCCTCTCAAGTACTTTCGACAAAAAACAAAGCAGGGAGATCGGACGGAAATCATTCAGGCAAGATAGAGAGGGAACTTTGTTGAGAGCAATAACAATAGATTCTTTCCACCACTCAGGGAATGTTGATGTGGATAAGGAAGTATTGAAGATATTGTGGATAATAGGGCCTATGGATGGAAATACTGATTGAATAAAGCTCTGTGGAAGAGAGTCAACACCCACCACTTGAGATGTCTACTGGCTAACAGCAGTAGCGATTTCGTCCATTATCACAGTAGAAAAATCAAAGACACCAGCATCTCTCTCATTTTTTAAGTTGTTTATAAAATGAGAGAGATCCGGTGCTGCGGAGTCAAACGAGACAGAGGCAAAGTGAGCGTTCAGGTCCTCTACAGAGAAGCCACCCAAGTTGGAATCAGGGCTAGGGGAGATGCCAAGGTGTCTAAGTTCTTTCCAGAGCTGTTGAGGGTCAGAGATGTCCTTGAGTGTGTGATAGTGAAAGTTGAGTCTTGCAGACTCAATCTACTCATGAGCAAAATGCCTGTCTATATAGGAATAATTCAATATCAAGTCTCGAGCGTCAGTAGTATCTGTAGAGTCTATCTCTCTCAGATATTAATGAGAGATGATAGGTGGTGAACCACGGATGGCGATTCTTCCTATATTTGAGAGTTTTCAGTGGAGCAAATACGTCAAGAGCAGCATAAAGATTAGCATACAAACAATCCAACCTCGCACTTAGAGAGCTCGTCCCACTCGTGACAACCGACCAATCACATTTAAGCAAGTATTCATTCAAAGTCTCAATATTCACAGTTTTGAAGTCGCAGTAGGTGAAATCATTAGTCATCAGATGCGGCGTTTGAATGTCAAGAGAAGCAGTCAGTAAGTCATGCCCAGCAATAAATGGAGTATCAGTCTTCCAGTATTCAGTCACAGTATCAAGAGCATCGACAAGACACAGGTTAAGCCAGGTATCCGAGTGAGAGGTGTGGTGTGTAGCCTTATATGGCACAGAGAATAATGAGTTATCCTCAATAAATTTACGAACAAAAACCGCATCTGCATCTGAGTCTGACAGCTGGTTAGCATTAAAGTCACCGAGGATAACTTTGGAGCCATACTCGTGCATAGTATCACGCAGATCAGACACAAAATTGGTACCAGCAACTAAGGGGGCCTTAGGGGATCTATACACCACACCAGCAAAATATCATACTCACTCTCTCTAGTGGAAACCTCAACAAACAAATATTCAGGATGACCTCGCTTACCATCCCATTCCATATTTGACGAACAGAGGTGCTTGACCGAAAGCGATTCATGCACAGAAAGCAAACCAAATCCCCCCCCCCCCCCCCGAGTATTGCGGTCCCACCTAAGGATGACATAACCATCCAGTGCGACAAGCGTGTACTCAATCGAAAAGCTTGGCCAGGTCTCAGCAACAGCTATCAGATGTATCAAGGGCTGCGTCAAAAGAAATAGCCTGACCTGCTCAATATGGCAGCGCACAGAGTTCGCATTAAAATAACAGAAACGAAGTTTATCCCCTTGCTTCCGCACAGAATTCTGAGTGGTGTGAGGTATGTTCGAAGGTGAATAGAGGAGTGTGTAGCTTGAAGAGTGATGAAAGGGTGAAGGATTAATAAAACTGTAATGGTATGATGCGTATGAAATATTACCACGAGCGAGAAGATGTAATAGTATACCTATTATGATTAAAACTGGTGTAGATCTTGCTCGGAGTTAATTAGCGTAGGAACGTCTCTCTTCTTCTTCCTTACATGAATGGGCCTGTTGCGGACGAAAGTCACGAAGCCCGAGTTCTCCTGCTGTGATTTCCGGTATACCGTGCGGCGAAGATTAAAGATTTCCCTTGGTAGAAATTCACTGATGTTGATCAGGCCATGCTTGATAGCAGTTGGTTCAATGCCAGTGGGAAGATTTGGTGTCATCGCTGTGGTGTATAGTTTGCCAAACTGTATTTTGCTTTTGATTATCTCCAAAAGCAGTGCCCGAGAGCTGAGCGTAGCAATTATTGATGGAGGACGAGGTTGGCGTGGTGATAATGCAGCAGGAGACCACTGTATTTGATTGTCCTGATCAGGTAAGTTCACACCAAGAGGGGCTTCCTTCGTAGCAGTCTTGCTAATCAGTAGTCTAGCCGAGATAACATTAAGTGCATCAATGTCAGCATAGACAGTTTTTAGCACTGCCAGAACCAGTTCTTTGAGGTTGGCACCAGGTGGGACGGTCAGGCCACCAATCACAACATCATTGGAGTTCGACGTTCTAGAAGTGGAGACAAGAGTGAGGCGATTCGATAGTTCAGCATTCTTTTTTTCAAGGCTTAGAACTTTGTTAACAAGCTTCGGATTCTCATGCGAATTTGACTGATTGGATGGTTATTCTAGCCTTTGCTTGATCTCTGCTAATTCACGCTTGACTTCTTCCAGTTCTGTTTCAGCAGTATCGACTCTTTTGACTAAGTCAGGAATTGCGTCAAGTCCCTCAAGTTTTGTGTCGATGCCACCGAGTCGCCCATTGACTGACTGCTTGAGGTCCTTGATCTCCTGTAATAGTAACAGGAGAGTCGCATCAGTGGTAGTCAGAGCTTGTGCTGGGAGAGAGAGAGAGAGAGAGAGAGAGAGAGAGAGAGAGAGAGAGAGAGAAATTCTTGTAATTGTGCATACGACTGTATGTTGATTTCTTGCATGTATGAGAGAGAGAGAAACATTCTTGTCATTGTGTATATGACTGTCTGTCGATGCGAATGTACGTGAAGAGAAAGAGTATCGCAATTTTAAAGAATTTCATTGATGTAAATTTATTGAAATAATTGAATTCATTAAAATATTTATAACAGTACCTCTGAGGTTAAGTGAGCTTAACAGCCATAGTTAAGATATGTCTTCAACAGATCTTTTTCAGATCTTAATTTTTTTTATGCATTTTGAAAAATTTCAAAGTCTAAATACAAAATAAATTTCTAAGTTCCAGAGACTGAAAAAATTCTAAGTGTCTGCGGTTCAAAAAATTTCTAAGTCTTATAGAATAGATAAATTTCTAAGTCCCACAGACCTTAAAATTTTTAAGTCAGCAACAATATTATAAGCCTATGAAAATTCCAAATTCCTAAAAAATTCGAAATGCTGGAAATTTTCGAAAAAAGTTCAGGGCTCATAATTTTATCAAGTCCCGAAGAATTTATAAGTGTCAACATTTTTAATCTCCTGAAAGTGTAGAAAAAATCAAAATACTCAATTCAACTTGGGATATTTCATTCAGCTGAAAAAACTTTTTTGTTTATAAAAAAGTACATAAGTTATAAAATTTTTACATGTGGAACTTAGTTTTTTTTTTTTAATTTGGTCAAGTGGATTTATAGAGTGGATGAATCACGTGGATATCCACGTGGATTTACTTGTGAACTTTTTTAGTAGGGTAAATTTACCTCGATTTTTTTTTACAGTGCAGCAGTCCCTGTATAGTACGCTCGGAGTACACTTTATACTCCGTGGCCGCTTGCTTGGATCTTCTCACTTACTCGTGTACACTACATAGGTATACGCAGTATACACTCAATATATAGGTATAGTGTGCACTTACAAAGGACTTGTGCCCACAGGCTCTCCCCCAAAATGACGGGGAGCTACTAAATATTATACCTCTTCGAAATAAATTTGTGCATAGTAAAATGAATTATTAAATTGTGGTTACTCTCACCAAAGTTAGTTAATTGTTTAAATGTTTTATTAAAAAAATTGTATCTTTTCAATATATTTAATTTTTTTGAGAACCGTCATTCGCAAAAAAATTGTAATTTTTCGTAAAGTTCTGTAAGTGATTTATGTAATTTAAAATAAATTAATTAAACTTATAATAAATGTTTTTTTATTCAATTATTTTTCATAATATTAAAATAATTAACAGATTTTGGCATAAAAATGAGTAAAATCACGAAAATAATTTATTTATGAATGACTAATAATTTACATTTTTTATCTGTGGTTAAAATAACTTTGTACGGATCAACTTGAAATTTTTTATTGTTACGCTTGAACATTGAAAAAACATATAAGACGAAGAACACATATGACACACACGACAAAGAATATATAAGAAGGGGTTGACGAAGCCCAATGTCCAGCGATAGCGAGTGATTACCATATGTTGCGATTGGCGATGAGTTTACAGCATGCAGGGTCAACGGCTGCTGCTTCAAAGACTTTTTTTTAATTGATGCTCTTGGTAAGATCGAGATGACCAAGTCTGAGTCCACCAAAAATTTTATTCGTGACTGACGATCGAAAATGTGATAACGGTTTTCCAAGGGTAACTTGTCACCGAAATCTGCCGCCTGAACCAGAGGTGACGTCATTAGTTTTCGTTGAACGAGCAGGGATCTTTAAACTTTTGATCATCGCCTCCATACACCTAGTGATACCAACGCTACTTTGGATATCGTTCCTGTACAAAGATCGATCTCTCGAGTTTTCGTCACCTCTTGATGGGGAGCGTTGCCTGGGTCGACTTTGCTGTTGCTGTCATTGATTGGCAGGAAACTCGAACTGGCTTTTTTGTTGAAACAAAAAACTGTGACAACGACTTTCTCAGAGTGACAACCCTCATGCATGCTTTTGTGGAGGTTCGTTCATAAAAATTTAACCTTGAGGGTTTATTTCGTTTGCGTGATGGCCGTTGATGAGGTTATCGTCATTGGCAGCGTTGCAAGCAATACCGTTTTGTGGAACTAAATTATTTTGAATGAGGTTATTCGCGTTGCTTTGATTTTACATGTCTAAAAATTCCTCACCAATGGGGTTGACGCGTCTATTGGTAAATGGTTAAAATACTTTATTGAAGTTAAAAAAAAAAATAATAATAATCACGATGGGGTCACCACTTTGGGAATAAGTTTAAGTAGAGCTATTTTCGCGCTCTAAATTATTAAATGAATTGAAAAAAAAAAAAAATAAGGCTAAAAAATAATATTTTTTACTTTAATAATTACAACGTTTTGAAATTGAAAAAATAAATTAATTAAATTCAAGTTTTAATGACGTGTGCGTCGTTCAGCAGTCGGCGAGGAAGTGAGGTTGTTCGCTTGTTGACTTTGTTGCCTGGAGCGCTGATGCTGGAGAAGATCGCGACACAAAGCAGACCACGAAGTGTTCGATTCTAAAACTTGTCGTGGAAATTTCGGTTTTTGCTTTTTGAACGCGCATGGATCAAAGTCGCCAGAACTCTATAACAGTAAACGATAAAATTGTATGTTATACACATATAATTTTTAGTTTAAATTCTAAAGTGAACTGTCGGTTTTCTTATTAATTTTTGTTTTAGTTTGTATAAGAGAATATGGTTTTTAAAATATAGAAATGGCAACTGGCTTCGTTGAGATAAATGGTTTTATCGATATTGAAGGTCAATATGGTTGGCACCGGTACTTTAAAAATATATTTTTCAAAAAATACTTGATTTTTAATGAATTTTGACGTTTTTTTTAGAATTTTTAAATCGAAATTGAGCAAGAAAAAAATTAAGAAAAGTTTTTGAAACTACAGCTGATGACCCGAAATCCCATTAAAAGTATATCTATATATATTGAATTTAAAAAAAAATTTAATCACTTCCTTAAATAAACAGTTCCTTCAATTTTAGTTTTTTTTTTAAAGAAAAAATACGTGTCGATTATTTTTCGATATTTTAACCAAATATGCAAAAAAATATTATAAATTTCAAAAAGTTGCCAACCTAATTGAAATGATTATTTTCCCGAGCTCAATTTCAGCCAATAGAAACGCCGTATTTGACATTTTTCGGAGGATTATGGGTAATAGTTTATTATATAATAAGTCAGGGTTGAATACGATATTCCTTCGTGGGGACGGTGAGCTGGGCTTCAGGGCGTACAATCGTACCAAGAAACAAACGGTCTATATATATTGAGCGGTTTATAGGCTATGAGTTTCGAACGTTATCGACATTGCAGATTCGTAAAGTATTAAAAAAAAAAAAAAAAAAATTATTTATTTTTATAAACTAAATAACTCTTTAAGATTGGAAAAAAAATTTAAAAATAACCTCCGAGAAATAATAATTGATGATTAAGGGAATTATCCACTAAACATTTAAAAAAAAATACCCTGAGCATCGAACTAAAAAAAAAAAAAAAAAAAAAAATAAGTAATCGTTTATCCCCAAGCCTTTAAACCCGAATACCCTGAGCATCAAGTTGTATAAAAAAAAAAAATTGTTTTTTTCAGAGGCTTTATACTAAAAAACCCAGGGCATAAGTAAAATTAAAAAAGTAATTGTTTATTTTTAAACAAAAAAATTATGTGCGTAAGTTGATTAAAAAAAGTAATTGTTTATCCCCCAAGCTTTAAAACTTAAATACCCTGGGCGTCGATTTGAAAAAAGAAAGTAATTGTTGAACCCCGAAGCCTTTGAACCCAAATACCCTTGGCGTATAGTAGTGTATATTTTAACGGGTACCTCTAACCAAAAGGATAGTTTTTAATGAAATATGGGTACTTCTAAAAGTCGAATTAGGTAGTTCATATATATAAATATTTAAGTACGACAGCGGGATGGATATATACATATTTTTTAATGTTATGCTCTATACCTCCAACACCCTGAGCGCCCGAGTCCAACAAAAAAACTGATTAGCTAACCCCCAAGCTCTAAACCCCCAAAACCCTGGGCGCCCGAGTTCAACAAAAAAACTGATCAGCTATTCCCCAAGCTGTAAACCTCCAAATAACCTGGTCGTCGAGTTAAATAAATAAACTGATCAGTTATCCCTCAAGCTCTAGACCCCAAAACTCTTGGCGCCCGAGTTCAACAAAAAAACTGATCAGCTATCCCCCAAGCTCCAAACCCCCAAAACCCTGGGAGCCCGAGTTCAACAAAAAAACTTATCGGCTATACCCCAAGCTATAAACCCCCAAATACCCTGGGCGTCTAGTTAAATAAATAAACTGATCAGCTATCCCTCAAGCTCTAGACCTCAAAACTCTTGGCGCCCGAGTTCAACAAAAAAACTTATTGGCTATCCCTCAAGCTCCAAACCCCCATAAAACTTAGGAGCCCAGGTTCAATAAATAAACTGATCAGCTATCCCTCAAGCTCTCAGCCCCCAAAACCCTGGGCTTCGAGTTCAATAAATAAACTGAACAGCTATCCCTCAAGTTCTATTACACCAGTGCAGCGTTATTAGGTACCATGCTTAGGTTAACTAAAATGTACTCATATTTTTGGAATAATTCAACTTGGGCTCACAAGGTTTTTGGGATTTTAGAGCTTGGGGGACAGCTGATCAGTTTTTTTGTTGAGCTCCGGCGCCCAGGGTATCTGGGGGTTTGGAGCTTGAGGGATAGCCGATAAGTTTTTTTGTTGAACTCAGGTGCCCAGTGTACTTAGGAGTTTACAGCTTGAGTGATAGCTGGTCAGTTTATCTATTGAACCCGGGCGCCCAGGGTTTTGGGGGTTTGGAGCTGGGGGGATAGCTGATCAGTTTTTTTGTTGAACTCGGGCACTCAAGGTTTTGGGGGTTTAGAGCTTGGGGGATAGCTGTTCAGTTTTTTTGTTGAACTCGGGCGCCCAGGGTATTTGGGGGTTTGGAGCTTGGGGGATAGCTGATCAGTTTTTTTGTTGAACTCGGGCGCCCAGGGTTTTGGGGGTTTGGAGCTTGGGGGATAGCTGATCAGTTTTTTTGTTGAACTCAGGCGCCCACGGTTTTGCGGGCTAAGAGCTTGGGGAATAGCTAATCAGTTTTTTTGTCTAACTCGGGCGCCCAGGATTTTGGGGTTTGGAGCAAGTTTAAATGATAATTAATTAACATTTTTTATATTTTTCATTTATCACGTCGGGAATCTGTTTGTGAATGCTGTTTTTCTTGTTATGTATTTATTTATTGATTATTATGATCATTATTAATATTATTATTATTTATAATATTATAATTATTTATTCTTAAATTAATATAAAAGATGCATAGAAATATCCCTTTATAAAAGAGAGCTATCGCCATCTTGCGTAAGATTTTTATTCGTGAGCTGATTGGTGAACAAGTTTTTAAAATATTCGAAAAGTACATTTTGAGGTTACTCTCATTGTTTTTTCCTATGCGCGCTTGAAGCGCGCTCAGAAGAGCTAGTTTGTTTAAATGCACTTTTTTCGATTTGCACTTTCCTCCAACAATGCTTCGGTAGTTCTAAAATTTTCTTAAAATATACACTGGCGTATAGTTGAATAAAAAATCAAATTGTTCATCTCAGAGGCTTTATTCTAAAAAACCTGGGCATGAGTTAAATAAAAGAAGTTATTGTTTATACCCCGAAGCCTTTGAACCTTAATACCCTGGGAGTAGACTTGAATAGATAAGCGAATTGTTCATTTCAGAGGCTTTATACTAAAAAACCTGGGCATGAGTTGAATAAAAGAATTTATTGTTTACACCCCAAGTATTTAAACCTAAATGCACTGGGCGTAGAGATGAATAAAAAACGAAGTGTTCATCTCAGAGGCTTTATACTAAAATACCCAGGGCATGAGAAAAATTAAAAAAGTAATTGTTGTTTTTTCAAAGCTTTATACTAAAAAAACCTGTGCGTAAGTTGATTAAAAAAAGTAATTGTTTATCCCCCAAGCTTTTAAACTTAAATACCCTGGGCGTAGATTTGAAAAACGTAAGTAATTGTTTATACCTCAAGCCTTTAAACCTATCCTGGGCGTAGAGTTGAATAAAAAAACAAATTGTTTATCTCAGAGGCTTTATACTAAAATACCCAGGGCATGAGAAAAATTAAAAAACTAATAGTTTATTTTAAAAACTTTAAACTAGAAAATTCTGTGCATAAGTTGAATAAATGAACTAATTGATTATCCCCCAAGCCCATAAAGCTATAACCATGGAGGTGAAGATGAAAAAAAAAAGATTATTTATCCCCAAAACATTCGACTAAAAAACTCTCGGCGACGGTTTGAATTAAAATTTAATTTTTTATCCTTCACGCCTTCAAAACAAAACACCTTGGCATAGTAAAAAACAAAAAAAAAAATAGTTTTTCCACAAAGATTTCCATTAAAAACCATGGGCGTCGAGTTGATTAAAATAACCAACTGTTTATCTCCAATATTGATAATTGTGGGAGTTATGAGATTTCAAAATTTTGATATTTTTCTTGATTTTTCAGCTGTACATACCAGCTTGAAAAAAAAATAATTTTTTGACTTCATAAAATGCTATTATTTCATGAATCTACTCCGAAATTTTCACCCTCATACGGTTATTTAATCCTTCGATTGAATTTCACCGTGGGTTTCCCTTAATCTTACGGAGATCTTGATAAAAAAATACAATTATATATCGGCAAATGGTCAAATTAGTTATGAAAATAAAAAATATGATATCTTTTCGACATAATTAAGCTTTTATAATCAAGCCCCGAAGAGGTACAACTTAAATATAAGTTCCAATTTTTAAAATTAAAAAAAATGCTTGGTGTGGTGGCTAAGTCTCCTATTTCTATTATGCCGTCGTCGGTTCAAATCCTGACAGCAACTTTTTTTTTTTTCTATCTTTCAATACATTTTTGTTGAACTCTGAACCATTTTAATGTCTCTATGGACATTTTTTTACTTCTTAAAAAATTTTTTTAATAGTCAATATACTTATGCACGCCTTGAAATTTATAAACTCACCCTACGCACCAATGCTATAAAATATGGTATATAATATATGGTGCATAATATTCTATTAATAAGTAAAAAAATATACAGAAAAAAATTAAAATGGACAGAGTTCCACAAAAATGTATTGAAAGATAGAAAAAAAAAAAAGTTGCTGTCGGGATTTGAACCGACGACGGTAAAATAATAGTCGGTGATCTTAGCTACCACACCAAGCAATATTTCAATTTAAAATTGGAACTTATATTTAAGTTGTACCCCTTCGGGGCTTGATTATAAAAGCTTAATTATGTCGAAAAGATATCATATTTTTCATTTTCATAACTAATTTCACCATTTGTCGATATATAATTGTATTTTTTTTTTTTTTTTTTCAAGATCTCCAAAAATTTAAGGGAAAACCACGGTGAAATTCAATCGAAGGATTAAATAATCGTATGAGGTTGAAAATCGCGGAGTATATTCATGAAATAATAGCATTTTATGAAGTCAAAAAATTATTTTTTTTTCAAGCTGGTATGTACAGCTGAAAAATCAAGAAAAATATCGAAATTTTGAAATCTCATAATGCCCGAGTTCAACAAAAAAACTGATCAGCTATCCCCCAAGCTCCAAACCCCCAAATACCCTGGGCGCCCAGGTTCAATAAATAAACTGATCAGCTATCCCCCAAGCTCTAAACCCCCAAATACCCTGAGCGCCCAGGTTCAATAAATAAACTGATCAGCTATCCTCCAAGCTCTAAACCCCCAAAACCTTGAGTGCCCGAGTTCAACAAAAAAACTGATCAGCTATCCCCCAAGATCAAAACCCCTTAAACCCTGGGCGCCCGGGTTCAATAAATAAACTGACCAGCTATCACTCAAGCTGTAAACTCCTAAGTTCACTGAGCGCCTGAGTTCAACAAAAAAACTTATCGGCTATCCCACAAATATCAATATTGGAGATAAACAGTTGGTTATTTTAATCAACTCGACGCCCATGGTTTTTAATGGAAATCTTTGTGGAAAAACTAATTTTTTTTTTTTTTTTACTACGCCAAGGTGTTTTGTTTTGAAGGCGTGAAGGATAAAAAATTAAATTTTAATTCAAACCGTCGCCGAGAGTTTTTTAGTCGAATGTTTTGGGGATAAATAATCTTTTTTTTTTCATCTCAACCTCCATGGTTATAGCTTCATGGGCTTGGGGGATAATCAATTAGTTTATTTATTCAACTTATGCACAGAATTTTCTAGTTTAAAGTTTTTAAAATAAACTATTAGTTTTTTAATTTTTCTCATGCCCTGGATATTTTAGTATAAAGCCTCTGAGATAAACAATTTGTTTTTTTATTCAACTCTACGCCCAGGATAGGTTTAAAGGCTTGGGGTATAAACAATTACTTACGTTTTTCAAATCTACGGCCAGGGTATTTAAGTTTAAAAGCTTGGGGGATAAACAATTACGTCTTTTAATCAACTTACGCACAGGTTTTTTTAGTATAAAGCTTTGAAAAAACAACAATTACTTTTTTAATTTTTCTCATGTCCTGGATATTTTAGTATAAAGCCTCTGAGATGAACACTTCGTTTTTTTTATTCAACTCTACGCCCAGGGCATTTAGGTTTAAATACTTGGGGTGTAAACAATAAATTATTTTATTCAACTCATGCCCAGTTCAACAAAAAAAATTTTTCGTCTATCCCCCAAGCTCTGAACCCCTCAAAAATCTCGGGAGCCCGAGTTAAATTATTCCAAAAATATGAGAGCATTTTAGTTAACGTACGCAGTTAATCTACAAATTAATAATTTTGTAACCATACCTAATTATGCTGCACTGGTGCAATTATATCATAAAGTTGTAAATCTGAAATTTTTAGCTCCAAAATGGCATGGTTGACTAGGAAACCGCTGTAAGTTTTTACTCATTGTTAAACGCTTTGTTTGCAACATTATCAACAAATTTTTTTTTTTTAACCATAAATTAAATGCTGTTGCGAATGAGACACATTTCCAGAGAAGTGTAAAAATTTTCTTTTGTTTATTGGCTATTAACTTTTTTTATTTTTTATTTTTTTTATTATTTTGTAATATTTTTAAGTGATGTAAATAAAAGTACACTAAAAACTTTTTGAGGAACAAAAAAAAAAAAAAAAAAAAAAAACACTTTATTATTGACTTGATATACAAAATAAAGTACGCTTAACTTGTAAAATTATTCCATTCGGTAAGCAGAGTTTTGGGAGATTTAGAGCATGTGGGATAACTGATCAGTTTTTTTTAATTGAACTCGAGCTTCCAGGGTTTTGGGGGTTTAGAGCTTGAGGGATAACTCAAATAACTGATCGATTTTTGTTGTTGAATTCGGGCACCGAGGGTATTTGGGGGTTCAGAGCTTGGAGGATAGCCAATAAGTTTTTTTGTTGAAATCGGACGCCCAGGGTTTTGGGGGTTTAGAGCCCCAACCATAATGGGCCCAAATTTTTCGGGCCCATTATGGTGAAAACTTGAAGACAAGAAACTTTTCCTATGCAAGTGCAATACAAAAAATGCGTTTTTTCCAAATTATTTGCGTCTAAAAGAAATGGGCCTTATAAAAGCCTTGTAAGCCCTGCAGGGCCTCATTGGGCCGCAAAATTTTTTTCAAAAAATACCTAAAAATCGTAAAATTTTCCGCTCTTTCCGAATCTGGGGTCAAAAATAGGGGTTCCCATTTGAAAAAACGGACTTTGGGTCCGTAGGGCCGGACGATTAATTTACGCCACCCTGTATACAGGGGTGCGGTGACAGTAGGTTGTTTGAGGAGCATTCCTCCAAACTATTTTAGGGGGGGCCGAAAAAAAAAAATTCCCCAATTATTAGTATTTTTTTTTTTTTTAATTTCGGGCCCTATGAGGCCCTGCAGAGCTTACAAGGTTTTCATAAGGCCCATTTCTTTTAAACGCGAATTAATGCGGAAATAGGGGTATTTAAGTTTTAAAGCTTGGGGGATAAACAATTACTTTTTTTAATCAACTTACGCACATAATTTTTTTGTTTAAAAATAAACAATTACTTTTTTAATTTTACTTATGCCATGGGTTTTTTAGTATAAAGCCTCTGAAAAAAACAATTTGTTTTTTTTTATTCTACTCGACGCTAAGGGTATTCAGGTTTAAAGGCTTGGGGATAAACGATTACTTATTTTTTTTTTTTTTTTTTTAGTTCGATGCTCAGGGTATTTTATTTTAAATGTTTGGTGGATAATTCCCTTAATCATCAATTATTATTTCTCGGAGGTTATTTTTTAATTTTTTTTCCAATCTTAAAGAGTTATTTAGTTTATAAAAATGAATAAATAATTTTTTTTTTTTTTTTAATAACTTTACGAATCTGCAATGTTGATAACGTTCGAAACTCATAGCCTATAAACTGCTCAATATATATAGACCGTTTGTTTCTTGGTACGATTGTACGCCCTGAACACAGCTCACCGTCCCCACAAAGGAATATCGTATTCAATCCTGTAATAAGTGCGTAAAATGCGACATTCACGCACGCGTGCTGGCGTCGGCAAAGCCAATAGCACAAGTATGTGAACTATGCAATTTACGCACGTATTATGTATACTATTTTATATTACGAGTGCCCCAAAATGCTTAAAAAACATAATTTTATTGATCAACTATGCTAGATTTTAATTTTGGTAGGTTAGAATATGCCTTATAAGTATAGAAAGTAGTTTTGGTATATATATCAACATGCGTGTTTGGTTTTAGCCGTGAAAAATAATCTAGCTACATTTTCTAGTCTGCTAGATGCTGCAGCTGTAGCTGTGAGCTGAGTACGGGCAGCAGTATGGTGAGCTATGTGATTTGAATAAAAAAAATATTCTGCAGGTGTAAATAAAAAAAGTTAAGTGATAAAAAACTTGAAAAATTTGCTAAAATTATTTAAAAAATAAAGTTTATTAGCAAAGCCCTTCCAAAAGTTTGTAATTCGAACTTTATTTTCGCCATACAGCTGCATACGGGCAGTGAACTGATTATAATTTAAAAAAGTGTTCTCTGCAGGTGCAAATAAAAAAAGTGAGGTGATAAAAAGCTTTAAAAATATGTTGAGATTATGAAATATTAATTTTATACCGAATCATAACTTCCAATATTAAATTAAGTAACTGATGCAAGAGTCAGTTTTCAATTCACAATGATGAAGACTCAGCCGATCTAGTTCTGTAAGTAAAGAAGAGCCGAGCATGGTGAATCAAGAGTAACCTCACTCGCTGGTGGAAATCAACTCGAAAACAAACTTTTAAAAGTGCTGTACTTATGAAGATTACTTTTTTAATAATCCTTACAAATTTTCAAAGTTTTGTATCATTTCACTTTATTTATTTTGCACAAGGAAATCCGTTGATAGTTATCATCGATCGTCTCCCTGCAGCTGCATACTCAGACATACTATTATGATTATTTTTCACGGCTAAAACCTAAACGCACGCTGCTCGAGCGGAAATGTAAAAAGCAATTTTACGCACTCAAAATACGTCTTTTGCGTTCGTAAAATCAGCACTTTAGGGCACCAGTAATATAAAATTATTTGGAGATAAAACAGGGAGTATTAGAGCATTATTATTATTATTATTATTATTATTATTATTATTATTATTATTATTATTATTATTATTATTATTATTGAGTATTCAGACTCCGCCGGGACTTTGGAAACCTTCATTGGGCTATTCATGCTAAGAATACAGAATTTTCTCCGACGTTTTTTAAATCTTCTGAAACTTGTGCTGTAATTCTAGGTTCTAAGTCTCCCAAATTTTGAGGTCTAATAAAATTTTTTTCGCCCTTCCAACTTCGCCCCTTGTCTTCGGTTAGAAGAACGATAAATAGTATATTTCCCTTAGGCCAAATCGAACCCTCTTGGCCGCGAGAATAATATACTATTTGTGTCCTATACGAGCAAAATGGTTTTATATTAAAATGTTTAGTTTTCATAAAAAGTAATCATTCTTTTTCACTGTTCTCGATGCCATTCTAAAAATAATGAATCGATTTAAACTTAGTTGATTTCATTCAAAAGAGATAACAACCTATTTAAAAACGTCCAAAAAAAAAAACAATTTTCAATTTTTAGAATCCATAGAGCATCATGTCAATGCTAAGCACGCGTGGTTCACTGAACTCATAAAAGCTAGCAGAGGTAAGGGCATAACTAATCATTAAAAATCGAATTTTTCTTGCCAATTTCTAGGTAAAAGAACTATGAATGAAGTAACACCAAAATAGAAATAAACGATGAAAAAATTATCTATTTAAAAAAAAACTTGACGCTCCATTTATGTCCCGACTATTTTACCAAAGGGGTAGAGACAGCGCAGAGGCATCAATGGTGCGCCTATATGAATATACAAAATGATGTATATGGGTCAAAATAATACTTTTTAAAAAAACCGTCCGCACGAGGTTCACCGATTTTATTGCAATCTTTTTTGGCAAAAGTACTATTTAATAGAAGACTTTTGCCACAAACTAGAGGTCTCTATCTTATTTCTGCTTGGTGCTAGATTTTTTCAAAGATTGAAAAATGGCCTATTTTTAAGCTGTTTTAAGCAATTTTAAGGTATTTTTCGAAAAATTCTAACTTTTGATCAAAATGAGATAGAAACCTCTAGTTTGCGGCAAAATTTTGTTCAAAATAAGTTCTTTTTTGTAAAAATATTTTGACAACAAAGTTTGGTTATTTTTATAATAATACAGTCCTACACAGATATTGCTATTTTTGCTCATTTGCAGGTATCTTCAAACGACCGTAGCTTTTTCTAGGCTAAATTTTTGTGAATATTAAAAAATTGTTAAATTTTTTTTATGAAAAAACAAAAATTTGGCGACCCTGTACGATCCTCCGCTTCCAAGATACAGCTGTTTAAAGTTGTCAAAAAACACAAAAAACGCGTTTTTTACGATTTTCACACGCATTTTTGAAAGGTTTCGACCTTTTTTTTTCTCTCAAAAATATGTGGAATCTTCTCTTCATATGTTTCCAAACAAGCTCCCATAGTAATTGTAGTGCGGATTTGGGGTATTAGTTGATTCCAAAGCATACACTTTTGACACATTTTATGTGCTAAACTAGTGTTTTTTTAACAAAATACAGGCTACATTTAACTTTTTCGTTCATTATAGATGTTTTGAAATTATTTTTCGACTAAAAACTATTCAAATTCCAGCCAAAATTAGGTCACCTGCTTTGAAAAAATTGATAGTCAACGAAATATTGATCTCAATATCAAAATGATATACTACTTTTATTCAGTTTTTTAGTTTTTTGATTCGTTAAAAATCTATGTTCAAATATTGTAAATAATATACCACTTGTTTATTTATTTTTTTCTATTTTTGAAATTAAAAATAATTGATCATAGTTTATCAATTATTCTGATAAAACAATCATGGATTACTATTGCTTACTCTGAAAAATTGAGTCCAAATTAAAAATGTTATTTTTTGAATTCTATGAAGCATGCAACAATCTACCTATCTACATTCTACTTATAAGTATGTCCACTTATGAAAAAGAGAATGATGAATTCGATTAGAAAGTCGAGTCGATATATCGAATCGAAACTTGATCTTTGATTCTTGGAGCAAGAGCGCCGCCTTAAAGGCCTCTCAAAAGTGTGAACCAGCTGGACGCGCCAAATTCGAAATCTTCAGGCATGCCTGATTTGATTTTTTTTTTTTTTTTTTTTTTTTAATTAATAACGTGAGTAACGAAATTTAAATTTTTAATAGACAAATAAGCGGACAAGCTTACAACCCCATAACCCTAGGCGTAGTGAATAACAAATAATTAACTTTTGTAATAAACAAATAAGCCGATAAGCTACAACTCCAAAACACTGGGCGTACTTAGTAAAAATAATTTATTTTTTTTAATAAACAAATAAACCGATAAGCTACAACACCATAACCTAGCGCATGGCTGAAAAAAATGTTAATATTTTTAATAAACAAATAAGGTGATAAGTTACAACCCCATAGCCTTTGGCATGTCTAAAAAAGATGTTAATATTTTTAATAAACAAATAAGGCGATGAGCTACAACCCTATAACACTGGGCATAGTGAATGAGAAATAATTTAATTTTTTAATAAACAAATAAGCCGATTAGCTGCAACCCCATAACATTGGGCATGGCTCAAAATTTTTTTTTATCCATGTCCAAGGTTATGGGGTGGTAAACTTGTTTGCTTAGTATTTTATTTAAATATTCCCATATTTTATATTCGCTGCACCCAATGTTATGGGGTTGTAGCTCATCGGCTCATGTGTTTATTAAAAAAATTAATTATTTTTCATTCACTACGCCAACCGTCATGGGGTTGTAGCTTATCGCCTTGTTGGTTTATTAAAAATATTAACATTTTTTTCAGCCATGCCCAAGGTTATGGGGTTGTAGCTCATCGGCTTATTTGTTTATTAGAAAATTTAATTATTTTTCATTCACTCTGCCCAGTGTTATGGGATTGTAGCTCATCGCCTTACTTGTTTATTAAAAATATTAACATTTTTTTTAGCCATGCCCAAGGTGATGAGGTTGTAGCTCATCGCCTTATTTGTTTATTAAAAATATTAACATTTTTTAGCCATGCCCAAAGTTATGGGGTTGTAGCTTGTCGCCTTATTGGTTTATTAAAAATATTAACATTTTTTTCAGCCATGCCCAAAATTATGGGGTTGTAGCTTTTTGGCTTATTTGTTTATTAAAAAAAATTAATTATTTTTACTAAAGTTAATTATTTGTTATTCACTACGACTAGAGTTATGGGGTTGTAAGCTTGTCCGCTTATTTGGCTATTAAAAATTTCGTTACTCACTTTATTAATTAAAAAAAAAAAAAAAAAAAAAATCAAATCAGGCATGCCTGAAGATTTCAAATTTGGCGCGTCCAGCTGGTTCACACTTTTGAGAGGCCTTTAAGGCGGCGCTCTTGCTCCAAGAATCAAAGATCAAGTTTCGATTCGATATATCGACTCGACTTTCTAATCGAATCCATCATTCTCTTTTTCATAAGTGGACATACTTATAAGTAGAATGTAGATAGGTAGATTGTTGCATGCTTCATAGAATTCAAAAAATAACATTTTTAATTTGGACTCAATTTTTCAGAGTAAGCAATAGTAATCCATGATTGTTTTATCAGAATAATTGATAAACTATGATCAATTATTTTTAATTTCAAAAATAGAAAAAAATAAATAAACAAGTGGTATATTATTTACAATATTTGAACATAGATTTTTAACGAATCAAAAAACTAAAAAACTGAATAAAAGTAGTATATCATTTTGATATTGAGATCAATATTTCGTTGACTATCAATTTTTTCAAAGCAGGTGACCTAATTTTGGCTGGAATTTGAATAGTTTTTAATCGAAAAATAATTTCAAAACATCTATAATGAACGAAAAAGTTAAATGTAGCCTGTATTTTGTTAAAAAAACACTAGTTTAGCACATAAAATGTGTCAAAAGTGTATGCTTTGGAATCAACTAATACCCCAAATCCGCACTACAATTACTATGGGAGCTTGTTTGGAAACATATGAAGAGAAGATTCCACATATTTTTGAGAGAAAAAAAAAGGTCGAAACCTTTCAAAAATGCGTGTGAAAATCGTAAAAAACGCGTTTTTTGTGTTTTTTGACAACTTTAAACAGCTGTATCTTGGAAGCGGAGGATCGTACAGGGTCGCCAAATTTTTGTTTTTTCATAAAAAAAATTTAACAATTTTTTAATATTCACAAAAATTTAGCCTAGAAAAAGCTACGGTCGTTTGAAGATACCTGCAAATGAGCAAAAATAGCAATATCTGTGTAGGACTGTATTATTATAAAAATAACCAAACTTTGTTGTCAAAATATTTTTACAAAAAAGAACTTATTTTGAACAAAATTTTGCCGCAAACTAGAGGTTTCTATCTCATTTTGATCAAAAGTTAGAATTTTTCGAAAAATACCTTAAAATTGCTTAAAACAGCTTAAAAATAGGCCATTTTTCAATCTTTGAAAAAATCTAGCACCAAGCAGAAATAAGATAGAGACCTCTAGTTTGTGGCAAAAGTCTTCTATTAAATAGTTCTTTTGCCAAAAAAGATTGCAATAAAATCGGTGAACCTCGTGCGGACGGTTTTTTAAAAAAGTATTATTTTGACCCATATACAGAAAGCCAAAGATCTAGTACAACTATTTGTTTTAATTTTTTTAATTTTTATCATATTAAGTTGCGAACTATTTATAAACTGCACTCACGTATAAAGCGTACACAAAATAGAAAGAAATAGTAAAATAATACTAGATGAATTCAAATTGATTATTCGGTCTTTATAAAAAAAAAAAAAAAAAAAAATGCTTTAGAAAATACATCTTAGAAAAACTTATTATTTAAGTGATTTTTGTACTTACTTAGCTCTATAAATTTATGAAAAATAGTCAAAAATACAAAAAAATGAATTTTATTTTCTCATATAATCAAATTAAAAACTATTTTCAATACTTTTTAAATCATATATTACTCATAAACTATTAATTAAATTGTTACGACAATAAAACGCATTGAACACAATAAAAACACACCTAGCTTGGTCTAGCTATCTTAAGGTTTGATTCTTAGACTTCCAAAATTTATTGGAAAATAATTTTTTTATGAAACTCAAACACATAATTTGAAAGTTAAACTCTTGAACTTTTTATAGGTCGCAGTCATGAAATTGTATTATTTTTTTTCATTATTAATTTAATGAGTGTTTGAAATAACTTTTCAGTGCTCCGACCGGGAAACACTACAGACAGTAGCACTTCCCGGACCCGTCGTATGGAGAAAACATTTCACACGACACTGGAAAAGAATTAGCAAACCTCTAGCAAACCCTTAACATCCTCGCCCTCGGCTCGGGCGTCAATTTGGGTTTGCTAGGGCTTGCTAATACTTTCCAGTGCCCGATGTAAAATATACTATTTTTGATTCACGATAGTACAAAAAAAGTTGCAATTCAATTAACAAGCAAAAATCTTTTTCGTTGTGTACATAAACATTAAAAACAATAATTCCTAAATTATCTTTCTTTTTCAGTTTTTGTCCTGACTTCGTATTTTTTCTTTTTTTTCTCTTCAGCTATTGCACTCAACCGGCTTTTAAAAGCTTTTCATCTTTACATATGAGCTTTTTATCATCACACTCACTGACAAGTTGCTATCTCATGAGAAAAAAATAATAATAATAAATAAAAAAAAAGAGAGAAGAATGAAGAGACTACAAAAGAGGAAAGGTTGCGTGTCACGTTCTTACATTCCCTGTCTCCAGCCAAGCTTACAAACTTTTTTTTTCTTTTTATCGTCCCTACCCACACTGTGACTCTGATAGTGAAAGCTCCCCTCGCGTGTCTTTCTTTGGTCGTTCTTTTTAGCTTCTGCTCTTACTTGCATGAGTCGCGCCATAGCTCACGTGCAAGTTTGAGTGACCTATCACGTTGAAAGAGCCTAGTAATTGTTCGTTAAATATTTTAGTACTATCTTAAGATTATAAAAATGCCTTAGTTAATCACTTTTTGAGTTTGTGTGCATGTACTCTGTGAAACCTATCTCAACAGAAAGAGAGACTGTAAGGTGTTTAGATATATATCTTATATTGGTACAGTGGGCATTATTCGGCCGAAGGCCCACTGTACCAACCACGTGGAAAATTCTTAGAGTAATAATACACCATCTTTATGCACACGTCTTTATGCGCAATCCACCCACGTATTAAAAAAGAACCAAAAAAACCCATCTTTTTTTTTCCAAAATAACCCAACAATAAAAAAATATTCTAGTTTTTTGCGGTCCAACCAACATGACCCATCACCCATTTCCTGGACATTGGTGTTACCTGGAACTCGAGTTTTTTGATTTTGAAATGTCATGGCACTATCCTGACCCGTCATGATAATACCGAAATGTCCGAATAGTGCCAGGTGTATATATGAAATGTTAGGATAATGCCCACCGTAAATATATATCTTATACATATATATAGAAAGAGAGGGAGATTGATAAGTTTATTAAATGTACATTATGTTGTACAAAATTAGTAAATTAATTTATTCATTGTTTACAACAGATAGTAACAATAATCAGTAAAATGAGATAACAGTATGATATCAGAAATAATGTGGGGGGACGAGGGGCCACATAAACATATGGAATTATTATGAATTTTTCAGTCAATGTTCCAATAAAAGTAAAAATAGAAGTAGATAGTAAGAAGCCTTAGAAATTAATTTCTATAATCAGTTTGAGCTAAAATAATACTATTTTTTTATATAAAATCAAACAAGTACGGTATTTTTTGAGGGGCACAAGTAGTTTTTCGGGGGCATCAGGAGCTTGCATGTAAGGCACCAGTGGCCTCGTGTTTGGCGTGAAAAAAAAAGTAAAATTTAATCACTGTCGGGAAGGCAGAATTTTTTTGAGGTTACAATTTCGATCAGCTGTTGAAAAAATCGACCCATTTTCGTGATTTCTAAGGCCACTGGTGCCCCCGAGCCAAAGCTGGGGCCAGAGTGGCCGATCCCGGCCCAGGTGGTACCGCGAAATTTAAAAATCTTCTGGCACAGATCAGGCAAACAAAAAACTCAATAACGCTGGGCGCCCAGCTTTTTTTATAAACTAATAATTCAATAAATAAAATTCCCCCTGGTTTTACAACCCAATAACGCTGGGGGTACGAGTTTTTGATAAATAAAAAATTAATAAACAAATTATCCCCCAAGCTATACAACCCAATAACGCTAGGTGTCCGAGTTTTTTATAATTAAAAAAAAAAAAATAAACAAATTATACCCCCAAGTTAAACAACCCAATAACGCTGGGAGTCCGAGTTTTTAATAATTAAAAATATTAATAAACAAATTATTCCCCCAGTTATACAACCCAATAACGCTGGGCGTCCTGGTTTTTTATGAATAAAAAAACTAATAAACAAATTATCCCCCAAGCTAAACAACCCAATATCGCTGGGCGTATAAGTTTTTTATAAAAAAAAGAATTAATAAACAAATTAACCCCCAAACTATACAACCCAATAACGCTGAGAATTCTAGTTTTTTTATCGATAAAAAAACTAATTATAAGATTATCCCCCAAGCTATAATACCCATTAACGCTGGGCGTCCAAGTTTTTTATAAACAAAAAAATTAATAAACAAATTATCCCCCAAGCTATACAACCCAACACACGCTGGGCATATAAGTTTTTTATAAACAAAAAAATTAATAAACAAATTATCCCTCAAACTATACAACCGGATAACGCTGGGAATTCTAAGTTTTTTATCGATAAAAAGACTAATTATAAGATTATCCCCCAAGCTATACAACCCATTAACGCTGGGTGTCCGAGTTTTTTATAAACAAAAAAATTAATAAACAAATTATTCCCCAAGCTATACAACCCAATAACGCTGGGGATTCTAGTTTTTTTATCGATAAAAAAACGAATCATAAGATTATCCCCCAAGCTATACAACCCAATAACGCTGGGCGTCCGAGTTTTTTATAAGCAAAAAAATTAATAAACAATAAACCCCTTCGCAGTAAAAATAAATAACGCTGGGCATCCTAATTTTTTTATGAATAAAAAAACTAATAAACAAATTATCCCCCAAACTATACATCCCAATAACGCTGGGCATCCAAGTTTTTATAAACAAAAAAATTTATAAACAATTAATCCCTTAACTGTAAAACCCAATAACGCTGGGCATCCTAATATTTTTATCATTATAAAAATTAATAAACAAATTATCCCCCAAGTTAAACAACCCAATATGCTGGGCGTCTGGGTTTTTTATGAGCAAAAAAATTAATAAACAATTAACCTCCGAACTCAACAACCCAATAACGCTGGCCGCTCTGGTTGTTTTATAAATAAAAAAATTAATTAAAAAACTATGCCCCAAGCTATAAAACTCAATAACGCTGGGCGTCCTGGTTTTGTTATCAATAAAAAAACTAATAAACAAATTAACCCCCAAATTATACATCCTAATAACGCTGGGCATTCAAGTTTTTCATAAACAAAAAAATTAGTAAACAATAAACCCCTTAGCTGTAAAACCCAATAACGCTGGGCATCCTAATTTTTTTATCAATATAAAAATTAATAAACAAATTATCCCCCAAGTTAAACAACCCAATAACGCTGGGTGTCTGAGTTTTTTATAATTAAAAAAATTAATAAACAATTAACCTCCGAACTCAACAACCCAATAACGCTGGGCGCTCTGGTTGTTTTATAAATAAAAAAATTAATTAAAAAACTATGCCCCAAGCTATAAAACTCAATAACGCTGGGCGTCCTGGTTTTGTTATCAAAAAAAAAAATTATAAACAAATTATCCCCCAAACTATACTACCCAATAATGCTGAGCATTCAAGTTTTTTATAAACAAAAAAAATAGTAAACAATTAACCCCTTAGCTGTAAAACCCAATAACACTGGGCTTCCGAGTTATTTATAATTAAAAAAATTAATAAACAAATTATTCCCCCAGTTATACAACCCAATAACGCTGGGCGTCCTGGTTTTTTATGAATAAAAAAACTAACAAACAAATTATCACTCAAGTTAAACAACCCAATGCCTAAAAAAATTAATAAACAAATTAACCCCTAAACTGTACAACCGAATAACGCTGGGCATTCCAGTTTTTTTAACGATAAAAAAATTAATTAAAAAATTATCCCCCAAGCTATACAACCCAATACATGCTGGGGGTCCTGGTTTTGTTATCAATAAAAAAACTAATAAACAAATTAACCCTCAAACTATACATCCAAATAACGCTGGGAATACAAGTTTTTCATAAACAAAAAAATTAGTAAACAATAAACCCCTTAACTGTAAAACCCAATAACGCTGGGCATCCTAATATTTTTATCAATATAAAAATTAATAAACAAATTATCCCCCAAGTTAAACAACCCAATAACGCTGGGCGTCTGAGTTTTTTATAATTAAAAAAATTAATAAACAATGAACCTCCGAACTCAACAACCCAATAACGCTGGGCGTCTGTTTTTTTGTTGTTGTCAACGGTATTTTAATCCTGGACATATCAACTGCAGTTTTTCTGAATATTGAAGATAAGTGCCTCGTGATAGTTTATTAAATCATTTATTTGGTTATAAGAGCCCCAAATTTTTCACTTGGTTTAACGATTAAGCCTGTTCATTTATTGAATTGTTAAAATAATTTTTAAAAGTCCCGTACTCCCAAAGTGATTGGCTTGTAAAGCTTGAGGGATAATTTGTTAATTAGTTTTTTTGTTTATAAAAAAATTAGGATGCCCAGTGTTATTTATTTTTACTGCGAAGGGGTTTATTGTTTAATAATTTTTTTGTTTATAAAAAACTCGGACTCCCAGCGTTATTGGGTTGTTTAACTTGGTAGATAATTTGTTTATTAGTTTTTTTAATTATAAAAAGCTCGGACGCCCAGCGTTATTGGGTTGTATAGTTTAGGGGATAATTTATTTTATGAGTTTTTTTATTGATAGAAAAACCAGGACGCCCAGCGTTATTGGGTCTTACAGCTAAGGGGTTAATTGTTTATTACTTTTTTTGTTTATAAAAAACTCGGATGCCCAGCGTTATTGGGTTGTAAAGCTTGAGGGGTAATTTGTTTATTAATTTTTTTAATTACAAACAACTCGGACGCCCAGCGTTATTGGGTTGTAAAGCTTGAGGGGTAATATGTTTATTGATTTTTTTAATTACAAACAACTCGGACGCCCAGCGTTATTGGGTTGTATAGCTTGGGGGATAATCTTATAATTAGTTTTTTTATCGATAAAAAAACTAGAATGCCCAGCGTTATTAAGTTGTATAGTTTGGGGGTTAATTTGTTTATTAATTTTTTTGTTTATAAAAAACTTGTACGCCCAGCGTGTATTGGGTTGTATAGCTTGGGGGATAATTTGTTTATTAATTTTATTGTTTATAAAAAACTCGGACGCCCAGCGTTAATGGGTAGTATAGCTTGCAGGATAATCTTATAATTAGTTTTTTTATCGATAAAAAAACTAGAATGCCCAGCGTTATCCGGTTGTATAGTTTGGGGGTTGATTTGTTTATTAATTCTTTTGTTTATAAAAAACTCGGACGCCCAGTGATATTGGGTTGTTTAACTTAGGGGTTGATTTGTTTATTAATTTTTTTAATTATAAAAAACTCGGACGCCCAGCGTTATTGGGTTGTAAAGTTTGGGGGATAATTTGTTTATTAGTTTTTTTATTGATGAAAAACCAGGACGCCCAGCGTGTTTTGGGTTGTATAGCTTGGGGGATAATTCGTTTATTAGTTTTTTTATTCATAAAAAACTCGGATGCCCAGCGTTATTGGGTTGTTTAACTTGGGAGATAATTTGTTTATTAATTTTTTTTATTATGAAAACTCGGACGCCCAGCGTTATTGGGTTGCATAATTTGGAGGATAATTTGTGTATTCATTTCCATATTGATAAAAAAATTAGGATCCCCAGCGTTATTGGGTTTTACAGGTAAGGAGTTAATTGTTTACTCATTTTATTGTTTATTAAAAACTCGGATGCCCAGCGTGTAATTGGGTTGTATAGCTTGGGGGATAATTTGTTTATTAATTTTTTTAATTATAAAACACTCGGACGCCCAGCGTTATTGGGTGGCATAGCTTGGGGGATAATCTTATAATGAGTTTTTTTATCGTTTAAAAAACTGGAATGCCCAGCGTTATTGGGTTGTATAGTTTGGGGGTTAATTTGTTCATTAATTTTTTTGTTTATCTAAAACCTATACGCTCAGCGATATTGGCTTGTTTAACTTGAGGGATAATTTGTTTGTTGATTGTTTTTTCGATAAAAAAACGAGGTTGCCCATTGTTTTTGGTTGTATAGTTTGGGGAACAAATTGCTTATTAAATTTTTTGTTTATAAAAAACTCGGACGCCCAGTGAAATTAGGTTGTTTAGCCTGGTGAATAATTTGTTTATTAGTTTTTTTATTCATAAAAAACCAGGATGCCCAGCGTTATTGAGTTGCATAACTGGGAGAATAATTTGTTTATTAATTTTTTTAATTATAACAAACTCGGACGCCCAGAGTTATTGGGTTTTTTAACTTGGGGGATTATTTGTTTAATAATTTTTTTATTGATAAAAATATTAGGATTTATAAAAAGCTCGGACGCCCAGCTTTATTGGGTTGTTTAACTTGGGGGACAATTTGTTTATTAATTTTTATATTTATAAAATAACCAGAACGCTCAGCGTTAATAGGTTGTTGAGTTCGGAGGTTAATTGTTTATTAATTATTTTATTTATAAAAAACTCAGACGCCCAGCGTTATTGGGTTGTTTAACTTGGGGAATAATTTGTTTATTAATTTTTATATCGATAAAAATATTAGGATGCCCAGCGTTATTGGGTTTTACAGTTAAGGGGTTAATTGTTTATTAATTTTTTTGTTTATCAAAAACTTGGATGCCCAGCGTTATTGGGATGTATAGTTTGGGCGATAATTTGTTTATTAGTTTTTTTATTCATCAAAAAGTTAGGATGCCCAGCGTTATTTATTTTTACTGCGAAGGAGTTTATTGTTTATTAATTTTTTTGCTTATCAAAAACTCGGATGCTCAGCGTTATTGAGTTTTATAGCTTGGGGCATAGTTTTTTAATTAATTTTTTTATTTATAAAACAACCAGAGCGCCCAGCGTTATTGGGTTGTATAGTTTAGGGGATAATTTGTTTATTAATTTTTTTGTTTATAAAAAACTTATATACCCAGCGTGTATTGGGTTGTAAAGCTTGAGGGGTAATTTGTTTATTAATTTTTTTAATGACAAACAACTCGGACGCCCAGCGTTATTGGGTTGTATTGCTTGGGGGATAATTTGTTTATTAATTTTTTATTTATTAAAAACTCGTACCCCCAGCGTTATTGGGTTGTAAAACTAGGGGGGATTTTATTTATTGAATTATTAGTTTATAAATAAAGCTGGGCGCCCAGCGTTATTGAGTTTTTTGTTTGCCTGATCTGTGCCGGAAGATTTTCAAATTTCGCGGTACCACCTGGGCCGGGATCGGCCACTCTGGCTTTCTGGGACATTCCATTCCAGCTAAAATTAATCACGTTTCGGAGCAGAAAACGACCCCACTTCAAATTTGATACATGTTTTGGGTGGTACAAAGTAAGTATTTTGGCAGAATATGAGGTGTTTATCTTTAACCCCCTCGTCGTTACAGCCCTTGGAGTGTTTTAGAGGTGTAAATTTTCAAAAAATCATAACTCGAGAACGGTTTATCGGATCGGGACGATTTTTAAACGATTAACAATCAAAAACTCACAGTTTTTAACCTAAAACTTTGGATTAAAAAAGTGAGCATAAAAATTTAAATTTGGAAAATTTTCCAGCGAAGAAGTTTTTTATTAGGCTCTAAAGAAGCTTTCTGGGAAGTTTCAAAGCTATGTTCTAAATAGGTAAAATTTGACGACATTTTTAAAAAAGCGGATGGCTCTGCTTGAGCCGACAGCAGGTGGGAGGTGCGCAGCGTGTCAGGTCTATTCTATGAAGAATAGATAGAATAGATCTATCTTATTAATAAAAAACAAAACAAACGTTTAGTTTTTGTGAACTACACAAACTTTATTCATATGACAGCTGTTTCAACGTCTTAGCGTCTTCATCAGATTAAATACAAACTGTAACTTAAATGTAGGTTTACAAACGTTTATATAGTATAATTTTGTGGGTGTGGTAAGATCATTCTTCCAATAATACTTCTAATAATGTAAACATAAGAACTTGTAATCAAAACAGATTAAGTAAAGGTGAGTTATTTAGATCTAGCTGATTATTTAATAAACATCCTGAGTTTTTTAATCTATTAATTTCAAGAGACTCTAAAGCATTAAGTAAGCTTCCTTTCTGGCAAATATGCAATACTTCATATTCACCATCAAAAACATGGCTTTCCTCATTAAGGTGTTTCGCGTAATTCGAATTGTCTCCCCTAATATTAAATTCATACAAATGTTCTCTAATTCTCTTTTCAAATTTACGCCCCGTTTGTCCTACGTAAACTTTATTACAACTACCACAATTTAATTTATAAACACCAGATTTTGAATCAAATTTATTTATTCTATTAAGGTTTTTATTGTTTTTAACAAATGAACTCAGTTTTTTATCTGTTCTAAAAGACAAAAAGATATTCGGATTTAATTTTTTAATAATATCATAAATTACAGATGAGTATTGACCCATAAAAGTAAATGAAAAATAAAATCTTTTTTCTTGATCAGAATAAGGATAAATAATCCTAATCGCCATCCTTTCATTCTTATTTTTTAATAATCTATCAATTAATTCTAATGAGTAACCGTTATTGATTGCTAATTGTTTAATTATATTCAGTTCTTTCGTATAATTCTCACACGGCATTGGGATTGACAATAATCTATGTATATAACAATTAAAAGATGCCATTTTTTGTGTATGAGGATGACAAGAATTATAATGTATAACTGTATCAGTCTGAGTAGGTTTATGAAATATTCCTAATATCAGGTCACTCTCAAAAGAATTAATTTTTCTTTTTGTTATACTAAGATCAAGAAAATTTAAAGAGTTTTCAATCTCTTTTTCTAATGTAAATTTTATGTTTTTATGGATCTTGTTAATATTATTAAAAAATACATCTAGTTGCCTTTTAGAACCTGTAAAACAAGCAAAAATGTCATCTACGTATCTAAACCAGAATTTAAATTTATCAAAAAATTCAATGTTACTTATTTTAGATTCTAGGTCATCCATAAATATTTCAGATAAAATAGGGCTTAAAGGGCTCCCCATTATCAAACCGTCTTTACTAACAAACAACTTTTGATCAAATTCAAAATAATTCTGACTTAAAACTGTATCTAGTAATTGCATGATATCTTTAATAATTAATGGGTTAATTCTTTTCCCAAATAATAATCTTTCTATCAATTCTTTAACTTCAAGAGGATCAATATTAGGAAACAAATTAACTACATCAAAAGAGAGTAAAATGGAGTTATTAGGGATTTTAATAGTTGATATCTTTTTTGATAATTCTATTGAGTTTTTAATACTAAATTTAGATTTGAAATTTAAATATTTATTCAAAATTGAGATAATCATTTTATAATTTATATGATGGTGAGTTTATAAAAGAAACTATTGGTCTTATTGGATTATTCTGTTTATGCAGCTTAATAAGTGAATAAAGTCTAGGAACTTGAGGGTTCATACAAACAAGTCTCAAACATTCTTCCTCCGAAAAAAGTATACTATTCTTTAGAGTCTCTTTTACATCTGACTGAAATTTCGTAGTTAAATCAAAACCAATTTGTGTAAATTTAGTTGGGTTCAGGAATTCCATGGTTTTTTCAACATAATCCATTCTATTAATAGCAATTATAGTATTTCCTTTATCTGCCTTTGTCAATATAATATCATTATTTTTAATTTTTTTAACAATTGAATCAATTATGAATTTATTTTTCTTTAGAATATTATAATTATTTTCTAAACTAGTTTTCTTACTATAATTCAAAAAATTTTTGATTTCATATTTCTTTCCAATAGTATTAATATTAAATATATTTGAAATTCTATTTAAAATTATTTCTGACTCAACTCCTAACCTTTCAAAATCTTTTTCTCTCTTAGGCAAATATAAGTTATAATTAAAACCTTTGTTTAACAAGTTAATTTCTCTGAGATTAAATTCGATATCAGTAAAGTTCTTAAATTTATCCTAAAAAACATGATCAGATATTTGTCTAGGATTGTTATTTACTCTATCTTTATCTTTAATTAATTTGCATAATTTTCTATTTTGGTTAATGTACTTTCTATGAATAATATTATTGATTGACTCTCTAGTGTTATGATCAATAATTTCAAACTCTAATCTGTGAAGTCTTAGATTCAATTCAGATTGTATAAAATATAAGTAATTGTTACAAATATCACGCTTACTGTACATAATTTTTCTTTCAGACTTAATCCAACTTTTTAAACCAATCTTGATAGCTCTTCTTGCCGGTTCACTATTGTTTCCAGTTTTTAAATTCATGTAATTCGGAACAACTTCATTTTTAATACAGATGTTAAAAAACCATATATTTTGAGTAAATTTTCTACACTTTAGTAGAAGTTTGAAATATAAATAACACAGTAGGCTTGTGTCAGCCTCTTTTAAATATTTTAATGTGTTTTGTGATACTTGATGTAGATCCATATGAATAAAGTTTGTGTAGTTCACAAAAACTAAACATTTGTTTTGTTTTTTATTAATAAGTTATTATTATGGATCTACATCAAGTATCACAAAATACATTAAAATATTAAAATAGATCTATCTATTCTTCATAGTCTATTCTACGGCTGCAGCCCTTGCGCGTTTTACGCACTTGGCAAGGCGTAGACTACGTGCTCAAACTCCGCATGTTCTACGGCTCTACGCTCGAAAATGAGTGCGTGCCCTACGAATTTTTTTTTTTTTTCGGTGTAGTTGAGTATATTATTTTTCCGCACGACGGCGCCGGGAAGCGCTACTGACTGTAGCGGCAGTAGCTGGGAAGTAGCTCCCAGCCGGAGTACGGAAAACTTATTAATTTCTCTTTGTTGCTGTTTGATGATACAGAAATAAAATTCGGCTGGCTGAGGCAGCTGCAAGCATCTGCGCTTAAACCTCGCATCGACTTATTGAGATCTTGAAGTCAAACTCGAGCTCGAAGCGATCCGATTCGACAGTACTGAATACGGAAATCCAAAAATGATGAAGTTGACTTAACTGTGAAGAGATACAGGATCATGAAAAAAATAAATGCTCTTAACTTTCTAATGCAGCAACAGTTTGGAACAAATTTTTTTTATTATGCCCTCAGAGTATTGGCTATTCACAAAACATGTTATTTAAAAAAAAACAATCGTTTATTATATCTGAGGAGCTTGAGAAAAAGATTTAAACATTTTAAATTTCACAACTTAAGGAGGCTCATGCGACTTTGGCTTAAAAACATATATTCATTTAAGAATAGTAATATATGTTCTTTATTAGTTACAAAATCGATTCATGTTGCCGGCCGTTTTTAAAAGTTATTGTGAATTGAAATAATTGTCAGTAAGCACGTGCTCTTATGGGATCATATGATTAATTTAAGATTTCTCTGAGATAAAAAGACTGTAAATTTTGGTAAAATCAGTAATGATGGATTATTTTTCAACGTTAAAGATGATATAAAAAAAAATAGGGGTAGCCGACCTAATTTTGAAGGAAAAAAATGGTAAAGCTAAAAATCGGCTCAGTCTCACCTCAATGAGACATTAAAAAATTTCACAAACATGAGTTTGATTGCTCACTTTTACATTTAAAAAATTGATTTATAATATTGGTTACAGTAATTATATAAAATTAAGTTAAAAAATAGTGATGCCCCTTTAGCACCTCCCGATTGATACGGCACCAAACGCAGGAGCCACCTTAAGGTGGTTTTCTACCAGAGCTAGTCAAGTTCAAGACTAAAAAAAAATTATCACTCCAAATTACTAACAATTGGTTATTAAAATTTATTTTTTAACTTTTTATGGCTTCTGAAATTATTTTCTACCAAAAAAACATTGACAATCACAACAAAACATTTTTTTAAACTTTTAACCTCACCTTTGAATACCGCAGTTTTGGAGGTTATTCACGTGAAAATTATTTTTGTAAAATTATTGCAAAATTCCTAGAAGGTCAATTTTTTGCAGTTTCAAGAAATGAATTCTTCGATAGTGAAACTATATGTATGTAGTTTTTCTAAAGGATCTCTATTGTAAGAAGACAAATATCAATAATTTATTACACTTTTTCAGCGTAGCGGCCATACGCGTAATGAAAAAAATTCAATCTTTAACTTGCTGTAACTTTTAAACTATATGGTCAATTTTGATCAGACTTCGTAGAAATGTTTATTAATATTTAATAAACATTTCCAGAAAGTTTGAGCTGATTCTCTATTGTCATGCATTTGGTAGAAAACCACCTTAACATGGATTCTTATGGAAAATCTACAATAACTTAGTTCCTACACTGGGAAAAATGTGATCCGTAATCGAGTCACCCGTAGCGCCGTAATGGAATCGACAAGGTGGATCGTTTCTTCTCCACGGTGCAACAAATATGGCGCACGGTGTTGAAAATTTGCACCACTACGTAGTACCAAATACCAAATCGCAGCCGATCGCAGCGCGTGCGTCAAATTCGGCTCACATATGAAGCAGTTACTGAGCGCGGCGTAGAGACATAACCTCTTCATTTTTGAGCCGTAACTCGAGCACATTTTTCCCAGTGAAGCCCACATCTTTTAACGTAACTTTGCACAAAAATCAAAATAACTCAGACTTTTGTTATGCTTCTTTTAAAACAATCTAAAAGAGTCTGTAACGATTATTGTAAAGAATCTGTAACAATTATTATAAATGAATGAATTTTGATTCTTTTATAAGTGACTTCTCATTGGCCTCTGATCTTAAGCTTTGTCTTTTTTTTTTTTTTTTTTTTTCTTTGTACAACATAATGTACAATAAATAAATAAATCAAATCAAAATCTCTATCTCTCTCTTTTTTGTACAACATAATGTACAATTGATAAATAAATCAAAATCAATTCAAATTAAATCAAATCTCTCTCTTGCGTCCACCGAGGGGAGTAAATCTGGATGTGCTAATAGTACCCAGCTGAAAAAATCCATATGGAAATCTATGCAAGACCCCATACGGAAATCCATAACAGAATCCATATGGAATTCCGTATGGAATATTGAAACAGATTTCCGTATGGATTTCCATATGGATTTTTAAAAGCAAAGAATTTTTTTTTTAATAATTTTTTTTTCCAAATGTTTAATTTTAAATATTTAATAATAATTAAAAAAAAAATTGGTTTGCATAATTATTTTTATGCCTTTTTCCAAAATAATATTTATACATATCTTTTCTCTTTATCGAATTTTTTTTTTTTTTTTTTAATTCAATTATTTATATTTTGATTTTATTCTCATCGGTAAAAATTAATATTTTACAAACTTCATATTTTATTTTGATTATTGATAGTTATTGATACTTACATAATTTAATATTTGAAGTCACGCGTTTTTCATTGTTTTTGTTTCGTTATCTCAAAAGTTAATACCGCTTGCTATATTTTTCTTTGTTCCTCACGATTCCTAACATCTTGCTCTATCAGAAAAATTATTTTAAAAAGATATTCTAAGAAAATTGAATATGCAATTCAAAAAAAACCTTCAAATTTTTACGAATTTTTATGCTTTTTATGCTATAACAACAACTTTATTATTTTTAAAACAGTAAACAACAAGGTCACAGTTATAAACAATAAGTTAAACATCAAAACTTAACTTGTTTCTGCCCTCTGGTTGGCTTGCAACCTGCACGAACTCTATCATTGTGAACCTTTCTCCTGTTCTCGGCCATCACTGCTGCTGCTGATCACTTGCGACCATGTGTTGGCCGTTTTTTTTTTTTTTTTTTTTTTTTTTTTTTTAAGTCAAAGAAGAAAGGAACTGTATAAATATGGAAAATTTGTCTAAATTATAAATTGATACTCAATTTATTTAAGTTAAAAATTTGAGATTGTTATTTCTTTGTGCTTTCTTGATTGCACAGATCTATGCTCATCGGAGGTTTTAGTGTACCTGACTTTGGACATAACAAAAATGGATTTCAAATTTTTTATGAGTTAATATTAAAACAATGTTAATATTAACAATATTTACATTAAAAGAAAAAATTATAAAAACTTTTTCATTAAAAATATATAAAATTTTAAGATAATAGCGAACTAGTGGTAACATGTTTTTTTCTAATTCGAAAAATTTTAGGTACACGAATATTTGGTTCAGTTCGCCATAAATTGAAAAATAAATTCTTTATTGTTGAACTTATTGTTTATAACTGTAACCTTGTTGTTTACTGCTTTAAAAATAATAAAGTTTTTGTTATTTTTTTTTTTTTAATTTACTGAACGTTAACAGCACATGCGTACGCATGTGAGTACACATCATATATTTTCACTAGGGCCATGCAATTAGTTGAAACTTCCGAGCTAAATATCTCAAAAATTAGCCCCGGTTGGGGTATAATATGTAAAATACCAACGTGTAGGGGACACAAAAAACTAGCTCTGTGCAAAATTAGAAAAATTTTGTAAGAAACACGGGGAGCAACCTTAAGGCTACATTTTTTAAAATCAAAATGAAAAGAATTGAATAAAAAAAAAAAAATTTGGATAAAGAGAAAAAATATATAAAAATATTATTTTGGAAAAAAACATAAAAATAATTATCCCAAACAAATTTTTTTAGTTATTATTAAATAACAAATTTAGGGCCGAAAACATTGCTATCACTGACTTTACAAACGTTTGGTGTAAAAAGTATAATACCTGAATAACTTAGATTAGATTCTTAAACTTTCTATTTATTATTTAAAAATTACGCTACGATGCTTTATTAATGATCAATTTAAATTTAAAAATCAGGTTCTCAAATGGGGCGTGCGGAGCTGGGACATTCCAGCTAAAATCAATCACGTTTCGGAGCAGAAAACGTTTTCAAATTTGGTACATGTTTTGGGTGGTCCAAAGTAAGTATTTTGGCAGAATATGAGGTGTTTATCTTTAATTCGCTCGTAGTTACAGCCCTTGGAGTGTTTTAGGGGTGTAAATTTTCAAAAAATAATAACTCGAGAACGGTTTATTGGATCGGGACGATTTTTTTTTTTAATACGCGTTTTGACTTTTGGTTTCAAGTAAAAATTATAAATTTTATGAAAAGTTTAAAAAAATGCAAATTAGTTGCATTTAAAGATGGAAAAACTGCTCCGCTGTTTCGGCGATTTACTCAATTAGGTACACATGCGAATAAAAAATTCATTGTACAAGAATGGTTAAGTAAGCTTAATGAATATTATTATTTTTGATTAAACAATCGATATAAGATATAAGAAACGAGTAAAGAATATTAAAAAATTTTTAATTGTTACTAAATATACATTTTTTTTTTTTTTACAAAGTATTTTCAACAGAAGCTTCAACTTTTTTTTTTTTTTTTTACAAAGTATTTTCAACAGAAGCTTCAACATTTTTTTTTTTTTTTTTATCACACATTTTATTTCATATTTTTGTGACTCTGAAGTCTTTCGAACAATATAATGTTCTTAACATCATCTTTTGACACCGGTATGAAAGAATGATATCCTAGAGTTCCTGTAACTGTTTCTGCTTTCTCCAAAGTATTGAATAATTTTTCATGTGAGGCTTTATAGTCGTCTGCGGAAAAATAAGCAAATGTAGTATTTTTCATTGTAACTGAAGCCCAATCGTAAAGTTTTTTTGCATTGCTTATATCAGCATCTAATAGACTTGCTCTCTTTACCAGTCGCTTAACTGTACCACCAATGCCATCGCAGGCATTTTTGCCGTGCGAGGTGGCGAAAAAGTGCTACTCTGCTTCTATTTTATAGTTTTCATAATGTCATAGTAGATTATAAAAATTATATTTATTTTTGTACTGGGATCCAGCACCGTCTGACACATAAATTATTTTAGAAATTCGGTTATTATAATTACTTTTAACAAAATCGATGAGTTTATCTTGAAACATAGCTATAGAATAAATGTCATGGTCTTTACTATTTTCTGAAACTGCAACAAAACTTTGCTCCTGCAACTTGTTGTTTTCTTTGGTGTAAATCGCAAATGGATGAATAGTTACCTGTGTCTCGCCCCAGTAGTGTCCTTGAATAGAGTTTTGCGTTATGCAGGTGTAATTTTCTGCAAAATCCATTACTACGAGGGATTCGGTATCTAGTAAATTCTGTTTGCGAGTTTTGACATAATCTCCTTGTCTTTTTGCAACATAATGGTGAACCAAGAATTTATCTAAAAACTGTTTTTTTAGTAAATCTAAAAATTCGATTGCAGTATATTCATTGGTTTCATAATCCCATGTTTGATTTTTAACCCACTGCTTTGCTGAAATTTTCTGAACTTTATTTTTTTCTAATAAAATTTTTAGTTTTTCATAAAAACCGTTAAACCCAGGGCACTTAGAAAATTTTTCGTAATAACAGTCTTCATTTGGTTCATTGCACAGCATAGTTCTTAGTATATCTTTGTATGAAACAAGTTGCTCTTCATCGTCAGAAAGTAACTTATCCAACTTTGCTCCTTCTAGTAAAAGTTTCATGTTTTGATGGTACATACACACACAAACATTATGTGCTTCATCTTTGCTATCGATTAAAATACAATGTTCTGGGCGTAACTCACAAAATTTAGAAAAGCCTATCTTTTCATTCAGATGTAGATCTTAAAGATAGCAAAAGTTTCTTTTAAATTATTTAAAAGTAAACATTTTTGAAGTTTAATTTTAGTGTTTCCATTTTTTACAACTTTAAAATCTTTTTGACCAGGACACATTCGGCTATTATCTAAATATACATCAATAACCTTTAGTTTTAATTCTTCTGAAACAGCAGTTTTCCTGATGGTCTTCAGAGGTACGGCTAATAAGCCGTTTTTTTCATGTAATTTTTTCCCTTCTGTTGCCATATGAAATGAACACCCAATCACAGTCTCAATTTTACGGCAAGGCCAATCTAACGGTATTATAGTTAGAAGCTGCAATTGCTCGGATTTTTCAGTAGATTTGTCATGAAACTTATTGCGGGCAAATGATTGCAAAGTTGATTTTAAATGAGCAGTCAATTTATCGATCGTTATTTCGACAAAGTTTGGAGCTTCGAGAGATGTTAAGCTCAGTTCCTCAACCTGAAAGATAACCAGTAGTTCATTCAGTTTATTCACTACTAAACGTTTCTCAAACTTTTCTTTCAAAATTGATGTTTTTGAGCAAACTAATATAGCTTCAGAAAGAGTTCTTGGTGTGGCTACGGATAAGGCTCTGGGTGTACTTACATAAGAACTACTTGGCGTTGCTGCATACGATCCAGTTCGAAGTTACATTTGAGCTGTTTGGTGTAGCTGTTTTCGGATCGTAGTATTTATCGTAATCAGTATTTTCATTTACGTAGGGCTCTTCATTCAAATTCAGTTTATTAGACTCCATATCTTCATCACATGCTAGTTCCAAATGAGCTTCAGGTGTAAATAAATTTTCAAAGTCAGAAGGACTTTTTTTGTAACAAGTTCTTTGACAAGCTGCGCATAATCTATCATCTTGTGCAAGCAACGGAGTCCACTTTTTAAAAAGATTTTGACTGATTTTACGTAAACCCTTATGACGACGAGTATGATGGTTAAAAGGATTCGAAGACTGGTAAGCAGGCATTTTTTTATTAGAACACTAATGATCGAAGAGATGAATTTCAATAAAAAATCAAAAACAAAACTGAGATTTTTGTTAAAATTTAAAAAGACAATTCAAGATCTTATAAATATGCGCTGCTATGAAACTTGAGGGACTCGCAGAGATTTTTTCTTTTGGTTGAATATGCTTTATCGGCCGTTTGTCTAAGACTGCAAAATTAGGTTTAGCCTTTTACACCAAGTATGTGTAGCAAAGATGGACAATATATCAAGCATTTAAAGGAGAAAAAGTAGGCAGGGCAGTTAGGAGCAGGGGCGTCATTGGATGTATGGAAAGTCTGGAAGTTCCATACTTAGCTGCGAGCATAGTATGGAATTCCACACTTAGCGTATGACGTACATAAAATTAAAACTTGAACGTATATTTTTGAAAAAGGCGCCTTACTATAGTGTTCTTTGTGCGCAGACTCACTGCTATTTTAGCAAAGTCTGCCAACATGAAGGAGAGCGCCACTATGTTTTTGTCTCACTCTCTCTTACGTTTTGTAAATATACTTCGAGGTTAGAATTGCAAATTTTTGTGAATAGCGTGTTTTAGCCCTGATTTCAAGATGAAATAAGTTTCCCAGAGGAATTTAAAGATTTGTATTCAGCAATTCTTATTTGTAAAGTACTTAAATATTATGGATAAGTTCGTAATAAGAAATAAGAGTGAAAATCAACCTCTTACTGTTGAAACTGAGACTGATTACAATGAAGTTTCGGAAGAAAAAGATGATAAAATACCTCTGCCCAAATCTCAAAAAGTTAAAAAAAAACCTGATAGTGGTAAGCATTGAAATTTTTTTTCATTGAAATCACAATAGATGTTTTGTATCTAATCATTAAAAAAGAAAATTAATTTATATTTATAAATTGATTAGTAAGTTTAAGTTTCATAAACAGATAATATAATTTCAAAATTAATCGTTTATTAATTACAAAAATCTATTTTGTTTTGTAGAAATCCCAAATCAATTCAAAAATTGGAAAAAAGAGTATCCTTGGGCTCATTATAGTGTCGTTAAAAAAGCAGTTATATGTTTGTCCTGCACAGAAGCTGTAGAAAAAAAATTACCTCTGCCAACGACTCATCAATGCTCACGGTCTAAATCCGCTTTCGTTGATCAGGGATTTCATACGTGGTCTAATGCAACAGTAGCTTTTAAGAATCATGAAGCAGGTCAATTACATCGAAGTTCGGTTTTGCAACTTGCAGAGTCGAAAAAAAAATCAATCAAATCAAAAATTTCACCTGCATTCAAAAAACAAATGCAAGAAAATAGAACGGCGCTTAAAGCAATATTCACTTCTATAAGGTATCTTGCGAGGCAAGGTATAGCTTTAAGAGGACACGAAGATATAGACTCAAATTTTTATCAATTGCTACTCTTACGAAGTGAAGATACGCCGGAACTAAAAACATGGTTACAGAGAGACAGTGCCAAATGGTTATCAAGCACAATCGTCAATGAAATTCTTGGATTATTTGCTAATGAAATACGGAAAATTCTCTCGGCAGAAATTAAAAACGCAGAGAAATTTGCAATAATGATGGATGAAACTTCTGATATTAGTAATAAAGAACAAGTTTCTTTTTGTATTCGTTCCGTTGACGAGTGCTTATCAGTTAATGAGTTTTTCATGGGGTTTTTTGAAACTCCAAACACAAAGTCTCAAACTTTATTAAAACTTCTTATAGAATTTTTAAATAGAGAATCTTTAGATATTCATGATTTGAGAGGGCAGTGCTACGATGGCGCCAACAATATGAGTGGAGTCAAGAATGGCTTGCAAGCGGAAGTAATCAAAATTGAACCTCGCGCTTTATTTGTACATTGTTTTGCTCATAATCTAAACTTAGTCGTTCAAGATTCTTTAGAAGAAATTTTAATTGTTAGAATTGTTATTGGAAACGTCAAAGATATCATAAATTTTATTAAAGACTCACCAAAAAGGTTTGGTCAATTCAACAATTTGAAAAGTGACGAAAGCTCTAATTTGACACAATTTTGCCCTACTCGGTAAGCACACTAATAAATTTTTATTATCATCATCAATAATTTATAAAATTTTCAAATTTCAATTTAAATTTTCAGATGGAGCTTAAGAGTGAAAGCAATTAAATCGCTTTGTAGCGAATCAAATTACAAAGCTGCTCTTCAATTTTTTGAAGATCGTTCAACTGATCGAGATGTTGATTCCACTGTCGCTGCTAAATCATTGGGTTTTTATAGAACTATGATGACTTTTGAGTTCTATTTAATCACGGCTATAATTATCGAAATCTTTGAAATTATTGAGTTGTTGAACATTGAACTTCAAAAAAAAGAACTATGTATGAACGAATCACATGACTTGGTCACAGCTGTTACTATGAAAATTCAAGCCATGAGAGACGAAAAAATATTCGACAGTATTTGGAAGGACTGCGTTGAAAGTGCAAAAAAACTTGATTTGGAGGAGCCCAAACTCCCACGTCAAAGATCTGCACCAAAAAAATTGGAGTCAAATCCAGATAGTCAGGGGCATGAATTCAGCAGCCCACAAGATTTTTATAGAAAATTATTTTACGAAATTATCGATACGACAACCTCATCTTTAAACGATCGTTTTCAAAATGAAACAATTAAATTATTAAAAACTTTTGAAAATTTTGTTACTGGATTTGAAGAAGTTGATGTTAAAATCATTACTGATTTTTATAATTTCAGTTTGGATGCTGATGGTAATAAAGTTGAAAGTAAAAGCAAAGATCTCGATGGCAAAAGATTGGTTTTAGATAGAAACATTATATTAGATGAGATAGAAAAAGATACTTCTTTTGTATGTTTTAAAGATAAAATTAAAGCTTTAAAACAAAAAAAAGTTGAAAAAAAACTGGCCAAAGAAAAAAAAAAATCAAAAGACAACAAAGCATCAAACGATGAACGCAATAAAAGACGAGATGAAATTAATAAAATAGTGGAAGGTAAAGCTGGAGACGATAGATTAACTTTGAAAGACATTGTGGATTATTTGCGTGAAAAGCCGCAATTGCGTAAACTACTACCAGAATTAGTAAAGCTTATCAGATTAGTTTTATTAGTACCAGGCTCTTCATGTTCGAATGAAAGATCTTTTTCAGCATTAAGACGTTTAAAATCATGGTTAAGATCTACTATGCTTCAACAACGTCTGAATGACATTAGTATTTGCAATATACATAAAGATTTACTAGATTCTCTTAATATCGATAAAGTAATGGATGAATTTATTTTAAAATGTGATATAAGAAAAAGAACTTTTGCTTTACAAGAAGCTTAATGTAATTTTCAGTTGATAATAAAAATTAGAATAGTATTGATATATTAATAATTACAATATTTAAAAATAAAAAATTAAAATAAAATTACGAAAAATTGATTATTTCAATATCCAATCTACAAAATTATCAACTACAAATCTTAAACCCTTAAAACCCTGATTGCCATGATTGATAAGCAACCGATAATTCAAACTTACCTCATCGTTATGAAGGGAAAATTTGACTTTTAAAATTTTTTTGTTAGAGTTAAGAGAGTTCGATGGGTACTTAATCTAATATTTATTTTATTTATTTAAGTTGACGCCCACGGTTTTGCAGATTTGATAATAAATGGGTATTAAAGCTTAGCTTCAAAATGTGTCTTACTTACTTATTTACAACTGATGACCTTTTTTTTTTTTTTTTTAGGTTTTTTTTCCATACTTAGGAAAAATGTCTTTGACGCCCCTGGTTAGGAGTACTATATTTAGTTAGAAGCTGGCGATTGGAACATCATTAATTTAGACTGTGTTGTCCCCACCGCGTTTTTAAACTTATAATTTGAACTTCATAACTAATTTATATATATCACGTAATTATTTATTCATTTTTTTTTTATAATTTTTTTGAAATGAATTTTTTATTTGCATGTGTACCTAATTGAGTAAATCGCCGAAACAGCGGAGCAGTTTTTCCATTTTTGTTTTAGTACAAACAGGAGAAAAAAGGTAATATTTTTTAAAAATTTCGCTCAAAATTTTGTTTTAAAACATAATAAAAAAAGTTATTTTATTCCGTAGTAATTACGTTGTTCTATTAATTATGTTGAAAATGAAAAAAAAAAATTGTCTGTACGTTTAGGTTCTATTAAATTTGATAAATTCCAATATTGAATTAAAACAAAGAAATAAAGAAAGAAAAATATTAAAAGATTATGCACATTTGCATTGAAAAAAAAAATCAAGCAGATTTTCAGAATAAAAGGAAAAAATTAGTTTAAAAAAGTTGCGTGGTCGATAACAGCGATACCCTTTGCGCGCCGCAGCTCCGGCGCGGCGGCTGAGCGAGCCGATGAGTCATCGCTGCCGTCAACACGCCGCGCCACTGCTAAAGAGACGCCGCAACTTCAAAAATTAATATCTCCGGTCCTATATGTGAGCAAATTTTTTAAAAATAGGGGTTTTGTAGGGGAAGTTCTGTACTTTAATTTGAGCTTTGATTTTTTTCAATCGGTTTGGGCCCTGGGTAAAAAATTCAACATTTTCATCTTTAAATGCAACTAATTTGCATTTTTTTAAACTTTTCATAAAATTTATAATTTTTACTTGAAACCAAAAGTAAAAAAAAAAAATCGTCCCGATCCGATAAACCATTCTCGAGTTATGATTTTTTGAAAATTTACACCCCTAAAACACTCCAAGGGCTGTAACTACGAGAGGGTTAAAGATAAACGCCTAATATTCTGCCAAAATACTTACTTTGGACCACCCAAAACATGTACCAAATTTGAAAACGTTTTCTGCTCCGAAACGTGATTGATTTTAGCTGGAATGTCCCAGCTCCGCACGCCCCATTTGAGAACCTGATTTTTAAATTTAAATTGATCATTAATAAAGCATCGTAGCATAATTTTTAAATAATAAATAGAAAGTTTAAGAATCTAATCTAAGTTATTCAGGTATTATACTTTTTACACCAAACGTTTGTAAAGTCAGTGATAGCAATGTTTTCGGCCCTAAATTTTTTATTTAATAATAACTAAAAAAATTTGTTTGGGATAATTATTTTTATGTTTTTTTCCAAAATAATATTTTTATATATTTTTTCTCTTTATCCAAATTTTTTTTTTTTTTATTCAATTCTTTTCATTTTGATTTTAAAAAATGTAGCCTTAAGGTTGCTCCCTATAGTTTTCGTGTTTCTTACAAAATTTTTCTAATTTTGCACAGAGCTAGTTTTTTGTGTCCCCTACACGTTGGTATTTTACATATTATAACCTAACCGGGGCTAATTTTTGAGATATTTAGCTCAGAAGTTTCAACTAATTGCATGGCCCTAGTGAAAATATATGATGCGTACTCACATGCGTACGCATGTGCTGTTAACGTTCAGTAAATTAAAAAAAAAAAAATAACAACAACTTTATTATTTTTAAAACAGTAAACAACAAGGTAACAGTTATAAACAATAAGTTCAGCAATAAAGAATTTATTTTTCAATTTATGGTGAACTGAACCAAATATTCATGTACCTGAAATTTTTCGAATTGTAATAACCGAATTTCTAAAATAGTTAATGTGTCAGACGGTGCTGGATCCCAGTACAAAAATAAATATAATTTTTATAATCTACAATGACATTATGAAAACTATAAAATAGAAGCAGAGTAGCACTTTTTCGCCACCTCGCACGGCAAAAATGCCTGCGATGGCATTTGTGGTACAGTTAAGCGACTGGCAAAGAGAGCAAGTCTATTAGATGCTGATATAAGCAATGCAAAAAAACTTTACGATTGGGCTTCAGTTACAATGAAAAATACTACATTTGCTTATTTCTCCGCAGACGACTATAAAGCCTCACATGAAAAATTATTCAATACTTTGGAGAAAGCAGAAACAGTTACAGGAACTCTAGGATATCATTCTTTCATACCAGTGTCAAAAGATGATGTTAAGAACATTATTGTTCAAAAGACTTCAGAGTCACAGAAATATGAAATAAAATGTGTGATAAAAAAAAAAAAAAAAATGTTGAAGCTTCTGTTGAAAGTAAAAAAATGATGACAACAAATACTATATAATAATTATAAAAGTAATGAAAATTATTAATTGAAAGTGTTTGTTTACAAAACTATTACCAAGAAATTAAAATAATTTTCTAAGACATCTTTTACGTATTGAATTTGTAAACAAAATGATTTAACATTTTTTAATCATAATTTAAATTTACCACTCTATTCAATAGCTGCGTTTTGCAATTCGACCAATCAGCTTACAGATAACGTTCGCGGTTTCTGCTGCACTTCTCCTAAAAAACACTGCTTTTTGAACAATCGACAACCACATCGCATTGGGTTTTTTTTGTGTATGTCTCGTTATCATTAACTTTTAATATTAATTTAAAAATACAAATCTCTTGGGTGTTAAGAAGAAAAAACTCAAGCCGCAGAAAAACGCAAAGCTCTCGTTGAATGCTGTAAAAATCAACATTATCTTAGGTCATGATTCGCGAAAACCTTTTTTTTTGTTTTTTGTTTTTCTTCAACAACCACTTGTCATAAACGATACAGTATAAGTTATATATGAAAAATAAACAAACAAAGACTAAGTTAAAAAAGATCCAGCAAATGGCGTACACAGGATTCTAAAGGTAGGTGTTATTCATTAACTATAATAAATAAAAAACTATTTAAACTGAAATGAACATTTTTTTTTGTTTTTCAATTTCTGTTAATAATTATCATCAAAATCATTGATGCTAAATTAGTTTCATTTTAAATCGTTTTTTACTTAACTCAGGCTGTATATTGGGATCAATTTGTTAAAAATGAGGATTATCATTTATGTATATGTATACATATTTTAAAGCTGCATGTATTGTAAAAAAATGGAGTAGAATTTACAAATTAACTTTGAAAGCATTGTACGTTTATTACTTACCCTAATTTGTTATTGGATGTCAACATTTATTTTTAGATCTGCCTAGTTAAGACAAATGTATCCACTATAATAATTATTGATTTCTTTAATTTAACTCATACTCCTCATCTTTTCAATTTGATCAAAAGTAGTTTATATATACTGTGAATAATGTAATTGTTTAACTGAAGATTAATACAAACAAAATATATTTATGTTTTTAAAATCTGTGAATAAGTAAATATAAGTTGGTTTACATTTTTCAACTAGTTTTCTAAATGTTTTATTTTAGTTTATATTGATGTTTTTCTCTTGTTGAAAAAAGCAGTTTAACTTTAACTTTTACTTTTGAAATAATCTCAGAGTAATATTTGGTAACAAACTTCAAGCGAGAACAGAGCAAAAGTAACAAGCCTAAGTTTAGATAAGATTTTGAAGATTACTTTTTGTTTCAGATAATTGTCTTTGTATTTTTACTCAAATCAAAAATGAACTATCTATACTAAGAGTGTGCTATAGTATCAACTTCTACTTTTTTTTTTGCATGCTTCATTTGCATCTGCACATATGTGTATAAAATTCTGTTTGTAAGCAGATTTATATGTTAAAAAATTATATCTTTCAAAACTTTTTTTTTTCTTTTTGCCATCTAAAGTGATTATTTTACTTAAATGAGAAAGAACTATAATCATGACTACCATTTTAGAGTTTGATTAGATATTATTATGATGAAGTTGCCTTTTACTGACTGTTAAGGCATCTTTCCATTATAAAATTTAAATATATTTTCAACAATTAGAACCACAGAATGTAGTATAAATTTTTTAAATATTTTCATCAATAAAATATGTCAATACTTGCTTTATAAATTTCTCAGAAAGCAAAGTTGCAAACTAAAATATTTACATAATGCCAAGCATGGTAAAAGTTCCGTATTGAAACTAAATATTGGTTGAATTATTTTATATTTAATCTTAAATTAGACTTGAAATTAATTTTATTAAAGCAATCTTTTTCAGTAATGTATATTTGCAGTTCATATATACCTTTTTTTTTTAATTATTTTTATAAAAATCTTGAATATGAATAAAAACTTATGTCTGCTCGCTTACATCTTACTTCTAGAATACTGTTTAAAAGTTTTTGTATACCAGCCATTAACAAACTCTTATTAAAATAAAATTTTTCACACTCTATTACAATAAAAAATTAACACTTTTTAACTTTTAGAGTAACAATTGAAATTTTTAACCTACTAATCAAGCTCTTATATGGAAAATTAAGTTTTTATTTTTCATTAATAATACACCAAAAGTTGTCGCAAAAAATTCTAAATATATTTCATAAAAATTGTCATTTAAGATCAGGCTAACTTCTAGATCTATCATTTTAGATTTTTGTATTTTCAAACTTTACTCAGATTTTGTAACACCTTAAAATTTTACTTTATACAAATAATAATTAAAAGTAACTAACTGTAACTATTATTTATTTTGATATTAGGTCAGAAACTTTCAACCTAGTTGGCTTAACTCGTTGACATTTTGAAGTACTGTAAAATTTTCTAAGAAGAAGTAATAAATTCAGCAATCTGTTTCATGTTTATGCTATATTACAATATGAGCTACACCAACATAGGTCTGCATAAAACATTCCTAAATGAGTGATAATTCAAACGAATAAGAGGATTACACAAAACAAAAAATGGAGAGTAAAAAACTCGAACTTAACTCTTTAAATTCTATGAAATCATTCAATGGCAGTGGCTGTGACAAGTATTTTTATGAAAATTGTTTATGTGGAGCACCTTTGCCAAAAAGTATTGGAAACCTGAGGAAGCATTTAGCTGGTAAAACACACCGTGACTTTATCAATTTTCAAAATAAAAATCTAACTCCAGTCAATCGAAAATCTACAGTAATTAACAGCAATGTTGATTTAAATAATGTCCCTGTCACGCAAAACTTAACTGATTGCAATTCACTTTTAGAATCATCCGAAGTCATTTATAGTTTTGATGATAAAGGTGTTGAACAAAGTTCGGAAGATCCTTATATAATGGATACCAATGAAAATATAAAGGATTATAATGTAATCGAGGAAGCTTCAAAAAATTTGAATTGGCTAAGTGTAAATCATGATCATAAATACATTAACGGTACAAGCCAAACAGAAAAAGAATATTTTAAAAAAAATTTTAAATTATTAGGCAACAGAGCTACTTGTTTGACTTGCGGCAGCAACATATTAGCAGACTCCGATGGAATGAAAAAACACTTAAATACTTCTAAACATACAAATTTTAACAAGCCGACAAATTTTCTTTCTAATGGTGATGAGAACGTAGATATTGCAGAAATCAAATTCATAGAACTATGTACAGTAATTGATGTGAGTTATTTAAAAACTGCAAAACTTTTACAAGGTATACAAGGTATTTTTAGAGATTCTCCGACTTTACAAAAGATAGATTGTTCGAAGGATCCTGAATTTTATAGGAAACGTGTTCCAGATATAACTACTTACGTTATAGCACCTGCAAACCAAGAACGATTGCTTCCTATATTGAAAAAACAAGGATTCTGTGCAAGTGTAGATGAATCAACTGATGTTACGCAACATCAATTCTTATGCAATAACGTACGCTTTGTAGATCTGGAGCGAAAGAAAATTGCAGACTCCCTATGGGATATAGTAGAATGCAGGGATTTTGACGAGAACATCGTACTAGATTCCGAGCGTCTCCATGACCTTGTCAAAGGCAGTTTTACTAAAGCTAAAATACCAATCGAAAATATTCATTATTACTCTGCGGACAATGCAAATGTAATGATGGGCAGACATAAATCACTCGCCGTAAACCTGCAAATAGAAAATTCAGAGATAATGGTAGTCCCCTGTGAATGTCATATTGAGCACATCGCAGCCAAAAAAGGAGTAAAAGTTTTCCCTAAAATAATTGAAACTCTGCACGCTGAAATTCACGACTATCTCGTTGGAAGTGGAAGGCGAACAACTGACTACGAGACTCTGGAAAAGAAACTTGGCCTTGATCCATTAAGAATCATAAAATTTGATCCTGATCGTTGGCTTTCTTTTTACAATTGTGTTGTAAATTTACTTAGAAGATGGACATTTCTTGAAATTTATTTTGAACGTGAAGTATATTATTATGAAACAACAAAAAATAAAGTTTCTGATAAAAGTCACCCAAAAGTATACTTGAAACTATTAAAAAGTGACGTGAACTACGCAACTTTTGTGTTCTTGGAATTTTCATTGTCACGAATGGTCTTAGTAAATAAAATTTTACAGTATGAAAAACCGATTATTAATAAAAAATCGCAAAATGTAATGGCGAATCTGTATATAGAATTTTTATCATATTTTATGAATGAAGAATATGTAAGGAACACTCCTATTGACAAATTAAATCCCAAACTGACAGATGAGTATAAATTATTAGAAGATATAGAAATAGGAAACTACACAAAAAATTTTTTACAAACCGCTTTGTTTTCGGAAGATTTAAAAGAAGGTGAAGATATTAAACAGGGTATTGAAGTCCTTCTTACGGGCTTTCGTACGAGAGTTCAAAACTTTTTTATCACGGTCAGTTCTACGTTAAAAGATAAGTGCAACTTTTCTGAAATCGGTGATGTGCGGTTCATTTTTCATCCCACTAATGTTTTCCAATTAAATATTCATGATGAATACCCAACTCTTGACGCTGTTTTTAATGTTTATCGGCAGATTGAGATATCAAAAAATGAAACAGCCAGAAATACAGTAAACAGAGAATGGAATGATTTGATATTAGTTGAAATTCCAGCGACTAAAAAAATTGAATTGGAAAAAATTGAATCCGTCGACAGATTCTGGTTTGAATTGTTGGATTTTCAAGATAATAATGGGGGAAAGAGGTTTGAAAATGTAGCTAGCTTTATCTTAAGAACACTTTGCTATCCTAACTCAAATGCAGCTCCCGAACGAACTTGGAGTAAATTAAATCTGGTTGAAACTTCCATCAGAAGTTACTTAAGTTTTATAAATATTAGAGGTGCTATGTTGGCTAGTCAATTTATACATGACACTGGAGGCATTAATGCTTTAGTGGTTACTCCTGAAATGCTGGAACGAATGAAGATTCCTGTGGACCTCATGAGGCAAACAGCAAAAGGAATTGAAGGTGACAGAAATACTTTTGGACAAATAGAACTTTCTAATAATCTAAGAATAGAGTGTAAAAAGCAAGATTCAATATTTCGTGAAAAACATAGAGATCCAAAAATAAATAAATTCACTACGGTGGATGAGGTTGGAGGTGTCTTCACGATTAAGCGACGATCAGAAGAATTTTTACAGAATTCATCTAAAAAAATAAAAATTGACGATGATTCTGCAAAGGCAGTTACCTTTGATTTCTCAGATAGCATTGACTGGGATTTAAATACTGGCTACGATAGACAATTCAGCTATAATATGATTGAACCGTATTTTGATGTTGATACTAGCAGTTTCACACAATATCTCTCAAGAAGTGACAGTTTACAAACACATTTTGAAAATTCGTTACATTCTTCAAAAGATACTTGCAACAAAGAAACAATTAATAAAAAAAAAGAAAACAACCCGCCGTTTATTTTTAGCAATAGTGGATTAATATCAGACTATCAGTACTACGTAAACGCTCACCCTTGTCTCCGTTACACTGACTATAAAGACGTAAGATACCAAACTTTTAAACGTTATAATGAACACAGAATTAATGTGGCAAAAGTAAAACCTATGGCTAAGCATCCTCTCAGAGATTACACGACAGACAGTCATAGAATTTACGGTGAAAACTATACTATAACTGTAGGATCAAGTGACTACGTGATGTTTACGAAAGGTGACAAATGGTTGACTGATACATTGGTTGATTCAATAGCTAGTATTTTAGAAAAGAAATGGACAAGAACAAAGTTTATGTTAACTGAAAATTCAAGATCTATTTTTTACCCAAGAGGTGGAAATTATAATGAAGAGTCTTTCTTTTTCCATTTAAAAGATAAACTTGAAGGTAAAATACTATTTCCATACAGTACTGGCACTCACTGGATGTTATTCATTGTTGATTTTGATGACGGAACGTGCAGTCATATCGATCCAGAAGGAGAAAACAATGATGTTGCTCAAATACGGTTTATGCAATTCCTTGAATTTGCTAAAATTGCCAATGGTTTCAAACATATTAATTGGAAGTTAGTGAACAAATACCCAGCAAAGTATAGACCCACTCAACATGATGGACACAATTGCGGTGTTTTCATATTATATTACATGGATATAATAGGCTTGGAAAAAAATTTTGACTCAAATTTAAACATTAACAATCACAGATTGATGCTTGCAAAGTTATTACTTGAAGGATCTGAAAATATGATCGAAACATGTTTAAAGTGTTGGTTTCCTCGCACGGGAGAAAAAAGAAATTATTGTTTTTATTGCTCCCGGTATGTACATCAACATTGTTTAACACAGAAGTTGTATAAAGAAAGCTTACTGTACTCTTTCATAAAGACTCCATTTTTCGTTTGTGGTACGTGCATTCTTTATATGGAAAGTAAGAAAGTTATATCGAAACTAAGTAAAAAAGAAGCTGATCAAGCTAAAGCTGATAAAGCCAAATCAGGAAAAATACTATTAGTAAATTACGATGCAGTAAAATCCGCTAAAAAGAGCGTATGAATGAAACTCAACAAAACTTTTGTTTTGACAAAACTTCGGCTACAAAGTTATAAAATTAATTTTAAAAAGCAGGAATAAATTTTAAAAATTGTGTCCATTAAGTAGCAAGTGAGGTGTATTTGGAAAGGAAAGAAAAGACCTATTTAGGGTTTAAAGAAACTGAGACATACTTTTTTTTTATATAAATAGTTTATCAAACCTAAAATTTATGTAATACCATAAATAATTGAAGTTCTTAAAAGATAGGTCGTAAAATTGTTTAAAATGTTACTTAAAGAAACATAATTGCTCTTTAAATATTGACGTTTATAGTTAACTAGTTTTATTTCAAAATATTTATATGTTCTCATTCAAAAGTATCAACTACCGTATACAAATTAATTCAGAAGGCATGTAAACAAACTGAAACGATAAGTTTGTATGTACTTTTTAATATTAAAATAATAGTATCGAAACTGTTACAGTTGAAATAAATAAGTTTTTATTATTATTAAAACTCATAGTTATAGTAGTTTAATGGTGGAATTCGTTAAATAATTTTACAAATTTTATATTTTGTTCTTTGTAAAATTTTGTCAAATGATATGGATATAAAAACTTTTTTTTTTTTTAATGAGTAATTAATAAACAATTATTTTTGAAAATTTTGTTTAAAACTACTTATTTCAAAAATCTATCCTGATAAAAATCTATTCTGGTAAAAATTAAATACTTTTTAGCCATGAAATTGAAACATATAAGAAGATTAAAGCTATAAATTATATGAACAATCGTAGACAACAATCATCAGTAAAACCGTGAGTAAAAGGTTGACATATTTGTACTTACAAAAATTAAAACGATTTTAAATGTATTGTTTTTCTTTTATCTTATAAAAAATTTGCTTTATTTCTTTCATTCGTATATAAAACTATTGTACAAGTTTGTTATGATGTGTTATGTACGAGATAATGCATCTAATTAATTTAGAACTATTGGTTGATTTGCCAAAATAAACAATTTAGTTGAATCTTTTCCTGTATATAATAAAATTTAAAGAGTTTTTACTTGTTTACATAAAAAAAAAAGAAATAAGTAGTACTTAAAAAATGTTGTGCATGAATATATATATATTAGATGTCAGATAAACAGAACAAAAAACATGTAAAAACACTTACTTGATAAAAGTTGGTTGTTGAATAATAATATATGCTGGGTGCTAATTTAGAAATTAAATAAAAAGATTTGTTGTTAAGTATGTGATAAAACAAAAAAAAAAGAATCAAATCATTCAAGTTAATTAATCAAATCAGGTTAAGTTTTTTGAATAACCATGTCAAGTTCATGTTTACTACCTTTTCAGTTTTCTTTTATTGTTTCAAAGTTTATTACCAAGTTTCATACAAAAATATTAAGTGGTCAAAAATATATCTTAAAAAGTTTCCAAAATAGTACTCGATGAAAAAGTGAGAAACATGTTTTTATGAGTGACCATGAGAAATTATTATTCCATGACAACTTTTATATTCTTATAGAGCTAGTAGAGTCGTACTGAAGCTTAATATCAATTTATAGTACTGTAGCAGCATTATTTCAAAAGATACAGAAGTTTAATTTTATTCGAACATGAGTCGTTCTCTCATTGATGAAAATTCAATTTCTGTATCTTTTGAAATAATGCTGCTACAGTACTATAAATTGATATTAAGCTTCAGTACGACTCTACTAGCTCTATAAGAATATAAAAGTTGTCATGGAATAATAATTTCTCATGGTCACTCATAAAAACATGTATTTCACTTTTTCATCGAGTACTATTTTGGAAACTTTTTAAGATATATTTTTGACCACTTAATATTTTTGTACGAAACTTGGTAATAAACTTTGAAACAATAAAAGAAAACTGAAAAGGTAGTAAACATGAGCTTGACATGATTATTCAAAAAACTTAATCAAATTAATCATTAGAATTTATTGTACAGCATAGCTTTCTATAATGCTTTATAAATTTTCATTATATTATTCGTGTGAAACCATTTTTTTCAATACTTTTTTTTATATACATTTGTTATAAATAAATAAATTAATACATTGAATTCTTTTTCAAATTTATTAACATTATTTAAAGTTAGAAGTAAATAAAAGCTTACAAATAAAGTAATTTTTTTTTGTGAAAATTTAATATTTAGTAAAAATTAGCATTTTCAAACAATCTTTTAAAATAATTAACTTTTTAAAAATAATTTTTTTTCAATCACTTGACAATTTATGTAAATTATAAGTTTTTACTACACGTACTACTACAAGTATTTAATATTTATACACTTCAAAAGTATTTGCTTGAAAAAAATTACTTGATTTGCAAAATCAATCTTTTTAAAAATTAAATACTTTTTTGGCCATACTGAAACATAAAAGTGAGGATTAAAACTATAAATTATATGAACAATCGTAGATATAATTACTATCATCAGTGAAACCGTTAGTAAAAGGTTTACATAAAATAATAGGCTGTGTAAAAAATACGAACTAAATCAATTATATTAATTAATCATTTTGGCTATGCAAATAGTTTCGAAACTTTGGTAGAAAAATAAAAAAATTGTAAATTTTGTTCCATTTTATTTATTATATAAGGTTTTTTACATATTGCTTACAAAAATTTAAGTGATTTAAAATCTTATGTAGTTTTTTTTTCGTTATATAAGGAATTATTATCTTTATTTCTTTCATTCACATATTTAAATAATTTAGTTTAATTATATGTAATTATTTTTCAGATTTTTCTAAATCTAAGTATAAATCAAAACAATACTTTTCCACAAAAATAAAAACTTTTAATGAATTTATAAGCACTTTTTTATTATTTTTTTTAAATTAAGATTTCTTGATTAGTACTTCAAAATGAATAAATAAAAAATTTACAAAAATATTTCTAATATGTAATAAAAATAAACGCAGTCAACAAGCTATTTTATTAAATTATGTATGTATAATCGGATATTTGGATGCCGTGTTGACTAGTAGCAGACTATATTTTTATTTTTGTATAGGTGAAATAGCTGAACAGACCTTCTCTATTGCCCCACCGAGCCGCAACGACTTGAAGTAAACGCTTGGTCGGACTACTATAGCCTGAAGTAGACTCTTTGTCTCCATACCCGCTTTCTCGAAACCATCACTCCTCAAGCAGAGCCATCCGCTTTTTTAAAAATGTTGTCAAATTTTACCGATTTAGAACATAGCTTTGACACTTCCCAGAAAGCTTCTTTAGAGCCTAATAAAAAACTTCTTCGCTGGAAGTTTTTCCAAATTTTAATTTTTATGCTCACTTTTTTAATCCAAAGTCTTAGGTTAAAAACCGTGAATTTTTGATTTTTAATAGTTAATTACTCGGCTTTGATGTTCTTTAAAAATATCGGAACCACTCCATTAGCAGCGGAAAGACTTCAAAAATATAGTGCTAAATTTTTATTCAGAAATATTCAGTAATTTCTGAGTTCTTGCGAGTTGAACAAAAAAATGGACTTTTTTCGATTTATGAATTTTTTGTTTAACTCGCAAGAACTCGGAAACTACTGAATATTTCTTAATAAAATTTTAGCACTATATTTTTGAAGTCTTTCCGCTGCTAATAGAGTGGTTCCGATATTTTTAAAGAACATCAAAGCCGAGTAATTAACTATTAAAAATCAAAAACTCACAGTTTCTAACCTAAAACTTTGGATTAAAAAAGTGAGCATAAAAATTTAAATTTGGAAAAACTTCCAGCGAAGAAGTTTTTTATTAGGCTCTAAAGAAGCTTTCTGGAAAGTTTCAAAGCGATGTTCTAAATAGGTAAAATTTGACAACATTTTTAAAAAAGCGGATGGCTCTGCCTGAGCCGACAGCAAGTAGGAGGTGCGCAGCGTGTTAGGTCTATTCTACTCTACGGCTGGAGCCCTTGCGCGTTTTACGCACTTGGGAAGGCAGAGATCACGCATTCGCGCTGAGCGTAGGCTACGCTCTCAAACTCTGCGTAGTCTACGCTCGAAAATTGCGTGCCCTACGCATTTTTTTTTTTCGGTGTAGGCAGTTGAATGGGAAAGTCTCAGATCACATGTTTGTCAACCTTGGCTTCGCCTCGGATGACAATTTCATGTGATCTGAGACATTTACCATTCCAGATGCCTAGTTAAGCATGTACAATTTGTGATCATCATAATTATTATATTTTTTAATTAATTTACGATTACGATAAAAAGAAGTAATCAAAGCCAGCGGTAGCTGGCTTGAGAGAGGTTTCCAAAAAAAAAGTAGCCAACTACCGTGCTTTATTTACAGGAAAAAAATCTACCGTAACCTCACTAAATAATTTGATTTCAAGGTTTTCTTGAATATTTTCAAGTGTTCACAACTTAAAACTATTTAAAAGCTTCTACTTCAGTTCTAACATTCATCATGCCAACTATTTCAGCGGCGCGCGGCCTACACTTGTTATATCTTTTATTTAAAATTCACGTTTTCGAAAACGGCCGAAAAAAAATTCTTCACCCTTCGGCGTTCGAATTTTTTGAAAATTTCAGCATTTCGGAAATCTGACGACAGATGGCGTGACGGCAGTTTGCGAAATTTAGAAAGAATAGAGCCGTCGTTGGCTCAGTTGGCTAAATGGCTGGCTGATACAACTTCGTGCCGAGGGTCGCGGGTTCGCGTCCCACTCCGGGAAATTTTTTCTAAACTTTTTTCCAGAGGGGGAAGTGCAACGCAACCTGAAATACTCTTGAGTGAGGGGATGCCGATCCATCCTGCATATGCAATAATAATGTAACTGATCGAGTGATAAAAATGTACATGTATTCGCGTTCTGTCGATATAGCCTAGAGTAAACTAATGTATCAGCTGAAAAACAATAAGGATATTTAATTTTTTTTAGAAAAAATAATTTATTATTAACATTTTTTGTGATTTAATTATTTAATTATTAACATTAATGATACTTAATTAAACGATCGAGTGAACTTACCTTAAGTGAAACTCGATCATAATTGTACGAGCTGCCTCGTCCGAATAGATCAAACGTGTAGTTTCGCTACTCAGCGTGTTTTTAGCCACAGAATTTTAAATATAAGTTAAAAAATTTAAATTTTTCAAAATAAAATTCCAGGAGTCCATGTTGGTGCTGTGTTCAATTGTTTACTTTTATTAGTTTAAAGCTTCCAAATTGCAGAAAAAACATGGGGTGGGAATAAGAAGGTTTTACGAATTATAATTTTTTCCTGGGTGGGTTTTGATCTATTCGGACGAGGCAGCTCGTACAATTATGATCGAGTTTCACTTAACCCATTAGGTCCCAAGAGTTATGAATTTTTTTTTGTACTTTGAGCTTATAAATCAAAGCGAAAAAGTTGAAAAATAATTTAAAAAATACCCTACCCCCCTATTTTCGGATATGCCCTACACGATGGCATTGTTTAAAATACTCAAAAATAACATTTTAATTTGTTAATAAACAAATTTAAAAAAAAAAATGAAAATTTTTACGTCATTTTTTTTTTCAAGCTGGTGAACAATGCCAAAAAAATTATTTTTGCCCTCAAAAAGTTGACCACGGGTGTTCACATTAGTTGGACTTTTCGTGCATATTTGATTTTTTTGGTTTCGATTTTTTTAAACAAAATGGCGGACTAAAAACTTCAACGCCAATAATTGTACGGCAGCGCATGGTTGAATAAATACCGAAAAATTACTTTTTATAAAAAATAACTGTGGTTCCTAAGATTTTTATGGTCGCTGATTTTGAATCTGAGATCAGAATATCAAAATTGTAAGAATTGGGCCCAATACCATAGGACCCAATACTCAAAGTCAAGATATTATAAAAACAAAAAATATCATCATATTTTAAGTAGAATTTCAAGATCAAAGTATACTTGGTCGTTTTTCGAAAAAAATGGTCATTTTCGAGTAAAAAATCAAAAAAAGTTCAAAGTATTGGATTTCCTTCCAGAGATCCACAACAGCTCGTCCCCGTGTGCCTGTAACGAATTGAACACAACTTTTGAGATGGCAAAAATATATTTACGAGGTTTTTGGGTTGCTGATAGTGTATCTGAGGTAAAAACATGAAAATCCCAAATATAGGGCCCAATACCGTAGGACCCAATAGTAAAAATTGAGATATCATAAAAATAAAAAATGAGATAAAAAATCTGTGCAGAGATCCTGCATTCTAATCATTTCGCGTGAGTTACGTCGTATAAAAAGATCGACGAAATAAAAAACAAAAAGTAAAAAAAATTTTTTAAAACCACGTGGTGCTGCATGTCCTTGAGTCCCTTTACTTGGAATTTTCATGTTATTACCTCAGATACCCTATTAGCTACCCAAAATATATTTTTGCCATCTCAAAAGTTGTGTTCAATTCGTTACAGGCACAAGGGGACGAGCTGTTGTGGATCTATGAAAGTAAATCCAATACTTTGAACTTTTTTTGATTTTTTACTCGAAAATGACGATTTTCTTCGAAAAACGACCAAGTATACTTTGATCTTAAAATTTTGCGCAGAATAAGATGGCATTTTTTATTTTTATGATATCTCAATTTTTACTATTGGGTCCTACGGTATTGGGCCCTATATTTGGGATTTTCATGTTTTTACCTCACATACACTATCAGCAACCCAAAAACCTCGTAAATATATTTTTGCCATCTCAAAAGTTGTGTTCAATTCGTTACAGGCACACGGGGACGAGCTGTTGTGGATCTCTGGAAGTAAATCCAATACTTTGAACTTTTTTTGATTTTTTACTCGAAAATGACCATTTTTTTCGAAAAACGACCAAGTATACTTTGATCTTGAAATTCTACGTAAAATATGATGATATTTTTTGTTTTTATAAAATCTTGACTTTGAGTATTGGGTCCAATGGTATTGGGCCCAATTCTTACAATTTTGATATTCTGATCTCAGATTCAAAATCAGCGACCATAAAAATCTTAGGAACCACAGTCATTTTTTATAAAAAGTAATTTTTCGGTATTTATTCAACCATGCGCTGCCGTACAATTATTGGCGTTGAAGTTTTTAGTCCGCCATTTTGTTTAAAAAAATCGAAACCAAAAAAATCAAATATGCACGAAAAGTTCAACTAATGTGAACACCCGTGGTCAACTTTTTGAGGGCAAAAATAATTTTTTTGGCATTGTTCACCAGCTTGAAAAAAAAAAATGACGTAAAAATTTTCCTTTTTTTTTTTTAATTTGTTTATTAACAAATTAAAATGTTATTTTTGAGTATTTTAAACAATGCCATCGTGTAGGGCATATCCGAAAATAGGGGGGTAGGGTATTTTTTAAATTATTTTTCAACTTTTTCGCTTTGATTTATAAGCTCAAAGTACAAAAAAAAATTCATAACTCTTGGGACCTAATGGGTTAAGGTAAGTTCACTCGATCGTTTAATTGTACTTCTCTGCATCGTCCTCTAGATCAAACGTGTAGATGTTTAAAGTTTTCTGCAATTTGTTTCAAGTATAAAATAAGCATTATTGTTTTATATACATTTTTGTATATTCTTTGAATAATTTTTTTCATTTATTTCTGATAACTCATTTATTGACTAGTATATAACATTAAATAATAATTTTTTTTTTTTTTTTTTTTTTTTATTCAGTAACACTGTTTAAAAGAGAACTCGCAAATGACTCTTTTTTAGCAAGCGGCCTATTGTAATATTCAGCAAAGATTCTTGAGTTTTCTGACCATAGTGCCGTTTCACGAATGGTTTCGATGTTAACTCCATTTCTTGCTGCGGCAGATGTTGATGCATGACGCGTACTATGAGCTTTGAATACCGTAATGTCTAGTCCACTTTTATCTAGAGTCTCTTTGATCCAGCGGCTTATTGTCTGAGTCGTTGCTGCGTGATGGGGCTTTTTAAAAGTAATAAATAAGCTTTTTTCTTCAGAACGCAAGTTTGTTGTTTTTTCCAAGTAAGCATTCAAAGTCTTGGCTGGGAAAATCGACTCTTTTGATGCAAAATATGGAATATTCAATACCGGTAGTTCCTTCATAAATTTTGATGTTTTCAGCTTTTCAGTTATTATAATTTTTATTTCATTAGCATTAGAGGTAATGTTATCTAGCTTAATTTTTGATAGTGTTTGTACTCTTTGAGCGGTAATGAGAGCAATTAAAGTAACCAATTTTTTGGTTAATTTTTCAAGAGATAAATTTTCATTGGGGTACCATTTAGTTAGGAAATTTAAGACTATACATGGGTCCCATGAGTATTTGTACCGAGACTTTTTTGGTTTTATGTTGGCAATAGCTTTGAAGAACCTACTCAAGTCGGGACTATTGCTCAGACGATTAGACATTAGAATGGAAATACCTGCTCGATAAATATTTAGAGTACTGTATGATTTAACAATTTCTAATTGTTGAGTAAAAAATTCAATTATTTCAGAATCAGTCGCATCATAAAGTGAAAAATTTTTTGTTTTTGAAAAAATCCACCATTCGTGTATGGGTTTTTCATATTGTTTTAAAGTGCTTTCAGCTAACGAACTTAACATAATTGTTGCTGCTTGACGATTCATCCCCTTTCTCAGGTATGCTTGGATGATAATTTCGCGGCTACCAGGGTAAGTTTCGATGCCAATGGGTGTGTCTGACTGAAATTAGAAGTCAATAAATTAGCACCTTGGACCTAACTTTATAAGAGGACTAACAGCTAAAGTTTTAAACTCAGGAAACCAGGGTTGAGTTGGACAGTAAGGAACAATCAATATTCCCTCTGCTTTATCGATAGCAATTTTTTGTAAAACTTAAAATTAAAGAAAAAGGAGGAAAAGCATAAAATGAAAATTTTTCTCAACTGATTGTGAAAGCATCCACCGCTATCGAATCTGGATCTTTTTTCCATGAAACAAATTTTTTGCATTTTTTATTTACATTTGAGGCAAACAGATCAATTTCAGGGGTTCCAAATTTATTTGAAATTAGAGAAAATGCCCAATCAGCCAACTCCCACTCAGTTTCTGGAGGTAACGCTCTGGACTCAGAATCAGCGTGATAATTATCTTTGGTATTAATATAAGAAGCAAATAAATAAATATTTTTAGATTCACACCATTGCCAAATTTTTCTAGCAATGCCGTTTAATTTTGGAAATTGAATGCCTCCCATTCTATTGATATAAGAAATAGCAACTGTATTGTTGATTCGCAAAAGAATTTCACAATTATTTTCATTTTTTGCAAAGCGTTTAAGACCGTTGAAAGCTGCTGTAAGTTCTAATTGATTAATAATTTGTTTTTGCGTAATAGTTTTCCACCAGCCCCGAGCCTTTTCACCGTTGCAATAAGCACCCCAGCCCATTTTTGAAGCGTCAGTAAAAATTTCCAAAAGATATTTGTTTTCCCTCATTGGCATTTTTGATTTCTTAACAGCTTCAAGCCACCACTTTAAATCTATTTTCATGTCCTCAGTGATTTTCATTTTCTTATCAAAATTTCCATAATTATTTTTAAGTGCCAAAAACTTTTCGCGTTCTAATATTTTAGTGTATAGAAAACTGTATTTAATTGCAGGGCTAGCAGCAATAAGTTTGCCTATAATTTGTGCAACATTTCTAATGCTTGAAAATTTTTTATTGTATAGTTGAGAAACTGCATTGTAAATGTTTGTTCTTTTTTCATCTGGCAATTGTAAACAAAAATTTTTACTGTCAATTATAAAACCAAGGAATTTACATTGGTGAGAAGGTGTAATTTGACTTTTTTCGAAATTTATCACAAAACCTAGAGATTCAAGTAATTTAATAGTCATATGGATATTTAATTTGCATTTTTTCCGAGTTTTGGCAATCATTAAAAAATCATCTAAATATACTACAGAAATAAGACCTTGTAACCGTAATTTTGAGATAACTGGTTTGATGAGCTTAGTAAATATATACGGAGCGGTTGAAAGTCCAAACGGAAGGACATTGAATTCATAAAGTTGATTATTAAAAGAAAATCTCAAAAATTTTTTAAATTTTTTATCAATCGGTATAAGAAAATAAGAGTCTTTTAGATCAATAGTTGCCATGAAACAATTTTGGGATATTAATTTTTGTGCGGTTCTAATATCTTCGATTTTAAAGTGAGGTGCTAAAATAAATTCATTTAATTTTTTCAAATTTAATATGAATCTATAATCACCATTAGGTTTTAACCTTAAAAAATAAGATGAAAGAAATTGTCCTTCGCAAGGTTTGCACGGAGAAATTGCACCCTTTTCGATTAAATCGGCTATAGATTTTTTACATGCTTCTGTTTCTGTACTAGAAAAATGTGGTTCACATGGAATGTAATTTTGATATACCTTTTTAGTAAAAGGAATTTTATAACCTTTAACGAATGAGAGAACTGAAGGATCATTTGTGATTTTTGTCCAAGCGTTTAAAAAGAATTTTATTCTTCCACCAAATTTCCTTACCGTTATTTTTTCTTGTTGAATTATGTTATAGTGCTGCAATTCAAAAGTGGACTCGGGAATACAACCCTCGAAGGCCCGTTGTTCTTGATGCCAGCGACTATAATCTCCTGTCACAGTCGGCTCCGTACCGACAAACTTCCTGAAATAGGGAAAAATACCGTCCGCGTTTATGAATCCCTACACGATTTATTAAAACGGGGAGGGCGCGACAGCTCGTTATTTCGGTAGGTGGGCGCGGGTTATGGGATCGAGTACGAGGAACACCTGTTTAGAAATAAGTACTTTCGCACAAGTTAATTTTCAATATTTAATAAAAAAAAGAAATTAACTTAAAAGCTAATACAATATTACTAATTAACACGGTAACGAATTATCAATTGCTCGCGACCGAGCATTTAAACTGATAACAAACAAAATAGTCGATGTTCTCTAAATCAAACTGCGCGTGGACACAACAACCTGCTGCTATCGGCAGCTTACGCGCGCGTAAGAAAAACAAAGATTATTACAATAACAGTGTACTAAATAAACTCACACGCGTTCATACTCACTCACACAGATACAATGAACTTACAGAATCGCTAAGGTGCACCTCATACCAAGCCGTCAGGCTAAACAAAATGCCAGGCTACGATGCCTACCAGCCGCAATAGATGCCACACTCGAGTCGCCGTACAGCCGCCGTGAAGCGGTCCAGGAGTTGAAGTGAAATGACAACTTCACGAATAAACACCACACTCTCACACTACGGCTCTACAACAACGCGCGACGCGAATGACGATAATTGCTTCGATTCCCGTTCAAGAGTTGCTTCTTCAAGATCTGCCGTAAATCGATCTCCAGATCTTCGCGCGTCTGCCGGACATCGGTTTAGCTCCCCGTCGTCCTCGGCTTCCAAAAGCCGGTTGACTCGTCTAGACAGAAGAATGCTTCCCGGGCGATGACCATCGATCCCGCATCTTCTGTCTCTGCCAACTCTCTCTTCGACGACATTCCACTCCCGAGGAGTCCGGTTAGCCGTCGAACCGAGACGAGTTAAGTTCCATGTACGTGCGAACACTCGAACACGAAAACTACGAGTGGCTTCCCGATTCCCGCTCTACCACCTCCGAGGTCCGCTCTGAGCTGCGTTCGACAGTCACGTGACTCGCGCCAAATCCTAAATCGTTACCGACGATTTAATTACGATCACTGACTGTCACAAATTTCGTCTGATTCCGGAAGTTGTTGTGGGAGTTGTTGAATTTTTGCCCCCTCGAGAACCTCGGTGTTGTAGAGTAACGTCGATGGGGGCCCTTGAAGTTTAAATCACCTCTGGACTTGTAATTTTTTGATTTTGATGATGCCCTGTAGTCTTTTGATTTTTCATTGCGGAAAGGTTTTGCAAGCTCTTTACCGGACTTTTCTACCTCCTTTGCCAATTTGAGCCTTTCCGAATAATCATTTCCAAACAGTTTAGAGTCGATTATTGAATTTTCCGCCACAGATTGAGCAGGACCTGGTCGCAGATTAGGAATTATGTATTTTCTCCTAGAAACAGATAATTCGTATTGTAAGTCTGACAGTAGCCGGCCCGCATCACTCAGCATTTCAAAATGTTTTTTTTTCTCAGCCAATATAGGTTCGCTCTTATCAGCCATCATTTCAGAAAGTACTTTTCCAATCGCACCAAGCGCTGCTGTCAACTGAATTTGCTTTAACACTTGAAAAGGATCTTTTTTTAAAGTACCTTTTGAAATATCAGAGCGAATATCAGCTTTCAGTTCAGGAGATTTCAGTAATAAAGAATTTTCTGGACACGGATATTTTTTAATTAAGGTTTCTTTAATTTCCTTATCTTGTCCTTTTGTGCATATCTGTTGCCATCGTTCTGCAATTGAAGGATTGATTGGGGGCCCTGGAGCCTGTTCAACTGTAAAAACGCCTAACAACTTTTCATAATCATTATATTTTTCGTTAATTTGATTATCATGATTGATTTTTTCTCCTCTATTTTCATCAATTGATCTCTTGCTGATGCGACTATATATGGAGCCAGAGCTTCGACTCGAGTTCGAGCTGCTACGACGAGAAGCTGAGGATGTGCTACTCCGAGATAAGCTTCTTGAGCGTTCACATCCACGTCGATAATCACTACGTTCAGAAGAGGTACTGTAATTTTTTCTCCCGCGATACGACGGACTTCTAGAGTCGCGCTCGCTACCGCGTTCTGGCGAAAAAGAAGGAGTTCGTCGAGTTTGATCATTAACATGTCTTATTGAGCATGTTTTTGTTTTGTACTTAGCCAAATTAGCCTCTTTAGGTCTGTGCTCTTTGTACTCATGCTTCCGACGACTGCGATCATCAGTCTTATCGCGTTTTTTAGGCGAAATTTTCTCGTAACGTTCACGCCGAGAGACGTGACCCCTTGAACATTTCGAATCTTCATATTTTGAATGAGAGACTCGCCTAGAGGTCTGGTAATCACCTCTGTTTTTTGAGTGATGACGACGCCTTTTTCGACCGTGATGAAATGAAGAAGATCGGTTTCTCTTTCTTCCTCGATCTTTGGACGACATCCCCAGTCCTCCAAGAAACTAGAAACTTTTTTATTATGCGAAAAAAAAATTACTAATTAAATTTTTTATAACCTCGATGTGGCTTAGAACACACAGAGAAACGTAATGAAAGTAAACAATTGAACACAGCACCAACATGGACTCCTGGAATTTTATTTTGAAAAATTTAAATTTTTCAACTTATATTTAAAATTCTGTGGCTAAAAACACGCTGAGTAGCGAAACTACACGTTTGATCCAGAGGACGAGGCAGAGAAGTACAATTAAATAATAATAATTAATAATACTTTAATTATACCCAAAAAATTTTCAACATAGTTTAATTAATTATGCTCTAAGATTAATGGTTTCATAGCGTTTCGTTATAAAACGAAAATTACAAAATTTACGTAAAATCAGTTCAAACTAAACAATGAAGATTATTCTTGCGAGGTGTTTAAGATCAGGGTAGAATCTAGTGTACCACCAGGCGGCGATTACGCCCTGGAGATGTTTTCTCCTGGAAGTTTTGAGGTCGGAGAGGTCAGGGTGGACACTTGGGGTACCGGACGGTGATGACGCTCTGGACATGATTTCTCCTAGAAGTTCCGAGTCCAGAGGGGTTAGGATGGACACCTGGGGTACCGGACGGCGATGACACCATGGAGATGATTCCTCCTGGAAGTTTCGAGTTCGGAGGGGTCAGGGTGCCCACCTGGAGTACCTGACGGCGATGATGCCATGGAGATGGTTTCTCCTGGAAGTTTCGAGTTCGGAGGGGTCGGGGTGGACACCTGGGGTACCGGACGGCGATGACGCCTTGGAGATGATTTCTCCTGGAAGTTCCGAGTCCAGAGAGGTTAAGATGGACACTTAGGGTACCGGACGGTGATGACGTCATGGAGATGGTTTTTCCTGGAAGTTTCGAGTTCGGAGGGGTCAGGCTGGACACCTGGGGTACCGGACGGCGATGACGCTATGGAGATGGTTTCTCCTGGAAGTTTTGAGTTCAGAGGGGTCGGGGTGGACACCTGAGGTACCGGACGGCAATGACGCTCTGGAGATGATTTCTCCTGGAAGTTCCGAGTACAGAGAGGTTAGGATGGACCCTTAGGGTACCGGACGGTGATGACGCCCCGGAGATGATTTCTCCTGGAACTTTCGGGTTCGGAGGGGTCAGGGTGCACACCTGGGGTACCGGACGGCGATGACTTCCTAAAGATGATTTTTTCTGGAAGTTTCGAGTACGGAGGGGTCGGGGTGGACACTTGGTGCACTGGGTGACGACTACGCCCTGGAGGTGAGAGTGCCAGCGTCGCCCAAAATTTAAACTTTAAAATAAAGAATTTATACTTTTTCCATCAAGACGTACTGATCTTAATATCTTATTTTAAAAAATGGAAACAAAAATTTGAATATAAATTTTCGTGGAAGGACGTTTTGATGCGTTTCGATGCCGTGAATGCGTCTGCTAAACTTGGCATGAGATAGATCGGGGAAGCAGCTACACGAGCATTTTTCAAAATATATAGTTTACTGAACAATTACGTCCTGGAGATTATTTCTCCAAGAAATTTTTACTTCGTACAGGTCAGGGGGAACATTTGACGACAAGGCCGGTAGTAACACCCTGGAGATGATTTTTCTCCAGGTAGTTTTGACTTTTCAGTGGGACGTCGTAAGTAAAAAAATAGCGAACACTGGTGAAAAAATATACTTATGATATATTCTGTATACAAGCTACCCGCTCGAGTTGTGGAGGTTATATCCTAACTAATTGTAATCAATAAGTTCTTTGTTTTAAACTCTTTTTTAAACACTTTTTAATCTAGGGCACGTGATTGTCCCTAGGTTCACCAAATGTTTATTCTAACCTTCATGGAATAAAAATTTTTTGGAGAAACCATGTGTAGGTTATCACTTCAAAGGGTTTTCCATACTTATCACTTTGAAATTGAAACTGAGTTGAAATCTGATGATATAGTATTTAAAGATTTGAAATTTGTGAAAATCAAATTTTCAAACAAGAATGAGTGATATCCCCCAAAAAGAACCTTGCCAAGGTAAACAAACTTGAGAGAGTTTTTGCAATAGTTTATTTAACAAGAAGGAAGTGATATCATTTAAAAAATTTTTTAAGGAAAGTTTTTCACTCTTCGATACAAAATCTTATTATTCTGAAAGAGATTTGCAATTTTTTATGGTAATATTTTTCAGTAGAATTCTAGATAACTCTGTCAAATCTCGCTAAAATTGAACCTTCAAACTGGTTTGGCAGAGTTATCTAAAATTCTACTGAAAAATATTACCATGAAAAATTGCAAATCTCTTTCAGAATAATAAGATTTTGTATCAAAGAGTGAAAAACTTTCCTTAAAAAATATTTTATATGATATCACTTCCTTCTTGTTAAATAAACTATTGCAAAAATTCTCTCAAGTTTGTTTACCTTGGAAAGGTTTTTTTTGGGGGGTTATAAATTCAGTTATTCTTTTATGTGAAGTTTTGTAGATTTATGATTTATGTGCTTATCTGCAGACGCTGGATGTACCTCGACACCTGCAGCTGTATTCTTACTTGTTATTTATAAATTTACGCTCTACTGTTGTCAACAGACTCTACACACAGTCTACAGCAGCAATAAATCACAATCACAAGCTCTAAACGTACTTAGTGTATAATTTTAGTGAATATTAGTGGTCATATAATATTAATGTGTATAAATATTGAATAAGTTGGTCTTGGCTAATCAGGTAAATTTTGTATACACAAAAAATTTTTGTATACAAATATCTAGTGACTTTTTGCTTAAAATTATATGAAAGTTTTTGTGTACAAAAATTTTCTTACAACTCTTTCCATACAAAAAAAAATTTTTGTGTACAAAATTTTTTCAAACATTTTCTTTTAGTACTTTTTATAGCTGGAAAATTTTTGGGCACAAATTTTTTTTTGTATACGGGCAAAAGTCAAAAAGTCGGCCACTTCTAGGATAATATTAATAAAAAAAATAGTTCTCTAAATTCATAAATCACAACTTATTTTGTTGATACTAATAATAAGGTTACTAAAAATTTATTTGGCCGTACAAAATAAATATTTATATTGTTCATATTAGCTAAAAGAATTTAAAAAATGAACACGTATAAGTTTTTTTTATTAATATAAAGCATTTATTAACCATAAGTTTTTATGCTACAAAAAATAAAATAGAAATAGAAATATAAATACAAATACATATAAAGTTGTTACAATTGACAATTGATGTGGTTACATATAATTAGCATCTGAAATCAAATCTTCAGATTACATTCTAAGAAGAATGACGCTAGTAGGTTACATATGTTCACGGACGGATTTTGGAGTACAACTATGTCGATGAACGGGGAATTTATTCCCAACTTTCTGAGACCGTTAGTCAGTCGAAGCCGCTGGTCATCGTATATCGGGCACTGCCAAAGGACATGGTTAAGATCTTGTTTACCAAGCCCGCATTGACAGTCTGCACTAACAACCATTCCGATTTTGGCCAGTGAGGCCGCCAGGCCATGGTGGCCGACCCTACATCTGGAAATCGTCGTAATGATTCTTCTCGACAGATTTAAGCCATGGTACCAGGGCTTCTTTCTGCCATCCAAGTAATTATCAACATAGTATGAACCTTTGTGAAGACCCTGGTCCATGACAAAAATCAAGGTGTCGAGAAAGGCGTCGGCTTTACACAGTTGATTCAAGTCAATAAAAGGAATTCGCATGGAAAGGTCAGAATCTCGTTTGCTTGCCTGGACCGCTAATCGGTCGGCCTGTTCATTCCCAGTGATTCCCATGTGCGAAGGCACCCAAAAAAATTTCACCTGACACCTGGTGTCATCAAATAATTTCCGTGCAACAGTCTTCAACTCCAAAATGTACGGATTCGCCCTAACGTCGATTGAACCAGGCTTCAACGCCATTATTGCACTTAGGGAATCAGTGAGAATAAACAGGTCTCCCTCACCGTCTCGGACACCCATTTCGATGACATCGAGCAAGGCAATGCTTTCTGCCGTGAAAATGGATGCCTGACAGTCAATACTTCTTTGTATTTCCACCCCGGTGCCGAGGCAGTGAGCCGCCGTCCCCACCGAGGGGGCATCGGACTTACTACCATCGGTGTACCAAACCCTAGTCGGGTCAACTTCCCCCAGGAGGCGGTCTAACAGCATCTGGTTAGGATCGAAAGAGAAACGGAGATGGACCCCCAAATCCGTGTCAACAGACGCCTCGAAAAAAAGAGACTTATAGTCAGTCAAATAGACGTTATAGCCAGGTGACACAACCACCTCCTCGGAGAAGCTGACGGCCTTGCGCACTATATGTAACAATAATCTACCCTGGAACTTGTGGCGGTTTCTTTTCAAACCCATTTTGTGAGACAAGTTAGTCAGTGTTTTATGAACAGGCAAGTCGGAGTTGGAAAGTACTTTGTTTAGGTATCTAATACCCAAATAGGTGGCTTTGTCGGATATTCTGACCAGTTTAGACCCCGCAAGAAGAAGGTTCAGAGGAGTGCTGATACGGAGACCCAGGGCAGCTTTTATAGCCGTGTTCTGCAAGGACTCTAATTTCGCCTGAGCTGTGTTACGGGTGGGGAAATAAACAAACAGTCCATAATCCAAAATGGACCTGACAAAACTCTTATACAAAATCAGGAGCGTACTAGGATCGGCGCCCCGCCAGGTGCCCCTCAAAAATTTAACAATGTTAAGTACCCTGGAGCATTTCCTCTGAACCTCCTGAATATGCTGTGCAAAGTAGAGTCTGTAATCAAAGGTGATCCCCAGGAATTTGACTGTGTCACTATTTGTGATCTCCGTGCCCCTAACATTTATAGAGATCTGACCGGGTTGAATACCCCGCCGGTTGAAATACATTAACACAGTTTTACTTGGCTGAAAGCTTAGGCCTAATTCAGCCAAGTTTTCATCTATAACCCTAATGGCCTTCTCTATCAGCCTCAAAGATGCGTCCAATGTACCCCATTTGCAAAAAACCTTAGAGTCGTCAGCAAAGTTGGACAGAGTCACAGACCTGGGGATACCCTTACCAATATTCCTTATGTATAAAATAAACAAAAGAGGGCTGAGAACCCCGCCTTGAGGCACGCCTTTAAGCAGAGATCTCCAGCCCTCCTCTAGAGTATTATTAAAAACCCTTCGGAATGAAGTGGCAAATCTTGCGTAAAACAGGATGGATCCCGATATGCCGATCGGCAAGTGACTGCAAAAGAACACAAGGGACTACATTGTTAAAAGCGCCCTCGATGTCAAGGAAGGCTGCAAGGAGACCCTTCCCCACACCGAAGGCTTCCTCGATGCTGGTAGTCAGACTCGCAAGCCCATCAGCCGTAGATTGACCTTTCCTGAAGCCAGCCTGGTGACTGGGCAATTTACCCTCGTGCTCAAACCACCATTGCAGCTTGTTTTTGACCATAGTCTCAAAGACCTTACAGGTGCAACTGATGAGGCTTATGGGCCTGACCCCCACACCACCCCCCTTGTTAATAAAATGTATATAAGACTTGTTCCATTCCTCCGGGTAGGTACCAGTGCTGTATAGCTCATTGAATATGTCCACCAAAATCAATTTGAATTTGATGGGCAAATTTTTAAGCACGGAGTAGTCGATGCCATCCATGCCGCAAGCCGACCCCTCGTTTTTGCTTTCCAACGCGACATTAAACTCAAGAAAACCAAAAGGAGAGTCGAGGAATCCATTGTCCTGAAAGACGGGCATCCACTCAGGGTCGACCAGGCTTGGAGGAGTACATAATTTCTCGAGGGTCTCTTGAATCTTTTCTTCATTCTGGTAGTTTCCAGACGTGTGGGAGGGCGAGACTTTAATCCATTTATTCTTTAGAACCCTGCAAGTATCCCAAACATATTTACATCCAGATGTGAAACTAATCCTACTTGCAAAGGTTCCAAAGGATTCTCTCTTTTTGTACTTAAAAAGCCTTCTAGCCAAGGCAGCCACCCTCTTAAACTCAATAAAGTCGGCAACGCAACGAGAGTATTTAAACCTCTTGTAGGCAGCCCTGCGGATGCGTTTCGCCCTCTCACACTCCTCATCCCACCAGGGGACAGGATTCCGGTGTCTGCGGTTGTTAACAAAAATTTTCTCTGGCGTACAACTTTTCAATGCGGTCGTAACAAGGGTAATAAAAAAACAGATATTTGTTACAAGCCGACGCCTCAGAAAAATCCCTCCCCAGGAACTTATCGTAATCGTCATCCAAAACCGTTCTAAATCTCGTCCAGTCAGTCTTTTTCGACTTAAGGTTAAAGCCTTTCTTCCGGTAGGTATGCTTGGTAGTACTCAAGTTAATCTTGATCGGATAATGATCTGAGTTCCAGGTCTCATCCAGGACTTCAACCTCAAGTTGGGTAGCAAGTCTCTGAGTAGACAGAACAAGATCGATGTTAGACTCTTCAAAATTACTCGCGTTGAAATGGATCTTCGTAATTGGGTTGTGCAGAATAAAGTCAAATTTATTGAAAGTCTCAAGCAAACAGAACCCCTGTGAATCGGTTTCCCTGCAATTCCAGTGAACATTGTGGGCATTGAAATCCCCCACAACTAATGCATTGGACAGGGGCCTCCCCCCGAAAAATTGAAAAAGATTATCCCATTGAAGTTGGTTCAGTTTGAGACCTGGAACTCTGTAAATACAATAAATGTCAACGACCGGATTGACGTTGGTTATACGAATACCCGCTAGTTCGAGGGAGTCTGAAGGATTAGTGAGATCTTGGATCTCGTGAAAGGTGATCCCGATTCTAATTGAAATTACAATACCGCCTCCTTCCTTACCAATCCTGTCTCGCCTGAAGGTCATGAATCCAGGAAAGATGAACTGGTTCTCAGATTTGTCCGTTGGTTTGAGCCATGACTCCACACAGATGAAGATATCCAGTCCCTTTAGAAGGATTTTTATGTCCTCCTTCTTGTTCCTGACACTTCTTGCGTTCCAAAATAGGATTCTCAAGTCACAAGCACTAAAAGCACAGTTAGTATTTGCACTTGCCATAATTCGCAAAAAGTTTTTAAGTTGTTAAGTTCTTTTTTTTTTGTGTTTGAGTGTGTTGTTTTTGTTTTGTTAGGTTTTTGTTTCCTTCTTTTTTTAAGTACGTTTTTCCACAGGGTTACTGTGGCTGTTGAGTTTTTTTAGTATTCTTTTAATCCGGTTAGTTAAATTATTGTCCTGTATGCACGGTTGCGCTAGATCAAGCATGTCCATGATGCCGACTATGTTGAAGGTGTACTTCCTGGCTATGCTTATGATGTCCCTTCTGCCTTTGGCTTGTTGGATGAACTCAGCAAGCTCCTTGGTGTTTAGCGGGAAGTCTGAACCTTCCTCTTCCAGAAAATTCTTGGCTGAGTCAAGAGAAATGAGAATATTTGACTCATTTTCACTGTCTGACGTTTCGGAGTCGGCGTCAGATTCCTGTGTGCTGGAGTTTTTAATTTTCTTGGCCGGGTTCTTTTGGTTTTTGCGTTTCTTTTTGGATTTTAAGGCTGAAATCCCCTTATCTTCAATGGAATCTCCGCCAGCTAGCTGGTTTTCATTCAGGGTGCTGCTGCACAGCGATGAGGTTGCCCCTCTCTTGTTGCTGTTGTTAGCCATATTTGGTACGGCAAAGGTGTCTCCCAGGAGAGGAGTGAGTTTTACTTCGTTGTCAATGAGTTCCAGATCCATGTTTATCTCATTCGTCAGATTGTCTTGACTCAAGGTTTGTGCAGGAACGTTTGTGGATTGGCTCGATTCTTTTTCTGGGAGTTGAGAGTTCAAGGCGTTCAAAATAAGGGGGCAAAATTTGGCTATGTGGCCTGTGTCCTTACAGGCGTGGCACTTGATGTCGTCTGCTCCGAGGAAAAGCCAGAAGTTGATGCCTTGGAAGTTGATTTTAAGTTTTGAAGGGACTTTTTCCGCGTCTTTTTCGTTGACGGAAAATTGCTGCCGATGAGATTGCACGTGTCTCCTTTCTTCGTTCGAGGAGGAGCATCTTATATAGGTGATGCCATTTTTTGTTTCTAACCCAAGTTCGTGTAAGTGCTCGGTGATAAGGTAGTTAGGAATCTGTGGGAGGACATTCGAGATGACAAACCGTTTATAGTTGGATTCGGCCTCCCAGCTGAAAAAATCCATATGGAAATCCGTAAGGAAACCCGTACGGGGACCCGTAAGGGTTCCCGTAAAGGACCCCATACGGGTTTCCGATACTGATATTTGGTCAGGGTTTCCTTATGGGTTTCCATACGGGTTTTTTTTTTTTTTCATTTAATTTTATTTTCACACTATTTTTTTATTTATTTAATTTAATATTATTATTAGATATTGATATATTATTCTTTATAAGATTTAATTATTAATAATAAAATTATTTTGAATAAAATTATCGAAGAAAAAAATTTTGTTCGACTGAGATTCGAACCCACGACCCCAGGCATGGCAGGCAGACACTCTACCAACTGAGCCATTGAGCTAGCTTGCTCGAAGACTTTAATTAAACTACTTTAACAACTGTTTTATATTTGATTTTTAACTAGTCTCTCTCAGCGCGCAAACACGAGCAATTGTATTACATTATCTAAATCTAAAACAAATTTTGTCGAAGCTTCATCTAAATTAAAGGGCTTAACCGACAATAAGTTGTATATTAAAGGAGTTTAATTGAGGTCTTGATGTATGCTAGCTCAATGGCTCAGGTGGTAGAGTGTCTGCCTGTGATGCCTGGGGTCATGGGTTCGAATCTCAGTCGAACAAAATTTTTTTCTTCGATAATTTTATTCAAAATAATTTTATTATTAATAATTAAATCTTATAAAGAATAATATATCAATATCTAATAATAATATTAAATAAATAAAAAAATAGTGTGAAAATAAAATTAAAAGAAAAAAAAAAAAAAAAAAACCGTATGGAAACCCGTACGGAAACCCTGACCAAATATCAGTATCGGAAACCCGTATGGGATCCTTTACAGGAACCCTTATGGGTCCCCGTACGGGTTTCCTTACGGATTACCATATGGATTTTTTCAGCTGGGCTGACCCGGTCTCAGTGGATGGAAAGTGCAGTCTTTTTCACCAATAGTAATTTTGCTTCCAATTAGTTTTTTAGCAGCCTCCACAGAGTCCAGTGTGAAGCATACTCTTTTATCACTGATTCTTGAAAAACTTTTCAATTTTTTTATGTTCATGATCTTCTCGAAATGATCCATGTATTGATCGTTAGTTGTGCCTTCGATGAAATCGGTCACAACTGATTGGTCAAAAGAAGGTAAGCCAGCCAGTGCGGCCAGTTTTGCGTAACTACTTTTTAGGTTTTTCGGTGAATTCTGAGTGTTGTGATTGGACGGGGCGACAGCAGCAAGATCGACGACTTCCCTGGAGTTAGCTTTTTCACTATTTTCTGAATTAACTTTGTTGGCACTGCTGTCGGCATCGACAGCCTGCGCACTTTTAACTAGCACATTTTTATCACACGATGAAGTGCCGACGACGCCGTCGGCCAATCCACCGTTTTGGCCACCAAGATTAGCCATAAAGAGCTGAGCGTGCTTCAAGCCAAGCGGCTCGAAGACGCGCGAGAAGGAATGTCAAAATTAAACACGCACGGCACAGCGAAAGGTAAACAAAAAGAAAGCGCGAGCGCTCGCTACCTACGTCTTCGCTGCTCGGCGTCCGCGACGCGACTGCACGTATAAGTTGCAGTAGAATTGTAAGTTACTCTATTTCTTCATTCTTTTTTTTGCTCATTGTTTATTAAAAAACAAAAACAGGACAGAAGTCTTCACAATTTTTTTTTCAAATTGTTTGTTTATTCGGTGTTTAAAGACTAAAATGATTTCTAAAGTACAAAAGATTTAATTTTCAAGTCTCAGAAATACGTTTTTGGGGTTTATTTTAGTGAAAAACAAAGATTTATACTTTTTTTCCCTGCGGAATTACAGGACATAATAAAGGTACGCTTCACCAAAAGCATCTATTAGTGAGATTTTTTTATGTAAAAATAATATATACGTTCTTTCAAACATCAAAATCTATTAAACTGCAATTTTAAAAAAATTATAGAGCCATTAAAAAATTTAATTAGGTCTTTTTACATTGTTACCACTAATTAGTTGTAATTATCATGGTTCGACGTAAAAAACCGAGACAAACTTATTTCGCTTGTCAAATTTTTTCTTTTGCATATTTTGAAAATTTGAAATCGTTTTCAGATAGCCTGAAGACCGTACTTGAACCCTGCTGATTAACATTTCATACAAATTTCGTTAACTCATGAAATCTAGTCATATTAAACGTAAAAACGTGGCTTCTAAAAAAATAAACTTTTTTAGATGTTTATTATTTTCAAAATCTTTTAAAATCATTAAAATGATGATTTTTTATTATAAAAAAAAAAATTGGTTCAATCATTTTTAGGCACGACCGGCCCCGAAGGGGTCAGGAGCGCCTTATAAGTTCGGGAGAGCAAAAAGTGTTACCTTCTTAAAATCGAACCTAGATTACGAAAAAATGGTTTTTAATGTGTTTTGAGGACGTTTTGGGTGTTATTTCGCATGTCCCACTTTCGGTATTTTACGCATTTACGAAAAAGTACAGAATTGTACAAAGGTTTTCTAAAAATTGGTCGAACCGATTTTCACCGGGTGAACGGGAAAAGGTTCGTTTTTGCGTCCCATAATGATGGTCCCAATTCCAGCATGATCGGATCACACTGGAACAAAATACGCATACAAAAACGATTTACAATGTTCATTTAACGCTAATTTTAACGCATCTACAAAATTGAACAAAGGTTTTCTCGAAATTGGTCGAACCGATTTTCACCGGGTGAACGGGAAAAGGTTCGTTTTTGCGTCCCATAATGATGGTCCCAATTCCAGCATGATCGGATATCACTGGAACGAATAACGCATACAAAAACGATTTACAATAATGATTTAACGCTAATTTTAACGCAACTACAAAATTGTACAAAGATTTTCTAAAAATTGGTCAAACCGATTTTCACCGAGTGAAAGGCAAAAGGTTCGTTTTCACGTCCCATAATGATGGTCCCAATTCCAGCATAATCGGATCACACTGGAACGAATAACGCATACAAAAACGATTTACAATATTCATTTAACGCTAATTTTAACGCAACTACAAAATTGTACAAAGGTTTTCTCGGAATTGGTCGAACCGATTTTCACCGGGTGGACGGGAAAAGGTTTTTTTTTGCGTCCCATAACTCTGGTCCCAATTCCAGCATGATCGGATCACACTGGAGCGAAAAACGCATACAATAACGATTTACAATGTTCATTTTAACGCAACCACAAAATTGTACAAAGGTTTTCTCGAAATTGGTCGAACCGATTTTCACCGGGTGAACGGGAAAAGGTTCGTTTTCGCGTCCCATATTGATGGTCCCAATTCCAGTATGATCGGATCACACTAGAACTAATAACGCATACAAAAACGATTTACAATGTTCATTTAACGCTAATTTTAACACAACTATAAAATTGTACAAAGGTTTTTCCGAAATTGGTCGAACCGATTTTCACCGGGTGAACGGGGAAAGGTTCGTTTTCGCGTCTAATAAGGATGGTCCCAATTCCAGCATGATCGGATCACACTGGAAGGAATAATGCATACAAAAACGATTTACAATGTTCATTTAACGCTAATTTTAAACGCAATTTGTCAAATAAATAAAAATTATTGAAAATCATTCTTAATGAAAAGTGTACAGTTTAAACGTAACGATTTTATAAACTTTGTTGAAATTTAGCCAGTTTGAAAATTTAAATACTTAATTTTGAATTATGATTATGAAAATCATTCTTGATTTGCATCAAGAGCAGTTGTTTAATTTCAATTTGTATTACACAAATTATTTTCGAAATTTATTCGTTAAATATAAGAATAAAAGAAGATTTCAAAAATGATTTTCAGTTTACAATAATTAAAACCTCAATTTTAATTAGGAAAAAAAATAAATAATAACAATAATAATGCTAAAAAATCTTCATGATGCCTCTATGAACTCGATGAATGACTTCATACCATTATCTTCGAAGATATTTTCTAATCAGCCAATGTAGTAGTTTTGAATGATTCTGATCCAGAACTGTCTTCAACCATAATAATAATATTGACATGAGTTGGTGTAAATCCTGTAAAAACACTGTAACAATTATTTTTATTAATTAATTTTTGAAATTACACTGTTAAGATTGAAGGCTAAAAAAAAAATATTTAAAAAAATGATTATTAGCTTAAAATAATTAAAATCTTAGTATTAATTATGAAATAAAAAAAAATCTTGCAGATTTTCATGATTCCTCCTGTATTCGATGAATGACTTTATACTATTTTCTTCGAAGATTTTTTCCAATCAGCCAAAGTAGTAGTTTTGAAAGCTCATGATCTCCACAACTGTCCTCATCCAAAATAATCATAGTCTCTAACTCTTGCTTTTTGAATCCATACAAATCCTGTAAAAGTATCATAATAATTTGTTTTTTATTTATTAAATGATTTGAGTTGCTACAACATCAACAATTTTTATTTATATAAAACTTTTAGATATTAACTAAAATTTATTATATATTAAAAAAATTTCACATAAATCTAATCTATATATAAATTAATAAACACTTACAGTAACAATTAGCCTCAAGGGACTGGAGATTTTTTCTGAAAAGATGATGAACTTCTTCTTCTAATTAAGCCATACTAAATTGATTATTTGAGGTATAAGCTAAAGGTATCGAGCAGTCCGAATGATGACATAAAAAAATTGTTCCATTGTCACTAATGAGTTACAGAGTTGAAGTTACTTGAAAACCCTTTTTTGAATTAATTTTTCCACAAATTATTTGAAATAAAGTTTCTCAAAAAAAAAGAGGTGTCCAATAAAATTAATCATATTGCTCCAAACAGACTTTTAATTCTAATCTATTCTTCTTAGACTCATCTCAAGTTATTTTATAATAATAAACTATTAGCTCTAGTATAATGCAAGGGTAAAAGCGCATACTCTATGAATTATTGTGAATACACTTCTCACTGGAGGTGATGGAAAAGGCGTATGCAACTATTTCTTGATCTTTACTCTTTTGTCTTCATTCTTGATTATTTATCTTCAATCTTCATTCTTGATTTTGATACTTGCTCTTCAACCTTTATGTCCATGACAAATAAGTAATTAAAAAAAAAAAAAATTTTTTTAATTCAAAATAAGTCGGTAAGTAGATTGTGTTGTGTGGATCTTCATATTAATTTTAACTTTAAAATCTTTTCCTTTTTTAACACATGTTGATAAACAGTGAACCAAGAACCGATTATTTTCAATTCTTCTTAGACTCATCTCAAGTTACTTTCCATTAATAAACTATTAGCTTTAGTACAATGCAGGGGTAAAAGCGCATACCCTATGCATTACAGTGAAAACTTCTCACTGAAGCAGATGGAAAAGGCGTATGCAGCTATTTCTTGATCTTCACTCTTCAGTCTTCATTCTTGATTATTTTTCTTCAATCTTCATTCTTGATTTTGATACTTGCTCTTCAATCTTTGTCAATTACTAACAAGTAATGATAAAAAAAAAATTTTTTTTTAATTCAAAACAAGTAAGTAGATTGTATTGTGTGGATCTACATATTAATTGTAACTTTAAAATCTTTTCCTCTTTTAACACATATAGAGAAACAGTGAACCGATAACACAAAAATCTGTGCATCTTAACTAGGTACACACTTTAATTAAAATCTTGATTGATCACTTCAAAACTATACCTCACTTCATCACACTTCAAAGGTATACCTTGATTGATATTCACAAAAAAAAAAAAAAAAAAAAAAAAAAACAATTAAGAACTCAGCTTTTCTCTTTAATTTTTTTTACTTTTAATTTTAGATTTCCAATTTGTTTTCTTGATCTACACTCTTCAATTCTTGATTCATCTTCAATCTTGATTTTTATCTTCAGTCTTCTATCTTCATAAGGCTTTTTAATAGCAGACGACATCTAGCAGTCAATTTTAGCTCGGGATAAAACAAACCACCGCTACCCATTGCTTTAGCATGGGGACGGATGAATTTTTTTTTTAAATAAAATATTAGGAATTCTATCTAATTGTACCGGTATTAAAAAATATATATTTGGAAAGTTGAAACCTGGTGGAATCTCATAAAAATAATCCCGAGCCGGTAAAAGTTATAAATGCGCATGAAAAAAATGTTGAAATATAAAAAGTGTGGTTATACTATGATTTTAGCTTTGGGACTATTGTGAAAATTTTTATGAAAGTAGTAAAAAAAAACTTTTTTCATCATAACATTAATGCTAAAAGTTTAAAAATAAAAATTGTCAATTAACCTACAATTTTTAGAGCACATGAAGAATAATTTATATAAACTTACAGCCATAAGATAAAATTATTTTCAACAAAAAAATGCTCCAGAAAAAATTCTCTTTTAAAAAAAATAAACTTTTTAATTAAATTTATGTTGGGATATTATTATTATTATGTTCTGTTATTGTACAAATATTATAGTGTAAAGAGAACCAAGAATAATCAACGCTTTTAAATTTTATGAAGAAAGCTTGTTTTTTGAGACAGTTCATAAACTTGTTGTTTAAAATAAATTGTAAAAAATCTACTAGCAGCTGTTCTAGGATCTGGAAGGTTTTGTAAACCTAAACGCTATCTTCTCCTTATAAACATGTCTCCATATAAGCTCATATCTTTGATTCATGATTCAGATTAATGAACCAATAATTTCTGTCGCTTACAAACTAAGTAAAAAAAACTCACTCTGTAATAGTAATATTAGTTTAAATAAGTAAAAATTAGAGTTCTATGCATATACTTAAGTATACATCCACTAAATGTTATAATTACTTGAAAATGTTCAAATTATCAATTCAGTCATATTAAGTTTAGCAATTATTTTTCACATAGTGGATATTAATTTAATCATGTACTGTTTGAAGTAAGTATTAAGTTGGGTATTTGTTTCATTTCCCTAATAATTGCACTAAAAAGTTTCTGACATAGTCTGAAGCCTAATCTAAACATCTAAAAATATTCATGCTTGTAAGGAGAAGATAGCGTTTAGGTATACAAAACCTTCCAGATCCTAGAACAGCTGCTAGTAGATTTTTACAATTTATTTTTATAAACTGTCTCAAAAAACAAGCTTTCTTCATAAAATTTAAAAGCGTTGATTATTCTTGGTTCTCTTTTCACTATAATATTCGTACAATAACAGAACATAATAATAATAATAATATCCCAACATAAATTTAATTAAAAAGTTTATTTTTTTTAAAAGAGAATTTTTTCTGGAGCATTTTTTTGTTGAAAATAATTTTATCTTATGGCTGTAAGTTTATATAAATTATTCTTCATGTGCTCTAAAAATTGTAGGTTAATTGACAATTTTTATTTTTAAACTTTTAGCATTAATGTTATGATGAAAAATGTTGTTTTTTACTACTTTCATAAAAATTTTCACAATAGTCCCCAAGCTAAAATCATAGTATAACCACACTTTTTATATTTCAACATTTTTTTCATGCGCATTTATAACTTTTACCGGCTCGGGATTATTTTTATGAGATTCCACCAGGTTTTAACTTTCCAAATATATATTTTTTAATACCGGTACAATTAGATAGAATTCCTAATATTTTATTTAAAAAAAAAATTCATCCGTCCCCATGCTAAAGCAATGGGTAGCGGTGGTTTGTTTTATCCCGAGCTAAAATTGACTGCTAGATGTCGTCTGCTATTAAAAAGCCTTATTTTTTATCTTCAAACTTCACACCAGCATCCAGCAATAACTTCAAAAAATCTGAGTTTTTTCTTTTGGCTGCAAGCTGCTGTATTACCACGAACTATAGCTTTGTTTAAGTCATCTCGTCTATAACTCGCCAAGGCTGTATGGTTAAGTAGAAGTTATGCATTAAAACTTTTGCAAAATGTTTCACACTATGAATTAAAATTAAAAACTTTACAGAAACTACAATTAATTCTAAAATAATTCTATGTCAACAACAACAACATTGTTCGATTTAAAGATCGATATCTCGAAGACGAACGTCGAGAGTCTGTAGCGATTGGGTGTCCAGGTTGGATGGCAGGGCTACTCCTGCCTAGCGTGGTCTTCAGGAAGTCGAAAGGAATACACACCAGGTAAGTATTTGAAGGTGAAATCTTTATTTCTGGCTTGAGGTACAAGCGAGATGCAAGGAGCATCCGATTAGCTCGACGGACAGAGCGGAACTGACTGGCGCAGTAGTCGAGCGGGATCGTGCGCGCGAGTGCGGTTAGCGCGTGTCGGGAGAGCAGATCCCTATATATAGGGACACACTCCCCCCCTATATGCAACTTAAAAACTAGGCTTACAAAATTCACTTAAAGCTAATATTTACAAGTACCTCACCTCGTTGCGCGACAAGTTTATGCGGACGCTTTTCTTCGGAATTCGCGGGCCCTCAGAGGTCTTCAATGCGGGGCGCAGCGGGGTCAGGGCGATGTCCCGCGGCGGCGCAAAATCGATCAACACGGACCGGCCCAGGTTCCTGATGGAGCCTTCGGGGATCGGGGCATCCGCAGGTGGCTGCGGGGCCAGGCCTCGGGCCTGCGTCGCGATTCGGAGGGTTCCGCGGGGCATCCGTGGCCTGCGTAGCAGATGCGCTCGCCGGCTGTCGTGATAGTGGTGGCGGGGCGTCCTGTACCTCGCCAGGCTCCAGCATGAAGTAGGCCGGCTTCAGCCTCTCGGTCGTGACGACCTTGGGGGCGCCGTTGATCTCGATCTTATAGTCGAGATCGCTAATGCGCTCAAGGACCTTGTGGGGCCCGGTGTAGGGTCGCTCGAGCGGCTTTTTCACAGCCATAGTCCGCAAAAAAACGTGCGTGCAAGTACGCAGGTCTTTAAAGAAAAACGCGCGTGTCTTGCGCCGTTGCGCAACCGGGATCGGCCGGATCTCGCGCATATATTCCCTGAATTCTTCAAGGAAGATCTGCGGGTTCACAGGGAATTCTCCCTCGAGGAAGAATTCGCCAGGCACGCGAAGTGCCGTACCGTACACGTAGTCGATGGGCGAAACACTCGTGTCGGTGCGAACGTGTGTGCGTAAGCCAAGGAGTACGGTCGACAGTGTCTTGGTCCAACTGGGGCTGTTGTGGCACATGATCGCCGCTTTCACGGTTCGGTGCCAGCGCTCAATCATCCCGTTCGACTGCGGGTGGTAACCGGCTGTGCGTCTGCGGTCAACTCCAATGAACGACATTAGAGCCTGGTGGAGCTTACTGTCGAACTGCGAGCCTTGGTCTGTCGTAACGATGCTGGGGGAACCGAAACGGGACATCCAGCTGTCGTAGAACGTGCGACAAACTGTCTGTGCGGTGATGTCGCGGATTGGCACGGCCTCGGCCCACCGGGAAAAACGGTCGATCATGGTCAGGCAGTATTGATAGCCTTCGGAAGGGAGCAGTGGCCCAACGATGTCCACGTGAACGTGAAGGAAGCGACCGTCCTGGGCGACGAAGGGGGCCGGGTTGTTCTTGACGTGACGTGAGACTTTGGACTGCTGGCAGTCGAGGCAAGTCTTGCACCAGAGTTTTATGTCTCTGTGCATTCCGGGCCACACATAGCGCGATCGAATAGTCCGATCAGTAACCTTGGCGCCACCGTGCGCGAGCTAGTGAAACATGTCGAAAACACGTCTACGCAAGGGCGCTGGTATGTACGGACGAAGGACGTTGCCGGTCTGGTCGACGCACAAACGGTTGTGGCTTGGGCCCCACTCGATGAAGATGAGCTTCAGGGAGTGGTCGGTGGATTTACGGAGTTCCACGAGCTCGGGGTCTTCGGCCTGAGCCTTAGCCAGTTCGACGGCATCGAATTCGAGCGGCAAGCGAACTGCGTCGACACGCGAGAGACAATCGGCCACGACATTCTCCCTGCCGGGAAAGTGCTCGATGCGCGTGGTGAATTGCGAGATGTACCCTAGCTGGCGTCGACGCCGGGGCGTAGCGACATCGCTGCGTTGTGCGAATGCGTACACAAGCGCTTTGTGGTCAGTCATGATCTTGAATTCCCTCGCCTCGAGGAAATATCTGAAATACTTGACCGCCTCGCACATCGCCGTCAGCTCGCGGTCGTAGGTATCATAATTCATCTGCGTCCTGCTGAACTTCCTCGAGAAAAACGCCAGTGGGCTCCAGGAGCCGTTGATAAGCTGCTCGAGGGACGCGCCCATGGCGAAGTTAGACGCATCAGTGACGAGGCGTGTCTCGGCGTCTGGGGACGGATGACTCAAAAGAGCGGCGTCGGCCAAGATCGACTTGGTTCTCTCGAAGGCCTGCATAGGTCACTGGGGTCCACTCGATCGGGGTTTGGTCTTTCTTGACGGAACCATGAGTAAGTTCGTACAAGGGGGCTTGCTCGGCAGCCGCGTGAGGAATGTTGCGATGGTAAAAGTTGACGAGACTCAGGAACGAGCGGAGTGCTGAGACAGTCTTGGGCCTGGGGAAGTCGCGGACCGCTTTGACCATCTCCTCGGTTGGGCGGGAGCCCTTGCTGTCGATCAGCTGAGACAGGAAGGGGATTTCACTCTTGCCAAATTCGCACTTGGAGAGGTTGAGCTTCAAGCCGAAGGCTCTCAAGCGCTCGAGAACAATGCGGAGGTGTCTCTCGTGCTTCTCGGGGCTTGACGAGGCGATGAGGATGTCATCGAGATAGCAGAAGACAAAATCCAACCCTTCGAGTACCCTGCGCATGTAGCGCATCAAGGACTGGCCTGCATTCCGCAAGCCAAAGGCCATAAAAAGATACTCGAACAACCCGAACGGGGTGATCACCGCAGTCTTGGGGACATCCTCGGGGGCGACTGGGATTTGGTGGTACGCGCTATGCAGGTCGAGCTTCGAGAAAATCGTCTTCCCGTGGAGATGCATCGAAAAGTCGTGGATGTGCGGGATTGAAAACCTGTCGGGCAAGGTAACCGCGTTGAGGGGACGGTAATCGCCGCACGGTCGCCAACCGCCGTCCTTCTTCTTTACCATGTGAAGTGGGGAGACCCAGGGGCTTTTCGATCGACGGCAAATGCCCTGCTTGACCAAACTCTCGAACTCAGCCAGCGCGATCTTATAACGCTCGGGATCCAGGCGCCTGGCTCGCTCGGCGACCAGGGGGCCGTGGGTCTCGATGTGGTGAAAGACGTCGTGGGAGGTAATGGGTTTGGCTGGCTTCGAACCTGCCACTTCGGGGAATTCCGTGATGACTTGGGCAAACCTGCAGTCCCGATCAAGGACACTAACGGAGAAAGCGCTCGACGCTTTAAAATAACCCTTGGCTGATGAACCAGTAACGGGCTCAATCAACCTCCGGTGCCGGACGTCGACCAGGAGACCGTAGTGGTTGAGCAGATCTGCTCCGATAATGGGGCAGGGCACTGCGGCAACGCAAAACTCCCAAGCGATGGGTCGCTTGAGTCGAAGGTCAAGCGTGAGGTTCTTGCGTCCGAAAGTCTCGATAGGGGTGTTGTTGGCTGCGAAAAGCCTGAGACTCGCAGGTTTAGCGCGCGCGTCCCTGTTGGGAATAAGTGAAATCTCTGCGCCGGTGTCGACGAGAAAACCGAGCCCCGACGTACGGTCATGGATATGGAAGCGTGTAGAAAGATCGTCTCCACCCACTGCTTCCACGTGGGGAGGAGAGATTAGTTTTCCTGTCTCCAGGAACACGGCTGAATGCATCTACGAGCATCGCGGCCGTACTTTCGATGAATACGGCATAACCCGGAGGCAGGGGCGGCGTTGTCAGGGTGTTGCCCTTGGCCGCTGCTCTGGGGGTTACGAGGACGTGAACGGGACCGACCGCGATTGTCGCGATTGATGCGCGTCTTCAGGGCGGCGAGCTTGGCTGTGAGTTTCGCAATCTGGTCCTCCAGCTTCGAGGTATGCAAGCTGCCGACGGCGGCGATGTCGTGCACGCCCACAGCGGGGGGTGCGACCCACGCCGAGGTCAACGGGACCACCGGATGCGAGGAGCCGACGGTGGACACGACTGCGGAGCCGTACTCTGTGGCTTCCACGAACGCGTCAGCCATATCCCCCAGCGTGGCGAGGTCCGTGACGCGTGATGCAGCGAGGGGGCCGCGGCAGGCCCCAGGGAGGTTCTCGAGGAAAATGGTGCGGATGATGTCATCTCTGGCGCTCGTATCCAGCTGACGCAACCTCGAGATCATCAGCGACGGCTTGCCCTGCTTGGAAACCCGGCCTTTGATCAAGTCGCGCAGACGCGCCTCCGGGGACACGCCGTAGGCCGAGAGCAAAACCGCCTTGACCTGCTCGAAAAGGTCCGGGGGACGGGGGACAACCTCGAGGAGGGGCAACACATGCCCCAGTGCCTCGGCGTCGAGCATCTGGCCGATGAAGTCTGCCTTGGTAGCAGAATTCACGATGCCGGAATTGCGGAACGTGATCTCCGCCTGACCCAACCAAACTCTGGGGTTGTCGCGCAAGAACGGTGGGATCTTAGGCTGGCGATAGAGCGCGTTGACGGTGGACTGCGTAGTAACCGTCGGGGTGCCTGTGGTGGTCGCCGACCCTGCGCTCGCAACCGGCTGAGCTTGCCGCAAACTCTCGACCAGGGTCTCGGCGGCCTGCAGCCTTTGCCGCATTTCAGCCATCTCGCGCTTGTGTTGGTCATCTCCGTCGAGAGACATGGCGAAACAAAAATCCTATCGAAGGGGGTGGTCCGGGGATTCAGAGAGTGGACCCACGAGCTAAAACGCCAATGCGTGTGCGTGGCTCACAAGGCCCTAATACAAAAAAGCTAACTTTTGTCCAGCACACGCCGCCGCGTACGCGAGTAAATTTAAATCCGGTGAGAAAGTCGCGTGATAGAATTCGGTAAGAAAAGTAGGAAGACAATACTTCAGCCTTACCTGACTGATAGAATTGTCTATGCTATTTTCAGAAATGAGAAGAAAAAACTTCGTCGCAAAGTCAGTCAGAGTTCGAACGATGCTTACAGCTACGAGGAAACCAGTGTGAGCGCGCGAGACGGATACCGGTTCGCGGAATTGGGGTGGTTCGCGGAAAGTTCACCACGCTCGGGCGGGGTTCCACGCGGCACTCTTGCACTCAGAATTCTCACACTGGACGCAAGCACACATACACACTACACACGATGTGGTGCACGATGTCCTTGGAGATGACGTTGCTGAGAAGCCTCGATGTCGTCGATGTCCACGATGATGTGTCGCAGATAAGTGGCAAGGGCTTGCTGACGAGGGTTGTCCGCCTGTGGGTGGTGACTTGTAGTCGAGGGCACCCCTTCAGGAACAGCTTCCTCCGGTACTCCAACGAGGTCTGGATCGGGAACTTTGTTGCACACGAAGGCGTACGGGGTTGCCGGCGTGCCTGCACAACACCCGCACTCGAACGAAGTTTCTGGCGTTCGTTCGTGCGCACTGTTTCGCGTGGGAAGTTGCCGGCGTGCCTGCACAACTTTGCCCACAAAACAATTGTTGACGATCGTTTTTTTTTTTTTTTTTTTTTTCTTTTTTATGCTGAAAATCGGCCCTTGACTTGCCGATTCTAGCCTCGCTCAGAAAGAGTTTACGACTCTCCCGCTCCTTGCTTTGTTCGGCCGTGGCTACCGGCGCGAACGAGTTGAGAGATTCTTTATCGACTTCCAGTCGATTTGGGGTCACCAGTGTAGCGATTGGGTGTCCAGGTTGGACGGCAGGGCTACTCCTGCCTAGCGTGGTCTTCAGGAAGTCGAAAGGAATACACACCAGGTAAGTATTTGAAGGTGAAATCTTTATTTGTGGCTTGAGGTACAAGCGAGATGCAAGGAGTATCCGATTAGCTCGACGGACAGAGCGGAACTGACTGGCGCAGCAGTCGAGCGGGATCGTGCGCGCGAGTGCGGTTAGCGCGTGTCGGGAGAGCAGATCCCTACAAGTCTATAACTGACACGCCCTCTACGCAGCAAAAATAGAACTCTTATTCAAATTTTTTCTCGCTCTAATTGTTTTTTCAACATAATTGATAAAGTGAAGTTATTCTACACTAATTTATTGATTGCTTAAATAAATTTATTTTTTTTAAATATATTGCGCAGCTATAAACTTACGACTATGTATAAAAAAAATTTAATAAAATTTATGTTATGTTGGACTATAATAATCTTTTGCAGTATAGAATCATAATTAATTATTTTTAAATATCAGCAAACACGAAACGAATTTGAGGGTAAAAAAAATGAAACTAATAAATACTAAAACTACACCGTCGAGCGCGAAGCGCGAGTGTCGGCCGATCGTGCCTTTCATGCATCGCGCGGAGCGGCAGCGGAGCATGGCGATGCATAGGTACCTTGCATCGCGCGGAGCGGTAGCGGAGCGTAGCGATTTGCTGCGCAAAGTCCGATACTTTAAAAAATATTTGGGCAAAAACACCGGAGCAGGCAAGTCGCCCGGCCTCTTGAGCGAAGCGAAAGGGACGGGGGGCGCGCTAGTTAAATTTTATTATTGGGTTATCATTATTTAAGTAAAAAATTGCACATTTTATGTTTATGATAATGATTATTGTCATTATTTTCATTTCTATCAATGCTAGTATAACTTATCAAAGTACCAAATTACATGATCTTGTTGAATAAAATATGATACTCAATTTGAATCCGTAGTTACAACTTCACAGACAAGTTGAGTAACATATCATTTTTTCATTTGATATAATCTCAATGAGTTTTTAGACTTCAAATTTTAATTCTTTTTTTTATTCGTCTCTCTACAACTTTTTTCCGTCAAAATGTCAGCCCTTCAAAGATCAACAAAATTTTTAGTTTCAGTACAAATACTTTTTTGACGGTTTTTACGGTTTATTCTAATTTTAATCATATTCTGGTAATAACTTATGCTCTTACTTATCTTATTTTTACTAAAAATAAGAACTTAAAGTGTTAATAAAACGTGTATTTAATTTTGATCATAAAGGCAAAGTGCGGTAGAAATTTTGAATTTTTCAAACATTTTTTTACCTTCATGCAGCTGCATGAGTTAACAAATCAAAATTAAATTTTACATATAAAGCCCAATTTTACTATTGAAAACTCAATTTTTTAGTCTACGCGTGCCTTATTTGAGATGCCCTTTGAGTTTTTAAGTATATTTGAAATAGGTTAATTTAAAAGCTTATAAATACCTTAATTCTCAATTTTTTAGAAACAAAAGTGCTTTCAATGACGGAAAAAAAATTTTTACATCCATATATACATACATATTTATAAGAAAGTGTCTAGGTACCATCGCCGTGTACCGTATTCGGTGCACGGTACACGGTACACGGTACCAAATGAGAGTTACTTTATACACTCTGTAAATTTAATTGGATTATTTAAGATGGACAATTGAATTTAAAGTAGAAATTAGTAGTTTTTTAAACTTAAGTGGGTTATTTGGGATAAATTATAGGATCTAAAGTAAAAAGCTACCGTGTACCGTGTACCGTGTACGGTTCACGGCGATGGCACCTAGACACAACCTATTTATAAATATAAGCTAAGTACACGGTAAGAAAAGGTTAGCCTAAACAGCTCAGGGGTTAAGCTGTTTTGGCATAGGTAACCTCGGCTTTTACTGATACTAGTTCATAATTCTGGTACATTGTTGTAATCACAACTTGATCCGTGGACCGGGGTCATTCATAAACTACGTAGCCTGTGCGAGAGGGGGGGGGGGTACAGTAAAGAGCTACATTGAGCTACGGTGTCATTGGGGGTGGGGGGGGGGGGTCATCAGAAGATTAAGTCTACGCAGCTTTAAAAAAAAAATGTTATTATTTCCAATAATATTAGGTTATAACCAAATATTTTAATTAATTTTCAAATCGTCAAAATATTTTTAAAATGTATTACGATTCTACTTTTGAATATAATACTTAGATATAATTACTATTGAATTTAATACTTAATTTTTATATTCCAACTTAATAAAGTATATTAGGTAAGTTAAAGTTTAATTTTAAAAAATAGAAAAAAAGCTACGTAACACAGGGGAGGGGGGGGGGGAATCATCATAAAAGCCTCGGTAGGCCACGGTAGGGTAGGAGGGAGTAAAAGTCATACTAAAAACGAGCTACGTAGTGTATGAATGACCCCAGGGGCGGCATTTTGTATTGAGTTAGGTAGGTTAAGTAAGTAAGTAGTAAGTTAGGGAGCAGAAGGTATATTACACGCGTATAAAAATAATTGGCGTGAAATTTAAAAAAAATTATTATGAAATTAAAAAAAAAAGAAAGTACCAGTAATAATTGTAAAATTAAAGCTTTTAGTATTAATAAAATAATTTTAATTTAAATATTTTTTTAGTTAAAAGTGAAAAGTTAAAAAATTAAAGGTTTTGATAGCAGCTGGTAATCAAATCAGACGTCTGCACCAGTCTGCACTCTGCACGTTGTTGTGTTTTGGAGTTTGTCGGTCAGCTGTTGAAACTGAATAGAAAATGCAGATGAATGACGAAGATGAACGATTTCGTGTTCAACAAATAAATAAACGGAATCTTGAAAAAAGGTTGATGAGGGATTACTTTAACCCATTTCAAGAAAATCCAGAGGTTTTTAAAAGTTACTACAGGACAGTTCATAACATTTTTTTTTTTTACAATTGATTTGCATTAAACAAATAATATAATGCATGTTTAATACAAAAATGAACATGTGAATTGTGAATAAATTTTATTTATTTAAATTTGTGTATTCATGTAATTTTTCTAAAAATAGTGTAGAAAAAATGAAAAATTATCAGCATGGTTTTTATTTTTCCAGGATGTTTCCTGATGTTGCCCTCAGGCTCTGCAATCTCCTAAATCCTGATAATTTTTCATTCAAATTGTAAAAACTTTGAAAGATTTATGTAGTATGTGTTTCCTAATTTGCTAAATCTACTTTTTTCATAGTATGTTTTTTTCTCAAGTATTTTTTCTACACTATTGTTAGAAAAATTACATGAATACACAAATTTAAATAAATAAAATGTATTCACAATTCACATGTTCATTTTTGTATTAAACATGCATTATATTATTTGTTTAATGCAAATCAATTGTAAAAAAAAAAAATGTTATGAACTGTCCTGTAGTAACTTTGAAAAACCTCTGGATTTTCTTGAAATGGGTTAAAGTAATCCCTCATCAACCTTTTTTCAAGATTCCGTTTATTTATTTGTTGAACATGAAATCGTTTATCTTCGTCATTCATCTGCATTTTCTATTCAGTTTCAACAGCTGACCGACAAACTCCAAAACACATCAACGTGCAGAGTGCAGACTGGTGCAGACGTCTGATTTGATTACCAGCTGCTATCAAAACCTTTAATTTTTTAACTTTTCACTTTTAACTAAAAAAATATTTAAATTAAAATTATTTTATTAATACTAAAAGCTTTAATTTTACAATTATTACTAGTACTTTCTTTTTTTTTTAATTTCATAATTTTTTTTTTTTTAATTTCACGCCAATTATTTTTATACGCGTGTAATATACCTTCTGCTCCCTAACTTACTACTTACTTACTTAACCTACCTAACTCAATACAAAATGCCGCCCCTGAGGTAAGAAACAAAATGCAAAGATTCCAAATTTGATTATTGATTATTTTATTTGCGACGTTTCGTCCACCTGTATTGTGGACCTCTTCAGGCTACAAATTTAATTTGAAAAACACAGTGGAAAATACATGAATACTTTAACAAAGAAATAACTTTTATAAAAAAAGGGGAGAATAATTTTTACCTAGGTATAATAAGTCTCTACTCTACCAGAGCAAATCGTCTACTGAGCCAAAAAAATTGAAAATACAGAAATTTGTATTTAAAATTAACATGGGTGTGTTCATACATTGGGTGTGCAAATAAGTTCAGAATATATAATTAAAATTTTCTAGATAATTTTTTAAGTAGAGGTCTGTAAGATGTACTGAGTTTTTGGGTGTCTTCCTTGTTGTTTATTGTATTATGCATATTTTTAATAAATAAAATTTTCAAGATCAATCGCTTTCTATAATTCTGTTCTATATCGAGAATTTTGACACCATCAAAATTAAGTCATGGTTGTAATCAAGTTTATGTTTGTAAACAACAAACTTTGGATTGACAATTTTTCTATGTTCTGACACTCTTTTTTCCAAAGCTCTTTTTGTTTGACCAACATATGATGCTTGACAATTATTGCATGAAATTTTCTAAACTGAACTTGTCTTTTTATCTTTATTAGTAGTATCTTTACCTAGTTTCATAATATCTGTCAATTTATTATTTATCCCAGGAATAATTCTGAAGTTCAAGTTTTTCAAAATGCTCTTACAATTTTAAAAAAATGAGTCATAAAAGGGTAAAACTAGGTTGAATTTTTCTACATCTTGGTCATTGTGTTCAATAGAATTTATTCCATATTTTATCGTGCATATTCTCTTTCTAACATATTTTTCAAAAAATTCTCTTGGAAAATCGTTTTGAATCAAAATTTTTTTGACCAAACATATATTTTTGTCATGGAACTTTTTTTTTCAGACAGTTCTATTGCCCGATCAACTAAATTTAAAGTACTAGGGCCAACTAACTCGCTTCGCGCGTCTAAATCCAGATCTTATCTTACTATTGATATTTAAAATTTTTTTTGCTACTTAAAGTCTACTCACTGAAAATGAATTAGTAAAAATTTTACTAATATAATAAGTAAACTAAATTTTATCTACGAATTAGTAATTTTTTTTACTAATGTTCCAGTAAAAAGTTGTCTTTACGAAAGAATTAGTAAAATTTTACTTATTCGACAGTAAAAAACTGTTCTAACCTACAAAATGTTTTGATCAACGTCAACGAATAAAAAATTTTCAAAAATATAAACTTTGCAAAATGAAAATATTGATAATATGTGATATCTTGATAATCTTTGTGATGATAAAATAATGTTCCTAATCTGAGCAAAAGCTTAAAACAAAGGTAAATATATAATTAACTATTTTAATAATAAAAATATTAGAATTTTTGAAAATTTAATAAATTACTTGAAACTGTTTAAATAGACTCGTAAAATGGTCATACAAACTTAAGTCTATTTTATAAAACGTTAAATCTAATTGAAAAAATAATAATAAATCCAGTAACCGTTTAAAACGTTGAAATATTTATAATTATTGTTAAACTAATTTTATTGTTCTACTTTATAACTTGTTCAGATATCGGTGGTACATAATCAATTAAAATTAGCAAACAAGAATTTATTTAATTAACTAAAAAGGTTACTAATTCCATAAGTGAAAGTTAAATAAACAATACAAATTTATCATGTTGAAAATCGAATAGTCGAATAATTTGAAATCAATTGTTCGATCAAATTGAATCATCTTTTAAGACCTTACAGTTGAATAAAAAAATAAATATTTTTATTATAAATTATTTTTTTTTAAGTCCTCTAGATAAGTCTGCGAGAAGGTTTTTTTAAAAGAAATTGTTTTTGATGACAGCGCTTGTCAAAACTATGGTAAAAATAAAGTACGAGTCATAAACTAATATTACATCCTATTGTACATATAAAGGATATCCTTTAATTTTAAGTTAAAATTAGATTCCCGGGGCAAACAGTTTTTATACCAGCTTTAACATATTATTTCTATTTCATATGATGGCCGAGTGGTTAAAGTGCTACTACTAGATTTTGATTTATTTTTTTTATCCCATAGGTTCCAGGTTCAAATCCTGGTTGGAATTTTTTTTTTTTTTCTTTTTAATTTTTTTTATATTAATTATTTAAATTATTACTAATAATGTAGTAAAAACATTTTTTTTATCTGAGTTATTTAAATAAATACTTAAATAACTAAATAAAAAACTTTTTACTAATGAATTAGTAAAACTTAATTTTTACTAATTCAATAAGTACCCGGTCACTAAACTTTAGTGGGATGATTCCAACCTATTGAATTAGTGACCGGTTACTATGTTTTAGTAAAATTTTACTAATTCGTTTTCAGTGAGTAAAATGATGTTTCATTTGAATGAAATTATTGTTTAATTAAAGTCATTGTTTTGTAGTTAATTTTATAATTTTTGTTTTTTCTTCTAATCAACGGAAAAAATAGTATTTTACATACCTGAGGGAGTTAAAAATTAGTTAGCCCTTAGCAAACCGAAATTGATGCCCGAGCCGAAGGTGAGGGTGTCAAAGGTTTGCTAAGGGTTAGCTCATTTTTACACTCCCTCGTATGTAATATATTTTTCAACAGGAGGCAAGGGAAGTTCAAACTCCCTGTTTGGGACGGATCAGAAAGTTTGAACTTTCTGCGCCGTGTGTTGAAAATGACCTTTTCTTTATTTTATAAAAATAATCAATTATAAATTCTTTGAATATGTTTTTAAAGTAAGAAAAACTATATCTACTTTCACTTCATGAGAGTAAACAGATTACCTTAAAATATTTGAAATGAACTTTAAAGACGTTCAACTTTGACTACTCAAGTCAAGTCTTCTCGTAGGACTATTATTTCCGATATAGAAACACGCTGATTGGTTGCTTGAGTCTAATCTAACCCCAAAAGTACTATTTTTTTTTCTTTTACTATTCTTTTCTATTATTAATGTTCTCCTAATCGTCTCCGTAAACATCTTAAAATAATCCTTAAATGCTCTTTTAATACCTCAAAAAAACTGTACTTGGTGTCATCATCCATTATTGAGAGACTTTGTTAAGAAGCACGAAAAAGTTCGATTTCCCATATGACACTGTGTTAATGGATCAAAACAATAGTTATTTATAACTTTGCTATTAGACTCCTTATTGCTTCTAGATTTTAACAGAGGACTTCTTATTATTCAATCAAAATATCTTTAAATTTTCATAGTTTATTCATCATGATTTATTTTTCGAGTTGAACGTCCTTAATAAAAATTATTCAAGTATTAAATTTTTAATTATTAACAAAAATTTTTCATCTTGCAGGCCCCGAAAACGCAATTTTTCCTTCCACTACGTGTGAGGAACTTGCATTTTCGAGGCCTTTGCAATGAGTAAATCATTACGGATGCATACCGACTGAGCACAATCGGATTAAAATATTGGTTTAAAAAAAACCGTCTGTGCACACTTTAATTATCTTTGTACTTGAAGCTACAAAAGAATTAGCCAACCCTTAGCAAAACCTTGAGACCCTCAGCTTTGGCTCGTACTTTTCCACCGTCCGGTGTGTAATATACTATTATGGCCAATATCATAGTTATCAAAAGTATTAATAATTGACTTCTATGTATTTATAAAAAACTATTCATCAATTATTTTTGAAACATCAAAATTATTTTTATAGATGAATACAAAAATTATCAGAGTACATCAAATTTTATAACAATGCGTATTGGCTATTAATTATTTTAAACAATTATACTAACAAGGATAGGTCACACCCTCCGGGTCATCGATCTTGACGAAACTTTGGGGATCGTTTTCTTATACCAAAAGATGAAGAAATCTACCAATCATCCCGTCTAATGGGCCTTTTATACCTAGTTCCTACATAGCTTATATCGTATTTTTAGCTCTTTTTGGGTTTTTTTGCGAATTTTCAAAAAATTCCTGTTCAAAGCCTACTACAGTTACAAAATTTTGCAAACCCGCATTCTCTTTATTTTTTCATCTTCTTTTGAGAAAAAATATTTTTAAATCTAATTTTGAAGAAATAGTCCATGTAAAATTAAGGTAATCAAAAGCATTTTTTTACTGTTTTTTTGGTTTTATTAACTTAAACTGTACGTCGTCAGCCTTATCAAAATTATGTCTAAAAATATTTTTTCTAAAAAATTCATAAAAAAACAAAGAATATGCGGGGTTGCAGAATTCTGGCAGAAAATTGGCACAAATAACCACAAAAGTCGCACAAAAGTGTTAAAAGTGTCAAAACAAGCTGATTTTCAAAAAATTCCTGCTCAAAGCCTATTGTACTAACAGCATTCTGCAACCCCGCATTTTCTTTGTTTTTTTATGAGTTTTTTAGAAAAAATATTTTTAGACATAATTTTGATAAGGCTGACGACGTACAGTTTAAGTTAATAAAACCAAAAAAACATTAAAAAAATGCTTTTGATTACCTTAATTTTACATGGACTATTTCTTCAAAATTAGATTTAAAAATATTTTTTCTCAAAAGAAGATGAAAAAATAAAGAGAATGCGAGGTTGCAGAATTTTGTAATTGTAATAGGCTTCGAACAGGAATTTTTTGAAAATTCGCAAAAAACCCAAAAAGAGCTAAAAATACGATATAAGCTATGTAGGAACTAGGTATGAAAGGCCCATTAGACGGGATGATTGGTAGATTTCTTCATCTGTCGGTATAAGAAAACGATCCCCAAAGTTTCGTCAAGATCGGTGACCCGGAGGGTGTGACCTCTCCTTGTAAGCGGCTTAATTTTGTGAAAGTCAAAGAGTATTTTAAGGTAGGACCGCACCTACGGCTCTAGTCAAGATGCATTTTCGGTTAAACTTTGACTAGCTTCACGCGTATATAGATATAGAAATGCATTAGCAGCAGAAGCTTTTTTAACCTAAAACACATATTTTTGTTTTTTATTAATACTTAGCGGAACCGAATGTATGATTTAATTAATTCTATGTGATTCTTGTGCATTCTAGTTGAACTGACAAATTTTCTGAAAACCTGATCACATGTAATTATGTAAAAATTGTATAAAAAATGTGCCCTCCCATAAGACTACGAGTTAAATCGACGCGATGTTAATATTCAATTACTCAAAAACGAAAAAGCCCCAAGTTCTGAAAATTTAGTGGCATCATTTTTTAATATTTATCTTCGACTCCCTAAAGTTTTAGATTTTTAACACATCTCTTTCTAGTTTGTGCGGTCCTACCTTAATCTTAACATAAAAAATTATAGAACGAATTTCGAAAATTTTCATTTCTCCGGTGGTTTTTACCAGAGTTAATCAAGTTCAAGACTAAAAAAAATTGTAATCCCAAATCACTAAAAAAACAATGAGTATCATCTCAAAACATTTTTTTAAACTTAACTCTCCAATGAATACCACAGTTTTAGAGGTTATACCCGTAAAAAATTTTTCTTATAATTTTTCTAAAGTATCTCTTAATTCTAGGAAATTAAATATCAATAATTTATTAAACCTTTTCAGCATTCCGGCCGTGCACGTATTGAAAATAATGTAATCTTTAACTTATTTTATCTTTTGTATTTCAATTTTGATCAGGCTAGGTAAAAATGTTCAATTATATCTAATAAACATCTTCAGAAAATTTGGAAAATTTGGATTGATTCTCTATTGCCTTGCATTTAGTAGAAAACCACCTTTTTTTTTATCTATCCTCCCTATTGATACACTTTTAAAGTAATTTATCCTCCCCATTGATTCACTTTTCAAATAAAATTAATTATCATGATATGTAATCTTTAAAAAAAAAAAAAAAAAAAAAAAAATTAACGCTCTTCTCGCACCACAGATTAAAAACAAATTTTTTTACGTTTATTTACATTTATAGAAATCAAAATATAAATTTAAAAGTTACCACGTCTTCTTCTTCTTTCTTTTATTGGCACCAATATATATATATACTGTACGGCCATAAGTTACCACGTGATAACTGCGTGATATCGCGATCATAATGCGCATGCGATAGCCAGAGTTGAATGTTGAAGCAACCAATCTGACATCTGATATCGCGATCATACTGCGCATGTGATGAGGCTTCACTTATTTGGGGTCTCTTTTTTGAGAGAGGAATGTTAATCTTCTGGTTTTTTGAACGGTTAGAGTTAAAATTAATCATACACGGAGAAAAAAAAATTGAAGTTTCTCCAATTTAAAATAGGAGGCGCTATGAGTCCCGTCAGATTGTGAACTCTCCAAACAAAAATTGGAGTTTCTCCAATTTTTTTTTGGTAAAATAACATTTCGTTGATTAGGTTAATGATTCTCAGAGATGATCCACGTGCTGGTATAGAAACATTTAAACAACCTCTTGGACCCGAATTAGCAGTTTGCCAACGGTAGATACACCTTTGGAGCATACCCGGGGATTTCACCAGGTCGCGAATGACGGGTACACCTGGAGATCATCTCCGAGAACTTGGTTTGAATTTTCTTAGAGGTGACTTTGGTGATCGTCTGGGGAGTTCCCAGGCATGAATTTTGACCTGGACAACCAGGTCGCCGATGAAGAGTATATCCGAGGATCATCTCCGAGAAGTAAAGTTGAGTTTTCTTCGTGGTGACTCTGGTGATCAACATCATTCTTTACTTAAAGAACTCGATTGCTCGAAGATGATGTCCGGGTAAGCCCGTCATCGGTGACCTGGTTGTCCAGGTCGAAATTCATGCCTAGGAGCTCCCCAGACGATCACCAAAGTCACCTCTTGGAAAATTCGAAAGAAGTTCTCGGAGATGATCCCCGGGTATACTCGTCATCGGTGACCTGGTTGTCCAGGTTGAAATTCATGCCTGAGAGCTCCCCAGACGATCACTAAAATCACCTCGAGAAAAATTCAAACTAAGCTCTCGGAGGTGATGCCCGGGTATACCCGTCATCGGCGACCTGGTGCAATGCGCCTCGGGTATGCTTCCCAGAGTATGCTACCGTCAGCAATCTGTCAACCCGGGTCCGAGAGATTGTTTCAATGTTTCTATACCAGCACGGGAATCTTAACCTATAGTCGACAAAATTCACAATTTTAAATTGTAGGAATACCAAAAAAAAATAGGAAAAACTCCAATTTTTCAAGATTGGAGAATCTCCAATTTTTTTTTTGGTGAAACTCTCCTCCAAATTGGAGAAACTCCTATTTTTTTTTCTCCGTGTAGTATTCGAAAATATAGGTTTGATGTACCAGTCAGGAAGGGTACTATTATTTTCAATGGACATCGTAACATCAAGAAAATTAATTTTACCATTCTCTTCTAACTCATGAGTAATTTTCAATTTACTATCATAAGAATTAAAAATATCTACAACTTTTTCTACATATCTTTTGTTAGTGCAATAATTGTCAAGCATCATATGTTGGTCAAACAAAAAAAGCTTTGGAAAAAAGAGTGTCAGAACATAGAAAAAATGTCAATCCAGAGTTTGTTGTTTACAAACATAAACTTGATTACAACCATGACTTAATTTTGATGGTGTCAAAATTCTCGATACAGAACAGAATTATAGAAAGCGATTGATCTTGAAAATTTTATTTATTAAAAATAAACGTAATATAATAAACAAGAAGGAAGACACCCAAAAACTCAGTACATCTTACAGACCTCTACTTAAAAAATTATTTAGAAAATTTTAATTATATATTCTGAACTTATTTGCACACCCAATGTATGAACACACCCATGTCAATTTTAAATACAAATTTCTGTATTTTCAATTTTTTTGGCTCAGTAGACGATTTGCTCTGGTAGAGTAGAGACTTATTATACCTAGGTAAAAATTATTCTCCCCTTTTTTTATAAAAGTTATTTCTTTGTTAAAATATTCATGTATTTTTCACTGTGTTTTTCAAATTAAATTTGTAGCCTAAAGAGGTCAACAAAACAGGTGGACGAAACGTCGCAAATAAAATAATAAATAATCAAATTTGGAATCTTTGCATTTTATTTCTTACCTCTCCACGGATCAAGTTGAGATTACAACAATGTACCAGTATTATGTTCAAGAAAGAGAGGGAGATCGAGATTTCGATCAACTCTTAAAATTGATACTAGTTCAATTGAAGCACGCGAAGGCGCACCTGTAGGTGGCGCTGTAGATAAATTTTAGTAGACGAATAGGAGCACACGAATAAAATGTTGAGCCCATAACGATATTTCGATTGTGCAGGCGATGGTCAAAAATCGCGTTCTCTTTTTTAAAGATGGAACCAAACCAAATTCAGCTTCACTGGTCTCTACCGTTGGGAAAGTGGTATTTTACTCTCTTTGGATCTTAATTTTTGGTCAAACCTTATGGTTATCAAGCTCATTCGTAATGTTGATTCGAGTAATGGGATTAACGCGTTAGTAGTTGAGAAAAATCCCCCAAAAAAACTTCAAAGAGGTAAACAAACTTAGGGAGAGTTTTAGCACCAAAACATTAGTTAAAGGATTTTTAACAAAAATTCGTGATATCAAACTATAAGAATTTTTTGATTTTAAAAACACGACATTTATCTGTTAATTGAACTACACTCTACCAAATTTTACAGAAGTCAAAAAAGTATCTCCATGTAGAGTTTGGTAGAGTTAAGTTGAATTAACAGATAAATGTCGTGTTTTTAAAATCAAAAAATTCTTATAGTTTGATATCACGAATTTTTGTTAAAAATCCTTTCACTAATGTTTTGGTGCTAAAACTCTCCCTAATTTTGTTTACCTCTTTGAGGTTTTTTTGGGGGATATCACTATTTTTTGTTTGGTATAATGTTTTATTTAGCACGTATTTTTTGTCTCTCCTTCAATTTTACAAATCGAAGTAAAATCAAAATTTAAAATAAGATACAAAAATTTTTTATTTAAATTTTTGTATAAAATATTGATATAAGATTTCTTTCAAACTAATTCAAATTTAAAAATTAGTGTAAAAATTTGGAAAATTTTGCCATTGTTCCTGCTTGAACAACTTTTTATGTTTTTTTATGAGGTACTAAAAATAAATTTAGGTTCTAATGAAATAGGGAAGTAGGCTCAATTTAAGGTCAAGCCAAGAGACCTAGCGGTATGATATATTGTTAAACAAAAGGGCAAAGTTTGACATGGCCGTCTCGAGTGAAATTTGCCACACGAGGCGAAGCCGAGTGTGGCGATTCACTCGAGATGGCTATGAAAAACTTTGTCCTCTTGTTTAACAATAAATTTTATTCCACTAGGTCATGTAAATTGGCACTTTGAGATAACCAAATCAATAATAATTTTTTAATGAAAAAATAGTGACAATTTTTCATTTGATGAACAAATTTTTTTAAAAGAATTTTTACTTTAAAAAATGTAGAAAAAGTATTTTTTATTACAAAAAAATTTAAAACTTTATATAAGATTAAAAAATGATGTGTAAACTAAATTTAAATTAGAACTGAGATTATCAGGCATAAGATTAAAATCACTAACTAGAAAAATTCAGAATGTAGTCAAATATTTTTTGCAACAAGTAAAATTAAGAACTTATCACTGTTTATAATAATACAGCGTTACAAAGTCAATGATGCTACAAGAAAGATTTTGGAAGTAGCTTGTTAGCCTACAACTCGATACTTATTTTATCATTTTGACGGGTAAAAATTCACTCCTCGTTTGATTGGAGGCCATTTTACATATTTGATAAAAAAACTCTATTGTTTGTTACGCACAGTGATGATGATCCACATGATGGTGATAAAAGAGTGAGGTTACAAATTAAAAAAAAACTCTCACTGACGAACAAAAAAAGGAGCAGCAATATGTCGAAATATATCGATCGTGGTGGAATTTCGACATTCCCATCTTATTTTTTAACGTTGTAGGAACGTAAAACTTTCTCCACAAAACTGACACATCGAAAAGTGCCAATTACATGGCCGAGTGGAATAAAAATTTTTTTTTAAACGATTGATCAACTTAGCTTTTAAAGTTTTATCAATCTATTGATAGGATATATAATCAATTTTTTTTTATCATTAAATTAAATCTATTTCAATCGATAAAATATTAGAAAGAAAGGTTTCAATCAAGTCGAATATATTTTTAAGTTTATTTTTAAAAAGAAATTAAGGAAACAAATTTAAATTTATTTTTTTAATAAAAATCGCTGCTGCACCATCTGGTGAAAATTCTGTGAAATGCCGAATGTCGATCGGCGTATGAATGTTTTTCGAACACTGTGGAAAGTCCGAAAAAAATGCCGAATTCAAAAACGCGAGTTAATAAATAAGGAAATTAAAAAAATATACAATGCGAAAACAATTTTCATCTCTTCGGTAGTGAAAAATAAGCGTACTCTAGAGGTTTAATGATGCAGGTAACTTGTTTTAATTTTTAAATAATAAATTAATTATGGTTAGTAGGGTTAAGGTAGCTCCAGCAGCTGTAAATAAAGCACGGCAGCAGGGCTCTCGATTCCGTGATAATCCGAAACAAAGTGAAGTTGGCACCGCAAGGTTAGGTCGTGCAGTGTGCGTTCGAACAGCCACGCACAAGAATTGAAATTTTAGATGTGCGAAATGATTAATAACAACGACAGAAATTAATAAAATAGTAATAATTGAAAAATATATAAAACAACAAGTTTATAAACTCATGAACGTGGGTTGAAAAGTTTAGACGCCAAACTTGAGAACTAAAAAACTCGGGGCATCAAAAAATTAGGAAAAAATTAATAAACAAATTACCTCTCAAGCTCAACAACCCGATAACGCTGGGCACCCGAGTTTTAATATTAAAAAATAGATAAACAATAAACAAACTCCCAAGCTCAACAACCCAAAAACGCTGGGCAGCAGAGTATTATAGAGTTGAAAAATTAGGAAAAAATTAATAAACAAATTACCCCCCAAACTCAAACAACCAAATAACGCAGGGCTACTGAGTTTTGATTGAAAAAATTAATAAATAAATTAGCCCTCAAGCTCGACAACCAAATAACGAAGGGCACCCGAGTTTTTTTTATTAAAAAATAGACAAGCAAATAAACAAACTCCTAAGATCAACAACCCAAAAACGCTGGACACCCGAGTTCAGGTTTGATATAGGATAAATTAATAAACAAATTACCCCACAAGCTCAACAACCCAATAACGCTAGGCACCCGTGTTTTGATTTAAAAAATTAGGAAAAAATTAATTTACAAACTCCCCCCAAGTTCAGCAACCCAAAAACGCTGGAAACCCAATTTTTTTTATTAAAAAATAGACGAACAAATAAACAAACTCCTAAGATCAACAACCCAAAAACGCTGGGGAGCATGCAGAGTATTATAGAGTAAACAAATTAAATTAGAAAAAAATTAATGAAAAAATTACCCCCCAAACTCAAACAACCAAATAACGTTGAGCTACTGAGTATTGATTGAAAAAATTGAGACAAAATTAATAAGTAAATTAGCCCCAAGCTCAAAAAAAAAACTTATCGGCTATCCCCCAAGCTCTGAATCCCAAATACCCTGGGAGTCCGAGTTCAACAAAAAAAACTTATCGGCTATCCCCCAAGCTCTGAACCCTCAAATACCCTGGGTTCCCGAGTTTTACAAGAAAACTTATCGGCTATCCCCCAAGCTCTGAATCCCCTAATACCCTGGGCGTCCGAGATCAATAAAAAAACTGATCGGCTATCCCCCAAGCTCTAAACCCCCAAAACCCTGAGCGCCCGAGTTCAACCAAAAAACTTATCGGCTATCCCCCAAGCTCTAAACCCCCAAATACCCTGGGCGTCCGAGTTCAATAAAAAAACTGATCAGTTATCCCCCCCAAATACCCTGGATGCCCGAGTTTTACAAAAAAACTTATCAGCTATCCTTAAAACTTATCGGCTTGGGGGATAGCCGATGAGTTATTTTGTTGAACTCTGATGCCCAGGGTATTTGAGGGTTTCAGAGCTTGGGGGACAGCCGATAAGTTTTTTTGTAAAACTCGGACGCCCAGGTTATTTGAGGATTCAGAGCTTGGGCGATAGCCGATAAGTTTTTTTGTAAAACTCGGGAACCCAGGGTTTTGGGGGTTTAGAGCTTGGGGGATAGCTGGTCAGTTTTTTTGGTGAACTCGGACGCCCAGGGTATTTGAGGATTCTGAGCTTGGGGGATAGCCGATAAGTCTTTTTGTTAAACCCGGACGCCCAGGTTATTTGAGGATTCAGAGCTTGGGCGATAGCCGATAAGTTTTTTTGTAAAACTCGGGAACCCAGGGTTTTGGGGGTTTAGAGCTTGGGGGATAGCTGGTCAGTTTTTTTGGTGAACTCGGACGCCCAGGGTATTTGAGGATTCAGAGCTTGGGGGATAGCCGATAAGTCTTTTTGTTAAACCCGGACGCCCAGAGTATTTGAGGGTTCAGAGCTTGGGGGATAGCCGATAAGTTTTTTTGTAAAACTCGGGAACCCAGGGTTTTGGGGGTTTAGAGCTTGGGGGATAGCTGGTCAGTTTTTTTGGTGAACTCGGACGCCCAGGGTATTTGAGGATTCAGAGCTTGGGGGATAGCCGATAAGTCTTTTTGTTAAACCCGGACGCCCAGAGTATTTGAGGGTTCAGAGCTTGGGGGATAGCCGATAAGTTTTTTTGTATAACTCGGGAACCCAGGGTTTTGGGGGTTTAGAGCTTGGGGGATAGCCGATACGTTTTTTTGTTGAACTCGGACGCCCAGGTTATTTGAGGATTCAGAGCTTGGGCGATAGCTGATAAGTTTTTTTGTATAACTCGGGAACCCAGGGTTTTGAGGGTTCAGAGCTTGGGGGATAGCCGATAAGTTTTTTTGTAAAACTCGGGAACCCAGGGTTTTGGGGGTTTAGAGCTTGGGGGATAGCTGGTCAGTTTTTTTGGTGAACCCGGACGCCCAGGGTATTTGAGGATTCAGAGCTTGGGGGATAGCCGATAAGTCTTTTTGTTAAACCCGGACGCCCAGAGTATTTGAGGGTTTAGAGCTTGGGGGATAGCCGATACGTTTTTTTGTTGAACTTGGACGCCCAGGTTATTTGAGGATTCAGAGCTTGGGCGATAGCCGATAAGTTTTTTTGTATAACTCGGGAACCCAGGGTTTTGGGGGTTTAGAGCTTGGGGGATAGCCGATAAGTTTTTTTTGTTGAACTCGGACTCCCAGGGTATTTGGGATTCAGAGCTTGGGGGATAGCCGATAAGTTTTTTTTTTGAGCTTGGGGCTAATTTACTTATTAATTTTGTCTCAATTTTTTCAATCAATACTCAGTAGCTCAACGTTATTTGGTTGTTTGAGTTTGGGGGGTAATTTTTTCATTAATTTTTTTCTAATTTAATTTGTTTACTCTATAATACTCTGCATGCTCCCCAGCGTTTTTGGGTTGTTGATCTTAGGAGTTTGTTTATTTGTTCGTCTATTTTTTAATAAAAAAAATTGGGTTTCCAGCGTTTTTGGGTTGCTGAGCTTGGGGGGGAGTTTGTAAATTAATTTTTTCCTAATTTTTTAAATCAAAACACGGGTGCCTAGCGTTATTGGGTTGTTGAGCTTGTGGGGTAATTTGTTTATTAATTTATCCTATATTTTCAAACCTGAACTCGGGTGTCCAGCGTTTTTGGGTTGTTGATCTTAGGAGTTTGTTTATTTGCTTGTCTATTTTTTAATAAAAAAACTCGGGTGCCCTTCGTTATTTGGTTGTCGAGCTTGAGGGCTAATTTATTTATTAATTTTTTCAATCAAAACTCAGTAGCCCTGCGTTATTTGGTTGTTTGAGTTTGGGGGGTAATTTGTTTATTAATTTTTTCCTAATTTTTCAACTCTATAATACTCTGCTGCCCAGCGTTTTTGGGTTGTTGAGCTTGGGAGTTTGTTTATTGTTTATCTATTTTTTAATATTAAAACTCGGGTGCCCAGCGTTATCGGGTTGTTGAGCTTGAGAGGTAATTTGTTTATTAATTTTTTCCTAATTTTTTGATGCCCCGAGTTTTTTAGTTCTCAAGTTTGGCGTCTAAACTTTTCAACCCACGTTCATGAGTTTATAAACTTGTTGTTTTATATATTTTTCAATTATTACTATTTTATTAATTTCTGTCGTTGTTATTAATCATTTCGCACATCTAAAATTTCAATTCTTGTGCGTGGCTGTTCGAACGCACACTGCACGACCTAACCTTGCGGTGCCAACTTCACTTTGTTTCGGATTATCACGGAATCGAGAGCCCTGCACGGCAGCTGGCTATTATTTTGGCGCGAAAAACTCTCCCAAGCCAGCTACCACTGGCTTTGATATACTGTCAATTAATTGATGATTTAATTATTAGGGAATTCAAGGGGGCAAATATTTAATTAAGAAAATCCTCTATTATATTAAAAAGTTTATTTTCGTCATCGTCGTTGTCGTCGTCGACTTGTTTTTTCAAAAAAAAAGTGACTTAGACGTCTCAGATCAATTAGAAAATTGGTACTCGGGGGTTTCCGGGGCTACTGATCACGGATCCAACATTCATTTTTAAATTTGACCTATGTAAAGTCTACTTATTCAAGGTTGAAATTTATTTTTTCTCAGGCTCTTTTCAGACTTTGACGTCTATGATTAATTAGAAACTGAGAAGTCAGGGGTTTTTGGGGTTGCTGATTACGAAACTGACCTTTAATTTTTTATTTGGACTGTGTAAGGGCTACTTACTTAAGGTAATAATTCGTTTTCAATAGCATTTTTTTGAAACTTCGTATATGGAAGCTTTTGGGGTTGCTGATTACGAATTTGACTTTTATTTTTAAAATTGACCTACGTAAAGAGCTACATACGTAAGGTAAAAATTTATTTTTAATAGCATTTTTTTGAAAAATCGTATAAGAGAGTTTTTGGGGTTGCTGATTATGAATCTGATATTTTTTTTTAAAATTGACCTACGTAAGGGCTACTTTCTTAAGGTAAAAATCTATTTTTAATAGCATCTTTTTCAAACTTTGTCTACGGGGGTTTTTAAGGTTGCTGATTACTAATCTGACCTTTATTTTTTAATTTGGTCTACTTAAAGGGCTACTTATTTAGGTAAAAATTTATTTTTAACAGCATTTTTTTAAACTTCATGAAGAGGATTTTTAGGGTTGCTGATTATTAATCTGACCTTCATTTTTAAAATTGACCTGTGTAAGGGCTATAAAAATAATATAAGGTAGGTGTACCTAATATGGCCCCCCCTGTTATTTTGAATATGCTCGATATGCGGCATCTCTACAAGGTAGGAAGAAGTCAAAAACACTGAATTATGAAGTTTTGAGTTGTTTAGAACATTTGAAACTTATTTTTGCGCACGCTTTATAGCTAAAACTCGTTTCGTATGCCTTCGTTATTATTTTATGTTGTGATTAAATGGCCTGCTTAAATATTTAGACACACCTGATCAAAATTTTCATAAGTAGCTTCGATTCGTTATTGTTTCAGCTTTAAAACGCGATTTTAGTTTTTGATCAACTCGTTTTCTAACGTGTTTTATTCTTAAATAACTTTTTATTCTGCAGTGTACCTAATATGGTCCCCCGCGAATTAGTATAAATACTAGGGTTTCACAATACCAATACAATAATTTGAGTCAATATTGTATTGATATTGAAAAAATTAAAAAATGAAACTATTGTATTGCTATTGATATTGCTTTTTATTGATATTGACTCAATACTATTGACTATTGACAATTCAAAACTCAAATTTAAAACTGAAGCATATACTAGTGCAATTATATTACCATAACGTAAAAAAAAAAACTATAATATTCCAACTTGCCGATCGTAAGACGTGTTTGCACTTACATGAATTAAAAAAGAATCGAACATTCAATTAAAAACCCCAGCGCTAAATAGATGAAACCTGGAAAAAAGAAACCGATCGATATTTATCGAAAGATATCGGAAGATACAGATATTCTTCATTGGTGGAAAGACAATCCTAAGATCTATCCTAATTTTGCAAAAATGGCCCGATATATTCTAAGTATATTGGCTTCTGCTGTTTTCGTTGAAAGACTTTTCTCGCAAGCGTCTTTAGTTATAAACTAAAACTCGTACTCGACTGAACGATGATGTTTCAAAACCATTAGTATGCATAAAAAATTGGATGTTCAGCGATCTTTGAGCTCAAATCTATTAAGTTTTTGAAGAAAAGGTAAAAGTCAATAGTAGGTATTGAAATCAATAATATTGAGACTCTAGTATTGATATTGAGGCTCAATAGTTATCTTTGATATTGTATTGATATTGACCACCAATACAATACAATATAATACAATATCAATATTACTATTGTACTATTGTGAAACCCTAATAAATACCGATATTTCAAAGTGTATTTCCTAATATTTACTTTTTAGAAAATCCTACCCTAATGTTATTTAAGTAAAATAAATTTAATTGTTTCACAACTTTTTTTCATTTTATAACTAAAAAAAACATTTTAGCTCAAAAAACAAACTTTCATAAAAATTTATAGTTGTAATTTTTCTACTAGTTGCAAAGCTTTCAAAAAAATTGTAAAAAAGGCTCAATTTTTAAATAAATAATTTTTAAAATAATGAAAATTTTGAAGTTTTTTAAATCTCATATCCTGATTGATTTAAAAAATAGGAACAAATCGCAATTAATAAATAACTTCAAGGAGGCCATATTGGGTACACAAATTTTTGGTGTCTTAAAAAAACGTGTTTTGGTAAATCCTCTAGCATTTCAAGCTCATTGATCAAAATCGAACGCGTAAGGTTTCATTTTAAAGCTCTTGAATTAAACTTTAAAATGAGACCTAACTCGTCAAAAAATATTGATTTGATTCGCCACAACGTTGATTCTCGCTTAGGGGGGCCATACTAAAGTACCTACAAGTACCATATTTCTTATAAAAATTTTAAAATTTAATACATTTCGGGATGAACTATTTTTAATATGTATTTTATTTTAGATATTTTAAGTAACAATATTTTTAAACTTTTTGTTTCAATTTTAAAATAAAATAAAAATAATTAAATTCTCAACCGAGCAAGCGTTACCGCAGCGAGGTGTAGAGGCTAGTTAAAATTAAGATACACTTAAATTTTTATTTGAAGAACTGAATTTTTACCCTAACTAGGTAAAAATATAGATTGTGATATCGTTGTAAACGCACGATTAAGATGATCACAGAAACTTTGCGTCGTCGCAGAATCGCACATCGCCACGGCGGCTTGTATATCTATATATTCTGAGCAGACAAGCAAGTGCGATTTGCGATGCTACGACTGTCGCCGACTACGCCAACCTCAAAATCTATTGTTTCTGTTATTGTAACCTAAATAAGCTATTAAGCTTGTGTTCTTTGTATGCTTGCCACATTCCTTTAGCCTTTGGATTGCCTCGCAGAAGATTTAATACCGGTCAAATACCAATTTTATCAAAACTATTAGTCAGTTCAGCGTCGTGCGATGTTGCGACGACGCAAAGTTTCTGTGATCGCCTTGAAAAACCACCAAAAAATTACTATCGCGCATAGCAGCACCTATACATGAGGGAGTAAACATACGTGCCGAAACAGCAGAGGCCAGTCAAGCTGAATTGAATTATCAGTAGAAGCTGAGGTCACCTTTTCCAAAACGGCTTAATCCCTCAACGGTTTTGGCTTACTTTTTATTACCGTGTAAGAGCACAATTTATCACCAGAATATGACTAAAATTAGAGTGAACCACAAAAACCATCAAAAAAGTATTTTTACTGAAAATTTAAAATTTAGTCGATCTTTGAAGGGCTGCCATTTTGACGGAAAAATTGTAGAGAGACAAATAAAAAAAAGAATTAAAATTTGAAGTCTAAAAACACGTTGAGTATTATATAAAATGAAAAAAAAATTGTTTTTACACTTTGGTCGAAATTTGAAAAAAAACTACTAATTTTTCAGCTTTTTTAAAAATCGTTAATTAACAAATCACTATCAATTTTTTCATTGATTTCTACTTTACCATCGTGTAGAGCATACCTAAAACTAGTCGACCTGAGTATTTATTTATTTGATTTTTAATGTTTTCAGAAGCGTTCTTGAGCTTAAAATCGAGAAAAAAATCGTCATTCAGGAGATTAAGGGTTAATTTGATAGACTTTGTTTTAAACGCATTCAACAAAAAATTGGACAACAACAAGTGACAAAATTAGATAATTCATTGAATTTTAGTCACTTAAGTATGTATTGTTTAACATTTTTCTTTTTTTACATCAATCGATGGTTCAGCTAAAAAAAAAATTATTTGAAGATAGAACAGAAAGATAAAAAAAGATTTAATAGAGCTGAAGACACAATTTTGACCTTACAAACTCAGTAAAAAAAAGGAAAAAAAAATAAATTATCAGTTATCTTCAGTAACTATGTTAAGCAATAAGATTGTATAAAAAAAAAAAAAAGAGTAATAGAAAGCATATGGTTGGTTATAAAAGCAAATAGCCTTGCAGTTAGTCTCGATTCCACAATCCTGCAGACTCTGTGGACTTGGTAGGTAAGCTCCCCTTAAGAAGAATAAGAATGCTGTGGCTGGTGCTATCACCACCCCTACCAGCTCAGTGGGTGCAGTACCGATGCGCAAGCGCTCCGGGCTGTGCATACTACTTCTCTGTTCCACCTCCCGGCTTCCCTACGATGCCTTGCGCGGTGCATACAGAATCCTCAGCTGGGTGGGGAATGACAGCGATGATGACGACTATCTCTGGGGGTTGCTGTTTTTAGGGGTGGTGGGGCTAGCGTAGGAGGGGCGGTCGTCCTTGTTAGATACCCGTGTAGTATAGAGATAACAGCACCGAGAGTGCGCGCGCCTCAGCCACCTCCTCAACGGCAAGCAGTGACGGCACCGCGGCGACTGCCCGGGACCACGATGCCTCCCCCTCCCCTCCATTCCGTTCTCGACGCCACAGTGTGCAGCATCGTCCTCGGTAGGTTTCAAGAATCACAGTGCACTAACCGACCGTCTTCCCCTCCACTGTTCTCTCGTTCTATCTTTCTCTCTTCATCTATCTTTCTCCGTCTGTCTGTCTGTCTGTCTGCCTGTCTCTCTCTCTCTATCTGCCTCTCTCTCTTTCTATATATATATATATTTCTCTCTTTCTCTAAACACCTTACAGTGGAGTCAGATCGAAGAGCAGCTTCAAGAAAAAAATTAAATAAATCTACAAATTTAAGTTTGAAGTTTGTGTACAGTTTCATGAAAAATCTGTGACATACTTTGTTATTAAATGTGTTGCAAGCGCTTCGAGAAGTAACGAAGCTGTTTAGTAGTGCAAGTGTGAGTTTTCTTTTTTATGAAGATAATAAAAAATTTGTGTTAATCATGTACCACGGTCCACGTTAAGCGCATATGTGGAATCAACTGCGTGCGGGTTTAAGGTAAAGGCTTATCGTACCGGTATTATTGTGCTTCAATATCGAACAATAGGTGTGTCATTAATAAAATATACATTTGTGTAGTGTATTGAGTACTTGTGTCAAGAAGAGAGAAAGAAAAGAAATAAGAAAGTTAAACAACATTGCGGGTACAAAGCAGCGAGCGCGGCTTCTTGGAGTAACCGTCGCGCCGTCGCTTTGAAATAGCATTGTAGTAGCTGTATTTTTAGTGCTCAAGAGTATCATAATAATTAGCCAAAGTCCTAAGACGTGAGTGCCTAGAGTAACTGGTTTTGCTGTGAGAAGTGTCAGCTACGTGCAAAAAAGCGGTGATTCATCACACTCAGATAGTCTGACTAAATTTGCCAAGACGGCAGTCACTACTTACATCACACCACTCATCACACCTGAGAAGGTACATTTTGACACCCTGTTATATAAATCTCTTCTTGGTCTTTTGTCTTGTTTTGCAACGGCAAAATTTTGGCCTTGTTAAAATTTTTTAAGACTACATTCTTTTCCTTACTTATTCATTTATATTTCTTTTCCCATTTGAAAAGAAAAAATTAATAAATCTCGTCTTATCTTTACCATATTCATTTTTTGATTACTTAAAACCATATCCCCCAAAAAAACCTTGCCAAGGTAAACAAGCTTGGGAAAGTTTTTGCCATAGTTAATTAACAGAAACAAGTGATATCATTTAAAAGATTTTATAAAAAAATTTTCAATTTATCGAATAAAATAAGAACAAGCAATAAGAGATTTGCAATTTATTATGGTATGATTTTTCTGCAGAATTCTACAATACTCTATCAAAAGTTGATAAAATAGAACCAATAAAATGGTTTGACAGAGTTTTGTAGAATTCTGCAGAAAAATCATACCATAATAAATTGCAAATCTCTTTTTGCTGTGATCTAATTTTATGTCAATAAATTGGAAAATTTTTTATAAAATCTTTTAAATGATATCACTTCTTTTAGTTAATTGACTATGGCAACCTCCCAAGTTTGGGAGGTTTTTTTGGGGCACATCACTCATTTTTGTCTGAAAATTTTGATTTTGACAAGTTTCAAATCTTGCAACATTATTGCATCACATTCCATCCTGAACCCTCCAGAATCCCGAATAAGTCACGATTAGTTACGATTCTTTTTTCAATTAAAAAAATTTAACTTCAGCAAAATAAATTTTTTCAAAATTTAATTTTTCATTCAGCACTTTTCTAAAGAAATTCTTATCTGGGATATTTCTGCTTCCGTATTATACACTTTATCTACGGGCCGGACGCGCATAACTTACTTTGCTGAACGATGCTGACTTGAGGATGATGTCTGCTGGCAGTTTCGACTCCAAAGGTGTCAGTGGAAACACCTGGTGCTCTAGATAGTAGAGATACCTGGTGCACCTAGTGATTATTACGTTCTGCAGACGATTTTGATATTTTTCCCGGTTCATATCAGATATTTTGCACGGTACGCGATTGGTTAATTTGCACATTACAAGATCGGATATTTAACAAGGTACGTGGTCGGATGTATGGACGGTACACACTCGGAAATTTCGCAAAATACGCAGTCGGTGTACCTTGCAAAAATTCAGGCCTCTCGAAAGTGACAGTATTCCAAATGGCGGTAATGGAACGAAAATTTAAAACAGTAGGGCAGTAGTGGCACAAATAATTAAATTAAAAACCTCACAAGCCTACAAAAAATAACCCTTTTTGTAGAGATTAATTAATAAATTTATAAATAATTAAATAAAGTGACAAGCCTACAACCCCATAACGTTCAGCGGAGCAAGTAACAAATGAATTTTATTTCAATAAACAAACAAATTGACAAAGTATATGTCGTTTTAGTTAACAAATTAACATAATTTTGAGCAAAACAAGTGAAAAATTAATTGAACAATTAAATTAACAAATAAACAAATAAGCCTACAACGCCATAACCTTGGGTGGTACAAGTAAAAAATTAGATTAATAATAAAATAAACAATTAAACAAATAAGCCCATAACCCCATAACCCTAAGTGAGCCAAGTAAAAAATAGATTTTTATTAATAAATGAACAAATTAAGAAGCTCACGTTCCGATAACCCTTGGCGTAAAAATTAATGAAAAAATTCAGAAATAAACAAACAAACCAGTATGCCAATAATCCCGTAGCCCTGGGGGGATCAAGTAAAAAAAATTTTTTTTGAATAAAAAATTAACCGACAAGATTTTCCATAACCTTGGGAGTAGTAATAAGATAAAAATTCATAAATAAACGAATCAACTCAAAAGCTTACAACCACATTTGAGTAACGATTAACGAAAAATTAAATAAACTGACAAACCCACAACTTCATAATCCTGGGCGTAAAAATTAATGAAAAAATTAATAAATATGTAAACAAATAAACCAACAAGCCTACAATCCCATGACTCAGGCCAGAGCAAGTAAAAAATGGATTTTCTTCCAATTAACAATAAAACGACAGACTTATATAACCACGTAACCCTGATCTGCTGAAGTAGAAAATTAGATTAACAATTAAATTAACAAATTATCAGGCAAGCTTACTGTATAAACCTGCGCGTAATAAGTGAAAAATTGGTTTAATAATTACATAAACAAATGAACACGGCTGAACAAGTAAAAAATCGATTTTTTTCAATAAACAAATAAACCGACAAGCATACATCCCCATAACCCAGGGTGGAGCAAATAACTAATTTATTAAATAATTAAATATATGTATTAACTACATGGAGGGAACAAATACAGAAATTTACTGCGGAAGCAGCACGATAAATTTCTGTGCTCAGGGAGCGCTTGAATTTAGTGTTAGCACTCCGAAAAAACTGTGCTCTGTATGATCAACACAGAAAAATTCTCAAGCTTTACTGTAATGGAACCAATTAGATTAGTCATTCGATCAGTTGAGCCACGCTTCCTGGCAAGCTTTGTTTTTATAAACCTAACCTCAAATCATCATAAAGTATTTATAAGTATCAACTTTATAACGTGTTGACTTGAAATTACACAAAAAATACTACACATATTTACTAGGGGGGTATCCGCCTACTCGCTCCGCTCGTCAACCCCCGACTTAGATTAAAATTAAAATTTGAATTTTTGAAATGAAAAAATTTTTTTATTAAGTGATCCTATAAACTTTTATTACAATAAGTTTTCAAATGTTTTTTTAAAAGTTCTTCTGAATAAAAATGATTTTGACAATTAGAACAAACAAAAATAATAATCTGTTTTTGATGAATTTTTTTCTAAATCTGCTTTATTTTTAAAATGTTCGTTAAAATTCTCTTCTGTGCACGTCTTATAGTCGGATAACAGTTTCATTTTAAAATAAAAGTTATAGTCTTACTACAACAAATTTTATTGAAGCGCCTATCTAAATTATCATTTTCTGAACAAAATTTTTTTAAACAGTTAGAACAGCTGCAGATTTTTTTATTTTTTTAGTATGAAGTAATAGATGTCTGTCTAAAACTTTTTTTGAACTTGATTTTGCATCGCAATAAGAACATTCATGTTTTTTCATTTTATAATGTGTTTTAATATGTGGAATGAAATTTTTTGAAGAAAATCAATCCAAGAATTTTAATGAAACTTTATAGGTTACTTTTAGGTTATAAAAGCTTGATTATTAATAATGAAAATTTTTTTTTATAATACTTTACTTATTAGTTTTCAAATTTGTCATATTTAAGAAAAGTAACCTGAAAGTTTCATTGAAGTTCTTGGAATATCATATGATACAATTTCATTTTATTGAAAAATAAACCTAAATCTTATTCCATAAAAATTCAATTTTCAATAATTAAAAATTTTTCGATTGTATAAAGACAATATTAAAAGTTAAAACTTCATAAAATTTTTTTATTCAACAGAAAAAAATCAGGAATTTTTTCAAAGGGTATAGCCGGGTAAGATAGTCGAATCGGCCCCCACGGCAAACCCTTACAATATATATATCATTTGAAAGGGCATAAAAAAAAATTTTTTGGCGCTAACGGCATCTCCCTATTCCCAATCTAGGGACCCTAGGGTCTAAAATAGGGATTTTTCAACTTTAATTCATATCTCCGAACCTATTAAGGCTAGAGACATGCGGTTTGCGGCAAAATTAAAAAAAAAAAAATTGTAGTTCACTCATATTTTTTAATATTATTTTTGGCGCCAAATTTAAACCGTTTGAGCCATTTTTCGAATTTTTTTACCTTAAATTTGCGATTAAAAAAAATTGAAGACAAACACCCCGCTAGAAAAAAAATATTTGATGTATTTTAACAAAAAATAACCGCTCTGTTTTTTCAGATTTTTAAAAAGGGTGGAAGGCACTTTTCTGACCGATTTATCAAAACTTTTTACATAAAACGCCGTCTAGCGGGCGCATATTTAGTAAAAATTAAAAATTATATGTACGGTTGAGCTACATTTTTTTTTTTGAAAATTTTGCCACAAACCGCGTTTTTCGAGCTATTTTAGGTTATGAGATTTTAATAAAAGTTAAAAAATCACTATTTGGCTCCACGCATGCGCAGTTGAGGGAAAAAAAACTTGCGGTTTGCACCAAAAATTTCCTTTTTTAAAGACCTTTCAATTGATATATATATATTGTAGGGGTTTCTGCGAAAAAGTTTTTTAAGAATCATCCCAGGGCCAATTTATAACTTAAAAATCCTAAAACTAGTTGATACAACCCTATTTGCATCTAGCAGGAGGGGAAATTGTAGGCTCTTGCATGCAAAATCCCATGTAAAAATTTTAGTTCAAGAAGTCGCCACCGAATTTTTGTAGGCTGTTTTTACGGCTGTTTACGTGCAACTGTAACAGCGCCCCCAATTTACCTCTTCTAGATGCCAATAAATAATTTAGCTAGATAAAGGAGTCAAAATTTTTTTCGCAGAAGCCCCTACAATATATATATATCAATCGAAAGTTCTTTGAAAAAGGAAATTTTTGGTGCAAACCGTAAGTTTTTTTTTCCCTCAACTGCGCATGCGTGGAGCCAAATAGTGATTTTTTAACTTTTATTAATATTTCATAACCTAAAATAGCTAGAAAAATGCGGTTTGTGGCAAAATTAAAAAAAAAAAAAAATGTAGCTCAACCGTACATATAATTTTTAATTTTGACTAAATATGCGCCCGCTAGACGGCGTTTTATGTAAAAAGTTTTGATAAATCGGTCAGAAAAGTGCCTTCCACCCTTTTTAAAAATCTGAAAAAATCAGAGCGGTTAATTTTTGTTAAAATACATCAAATATTTTTTTTCTAGCGAGGTGTTTGTCTTCAATTTTTTTTAATCGCAAATTTAAGGTAAAAAAATTTGTAAAATGGCTCAAACGGTTTAAATTTGGCGCCAAAAATAATATTAAAAAATATGAGTGAACTACAATTTTTTTTTTTTTTAATTTTGCCGCAAACCGCATGTCTCTAGCCCCAATAGGTTCGGAGATATGAATTAAAGTTGAAAAATCACTATTTTAGACCCTAGGGTCCCTAGATTGGAAATAGGGAGATGCCGTTGACGCCAAAAAATTTTTTTTTTATGCACTTTCGAATGATATATATATTGTAATGGTTTGCCGTGGGGGCCGATTCGACTATCTTATCCGGCTATACCCTTTATACAGTATACAGAAGAATGATCAAAATTAAATTTGATGGACGAAAAAACTTTCCAAAACAAAAATTTTGAAAGAATAAGTTTTCAATTAAAATTAAAAAATTTAATTATAACTTAAATAATTTTTTAAAAATTTTCATTGAAACGATATTATTAATTTTACATAAAACCTAAATTTTTTAAAATTCTAAATTTTTTTAATGTATAAGGACAATAATAAGATTCAAAATTTTATAGAATTATTACATTTAAGGAGGTTCCCTACCAATATATCTGTCAACTGCGATGTGTGGATTAGATTTCTGTATGTACAGGTATACACGCGCAGTGTACTGTAACCTCGCAATCATGCATATTTCACGTAAATGATTTTTATTTATTACTTAGAGTCTCCTAATGATTAATTAAAAGAAACTAAAAATTTTAATTAATTTGCTTTTATTTTCTAAAAAAATTTGATCAAAATCAGTGGGCTAGAAATAAAAATATTCCTAATAAAAGTAAATTTTCCATAAGAGACTATGCTAAATGAGTCAAAATTGAAATGTTAATTTCTTTTTTATGAAGTTCCTAAGCGTCTTGAAATTTTAGCTCACAATTTCTTACATCAAAAATTAACTGTACATAAAATTGAATCAAAGGGCTAGATCTATTTGGTAGGGAACCTCCTTAACACAAAAAAATGCAATGGATTTTTTTACACTTATAAAGTAATATAGATCGAATGATAAATTTTTAAAATTGATAGCGGAAAAAACAAATTTACATAATATTCCAAATTAGTTCTGATTGTTTACAAACAATCCAACCCGAATGACTCTAAATCTTAAGTCGACGAAAATTGATTCTACAAAAATAAAGTTCGTCGTCTGTGTTGTGGTCGCTATCAACACACCGACATACACACACACTCGCGCACGTCTGCTTGCTGCAGCGCGCCAAAAGAACAAAGGCTTGGACTAACTCCGATACAAAAATCTAAGTACTTCCTGTACTTCGCACACACTCTGACTCTAATCATCACACAAGCAAACATACAATGTTTAACCGCTACGCGGACTTACTTTTCTAGCAGGTGCACCTTCGCTTGATGTAACAATAATTATAATAATTACGACTAGCCCAAATGGCTTTACACAAGACGACAATGCCTTCCAAGGCCGCACACTGACTTTCCGTGAGATGTTCGTCTTCCCTGTTCCGATCCAATGACAACTGGATCACAGGAAAATCTACACAACTTCTCACTGATAACTTTATCTTACACACTCCAATACAGTTATCTAACAACACAAAAAAAGTAAATTCTATAATTGCTCTCGGACACACGTGTGATCGCGCCAAGCGCCGAAATTAGAGTAATGCTGATCGGTAGATCTCGTCATCACCTGACTTACCGATCCGCATCTGCGTTCCATAACAGTTAGCGCCGAATTCGAATTTAATCAACGCGCTAGCTGTTACAAAACATGCGAGCCGAGCGAGCAAGTGCAAATTTTTGGCCGGACAAAGAGTGATTCTGATTGGCTCCCCTACTATACAGCTTAAGATTATTTCTGTATAAGATTAACACAGTATATTTTCGTGCACTGCACACGCTTTCAGTGTGAACCTTGTCACAGAATTTTTTGGTGTTAGCTTATTGAGAGTGAAAGTGCAGTCATTGAGAGGCAAGCAATATTTTCAATGCGATCAGTGCGCATGTCGACGTAACCCTAAATTCAACATGGCTGCCCATAACTATTTAAATCCACTAGAACAGCACGTGAACGACGTGACCTCATCTCCACCACGACTGCACTTTTCTTCCTAATAACACAGTGAATTTCTGTATTTGTTCTCTCCGTGTAGTTTGATTGTACTTGAACAACTTTATTAAAACAATGTCTCAAAATATTTTTTCTCAAAAATTCATAAAAAACAAAAAGAATGCGAGGTTGTATAATTCTGTACGTGCAATAAGCATTGAACAGGAATTTTTGGAAAATGAGCTTGTTTAGATACTTTTAGAGTTTTTTGTGGTTTTTAGCTAATTTTCCAAAAATTCCTGTTCAAAGCCTATTGCACGTACAGAATTCCGCAACCTCGCATTCTTTTTTTTTTCATAAATTTTCGAGAAAAAATATTCTGAGACATTGTTTTAATAAAGTTGTTCTAGTACACGAGCCGGACACCATATCGTTCTGAGGTTTAAACTGCCGCTCGAAATATGACCACCTAAAACTTTTTAAGTACCAACCTCGCATCACGAATGCACTAAAAAAATTATCTTGCTCAAAATGAGGTTAGAGGGGTATGTTGCAAAACCATAACTGAAAATCTCGCCGACAAAAAATCTCGCAGATAAAATTCTCGCCGACAATAAATCTCACCGACAAAAATCTCGCCGACAAAATTTTTTTTGGCTCAAAAAGAAATTCTCTGACGGTAAGACAGTTTTTGAATAAAATTTCTGTCAGATGACAAAAAAACTGATTGCCTACCTCCCAAGCTCTAAGCCCACAAAACCCTACGTGCCCGAGTTAAACAAAATACTGATTGGCTACCCCCCAAGCTCTAACCCCCACATACCCTGGGCGCCCGGGTTCAACAAAAAAATTGATCGGCTACCCCTCCAGCTCCAAGCCACCAAAACCCTGGGCAACCGAATTCAACAAAATACTGATTGGCTATCCCCCAAGCTCTAACCCCCAAAACCCTGGGCGCCCGAGTTCAACAAAAAAACTGACTGGCTACCCCCCAAGCTCTAACCCCCAAATACCCTGGGCACCCGGGTTCAACAAAAAAATGGATCGGCTACCCCCCCAGCTCCAAGCCACCAAAACCCTGGGCACCCGGGATCAACAAAAAAATGGATCGGCTACCTCCCAAGCTCTAAGCCCCAAATACCCTGACCGCCCGAGTTCAACTAAATACTGATTGGCTACCCCCCCAGCTCCAAGCCACCAAAACCCTGGGCAACCGAATTCAACAAAATACTGATTGGCTACATCCCAAGCTCTAACCCCCAAAACCCTCGGCGCCCGAGTTCAATAAAAAAACTGATTGGCTACCCCCAAGCTCAAACCCTCAAATACCCTGGGCTCCCGGGTTCAACAAAAAAATTGATCGGCTACCCCCCAAGTTCCAAGCCACAAAAAACCATGGGCATTCGAATTCAAAAAAATACTGATTGGCTACCCCCCAAGCTCCAACCCCCAAAACCCTGGGCGCCCAAGTTCAACAAAAAAACTGATTAGCTACCCCCCAAGCTCGAACCCCCAAATACTCTGGGCGCCCAGGTTTAACAAAATACTGATTGGCTACCCCCCAAGCTCTAACCCCCAAAACCCTGGGCGCCCGAGTTCAACAAAAAAACTGATTGGCTACCCCCCAAGCTCGAACCCCCAAATACCCTGAGCGCCCAGGCTTAACAAAATACTGATTGGCTGCCCCCCAAGCTTTAACCCCCAAAACCCTGGGCGCCCGGGTTCTACAAAAAAATTGATCGGCTACCCCCCAAGCTCTAACCCCCAAATACCCTGGGCACCCGGGTTCAACAAAAAAATGGATCGGCTACCCCCCCAGCTCCAAGCCACCAAAACCCTGGGCACCCGGGATCAACAAAAAAATGGATCGGCTACCTCCCAAGCTCTAAGCCCCAAATACCCTGACCGCCCGAGTTCAACTAAATACTGATTGGCTACCCCCCCAGCTCCAAGCCACCAAAACCCTGGGCACCCGAATTCAACAAAATACTGATTGGCTACATCCCAAGCTCTAACCCCCACATACCCTGGGCGCCCGGGTTCAACAAAAAAATTGATCGGCTACCCCTCCAGCTCCAAGCCACCAAAACCCTGGGCAACCGAATTCAACAAAATACTGATTGGCTATCCCCCAAGCTCTAACCCCCAAAACCCTGGGCGCCCGAGTTCAACAAAAAAACTGACTGGCTACCCCCCAAGCTCTAACCCCCAAATACCCTGGGCACCCGGGTTCAACAAAAAAATGGATCGGCTACCCCCCCAGCTCCAAGCCACCAAAACCCTGGGCACCCGGGATCAACAAAAAAATGGATCGGCTACCTCCCAAGCTCTAAGCCCCAAATACCCTGACCGCCCGAGTTCAACTAAATACTGATTGGCTACCCCCCCAGCTCCAAGCCACCAAAACCCTGGGCACCCGAATTCAACAAAATACTGATTGGCTACATCCCAAGCTCTAACCCCCAAAACCCTCGGCGCCCGAGTTCAATAAAAAAACTGATTGGCTACCCCCAAGCTCAAACCCTCAAATACCCTGGGCTCCCGGGTTCAACAAAAAAATTGATCGGCTACCCCCCAAGTTCCAAGCCACAAAAAACCATGGGCATTCGAATTCAAAAAAATACTGATTGGCTACCCCCCAAGCTCCAACCCCCAAAACCCTGGGCGCCCAAGTTCAACAAAAAAACTGATTAGCTACCCCCCAAGCTCGAACCCCCAAATACTCTGGGCGCCCAGGTTTAACAAAATACTGATTGGCTACCCCCCAAGCTCTAACCCCCAAAACCCTGGGCGCCCGAGTTCAACAAAAAAACTGATTGGCTACCCCCCAAGCTCGAACCCCCAAATACCCTGAGCGCCCAGGCTTAACAAAATACTGATTGGCTGCCCCCCAAGCTTTAACCCCCAAAACCCTGGGCGCCCGGGTTCTACAAAAAAATTGATCGGCTACCCCCTTAGCTCCAAGCCACCAAAACTCTGGGCACCCGAATTCAACAAAATACTGATTGGCTACCCCCCAAGCTCAAACCCCCAAATACCCTGGGTGCCCGGGTTAAACAAAATACTGATTGGCTACCCCCCAAGCTTTAAGCCCACAAAACCCTGCGCGCCCGAGTTAAACAAAATACTGATTGGCTACCCCCCAAGCTTTAAGCCCCAAATACCCTGAGCGCCCGGGTTCAACAAAAGACTGATTGGCTACCCCCCAAGCTTTGAGCCCCAAATACCCTGGGCGCCCGGGTTCAACAAAAGACAGATTTGCTACCCCTCAAGCTCTAAGCCTTCTAACACGCTTTACTTGGGGAATAGCCAATCATGATTTTGTTGAACTTGGGCGCCCAGGGTATTTGAGGGTTTAGAGCTTGGGGGATAGCCAATCAGTATTTCGTTAAACTCGGGCGCCCAGGGTATTTGGGAGTTTGGAGCTTGGGGGATAGCCAATCAGGTTCTTTGTCGAACTCGGGCGCCCAGGGTTCTGGGGGTTAGAGCTTGGGGGGTAGCCAATCAGTATTTAGTTGAACTCGTGCGCCCAGGGTATTTGGGGCTTAGGGCTTGGGGGGTAGCCAATCTGTATTTTGTCGAGCTTGGGTGCCCAGGGTTTTGGTGGCTTGGAGCTGGGGGGGGGGGATCGTAGCTGATCAATTTTCTTGTAGAACCCAGGCGCCCACAGTTTTGCGGGTCTAGAACTTGAGGGATATCTAATCAGTTTATTAATTGAACTCGGGCGCCCAGGGTATTTGGGGGCTAAAAGCTTGGAGGATAGCTGATCAGTTTTTTTGCTTAACTCGGATGCCCAGGGTTTCTGGGGTTTAGAGCTTGGGGGGATAGCTGATCAGTTTTTTTGTTTAACTCGGGTGCCCAGGGTATTTGGGGTAGAGCTTGGGGGGTAGCCAATCAGTTTCTTTGTCGAACTCGGGCGCTCAGGGTTCTGGGGGTTAGAGCTTGGGGGGTAGCCAATCAGTATTTAGTTGAACTCGTGCGCCCAGGGTATTTGGGGCTTAGGGCTTGGGGGGTAGCCAATCTGTATTTTGTCGAGCTTGGGTGCCCAGGGTTTTGGTGGCTTGGAGCTGTAGTACAGTACCGATAATATTTTTGAAGGGAAAAATTAATGAGCAATAACTAACTACGGGAGTTTGTTGATTATATGATTCTATATGAGGGAAAAATAATTTCAAGAAATTCAGTTTGGAAATCTAAGGAGGGGGTGGGTTTTTAGGGGTGAAAAGTGGTTTTTTGCATTTTCTGAGAAAACTACACGTTTTATCAAAAAAGTTGGAACGTGAAAGTTGTAGATAATCAAAAAACCTACAACTTTTGTTTCAACAATTTTTTTACATAACCTCAAAATTTCAGTGAAAAATGCAAAAAACCACTTTTTTCGTTTTTGATTTTTCCTGATCGCAAAAATTGATTAAATTAAACAATATTTGGTGGAAGTTTAGCATTTTATGTGCAAAATATGTGGTTTTTTTTTTTTTGAAAAATTTTGAGCGGTTTCGGAGAAATCGTCAAAAAACGTGAAAAATTTTTTGTGTTCATATGCACGGTGGCTTTCAAATAATGCTTCTGGAAAATTCTGCTTGGGCTCATTTTTTTCTTTGAATTTTATATTTTTTGAAAAAAAAAAAAAATAATAGTGTTACTAGAGAAAAACATCCGGAAAAATGCGAAAAACTGAAAACAACAATTTTTTTTACACAACTTTTATACTATTTGTTATAAATAATGTATTGTTTGTCAATTTTTATTGTTAAAAGTCATGTTGATAGTCGAGTGTATTGTGCTGCCAATTATTATAATATTAAAGAGAACAGAAAGTAGAAAAATAAGTATGTAAACATTGAAATAAAAAGTTTTTGGTTGGTTGTATATATAAAAGAATTTTGTAAAATAGTAGCTTTTTTACATGCGTTTACTGGATGTGATTCTACTTCAGGATTTTTCGGTAAAGGAAAATTAACTGCTGTTAAATCACTACTCGCAAATCCAAATGTATTGAGCTTAGCCGAAGCTTTTTACAAGTCTTTTGAAAGTGAAACAGACCATCGTCAATTGCAAAAAATGATTGGTAAAAATGGATGTGAACTAATTGCTTGGATGTACTCTGTGAAAAAAAACAAAAATTTATCACTCAATGAAGTCAGATATTTAAATTATACAACTAAAACATATAAATCTGGATTCAAATTGGACAAACTACCACCCACTGAAGCAGCTGCAGTTCAACACAATTATAGGGTTTATTACCAAATACAAAAGTGGCTAGGAGTTCATAAATCTGCAATTGAGTGGGGCTGGAAATATGACTCTGAAAATAATTTAATACCAAAATTCAGTGCCGAAAAATTAATTCCAGATGATTTACTTAAAAAAATTTCCTGTAGTTGTGAAACTGGTTGTGATAAACAAAGATGTGGATGTCGAAAGCATGGATTAAAATGTACTAATTTATGTACAAAATGTGATTCTGACTGGTGTAAAAATTTTGAAGAAGAAGATCAAACGATACCAGATTTCAATGATTCTTTCAACATTCACAATCCATACGATTTAGTAACATGCGTATATGAAGAAGAAGAAGAGGAAGAGGAAGCGGAAGAAGAAGAGGAAGAAGTAGAAGAAGAAGAGGAAAAAAGTGAAGAAGAAACAGGACAAGATTCAGAAGATGAAGAAGATGCAGGTCCGACTCAAGTAAAAAGAAGAAAAGTTTAATATATCTGTATAAACTCAATTGTAGGTTAATATCAGCGTTCAATTTGTACAAAATGTAAGAAATAAAAATTTATTTTTTTAGCAACCATAGTCTTTGTGTCATTATTCAATAATTTATTTGTATTAATAACCTTTATTTTAAAAAATTATTGCAATATTTATATCGGAAACATGTCCCGTATCATGATTTTCATTATACATAAATGTATTAGCACAATGTACTTACACATTTTAGAAAATTTATGCACAAAATACCGGAAAATATTAATTAAAATATTTTTATTAAATCAAAATTGAATCTCAGAAAAAAAAACCTCGACTTAACAAATTTCAGTTCTTTAACTTTCAATGTTTTCTTAGTCATTTTCGACACTTTTCGTGATTGGACATATTCGACAATAAAGCACTAGTACATAGAAAAGCATATGTTTCCATAAACATGACTTTTAACAATAAAAATTGACAAACAATACATTATTTATAACAAATAGTATAAAAGTTGTGTAAAAAAAATTGTTGTTTTCAGTTTTTCGCATTTTTCCGGATGTTTTTCTCTAGTAACACTATTATTTTTTTTTTTTTTCAAAAAATATAAAATTCAAAGAAAAAAATGAGCCCAAGCAGAATTTTCCAGAAGCATTATTTGAAAGCCACCGTGCATATGAACACAAAAAATTTTTCACGTTTTTTGACGATTTCTCCGAAACCGCTCAAAATTTTTCAAAAAAAAAAAAACCACATATTTTGCACATAAAATGCTAAACTTCCACCAAATATTGTTTAATTTAATCAATTTTTGCGATCAGGAAAAATCAAAAACGAAAAAAGTGGTTTTTTGCATTTTTCACTGAAATTTTGAGGTTATGTAAAAAAATTGTTGAAACAAAAGTTGTAGGTTTTTTGATTATCTACAACTTTCACGTTCCAACTTTTTTGATAAAACGTGTAGTTTTCTCAGAAAATGCAAAAAACCACTTTTCACCCCTAAAAACCCACCCCCTCCTTAGATTTCCAAACTGAATTTCTTGAAATTATTTTTCCCTCATATAGAATCATATAATCAACAAACTCCCGTAGTTAGTTATTGCTCATTAATTTTTTCCATTTTTTTTTTTTTTAACAGTATCGGTACTGTACTACTGGGGGGGTAGCCGATCAATTTTTTTGTTGAACCCTGGCGCCCAGGGTATTTGGGGCTTAAAGCTTGGGGGGTAGCCAATTAGTATTTTGTTGAATTTGGTTGCCCAGGGTTTTGGTGGCTTGGAGCTGGAGGGGTAGCCGATCAATTTTTTTGTAGAACCCGGGTGCCCAAGGTTTCTGGGGTTTAGAGCTTGAGGGATATCTGATCAGTTTATTAATTGAACTCAGGCGCCCAGGGTATTTGGGGGCTAAAAGCTTGGAGGATAGCTGATCAGTTTTTTTGCTTAACTCGGATGCCCAGGGTTTCTGGGGTTTAGAGCTTGGGGGGATAGCTGATCAGTTTTTTTGTTTAACTCGGGTGCCCAGGGTATTTGGGGTAGAGCTTGGGGGGTAGCCAATCAGTTTCTTTGTCGAACTCGGGCGCTCAGGGTTCTGGGGGTTAGAGCTTGGGGGGTAGCCAATCAGTATTTAGTTGAACTCGTGCGCCCAGGGTATTTGGGGCTTAGGGCTTGGGGGGTAGCCAATCTGTATTTTGTCGAGCTTGGGTGCCCAGGGTTTTGGTGGCTTGGAGCTGGGGGGGTAGCCGATCAATTTTTTTGTTGAACCCTGGCGCCCAGGGTATTTGGGGCTTAAAGCTTGGGGGGTAGCCAATTAGTATTTTGTTGAATTTGGTTGCCCAGGGTTTTGGTGGCTTGGAGCTGGAGGGGTAGCCGATCAATTTTTTTGTAGAACCCGGGTGCCCAAGGTTTCTGGGGTTTAGAGCTTGGGGGATAGCTGATCAGTTTTTTTGTTTAACTCGGGCGTCCAGGGTATTTGGGGTAGAGCTTGGGGGGTAGCCAATCAGTTTCTTTGTCGAACTCGGGCGCCCAGTGTTCTGGGGGTTAGAGCTTGGGGGGTAGCCAATCAGTATTTAGTTGAACTCGGGCGCCCAGGGTATTTAGAGCCTAGGACTTGGGGAGTAGCCAATCAGTATTTAGTTGATCTCGGGCGCCCAGGGTATTTGGGGCTTAGAGCTTGGGGGGTAGCCAATCTGTATTTTGTTGAGCTTGGGTGCCCATGGTTTTGGTGGCTTGGAGCTGGGGGGGTAGCCGATCAATTTTTTTGTAGAACCTGGGCGCCCAGGTCATTTGGGGGTTAGAGCTTGGGGGGTAGCTAATCAGTTGTTTTGTTGAACTCGGGCGCCCAGGGTTTTGGGGTTTAGAGCTTGGGGGGTAGCCAATCAGTATTTTGTTTCACTCGGACACGTAGGGTTTTGTGGGCTTAGAGCTTGGGGGGTAGTCAATTAGTTTTTTTGCCATCTGACAGAAATTTTATTTAAAAACTGTCTTACCGTCAGAGAATTTTTTTTTCAGCCAAAAAAAATTCTGTCGGCGAGATTTTTGTCGGTGAGATTTATTGTCAGCGAGAATTTTATCTGCGAGATTTTTTGTCAGCGAGATTTTCAGTTATGGTTTTGCAACATACCCGGTTAGAGAGCCAATATAAATGATACCCTACTAAAAAAGTTCACATGTAAATCCTTGTGGATATCCACGTGATTCATCCACTCTATAAATCCACTTGACCAAATTAATAAAAAAAAAAAAACTAAGTTCCACATGTAAAGATTTTATAACTTATGTACTTTTTTATAAACAAAAAAGTTTTTTCAGTTGAATGAAATATCTCAAGTTGATTTGAGTATTTTGATTTTTTCTACACTTTCAGGAAATTGAAAATTTTGACACTTGTAAATTCTTCGGGACTTGATAAAATTATGAGCCTTGAACTTTTTTCAAAAATTTCCAGCATTTAGAATTTTTTAGGAATTTGAAATTTTCTTAGGCTTACAATATTGTTGTTGACTTAAAAGTTTTAAGGTCTGTGGGACTTAAAAATGTATCTATTCTATAAGACTTAGAAATTTTTTGAACCACAGACACTTAGAATTTTTTCAGTCTCTGGAACTTAGAAATTTATTTTGTTTTCGGACTTGAAAATTTTTCAAACCGTAGACACTTTTTAAGTGAGTTAGATCTATGAAACATAAAAATTTTTTGAACGGCAGACACTTAGAATTTTTTCAGTCTGTGGGACGTAGAAATTTATTTTGTATTTAGACTTTGAAATTTTTCAAACTGCATAAAAAAAATTAAGACCTTAAAAAGATCTGTTGAAGATGTATCTTAACTATGGCTGTTTTTGAGACATTTTAAGACGAAAAAAATGTTTTATTTTTTATATGTATCATTTCAAAAATGTCTGAAAAAGTTCTTTTAAAGATAAAAATTACTGATTTTTTCGTTAATTTTCATCTGATACTAAGATGATTTTTAGATCTTTGATCATTTTGAGATAAATTTTAGTTATTTTTAATTACGTAACCTTTTCTCTTAAAGATATTAATAATAGTTTTTAGAAATGATAATCAGGCAAGTGATAATAATTGCAAGATTAATTTTGTGTATTTAAGACTTTTTTAAAGATCATTTTGTGATAAACTTTCGATATTATTTATGCGCGTTTTTTTAAAGATATATATTAATATATTTTTAAAGATAGCAAGATTCTTTAAAATAAATTTTGTACGATTTAAAAAAAATTTTCAACCAGCATTTTAAATATTTCAAGACCTTTTTTTGAAACTAATTAATTCTCATTATTTTTTCAAATTAAAGAGATTACCGTGAATTACTTTCGTAGATCACTCAGGACTCGGGTACAATATGTGCATGTTCGCGGCTAACCTTTATTTTTCTTTAATCGAGTTTCTGAAAAAGAAAAAAAAAATTGCCCCAAAGTATCATTCAAACATTTAACACCAAATTTAAATTACTGCTTCATATTGAAGACTTATCTGATCGTATATTCTCCGGTAGAAGTTCAAACGGATAACCAACTTTTATTCGCTCTCTTGACTTCTTTCGCTACTTTGTATCATTTGTTTGTCGATTCTGTATTTTTTCTAGTTGTGGAACACATTTTTATTTTTATTTTATATAATTTACATTAAAAAAATATATCTTGAATACTCAAAAAATATATTGGTGATATTTACCGTCTTTGTATGGTTAGAAAAAATACGAAAATAAACAAAATGAATTTGGCTGCTAAGACGATCGATCGAATCAAACGTATTCATAACAACGACCTGTGCACACGTCGTTGTTGGTGATAATGTTGGTTAAACTGCAGCATACCGAGATGACGAAGTTTAACCAATATTGCTAAGGTAAATGCGGTAGTAGTGGAACGCCTTTTCAGAACTCCCCTAACTTCGAGGTTAGAAAAAAAAAAAATTAGACATTTTTCACCCAAACAAATCACTTCATCATGTTCTCGTATCTCTTAGGAATAAGTAGCAGTGATTAGTTATTATTATTCAAAGTCTAAACTTTTAAAAAACTATGAAATTTAAAGTCACTGCCATGCATGGGTAAATGGAACGCTCATTCCAACTTGTATGTGGCGTTCCACTGGGGTTGCAGGTATAAGTGGAACACTGATTTTTTCGTGAGTTATGTACGAATTTTTGCGTTTTAACCAATTATTTCTGCATACAATTGTAAATAAAGTTAATTTATTAATAATTAATTCAAATTGTGATTTAAACGATTAATTTTTGTCAATTATTTACTGCTATAAAAAAGTTTATTTATAAACAAAACATTTATTCACCTCTACTAGACTGAATAATCTAAAGTAGTTATAAAATTAAAGCGTAATAAATATTATTGATTTTTCAAAATTTTAATTTTAAATTGTTTTAAAAATTTAGTCACAACAATCATTGGATAAGGAATCGTTAATAAAAATCAACATTTTTTAGAATCATTTTTACGTTTATTTACATTTTGAATTTTCATCTTGAAAATTCTCTAGTTAAACAAATAAATTTAATAAACATCATATGAAGAACAACAATAGATGTATACTTTTAAATTAATAAACAATATTAAGTATATAAATAATAATTAAATAACCATTTAGTCATAGTATAGAGAAGTATACTCAGTCAATAAATTAATTATCACTCAATAATTTAATTATCAATCATCTTGAGGTATCAGTTTCATTTCTTTATTTAAACTTTTTATCTCGGATTGAAGATCTTTTATTAATTTATCAAGAATTTTTTTTCTTTCCTCTAGTTGTTCCAACTCCCTGAGAGTAGTATCTTTTTGTGCTTTTTTTTCTTCAATTATTAGTTTTATTTCTTTTAATTCATTCTGTAATTTAACTTTTTCTTGAGTTATAGTTGCTTTTTTTTGCTTTAAAGAATTAATTCTGTCCTTTTCTTTTTGATTTTTCAAGAGCCTTTTATTATTTTCATTTGAACATACAGTTGAACCTGTGTAGTCTTTACCTTTACTAGACAATTCTTTTTGCTTTTTTTTGGATAAAAATTTAGCTGGAAAGATCAGAACCTCTTTCAATTCTTTTTTTTTTGAAACTGCTGGGAGAAGAAAAAAAAATTAGAGGTTTAATTTTATAATTAAAAAAAAAAAATAGATGTGGATTATTAATATACCTTGATTCAACTCCTGAATATTATTTTCTTTATCACAAAGATTTTTACTCGAGCTGCTATTAGAAGAAAGGTCTATTTCAGGAATGCTATAATTATTATTTAAACTATCATCAAAATCACCACAGTCATTTTGTGGAATATTTCTTAAAATGGTTAAGTCCAGTGGTTGCTCAGCGGCTGCACTATATGTCATTGAATCTTTCTTTGAGCTATGATTTTTTTTCTGGTCATCAGCAACAAATACTATATCTGGATTCTCTGAAAAAACAGTTACAATAAATTGTATTAAATTGAAAATTTAAAAATGATTTATAATCAAATTTTCATAAGTTTACCTGTCAATGAGTCAACTTGTCTTTCCTTATTAATGCCACAAGATGATAAAGTATCCATTAATCGACTACTAATGTATTCATCAACATCAACTGTTTCAGGTAATAAATCAACAGGAACGTCTTGCCACTGATCATCAGTAATTAAGTTTTCCTCGCTTACAGAAGAAAAATTATTTAAAGAAGATCTTTTTGTACTCATTTTTGAGTCGGATACATTTTCCATGAATTGATCATTTTGATCACTTAAACTATAAGAACTATCAACATTTATAGGATCTTCCATGATTACCTCATCAGTTACATCAATATAAGAGCTACTTTTATCAAAATTGTTTTTTAAAGAGTTTTCACTGGCTTCAAGAGAGATCAAATGAACTTTACTTGTATCATTTTCAGAACTTAAAATCATAGAATCATTGCCACTAGCTTTCACATCTAAATTTTAAAAAATTTAATAAAATATTAAAAAATCTAAAAATAAAACATGATTTTGGACAAACACAGACACATTTACTAAAAATAATGATAAAATTATTGTACAAAAATATATCTAATCAACATAGGTATTATCGTTAATATGTTTTTTTTATTGGCAAATTTTGAATTTGCCATACGTACCAAGAGTTGCAGCTGCACCCGTAGGGTCAGCACTAACTACGTCATTTTTCATTTTTAACCACACATTGTGGAGTTGTTTGTAAACATCGTTGCTAGGCCATTCATCAACTTCGTTAAATCTCTCAAGTACATCTGGTGGTATATACTTCTCAATAAATTCTAAATGGCTACTAATACTAATTTGAGCCATACAAGTAGGATCCGATTGGCTACTCGTAATGGGTGTCAAGTCTGGTTGGGTACTTGTACTAGGTATAGAATCAGATTGAGCAGCTACACTAGTCACTATCTTTTTAGCCGACTTACTTGTTTTTTTCTTTTTCATTTTATCATATTTAATTGCATCTGGATTCAAAGGAAAAGTACCACTACTCTCAAATCCACTAATCACAACCTGTTGTTCATTTTTCCATGAGTTTAGCGATTCCAACAACAATGGAGCAAACTCTTCTTTTTTCAAGCCTCTTCTGTTATTTTTAAGCCTCCAAACTCTTGTACCTTCAGGCCAGACTGTTCGTTTAAAAGGGCCGAAGTAAGCAATATCTAGAGGTTGACAAATATGTGTCGAATGTGGATAATAATGTAAAATTTCTATTTGATTTTCTCGACAAAATGTTACCAAAGGGATGCTAATGTGTGAAGTATGGCCGTCACAGTACAGAATTACTGGAAACTGCACTCCAATATCCTTGAGGAAAGGAAACCATATGTTAGTTATATATTCAAAGAAGTTTTCTCTTTGCATATATCCACCTTCTGATAAACCAATGCCCCAACCAGGGGGCATGTTTTGAATAATTTCATCTGGTATTCTAGTTTTATATTTGAAAAGTATTAAAGGCGGACCTCGAACACCATTAGCAGCATACATAAAAAGTACTGATAAATTATCTTTGTCGGATCCTTCTATAGTTTGGTACACAACTGCAGCACCTTTTTCAGCTAATACTTTGGAGGGTTTAGGATTGAGAGGTAGAGATGTTTCGTCACAGTTCCAGACTCTTGATGAGTTTATGTTAAGTAAATCTTTGCTCTCCAAGTAATTTCTGATGACTTTAAACCATCCCCTGATGTCCTCTTCGGTTGCATCTTCTCTACATGATTCTAAAGATTGAGCTGTTCTTAATGTAACTTCAGGGTGACGTTTTTTAAAAGCATCATACCGAGCACGACCTGGTCTATTGTTTTTGAACGGATTTGGTCGATTGTTATGCTCTAAATAGATCTCTATACTTTCAAAAAGCTCAATTTTTGTTGCTGGACATCCCATTCTTGCTCTCTGAATTATCCACTGAGCAATTTCAAATTCTTCTTTATTTGTTAAAACTGGAGCAGGTCCTTTTTTACTTGTGGTAGGACTACCTTTCCTTCGATGCAGGGTAGAAATAGGAATTGAATACTCATTTGACACAGTTCTAAATGAACTACCCTTTTCTAGATCTTCAAGAGCTTTTTGAATTGATTCCTCTGAATACTGTCTTGATTTTCTGAGTTTTTGTCTTCTAGTTTTTGCTCTTGAAACATTACTTTTATTAGTATAAACGGTTTTTTTTCTCTTGCCATTCATTTTGTGAAGCATTCAATTATTTAACACAAATCTTACTTAAGAACTAACATCTCTTTGGAACTAATGGCAAATATTAACAAGTAACACCTGCAGTAAAAAAAAATAAATCATCACTTTTAGGTTATGTTTAGCTTGTTAATTACTAACTAGTATAAGTTCAAATTCAATACATTCTTACCATCCCGTGGATATGTTTTTGTTTTAAAATTACTTCGTGACGATTTTTTACAATATAAAACTTTTATAGAATAATAAAATCCAATTTATAAAACGTTCAGTTTATGCATGCACGTGCATGTGATTGCGGAACAGTAAACTGAATCGTTCCATTTACCGATGCAGACGGAATTTTTTGCATGTATTGTGGAACACGTCTATTATTTAAAAAATAATTCTTATAGTTTTATTAAAAACCTTAAGAACTAAATCTATGATCAATAAGCTTTCTAAAAATACCAATATGCACACTATTCACTAAATATTTTATTGATTTTTCAACCTAAACAAAGTGAGTGTTCGACCACGTACCGAGCCTGATCAACGAATGCAAACGTAAGAGTTTGGAGTTTTTTTATTTTCACATTTTTTGTTAGATTTTAATTAAATTTTCACGTGTAAAATATACCTCATTTGAAAGAACAAGAACTCAGCTTTCATACAAAATTTTTTTTGTGGCGCTTTAATTAATTTAGTTGATAATTTTTACATTTAATTAAAAAGTGTTCCATCTACACCAGCGTGTTCCAACTACTACCGCATTTACCTTAAGCTTTCAAGATATATTTTTTTAATGTAAATTATATAAAATAAAAATAAAAATGTGTTCCACAACTAGAAAAAATACAGAATCGACAAACAAATGATACAAAGTAGCGAAAGAAGTCAAGAGAGCGAATAAAAGTTGGTTATCCGTTTGAACTTCTACCGGAGAATATACGATCAGATAAGTCTTCAATATGAAGCAGTAATTTAAATTTGGTGTTAAATGTTTGAATGATACTTTGGGGCAATTTTTTTTTTCTTTTTCAGAAACTCGATTAAAGAAAAATAAAGGTTAGCCGCGAACATGCACATATTGTACCCGAGTCCTGAGTGATCTACGAAAGTAATTCACGGTAATCTCTTTAATTTGAAAAAATAATGAAATTTAATTAGTTTCAAAAAAAGGTCTTGAAATATTTAAAATGCTGGTTGAAAATTTTTTTTAAATCGTACAAAATTTATTTTAAAGAATCTTGCTATCTTTAAAAATATATTAATATATATCTTTGAAAAAACGCGCATAAATAATATCGAAAGTTCATCACAAAATGATCTTTAAAATAATTTCAAATACACAAAGTTAATCTTGCAATTATTATCACTTGCCTTATTATTATTTCTAAAAACAATTATAAATATCTTTAAGAGAAAAGGTTACGTAAAAAAATTTATCTCAAGTTTATCTAAAATTTATCTCAAAATGATCAAAGATCTAAAAATCATCTTCGCATCATACATATAAAGATTAACGAAAAAATAAGTAATTTTTACCTTCAAAAGAACTTTTTCAGACATTTTTGATATGATACATATCAAATTAAAACATAATTTTTTTGTCTTAAAACATCTCAAAAAGAGCCCATAGTTAAGATATGTCTTCAAAAGATCTTTTTAAGATCTTAATTTTTTTTACACGGTTTGAAAAATTTCAAAGTCTAAAAACAAAATAAATTTCTATGTTTCACAGGCTTAACTCACTTTAAAAGTGTCTGCGGCTTAAAAAATTTCCAAGTCCGAAAACAAAATAAATTTCTAAGTCCCAGAAACTGAAAAAATTCTAATTGTTCACGGTTCGAAAAATATCTAAGTTCCACAGATTGAAACAATTCTAAGTGTCTGCGGTTCAAAAATTTCTCAGTCTGCACATTCAAAATCTGCTAAGTATCACAGACTGAACAACTTTTCAGTCCGGAAGAACCAAAAAAATTAATATCATAAGCCTATGAAAATTCCAAGTTCCTAAAAAATCCTAAATACTGGAAATGTCCAAAAAAAGTTCGAAACTCATAATCTTATCAAGTCCCAAAGAATTTATAAGTGTCAAAATTTTTAATTTCCTAAAAGTGTAGAAAAAAATCAAAGTACTTAATTCAACTTGGAATATTTCATTGAACTGAAAAAACTTTTTTGTTAGTAAAAAAATTAAATAAGTTATAAAATGTTTACATGCGAAACTTAGTTTTTTTTTTAATTTGGTCAAGTGGATTTATAGATTGGATGAATCACGTGGATACTCACGTGAATTTACATGTGAACTTTTTTAATAGGGTAGACATTGATCTCTACATTTACTTCTCAAGCTAAATTATTAAAAAATTAATTATTATTGATTGATTCAGTTTGAGTTTCCTTGATCCAAGCATTTAAAGTAAAATCCAAAGAAAAATGAAAAGTGTAAATTTTTCTAATTTTAATTTTTGTACGAATAAAATTAATAAAAAATCTAAGTAGAATATTCACATAAAGCGAGACATAAAGTATAAGACGTCCGGGACGTCACAATAGCAACGACTTTAGTTAAAAAATATTTAGCTATTCTAGTTAGTTTTTTTATTTTTTTAATTTTATTGACTCGTATCAAAATTAAAATTAAAAAAATTTACGCTTTTTATTTTTCTTTTAGTTTTACTTTAAATGCTTGGATCAAGGAAACTCAAACTCAATCAATCAATAATAAAACATTTTTTAATAATTTAGCTTGAGAAGTAAAAAATAGAAGTCAATGTCTATCATTTACATTGGCTCTCTAACCTCATTTAGAACAAGATAATTTTTTTAGTGCATTCGTGATGCGAGGTTAGTACTAAAAAAATTTTAGGCGACGGTCATATTTCGAGCGGCAGTTCAAACCTCGGAACGATATGGTGTCCGGCTGGGTACAGTTAAAGTTCAAAAAAGCCAAAATACCCTAAAAAATGCTTTTAGAAATCCTCTTAGCTCAGGGTCAAACTCATCAAAAGTAAACTTAAGAATATTTTTCCTTGAAAGTAAATGAAAAATCAAAGAGAATGCAAGGTTGCAGAATTCTGTAAGTGCAATAGGCTTTGAAGGGAAATTTTTAAAAAATAAGCTAAAAATCAGAAAAAGTTCTAAAAATGTCGTATGAGCTATATAGCAACTCAATATCAAGGCCCCATTGGACAGAATTATTGATGGATTTCTTCATTTTTTGATATTAGAAAACGATCCCCAAAGTTTCGTTAGGATCGGTGACGCGCAGGGTGTAGCCTCTCCTTGTAAGTAATAATTGAACTTAAGAGCTTTGAAAAAAACAAAAATTTTACCCATTAATTTCCATTAGTAATAAAGTTACAAGCGTTCAATGATTTAAAAAAGTTGCTAACCTATAAAATAAAGACTTTTGAATGAACTTTTGGACTGTCGAAGAGAGTAGTTTAGGAACTAAAAAATTATAGTTTCAAACCAAGTTTGCATTGTTCTTTTATAAAAATAATCCTTTAGTGCTTTATTTACAAAAAAAATTTATAATTAAATTAAAATTTGTTCTACCGCGTTTGAATAAAATTAAAAAAAAAAAAATTTTAAGTAACTTAGAACAATGAAAAAATTTAAATACTTAAAACTAAATTAAATTACTCAAAATATAAATAATTTGAATAAGAAAAATTTATTATATTTTTGAGTAATTATTTTGAATCAGCATTCAGCCGCTATAACATAAATGACCAAACTATTACCATAGTGAGTACGTCACTGTTTTTGCAAGTCTTTTAACCATGGTTTTTTCATCCCTCTGTTATCAGTATAATGATGAATGATGATCGAATGTCCTCGATTTATAATTGATGTGATTGGACGAGAACATTTAATTCGAAATTTGAATTGTGCTGAAGTTGAAATGCTGAATACTTTGTAATTAAAATTATTTTTGCAATAGTGTTTTTTGAATAATTGAATACTTTGTTTAAATAAATAGAAAAAATTTCTTTTTACAATTCTAGAAAATAAAATGAGAATCTTCAATATTTTCAAAAAAACTTTTTTAAGCTATAATCTTCAAAAATATCGAATTGAACTTAGTTGCAGGTTGCAAATGATATGACTCAGAAAAAAATTGTTTTTAACTTCCTTTTTTTTTTTTTTTGAAAAACTGAAAGTAAAAATTATCGTTTATTTACTTTCAAGATTAAAAATTTGATGGTGTATTAAAATTTGAGCTTGCTTGCGCGCTGATTGAAACTAGTGATGTTTATAAAAATGAACTTTCAAAATTGTTCAATAGTTTTTTGTGCACATGAGTATGATTAAAAGTTGACAGTTTTCTTAGAAATCGATAAAAATGTTTATTATTGTTCAAATTATTTATATTTTGAGTAATTTAATTTAGTTTTAAGTACCTATTTTAATTTTTTCATTGTTCTAAGTTACTTAAATTTTTTTTTTTAATTTTATTCAAACGCGGTGAAACAAATTTTAATTTAATTATAAATTTTTTTTGTTATTACAGCACTAAAAGATTATTTTTATAAGAGAACAATGCGAACTTGGTTTGAAACGATAATTTTTTAGTTCCTAAACTATTCTCTTCAATAATCCAAAAGTTTCTTAAAAAGTTTCTATTTTACAGGTTAGCACCTTTTTAAAATCATTAAACGCTTGTAACTTTATTACTAATGGAGATTAATGGGTAAAATTTTTGTTTTTTTCAAAGCTCTTAAGTTTGATTAATACTTACAAGGAGATGGTTCGTCCTTTGGAACCTGGATTTTCATGATACTTTGCACACAGTTTTATTCATCATAAAAACAAGCCCTTCAGTGTTATTTTTCCAGAATGGGCCTTTTTTCACCTACCTCCCATATGACCCCTGTGTGAAAATGCCGAGGAAAATGCAGGCTATTTTCTATAAAAAGCTGTTTTTGGCCTCATTTTCAAAAAATTCCTCCTTGGACCGTATTGCACTTAGAAATATCTGGAACCTTGCATTTTTTCGGTTTTATAAGGCGGTTTTCTACCAAATGCATGATAATAGAGAATCAGCTCAAATTTTCTGGAGGTGTTTATTAGATATTAATAAACATTTCTACGATGTCTGATCAAAATTGACCATATAGTTTGAAAGTTACAGCAAGTTAAAGATTGAATTTTTTTCATTACGCGTATGGCCGCTACGCTGAAAAAGTGTACTAAATTATTAATATTTATCTTCTTACAATAGAGATCCTTTAGAAAAACCACATACATATAGTTTCACTATCAAAGAATTCATTTCTTCAAACTGCAAAAAATTGACCTTTTAGAAATTTTACAGTACTTTTACAAAAATCATTTTCACGTAAATAACCTCCAAAACTGCGGCATTCAAAGGTGAGATTAAAAGTTTAAAAAATGTTTTGCTGTGATTGTCAATGTTTTTTTGGTAGAAAATAATTTCAGAAGCCATCAAAAGTTAAAAAATAAATTTTAATAACCAATTGTTAGTAATTTGGTAAAATAATTTTTTTTTAGTCTTGAACTTGACTAGCTCTGGTAGAAAACCACCTTATAAGTACTGTTGAAAAAAAATATTAAAAATTTTTTATGAATGATCTTGTCCATGAACACTGTAACCCAAATATACTATTTATTTTTATTGGTTCTATTTTATCAATGTTGAGTTGTGACGGTTATAACCTAACTTGTAATCAATAAGTTCTTTGTATAAAAATTTATTTTCCTGTGAGTTGCAATGAAAAATTTTGGGATAATGAAAGAGATTATTTTTTTCAAACTGAACTTAAAATTAGTGATCATGAATAAAAAAAAAAATCTTCATAACTTTATGGTGTTTTATGAGCTTTTTGTATTAATAACGGCATAAAGAATTCCCTAAAATCATGAAAGATTTCAAAATCTTCTGTAGGGGATAGTCGTCTTTAAGGGCACTGGTTTTTCATACTGACTTAGAAGTTGAAACTTCTTTAAGAAATCGTCTGCAGAACGTAATAATCACCAGGTATCTCTACTCTGATCTTCCTGAAGTTAAAACATCCCGGAGAAATCATATCTAGAGCACCAGGTGTTTCCACTGACACCTTTGGAGTCGAAACTGCCAGCAGACATCATCTTCAAGTCGGCATCGTTCAGCAAAGTAAGTTGTGCGCGTCTGGCCCGCAGGTAAAGTGTATAACATGCTATAGCCAATTAACAAAAAGGAGTAATATAATTTAAAACGTTTTATAAAAATTTTTTAATTTATTCATATAAAATCAGATCAAGCAAAAAGAGATTTGCAATTTATTATGGTATATTTTAAAATGAAATTCTTACAAAATTAAAGTACAATTTTCAGATAAGCAATTAAAACAAATAAATAAATACATAAATTAATTCAAACGCATGATCTTAACCCAATTTATTAAATGTTTATATTCTGATTTTAATGAAATATTTTTAAATATGAACAGTTGAAAGTATTGAAATCAAATATCTGACCGGCGAGTCTTATGCGGTTTAAGTTTTGTTGTTTAAAAGATCTTTTTTTTTTGAAAAATAAAATTGCCAAATTATTCGATTGATTCGTTATTCAAAATCAATAAACCATTCATTCTCGACGAAGCTATAAACTTTCAATCAGAAAAAAATAAATAACTAATAAAATTGGGTAGTCAGTATAGATATAAATGAATGAATGTTTTCTGAAATAGATTTGTGTAATTTGTTGGAAGTTCCAATAATTAGTAATTTTTAAATTAAGTTAAATTTTAGGTGGCTTCGTCGAGAACGAAAGGTTTATAATGACGAATTTATCAAATAATTTGTCAATTTTATTTTTCAAGAAAAAAAAAATCGTTTGAACAACAAAACTGAAACCGCATAAAACTCGTCGGTCAGATATTTGATTTTAATACTTTCAACTGTTCATATTTAAAAAATTTCAACAGAATCAGAATATAAACATTATATAAATTGGGCTAAGTTTATGCGTTTAGATGGATTCGTATTTTTATTCATTTGCTTTTATTGCTTATCTGAAAATTATACTTTAATTTTGTAAGAATTTGTCCAAGCAGAGACCAAACTCGCCGTTTTTATTACTTGTTTAAAAGTATGTTTTTAGATTTTACTTCAGTCGACAGGAAAATAGTGTAAGCTGGTCCTCCTAAATAGCTTTAAAATTTTCCAATTATAATTTTTTAAAGCTTTTCTAAAAGCAAATTTTTTTCTTTTTAAGTAAAACTTAGATAGATAAAATTCGAAAAGTAATTCATAAATATTTTCTTAATCGGGTTGTTTAAAATCTGCTTTAATATTCTAATCTTATTGATAACACTTGACTTAAATATATTGAAAATTTTTTTTATTATTATATCTGGATAATTTTACGTTATCTCCTATATTATTTAATTTTAAAATTACTTTTGGAACTGAAAACTTGGTGATTTTGATGTCAGAATAAGATAATAAATTTTTTAACAATCAGCAAATAGTGCTACAATAATTAAGAGCTTAGCTTGAAAAAAATTTTTTTACAATAAGTTTTCGAAATTTATAAAATTTATAGCTTGACCTTCAAAACTGCAGAGAATGTTTGATAAGTTTATTTAAAAAAATACATTTGTAGTTAGCAATTAAGTCTTGAATCAGTACTGCTTCTATCATTTTTTTTAAACCTAAATTTTTTAAAATTTATAACCCAAACTTTGAAACTCTAAGATTCAATTGGCTACCAGTTACCACAAGATGTAATTTCTTTAAAATAAACTTGTTTAAATACCATTTCTATCCAATAATTGATTTCATACTTAATACTTATAGAGTTGTAAGTAGGTCGTGACAATTTTACATTACCTCTGAGACCTTTATTTTAATTTTAATTAACCTTTGCAGAAAATATCTTTGTGAATTTTTGTGAATTATTGCACGAATTCGGAACTTTATATTAAAGATTTATAAAGATTCACAAATATTCACGAAGATTCACAAAGATTCACAAAGATTCTCATTAAATATTAATGTTACGATTTAGCTTACACTTTTTTTATAAATTTGATTTACATTGTAAGAATACCGGCTGTTAAGGTTTTTTGGAGCTACTGACATGCAAAAACTTTACAAGTATGCATTTTTTGAGCAGGGTAAGAACTACATCCTTTGATAGTACGTGTAACCGTAAAAAGCATTTTTATTAATTATAAAGAAACTTTATGTGTAATTTAAAAATGTGAAATGAAAGTGTTTTTAGAGGGGTTTTAATTTTGACAGTTATAGTTTTCATGCACGATACGCAGATTAATATACACTAAACGAGATCCACATTCCATTTTGCTACTGATTTTATAATCTAATTATATTTTAAGAATACTCAAATGACAAGAGAGAACGCATGTTTATAAAACTAAGAAATTGATAAATATTTTATTATTCCCTCTGGGCTAAGGGAATTCTATTTTTCGTCTTGCTAACCGAAAACAAGGAGCAAAGTTCCGATTTTGCGGTTCGAAGGGCGAAAAAATATTTATCATCACAACAAAGTTAAATTAAATTTTTATTTTAATAATCGATGTTTTTTCATTTGAAGAAATTATATTATCTAAAAAATAATCATGAAATAATGAACAAAAATTGAGGACCTGGATGTTAAAGCCGCCTTAGCGGCCAAGACGCTCCAAAATCGGCTCAGGCAGGCCCAACCGCTTTTAAAAAAATGCTGTCAATTTTTTCCTATTTGAAATATTGCTTCGAAACTTTCCAGAAAGCTTGTTCTAAGCCTAATGAAAAACTTCCTCGCTGGAAGTTTTTTCAAATTTAAATTTTCATACTCTTTTTTTCAATCCAAAGATTTAAAAAATGTTAATTTTTTATTTTTAATAGTTAATTACTCGGCTTTAAAACACTTTAAAAATACCTGGTTCACTCTATTGGCAGCGGAAAGAGTTCAAAAATACGCTGCTGAAATTTCATTAAAAAATATTCAGTAGATTCCGAGTTCTTGTGAGTTGAACAAGAAATGCGTATATAAAAAAAATTTTAACTTTTTTATTTCATATAGGAGTTGAATGAGCAAAATTGGATAAAAAATGAGGAGCTGCCAAGGAGCAGCCAAAATATGGCTGCTCCTCGTACGGCATCCTCTTCAAAAGCTATAATTAATATAAAAATATAATTCATTTTATTATATTATAATGAAACTGTCAATAAATGAAAGAAGTCAATCGTCAAATTATGTAGGTATACAAAAATCAATATTCATTATATTCGCATTAATATCAACTCGTTTAAAGTATTCACTATTTTATTTTTATAATTAAAATATAGCTCGTGAAGAAGATATCATAAATATATCGAAATGTTGAAAAAATATGACCATCAGCATCATTGAGCATTGACATCATCTCCTGTCTTGTCTGTTTTTACTTCAGCCATGATTTTGATCAAGACCATCAACTACACGGAGAAGGAGGTACACCATGAAACTTGGTGTACAGCGCCACCGTTTTAGACGATGCGTGGTACAGCGTGATTCCTTAAGTTATTGTCGTATTTCCAAGTGCATGCACCGTGTTTTCCAGTGCAAAATTTTTAGAGAGAAAATTTCGATAGAGCAGACGACGGCGCTCAGAACACCCATGTATCCAGTTTTTCAAAGTTTTACTCTTAAAATTTTGTACGATTCTTACTTTGAAATGTTGTTGCTATCTTTCCTAACAAATTTATAAATCTCAATTATGATTACAAACTTGATATTTATATTTATACGCTTTTAAAGTTTCGAGGCTAGAGATTCAGCTGAACTTGAGTAACCGAGAAAAAAGCATGCGTCAACTGCGTACACTGGAAAACACCGTGCATGAATTGTGTTTTATAGTGTATCTCTTTCTCCGTGTAACTTAACTGTAATATGTATAATGCGGTATTGATTTATTAAATAAGTAGCATTTTATTATTGATAAACATCTTTATTAAATTTTGTATTCATTAACCTCAATTCCGCCTCAGTTGATGATTTTTTATTTTTCCTTTGCCGAATTGGCAAGCCATAAAAATTTCGACTATGGCGGCCATGTTTTTTCTCCGGCAAAGTCAAACCACTGAATGTTAAGATGTCCACTGACTGTACCTAAGCAGCAGCCATCTTCATTATAAAATAAGTATTTAAATGAAAAAAGAAATTCGAAAATTCCAAGAAGAAACTGAAAAAAAATAAAATAATAAATGTCTAATTTAATTTTAGAAAATTTAATCTTAGAAAAAAAAAATACATATTGCAAGTTCAATAAATTTACGTAAAATGATTTGGAAAAGAAATAAAAGGATTGTTTATAAATTTTTATCAATAAATTTATACACTTGTATGAAGTTTTTTATGTAAAACTTAAGGTATGAGATATAAAATCAGAAAATCTAAAATTATGATCTTCATTTTCAATGTTGAAAAAATTACTAAACAATCTATAATTAATATATATTTTTTTTAAATATTAACCCTGCGAGAAATTTCCGCCAGAATATTGCCAGACAGTGGGCAGATTTAGCGAAATTGGGCAGAAATTTAGTAGGGTTAATCGCCAGATTCTTGACAGAAGGCCAATGCTTTACGCATAGGGATTCTGGCGAGCTATAACGTAAACCTTTTTATTTTAAATTGTAACATTTATTACTAACAAAAATATGTTCAGTATCATAACTTGACTCTGAAATTTTTCTTTTTTTTTTCCTTATGTTGAACATTTTTCTCATCCGTTTTGATGTAATTTTAAAATATTATTCACACAATACCAGCCCTGCTGTATAGCCACACGTGTGGCATACGTGTGCCACACGTACAATGGACTTAAACAAATTTTTTTTCTTTTGCTAAATATTTTAACACCTGTGAAGTCAGGGTGGAGACCTAGTGCATAGGATAGCGATTACAACCTGGACATGATTTCCCCAGGAAGTTTTGACTCCGGAGGGGCCAGGGCGGATACCTGGTGCACCTGGTGATACTTACGCCTTGGAGATGATTTCCTCAGGAAGTTTGGACTCCGGAGGGGTCAGGCTGAACACCTGGTGCTCCTGGTTATACTGAGGCCTTGGAGATGATTTCCCCAGGAAGTTTGGACTCCGGAGGGGTCAGGCTGAATACCCGGTGCACCTGGTATTAATTACGCCTTGGAGATGATTTCCCCAGGAAGTTTGGACTCCGGAGGGGTCAGGCTTCACATCATCAAGTTTACTATTAGGATAGCATCTTCAGAGTGTGATTATTACCGGGTACACCAAGTATTTTCCCTGGCCCATTCAGGGTCAAAATTTCTTGATTAAATTATCTCCAAGGCGTAAGTATCACCAGGTGCACCAGGTGTCCGCCCTGGCCTCTCCGGAGTCAAAACTTTCTAGGGAAATCATCTCCAAGGCCTCAGTATAACCAGGTGCACCAAGCATCCGCCCTGGCCCCTCTGGAGTCAAAACTTCCTGGGGAAATTATCTCCAAGGCGTAAGTATCACCAGGTGCACCAGGTATCTGCCCTGGCCCCTCTGGTGTCAAAATTTCTAAGGGAAATCATCTCCAAGGCGTAAGTATCACCAGGTTCACCAGGTGTCCGCCCTGACCCCGCCGGAGTCGAAACTTCCTGGGAAAATCATCTCCAAGGCGTAAATATCACCAGGTGCACCAGGTGTTCAGCCTGACCCCTCCGAAGTCCAAACTTCCTGGGGAAATCATCTCCAAGGCCTCAGTATAACCAGGTGCACTGGGTATCCACCCTGGCCCCTCCGAGGTCCAAACTTCCTGAGGAAATCATCTCCAAGGCGTAAGTATCACCAGGTGCACCAGGTATCCGCCCTGGCCCCTCCGGAGTCAAAAATTCCTGGGGAAATTATCTCCAGGTTGTAATCGCTATCGTATGCGCTAGTTCACTGCCCTGACTCCATGGGTGTTAAAATATTTAGCAAAAGAAAAAAAAATTTTTCAAGTCCATTGTACGTGTGGCTATACAGCAGGGAGAGGTTAGGATTTTCAAACAGCAAGCATGATTCATCGATTAAAATTATATTTCTATAAAATTATTTGATTATTTTTTATTAATTTTGTAACATCGGAGCTGCATGCTGCTGCTCCGATTTGTAAACTAACCTCTCATCAACGCATCTAGGTACATATATATAATATATATATATATATATATACATAAAATAATAAGCTTGACAGAATTTTCTGCCCACTATCTGGCGGGCACCCCAGACGTTCTGTTGAAACTTCTAGCCGGGAATCGTTTCAATTTATGCCTTTTTTCCTTGCACTGGCTTTCTTGTTTTTATTATTGAATAATCTATTCGATGAATTAAAAATTCTACGCTCTATAGAAATGTATTTTCAGATAATACTAGTACCACTCAGCGCGCTGCAAGCGCGCATAAGAAAAAAAAAACAATGATTGTAACCTCAAAAAGCACTTTTCGAATATTTTAAAAACTTCTTCACCAATCAGCTCACGAATAAAAATCTTACACTTACGCAAGATGGCGATAGCTCTCTTTTATAAAGGGACTAGCTCTTCTGAGCGCGCTTCAAGCGCGCATAGGAAAAAACAATAAGAGTAACCTCAAAATGTACTTTTCGAATATTTTAAAAACTTCTTCACCAATCAGCTCACGAATAAAAATCTTACGCAAGATGGCGATAGCTCTCTTTTATAAAGGGACTAGGACCCTTCAGCGCGCTGCAAGCGCGCATAGAAAAAAAACAACAATTGTAACCTTAAATTGCATTTTTCGAATATTTTAAAAAACCTTCTGCACCAATCAGCTCACGAATAAAAAGTTTACGCAATATGGCGCTAGCTCTTATTTAATAGTGGATAACATAAAACATATAACTTCTTTATAACATATGTATAAACACGCAGGTTGGACGTCAGAGCAGACGACATTTTTGCATTAGATTTACCGCATACTTTAAACAGTAATTATCAAACTGGCCTTCTCGTGGGCCGCTACGTGACCCGCTCGAATGCTTCAGTGGGTACCCTAACCTAATTAACATACAAATTTTGGCGATTTAAAGGTGAAGTAGTGGAAAATTTGCAGTTTTGACAATTTTTCGCTTCCCATAGCGTGTCTCACAGAATCGATTGCAAAAAACCCCAACCTTTTATCTGGTTGGGAAGGGGTCAAACATTTCAATCACTCAATCAGTCAATTAATCAGTCATCTCTCATCCAGGTGTATAATATTATTAAATTAATGGAACCACATTAGGTTTTTTTGAGTCAAATACATCCATCATTTGATGTAATTATAATACTTTTACCTAAATTATACTTGATTTTTTTTTAGATTACCTTTTTTCAAACGTCTGAATAGCCCTCGGATCCATCCAAATAGCAAAATAATTTTTTTTTAATTAACATTTATTAACCTTTAGCTGGCACCGTGGGGTACTATAGTACCCCACTGTCTTCTTTACCTATCTTCGGTACCTAAAATTTCGTAAACCGGGTTTATAGCGACATCTACCTACACTTGAGGGATGAGGCTTGCCTTTCTCGCCATAATTAGTGCTCGATGACCGTTAGTCTGCACGTAGCAGTTGTCGAAAGCGGTTTGGGGTACTGCAGGACCCCACGGTGCCATCAACGTTGATACAAGTAAAATTGGAGCATTTTTTTTTTCTTTTATTAATGCGTTAAAACACGTTTGAAAGGTAAGTAATTATTAAATCAGTCACTAAAAATTTTTTTTTCTCGATGCCATGAGTATAACGACGTTTTATGTATATTCTCAGCATGGCGTATAACTTGCGGCCACGACTTTTGCGAGAGCACTTACTAGAAGTTGACAACAATGATGAAGAAGTTGAAAGCGATGGTCAGGATGAACCATCTTGCTCTGAATATTCTTCAGAAGAATCTTCTGAAGAAGAAGGAGAAATGGACGTCGATATGGAAGTCCCGAGTGAGAATCAACGGCTTTTGCAGAGTCGAGAAAATCCACAGCGTGGTCGCCCGTCATCGAAACTTTATGGAAAAAATGGTTTCCAGTGGAATTTAAATTGCCTTCTCGTAGATCAGGTAAGCAGCACACCAGGGGTTTTTTTCATATGCGCGCTGGGATTGAGCGCTTCTCTCTGTCTCTTTTTCTCTTTTTCTCTCTCTGTTTTTCTCTTTTGCTTGCACGCGTATTTTTGTAAAATGTTCACAAACTAACTTCAAGTTTTTTTTCTCGTTATAAAATTTATTCAGCCGAAATAATTTAAATATTATGAATTTTTATTTACAACAATTTTATTACTATAAAATTTTTATTATTTTTTTCGCCTTTTACAGACAGGCAGTCAGATATTTTACCAGAAATAAAACCTGGTCCGGCCGGTAACGCTGCCGATGCAAAAACAATTATTGATTTTTGGAATTGTTTATTTACCGATGAAATGATAAATTTAATAGTTGATAATACCAATTTAAACATAGAAGAGGAAAGCTTACATTATGTGGTTGAGGAACGACAACAATCGTGGCATTATCACACTGATCCAGTTGAAGTAAAAGCTTTCATTGGAATTTTATATTACTCTGGTTTATGGAAATCGGCTGATGTTGATGTGAACAGATTATGGGAAAAAACTAATGGCTTATCTATGTATCGTAGTGCTTTTTCAAGGCACAGATTTACGTTTTTATCAACGTGTTTGCGCTTTGACAATGCAGATGAAAGAGAACAAGATGATAGATTTGCTCCTATCCGAAATTTATGGAACATGTTCATCGGAAACTGCGAAAAGAATTACACTCCAAGTCGTCAATGCACCGTGGACGAGCAGTTGTTAAGTTTCAGAGGACGTTGTAAATTTAGAGTTTACATGAAAGATAAGCCCGATAAATATGGCCTCAAAATTATAAGTTTGAATGACTCTCAAACAGCTTATATGGTAAATATGAATAAGTTTTTATTTTTTAATTTATGAAACCAATACTTGAAAAAAAAAAAAAAAAAAAAAAAAACTAAATTTTATTTTTATTACAGATTAATGCTATTCCTTACTTAGGAAAGAATACTGAAATCTTGGAAGATAATGAAAGTGTTCCTGAATACTATTTTAGACTGGTAACTGTGCCAATTTACAACACTAACCGTGAAGTGACTTGCGATAATTGGTACACCTCGATTCCCTTACTTCACAGAATGCTGAAGGATCCGTATAATTTAAAAATTACGGGTACTATCCGAAAAAATAAACGAGAAATACCAGTTGATTTCGTGGTCAAAGTTCCCAAAAAAGATCGTCCCATGACTAAATTTTGTCATACTGAAAACATTACGCTTTTAACTTATGCGCCAAAGAAAAAAAAATCTGATAAGATAGTTCTAATTGCTTCGTCACTTTTGAAAACTGAAGAAATGACAGGTGACAAATCGAATATTGTCCTTCATTATAACAAAAATAAAGGAGGAACGGATACTTTCGACAAGTTATGCCATTCCTACAGTGTGCGTAAAAGATCTAATAGGTGGCCTGTTCGATATTTTTATGGGATCTTGGATCAAGCGATTGTTAATGCGAGAATTTTATTAGCTTGCAAAGAAGAACAGAGTGAAAATATTGAAAAAATCACTGCTATTTCTTGCTTGGAAACCCTTTCTTTTTATTTAATAAAGCCGCTTTTGGAGCAGCGACTTTCAATTTTAAAACTTTCAAAAGAGCTAAAGTTTGGAATCCGATCTATTCTAAAAATATCTGAAACATCGGTACGCTCTATAACTCAAGTTAATCTTGTAATTAAAAAAAGATGTAGTTTTTGCACTGGGGGAAAAGACAAAAAAACTGATAAAGCCTGTGGCGTTTGTTCGCGTCCGATTTGCCCGGACCATAGATTTTTAATTTGCCAAGACTGCGCTGGCACTTGAATAAAATATTTTTTTTACAGTTTTTAACTTCTTCATGTAATATTTTATTAAAATGTACAGTTTTTTTGTATGAATTAAATAAAAAAATTGAATAACATTAAATTTTCTAAAAATACCTAATGGTTTTTTTTTTCGTAAACCTCAGATGGTAATTTCTGAGAATAAATACCTTTTTTAAATAACCCATATAAACTATTATTTTTCCTTTATAGTCACTACTTGGAGATAACCCAGCTAAAATTTTAGACCTTTTTATGAAAAAACAAAAAAGTTATGATTTTTTGAATAAAAACGGTTTTTTTTCTATTTTTTTCGACTTGTTGGATTTTTTTTTAGGACCGACTTTAGGTTATCGTTATTTAAACTATTACACTCTTTGATAGAACCTCTAAAGATCATGTCTGAATTTTTTTTTAGTTCAAATAATGCATGTAACCTCTATTTTTTTCAACTTTTGTCCGTGGGGTACTATAGCACCCTACGGTGTCAGCTATGTTACACCACAGAAGCATGCCAGCTAAAGGTTAAGTTATAAGCGTTAATTTTAATAAAAATTTTGTACAGACATAAATAAAATGACTTAAATTTTTGTTTGCAAACGTTAAATTTTGAATTTATAATATTTTTCATATTCTTTTCAAAGAAAAAAGTTAAGAAAAAAATATTTGATTTCACGAAAAGTCAGGGATTTTCTTTGAGTATTTATTATAAGATGTAGAGTTTATGTTTTAACTTTCTTTTTTTTTTTTTTTTTCAAAAAATGCAATGGGTCTACAATTTTTGTACTATTTTTTCTTTCGCTTGTTAACAAATTTTATTTGAAATATTAGCAATTGTCGGAGTTACCCCTGGGTCTGCATTACCCCGCTCTACCCTAATTGAAATTTTCGAAAACACTCACAAAAAATTTGTGATTCGAGGTTAATAAATATTTTTTAAATCAGTGTTTACTTAATTGTTACAAAAATAGATCAAAATAAAAAGTATTGATAAGGAAACTTTTTGAATCGATTCTACGGAAAAAAAATTATATTGATGTATCGCATGCTTTTTTTTAACTTACCTTATTTCATTATTCATTCATTTTAGGTTAAACTTTGCCTAGCTCAATAAAATCGAGCGTACATGACCTCGAGGTCTAAAATTTTGTATGGGCCTCAGGATTGGATAACAATGAAATAATTCATGGTCAGTTTTTAACCTGGACAACCAGGTCACCGATGACAGGGGTTCTTGGGGATCATCTCCGAGGAATCAGGTCAAATTTTTTATAAATGACGTATCTCTTTACAGAGTTTTAGTAAAAATTCTCGATCTGGATACCTAGATAGAAACCTTTTGAACAGGTCTCTAACGATAGATATCACCTCGGGGATCATCTCCAAGGAATTGGGTTAAATTTCTTTAGGACATTTGTAATAATCAAATTATCAAGTTTAAGGGAATTTTCGACATGAAATCAGGTCATCAATGACTCCAGGTCATATCGGGCCAAACGCATGGGACCTAACCTGCTTTTAGTCAAATAGAAACAACGTAAACATTTCTACTACAATGTAAAAAATTAAAATAAACCTTATGGAATGTAAGTTCAGATGATCTATGCTTCTCTGATTAGTCATATTAAAATTTTCGATCATCCGGAACTTCAATTACTCATTTTTTTATTATTTTAATTTTTAGAATTGCATATCTTTATTTTTAAATGTTGTTTCTATTTAATCTTGAATTCATGTTGAAGGTATTTTTATAATTTGAGTTGAATAAAAAGTATTTTTGTAGAAAAGTACAAGTGGCTTTAAAGTTCAATGCAGAAACCTAAATTTTTTTTTTCAAATTCAATTCTTACTGCTTGCGTTAAAAAGCGCATACCGAGTCAATTCAGTGCAAAAACAAAAAAAGTGTTTTTTTTTTTTTCAGATTAAGATTTTATAGTTTTATAGTGATCGTGCTAGGTGATTTGTGACAGATTTAGTCTATAATTCTCAAAATAACGTTTGTAACAATTTTTTTAACCGTTTTTGTTACAGTATGTATACATACGAATTTTTTACGTTGTGTTCTAATGTATTCTGTTTTTATATTTTCATTTTGTGTTTCGTTTGATTATACATTTAATTTAACACAAAAATTAAAAATTTTATGTACTTGGTATGAACTCTTTAATAAAAAGTTTTTAATGCAGATGAACAAAACAATGTTTTTCAGAGTTTAAAATACCAGACAAGAACAGACAGATTAGTTACAATTGATTCATTCAGAAAATTTTTTATCAAAAATGTAAGTTGAGGGTTGGCACGCGGGGCGAGTACGGGGTGCCCTCCAAGTAGATAATATAGGTACCCTAAAAGATCACCGTTCATTCAGTTAAATTTTTCTCGTTTGAGGTGTTTAGAATAATAAGTCTAGTTTTCATTCAACGTTACATATCGTTTTAAAATTTATCCTTTATTTTAGATTTTGTCAAGTGAGTGATACACAAGAATGATTTATAATTTGTATTATATTTGAATAAATAAATAAAAACAAGATTGATTAAAATAAAAAAATTGTTGATTCATTAACTAATATTTATATAAATTTGAATTTAAGATTACCTAAATTTAAAATAAGCAATTCTAATTTATTCGCTTTAGCTGCTAAATTATTGTACATGTTACCGTTCTCGTAGAGAGCATCAGAGATGCGCGTAGGAACAAAAATTTGGAATGGCGAAGACCATCTTTTGTCCGTATTGTGTGTAAACCTTTTTGATCTCGGTGACCATGTAGCTCTCATTTAGTGCCAACTGGTTCCAGGATTTCCTGGGGAGGTATGAGTTAGAGGCGAGGTTGTTGAGGCTGTTGATATCCATTATTCCTTGAAAATAAATATAATTTATAGTTAATTTTTGAAATCTCATTAAAATTTTCAAAAACGTTGCAGAGTAGTAAGACATCTGACCTGAGGTAGATGTCCGAGTACTCTTCAAGAGTTTGCACGTTGAGTTTGGACCATACATACCTTGGAGTCAGTGTCCTTATCTTCTCCAATAGGTATCAGTCAAACTGCTGTAGAATTTTTCTCGTTCGGGAAGCTCCGTCTCCGAGTTTTTCAAATGAGTCAGTATACTCGTAAGGGTAATGACCTTTCACGGTGAGTAACTCAATTTGATCATCTTCCAAGCCAGCTTAACGGAGATTTCCAGGGACAATGTCCTTATCGGGGAGATTTTTGAAAAGCTGGTCCAAGGATGAGGGCATGAACCGAAACGAGTACAAGAATCGGAAATTAATTGCAATATCCTTGATGTATTTTGTGAAGGATATGAAGCGTTCTTTATTTTCCACTATCAGACTTATTTCACCATCAAGGATTTTTTCCAATGCAATTTCCTTGATCAAAAAGTGAGCATCATACCCCAAAAGATTGTGGAAAATCACAGGAACAAATTTAACTGCCTTGAAGTCCAAATTACACGATCTAAAAGAAAAATTTTGTTTAAAATTTGAATACTGTTTTACCAACCCAAAATTATTTTATCGACTCATGATAATTTACCTCTGGGTTGCGCCTCTGTATTTGCCCGTGAAATGACAGTGATCCTTCACTTTGGGGTCTGATTTGTTGTGAAATCCTTTGTTGCATAAATAACAAGTCATGGCTTGATTGAAATTATTCCAATCACGTTTAGTAAGAATACATTTTTTGGGATTTTTATGCAACAGCTCGATCTCAGACGCAATCTTCTCCAACTCCTTCACAAACCATTCTGCAGGGGACTGCTCTTTCATCTTCTGTTTGACGGTATCTTCTGTAGTACGATTGGCTATCGTCGTAGCTATTTTTCAAATAATAGCCAACGCTGAAGCTTTGATGATTTTGTAGGCTGCGAGAATTACTGGTTGGCTTTAACAGACTTTCGAAATTGGCATATATCACATGACTTACTTTGTCCATATTTTTAGAGTTCTTAAATTTTGGTTTATTGCCTTTTTCACTGGGTAGTTAAATTTTACAACTGTATAACTACTGGCAAATGACTCAGTGATCCAAAAGTTTTTGTTCTGTGTCATACTAGTGTACGCAGTGGTCACAAAAGTGTATTTTACCGTTGTGATCAGTCAACTGCTTACCAACCAATCGACTCAAATCTTTGATCCAAACATAATGACTCTTCAGGATATTCTTCATGAGTTCGTTGAGCTCTTCATTCTCGTCAGAGTAGTGGTCTTTTACATGAAGCAAATTGACGTGACTGGGCTTGTAACAGTCGGTAAGATGAGCTTAACACACTTCCAACTGGTTACCACGCTTCTTCAAAACAAAGATGTTTACAAAGACATCGTTGTTCCGCATCAAGAAAAATCGATTCAATTGAATTACAATTTTAAAAATATCAAAATAAATGTTGTTCAACTCCAATTAATTAAGATTTTCTTTATATATAATCAAAGGATTTTATTGAATATTTTCATAATTTTTATTTTATTTTAAAAACTCAATAGAATACAAGCAAAACACCCATCACACCAACGCGCTTTCTGGTAACCTCTAAGCTCTAAAAAATTCCTTGGCAACTGAAAAACAAAAACAAAAAAGCATCCTCATTTTTCTCACTCTTTCTTTTTCTACTGTGTGCTTTTTTCCTTTGTGGTCACTACGTCCACAGATCATAGCGTTCTAATCAAACGCTCTCTGTCCCGAGATTTCTCCCACTAATTGATTTATTTCTGAAATCGACAGGGAGACAATGTGGCCCCGAAATTTCTAACAATTTCGTGCGGCTATCTATCATCGAATTTTAAGGAGAAAAGTACACAATATTTTTAATGTTCGTGGCTTCATCTAGGTTTAAAAAATCAGAAAACGTGTTAACAAATAAATTCCTTAAAAACTAAATTACAGATATTTTCTTTCTCAATTTATAATAAGTGAACCGTACCACCCTCTACCCCCGTACAAAACTCACGAGTTTTGTACCGAAGAAAATCGTACTAACTTCCGAACGGGACGAACTAAAGTGGCACTCAAAGTTTTAACTTCAACTTTGTGAATTTTGCCGTTTTCGTCTGCCGGAAAAACACGTGATATCACACCCTTATGCCATTCATTTCGAGGGACGTTGTTATCTATAACTAAGACTAAGTCGCCAACGTTAATCATACGATCAGAAACGAACCACTTTTTTCGAGGCAAAAGTGTTGGGAAAAATTCGCATAATCATCTATTCCAGAATGCATCGGCCAAGTGTTGAGCTTGATGCCACTGTTTTTTTAAACACCGGCCTCGTATTGTCTTAATTGAATCGTACTTGATGAGGTACCAAAAAGAAAATTATTCGTGGTCAATGCTTCCTAAGAGTTTGGGTCGAGAGAGACATGAGTTAAAGGGCGAGCGTTGACTGAGTTATTTATTTGAATTTATTTTCTGAACTAGTTGGTCAAACGTCGAGCCTGGCTGAAGGAAGTTCGGAAAGCTCAAGCTGGACGAAACGAGGTGGATATAATTTACCAAGAAATCAGACCCGGATTTCAAGAAACAAGCAGGACTTTATAACAACTATGTCTAACATTGTATAATTGTAATAAATATTTTTCTTATAATTTAAAATATATTCTTTTTATTTCACCTAACCTTAAAATCAGTAAAGAAAAACAACTTTGAGAATAGATTTAGAGTTAAGTCAAATTGAAAATAAAATAAAAAATTAAAACTTCAAATTTTTTAAATAATTAATAACCAATTGAATATCTTATAAAACAAAAATAAAGTTTAATGGAAAAGAAAAAAAATTGTTAGAAATTTCCAATGAGTAAATAAATAAATAAATAAATAAATAAATAAGATTAACTTACGTAAATAATCTTCTTTTCACCTCGTCGAGGTCGTTACTCTTGCGACGTTTTGTTGGTGGCTGCTGACCCTCTGACGAATGTCTGCCAAATGACGGTGATGGTATCTGATTTGCCAGAGCCTCGTTGTTGTAGACTACAAATAAAATAATAATAATAATAAAAAAAAAAAAACATTGTGTGCACTTACGGATGTCACCTTGTATCTGCTCCTCTGGATGCACCGGGCTGTAGTCTATGTCTGTAGGGGATGGCCAGTACCTTGATGATGGTGCTTCGTCCTCGTCTTCATCTTCGTTGTCCGCGTCTTCGTCAACCTCGTCGTTGCCCGCTGAACTAGGGGACCAGTCGAGTATCTCCTCCGAATCAACGGAGCTATGAAACGGTGACTAATATGGAGAGTTCGGGACGGGGATCCACCCTGATGAAGAGTCCTGGTCTGACTCCTCCTCGCTGGTGGTGACTTCGTCACCATCCTGATCCTCCTCCTGGTCGCCTTCTTCAAAGTTAACCACCACGCATGGCGGGTGTGGTGGTGTTACTAAATCCACCAGGAGGGGAACCCTGCCTGCTGGTGTGGGTGGTGCTGGCTGTGGCTGGGGTTGTGGCTGATGCTGTGGAGTTGGTGGAGGAGTTGGTGGTGCTGCTGCTTGTTAAAGCTGCAGCAGTGCGATGACCAACCTCATTGGATGCAATGGGGTGGTCACCATCTGCACCAGTGCATGTATAGGCTCACTCAGCATCTAAAAAGATTTATAAAAATGTATCCAACCAGCACACACCATAAACTTCAGCTAAATCTCAATTTATAGAGTTCTAGCAGTATTATTCTTAAAATTCTATTTTCAACTTTGTGAATAATAGTGCTAGACCTCTATAAACTGAGATTAGCTTCAGGTCAGCTTGAGTATACTTCAGGAACTATTGAAGGTATCATAGAGAAATAACTTCGCATGGTCACTGATCATGAAAACATGTGTTTTATTATTTTAAAATTCATACATATGTTTTCATGAGTGACCATGAAAAATTATTTCTCTATGGTAACTTTAGTATTTTTAGGACTTATTAAAGCTGAACTGAAGCTAAATCTCAATTTATAAAGCTCTGACAGCATTATTTAAAAAGTTGGAAAGTTTGAATTTACAACGATAAGAGTCGAGTATGGTCAAAATATCTCTAAATTGGAATAACTTTTTAAATAATGCTGTCAGAGCTCCATAAATTTGATTTTAGCTTTAGGTCACCTTGAGTATACTTCAGGAAGTGTTTAAGTTACCATAGAAAAATAATTTCTCATGGCCACTCATGAAAACATCTGTTTTATTATTTAAAAATTCATATATTTGTTTTTATGAGTGACCATGAGAAATTATTTCTCTATTGTAACTTTTATATTTTTGAGAGCTTATTGAAGCTGAACTGAAGCTAAATCCCAATTTATGGAACTCTGACAGTATTATTTAAAATTTGGAACGTTTGAATTTTATAATGATAGGAGTCGAATATAGTCAAAAAAACTCTAAATTGGAATAAATTTTTAAATAATGCTGTCAGAGCTCTATAAATTTGGATTTAGCTTCAGGTCAGCTTAAGTAAAACCACCTTAAGACTTGTGGTACCAATTTAAAAGATTAAATAATTTTAGTTTCGATAAATTTTTTAAAACTAATAAAAAAACCAAGTAATATAAATAATTTTTCACTAACCTTTCAATGTTGTTTTTGGTTTTATCGAAGGGTTGAAAATTTAACCGAAGATTATAAATTACTGCTGCGTGCGATGACTTCGGTGGTAGGAGGAAAAGAGAAATAGCCTGTAGAAAGTGTACAGCGCACTCTACGAACCTTACCACCAAGGCGTGCGCAGCGGCGGCGCAGAAAATAAAATCATAAAAAAATTTTTCTTTAAATTCAGCATCTCAAGAGAGCAGCTGGCTGCATCTCGGTGCTTTACCGACTCCCCGCTTTGAATCGCAGCAGATGCTTATTATCTCTCCTTCGAGTGCGCTACCGAGCTGCAGACTCGAAGGGGATGGTCGGCTTACGCGCTTCGGCAACGGCAACCCGTCGCAGCCGTGTGGAAAAATTCAGTAAGTAATCAGAGCCACGGTTGCTGATTGGTAAAAACCTTGTCTCCTAACCTTGGGGTCGTAGGTTCGAATCCTGGGAAGGTAAATTTTTTTTTTTTTTTAACGCTTGAAAAACAAAAATAATTAAAAATGATCCTAACGTAATTACAGTATTTAAAGGACCATCAACGAGAAAATGACTTAGAGTTAGAACTTCAAGATAATTTGGAGCTCCACTGAAAGGTGTGAGAGAATCACACTTTAAAACAAGTTCTATACTTTCTAAATCTGAAAATTCTTCAAAAGTCAAATGAGACTGCAATACGTTGAAGATGACTTTGATAGGCTTAACACCAGCCTCCCAGAGTCCTCCGACGTGAAGTGCCTGAGAGGGGTATAAAATTCTACCTAATGCCTTGTTCAACAAGTATTCCAATGATCAAATCCCAACAGAACGGTTAGCAACTACAACCGAGCAACTTAGAACGCTCGGTTAGCAACCCATTTTCAGAGAGAAAATCCTCCAGCATCCAAAAAACCAATTACTTGATCACGCAGCACTTTAGCTGTTTCCGCATTTTCAGCTTTCGAGAATATATCATCCACATATCGATTCAATGATAATATCGGAACTGTAACATAAATACATATGATGGATTGTATAACTATATAAAATTATTGATTAATATTAAACAATGAGAATGTAAACTATAAAGGAAGTGTAATTGCTGGCGCACAGGCAGTCTGTCGTCAAGCGCCTGCGTGCGAGCATTGCTGTTTAATTAAATTAATCAACATTTAAAAAAATAATTGTTTTTAAAAACTTAAATACCTAAAACTCAGATATTACGTATTGGACCAACGTGCGAGGCCGAGAAGTGAAAAATCGGTTGTGTTTGGTGCTTTGTACATCAAATTTGTGAATCAAGACTGTGAAAACTGTTCGGTGATAAATCGTCTCCTTAAGTAAAAGGACAAATACTCTGAACAGGACAATTCAAAGCAGTTCAACGAAAGAAAATGCTGATTAAGGTTTGTTGAAACTATATACTTACCTTATGAATAAAAGCACAAGCTCAGACATAGATTCTAATTCTACTTTGCAATCGGAGATTGATAGATTTTACGAAGTAGACGGTATACATTAACCTTTGGATAGAGATAACTGAAGATAAAAAAAAATGAATTGAGATCAGGAAGCGATTGTACCAAACTCAGACAGAAAAAATATTGTTAGAGCAATTGCAAGCAATGCAGCAGACAGTGACATCATAACAGACCAAATTGAATTTACTGAAAGGAGCAAAGATTGAGCCGACAGCTCCACCGGCTCCAATAAAAATTACTGTAGATGCTCGTCGGTTAGTTAAAAAATTGTTGAGTGAAATTAGAATTTTTGATAGTAGTTCAAACGTTGAATATTTTCTCGATCAATTAGAAATACGCGAGACCAGCTAGAAAAGTAGCTGAAAGAAAGGCCTTGTTAAGAAAAGTGATAGCTTCCAGATTAATAGGAGAGGCCGCAAGAATAGGAGAAAGTACACAAGGTGCTACCAATTCAGATTAAGCTAACGCGTTGCTAGCTAGTTTTGGGCAGGCCGATTTAACGTATGGGCAAATATCAGAAATTCGTAATAATACTAGACAGGGCCAAAACGAGTCCATAGATAATTGTGTAAAAAGATGTGAAGAATTACATCGCCGTATACAAACATCAATCGAAAAAATAAAAATTGAATATCGAATTGGAATTCAGTACATTGAAAACGACTCCCAGGTCCGACGCTTTATTCAATCGCTGAAACTAGAGCTAGAGGTGCAGCTTTTAAATATCAAAATTGACTCTCTGCGTAACGCCATGCAAGAGGCGCGAAAAGACTGCGCGACAACAAAGTAATCCGAAGCCAAACGCAAAGAAGAGGTGAGTCAATAAATAATACAACGAATAAACCCAGATACGATAATATTAAGCAGGACAATAAGAATGAAATTAAAAGCCACTATAAAAATAATGATAAAAGCGATGCTAGAAAGTCATGCAGTTATTGTTATAATTAAATCATTCTGAGAAGGAATGTTGAAAAAAAGATCCACAATTGAGAAATTTTCAGAGAAATCAACCAATCGACAAAGGGCCATCACGGAAGTATCTGATGACTGACGAAGATCAACGAAATGTTACACTGGATGCGGAGGAAAATATTATGACCTCCATATCAAATTACACGAAACAACCGGAGTCTACAAGTTTCTGGTTGACATAGGAGCATGAGAGTCAATTTAGAAAGTAGAAGAATTCGCGCGTTTGGGATGCAGGGGTGCCACCTTGTGAATGAGGCAAATCAACACAACAAGTGCGAAAACGTAACCTCAAAATGTGGCTCACAACAAGAAATGCACTGCACTTAAGTAATTGTTTATTGTTCACGGCTCACGATTAGTTTGCACTGAAGCACAGAATCTCCGAAGCAGCAGATGGCATGCACCATGAAAAAAGAAGATGAAGATCGTAGTCAAGATCGGTAAAAACACGGAGCGAAATGCACATCGGTGTTGCTACTTTAAGTGCCAACTTAACATCCATAATTATAATATTATTATAATTATGGAAAATATTATGACCTCCATATCAAATTACACGAAACAACCGGAGTCTACAAGTTTCTGGTCGACATAGGAGCATGAGAGTCAATTTAGAAAGTAGAAGAATTCGCGCGTTTGGCATGCAGGGGTGCCACCTTGGGAATGAGGCAAATCAACACAACAAGTGCGAAAACGTAACCTCAAAATGTGGCTCACAACAAGAAATGCACTGCACTTAAGTAATTGTTTATTGTTCACGGCTCACGAGTAGTTTGCACTGAAGCACAGAATCTCCGAAGCAGCAGATGGCATGCACCATGAAAAAAGAAGATGAAGATCGTAGTCAAGATCGGTAAAAACACGGAGCGAAATGCACATCGGTGTTGCTACTTTAAGTGCCAACTTAACATCCATAATTATAATATTATTATAATTATGGAAAATATTATGACCTCCATATCAAATTACACGAAACAACCGGAGTCTACAAGTTTCTGGTCGACATAGGAGCATGAGAGTCAATTTAGAAAGTAGAAGAATTCGCGCGTTTGGCATGCAGGGGTGCCACCTTGGGAATGAGGCAAATCAACACAACAAGTGCGAAAACGTAACCTCAAAATGTGGCTCACAACAAGAAATGCACTGCACTTAAGTAATTGTTTATTGTTCACGGCTCACGAGTAGTTTGCACTGAAGCACAGAATCTCCGAAGCAGCAGATGGCATGCACCATGAAAAAAGAAGATGAAGATCGTAGTCAAGATCGGTAAAAACACGGAGCGAAATGCACAGCGGTGTTGCTACTTTAAGTGCCAACTTAACATCCATAATTATAATATAATATAATACTCCAGATATGAATATAGAACCACTAACAAGACCGTTCGAAACGATAGCGATAGATTATTCAATGCTTGAACAGAGAAATTACTTACTTTTGAAAGACGTATTTTCCAGATATGTATGGGTGAAGGAAACAAAAGGGAAAAATTCTTACAAAGCATCCAAAGAATTCATTCTTCAGCAGAGAACTCCGCAGAATCTAATAACTGATAATGAATCTATATTTTAGTCAGAATTGTTAACTAAGATTGTAGAAAAATATGAAATCTACAAAATCAAGATATCATATCATCCAGAATCCAACGATGCTTGAAAAAGACTTGTGAGGACGATTAAAGAAATAGAGAAGACAGAAGATGATAAAGCTAGTCCAGCTTTAAATTTAAAAATACTGAAGGCAGCTAATCATTATAATTCAATGATGCACTCCAGCACTGGCTATAGTCCTACCAGATTATTATATGGACTCGAAGAAAGAAACAACAAAACTTATGAAGAATGGCAAGAAGAAAGAATAAGGCAATTAACAACAGTAAAAAGAAAGGCAGATGAAAACAACAGAGAATCAAAAGACAGAATTAAGAAGATTATGGAAAGAAGAAAAACAGGAAGCAAGACATATGAAGTCGGAGATTTAATATTGATTATTTTAAATAATTTTTCATGAATTTTTTAACTTGCTTTAAAATTTGTAAAAAATGGTTATCTCATAGAATTTTACAATAATAACAAGTTATACATTATTTTTGCATAAAAAATCACACTTATAGATGGTTTTTGTGACGCGTACCCTTATTCATGCCATGTAATTCCGCAAGAAAAAAAGAGGAAATCTTTATTTGTCATCAAAACAAATACCAAAAAAGTATTTCCTTGGGTCAATCATTAACAAGTAATGAATTTTGATTATCATTTTTTGTTTAGAATAACGAATAAACAAACAATTTAAAATTAAAATTATGTAGGTCTCTGTCATATTATTCCGCAGCTGCATGAATCCCACCAGACTTCGTCTGCTAATTGTGGTTAGCACGAGATAATTTTACCCGCCCACTTGGTTATTAATAAGATTATTTCAGTTTATGTGCTACTTAAGTGATGACAAAACATTTTTATTTTCAGTTTCTTGTTTTATTTAACAGCCCGATCAGAAAGATTGTCAGGGCGCTAGCTAGGGCCTCGTTAATTGCCCCGAGAGCATAGTAGGGCCCTCGTTAGAACTGAAAAAAAATACTCATGAAAGTTTTTTTTAATAGAACAAATAAAACAAAATTTTTCAGAATAAAAAAAACATAAAAAAATTTATTTAATTAAATGCATAATTTTAAATATATACATTAAATGTATTCACTATATTTGAACGTTTTATTTTGAACGTTTAATCACTTTTTTTAGTATATAACATCATATTTCTTACAATTGTTGAACGATTAGTAACAACATTATTAAATTATTGAAAAAATTTATGAAAAAAAAAAATAAAAAAAAATTGAATCGTTTAATTGTAGAACCACACTAAAGATAAACAAAATTTACATGAACTCAGAAACATAATTTGCTAGATGAACTCAATCAATAGACCGTCCGTTGTATTGATTATTTAACTCTCAAGTCATTTATACATTTTTCCTACATTAATATTTAAGGTTATGGTTGAGTTATTTTTTGATTCATTCGAGCGCGAGTACAATAAGGATTTATTTTTGGACATGGCGGTTCGTCGTCAACATCGTCGTCGCAATCACTGTTTACAATGGCGTTTGTACCTTTGTCATCTTTATCAAAATCATCATTAAATTGATCTGAATCACTCTCATCGCGGCAGTGTCTAGCACTTGTTGAAACTCTTTTTTTTTAATAGAGTTGGAAATCATGTTCGAAATTTTTCTCTTATTCGTTAACGAATTTTCTATATACTTTTGTGCTACAGTATCAGATTTCCAGCCGCCATGACGCTTGATATCAATCATGCTTGCGCCTGCATTTGACAAGATGGTAGTTAATGTTCTACGGAACGAATGGCCCGTGTATTCATTTGGGTTCGGCAGTTCTAACCAACAGGCTATATTACTTAGCATACTACCAATATTATTGATCCCAATTACTTGATTCGAGCATTTACCTTTTACGTACCATGAAAAAAATTTGTTTGTAGAACACGATGCAGGTCGCAGCTTCATGTAGGATTCTATCAGTCCAATATAACCTCCCTCGATTGTGAATGTCCTCGGCACATGGTTTTTTGTATTTCCTAATCGGATTACAAGAACATTTCCTTCTCGTGTAACGTCATCTGTTGTCAGATTGTAAAGTTCCATTCTACGACACGCGCCAGCTAATCCGAAGAGAGTTGCAACCTGTTAAATAAAAATACCAATTTTTTTAATGTCATTGAATATTTAACGAGATTAGATTTTTAATAAAATTACGTACCTTTGTTGCTAGATATATGGTGTTATCGTCGGTGTCCAGAAACTCTTCAATTTGTTCAGTGGAAAAAACCTTGGCCGTTTTAGTCACTACATTGGTAGATTTACGCTTCAAGAAAGCTCGAACTTTTGAATAACTTTTGATGTCAATGCTTTCTTCCTCCATTATCATTCAGTACAGCATTGAGAAGCGGGAATATAAGCTTTGTGCGTTGTATCTCGTTGATAAATAATTAAAGTAAGCCAATAAGATTATTTCCGTAGTTGTTATTAATCCTTTACTGGTTAGCCATTCCCTGTATTCACTTTGAACTTTTCGATAAATCTGTTCAGATTTCTCTGGTAAAGTGTTACCTAGAGCATCTTGGGCTAACGCAATAACGTCTGGAGGTAGGTCCGCCATTTGCATAAAGCGTCGCATCGTAGAACGAAATTGAGTGACGTCTTTACAGTTTTGCTGCGTGGTTCATACTGACTGCGACACGGCCACACCGCGCGGCCAAAATGTTGGAAGGGAGGGGATAGTACGTTGAACATTAATTCGAGTAGAGGGCGCAGTTGCATACGCACGGCAAATTAAAAAATATTCAATTTTTAAACATTTTAAATTTTACGCTTCGGTGCGTAAAAGTAATATTTACGCATTAAAACCGATGCGTAAAAGTAATATTTACGCATTAAAACCGATGCGTAAAATAGAACTTTACGCATACTATGATAAAAAAAATTTTATGTTACCCGTACTCTAAAATGCGTATTTTACGCATTCAAAAGAGCTATTTTGAGTGTGTAAAATCGCACATTATGATTGTGCTCATGTTGATAGAGCTGCCATCTATTGATTTAAATTCAAAGCTGAGCAGCAGGCACATTTGGTTTTAGCTGCTTTTGCTTGTTGCAAGTGTCTTGCTGCGGCCTGCGGCTCATATCATTAATCGTCCGTGTATTTTACAAAATAATACTTTTTTATAAAAATTAAACGTCAAGTATAGGTAGTTATTAAAATTTTTATTTTTTTCTTTTTATAAAAAGTCTACTTAGTTAAAAAGAAAACGTACATAACCTCGGCCATCAAGTTGTGTTGCGTGCAGCGGTGAGGCTACGTAGATTTTTCTAATCATATTTTACAAAGTAATAATCAGCAGTTGAAATATATTTACTTAAATAAAAATCTGCTTATAGTTAAAAGTGTAATAATAATAGTATTAAATGTTATAAAAAGTGTTTAAACTGTAAGTTGAAGTTAACTTAGGAAGAACAGTGTGTTTGATTTCAAAAATATATTTTATTTTAAAACACATTAGACTATATTACGAAGGATCAAATGTTTTTAAACACGAGCAACTACCTCAGTTTTTGGCTTGAGCACCGGCGGAGACCGCGACTTCAAAAAATTAACGTCAGGAAAAATTAGGTGTAGGTAAACACCGAGACAGCGGCCGGCGGCGGCAGCGTGGAGAAAGCAGATGACACTGGCAGCAGCTGTGTTTTGATGACCGAGCTTATACTTATATGAATGATTATTTCGGGATCATTTTTGTGCATCAGTTTCAACGTTAGCATTCCTAAGTAAACAAATCAAGTGACGCTAAATCGTGAAATCTTTTCTCCTTACAAGTTTACAACGCGCTGTTGTGAGTTCGAGTTCAAGGCCGCGGTGTGAAACGTACACTATAGCAAACCCATGTATATTATATAGTGTACAGCTAAAACCAAAGTACCCATGCCAGCAAGAACAACTACGGCGGTCTGCTAGCAGGATCTAACCAATCAATCTAAAAATTTAAAAGTTTAGCCAAATTCTGTCAATAAATTCACACTTTTGACGCATTTTCGAGCTCTCGTAATATAAAATAGTATACATAATGCATGCGTAAACTGCATTGTTCACACACTTGTGCTATTGGCGTCGCCGCGATGGCAAAGCCGACGCCAGCACGCGTGCGTGAATGATGCATTTTACGCACTTATTATATAATATACTATTACTTAAAGAATGGGTGTAACACACTGAAAACATCAAGAAAAACTTGACTATCAGTACTGGAGTATTTTTTTAAACAATGCTTCGTTTTGAATGTGTTGATTTGTCAACTCTATAGTTTATAATTATGTTATACAATGATTGAAAAAATGTATTTTTTGACATCAGCTATAAAGCTCCAAGACTTGCAATTTAATCTCTAACTTTCTGTATATATTTTACAATTTCTATAACTAATATATTAATGGTTATAAATGTTTATTTTTGCGTGGCAACATAAATTTTTAGTAATTTTATGATCTATATTTGTGACAGTCAGCGATCGTAATTAAATCGTCGGTAACGATTTAGGATTTGGCGCGAGTCACGTGACTGTTGAACGCAGATCAGAGCAGACCTCTGAGGTGTTAGAGCGGGAAGCCACTTGTAGTTTTCGTGTCCGAGCGTTCGCACGTACATGGAACTTAACTCGTCTCGGTTCGACGGCTAACCGGACTCCTCGGGAGTGGAATGTCGTCAAAGAGAGAGTTGGCAGAGACAGGAGGTGCGGGATCGATGGTCATCGCCCAGGAAGCATTCTTCTGTCTAGACGAGTCAACTGGCTTTTGGAAGCCGTGGACGTCGGGGAACCTGACCGACGTCCGGCAGACACGCAAAGATCTGGAGATCAGTTCATGGCAGATCTTGAAGCAGCTTACTCGTTACGGAAGTCAAGGTAATTATTGACATTCGCGTCGCCCGTTGTGGTAGAGCCGTAGTGTGAGAGTGTGGTGTTATTTGTGAAGTTGTCATTTCACATCATCGGCTGGACCGCTTTCCTACGGCTACACGGCGACTCGAGTATGGTAGATATTGCGGCTGGTCGGCATCGTAGCCTGGCATTTTGTTTAGCCTGACGGCTTGGTATGAGGTGCACCTTAGCGTGAAGTTAATTGTAAATGTACGAGTGAGTGTGAATGCGTGTGAGTGTCCTTAGTACACTGTTGTTGTTGTCATAATCTTTGTTTTTCTCTTGCGGGCGTCAGCTGCCGATAGCAGCAGGAATTTGTGTGCGCGCGCAACAATTTAGAGAGCATTGAAGATTCTTTTGTTTACTGGTTTAAACGACACCGAGTCGTAATTCGGAATTTGTATTTTAGGTTTAGATTTGTTTTAATAAATTATTAAATTGTTAATTTAATTCTTATTGACTAAACCTAGTGTTCCTGCGAATCGATCATGTTTTAATACTCGCACCCACTACCGATAAACGAACTAGCTGACCGCGTCGCGAAGTATAGTAATATTCACGGACGCGATTTCCTCATTTTATTATTTCAGGTTGACGAGTTGCAGTTCGACGAGTGCTTGGATCAGCACTAAGTACAGGTGATAAGGATTTAGTACGCACCGTGGGTATTTGTATCGGCTCATACAAACCCTTAAATCCACCCCTGTTACAATAAAAAGTTAATCTTGAAATTTTAACATATTTCCTTTTTTAACAATATTTCTCGAAATGTGACCGAATTTGTGACCATCACCCATATATCTTTTGCTTTTCGTTAATATGGCTCAAGAAAAAGACCAATGTTAAAAGTAAAGAAACGTATATTTATTTGAATTCAAGGAAAGATTTATTTTAAAACACACTTTGGTAAATATCCTTTGAAAACAACAATAAGAACAAAAAACGAACACACTTTGGAACATAACCAAAATATAGAACATTAGAATGTTTCAAATTCAAAAAACTTTTATTCCGAAATAATTCAATTTACAGGTGCTATAGAAAAATGTTTTTTTCGGAGTTAACAAAGGGAGCTTTATAAATAGGGTTACAGGCCCCTGCGGGTCCTCAATAAGAGAAAAAAATTTTTCAATACATTCCTTACCATCGTAAAATTTTCTGCTCTTTCAGAACCCAGCATCAAAAGAAAGAGTTTTTATTTGAAAAAACGAGGTTTGGGTCCAATGGGCCTAGAATAAGGCTAAAGGCCCAATCTTGTGTCTGAACATGTCTGGATAGTGCCATCATTTTCAAATTCAAAAAACTCAAGTTCTTGCTAAAACCTGGTTTTAGGAAAAAAGAGATCAGTTATTTGAGATGGGTGAATGGAAAAAATGTCAAATCTAGTAGGTGTGCAAACCTAGGACAAATATTTATCGATGATTTATTTTTGAAAGAATACAAAAAAGACGGGTTATTTTGATGTTTCTTAATATGTGGCTGTATTGCGTTTGGTTTGCTCATGCGTGGTAAATAATTTTGACTTACCATTGTCCCTACTTTATTTACTGTGAGCACAACTATAGCGCACTCTACTGTGCGTTTTTTCAATGTTGAGTTTTTACTTGGTTTTGAAAGTTAGAAACTGTCAGCTTTCATAAAATCCGATGAGAGATGTCAGGGTTAATATTAACTTACACTGCCACCTCTTGCGCTGATTGCGTCACGCACATATACAAAAAACACTTGAATTTAAATTTTCTAAGTTCTCTTCATTTTGTTTTTGTTTTAGATGGTAACAAGAACAAAGAAAATATTTGTCGGTGGATTATCAGCACCAACGACGCTGGAGGACGTCAAAAATTATTTTGAACAATTTGGACCGGTAAGTGTAGGCAATAAAAGTAATTGATTTAAATCTTCATATGTCTATCAACTGTGATAAAATTTTTAAATGATAACAAGTGATTGATTATAAAATAATGCATCGTTATTGAAAAGACGCTATGAAAAAAGGTTTTTTTTACATTAATGCTATTCATACATTCAATACTAGGAAGAAAATCTTGTTAATTTTAAGGTCTTGAAAAAAAATTTCTAAACCAACTGATCTCGATACGGCCTATACTCGCTGGTGAATATGTTTTTGAATAAAGTTGCTATGTTAGGTATAGTAAGTGGAAAACCATCAAGAGTTGATTAGAAACACGAAAATATGACTTGATCCGTACAAGTCAATATTTATGTTTTTGATGCTGCTGAATTCAAGTCTTTGGCTAAATTTTATTTGAATTTTGGGAAACATAATTAAAGATCAATACAGCTTGTTTAGAATAACTTTTTAATCTGTCATAACAAAAATAAAAAAAACTTCCTTAGCCTGCTGCACGCATATTTTTATAAAACTTCAAATTATTATTAAAGTAGTTACTGGTAAAGAATTAAATTGTGTTTTTATGGGTACTTAAAAATTAAATTTTAGTATAAGAAAAGTTTTTTGAAAAATCAGGCTCTTTATTCTGAGATTAAGAAAAAAAAAAAAAAAAACACTAGTGAGTTTGTTAGGGTTAAATTTTGATAAACTGTATTTATCATTGGTTAAATTAATTGATTATTTTTCTGCTATATGAATTTCGACTATTGATAAATTCATTGTTTGTTTAATTGAAGGTTCATTTATGGATTTTTAAAATATAATAGGTAGTTTCACAGTGACGTTCTTAGCTGATCTTGAGTAAGCAAATATATATAGCGAGCAGATAGTTTGTTAATAGTTTGTATGTAAGGTGTCACAAACTATCTAAGTACGAGAGACGCTTTAGAGTGTCTGAGTAGATGTAGAAACTTGTCATTTCAATTAATTGTTTTGTTTTTATTATAAAGCAGCTGAAGAAAATCGTTGCTCAAGCGCTTTCGATCAATTTATAGAATGCGGTACATATGAGCAGCAAAGTAACTACTGGCTGCAGTATAGATAAAATGGATATATCCTTCCTCTATCTGCTATTGTAGGAGGGGGAGGGGCATGGGAAGAGAACGGAGAGGAGGGTGAAGGTAGCGCTATATGAGAATACGTTAATAAACATTGTAACCTATCAATAAAAATATTATAAAATTATTAACTTTCAACTTCGAGTGTGAGCGAGAGTTTAGCGAAGTTTGAGCGAAGGTTAAGCAAAGTTTATGCAAAGGGGCGAAGACAAGCGTGGGAGCGAGGTTAAGAAGCGAAGGGTTAGGAAGCGACGTACGAAGCGAGACTGGCCGAACCGGCGAGCTTGAGCAGGAAGAAAGTATTCCGGAAGTTGGCAAAGTATTACACAACGAGTGTAACGCAAAAAAACAGGGAACGGGACCAATCGCTCAAGGGAAGGATGTCTCGATGAGACTTAACCTAGAGGCGAGGACGAAACCTACCCAGTGGAGGCTTGGATCCAGCGTGTGGAGCAGGTCGCTGAGGCTTATAATTGGAGCCAGACTCAACTGTGGCTGGCTGCGCGCAAGGCGCTAAAGGGAGCAACCGTCGATTGGTTACAGGCCCGGCGTGAAATGAGCACCTGGTCTAACATCAAGAAAGGGCTAACCGAGGAGTTTAACCAAGGGGCGGAAGGGACCCGTATTATTGAATAAATGAGAATCAAGTGGCCGAAAAGTGGTAAAAGTTTTCGAAGCTTCAGCCTCCGAATGCAGGCGATGAAAACTCGAGCTGGCGTGGCCATCCCGTGGATCATCCGGTACATCTCCCAAGGGCTACCTGGCGACTTCAGCGATAAGCAGGCCATCTATCACTGCAACACTCTCGACGAATTCAGAACACACATCGCCACGTACGAGATAATCTGGATGGACCAAATGGCATGGAGAGTCGAACGAACCCCGACAGAACCGTCCAGTAAAACCCGTGCGTTGAGTCAAATCCTGTTTCGAGTGCAAGAAGCCAGGCGACTAAGCCCGCGATTGCGATCTCAGACGATCTAACCGAAGGGTGGCGTCATTTAAACCACCACCAGCCCGAGTCCGGAGGATCTTTGAAAGCAGGGACGATCAACCATAGGACAGAAGCCACAAGTCAATCATCATCGAGGGCCTGAAAGTGAACGCCCTTATAGGCCATAGATCTGATGTGAATATCCTATAGTCAGACTTGTGGAAGAAGATCCAAGAAAACGGAGGTTCACCAACCTCGTATCAACTATAAGCTTGTTCCATCAAGTTGCAAGGATTCGGAGCCTGTGGCTCCATCCGTCCGTTAGGTCGGGGTGCTCTCAATACGAGCATCGACGGAGGAAGATCAGACTTGACCAAGTATCCGAAGTCTAAATTTCGGATACTTTTGGGCTTTCAAAAAGTATCCGAAAAAAGTATTTTAGGATACAAGATAAATTTCATGAAAGTATCTTACGATACAAGATACATTTCGAAAGTATCCGAAAAAGTATCTTTGGATACATTTTATCTTCGGATACTTTTAAATTTTTTAAGTATCCGAAAAAAATATTTTCGAATATTTTTATTTTTTCGAAAAAGTATTTCAGGACACTTTTTAAATTTGAAAAGTATTCGAAAAAAGTATCTTCAGATACTTTTCTTTTTTTGAAAAAATAGCTTCGGATACTAATTTAATTTGTGAAATATCCGAAAAAAGTAGTTTCGGAAACTTTCATAATTGAAATATATCCGAGAATATACTTTTTGTCATAAAGATTTGATATATTGACAGTTAAAAAATTTAACTTTTTTACTAATCACCGTGCTTCGCTACAATTAGCTTCTGGTGAATACGTAAATGTGTACTGATAAATAAATTTTTTTTTTTTTTTTTTTTTTTTTAGGATGAATATTAAGTATTTGCATGTAAATATTTTTTGCAACAACTATTTATATTCTAAAATTGAAAGAAAAGAAAAATGTAGATCATCAATTTGTATAATATATGAAACAAGTTAATAATGAAATTTGTCTGTGTTCACTAAAAAATCTTTTTTTTTCTTATGCAAATTTGTCTTATGAAAATAATTTTTTAAGATACAAAAAACTTCGAATTGAGACCATTTTAAACAACAAATTTGTCTCGCTACAACTCTTGCATTAACGTGTGAATAAGTCGAAATAAGTTGCGCGACAAAATTATTGAAACATATTTACGTATTCATCGGAAGCTAATTGTACGGTGCTAATAAGCACGGTGATTTATTTCAAGAGTTGGTTCAAGAAGTAATTTTTTTTTGTTTAGCAAAAAGTTGAATGCAATAGAGTACTTTAGATCTTTCTATAATCCTTAGCATCCATTCGAGCATCCCAAACAATTTCCGATCACGTTTTTAATAATTTTTTTTTTTTTTTTTTTTTTTTTTTTTAAAGTATCCTGAAATACTTTTTCAAAAAAAGAAAAGTATCCGAAAATATTTTTTTCGGATACTTAAAAAATTCAAAAGTATCCAAAGATGATTTTTCAAAAAATCGTAAGTATCCGAAGATACTTTTTTTTGGATACTTTTAAAGTATCTGAAGATACTTTTTCGGATACTTTCTAAATGTATCTTAATATACTTTCATGAAATTTATCTTGTATCCGAAAATACTTTTTTCTAAAAATTGAAAAGTATCCGAAGATACTTTTTTCGGATACTTTTTGAAAGCCCAAAAGTATCCGAAATTTCGACTTCGGGTACTTAGTCAACTCTGAGGAAGATACCGACTCAACTTTCTTGTAGTACCCATCATGTCATCGAAGAACAAGGCAATCATCGGTGATCCACTCCGCGATCAGGCAACAATTATGTACAGAAACGGAAAAATAGTGACGCCCCATGGGAGAATAGCTAACGTCAGAAGGGTGGAGCTGGAACCTGCGTTAGTTGAAAAATACTCGAAGGCGTTCCCGTTGACTTTCGAGAGGAGATACGGTCCCTCGTGGAGAACTACCATCTACTTGCAACCGAGGTATCGCCGGTCAGGATGAAAATTGTGCTGAAGGACGAAAGACCCATTTCGCGCAATCCCGCGAGGCTTTCACCCAAAAAAAAGGAAGAGGTCGACGCCCAGGTATCCGAGTGGTTGCAAGCGGGAATAATTGTGGAAAGCACCTCCGAGTACGCCTCTCAGGTTGTAGTGGCACGGAAAAAGGATGGACGTCCGAGAGTATGCATCAATTTTAAACCACTTAATAAAGTGCTTGCAAAGGAGAATACTCCACTGCCCCTTATAGAAGACTGACTGGATGTAATCGCTGACGGAAAGGTGTTCTGCGCGATTGACCTCAAGGATGGCTACTTTCACGTAGAAGTGAAGGAAGACAGTCAAAAATACACCTCATTTGTAACCCACAGAGCTCAATATGAGTTTCAAGTCGTCCCTTTCGGGATCTCGACGGCGCAGGCAGTATTTGCAACATTCCTGAGGTACATTTTCCGTGATCTGATACGTCGGAAGATCCTGATGCTTTATCAGAACGATGGGACAATCAGGGGATGAATATACCGAAAGTGCCTCGTTCATCTGCGCGAAGTTCTAGAAGTGGCTGCACGTTTCGGGCTGAACATAAATTGGAAGAAGTGTCAATTACTCACCCGACGGATGGACTTCTTTGGGTACACCATCACTGAAGGCACCGTCTTCCCTTGCGAAGATCGGGTATAATAATAATTTAAAGTTAATGATCGACTATCCCGAACCGGGATCCGAAAAGCAAGTCGAACGATTCCTTGGCCTGGCTGGTACGTTCTGAAAATTTATCCACGATTATGCAAAGATCGCCCGACCACTCAGCGATCTTATGAGGAGCAACACTCCCTTCCTGTTCAGGAAAGCGCAGCGGATTGCATTTGAATCTTTAAGAGGCACTGATTCAAGCCCTGGTCCTGCAGCTCTTTAGAGGAGGTAGAGAAACAGAACTTCATACGGACGCTTCGCAGGAGGGGCACGAGGCCATCCTTATGCAGAAGAATCCCGAAGATCAGCAATTCCGCCCGGTGGACTACATGTACCGGAAGACGACACCAGCAGAGAAAAAGTTTTGCAGTTACGAGTGGGAGGTCCTAGAAGTAGTCAAGGCTCTGAAGAAGTTCCGCTGCTACCTACTAGGATAAAATTCACAATGTACATGGACTGCAAGGCACTCACCCAGACCATGTAGAACACTCGACTTTCGGCAAGGATTGCTGGGTGGGCGATCGCCTTAGAGGAATTGAGTTGAATTGAATTGAATGAGTATGTTAATTGTACATTATGTTGTACAAAAACAACAGCTTTTACATAGGTTGATAAATAACAAGGAGATCAAACTAATAAATATAATATAAATAATTTAAATGATGATAAAAACAATGAATAATAATAAGAAACATAGTATTATTAACATAAAAAATAAAATAATAAAAAAGTAAACAGTTTTTAATGGTATACTTAATCACCACTGTGAGATAACTTAACTATTACTATCAGTCACGAAGATGCATCGTATTAATTAACTACCTAAAGTCCGTGTATCACAGATAGTGTATAAATATCTTCCTCACTACAATGATGGCTATTATCTCACTGTCCAGGCAACTGATCCATACCCTCTGCGGCAAAAATATGAGCTTTGATGAGTCGTTTAAATACAGGGAGTGATGGTGATTCCCATGTATGAGAGTGTTGACCATTCCAAATGTATGTAGTAGAGACATGAAAGGAATTTTCTAAGTAGTCTGTGCGGAAGCTGGGGACAAGCAAAAGGAGTACAACACGGAAGTGAAACATCGAGACGTCATGGCGCAAAGATGGGGCACGTCGATGCGCTCAGCCGAGTAGTCTCTGTCCATATCGTCAGGGACTCTATGGTGGACCGCATCCAGAGAGCACAAAGCCAGAACCCAGAACTCAAAGCGATCCTCGTTATTCCGCAAAGGGGTGAACCGTATGAAAGCTTCATGCTCAAAAACGGACTGATCTATCGAGCCGACTTCGAAAAGGACAAGTTAGCCGTTCCTCAAAGCATGAAGCGTGAAATCATCCGAGAAGCTCACGAGCTTGGCCACACGGCGACCAGGAAAACCGTAAAGTTGATAACCCGGGATTACTGGATGAGGGACGTGGAGAAACTCGCCAAGCACTGCTACAAAAGCTTTTTGCACTGCATTTTAGCAACACGCGAAGCTGGCAAAGCAGAAGGCTACTTGCATTCCGTCTCGAAGGGAGATCAGCCATTCCACACGCTGCACCTAGACCATGTTAGCCCGTACACCACGACCTAAAAATGGTACAACCACGTCTTGTTAGTGATTAACGGATTTTCCAAGTATACATAGATCTTCCCCACACGATCAACCGGAGCCCACGAGGTAATCAAGAGAATGAAGGTCTTTTTACAGCACTTTGGCACTCTGACCGAGGTACTCACAGATTGAGTTGGCCTTCTACAGATCAAAGGAGTTTGAAGAGATCTGCAAAAAAGAAAAAATCCGAAAGCAACTTATCACCACAGGTGCACCCCGTGGAAACGGCCAGGTGGAGCGGAGTCAACAACGTGGTTAACAACACCTTGAGGAAAATCGCAGCCAATGACAACCAGTGGTCGTATAGGCAAGTTAGCCAGGTACAGAGGGCGATCAACTTCACCTTCAGCCGAGCGATCGGCACTAGTCCCTACCGAATAATGTTCGGAATCGACTCGAGAGTGCCAGGAGCCCTCGAAGCCATTCAAATTATTGAAGAGGAGATGCTGTTGGAGTTCCAGATAGATCGTGACAAAGAGAGAATGGTCGCTCAGAGAAGTATCGAAAAAATCCAGCTCGAGAATCAGCAAAAATTCAACCGCAAGTGGAAAGCCGCCACGAGGTATCGAGTTGGTGATCTAGTGTACATCGTTCACAGCCAGGATGGACCAAGGCTAAACATAAAGCTGAAGTTCCTGGGTCCTTACCTTGTCACCAAGTGCAAGCCAAACGAACGGTACGACGTACAAAAAGCTCGGAGAGACGTGGAAGGACCGTTCAACACCTTCGCAGCAGCTGACGGCATGAAACCATGACGCGGGCACCAAGATAACGTCCAACAGGACCTTGAAGACTACGGAGAAGAGGTGGAGGAGGACGCGGAGACAATCAACGGCGAGGTCGGTGAATGAGCGAACAATGCCGAGGAGGAAGAGTATAGACGGAGAGCTGGCAGTAAAAAATCAATGTGAAAAGGAGCAATGCCAGTTACGCATGATTACGATACGGCAGCATAAGTTCACTGCCGTGCCACAACGTCCATCACCTAAGTGGAGGGGTGGAGCGTGGGTGGCAGCGCAAATGTGTCAATTTTGGAACTTTTTTTCATGAGAACATACATGGTGGACATTTTAATAAACAGTGGACCTCTTAATAAACAGCAGCTTTTAAGTCTTCAACAGAAGAAGATTATAAGAGAAAAACTTAAATTAAAATATCACGAAGTTGTGTTGCCTGCAGTTTTAAATCCGGACACACATGGTTATCATCGATCGTGTTGGAATTATTTTCATGTTAATTCAGCATATAAAAGAAAGTACGAAGATGTTATTCGTCAAGGTAATAATAATCTATTTTATTCAAAAAATGATAATAATTACTATTATAACACTAACTCAAACTCAATGACGTGTTTTTACTGTAATAAACAAGGCCATGGAATTAAAACCTGCATGAAATGGCTACGCGATACTAATCAGACAAACGCATGAAGTGGAAGCGCTCAAAACTTTTCAAAAACTCTGCACTCCCCCGCCGAACAGGTGGGAACGCGAGAAAATACCAACCAGAACCCAGCTCCATGGCGAGAGAATGGCGCAATACCAAAATCGAGACTGTAACATAACACAAGCTCTTACAAGACCCACAGTTAAATTATGCGCAGAAGAGTTTAAAAATCCGATTATTTTTCTGTTAGACACGGGGGCATCGGTGAGCATAGTAAAAAAAAGCGAGACTAATGAGAATGTTGAAATTGATTTTACACACATAATTTATTTAAAGGGGATAACATGTCAGCTAGTGCAAACACTAGGAAAAATCACTTTTTATTTTAATGGTAGAAAAATTGAATTACATTTAGTCGATGACGATTTTAATCTTCTGGTAGGAGTTTTAGGGACGGATTTTTTTAGAAAAAGCTCTGCAAAAATTGATTACGGAAATAATTGTTTGAAGTGCAATGGGAGAATATTATTTTTCAAGAATCAAATCCAATCTAAAATTGAAAGACACATTGATCAAGAAATTAATTCAAAAGATAGGTATGCACGAAATAAATATTTTATGAATAATAACTATCTAAATGAGATCGATTTAAAGAATGAAAAATCATTTACACCAATTAGAAAAGTTTGTGAAAGCAGGAACGAGGAATCGGTTAAATTCATTGGTAAGGTAAAAAGCTACTTCGAGAATAAATTCAAAAACGAAAAAAGTACGCTGCAAGAAAATATTGTAAAGAATCTAGGTACTGGTGTTGGCTATAATAGATGCAATTTAGTTAAAAATTTATCGTTTAACTTGAAAACAAATGCGGTCGAAAGCGAGACGACCAAAGAAAAAAGGGAAAACGATGATGAAGAAAAAAAAGAAGAAGTTCAGGGTAGTGAATGGCCACAAAAATCCTGTAACAATGGGAGCCTGAAAATAGGAATAGCAGAATTTTTCTTACGCAACGCGGAAAGCCCGGTAATGGCTTGAAATAACCGAGTAGAATGTGAGTTACCTTTAGAACTCAATGAAAAGGCCAAGTAGGAGGTTTTTGAAGACGACCCCGTAGACAAAAAAACGGCAGAGTTCGAAGAACAACCACGGCGCATTTATCTGACAGATTTACGAGTGGGGCAGATTAATCCCTGGGAAAAAAACGAGTCAGAAAATTTTGACGATTTTGAAGGTTTAGAAGAAATTAACATGTTTGAAATTTTTAAAAATGAAAGCAAAAATCCGTTTATCAATCATCAAATCGAAAATTTGTTCACTTTCGAAAACTCGCGGAGGGAAGAGGAAAACGCAAGTACCTTTATTTCAGACGGAAATGAACGGGCGGTTAGAATTAAAAATTTAATAAAATAAGATCACTTTAATGAGTCAGAGAAAATAAAAATGGAGGGGATGATCGAAAAATATTCTGATTGTTTTCACTTGAAAGATGAAAAATTAAGCGCTATTGAAATATTGAGTCATCGTATTAATACTACAGATGACAGACCTATTGTTTCAAAACCTTTTCGATTACCACACGCGTTGAAGGGCAAAATTGAACGCCAAGTTCAAGAAATGCTAGATGACGGAATTATTGAACCAAGTAATAGTTACTATTTAAATAATATTTTTCTTGTGGCTAAGCCATCAGACGGGACTAATAAGAGAGCTTATCGCTGCGTATCGGATTATAGGGCGTTGAACAGAGTCACAGTGAGGACCAATATCAACTCCCGTCGATATTGGATTGTTTTGATGCAATGTAGGTCGCAAAATACTATAGTAAATTTGATTTAGCGCAGGGTTGCTGGCAAGTGCCTTTACACCCCGACGATAGACACAAAACGGCTTTTGCGACTTCTGCGGGATTTTTCCAGTGGTGTCAAACTCCTTTCGGGTTATCAAACGCACCAGCAACTTTTCAAAGAATTATGGATAAAGCCTTTTTCGATATGCAGAAAAAAACAATTTATATATATATTGATGACTGCGTTATTTATTCTGATTCAATTGAAGTACATATTTTAAAAATTGAAAAATTTCTACAAAGAGTCCGAGAGGTGGGCTTAAAGTTAAAACCGGAAAAATGTGAATTTTTAAACAACGAAATAATATTTTTAGGACATCATTTGAGTAAAATCGGAATACAACCAGATAGTTCAAAATTAATAGCGGTCCGTAATTTTCCGAAACTAAATAACATTTGCTCGACTCGCAGTAATCTTGGGGTTGTGTAATTATTACCGTAGATTTATTCCAAATTTTTCTAAAATCGCAAAGCCACTTACCAACCTGTTAAAGAAAGAAGAGAAATTCGAATGGACAGACACAGCTTATGAAGCTTTTGAAACACTTAAAAATAAGTTATGTGAAAAACCGGTTTTGCAGTTTTTCGATGAGACCTTGCCCTTGCACGTTTATTGCGATGCGGCTCAGGCATCCATTGGAGGATTGCTTGCGCAAGGTGCTCAAGGATACGAGAGACCTGTTGGGTACGTTAGCAGGGTATTACGTGGCAGTGAATTAAAATATTCAACATATGAGCGAGAATTTTTAGCAATTTTTTATACAGTTACCAGTTTTAAATGCTATTTACTCGGCAGAACGTTTACGGTCTAAACGGACCATCTTCCGTTAACATATCTCACCAAATCTGATGATCCGACGGCCAGAATCAGCAAATGGTTGATAAAATTAAGTTGTTATGATTATAAAGTTGTTTATCTCCCAGGGAGATCAAATGTACAGGTGGATTGCCTTAGTCGTTACCACGTAGATGCTAAAGAAACGGAGATGCGGGGTATAAGTATAATAACAAGATCTGCCACAGGAAAAATTCAGAGGAAAAATTCCAAAACAACACGCGGTAGGAAACCTTACGAAAAGCGGGTGAATAAATCGGGAAAGCCTGCTGTAGTAACAAAACCTGTAATAGATACCTCGATAGATACTCAAGAGCGCGTCAGTAGTAACGAGAAAAACGACCTAACAATAGAACCCCTCCGAACGGAAAGTCCCACAGCGGGAGATCTTGGGGAAGGACTAAGTGAGACCTTACCAGCGACTAATACCAGCGAGTGCGACCAAGCGCAGGGGGAATTATTTGCAAAGTGCAGAGAAAAATTGTTTATGCGAAAAGATAATTATTTATATTTCATTACCGCGGAAGGTAAACCATGTGATGAAGGCTCTAAACAATTGTTTGAATGTAAGAAATTACCTTATTTCAAAGACTCTAATGTAGGCGAAATAAAAGTGCATGAAGTAAGAGCACAGTCGTGCTTCCGCCAACACAGATTTAGTTTCGCGGTGGTATTACGGGGGAAGGAACTTTTGAGTACGGAAGAGATTAAAATTAATTTAAAGAAAGCACTTAATGTATTGAAAGATTTATTAACGAAGTACGAAATAGTTTCAGTTAGTTTAGCAGAAAGTAGCGAGATTGAAAATGTATTGTGGGGAGAGGTACTTAATATTTTTACAGATACTTTCAAAGAGTGTTCAACAAAATTTATTTTATGTAAAGGGTTGATAAAATACGTCCCGGTAAGCGAAAGAGAGCGAATATTGCGAGAAAATCATGGAACAGTTATGTTTAGACACCGAGGAGTAAAAAAGTGCTATCAAAGATTAAAGATTAAATTATTACTGGGAAAATTTGAAGGAGTCTGTAAAAGAGTTTATACGAGGTTGTTTAACGTGTAATTTTAAAAAATTGAGAAGAGTAAAAACTAAACAAGAATTAGTTTTTACACCGTCAGTTCTTGAACCTTTTTTTGTACCATGATAGATGTAGTAGGACCTTTTAAGCTTACGGGGGATAATTATAATAATATATTAACGATTCAATGTACTTTCAATAAATATAGTTTAGCACTGCCTCTACGCGACGTGACCGTCGCAACAATCGCAGAAACGCTAGTAAAAAGGTTTATCTGTGTATTTGGAGCACCCTCGGTTATATAATCGGATCTAGGAACAAATTTTTGCAGCAAATTGATGAAAGAAGTCGCTAAAATATTTCGGTTTAATCAAAAACTTCCTACGCCGTATAGGCCCAGCTCGAATGGCAGTATAGAGAAAATGCATCATAGTTTATGCGAATACATTAAAACAATCGTTGATAAAAATAATTCTTGGAGCGACATGTTAGAATTAGCTTGCTTCTCGTACAAAACGACGTACCACTCGTCACATTCTTTTTCGTCGCGCGAACTCGTTTTTGGTCGGGTAGCGACAACTCCCGCAGAGAATCCCCGTGGCGACCTTAGAAAGAAGATATTGACCTACGACCAGTACATTGAAGGTCTATACAAACGATTAAGTAGCGTGCAAGGAATAGCTAAAGAAAAATTGATAAATTCCAAAATTCGTGCTAAATATTACTATGATAAAAAAACCAACCCACAAAAGTTCAGAATCGGCATGTCTGTGTATTTGTTAAAAGGTGGGGAGATACATAAATTCTAAGACCAGTATACGGGCCCTTTCACGGTTGTTGATATTCCCAATAAAAAGGGAAATGTGACCATACGAATAAGATATAATAAAGTAAAAACGGTGCACGCGAATAAACTGAGAGTTTCATATGTTGAGCAAGAAAATTGATAGCTTACACTAACTCAAATGATAGTTTATAATTGACACGCAAATAAAAAAAAAAAAAAAAAGACAAAAAAAAATTTAGAGTAGTTAATGCATGAAATAAGGTAGAAGGTTGAAGGAAAAAAAATACGATTAAGTCTAAATTAAATTAGCGTAATTTCTAAATTACAGAAAAAAAAGAAGAATGCAGAAGACGCCGCTATTGTTCCTTGTTCTTTGGGCGAGTTATATTAAAGCTGACAAGTTAAGGGGGTACATATACCTAAAATTTTTCAAAAAATCAATTTTCAGGTTTTTGTGTTTTTTGATGTACTTTTATATCAGCTTTCAAATGCTGCAAACCGCGTTTCTTAATTCGATAAGGAAAAAAGTTACAGTTCATTTATTGAAGTCATTCAATTTATTAAATTAACGTTGAAATGGCTTTTTTTTAAATTCAAGAATTTCAAGTCAGTACTAGTAGCAGAAATACTTTCTACAATTCTAGGTACAAATGCTTTTTCGATGTATTTTCCTTTTTTAATTTTCGAAATGTAGGTAAAAATTTTTTTTTTTATCCACAAACAGAACTGTATTTATATCGTTTTCGTCTAATAAAAGCGATGAAAAAACAGAAATTTTTTTTATCTGTGATTAGATTTTTTCCGTGACATAATCTATCTACATTATTATACGCAGCATCCGTATTTTTTGTCCGTCCGTCCGCCCGTCCGGGATCAACTTTAAAAATTTGATTACAACGCTCCTAATCATCGGATTCAATTCAAATTTGGTACACATATATTTTCGAAGATGGAGATAATAAATCTAATTTCTGTTTTTTTGTTTTTATTTATTTTTTTTTTTTTTAATGACAAGCATTTCTATTTTATCGATTTTTGCCATCAGTTTTATTTTAAAAATTTAACATGGCTCTTCCAATACATCCGATTTTTAAAAAATTACGTATACGTAAATATTACTTAGAATTTTTAATTTGTCTTAAATAAAGTGCACTTAAATAAGGTGAAATTATAATTCTCTCCTAATATATTGGATTTGTACGAAAATTTGTTTTCGATGTGTTTGGGTAAACGCGGAGGATGCGCTTAAGGTTAAAAGGATATTTAACGCGATCACGAGGGAGCGGGAAAGGTGAAAAGCGAGGTTATTTGGAAAGCACAACACTTATAGTTTTTCGGCTGCACTTAAACTATTTATTGAACTATATATACAAATGAGGAGAGAGAGCTCGCCGTTTTGGCCGGGAGTCTCTCAACCTCAGGTAAACTAGGTAGAATCGTCGTACATAAGCGGTCGATCTACGAAGACGGCGCTGAGTCCCGTGATGCGTGGTCGCGGCATCACGGTCGTAGCAAGACTGGTGAGGGCGGAAACTGGTCACTCTGGGCAGCTCTGGCGTGGGTCGCTCGCATGACCAATCACGTGGCAATAAAAGGCGGTAAATCTCAAACATTCCGTCCGCCTTAATCGACTGTAGTCGATTAATAATATCTGTGAACATAATAAAAATAGAAATAATATTAAGTAATATATAAAAATAATTGTAGGTTAAGTCTAGGGTGGTTAGCAAGCGTACGATCAAACGTAGGGGCTTACTGGGCAATTTTGGTAAGAGCTTGATGCTCTGTCCAAGGAAAATTCCTGGGTCGAAAACCCAACAGTTAAATAATGATACAGCCATGGTCTGAAGTCGAGGTACTTCAAGTGGCTGAACGCTTGAGATCGTGATTGGGGCCTGAACCTGGAGTGGTTCAGGTGGCTGAATTTTTGAGAATATAGCCGGCGCCTGAAGCTGGATTAGTTCAGGTGGCTGTACTCTGGGGCTTTTAGCAGAGGCCTGAACTCTAAGCAGTTCAGGTGGCTGTTTTTCGAAAGCGATAGCCGGTGCCTGAGCCAGGACAGCCGCAGGTGGCTTGCTCTCGGAGAGGTTCGCTGGACCCTGGACTTGAAGTGTCTCAGGTGATTTTATCTTGGAGGGGGTCGCCGAAGCCTGAATTTGAACTAATTCAGGTGTCTGATTTTCAAAAGACGTGACCGGCACCCGGGCTTTGGTTGCCGCAGGTGCCTGAGTTTTGAAAAGCGAGGCCGGAGCCTGAGCTTGGATTAGATCAGGTGGCTGGACTTCGAAATGAGTAGCCGCGGCCTGGACTTGAGGTCTCGCAGGTAGCTGAACCTTGAAATGAGTAGCCAAGGCCTGGACTTGAGGTGTTGCAGGTGGCTGAACCTTGAAATGAGTAGCCAAGGCCTGGACTTGAGGTGTTGCAGGTGGCTGAACCTTGAAATGAGTAGCCGAGGCCTGGACTTGAGGTGTCGCAGGTGGCTGAATTTTAAAATAATTAGTTATTCATTTTGTAAGGTAGGGTGGTATTTGAAATAATAAATCAATAGGTAAAAGTTAAAACTATCTTTTGGCTTGGGAAAATTTAAATTGAAACACAATTTAAATTTGTTTTCTAAACTTGAGGCGATTTGGACACGGCAAAAAAAACATGAGTGGTGAAAATGTTAATTGAAACACAGTTATTCTTTAAATGAAAGAATGGAAAAAATATTCAAACTTATGAATATCACTGGTGGAACAATCTTTAATTGAAATATAATTAAGATGAGGCAATTATTCTTTAAACAAAAGAATGGAAAAAATATTCAAACATATGAATATCACTGGTGGAACAATTTTTAATTGAAATACAATTAAGATGGGGCAATTATACTTTAAATGAAAGAAAGGAAAAAATATTCAAACATATGAATATCACTGGTGGAACAATCCTTAATTGAAATACAATTAAGTTGAGGCAATCATTCTTTAAATGAAAGAATGGAAAAATATTCAAACTTATGAATATCACTGGTGGAACAATCTTTAATTGAAATACAATTAAGATGAGGCAATTATTCTTTAAACAAAAGAATGGAAAAAATATTCAAACTTATGAATATCATTGGTGGAATAGAATTTAAACTGAAATACAATTTAAATAAAAACAACTAAGCCAGGCAGGTGGCTGACTTCGGAAGAAAACCTAAGCATAATCTTTAATGAAAGTTTAAAAAAAATGAAGAAAGTGAAAAAATCAAAAATTAAATGTAGAAGAGAAAAGGTAAATAGATGAACAAAAAAAACTATAGAGAAAAAAGGAAATCAAAATCCCTAAACAACTCTAATTGGGTTGAGTGGGGGCAAGGGTTATTAGGCACTTGGATTGATCTTTTGAAAATTGGTCTTGAAACAACCTAAAATGTATAAAAGATTCAATTAGAATTTTTGAAAAAATATATAATTGAAAAAATGAAACAATCAGTAACTATTTCAACAATGTAAATAATTTGAGCTTATACTATACTAAATAAGATTGGCAAAAAATTGATTCCAACGCTGACTCTAACAACCATAAAAAACAGTACTTTTGAACCCAAGGCTATCGAAGAACTCTGGGAGTGCTGCTGCAGCTGTACGAGGGCTCGAGGACTACCAGTTGGTGAAGAAAGTCCCTTCGCTTGCTCCCACAGGTGCCAAAGGTTGCTCAGATGTGGTTGGACAGTAAGCGTGGACCTCAGTTTAACAGGTAGTTTCACCTGCAAATTCAATAATGTAAGATAAGGTGGAACAAAATAAAATGAAATTAAGTTTTCAGGTAAGCTCAATTTTAACAAAAGTAAAAATTGAAAAAATTATTCCTAATTTTATTGGTCACTTGACCCTAAAATAATCAATTGTTTGCCAAAATAGTAACAGCTGTACTCAATTATTGAGGAATTGGGTCAACTGACTATTTATTTTGGAAAGATAAAAATAAATAAATTTAAGAAAAGGCAAAATAGAATGGAGAACAATGCAGCTAACTTTACCCACACAGCTCCAAGGCTAAACAAATACAAAAAAAATTGAAATTATTAAATTGCGCAACACAAGTTTGCGACTTGGAGCGGACCCACCGTATTAGCAGAGTCAGCTGGTCGAGGTGCCTTCTCTCTCTCTCTCCCACTGCAGAGGGGCTGCAGTGCGGCAGGAATGTAGCAGGCCGATGGTCTTCAGCTGATGGCAAGCGGTGTTGCCGAGTCGCCTTCCGATCCACCGTCGTCTTGGTTTTTGGTCGGGCCGTTGGGCGTCTTTGTTGCTCCGTGGCTCGTGCTGTAGGCGAGTCTCCTCCCCTTTTCCAATATGGCCGCGAAGCTTCACGTCGCTCTCCGGCAAGGCGTCGGTAGCCGTTTGCGCTTATGAAACTGGCGGCGTCGATGCACTTCTCTTCTATTTTCACTCGCAACGCGCTTTTTTCCGGGGAACTTTTCCCCACAAGGGATGCCAAATGTTTGGGTAAACGCGGAGGATGCGCTTAAGGTTAAAAGGATATTTAATGCGATCACGAGGGAGCGGGAAAGGTGAAAAGCGAGGTTATTTGGAAAGCACAACACTTATAGTTTTTATGCTGCACTTAAACTATTTATTGAACTATATATACAAATGAGGAGAGAGAGCTCGCCGTTTTGGCCGGGAGTCTCTCAACCTCAGGTAAACTAGGTAGAATCGTCGTACATAAGCGGTCGATCTACGAAGACGGCGCTGAGTCCCGTGATGCGTGGTCGCGGCATCACGGTCGTAGCAAGACTGATGAGGGCGGAAACTGGTCACTCTGGGCAGCTCTGGCGTGGGTCGCTCGCATGACCAATCACGTGGCAATAAAAGGCGGTAAATCATAAACACGATGTCTTTTGAGGGTCAAGATTACGAATCTGATTTTCAATTTTCAATTTGGTGACTAATAAGGTCCATACTCAAATGAAGTTAATTTGAAATTTTTGCCCCATACATCTGACTCAAAATAAATTTTGTGTATTGGGATCTCTAATGCTTCTCATTTGAATATGACCGTAGATTTTTATTTTACCCTGAATGAAGTTTACTTATATAAGGTAAAATTTTCCTTTGTTCTCAGTCTATATTAGAACAATCAGAAATTTCGTATACACCTGTTTTCAAGGTTGATGATTACAAGTATCATTTTGAATTTTTAATTTGCCTCAATATTTAAGTACACTTAAATAAGGTAAAATTATAATTCGCGCCTAATACATTGGATTTGTTCGAAAATTTCTATTCCTTGGCTTTTGAGGGCCCAGATTATGAATCTGACCTTCAATTTGAATTTAATGACTCTAACAAGGTCTATTCTCAAATAAAGTTAGCTTGAAATTTTTGCTCCATAAATCGAACCGTAATAAGTTTTTTGTACTGGGATGTCTCAGGCTGCTCATTTTGGGCATGTATGTATCTATATTCGAATAAGCCCAGACATTTGGAAGACTTTTTTTGTTTTTATTCATCTGTAATATGGTTGTAGATTTTTGTTTAAAAATATTTTTGATTAAAGTTATACTCCAAATAAAATTTAATCATTTACGTAATATCATAATATCATAGTATTTGATATTATTGAATATATTTGTCTATGCGCGAGCGAGCGAAGCGAGAGAGCGTTTTATGCTAGTATTTTAATAATAATTAAAATTAAGAATGACAGATTAGCTTTCATTTAAAGTCTAAAAACCATTTCTTCATTTAAAGTCAAAAAACATTCAATGTCTGCTAAAAACAATTAAATAAGTTAGAATCGATTGCATGAAAAAATTTATAACCTTTATGACATAATATATGATATATATTACCTCTACGAGTCTACTTTAGTATATTACATCAATTAGTATCGAATATCGATCTATCGATATCAAATTAGTTATTTTGTAACGGTGCTCGTCCGGGGAAAAACAACGGCGATCCGCGTTGTCGGACTAACAACCGTGCACAAATAAAATCTCGAGTACTCTCTCCTGAGTACTCCTGGTGTCGTCGTTGATACCTGTAAATAATCAATCAGACATGCTTGGGGAGACGCGCACGCAAACTAGCTTTCAAATGCCGGTAGTGGGCGGGGTGAAATTCCCCAAGCTGAATGTAAACAGAAAAAAAAAAAAATTTCTCAGAAAAGTGTCCTAAGCGAGGAAATGTCGAGCGGAGGAAAAAGATTAGTTTTCAATAACAAACTCGAAGAAAGTCAATTTTAATCTTTAATTTATTAATAATAACAACAACAACAAAAATAACAAAGATTGTTCCAAAATCAACGGTCGCGATCTTCGAATTTAGAGTTCGGCCGATCGCGCAGGCGGCCGAACAAAGAGACGTGGCTCGCAAGTTTCTACGCGTGATTTCTGACAAGAATTCACGCGTAGAACCTTTCGGAAATAAATCCAGATAGGGAGAGAAAAATCGACAAGTTCTCTCCCTTACCGAGAAACACTCCTTCACTCTATCTGCACTCGAATGCGGTTACACAAACCTTTACAGGCGCGGATGGAGATCTCCAAGCGAAGACGGGTGGTCTACGAAAACAGCACACACTCTTTTACAGCACTCATTCCTCGCGATGTCATGTTTAACGAAAACCTCAATGCGACTCGCGATTACAGTACTTTTTCTCTCTGACGTTGAAAGAAAAGTCGAGCGTCCGTGCTAACGTTCTACACACGACTGGCGCGCTTCCGTCCCGTTCTACCCGGTCCGACCTCTAACGGTCGGTTCGTTCTGGAATGGTCCGCCAGCTGCTGAGCGTCAGCTGCTGGCCCACGTCCACACGGATAATCAATATCGATCGTGTGGACGGATGTTTTCACCGACCGGGACAATTTCTGCAGCGTTGCAAGTTCATGACGACTTTTTAGTTCTTTGAGTCATCTTTCTAGTGAAATTTTACATTACTTTTGTTTTGTTATTATTTTAATCTCAAGTAAATTTTAAAGTTAGTTTTATTAAAAAAAAAAAAAAAAATTTAGGAATAAATGACCAATTCTTACCAGTTAAACTTATGAACTTTTTTAGTTGTTAAAAAAAAGGTGTTTATTATGTACAAATGTGAAGTGAAAGAATAATTCTGTGATTTAAAGTTAAAGATAATTTTTAGATCATTGCATATGAAGACTCCGCTGACTCAAAGTCTTAACTTGGTCTTGGTGCCTAATAGTGTGTAATCTGTGTTTTTGATTAAAAAGCTAATTGGGTCACTTTAGGAGCAGGAGCAAAAAAATAAAATATCCGGCTATGTGCAAAAGAGTGTTTACATCAAGCAAGAGTCCTGTGACAAGATATTATCAAGATATAAATTTTTATGTGTTGGTGTGTTACATTTTATTCATCAAAATCTGTTCAGAATTTTAAAAGCCATTTTCTCAAATATGTGATTTTTGAGAAAATGAGGGCATTGCTCGTAAAGCTAAAACTTTTCTAGATAGCGGATGGACCCAGGACTTTGCACACTTGTTCTACATGTGAACCCTCATGAGTGGAACCTCTGGGAACCAAATCTAAGCTTTTTAAAGCTAGTTTCACACCATAAATTAGCTAAAATGATTAAAACTATCCAAATTTTCACTACATTAAGCAACTTCAAAGAATGCAAGTAGCTTTATAGTGCTTGGATTTGGTTTCCTGAAGTTCCGCTCATAAGGATTTACATATGGAACAAGTGTGCAAAGTCCTGGGTCCATACGCTGTATGGAAAAATTTTGGCTTTACGAGTAATGATTTTTTATTTCTTAAATAAGCTATATTTTATGTTACTTAGAAAATCATGTTTTTTGACTAACTAAATGTGTCAAATAGTGTAAAAATGTGTGAATAATCTGGAAAAAAAAAATCTTTTTAAATAAATAATTTTAAAAAATCTTACAAAATATTTTTTGAGGCTTTTTTTTTAGGTATAGGTACCCCCTTAATAGAGATCGAAGCCTTAGATAATCCTGGATTAATATTTACAGAGTTACCTGAAATTCACTTCGCGGAAGATTTTTGTGTTATAAGATTAATTTTTAATTTTTATATAGGACAATATAATATTAAGGAGGCGCGTGAAGATTTAATTAAGTTAAAAACTTGCATACCACCTATGAGCAATGACCAAAATAAAACTGTTGTTGAAAAATTCGACGAAATTATAAGAAATTACGATGATATTTTAAGTAAACATGAAACCGTAATTAATTACTTTAACAAGTCAAAAGTAACTATTACCAGGGAAGAAACGAGGAGGCGTCTGGAGAGAAAGGAAACGCAAAAGGAAATAAGAAGGGTGGTTTTTGAAAGCGAGAGTGACGTTTGGTGGGAAACTTCGGCAGTTATTGATAGGACTAAGGGATTATTAAAACTAAGCGATATGGGGGAATCTGGTATAGCCCGTCTATACCTTGATGAATATTACCACTTAGCTCGGGCAGCGAGTGAAGCATATAGATTGATGATAGAACATCTAGATAATTTGAAATTGATGATTTCTGCTTTTCAAAAGGGTACTGAATTGCCTACACTCCTAGAGAATAAATTGTGAAAACACCTTATGGCGTTTGGAATATGATATGCGTATTGCTAATAAAAACTTTAACACTCTTAGAAGCTTGCTAGAATTATTAAAATTTGAGACTTTGGTTGAAATAAAAAGAGGTATAAGCGGAACACAAGGCTAAACGAAATATTAAATACCTATGAAATTTGATGATGCAGCTAAAATTTATAGCATAATTCCTATAACTATTGCCGCAAAATATTTTAAGGATTTCACGTGTGCAGCTTTTATCAATCCAACGGATAAATTTAGTACTGTCAAAAATGAGGGACATAAATTTATTAGTTACAACGAACTAAATAAATGTCTGGTGGAAAAGGGGTATTATCTATGCCCCAAAAGAGCGTTCGAGTACTCAGAAACAAACAGCTGTGAAAATACCTTGCTAACTAAACATGACATGAATTTCCATGAGTACGACATAAGAATTGTGAATCATTTTACGAATTACATGTTGAAGCTAAAACCATTCTATAAAACAATCGTGGGGACAGGGGACGAAAATCAACTAAGTTTGAAGTGCGGAAATATAATAAAGGGGGCAGTAAGCACAAAAGGGCTGAGAATTTTATCTCTCCCATCGAACTTTCAAGGGAGACTGAATCGTCTCTGTCGGGGAAAAGATTCTCGTCCTCAAAAATTTTCAAGTTTCTACCGTTAAATAAATAAAAAACAGAGAGGGAGAGAAAAAAAAAAAAAACCAAACCAGCATAGGAGCCTGTAGAAAAAAAAGAAAAAAAAAAAAAAAAGGGAAATTGTAGGTGCGACCTTGTCGCTTTGGCGAGAAAGGGAGAGAAAAGAAATCCTTGAGTAAAATACAAACATAATTTTCAGGGATTTCTTTGACAACTACCTATATTCAAAAAAAAAACGAATCACAATTTTGTTTACAGAATATTTAAAATAAGGCATTTGGAAAAAGGTACAGTAAATTATAAATTTTATTGGGGTTTAATCAATTTTGAGTCTTTTTATATAAATAAATGAATAAATAAACAAAAAAATAATACTGTTTTAATAGAGAATTAAATTTTACAAAAATCCTAAGAGGTAAAACTAAAGAAAAGAGTTATTCCCTAAAAAAATCTTGCCAAGGTAAACAAGCTTGAGAGAGTTTTTGCCCCTAGTTTATTTAACAAAAATAAGTGATATCATTTGAAATATTTTATAAGGAAGGTTTTCACTCTTTGATACAAAATCTTATTATAATCTTGGTTTTTTTCTCTCAGTTGCTTGCAACGGAAAATATTGTAATGAACCAATACAGTTATCCTTAATTTCAAGCAGGCTTTATTAAAGTTTTGCCGACTATTTTCCGGGCGACTAAGCGTCCATCATCAGGGCAGCTAATTGAATAACAATAATACTAATTAATACATGATTGGCGAAAAGATACATAACAATATTTTAATAAAATTATATTTTATAAAATTATTATTGAAGTGAGCAAAACAACAAGTAAAATTAATTAAAAACAATTATATTACGATAGTGTATAACGATAATTTTGAACTTACATATAAACTTCCTAAAAAGGAGTTGGTCAGGTACAGGGAAACGTATTTCACGACGACTAGGCATTGAGTGTGTTCTCTACGAGGTAGTGTCCTCTTATTTTATCAAAATAGGCATAGGTGGGGGGTCTTTTTGGGAAAAAGGAAGGGGTAAAGTGCATTTGGTCTGGAGGCTGGGTGTGCTAGTAGGAGTGGCCAAGTAGGTCTCTTATGAATAGCTCTAGTTATTCGTATGTTCCTGATAGCTGAGAGAACACATACTTGCTTTCCGATAGTTTTAATTCGCGATTTTTTATCCTACATAAGTTTTAATATTCTCAATGCATTTTTTGTAATCGTTCTTCAATGTGATCGTGTCTGTCATAAAATTTAGTGTGTTGTCAAAATAATGTATGTTAAACATTTCGCTAAATGCTCGTTTATACAAGATTGGTTCTTTATCTAAAGTTTAGCAATTATCGAAGTCAAAGTCGTGACCCGTATCAATCACATGTGTAGCCAGTGCGTTTTTTAAATCGCGTTTCCTGATTGCGTATTTATGTTCATAAATTCTCTTACTTAATTTACGCAAACTCTGTCCTATATAACAATTCTTACAATCACTACATTCAATCTTGTATACAATGTTATTGCACTTACGTTTCGGTATTTTGTCTTTCCCTAACTTTATAATACTGTTTAATTTATTGATGTTTTTATGCACAATGTTGAGTTTATATTTACGTAAATTATTTCTAATAGAGTCAGACAGATTTTTAACATAAGGAATACATATAAATGGTTTTTCGTCATGATTGTCATTATTATCTTTGTCATGTGTGTTGTTTCTATCATTGAAATCGGTGTCATGTGAAATTTTAATCATTCTTTTTCTCGTGTATTTGTTTATAAAGTTTAGGGGGTAATTGTTAACGGTAAGTATGTCTCTAACTCTGTCCAAATTTGTTTTGTGGAACCGTGGATGAGAGAGTTTTATGGCTCTGTCAGTCAGATTATAGACGATAGCTATTTTTTGACTATGGGGGTGGTGTGAGAAGTAATTAATATGTCTATTGGATTAGGTAAGTTTTTGGCGCCAATTTGTAAAAAGTTTTTCACGTTCCCGGGTGATGGTTGTGTCAAGAAAATTAATACTCCCGTTTATTTCTTCCTCACAGGTAAATTTAAGATTATGGTCCAGGCTATCAAAAGTATTGAGTGTCTCCGTGACTTTATCGTTTTTTATAATCAAAAAACAATCGTCCACGTAACGACGGTAATAAAGGATTGAGTTGACAGCCGTATTGAAAGCTCTCGTTTCCAGCCTCTCCAGTGCAAAATTTGAGAAACATGGGCTGCTGCAAAAACCCATAGGGGCACCTAGGATCTGTCTATAGAATCTCAGCGAAAAATGGGATTCAACTAGCCCATACACGCTCTTGAATAAAAGTACATTTTTCGCTGACCTAGCCGCCCTTCTGGACTGTACTTTTTTGCAATTTGATGGTAGATTCTATAGACAGATCCTAGGTGCCCTTATGGGTTTTTGCAGCAGCCCATGTTTCTCAAATTTTGCACTGGAGAGGCTGGAAACGAGAGCTTTCAATACGGCTGTCAACTCAATCCTTTATTACCGTCGTTACGTGGACGTTCGTGAAATAAGGTCATGCGAAATGTTGGAAAAAAGAGATGCGTGTTGATGAAATCTTGGAAAAAAGAGTGCGGTGTTGGTGTCTTTAAGAAGGATTATTTTTCGTTGAGCGAGAGGGATAAGAATATTGATAATACTTTAACCCCACGAGCTTACGGACTCCTAAAAATCCACAAGAAGGATTATCCTATCCGTATTATTGTCTCTGCGATTAACAGCCCTACATATACTTTCGACAAAGCCCTCACCAAATTTTTCAATAAAATTCTTGACGTGCCAGCTAGCAATATTAAACAGTCTTGATTTGAAGACAGAGCTTGACGAGATTACACTGAATGAAAATCACCGTTTGGTTTCCTTCGATGTAATTTCTCTTTTTTCCAACATTTCGCATGACCTCATTTTACAAACACTCAGCGAAAAATGGGATTCAATTAGCCCGTACACTCTTGAATAAAAGTACATTTTTCGCTGACCTCGCCGCCCTTCTGGACTGTACTTTTTTGCAATTTGATGGTAGATTCTATAGCCAGATCCTAGGTGCCCCTATGGGTTTTTGCAGCAGCCCATGTTTCTCAAATTTTGCACTGGAGAGGCAGGAAACGATATGGGGGTGGTGTGAGAAGTAATTAATATGTCTATTGGATTAGGTAAGTTTTTGGCGCCAATTTGTAAAAAGTTTTTCACGTTCCCGGGTGATGGTTGTGTCAAGAAAATTAATACTCCCGTTTATTTCTTCCTCACAGGTAAATTTAAGATTATGGTCCAGGCTATCAAAAGTATTGAGTGTCTCCGTGACTTTATCGTTTTTTATAATCAAAAAACAATCGTCCACGTAACGACGGTAATAAAGGATTGAGTTGACAGCCGTATTGAAAGCTCTCGTTTCCAGCCTCTCCAGTGCAAAATTTGAGAAACATGGGCTGCTGCAAAAACCCATAGGGGCACCTAGGATCTGGCTATAGAATCTACCATCAAATTGCAAAAAAGTACAGTCCAGAAGGGCGGCGAGGTCAGCGAAAAATGTACTTTTATTCAAGAGTGTACGGGCTAATTGAATCCCATTTTTCGCTGAGTGTTTGTAAAATGAGGTCATGCGAAATGTTGGAAAAAAGAGAAATTACATCGAAGGAAACCAAACGGTGATTTTCATTCAGTGTAATCTCGTCAAGCTCTGTCTTCAAATCAAGACTGTTTAATATTGCTAGCTGGCACGTCAAGAATTTTATTGAAAAATTTGGTGAGGGCTTTGTCGAAAGTATATGTAGGGCTGTTAATCGCAGAGACAATAATACGGATAGGATAATCCTTCTTGTGGATTTTTAGGAGTCCGTAAGCTCGTGGGGTTAAAGTATTATCAATATTCTTATTCCTCTCGCTCAACGAAAAATAATCCTTCTTAAAGACACCAACACCGCACTCTTTTTTCCAAGATTTCATCAACACGCATCTCTTTTTTCCAACATTTCGCATGACCTTATTTCACGAACGTCCACGTAACGACGGTAATAAAGGATTGAGTTGACAGCCGTATTGAAAGCTCTCGTTTCCAGCCTCTCCAGTGCAAAATTTGAGAAACATGGGCTGCTGCAAAAACCCATAAGGGCACCTAGGATCTGTCTATAGAATCTACCATCAAATTGCAAAAAAGTACAGTCCAGAAGGGCGGCTAGGTCAGCGAAAAATGTACTTTTATTCAAGAGCGTGTACGGGCTAGTTGAATCCCATTTTTCGCTGAGATTCTATAGACAGATCCTAGGTGCCCCTATGGGTTTTTGCAGCAGCCCATGTTTCTCAAATTTTGCACTGGAGAGGCTGGAAACGAGAGCTTTCAATACGGCTGTCAACTCAATCCTTTATTACCGTCGTTACGTGGACGATTGTTTTTTGATTATAAAAAACGATAAAGTCACGGAGACACTCAATACTTTTGATAGCCTGGACCATAATCTTAAATTTACCTGTGAGGAAGAAATAAACGGGAGTATTAATTTTCTTGACACAACCATCACCCGGGAACGTGAAAAACTTTTTACAAATTGGCGCCAAAAACTTACCTAATCCAATAGACATATTAATTACTTCTCACACCACCCCCATAGTCAAAAAATAGCTATCGTCTATAATCTGACTGACAGAGCCATAAAACTCTCTCATCCACGGTTCCACAAAACAAATTTGGACAGAGTTAGAGACATACTTACCGTTAACAATTACCCCCTAAACTTTATAAACAAATACACGAGAAAAAGAATGATTAAAATTTCACATGACACCGATTTCAATGATAGAAACAACACACATGACAAAGATAATAATGACAATCATGACGAAAAACCATTTATATGTATTCCTTATGTTAAAAATCTGTCTGACTCTATTAGAAATAATTTACGTAAATATAAACTCAACATTGTGCATAAAAACATCAATAAATTAAACAGTATTATAAAGTTAGGGAAAGACAAAATACCGAAACGTAAGTGCAATAACATTGTATACAAGATTGAATGTAGTGATTGTAAGAATTGTTATATAGGACAGAGTTTGCGTAAATTAAGTAAGAGAATTTATGAACATAAATACGCAATCAGGAAACGCGATTTAAAAAACGCACTGGCTACACATGTGATTGATACGGGTCACGACTTTGACTTCGATAATTGCTAAACTTTAGATAAAGAACCAATCTTGTATAAACGAGCATTTAGCGAAATGTTTAACATACATTATTTTGACAACACACTAAATTTTATGACAGACACGATCACATTGAAGAACGATTACAAAAAATGCATTGAGAATATTAAAACTTATGTAGGATAAAAAATCGCGAATTAAAACTATCGGAAAGCAAGTATGTGTTCTCTCAGCTATCAGGAACATACGAATAACTAGAGCTATTCATAAGAGACCTACTTGGCCACTCCTACTAGCACACCCAGCCTCCAGACCAAATGCACTTTACCCCTTCCTTTTTCCCAAAAAGACCCCCCACCTATGCCTATTTTGATAAAATAAGAGGACACTACCTCGTAGAGAACACACTCAATGCCTAGTCGTCGTGAAATACGTTTCCCTGTACCTGACCAACTCCTTTTTAGGAAGTTTATATGTAAGTTCAAAATTATCGTTATACACTATCGTAATATAATTGTTTTTAATTAATTTTACTTGTTGTTTTGCTCACTTCAATAATAATTTTATAAAATATAATTTTATTAAAATATTGTTATGTATCTTTTCGCCAATCATGTATTAATTAGTATTATTGTTATTCAATTAGCTGCCCTGATGATGGACGCTTAGTCGCCCGGAAAATAGTCGGCAAAACTTTAATAAAGCCTGCTTGAAATTAAGGATAACTGTATTGGTTCATTACAATATTTTCCGTTGCAAGCAACTGAGAGAAAAAAACCAAGATTATAATAAGATTTTGTATCAAAGAGTGAAAACCTTCCTTATAAAATATTTCAAATGATATCACTTATTTTTGTTAAATAAACTAGGGGCAAAAACTCTCTCAAGCTTGTTTACCTTGGCAAGATTTTTTTAGGGAATAACTCTTTTCTTTAGTTTTACCTCTTAGGATTTTTGTAAAATTTAATTCTCTATTAAAACAGTATTATTTTTTTGTTTATTTATTCATTTATTTATATAAAAAGACTCAAAATTGATTAAACCCCAATAAAATTTATAATTTACTGTACCTTTTTCCAAATGCCTTATTTTAAATATTCTGTAAACAAAATTGTGATTCGTTTTTTTTTTGAATATAGGTAGTTGTCAAAGAAATCCCTGAAAATTATGTTTGTATTTTACTCAAGGATTTCTTTTCTCTCCCTTTCTCGCCAAAGCGACAAGGTCGCACCTACAATTTCCCTTTTTTTTTTTTTTTTCTTTTTTTTCTACAGGCTCCTATGCTGGTTTGGTTTTTTTTTTTTTTCTCTCCCTCTCTGTTTTTTATTTATTTAACGGTAGAAACTTGAAAATTTTTGAGGACGAGAATCTTTTCCCCGACAGAGACGATTCAGTCTCCCTTGAAAGTTCGATGGGAGAGATAAAATTCTCAGCCCTTTTGTGCTTACTGCCCCCTTTATTATATTTCCGCACTTCAAACTTAGTTGATTTTCGTCCCCTGTCCCCACGATTGTTTTATAGAATGGTTTTAGCTTCAACATGTAATTCGTAAAATGATTCACAATTCTTATGTCGTACTCATGGAAATTCATGTCATGTTTAGTTAGCAAGGTATTTTCACAGCTGTTTGTTTCTGAGTACTCGAACGCTCTTTTGGGGCATAGATAATACCCCTTTTCCACCAGACATTTATTTAGTTCGTTGTAACTAATAAATTTATGTCCCTCATTTTTGACAGTACTAAATTTATCCGTTGGATTGATAAAAGCTGCACACGTGAAATCCTTAAAATATTTTGCGGCAATAGTTATAGGAATTATGCTATAAATTTTAGCTGCATCATCAAATTTCATAGGTATTTAATATTTCGTTTAGCCTTGTGTTCCGCTTATACCTCTTTTTATTTCAACCAAAGTCTCAAATTTTAATAATTCTAGCAAGCTTCTAAGAGTGTTAAAGTTTTTATTAGCAATACGCATATCATATTCCAAACGCCATAAGGTGTTTTCACAATTTATTCTCTAGGAGTGTAGGCAATTCAGTACCCTTTTGAAAAGCAGAAATCATCAATTTCAAATTATCTAGATGTTCTATCATCAATCTATATGCTTCACTCGCTGCCCGAGCTAAGTGGTAATATTCATCAAGGTATAGACGGGCTATACCAGATTCCCCCATATCGCTTAGTTTTAATAATCCCTTAGTCCTATCAATAACTGCCGAAGTTTCCCACCAAACGTCACTCTCGCTTTCAAAAACCACCCTTCTTATTTCCTTTTGCGTTTCCTTTCTCTCCAGACGCCTCCTCGTTTCTTCCCTGGTAATAGTTACTTTTGACTTGTTAAAGTAATTAATTACGGTTTCATGTTTACTTAAAATATCATCGTAATTTCTTATAATTTCGTCGAATTTTTCAACAACAGTTTTATTTTGGTCATTGCTCATAGGTGGTATGCAAGTTTTTAACTTAATTAAATCTTCACGCGCCTCCTTAATATTATATTGTCCTATATAAAAATTAAAAATTAATCTTATAACACAAAAATCTTCCGCGAAGTGAATTTCAGGTAACTCTGTAAATATTAATCCAGGATTATCTAAGGCTTCGATCTCTATTAAGGGGGTACCTATACCTAAAAAAAAAGCCTCAAAAAATATTTTGTAAGATTTTTTAAAATTATTTATTTAAAAAGATTTTTTTTTTCCAGATTATTCACACATTTTTACACTATTTGACACATTTAGTTAGTCAAAAAACATGATTTTCTAAGTAACATAAAATATAGCTTATTTAAGAAATAAAAAATCATTACTCGTAAAGCCAAAATTTTTCCATACAGCGTATGGACCCAGGACTTTGCACACTTGTTCCATATGTAAATCCTTATGAGCGGAACTTCAGGAAACCAAATCCAAGCACTATAAAGCTACTTGCATTCTTTGAAGTTGCTTAATGTAGTGAAAATTTGGATAGTTTTAATCATTTTAGCTAATTTATGGTGTGAAACTAGCTTTAAAAAGCTTAGATTTGGTTCCCAGAGGTTCCACTCATGAGGGTTCACATGTAGAACAAGTGTGCAAAGTCCTGGGTCCATCCGCTATCTAGAAAAGTTTTAGCTTTACGAGCAATGCCCTCATTTTCTCAAAAATCACATATTTGAGAAAATGGCTTTTAAAATTCTGAACAGATTTTGATGAATAAAATGTAACACACCAACACATAAAAATTTATATCTTGATAATATCTTGTCACAGGACTCTTGCTTGATGTAAACACTCTTTTGCACATAGCCGGATATTTTATTTTTTTGCTCCTGCTCCTAAAGTGACCCAATTAGCTTTTTAATCAAAAACACAGATTACACACTATTAGGCACCAAGACCAAGTTAAGACTTTGAGTCAGCGGAGTCTTCATATGCAATGATCTAAAAATTATCTTTAACTTTAAATCACAGAATTATTCTTTCACTTCACATTTGTACATAATAAACACCTTTTTTTTAACAACTAAAAAAGTTCATAAGTTTAACTGGTAAGAATTGGTCATTTATTCCTAAATTTTTTTTTTTTTTTTTTTAATAAAACTAACTTTAAAATTTACTTGAGATTAAAATAATAACAAAACAAAAGTAATGTAAAATTTCACTAGAAAGATGACTCAAAGAACTAAAAAGTCGTCATGAACTTGCAACGCTGCAGAAATTGTCCCGGTCGGTGAAAACATCCGTCCACACGATCGATATTGATTATCCGTGTGGACGTGGGCCAGCAGCTGATGCTCAGCAGCTGGCGGACCATTCCAGAACGAACCGACCGTTAGAGGTCGGACCGGGTAGAACGGGACGGAAGCGCGCCAGTCGTGTGTAGAACGTTAGCACGGACGCTCGACTTTTCTTTCAACGTCAGAGAGAAAAAGTACTGTAATCGCGAGTCGCATTGAGGTTTTCGTTAAACATGACATCGCGAGGAATGAGTGCTGTAAAAGAGTGTGTGCTGTTTTCGTAGACCACCCGTCTTCGCTTGGAGATCTCCATCCGCGCCTGTAAAGGTTTGTGTAACCGCATTCGAGTGCAGATAGAGTGAAGGAGTGTTTCTCGGTAAGGGAGAGAACTTGTCGATTTTTCTCTCCCTATCTGGATTTATTTCCGAAAGGTTCTACGCGTGAATTCTTGTCAGAAATCACGCGTAGAAACTTGCGAGCCACGTCTCTTTGTTCGGCCGCCTGCGCGATCGGCCGAACTCTAAATTCGAAGATCGCGACCGTTGATTTTGGAACAATCTTTGTTATTTTTGTTGTTGTTGTTATTATTAATAAATTAAAGATTAAAATTGACTTTCTTCGAGTTTGTTATTGAAAACTAATCTTTTTCCTCCGCTCGACATTTCCTCGCTTAGGACACTTTTCTGAGAAATTTTTTTTTTTTTCTGTTTACATTTAGCTTGGGGAATTTCACCCCGCCCACTACCGGCATTTGAAAGCTAGTTTGCGTGCGCGTCTCCCCAAGCATGTCTGATTGATTATTTACAGGTATCAACGACGACACCAGGAGTACTCAGGAGAGAGTACTCGAGATTTTATTTGTGCACGGTTGTTAGTCCGACAACGCGGATCGCCGTTGTTTTTCCCCGGACGAGCACCGTTACAAAATAACTAATTTGATATCGATAGATCGATATTCGATACTAATTGATGTAATATACTAAAGTAGACTCGTAGAGGTAATATATATCATATATTATGTCATAAAGGTTATAAATTTTTTCATGCAATCGATTCTAACTTATTTAATTGTTTTTAGCAGACATTGAATGTTTTTTGACTTTAAATGAAGAAATGGTTTTTAGACTTTAAATGAAAGCTAATCTGTCATTCTTAATTTTAATTATTATTAAAATACTAGCATAAAACGCTCTCTCGCTTCGCTCGCTCGCGCATAGACAAATATATTCAATAATATCAAATACTATGATATTATGATATTACGTAAATGATTAAATTTTATTTGGAGTATAACTTTAATCAAAAATATTTTTAAACAAAAATCTACAACCATATTACAGATGAATAAAAACAAAAAAAGTCTTCCAAATGTCTGGGCTTATTCGAATATAGATACATACATGCCCAAAATGAGCAGCCTGAGACATCCCAGTACAAAAAACTTATTACGGTTCGATTTATGGAGCAAAAATTTCAAGCTAACTTTATTTGAGAATAGACCTTGTTAGAGTCATTAAATTCAAATTGAAGGTCAGATTCATAATCTGGGCCCTCAAAAGCCAAGGGATAGAAATTTTCGAACAAATCCAATGTATTAGGCGCGAATTATAATTTTACCTTATTTAAGTGTACTTAAATATTGAGGCAAATTAAAAATTCAAAATGATACTTGTAATCATCAACCTTGAAAACAGGTGTATACGAAATTTCTGATTGTTCTAATATAGACTGAGAACAAAGGAAAATTTTACCTTATATAAGTAAACTTCATTCAGGGTAAAATAAAAATCTACGGTCATATTCAAATGAGAAGCATTAGAGATCCCAATACACAAAATTTATTTTGAGTCAGATGTATGGGGCAAAAATTTCAAATTAACTTCATTTGAGTATGGACCTTATTAGTCACCAAATTGTCGATTTTTCTCTCCCTATCTGGATTTATTTCCGAAAGGTTCTATGCGTGAATTCTTGTCAGAAATCACGCGTAGAAACTTGCGAGCCACGTCTCTTTGTTCGGCCGCCTGCTTGATCGGCCGAACTCTAAATTCGAAGATCGCGACCGTTGATTTTGGAACAATCTTTGTTATTTTTGTTGTTGTTGTTATTATTAATAAATTAAAGATTAAAATTGACTTTCTTCGAGTTTGTTATTGAAAACTAATCTTTTTCCTCCGCTCGACATTTCCTCGCTTAGGAAACTTTTCTGAGAAAAACTTTAAATAAATATATAAGTGAGGTTACGGTAACTTATATTCCTGTAAATAAAGTGTGGTAGTACTGACTACTTTTTTTTTGGAAAACTCTCTCAAGCCAGCTACCGCTGGCTTTGATATCAATTATTTCTAAAAAAAAAAAATTTTTTCACAACATAAGATAAACACCTTGGTAGTAAATGAGTTAAAAATATAGAAACTAATATATATTAAGAAAAACGACTTATATTAAGATTATTTTAGAAAAAAATACAGATAGAATAAAATTTTTATTTTAATACTACTTAAGTACTACGAAATAAGTCTATATGATTAATTAATCAAACAGAATTAATAGTAATAAAATAAACTTGTTTGGTATTCTAGATTCTAGCAAAAGTTAAGAAAATTAAAAAAAAAAAAAAAAAAAAAAAAAAGAGGGGGGTATAAAGGTGATTAAGCAAAATTTTTTTTTGATACTAAGGAGTTCTTACTATAGTAAACGATTGGAGTTGTCTAGACAACCTCCAATCTCGATGGGGAAGGAGAGATGTCGTGTCGGCACTAGCTCCTCTTTTTAATATTGAAATAGTATTCAGATAATTCTTCAATTATTTACAAATTATTCAATTATTAGTTAAATAAGATAAATTAATAAGTATGAGTAACAGAGAGAGAGAATAAATAGAAGAAAAACAGAGAAAGAGAGAAAAAGCGAACAGGAGCTGGGAAAAGAAAAGAGGGAAAAGACAAGAGAAACGCGTCAGCACGGGACGACTGGCTGAGTGAAGGAAAAGCCAGCAGTGGATTCGGACTTACATGGGAGGGTCCATGATCCCCTCTACGGGAGTCGGTCCTCATGCGCCGGGGTATAAATAGGGCCGCAAAAGTGGGCCCAGCAGCTTAGTTATTCAGTCGCGATCCAGAACTCAACCCACGCATATCGTTCCACGAGTAAGATCTCTACGACTTGACTCACGGGAGTTAGAGATTTTCAAAGACTCGATATTTTTAAAAATAGATCGAGTTCAACCTGAGTGACTATTTATAGTCTCATATTAAGGGCATTTCTGAGTTTACAAATCAGTGCACGTAATTCGCGAGATTTCGGATAAGTGCGAGGGTTAATAAAAATTAGATTTCCGGCAGTGACTATTTGATTCTGAAAGACTTTAAAGAAACATCAGTCTTTGTGTCCGACTAAAGAAAAGAGCCTGGAATTTCCTTCAGGACTGCGTAAGAACCACCGATTCACCAACTCCAGCAGCCCAGCGGGAATCTTTTGCTTTCAACACCGTCAACTCTCTCTCTCTCTCTCTCTCTCTCTCTTTCTCTTTCTCTCTCTCTCTCTCTCTCTCTTTCTCTCTCTCTCTCTCTGTGTGCAGTGTCCAGAACTTTATAGAAAGTAAGATTATTTTTAAGGAAGTAGCTCGTGTAACGTTTTGTAATGGTTGGATTTTTATAATAAATAGATTTTCCTAGTAGTCTTTCGGATTTTGTAGTTTTATTAATTAACCTCCTTTCAGCTATTAAAACACCTACCTGGTCACACAAAAGGGTGAAGTAGAGTCAAATTAATTAAATAGATCTGTCCCAATTTGGGGACATGACACTTGCTTGAATGCGATTGGGCTGCTATCATGGATGGGACTAGCTCACTTACTGAGAGGGTGAAATGATTGTATTCTTGTCATCATGATGCACTTGATTTCTTTGTGCCATTTAAAACCTTTAAGCATAGAAGAAATTGCCATTCGTGGCTACTAACTAAAAGACAGACTCTATCTACAATTTTTTTCTTTGTAAAGAGTAAAAATTGTGATCCATTTAATGTGGAGGTACCTCAAATTTTAGATTTCTTAACCATACTTTTTGAAAAAGGAGCTAAGTATGAAACACTCAACTCAACGAAGTCAGCCGTGTCTTTGATTTCAAGGAAAAATCTTAAAGATGAACCTTTAGCTAGTAGATTTATGAAAGGAGTATATGAATGCGAACCGTCTAAACCTAAATATGACACGACGTGCGATGTAAATGAATGTTTTTGAAATATGATCCCCGTTGGATAGTTTAAAGTTACGTCCACTTACAGAAAAAACTGTAATGTTACTGGCTTTGGGTTCTGGTTATGGAGCACTGTCTCACTCTTTAATTAATGTAAACTGCATTCGATCAACTAAACAGTTCGTTGAAATGAAAATTAAAGACTTAATTAATACATCATGGCCAGGAACTTCTCAACCTTGTCTACATTAACTTTAGTTTGAAGAAAAGCAAAATTTATATATTAATAGAACTCTGAACCAATATTTAGACTAAACAACAAATTTTAGATCAGAAAATTCAAAATTATTTTTATCCTACAAAAACCACATATAGAAATTAAGTCGGAAACAATCAGTTGATGGTTGAAAAATATATTACATGATTGTGGTATAGATGATAGATTTACTGGTCACAGCATCCGACATGCATCAACTTCTGCAGCAGCCATTAAAGATTTAGGTTATAATACGATCAGAAATGCTGCAGGATGATCAGCTGAAACCAAATTATTTGCTAAATTTTACAACCATCCTATTGTTAAAAGTGATTAAAATTTTGCCAAAACTATAATTCTTAAAAAATAAAGTAGAAATTAATTTGAAAAAATTACAAATATTACCTGTACTATATGTGGGACAGGAGAGGATCGGGATAAGTAACAACTACCGTGGTTCCATTACGACTAATTCTTTATTCGTTATAATACACCTGCGATGCAGTATTTTGCACACTCAGCGCTATGCGCTCACACACATACACTACATCCTCCCCGGCTCATTTACTTCGCACACTCATGCTTCATACCGTACAATCTTTGTCTTCTTCCGTTCCGACTTTCTTAACACTTTCTCTTCGTTCACATTATACTTTTCACCAAGACTTCCATCATCACATTTATTTTTCACTTTCCAATGCTGTAATTGATTAGGGTGTCGCTTATGTAGCTTTTCCCCATCGAATTTCACTAACACACTTCGCGGTGATACTTTCTTAACCACCTTCCCCTCGCTCACAGGTGGTTAATTTTTTCGAAAATCTTTCGCAATCACAGTATCACCCTCTTCAAATGACTCTACACGGTTACCTTTATAATTTTTCACTTGATTTTCTTGCTTTAACAAAATTGACATTTTTATATCAGGACGTAATAGTTGTAAAGTTGTCCTTAATTCACGACCATACATCATTTTCGCGGGTGTTTCCCCCGTCGTACTATGTTCGGTTGTTCGGTACGCAAACAAAAATCTTTGCAACGCTGTCTGTACATTCACACCGTCGCTTCTTATAATTGCTTTTATTTTACGCTTAAACATTTTTACGAAATTTTCTGCCGCGCCATTGGTTGCTGGATGCTTAGCAGCTGCATACGTATGCCGAATCCCTAACATTTTAAAATATTCTTGGCACTCTTCACTTTAAAATTGAGCACCCGAATCTGTCACCATATGTATTGGCAACCCATGTTTTGCAAAAATTCTCTTAAATAACTCAATTGTCGCTGTCACAGACATATTTTTTATAATATAACCTTCCAGCCACTTCGAATGCGCTTCTACAAGTAATAAAAACACATGACCAAAAAATGGTCCCGCAAAATCCGCATGTACCCGTTGCCATGGTCTCTCTGGCCACGGCCATGGTGATAAGATGACTTTTCTCGGTGCGTCTCTCACCTCAGCGAAATACTTACAATATTTTGCTTTGTCTTCAAGCTGCTTATCTATACCCGGCCGACAAACAATCGATCCTGCCAAACTTTTCATTTTTACAATCCCAAAATGATTTTCATGCAATTTTTCCAAAATTTTCGCTTGTAATTTACTCGGTATCACAACCCGTTGACCCCATACAACACAACCTTTTTCTAACGATAATTCATCTTTACGTATCGAATACGGTTTTATTTCATCCGGAAAATTTTTCTGTCTCTGGTTTGGCTATCCATGGATTACCATTCGCTTTACTAATTCGAGTACTTTATCTTTCACGGTTTCTCGCGCTACAACTTTATAATCTTAACACGTATTACAATTTTGCATAACATAATTTAAATAAGTATAATCATCAAACTGATCTAAAATTTCATTACCATCCTCGCTTTTGGTTGGTAATCTTGATAAAGTATCTGCCACGACATTTTCTTCAGTTCGAATACATTCAATTTCGTAATCAAAAGCTGTCAAAAAATATGCCCAATTCTGCAATCTACTCGTTGCCATCTTCGGAATACCTTTTTCAGGTCTGAAAGTTCTATAAAGCGGTTTATTATCAGTTCTCAAAATAAAATGTCTCGCGTATACATAATCATAAAATTTAGTTACCTCGAATATTATCGCGGCAGCTTCTTTATCATTCTGTGAATAATTTTCTTGCGCTTTACTCAATCTTTTCGATCCAAACGCTACAGGTTTTTCACCGTCCTCATACGGTTGGCTCAAATAAGCGCTCAAGTTTTTTGGTCCAGCATCACACGTCAAAATTAATGGTTTTGCCAGATTGTAATTTACAACAATTTGTTTTATAACTTTCTTTGCATCCTTGAAGGCCTGTTTACATTCATTCGTCCATACAAAATTTTTCGCCTTATTACAATCATATAATGGTGCTAACATTTTTGCTCGATCTTTAAACATTCTACAATAATAATTAATTTTTCCGATAAACAATTCTAACTCTTTTTTATTTTCCGGAGCTTTCATTTCATTGATAGCTTGAAATTTCTCCTCGTCTACGCTTATTTCGTGCTCATTAATTTTAAACTCTAAAGACGGTATTTGTTTCTGAAAAAATTTACATTTATCCACGCGTACTTTCAACCCACTTTCTTTAATTTTTGCTAGAACTTTATACAAATTTTCTAAATGTTCTTCATCAGTCATACCCGTTATAACTATATCATCGACTACGATTGCCACCCCTTTAATACCATTCAATAGTTCTTCCATTTGCTGCTCGAAAAATCCTGGCCCCGAACTTATACCGTAAGCCATAAATAAACATCTATATAAACCCTTATATGTGTTTATGGTTAATAATTCCTGCGAATCTTCGTCTACCGACATTTGCAAATATGCCTCTTTCAAATCAATCTTTGAATATCGTTTACCACCCTGCAACTTTGCTATCTCGTGATCAAAATTTGGAGTGGGATGTCCCACTGTTATTAATTGTAGATTTAACGTAACTTTAAAATCCGCGCAAATACGAACTTCCCCGTTCGGCTTTATTACTGGTACAATCGGTGTTGCCCACTCACTCGATTCAACTGGTACAACTATCCTGTCATTCTTCAATCTCTCCAACTCTTTCTCAACGCGATCTTTCAACAAAAATGGTACGGTCCGTGCCAACATATATTTTGGCTTCGACCCCTCTTTCAATTCGAATTTTACTTTTGCTCGCTTGAACACCCCACGTTTATTTTCAAAAACTTCCTTGTGTTCGTTCAAAATATTCTTTAATTGCTCCGTTTTGCTGATACTAGGCTTTAATGCGTTCAATTTTAAATTTTCATACAACCCATAGTCCAAATGCTTTTAACCATGGTCGTCCGATTACTGGTAAATTTGCCGATTTTGCTAAATAAATGTATGAAACCATTTTTTTACCGTTTGCGTTTGCTACGACACGTTTCAACATACCTACAAACGTTGCTTCCGATCGTAGTTTTTTGCTTGAATATCCGCCTTGTGCACTTTTAAATTTCCGAAATACTTATCTTTAATCATTACGGGAATTACCGACATCGCTGCCCCCGAGTCGATTTCCATCCGAATCGGTTATTTATTTTCACGGACAAAAATTGCGGATCAACTTTTTCTTTACCCAATGCATACCTGCATTCCCTTAAGCTGTGGAATTTGCGTCGCTTTTCGTTTTTACTCACGTGTACGTTTTTTGACTGACCTGCGGGAAACATGACACCTAAATCGCGTGCGATGCTCTTGGTATCGCTTTCATCATCGTCGCGTGCGTCTATATATCCGATCTTCGCGCGTCCGTTATCGCTTTTTCGTTGTTGCGGCTTATCTCTACACATTCTTTCAAGATGTCTGCGTCACTTACAATAGTTACAAGATTCTTTTCGATACTTACAATCTCGTGCACATTGATTCGTCTTACCACAACAATAATACACTACACTCTGTCCTTGACTTGATGCTGGTTGATATCGCTGCCTGAAGTTTCCTCTCGAAAATGAATGACCGCTACCGCGTTTCTTCCACGTAAAATTTTGTCGCTGCCGATTGTCACATCTGCTTTTTTCGCTGCTATCTAAATTATGAAATTCATCACTTTTTCGTTGCTCGTTCGGATAAAGTGTCTCTGTGCCTTTATTTGCTGCTTCTGCGGCTAGTGCTTTTTTTATTCCCTTTTCAAATGTAGTACTTTCAATCTGTAATGATTCTTTCTTTATCGCTTTACTTTTAAGACCAGTTAACATTTGATTTAGCACTTGTTCTTCTAAATTTGAAAAATGGCAATTTTTAGCCATGTTCTTCAAAACTGCCACGTACTCACTGATGGATTCATCATCATGTTGGATTCGATAACGAAAATTAGCACGATGTACTAAATATGACGTTTCTGGCTTGAAATATTTTTCAACTAACTAAATAATTTCTTCGTATGTTTTGTCACCTGGTTTTTTTGGTTGACAAATTTTATCGGTAACATCATATGTTTCTGCGTTAACCTTATTTAATAACATAGCTTTTTTATTCTTTTCCTCAGCTACATCGTTTTCTATGAAAATCCTAACGCCCAATCGGGCTTTGACGGCGAGTTAGGTTTTTTCTTTAAGCCGGAGGCCGTGAAAGCGCGTGCAGCGCTTTATATACTATGATTTTAAGTTTTGGGTTAGGGCATTTATGAAAAAAACTCTAAAGGGATTATTATTTCTTTAATATTATATATCCCGCGTGTAGATGATTATCCCCTAATTAATTAAAAAAAATTATCCCGAAAAAATCCCGCATCCAAAAGTTATGAACGTTTCAATTTTCAAAACGCTGTTTTTCTTTCGCCCACGATAGTCAGGGGAATTCAATTTCAGTTTAGAGCATCTGGTCTCTCTGCCCGCGCTCTCTGCGTACTAAGCTGGACGTGACGTATACGGTGAGCGTGTTTATTTTTGCTGTCTGACTCTTAAACCCAGTCGGGCATGTACCTGTACGAGACTGTGCGAGGCGACTGGTGGTGCTGTGGCGAGCAGCTGAGCAGATAACTGCAGGCATACATATGACCACGTAGCAAATATTTGATTGTTAATAAAAATAAATACTTTATATTAACTTTTCTAGATAAACATAAGCATATAAAGAACTAGGGGACAGGGACTATTTTGAATAAGTTTATACACGAATTTTTTCGAAAAGCAGTAAATCTTGTAAATAAGTATCAGATCTAATTTTATGTAAATTGTGTAAAAAAAAATATTGCGGAATGCATATAATTAAAAAAATTGTGAATGATTAAAAAAGATTCTTTAGAATTCAAGGTTGTTTTGATTTTTAATGGATGGTTTAGTTTTTGAAATGTGATTAGTTAAAATCTGCTTATTCAATCTTTTTTTTTGCAGATTGAAGACGCTATGCTCATGTTTGACAAACAAACTAATAGGCACAGAGGTAAGTTTTCTTTTATGTTTTAGAATAATAATTATTTTGCAAACTTCTAGTTCTCGCCGTAGGAAAGAATGTATGTTTCTGCAAATTTGGAGCCCTAAATAAATATTCGACGACTTTCAGGTTCTAAGATACATTTTTTCAGGCCAATCAACCCTGAAAAAGTCATCTCAATTTATATTTTCAAGAAAACAGAAGGGGTTGTTTTTGAGAATCGTTGAGTCTGGTTAGGAAATGCATTTTGAACCCTTCTCGAAGTTGATCTAAGCTTAATAAAGTATGTCCCATTTTTTACACGCATTTACTTCCATTCTTATCTATTTCGAAATCATAACATTATTTAAAAAAATATCCCGAAGTCAATCAACCATATTACACGGGATGAGTCCTTAATTAAAAGACGTTTTTCGACCCATTGACTGGACTAACAAGGGTAGGGCCACAAGTGTCAAGCGCTGATCCTTACCAAATTCGGCAGGGACGTTTTTTACGTGTAAAAATAAGAATCATATGTTCTTAGTTCCTTATACTTAGCCATTCTTTAGTATCATCGTTTTTTTAACCGTTTTTATTTGAATTTACGATTAAAATGCAAATAACATTTACTAACAAGGAGAGGTCACACCCTCCGGGTAACCGATCTTACCAAAACTTTGGGGATCGTTTTCTTATATCAAAAGATGAAGAAATCTACCAATCATCCCGTCTAATGGCCCTTTCATACCTAGTTCCTACATAGCTTATATCGTATTTTTAGCTCTTTTTGGGTTTTTTTGCGAATTTTCAAAAAATTCCTGCTCAAAGCCTGTTGCACTTACAAAATTCTGCAACCCCGCATTCTCTTTATTTTTTCATCTTCTTTTGAGAAAAAATATTTTTAAATCTAATTTTGAAGAAATAGTCCATGTAAAATTAAGGTAGTCAAAAGCATTTTTTTAGTGTTTTTTTTGGTCTTATGAACTTAAACTGTACGTCATCAGCCTTATCAAAATTATGTCTAAAAATATTTTTTCTAAAAAATTCATAAAAAAAACAAAGAAAATGCGGGGTTGCAGAATTCTGTAAGTGCAATAGGCTTTGAGCAGGAATTTTTTGAAAATCAGCTTGTTTTGACACTTTTAACACTTTAGTGCGACTTTTGTGGTTATTTGTGCCAATTTTCAAAAAATTCCTGCTCAAAGCCTATTGCACTTACAGAATTCTGCAACTCCGCATTTTCTATGTTTTTTTATGAATTGTTTAGAAAAAATATTTTTAGACATAATTTTGATAAGGCTGACGACGTACAGTTTAAGTTCATAAAACCAAAAAAACACTAAAAAAATGCTTTTGACTACCTTAATTTTACATGGACTATTTTTCAAAATTAGATTTAAAAATATTTTTTCTCAAAAGAAGATGAAAAAATCAAGAGAATGCGGGGTTGCAGAATCTTGTAAGTGTAATAGGCTTCGAACAGGAATTTTTTGAAAATTCGCAAAAAAACCCAAAAAGAGCTAAAAATACGATATAAGCTATGTAGGAACTAGGTATAAAAGGCCCATGAGACGGGATGATTGGTAGATTTCTTCATCTTTTGGTATAAAAAATCGATCTCCAAAGTTTCGTCAAGATCGGTGACCCGGAGGGTGTGACCTCTCCTTGTAAGAGAGAAAAATATGTAGATAGAGATATTTGGTGTTCGGCATTCAAAAGCTGAGGCAAAAACCTATTCAAAATAGTACTGATTTTTTCAATACATTTCATTCATTTTCAATACTTTTACAATAAAAAACATTCTGAGTTTTTAAGCAGTTTATCACTTTCTTCAGCATCCTCTGATGACCTAGAAAAATGTAAAGTTGTATTTTAAACTATACTATCAAAAAGCTGAACTCCAGAGCTTTTCAACCACATATAATTTTATATTTTTTTTTTTTTCAGCCTTAATACATAGACTTTTTACCAACAAAAGTCCAACTATCACTCTCCGAACTCGCACCCAATACAATATCTACATCAACTTTTACATAATTAATATCTCTCTAACTACTTGTACTTCCTACCTAATAACTTCTAACATATAATTCGTTAAAACAGTTAAACTGTACCTACCCGCTGCTTAACTCACAGCATCACTCTCTCCCTCTAGCTTTCATAGTCACACTTCCATTCCTTACTATATCTCACCATTATAATCTACATTTGCTTTCCACCTTACTCACTTGCCATTCTACCGCCTATGCTTCCTTGCTCTAGCCCGCCCCCTATCTCACTATCCCTCTCCCCTGGCTTTTCGCGAGCACCCCTACCCTCTTTCAAGCATTTCTGTCTCCTCTCCCTATCCATCTTTCTGAAAAATTCACCAGTCGCTATCTCCCTGTTGCCCTCTCCCTGCCGAAATTTTCCCCACCCATTCCAGCCTGTAATCTGTATAGTTGAAGCCACTTAGAAGCAATCTCACTCTCCCCCGAAACGTGCAGTAAAGTTCACAGTCCTCCCTCACACAGCTTGTATCCCCTCTCATCCTCAGGTAGCCAATACTTCTTATTCCCATCGAAATTCCCTGCTCTTAATCTCGCAATAATTCCTATGTCTCTGCATAGTCTTTTAAGATACCCTCTCCCCTTTTCCCCAGCCAAACGTCCATACACCACATTGTACCGTGAGTCACTTATATTCCTATCCATGTATTGTCTTAGTATACTCTTTTCCCTGTCTTCGATCTTCTTGCCTAAATCTCCGTGTCCCCTCGCTATTTCCCTCTCAGCTGCCTCTGATTGTTAATTTGATTGTTAATTTGTTTCTATCTGGATTCAGAGATGATTTCTACACAAAATTTGAAGTTTGGACAAATGACAAAAGTGAAATTATCAGGTGTTTTGTGCAAATATCTCATACAACAATAAAGCTAGGACATTGAAATTGAGATGTAATCTAGATTTTTTTTAATAAAAATAATAGATTTATTTTTTTTTTATGTGCATAAACAAATTTTTATTACAAAGTCTATACTGAGTACAATTTTTGTTTTATCTTTAATTTAATTTAGAGCTAAATACAAAATAGAAAATTTAAAATCAGAATCTTTTAGAAAATAATGTAAAAAACTTTGTATTCTTACATATTGTAACAACAAACAAACAGATGGCAGAAAATATTAATAAAAAAAAACTGTTTAAACGTTTTTTTAGAATTCGTAGACTAAACCTATCTCAAATCATCAGCACAGTCACTGACTCATCTCTAGTCGTCTTAAAAACTCGAGAGATAACCATAAAATTTTATCTTATAAAATAACTTTTTTTTTTGTTTTAGTTTTGCACACTGAACGCAGAAAGTAAAACTTAACTATAAAAAAAAATAAAATAAAATTACTTTGGACTATAAATCCTCTTATAATTTTCAAAAATGTTTTTTTTTTTTTTTTTTGAACCAAATTCTAAAAATACCTTTTACATGAGTTCTATATTATGTAAGAACAAACATTTAAAAATAAAAACAATATAATTTTTTTTCTTTTTACGCAGAATCGATTAATATAGTTAACTTATTAAAATTTTTTTATTTTCACCGTTTTTTAGCAATTAAGTAAACTCTAAGTTCCAAAAGACACATGTTTTTGAATACTTTGAACAAAAAGAACAAATAATTTGGAAGGCAACTTCGTCATGAAATGCATTGGAACTGTGAAAGCTAAGGCTAAAAATTAAGAAAGTCAAAAAATGGTTAGTAAAAAAGTGAAAAACAATTCATTTATTCAGTGTCGTACGGATAATTTTGGATCTATACACCTAAAACTTTGCAAAAAACTTCCTCTTGTATGTAAGGTAAAGGACCCAATGGTGGTCCGCAAAAATCGCTGTTTTCAACATTAATGATTTTTTTTGAAAAAATAAAGTCGTGAGAGTGAATTTTTTTTTACATTCTTCATTTAAGGGTTCTTAGGAATCAAAATAAATTTTTTCAACTGAAATATTTTATTTATGATGTTATAGGGCTTTATCTAACAAGGCAGACTCAGGAATACAACCCACGTTGATCCGTTGAGTTAGATGTTCAGCTTATTTGTGGCTGGATCTAGTATCGTATCAAATTCACAAACGAAGTTTGTCCCCAGATAACAATCTGAGTCCAGATCCAACATGATAGCCACTTTAATATCTTGCGTCACACCTGCAACCTCAAACAGTAGGACAACATGTCCTGCAATTGGGCATCTACGACCATCAGCCACTTTGGCTCCTTTGCCGTGATGGATCTCAATTTTCCGCTTGAGCGCTGACACCATCTGGATAGCTGAAGATCCCATAACCATGAACGATGCTCCGGGATCATACAGAGCTCTGACTCGGAATTCACCAATGTCGACGGGTAGCCACCATCTTCCTTCCGACTCAGCCTCCTGTGTAGCCGACTTCTTCCTTGTTTGCTCACGACTGTTCAGGTCTACTGAGCATGCATGAGTACCATCTCCGAGTGATGGTTTGTCTGTGACCTTGGCGAAGTAAGATCGACATCGATTTCCTCCGTCTTTTTCCCGTTTTCCGGCCTCTCGGGACATTCTGGACGCTTGTGTCCTTCCTTGTTACAGTGGAAATACCGAACTTTCCTATCCTCGTCCCAAGGCTTTTTCTTATTTTCCCCACTCCTACCACGCTTCGGAGAAGGGCTCCTAGACTTTCCTTCATCTGTCGATTTACGTCTTTGTTTGACCTGTCTGGCTTTGTTTGAATTCTAGGGCCTCGCGCCCGACGGCTTACCAGGATTCTTACTTTTAGCTTGAATTTGATACATCAAACTCAACAGGCGGTTCTTAACCGTGGCGTCGTCAGACTTGCCATCCATAGTCGTTGCGGCCATGTTTATTTTCGGTTTCTTACTCGCCTTACTGTCTTTATAAGCCAGATTTGGCCATAACGACGTTGACGGTGAAGGTGGTGGTCTATATAAGGTTTCGCTAATCGTCGTTTTCTTGACCTTAACCACTTGACTCAGTAAGCCCGTAACTGACTTTACCTCGTCTCGCCTAATTTGTCTACGCAAATTAGGTCGCATATTTGTCAACATAAAGTCAACCATCTCCATCTTGGTTGGTACCGGTCTCATTTTCAGCAACAACGATCGCAAACACTTTATGTAGTCTCTCACAGGTTCATCGACACCTTGTGTTCTGTTGGTAGCCTCGACTCGTAGACTCTGTTGATAATCGCCGATACCATATCATCGAAGAGCTGCTTGGCAAAAGGCTGACCAGGTGTCTATGTTCTTTTTGCAATCCCGGTACCATGTTGACACTAACCCGGTCAACAATATTGGTAATGCGTCTAACAATTGTTTTTCTATCAAGCCAGCTAGCTCATTAGCTTCCCCGACTTAGATCAGAAATTGCTCGATGCTCGACTCGTTGCTACCGTCGAATCTGAAGTTCCATCCCCGTACGATCGAGCCGATGTCGATAGGTTTTTCTAACCTTTGTAGGTTATGAATGGCCTGTCGTGTTACTGGTAATTCAGTCTGTTACAGGCCCTGTAGCCTTTCCAACTCTGCTGTCAAAGCTCTTATCTGGCTTTGAATTTTCTGTATTGCCTTCACCTTCGTTGCATCACTGATCGGACTCGAATTGTTCTCATCTTGAATCAACGGGCCACCGAAATTTACTCTTGTTCCATGGGCCTGATGCGTATTTTCGGTAGATATACTGCAATCATCCATGGAGTGTTGAAAAATGCCGGGCCTTATTGTACTCGACACAGGCCCCCTGAGTTGCTGATTGTCCGTGACGAAATGTTGCTGACTCTGTCTTCCAGGGCGTCCATTTTCACCGTTGTCCTTGCCAGAGTCTCTTGCATCTGCCTGAACTCCCCCGCGAACACGTGCATGGTCCGTCGAAGTTCCTCCATCACATCGCCATCCTGACTGGCTGTTTCGTCATTCTCAGCCTGATTGGCCTTTCTTTGGCTCCTGCTGTCCTCATAGTCCAACTGGAGCTGGGCCGCTGCCTTCATCACCTGTTGGTCGACCAAGCAGGACAGCGGGTATTCCCCGCTCGTGGTATAGTTCAGGTCTAAAATTGTCGAACCCAACTTTTCCCACAAAGTCGTGGCTATAAACTCGGTCCGCAGACCCTCGCGTTTAATTTTCACCGCTTCTTGGTCATCGGACTCGTCTGCGACAAAATTATCGGCTGGATAGTTGCCTACAAGCCACTTAATAAGCCTTTCATGTCTATCACGAGTCGAGCCGTCAGACTTGAGTTGTAAATCTCTCAAAGCCTCCTCGATTATATCCTCGTCTTCTTCGAACAGCCAAGAATACGCCAGGTGCTCCATTGCCCTCAGCTCTGTCTCGCCCATCCTAAATTGACAAAAAGGAGACCCTAAACCCCCGTGACAGTACTACACATACTAGCTCAGTTTAATTTTACAATCGCAATGATAATTAAAGAGTATATTTTTCAATCTCCAACAATCCTGGAAGAAAGAAAAATTTTTATATTTCTGAGGTTAGTTTAAAATAAAGCAATATTCGAAAAAAAAAAACTTGAATAGGCTTAATAGCCTGCCGACTCGCAAAAGGTTTTGACAAAAACCCAAGGTCGGCTAAAAAAAAACCAAAATCGAAAAAAAAACAAAAAAAATCCGGCTGTTCTAACCCATGTTGGAACACCGATTTTTGTCATCAGAAATATAAATTACAGTTGCTACTAATCACTAGTTAGTAGCACACTGTAAAAAAAAATCACAAACAAAAATTCATAAAAAATTGCAAAAAAAAAAACAAAAATAAAATATTTTTTCTCAATTCGCTAAACACTCGTTAACTGTCCCGATTAATGGGTTTCTTACAAAGTGGAAAAATAAATAAATCAAAACAATATCAAAATCATAAATTTTCCACTTTGTAATTACAGCGCAAGAAAATATTCCCTCACACACGCTAACCGATACTTTGTTTTTCTCTAACTCGCGACGACTGACCTTGAATTTGATCAGCAGCAGTACCTCGCTACTGCGCTCGTCTTCACACACTTACACACACTATTGAGTGTCGTGACGTAGGCACTCAAATTTAAAAACCCACCACGTTGTTGGGCACCATGTTATAGGGCTTTATCTAACAAGGCAGACTCGGGAATACAACTCACGTTGATCCTTTGAGTTAGCCGTACAGCCTCTATAAGCTCTGCCGCAGTCGGCCACACGCCGACAAGCTTCCTGATAAAGGAAAAAAAGTCCAACCACGATAATAAATCCCTAAACGATTTATGAATCAGGGAGGGCGCGACAGCTCGTTGAATTCGGTAGGTGGGCGTGGGCTAGAGGATTCGAGCGCAAGGAACACCGGTTAGAAAAATAATTGTAAACTAGGAAAGTTAATTTTCAATATTTAATAATAATAATCAACCTAAAAACTAATACAAAAATCAATTACTAACGCGGTAACAAGTCATAAATAAATACTCGTACGGTCAAGAATTTAAATCGATAACAAAGAGTTGTCGGTGCTCTTTTAATTGAGCTGCGCGCGCACACAACAACCTGCTGCTATCGGCAGCTTACGCACGCGCGAGAAAAACAAAGTAGTTCGCGATTTACAAAAAAATGATCTCGGACGCACACTCGCTATCGTTATCATACGCAAAGCAAAACTCACTCAAAGTCGCCACAGGTGCACCTGTCCTAAACTGCTAGGCTGTAAACAAAGCCGGTCGGCTGTATGTGGCTCCCCAGGCTACGATGGCTCCCGGCCGGCGGCTGGCTCAGCGTCGTCGTTTTAATATTGAGAATACCAACTCGTCAGGTGATGACAACCTTCCTGCTGACTTGGTTTATCACGCGCGATAACTCACAAACACGTACGACACTGCAGCGATCTAACAAAATCTAGCAACACGCGTGTTGAAAACGAAGCGTACTCGACTATGCGTTCACTCCGGATACCGTCCGGTCCTCGTTCCACCCGCCCCGATATTCTCTATCTTTTGGCGCGTTTTGGATGGACCCAAATGGCGCTCGGTGCCATAATCAAACTTGATTTCCCCGTCACAATGAATAGAATAATTAATGTTACAAATTAAGACCTTTTGGACCCAATTAATGAGACCGCTTCATAACTGACCCTCATTAATGGACCTTTTTGTACATGCGAAATCTCGTTTGCGTTTTTCTTACCCCAATTGATGGACCCTGTGGATATTTAAGAATTTTATTTGAAACTGTTGGATTTTGAGGTTATGATTCTTGTTGATATTGAAGTTAGATAAAATAGTACTCACAGCTACAATTTTTATTGATACAAACTTCCTTTTTCAGAACAAAAGTAATTTAACTACATTACAATCTTTATAAAACTGATATTTTAGGATGTAAAGCAGAAATTAAATGGGGTAGACGAGGTTTCACTGAAAATACCCGTATAAATGGGCTAGCGCATGTGAGGACCAATAATCGGGGTACTTTGAGGTTGCGGGCCCTATTATAAAAACAGAATTATTTTTTAAAAAATTAATATTTTTAACTAATAAAATTATTACGATATTAACCCATTTGGGACCAACGGAAAACCAGAATAGATATTAAAAAACTAATTATCAGAAAACCTGAAATTTTAAAAAATTAAGGTTACGGGTTTTTTATTTTTTTTATTTTTATTTTTTAAACATTATTTGTTTGAACAAATTAAGAAAAAAGTTATAATTTTTATAAACTAGTAGTTGCATTCGATTCTTTGACAAAAAATATGATGAAAATTATCTATCCGATTTTTTGATCAGACGCTTAGATCTTTTGCTACGAGCGCTCGAACACGTGAAAATCATGGTTTTATAGTGGTGAGCTCTGCCGCGCCGCACCAAAGATCCACTCTTACGAGTCAGAGCTCACCACTATAAAACCACGATTTTCACGCGTTCGAGCGCTCGTAGCAAAAGATCTAAGCGTCTGATAAAAAAATCGGATAGATGATTTTCGTCTTATTTTTTGTCAAAGAATCGAATGCATTAGTTTATAAAAATTATTACATTTTTCATAATTTGTTCAAACAAATAATGTTTAAACGATAAAAATTAAAAAAAAAACACGTAACCCTAATTTTTTAAAAATACAGGTTTTCTGATGATTAGTTTTTTAATATCTATTCTGGTTTTCCCTTGGTCCCAAATGGGTTAATCTTTGAACTTCAAGTTTTTTATTCATTATTTAAGTCTGAAAATTATTCAAAATTTAAGTCTGAAAGTCAGTTGATTCGCTGCAAGCGTACGCATTTAGAATGCTATCCCCATTGCAAGTATCCTCGGTGAAATCAGCGATGAATTCATCGGTGAATTCATCGGTGAAATCCTCGCTTTTTGCGGCGAAATCCTCGGTGAATTCCTCGTTTTTTGCGGTGAAATCCTCGGTGAAAACCCTGGCGAAATCTTCGGCATTTTAACGATTTCGAAAACGATGGGGTCAAGACAGACATCTGGTACACCTGGTGATACGTATGCCTTGAAGAAGATTTTCCGAGGAAGCTTCGACTCCGGAGGGATCAGGGCGGACACCTGGTGCACTTGGAGATACTTACCCCTTAGAGAGAATTCACCCAGGAAGTTTCGCTCGCAGTTGACGGTGGGATAGTGGATCTTACCCCAGGTAGCATCAGGTTGACCACCAGGTAACCGGGACGTTTTCCCCAGGAAGTTTTACTCGTAGTTAAAGATAGGATAGTAGATTTTACCCCAGGTAGCACCAGGTGAACTACCAGTTAACAAGGACGTTTTTCCCAGGAAGTTTTACTCGTAGTTGACGATGGGATAGTAGATCTTACCTCAGGTAGCACCAGGTTGACCACCAGAAAACCGGGACGTTTTCCCCAGAAATTTTTACTCGTAGTTAAAGGTAGGATAGTAGATTTCACCCCAGGTAGTACCAGGTCGACCACCAGGTAACCGGGACGATTTCCCCAGGAAGTTTTACTCATAGTTGAAGGTAGGATAGTAAATTTCACCCCAGGTAGCACCAGGTCGACTACCGGGTAACAGCGCCGTTTTCTCCAGGAAGTTTTACTCGTAGTTGAAGGTGGGATAGTAGATTTCACCACAGGTAGCACCAGGTCGACTACCAAGTAACCAGATCAATTTCCTCAGGAAGTTTTACTCGTAGTTGACGGTAGGATAGTGGATCTTACCCCAGGTAGCACAAAATCGACCACCAGGTAACCGGGACGTTTTCCCCAGGAAGTTTTACCCGTAGTTGAAAGTAGGATAATAGATTTCACCCCAGGTACCACCAGGTCGACTTCCGGGTAACAGGGACGTTTACTCTAGGAAGTTTTACTCGTAGTTGAAGGTGGGAGAGTAGATTTCACCCCAGGTAGCACCAGGTCAACTACCAGATAACCAGGACGTTTTCCCCAGGAAGTCGACTACCAGGTGACCAGATCAATTTCCTCAGGAAGTTTTACTCGTAGTTGACGGTGGGATAGTGGATCTTACCCTCGGTAGAACCAGGTCGACCACCAGGTTACCGGGACGTTTTCCCCAGGAAGTTTTACTCGTAGTTGAAGGTGGGATAGTAGATTTCACGCCAGGTAGCACCCAGTCGAGTACCAGGTAATCAGATCAATTTTCCCAGGAAGTTTTACTCGTGGCTGAAGGTGGGATAGTGGATCTTACCCCAGGTGGCACCAGGTTGACCACTAGGTAACCGACGCGTTTTCCCCAGAAAGTTTTACTCGTAGTTGAAGGTAGGATAATAGATTTCACCGCAGGTAGCACCAAGTCAACCACCAGGTAACCGGGACGTTTTCCCCAGGAAGTTTTACTCGTTGCTGATGGTAGGATAGTAGATTTCACCTCAGGTAGCATCAGGTCAAGTACCAGGTAATCAGATCAATTTCCCCAGGAAGTTTTACTCGTAGTTGACGGTGCAACAGAGGGCCAAATCGAAGGTCCATTTTCAAAAATTAATATCCCCTAGAATTTTAGAAGTAGAGTAAACATCTGGGAGCCGTTTTTTTCGTTTGGTGGAGTACTTTGTGAAAAAGTCCCGCTTCGTTTTAAAAAATTGTTATAAACAATTGTTATTGCAAGAAAACTTTTGAAAAGTGAATGGTGAAGTATATGAAAAAATCGTCTAAAAACAAGTAGTGCTATTCTCCCGGATTTTTTTACGTCAAGATATTGATTGTCAAGCATCTAAGTCGCACAAAATTTTCCGGGTCATTTTATCATCGGGAACAACCCCAACGAGCTGCCGGAGGGGGATGAAACGTTACATAAAGCTATAAAATGTTAAAAAAAAAAATACAATTCTCTAAGCTCCCAAAACCCTGGGCACCCGAGTTCAAGAAAATACTGATTGGCTACCCCCCAAGCTCTAAGCCCACAAACCCCTGAGCGCCTTAGTTCAACAAAATACTGCTTGGCTACCTCTCAAGCTCTAAGACCACAAACCCCTGAGCGCCTTAGTTCAACAAAATACTGCTTGGCTACCTCCCAAGCTCCAAGCCCCTAAAACCCTGGGCGCCCGAGCTCAACAAAATACTGATTGGCTACCCTCCAAGCTCTAAGCCCACAAAACCCTGGGCGCCTGAGTTGAACAATAAAACTGATCAACTATCATTTATCCCGTAAGGTTTTAACCCCAAAAACCTTGGGAGCCTGAGTTGAATTATTTCAAAAATATGTGTGCATTTGAGTTAACTTAAGCATGAAATAAAAAATTCTGTAAGTATACCTAATGACGCTGCTCTGGTGCAAATACATCATGAAATTGTAAGTCTGAGATTTTAAACTCCTAAATGGCGTTGTTGACTATGAAAACGCTTTAAGTTTTTTACTTATTGTTAAACTCTTTTTTTGCAACGTCAACAACAATTTTTTTTTTTTTAAATATAAATTGAATTTTTTAACGAATAAGACTCATTTCGAAAAAAGAGTAAAAATTTTCGTTTCTTAATTGGTTATTAATTTTTTTAGTTTATATTATTTTTTTGTTATTTTTTAATTTTTTTAAGAAGTGTAAATAAAAGTTCACCATTACGTTCTTGTGGAATGAAAAAAAAAAAACACTTTTTTATTGATTTGATATACTAATTCTGAGTATGCTCAGCTTGTAAAATTATTCCACTGTGTAACCAGGGTTTTGGGAGCTTAGAGCTTGGGGGATAGACGATCTGTTTTTTGTTCAACTCGGGTGCCCAGGGTTTTGAAGGCTTGGAGCTTGAGTAGTAGCTAATCAGTATTTTGTTGAACTCAGGCACCCAAGGTTTTGGGGCCTTAGAGCTTATGGGGTAACCAATCAGTTTTTTTTCAACTCGGGCGCCCAGGGTTTTTGGGGCTTAGAGCTTGGGGGGGTAGCCAATCAGTATTCTGTTGAGTTTAGGAACCTTGGGTTTTGGGGGCTCAGAGCTTAGCGGGTAGCCAATCAGTGCACTATGTGCCCGCCCTGATCCCTCTGGAGTTGGAACTTCCTGGGGAAATCATCTCCAAGGTGTATGTATCACCATGTGCACCAGGTGTCCGCTCTAACTCATCCGGAGTCAAAACTTCCTGGGGAAATCATCTCCGATGTGCAACTATCGCCAAGTGCACCAGGTTTCCGCCCTGACCTATCTGGAGTCGAAACTTCCTGGGGAGATCATCTCCAAGGCGTAAGTACCGCCAGGTACACCAGATGTGCGCCCTGATCCCTCCGGAGTCAAAACTTCCTGGAGAAATCCTCTCTAAAGCGTAAGTACCACCAGGTGCACCAGGTGTCCGCTCTGACCCATCTAGAGTCAAGACTTCCTGGGGAAATCCTCTCTAAGGCGTAAGTATCACCAGATGCACCAGGTGTCCGCCCTGACCCATCCGGAGTCGAAACTTCCTGGGGAAATCATCTCCGATGTGCAACTATCGCCAAGTGCACCAGGTTTCCGCCCTGACCCATCTGGAGTCGAAACTTGCTGGGGAAATCATCTCCAAGGCGTAAGTATCGCCAGGTACACCAGGTGCTCGCCCTGACCCTTCCGGAGTCAAAACTTCCTGGGGAAATCATCTGCAAGGCCTAAGTGTCGCCAGGTGCACCAGGTGCTCGCCCTGATCCATCCGGAGTCGAAACTTCCTGGGAAAATCATCTCCGAGGCGTACGTATCACCAGGGGCACCAGGTGTCCGCCCTGACCCTTCCGGAGTCGAAACTTCCTAGGGAAATCATCTCCAAGGCGTAAGTATCGCTAGGTACACCAGGTGTGAGCCCCGATCCTTCCGGAGTCGAAACTTTCTGGGGAAATCATCTCCGATGTGCAACTATCGCCAAGTGCACCAGGTTTCCGGCCTGACCCATCTGGAGTCGAAACTTCCTGGGGAAATCATCTGCAAGGCGTAAGTATCGCCAGGTGCACCAGGTGCTCGCCCTGAAAAATTTCTTTTGCAAAAGCAATAAATAAGGGTCCGTGCACGCTTGCGCGCTGAGTAATTTTTAGTATTCTTAAATTATACAAATCTCTTTTACAATTGTTTTATCGCGATATTGGCGTTAAAAAGATATTTAAAAATTATTTTTACTGAACGGGACGATTAACTGAGGTAAGGAGACCACAATTGCGTCCTTTACCTTACCAATCGAATGGTATATAATTTGTGAAATTGAGAAAGAATTACTGACAGTACCAGTTGTCCTAAGATAATCATTTTTTGCTTTTTTTTAAATTATATTTAATCACTCTAGGGCTCTGGGGGCAGGGGTTAAAAAGGACAAAAATTTTTTTTTGGTCCTAAACTAGCTTTCAAAGGGGCGGCAATGGAAACTGCGTATTTCGGGAACTAACTTGCACCCTAATCTGGATGCGCCCTACAAACATGTTTTTAAGTTTTTTTTGACATGTAATTATTTTTTTTTGTTTTGTTTCATAAATCCATACCTGAAACCGACCAACTTTTTGACTTTTACTGATATATACTGTAGGAATCTGCCATGGGGGTCGATCTGACTATCTTACGCAGCTATACCCTTTCTATAATTCAATTAAATACAATAAAAGTTTTTTCTCGGTAATTTTATAAAGTACATACCAAGTGCAGATAAAAAAAAAAAAAAAAAACTTTTTTTTGGTACTTAGTAAACTATTTGATAGTTTTGGAAATGATTAAAGATAAGTTCGTCACAGACTCTTGTTTCTCAAATCAAAATCTCTTGTGCACTTGTTTCGCATCGGATTGCATTGGATTGGATTGGATCGCATCGGATCGGATTGAGTTGCATCGGATCGCATCGGATCGTATCGCATCGCATTGCATTGGATCGGTTTGAATCGCGTTGGATCGCATTGGATTGGATTGGATCGCATTGAATCGGATCGGATTGGATTGGATCGCATCGGATCGGATTGAATCGCATTGGACTGCATTAGGATCGGATCGTATCGGATTGGATTGCATTGCGATCGGATCGGATCGGATTTGTATTAAATTAATTAACTTACAACTGGAAAATAACAAGGAGTCTGAAAGGGAACTTAAGTTTCCCACCCAGTAGCAAAATAAATAAAAGACAAATTTTAGATAATTACCGGCTGGATATTGATATTTAAGATACCGAAAAAAAACTTTCAAGCATTCTAGCAGTGAGGTATTAAGATATTTTCAGGATCTTAAAAATGGAATACCAAAATATTAGATTATGAGTACTTAATTTCATAAACGACCTTATGATAAAATTATTCAGTAATATAAGTCATTTTTTAAAGTTTAATTCAAATTTTAGGGATTGGCATTGAAAAAGGAACAAAAATGAAGAATTATTCTTCATTTTTGAAAATATCTTAATACCTCACTGCTAGAATGCTTGAAAGTTTTTTTTCGGTATTTTAAACATCAATATCCAGCCGGTAATTATCTCAAATTTGTCTTTTAATTATTTTGCTACTAGGTGGGAAACTTAAGTTCCCTTTCAGACTCCTTATTATTTTCCAGTTGTAAGTTAATTAATTTAATACAAATCCGATCCGATCCGATCGCAATGCAATCCAATCCGATACGATCCGATCCTAATGCAATACAATGCGATTCAATCCGATCCGATTTAATGCGATCCAATCCGATCCAATGCGATTCAATCTAATCCAATCCCATCCAATCCAATCGAATTCAATACAATTCAAAGTGGAACGGCGTCATCGGATACGATTCATTATAATCCAAAGTCAACATTCAGCTAAGTGTAATTAAAAAAAGTGCTTCTCTCAAGCTCAATGCGATCCAAATACATCGAATACAATGCAATGAATAAAAAGTGGTGAACTAAAACCCAATCCGATTCAACAGTATTCGGGTGATCCAAGCCAATCCAAAATAATACAACGCAGTCTAATTCGATGCATCACGATCCAAAGCGATCCGGCAAAATGTGATTTTTAAAATGCAATATGCTGCGATCCAGTCGGATATATTTTTAAACAATGCAATGCGAGGTCCCACTGTAATTCTATGGTGTTAAATGCGATCGACTTTAATCTTATGTGATCCAATTCCATATGACGCGTTGATTATCACGATAAATCATGCATTAAGATGCGTTTAATATCAAGATGTTTCCTGTGGAGATGCATAATATGCGATTGTACATTTTAGAAACAAACTAGCAAAATTATATTCGCTTTTTATAATTCACCATATTTTTTTTTCTTTTTAGATATTTTTGCTCGAGGCTACCGACACACTTTTTGAAGCATATTGTTTTTTGTATTAGTCTCTTAGGGTGAAATATGCATCGTGCGTCTATACAATGCAACAATAAGTTTCAATTCTGTAATATACAATTTTTTCATCGATTTTTGTGACACCTTATAGTCTGCACTCAACTTATATATAGGTGCGAGTAATTCTCTAGAAGTTTCTCAACCCTATGCGTAGAAAAAAAATTTAGCGCATGCTTAATTTCTACAATCAATACATTCTTTTTTATCAAATTAATTTTTTTTTCGAGCTTTTTTTTCTAGTTGCTTTTGTAATACAACTTTTTAAATTTTAGCACTTGTTATGTTTTCTTTTCTATTGCTACTTTTAATAATGTTATGACATCTAATTCGTTACTGTAGGCCTGGCACCAATTTTTAAAATTTTACTAGCTGTCACGCCACTGTGATACCACTAAAAATCTCACCCCTACACACTCTGATCTTGACGTATAAGCATCTGAACTAATGAAAATTACAATTGCTGCCTTTGAAACCCTCGCTCCACTCAAACCCCTCAAGAAAAAACCCTTAAATAAACCACACATCACTCCAGCGATCCTCAAAAAAATGGAAATCCGCACTTTCAACGAATACCGCACTTTCAAAAGTCAGATCAATGGTCCCAGTGAAGAAAAACCTTAGCAGAAAATCTGGAGATTTTAAACGACCAATGGGAAGCTCAAATGAATTAAAAAAATTTTTAGGATCAAGAATCTCAATAAATCATTACTTAATAAATAAGGTTTTTTAATTTTTTTCAATTTTTCTATTCATTTCAAAGGCTCAAATGAATAAAAAAAATTTTTTGAATCAGGAATCTCAATAAATCATTAAGTACTTAATAAATGAGATTTTTTAATTTTTCTCAAATTTTCAATTCTTTTCAGCCTCTCATTGGTCATTTAAAATCTTCAGATTTTCTGCTAAGGGTTTTCTTTGCTGAGACCGTCGAGATAACTAATGACCTCGTTAAGCTGGAAAGCTCCTGCATTATGAATATTATTGAAAACACCTCCGATCATGCTGCTTAATGGCGTGCAATCGAAGAACCAGCATCGTTGCACCACCTCAACCATCTCCCGTATCTATCTTCGATAGCTTTTCTTAAACTCCCACTTCGCATCTGTTTCCCAATAATCACCACCCTTCTCACCTCAAGATCTCACTGACATCCTATCTATCCCACCTAGCCTTCCTCCCTTACCATCTTTTTACTTTACACCCGTAGAGTAGACCATAGTTCTGAGAACCTTTAATAAAAGTCGTTCCTGGGGAATGAGTCCCGATTATCTTTCATCCACCATGCTAAAACTAGCCCTACCGTCAATCCTTCCCGGCATTACCAAACTCATAAACTCATCCCATGAAACTGGCTACATCCCCTCCGAATGGAAAAAGTCCTCTTTTATACCCCTTGCAATAATTCCTTATCCTAAATTTCACTCTGATATACGCCTCATCACCCTTGTCCCTGGACTATTGAAACTTCTTGAAAGATCAGTTTTGGCACAACTTACAAACCTTACCACTCACCATAACCTTATAGACCCCCACCAATACGCTTAAAGACAAAATCACTCCGCTCAGTTAGCTATTCTCGATATCCTCGAAGACTTCCGTCATGCAATCGACCGCAGAGAACTCACCATCCTCATCTCCTTTGATTTTTCAAAAGCCTTTGACACCATGCCTCACCAATTTCTCCTATTCAAGCTACGCCAACGAGGTTGCTTGGACACCATCACCCGCTTATTTTACTCTTATCTTACTGGCAGAAGTCAGGCTGTCCGCCTTGATAATGGACAGCATGAATCTTGGCTCCAAACAACTCCCTCCTTTTTATCCTCTTCATCAACGACCTCTAAATTTTCATCCTCTATTCATCATGGGCCATCTTCGCCGATGACTACAATCTTTACATCCACGCCCCCTTTGTACAACTTCTTCACTTCCTTTCCCTCATCTTTAGAGATGCTTAATCAGTTGCAGCCTCGGCCTCTGCAAATCACCTAAACCTTCACCCTAGCAAAAGTACACTTACCATCCTTGCAAGCGAAACCTACCTTTCCATGATTGACATTGACTCCCTTCCTCCCCTAATCATCAATAGCCAAACCATCCCTTACTCAAGCTCAATAAAATCCCTCGGTATTTCTATATCCCCTTCACTAAATTTCAACAAACAGATCAGTGAGACTGCTAAATAGGTTTATAACTCCCTCCGCCACTTTCGTAAATCCCTCAGTCGCAATACACGTCTCCTCTTTACAAATTCACTCATCATACCCCTTTTCGATTACGCAGCCTCGTTCCTTCCTGATTTTACAAAACAATAACAATAACAAAAACTCCACGCTCTTCACAACGCTTGTACTCGCTTCGCCTTCGTATCCATCCGCCGCACCGCTCATATCACCCCCTACCGCCTCTCCTTAAACTGGCTCTCAGCCGATTCCTATCGCGAATACCTGACAACCTCCATGGCTTATGCCATGATCAGGTCAACCTCCACATCTTTAATAAATGTCGAGTAAAATACATTTTAAATCTTGCAGTACTAACTACTGTTGTATGCGCTTTGGTGTCACCTAGAGTTCACATCTTATCAATATGATAAGTTTCATCGCCATCTGGTTAACTGATTTCCTTTTAATGCTGCTAGCATCTTCATCAATGGGTTTTCATAATTTTTTTTTCATTTGAAAAAGACAAAATTTAAGATTATAATTTTTATTAATTCAAGAGTTTTAATAAAAATTTAAGTAAAACATATTTAAAGCAAGGTGTGCTGGGTGGGCAGGTTAAAAGCGAAAATGGATCAGTCAAAAAAGGGTGGGGGTGAACAAAGGAGAGAAGAAGGTGGGAATGGAATGGGTGAAAAAAAAGTTCAGAAAAATTCAGCTGTTTTACGGTTAAAAACTAAAGAATTAGAGGTAGTGGATGAAAAGTGAAGAAAGTAATTATATATTATACTAACATATTTACACACCGGTCATTATCCGGACATTTTATGTATACACCCGGCACTATTCAGACATTTTGGTATTATCATGACAGTCAGGATAGAGACATGACATTTCAAAATCAAAAAACTAGAGTATCAGTCAATACCAATTTCCAAAAAAAGAGAGATAAGTTATTTTGGATATATATACTGGGGGGGGGGGGGGGGGGGGTAACCCTGCTCGTTCCGCTTGCCAACCGCCCAGAATTTTATGCTTGTGCTTACCCCTGTGTCTACATTTTTGGCTATCGTACTCGTAGCTACTATTGTTTCTGCCCTTGTAGCTATCCTTGTATTTACTCTTATGCCTTTTTTTTTTTTTTATGCTTGTTCATACTCGTGTGCATACCGTCGTAACTTTATGACTACCACTGTACCTACTCACGTGCATACAATTACTCATATCCATGTGCTCATCAAATTTTTTTCGAATTTTGTCAAGAGGTTGGTGTTAAAACTAATGTACCGATTTTTATAAAACTTCGAATGGTGCATTTTAGGGATTCAGAGGTTGTACCTGAGAAAGTTTCAAGTCGATTTTTGCAGTCATTATAAAGTTATAGTAGTTTTTATAAAACTCTTTATTTCAACCAAAAACGCAAATTCCAAGAGTTAGGTTATTCTTTTGAAAAAAATAAAATATTTTTTCATTAAACTTTTTTCTTATAAAAATTTGTCCAACAAAGAAAATAGTTTTTTATTTGATGAAGCAAAATTTAAGTGGTTTCTCATGAATATATTTAGAGAGAACAGAGATGTATAAAATTCGGTTAAAATAAAAAACTTAAGTTTAAAATAATTTTTGAATTTGATATGTTCCAAAAATATTAACAGAAAAATTGATTTTGTAAGGTTATTAAATAATTTTAAGACCTCGAATTGTTGAAAATACTTTTAATTACTCTAACTGTTAACATAATACAAAATTACGTTAAACTTAGTATCAAAAATTATTTATTGGTTAACTTTTAAAATACTTTTTTGTTTCTATTTTTTTTTCTTTATGACAAGCATTTCTATTTTATAGATTTTTGTCATCAGTTTTATTTTAAAAATTTAACATGGTTCTTCCAATGCATCCGATTTAAAAAAAATTACGTATACGTATGTTTTCAAGGGTGTTGATTACAAATATCACTTTGAATTTTTAATTTATCTTAAATAAAGTGTACTTAAATAAGGTGAAATTATTATTCTCTCCTAATATATTGGATTTGTACGAAAATTTCTTTTCGATGTCTTTTGAGGGTCAAGATTACGAATCTGATTTTCAATTTTAAATTTGATGACTCTAGTAAGGTCTATACTCAAATAAAGTTAATTTGAATTTTTGCCCCATACATCTCACTCGTAATAAGTTTTGTGTATTGGGATCTCTAGTGCTCCTCATTTTGAATATGACCGTAGATCCGTAGATTTTTATTTTACCCTGAAAGAAGTTTACTCATATTAGGTAAAATTTTCCTTTGTTCTCAATCTATATCAGAACAATCAGAAATTTTGTATACACCTGTTGTCAAGGGTGCTGATTACAAGTATCAATTTGAATTTTTAATTTGCCTCAATATTTAAGTACACTTAAATAAGGTGAAATCATTATTCGCACCTAATACATTGGATTTGTTCGAAAATTTCTATTCTTTGGCTTTTGAGGGTCCAGATTATGAACATTCAATTTGAATCTAATGACTCTAATAAGGTTTATACTCAAATAAAGTTAGTTTGAAATTTTTTCTCCATAAATCGAACCATACTAAGTTTTTTGTACTGGGATGTCTAAGGTTGCTCATTTTGGGTCTGTATGCATCTATATTCGAATAAGCCTAGACATTTGGAAGGCTTTTTTTGTTTTTTTTCATCAGTAATATGGTTGTAGATTTTTGTTTTAAAATATTTTTGATTAAATTTATACTCTAAATAACTTTTAATCATTTACGTAATATCATAATATCATAATATTTGATATTATTGAATATATTTGTCTATGCGCGAGCGAGCGAGCGTTTTATGCTAGTTTTTATTATGAAAATGATTGTCATATAGAGTGATTGCCCGGTCACCCAGTTCTTGTAATTCTTGTCCGGCATCATATGTAGGACAAACTAAACGGTCTTTGAGAAAGAGAATTTCAGAACATAAAAATAATGTTCACCCTGACTCAATGGTAGTAAAACATAAATACGATTTTAACCATAGATTTGATTTTAAGAATGTTAAAGTTTTAGATACAGAACAGAATTATAGAAAAAGATTAATATCTGGAATGTTATTTGTAAAAAGTACAAAAAATACTATTAACGCTGAAGAAGATACACAGAAACTAAGTAGAATTTATAAACCTCTTTTTAGAAAATTATCATGAACTTCAACTTCCGTACTTAGACTAATATTCAATGTTTACATTATGTATTTATTAAAGAGACATTGACCCGTCTCACTACTTGTATTGCGTATCATATAAACAAAGTCTAGTATATACTTACTTTTTTCGACGACACGCTCTCGTAGAGCAAAGACTGTAATTTTAATACGGTAACATTATTTATAAATTTATTTTTATATTGTATAATTTTATAAAGAATTTGTGATTGTGTATAACTTTGTTATAATAAATGATTTTAGAGCCTGAAGAGGTCTGCAAATTGACAGACGAAACGTTGCTCCATCTAAATAAATAAAAAATCTTAGTTCTTATTTATTCACCTCTCCACGGATCATTTGCAAAAGCAATGGGTATACCTTTTTTACAACATAGAGAGTATGATCAAAATCTTGATCAACAACACATTAATCTGAACTTTAACTTGAACTTGTGCACGGGGCAGTATTCTATTCTATAACATGCTACAGACCCCTCCTCTGATCCCGAAAACTTCCCGGTGAGAGGTTCAGCACCTTATTTCTTAGGGCGACCTCTTCCATGAGTTGATGGCTGGTTAGCGGTTTCTTCATTTGCTTGGTTGCCAGGACGGCCTCTCCCCCTAGTCGATGGTTGTGGCGTGTCCTCGTTCTCCACTTACTTTTTTGGGCGACCTCTTTTCGCATAGGTAAGAGTGGTGTGGTGTAGATTCTCCAGTGCTTTTAAAAGGCGTCAGGGCAGACGAATAGTATATCATCACTACCTGCGGTGGCTCGGTACAACCTTAATAGCGGCTGGAAACCAGTATTTTCATCGTCGTAACATGTTTCGAAGAGCTGGTCCAACAGCTCGATATTCTTCTCAGCGATGCTGTCTGGGTCCTTGGAAACTAGTTCTGGTTGAGTTGCCAATGATGCTATGGCGTTAGCGTTGCTTGGCGAATCTGGATCATCGAGAAAAACAAAAGTCGGTCAGGTGTTTCGGAAAAATGCCATGTCTTACTTGCTAGGTTGATGACAACTCCTCCAGGAAATGCACACCCAGAAGAGTTTTGTTCTCTATTCCGCCAGGTAGCACCAACAATTCCATCATCACCGTTTGTCCATTCATGAGGTTCATAGGCGTGGTGAAAACCTTGGCCCATCGCTTGCGGGGTTGTCCATCTGTAAGCAAAATCTGAATCTCTTTAGTGACGCAGGGAGCTCCTGCCTCAATCAGGCCTGCATGTAAGCTGCTGCTAGCAATGCTGGCTCTTCCTTGCACCTGTGTCCAAATATACCGTACCAAGCTGACCAAGTACCAAGACGTTGACACGTGGCCGTCCTCGTCGGGAACCAGTATCAAGTGCGCAAAAAGCTGCTTGTGTCTCTTTAGGCTTATTACAAGTAAGTCACTTAGAGCGAATGATACCTGGCTCGCCGCATCCGTAACACTCGATCCGTGGCGGTAGTGCAGAAACGTTGGTGGTATGTGGTAAACCGCTTTCAGGTTGGCGATTACCTTTATGTACCTCCATGGTATGATTTGTCCTTCGACAAATCTCACAGCGAGGCCTCATTGCGCGTTGTTGTGAAACCCCTTCGCTGTTCATGACAACCTCTGGTTTCTCCTCGAAGTTGGGCTGTGATGCTTTGTCTGCTTTGTTGTTCGGCTTTGGTGTGAGGGCTCGGTTTGTTCCAGTGCGAGTCTCTCTTTGTGGCGGGCGGCCGTCAACAACTCATTTAATGTATTGACGTCCGTGTGGGCAGTTTTGCTGCGGATACTCACGTGGAGGAGGCCGAAAAGCATGCCCACCTGTTACGCCTCATTCAGCTGAAAATTAGTAAGTTGAGCAAGTAGAGCGCGTTTTCTTGTCAAGAAAGTATCAGGTCGTAGATCTGGTTTGGGTTGATCCAAATATCCCCATGAATACGAAGTGGTTATTCCTACCCGGGGCGAAGTTTGCTTTAATCGCTGCAAGGGCCTGCTGCCAGGTGGAAATAGTGTCTTTGACTCTCATCCACAATGTGAGGGCTTCACTTTTGAGGAGTAGCGGTATACTTGACAGGGCGTCTGCGTCGGCAATTCTCTCGGCACGCTTGTAGATATCAACAGCGATAGTAAAATTGTCGACATCAGACCTTACTCTCAAACCAGAGAAGTGGATGGCACACTTCATTAAACTGCCCGAAGAAGGTATTGCAGCAGGGAGGTTAGCGGCTGGAGCTCTCATAGCCTGCAGAAGTTGGGCAAATTGTTTGTCCGTGAAACTCGGCATGGTCGGGTGGTTTTCTTTTGGTAGTTTCGGTTTGTCCTCCTTGGGTTACTCCTGAAACTCGTTTTGTAACGGGTTACTTCTCGTGATGTAACTTGAATGAATCAGGCTTCTCCCACCGAATGCTAGTTTGGGCGCCAATTGTAAGGTTATTAAATAATTTTAAGACCTTGAATTGTTGAAAATACTTTTAATTACTTTAACTGTTAACATAATACAAAATTACGTTAAACTTAGTAACAAAAATTATTTATTGGCTAACTTTTAAAATAACAACCTTCTTCTTCTATCGTAAAACATCTGAACTTCCACTTGAACTTGTGCACAGGGCAGTATTCTATTCTATAACATGCTACAATTTTAATTTTTCATACATTTTTATGAAGTACAAAACAAAAATTAATCTACAAAGAGGCATCTATGAGAAACCAACGGCTAATTAACAGCCTATGTTTAAAAAAAAGAACTGGGAAGGACTTTTTTCTCAAAAATAAAGCATGAATTAAAATAATTAACAAGTATAAATTTTTTTCAGAATCTTGCATAAAATTTGATGAATTTTTTTATTTCTTCACATTTTTCTTTTTTTAGTATTGAGTCCAGTATGGTTTTGGGAATAATAACGAAAATATCGAAAAACAGACTTCAATTTCGGTTTCCACGTGCCACTAAATAACATCTTGTAACAGTTATTATTTTTTTCAGTTGAAATTTATTTACCAACACTGAAAGGTAGACGGAGAGGTAGGATGCCCTATATCACTTATTCCAACTTCGACATCCAAAGGCTGACTAAATTCTCTCTGATACTGTGACTTTGGGTAGTAGGTCAGATCCAGAGGAATAAAGTCGACCGATGCCTGACCGGAAAAAGTGTGTAAGGTTGACTACTTTAACGGGTTGAGCTCGGGTATCCCCATGCGCTTGCAAAAAGTAGGGTCGACTGAGTCTCCGAAAACCAAAATGCAAGCATCGCTCGAGAAATTCGCTCAATTTGGGGTACCTGAAGGGGGACTTTAGATGAGGGACAAAAAGTGTACGACTAAGCCACCTTCAAAATAAAAAGTCACTCCACGTCACGGAAACAGAGAAAACTGTATAAAACACCTTAGAGCAGGGGCGTGGGTCCCTCACATATCTGTGGTTGACACCCCCTCGTAATGAGCCTTTATCTACAAGCAAGGTTTCCAATGAAAAAAAAAAATATATATTGTTCCTTCAGTTTTGCTCACTTTTGTAGCTGCCCCTGTGACTTCCCTGATTTCTATATTTTTACTTTCCACTTTTTCTACTTAGATTACTACCGATTCACTTCTTCCTGTTTTTACATCTGTTCGTACTTGTCCCGGATTGACCGGTCTATTAATTTATTTATTTTTATGCCAGAGTCATCAGGAGGGGGAGGGTTATTTCAGAAGAGAGAGAACACAATAATAAAAAAAAACAATAACAATTTTATTTATAAATTACAGTAAAGTTCATCCTTTACAAATAACAATAGCTTTTATACAGATTAATTTATACAAAAACAAAACTATCAAAAATTTAATTTAAATATGTGATTAAAGTTGAATAATAATTTCAGTGTAAATGAAATTATTGAATTGGAGAAATACCACTCTGTACAAAACTACTTACAAATTGAATTATATTGATTCGACTTGTAAATCTGAGTTAGTCCGAATATAAATGAGATAAACGACAACAGAGAATGGCCTTGACAGGAGAGAGAGAGAGAGAGAGAGAGAGAGAGAGAGAGAGCGATAGCCGAGAGAAATTAAAAAATCACAGCAGTCAAAAAAATATCATATTTTGAAGAACGAAATTACATGAGAAAATCTCATAGGTTATGAACTGAGAAATTCCAAGATCTTTAATTTCTGTGTAATGAAATTAATAAGTGTGAGAAAAATCAATTAAGTCAAAACATTCACACTGATTTGATAATATTTATTCAAAACGTTAACAAGAGTTAACTGGTGTATTTATGAGGTAAACAAAGAGCTGAGAATGGCCTTGAAAAGGAAAGTGAGAGCATAGGCCGAATGAGATAATAACAGCAGCAGAGAATGGCCTTGAAAAAGTGAGAAGAGAAAATGGCTGCGTGCATGTAGATCCATGCAAAGAGAAACAGAATACACAGTAATATTACTGCACATAAACAAGATTGAGTGGTTCAAGTAAATTATTGTTACTTGAACCAAAATACCTGGAGATGTCCGCTGAGAATGTTTGAAGAGAGTGTCCTGAAGAAGAGCTCTCCAATCCGCTAAAATGAACTCACCGTTGAATCACGCTGGCTGCAAGGATGATGAAGTGGCTGCAATATTATTGATTGCGATCACTGAGATGAAAATGATTACAGCACTCCTCACTAGGAACACTTTCCACTAAAATAACCCAAGATGAGCTCACAGGATCACACACAAGATGAAATACTTAAGGTGGAACGAAAAATTCTCTGCTACTTGCCATGAGAGCGCCAAAACGAGAAGTGAACAAAGAGCAGCTGGCCCGATGGTGTCAACGACAGCGGCAGCGCCAGCCGTGCCAAGCTGCGCAGACGGCGGCGCGAGAGCACCAGCACCATGTAGTTCTTAGAAATGGCGCCACGCAGTCTACAAACTATTGATTTTATTGCTCGACGATGTGTACGGAGTGAAATTATTGTTCGCTCCGCAACAGTACTTCTAAGCTTACTCTTTTGCTACCTTTTTTCTACTTAACATCTGAACCTATCATTGTGAACCTTCCCTACTATTGGGTTTGATCCTATGCCAACCCTTGTACCTACCTACTTACCCACTCTTGAATCTACCCATGTACCTACCCTCGTGCGTACCCACGTACTCACTTGTACCTACCCTTGTTCCTAACCTTTGTTCTACGTTTATATCTCCACTTGTCTCCACTTGTCTCCACTCCTGCACTTACTCTTGTGACTAGCCTTGCTCTTATTTTTATTTCTACCTATCAAACTTTCTAGCTACCCCTGTAATGATACTCGTGCCTACGATTGTTCTTATCTTTGCTGTTGACATACTGCATACACCTTTCTTTAATTAGGGTTCTACGCATGCTTTAACATTTTTTCTATTGCATATTTCTTTTACATATTTCTATTCTTGATTCATCCTTATGCGCCTTAAACGATTTCAATTCGATTTCCAACAGCAATCAATTTTTTACCTACCCTTCTGGCCATTATTGCACCTTCCTTGTGCCTATTATTAATTCTACCCTTGTAACTACTCTCATGACTGCCTTTGTTATTATCTTCGTTCCTACTCGTGTGCTTACCGTCGTAACGAAACTATTGTTATTATAATTGTGCATACTCTATACCAGTGTCTAACTACCTCTGTGCATGCCCTGGTTTCTATCCTTATACCTTACCCTTCTTCTACTAAGGATTCTACTTATTCACTTCTTATTGTTTTCATATCTTTTTGTACTACTGTGCTTACTCTGTTCTTAGCTTTTTTTCTACAAAATTCTAACTCTTAACCTACTCACGTGCTTATTTTGTATCTACTGCCGCGCATACCCTTGTACCTACTCTCTGCCCCACCCTTGTGTATATGGGCAAATCTCCCAAGAATGCCAATTTTCATAAATATTCTTAAAAAAATAGTAAAAGTTGAAGCACACTCACGAAATTTTAACAGCAGCTTTTTACAATAATTTCTAACTGAAACCAATGAAAAAAATTTCAAATCGCTTAAAAAGTTATTGCAAAATTAAATTGTTTATTAAAAAAACGAAAAAATTTTTGTTGCAATCGATTCAGAAGAAAAAAATAAGATGAAAATTAACAATTCATTTTTTTGATTCAACGCATAGTTTTATTGTTAAAAATGTTTAAAAATTTAAAAATTACCAAAATCATAGATTTTCAAAGTTTTATGATTTTTGTTGCTATGCTTTGTACCTACCACGTTCAATCAAAAATTTAAACGCAACACAAACTCAAAATATATGTGCTGCATTTTTATATTTTGTAAATAATTAAAATTTATTTATTGAAACAAATTAATGAGAGGTTAGAAAAAAATTGGAATTTAACTTTTAAAATAGAAAACATTTTTAGACTTATTAGTAGTCATGCAGTTTATTGACATAATAATAATCAACATATAATAATAATAATAAATTAATAAATTATTTACTTTTTTGGCTTTGATGTTTTTTTTTTTTTTTTTTTTTACCTTTTTTTTCAATGTCAAGACATTCAAATCTGCATTCAGGTCTGTTGAAAAAATGTTTACCAATTTTTTTGTTTATAATTTTTATAAAAAAATAAGTATTCATCTTATTTTTGTTCTTTTTCATTTGAGTAAAAATCAAATCAAATTATGAATGCATAATTAGCTCACCCATATTGGTACTTTTGTCTCGATCATCACAACGCTTACGTCTATGAAACACTAATTTGAAATTCGGCTACAATTATACACTGCTTCAAAATTGTAAACAATAATAGATTGGAAACTCATAATTACTTTCAAACTATTTCTAAATTTATAAATCTAATGAAGTCTCTGAGAATATATCATTTACTAGTTGAGTTTACGAATCGAATGTTTTTATTAAAATTATAAAAACAGTCAAAAAGATTTTTATACGCTATTGATTTTTTTTTTTTTTACTTTGTTTGAACAAGATTTAATAAAACATGGATGATTAAATAAAGCAAATATTTTTTAAAATGTCTTGTGATTAAATTTTTGATTTAATATGTTAGGTACATAAAGCAAGAAAAATCGTAAAACTTTGAAAATCTAGGATTCCGGTAATTTTTAAATGCTTAAACATTTTTAACAATAAAACTATGCGTCGGATCAAAAAAATGAATAAGTAATTTTCATCTTCATTTTTTCTTCTGAATCGATTGCAACAAAAATTTTTCAAATTTGTTAATAAACAATTTAATTTTACAATAACAATTTTAGCAAAATTCAGAATTCAATTTCGGTTCAGCGTTAGAAATCATTATAAGTAACTGCTGTTAAAATTTCGTGAGTGTGCTTCAATTTTTACTATTTTTTTAAGAATATTTGTAAAACTTGACATTCTTGTGAGATTTGCCCATATCCTTGTACCTACCCTTATTTCTACTGCTGTGCCTATTCTCGTAACTACTATTTTATCCTCCCTTGTACCAAATCCGTACTTACTCTCGTTTCCACTCCTGTGTCTACCTTCTTGCCTAAACTTATATCCACCCCAGTGCGAATCTATGTACCTACATTCGTGCATATCTTTGTACGTATAATTATGCCTACTCTTGTTCGTCAACTTGTTTCTACCTTTATACCTTATTTGTAGCTACCCTTCTATATACCCTCATACGAACCTTTGTGGATACTCTCGCACCGACCATAATTACTGATTATTGAGAAATCATTTAGTTGCTGAGTTGGAGCATGCTGAATAAGGTTTGCAGAATGTGGCAGGTATCTCAAAATTATTCCATTTTTTCGTTATTCGGCTCGAAAAATATTTATTTCAACCCTTTTTTTCTGGTAATTATACAAGTAATTTATAATTATTTTGGGCGTAAAATTCTATAAATTTTAACCCTTTTTTGAACTTTCAACGAATTTTAACTTTAAAATGGCTCATTGGGATGATTTTGAGTAAGAGATCATCTAATATTCTACTTGTTTGGTTAAATAGAAAGACCAATGAGAATTTCTTCAGATTTCGTCCTACAGTCAATAGAAATATTCTTTCGATAAATTCATTATTCTACTTTAATAATTGTTGTAAAGTTATTTGATAAAATAATTTATTTTGAATTTTTCATTTGATTAGTGTTAACACAATAATAAATTAATTAATGTAAAATCTAAAGTAATGCTAAATTTTTGGTTTTAGGTTTCGGTTTTGTTACGTTTCAAAGCGAAGACGTGGTTGACAAAGTATGTGAGATCCATTTTCACGAGATTAACAACAAAATGGTAAGTTGTTTTTAACGAAATTGCATAACGACTTAAAATGATTCCAAATTTATTTATTTTACTTAAAAATACTACTTATCATTTTAAACATGAAATAATAGAGCAAGATTGTTTGCAAACGTCTGTATTTTTTTAAAACTTAAAACTATATTAACCAAAATTTTTTCTGACAACGAAGCATTGAGTCGAATTTTTAATCAAAGTTATTTTTAGTCATGAAATCTTTCAAGTTGCAACAAAAAAAAAAAAGTTTTACCGTGTATGTGGCACCCTCAAATCCAAAATGAATCTAAGGTGGAAAAAAGCGTTTTGATTTTTATTACTAAAAGTTATTTTAAAAGTAGCGTCGCAGCAGTCCTATGAGACTACGACAGCTGATGAACGATTGTAGACTATTCGCGCACCGTTGGTAGTTCGCTGAAAAGCTTAGCGTTTTTGCGGTTCGCAGGACTATACACAGAGGTTAGCTGTGCTCCTACGTAGGACGTGTGCAAACCTAGTACGCGCTCACAGCCGTACTTTGTCTTGCCACAGACCAAAATGTATCGCGCACGAATCCCATTTAGTTTGGCTGCTGACTTACGGCTGCACGCGCTCGCTTAAGCTTTTTACCGTGTAACAGTTATTAGTGAGTCATTAATTTATTAAAATTGGTGCAACGTTTTTTTCGCTGATGTGAGGACCTTTTCAGGCACTGTTTGAAGTTAAATTATTAGTTGATAAAGAGTAATTATTAACAGATAAAAAATTTGATTACAAAAATTTTTTATAAAATTTTCAAACCTAATGTAAGAGTCAAAGGTGTACAATTTTCATTTCTATAATATAAAACCGAAAGAGTAACGTTCTTTGGTAACTTCAGAATGAGAAATGAGAGGAAAAGGAGTATTGGATGTTAGGTTGACAAATGAGGGGGATAATGAGTTAATTATGAATAAAGTGTCCGGAGAGGTGAATCAAAACATAAGAGCGATTAATTCAGAATAGAGAGTGACAAACTCTACTGAGGAGTTGTGTTTTCTCTCTTGTTGATAATATTTTTACTCTGTTGATGTGTAACATTTCTGGAATTAGCCGTTTTCGGTATGTAGGTTATCTATCCATTATTTTCGTGCTGAAAAAATCGAAGGTATGTATTTGAAGATCAGAGTGTGTACTGACTAATTGATTCTTGCTCTTCTTTTTCTTGTGTTCTTTTATGCGAACAGCTTGCGCACGTTCAGTTTGCCCCGCGTATGTAACCAGGCAGTCTTTACAATTAAATTCATAAACGACGTTCGTTACGTCTCACTTTTCTGTTTTATCTTAGCTGAGTTTTACAATGTTGCTCATACTATGTGTATGAAGAGCTTACTTTGCGTCGCGAGTTTTTCTTTTTTTATTAAATTTGTTAATTACGATAAATAATATTAAGATTTTCATTATGTAAATTAATTTTGTAACTACGAAATCGTAATAAAAAATTTATAGTTTTGTAACAATTTCGTGTGTAAGTGTCATCTGTGATACCGGAAAGTGTGATTCTTATCATGATCGTCAAACCATAGGTATGTGATTTAAGAATGTTTTGTCGAAATTCGTGGGAACCGTTCCCTGTTGAAAAACTTTCGATTTTTATGTGAGTGCTTGGTTATGAGAGCCAATCCCATCAGGCTAACAGGTTGATCAGAGTGAGATTTTGAGGTTTTGTGGAATTTTATTACGATGTAATAAAAAATTTTGGTTAGAACTTTGACAGCTGCGAAAAGTTAAAATCCGATAATTTTTCTTAACCTCCCTGTATTTTTCTTAACCTTTGTTAATAAATATATTTTCAATTTAAGCTTCTATCTCTTGTTATTTTGACGAAAACTAATTTAAATCCGATTCGTCCGTTACACTATGACTAATTGTAGGGACCGGAAAAATTTTGTATTTACGAAGCTTTTTGTTACATTTGTAAAAAAACTGCTGGTTATATGGGAGAGAAACAAAAAAGTGTCCTAAAACTGTGTTAGCCAAGGTTTACGGCCTCCCTAAAGTGCACAAGGCTGACACCTCCCTGAGAGCAATTATTTCTACAGTTTACAGCCCCACTCATTTTCTCTTTAGTATTTTGTAAGGCAAACTTAAACATATTTTTCCATTGCCCCCGTCTCATGTGAATAACAGTTTTGAGTTAAAGTGCAAGATCGAGAAGGTTAAAATATTTACTGATTTTGTTTTGCTTTCATCGGAAGTAACTTCATTATTTACTAGAAATGCCTCGGCATAAATGGACGAAGCCTCAGGTTATTAAAGAAGTGATTAATTCAATCATCATTAAATTAAAAAAAAAAAAAAACTATTTTAATAAGAATTGAGTAAAAATTTTTATTATGTACTTTTTATTCATTTACATTTATTATAAAAAAAAATTATTACATCAATTAAATAAATATTTAAAATAGGAAATATGTTTTCAAAAACGCATTAATGATTTTTTTCACTTTGATATAATAGTGAAGTTAATTAGCTGACATAAGCAAATATTAAATAATCAATATTTAAAATACAATATTTTTTTTCAAAAATATTTCTTTGATAAGTGAATCATTTTCGGGAAGTTGAGAAATTCGGTCAAAATCAATATTAATATCAGCATAATACGGGTTATTATGCTTTAGAAATGAAAGAGCTTCTAAAATTTTGTTTCTTCTCATATAAAAGTCACGAATACCAGTAGAATCTTTACGTCGAAAAATTACTAAACCCAGTGAAGATGCTTGCCGAATCTAATTTCGCACAATCTCCGTAATATTTTATCCGATGTTAATGATGTTACCTTTCTAAGCATATTGCCCAGGGATACCTCGTGATTTTACTCGATAAACGCGCATGACTGGCTGTACCTCTGCAATTAATAACTGCTCTAGGTAAGTAAGGTCTTTTAGTTCATCAGGTTCACTTCCAGGATTCATTTCATTTTCTACCGTTAAATTACATGGATTTGACATTATTCACAGAAGTCGATAGCATTTGTTTGAATGACAACTCGAGAACAATTTCTACAATGTAGAGATTTCCTTTTTCAATTCATCTTCAAACTCAACTTGCAAATTTATAAAGCTTAAGTCGTTTAATTCAGGAGCAGCGTAACTGAGTTGATCTTACATTTCGATTTCAACTTGTGAGTTTCTTAAAATTAAATAACTTGCTTCCGGCTCGTCGAAATTAGTTTGGTCTTCCGTTTCATTTCGGTCATTATTTTCTGTATTTAAAGATAAATTTTCTACTCTACACTGTCTGGTGTATCTTTGTTGATAAGTTTTGCGACCAATTCATGATTTTTTTCTAGGAAGTGTTCTGCAATATTTAAAGTTTAACTCAAATAAATAAATAATTTAATTTAGTGAGATAATTATCTGAATTGATTTTTCACTTATGAACCGTAAAATTCATTGGTTCTGAATTCATTTTCGAGCATCTCTATTATTAATGTATTACAAAACTTATGCCGGATGCTGGTGCCGATGTGAATGCGAAGATGAAAAGAAACTGCCTGGCATTATTATAAACGGAATTTTACGTACTTATAAACTCTTTTTTTGCGATCATGAACATTTTGCACTTATTTCCCTTAAAGTTACTAAAAAAATATGAAATTAAGTAAAATGTTTTGGGGGATCAGTATATGCGTTGGTAGAGAAATATATTTGTACCTCAAAAATTTATTGATAGAGTGGTTTCATAAAAAGCAGACAAATTTGTAGCACTTACTAACTGAAAAATACTAATAAACACGATAACAAATAAATATATTGCATTTTCTTGACTTGATGAAGTTTAATACTTCTTGCGGATGCTGGTGCGGATGTGAATACGCAGAATAAAAGTGGTTCTGTTGCATTAGATCAGGCCAAGTATTACATATTTATTCAGCGAAGAAATATTTTGTATTCAATATCTTGAAATTTTTTTATAATGAGTCAAGCTTTCTGAAGTGGGCCACTAAAAATCAAGTTATCGAATTTGATATCTATTTTTACAGATATTTGGAGGTTTATGTGCCAATAGCAACATCCCAAAATTTTTTTTGAAAATTTCAATTATTTAAAAAGTTATAAACAAATTAATTTTAAGACAACATTTTTTTCAAATTTCAATAACTTGGAGTGGATCTGATGAAAATGCTCAAAAATTTATGAGCATGCATAAAAATATTATTAGAATAAGGAAAGATAATTGTTTCAAAAAAAAAATGTAATTTGTTTATAAAAAATTAATTTTGCAATAAACAATTGGAAATTTAACAAACTTCTCGTATGGCTGGATGAAATTTTTTTTCACAAAATTATTCTGTAGACTCTAAGCTATAAGAGTCCACAAAAAAATTTTTGTGTTCTTCAATAAAGAAAAAGTTATGACCATTTAAACATCGCTGCGTTAGCGCGGCTGGCGGCGCGGGCGCCCGGCCCGCCGCGCCGCTTGCCGCCACAAGTCAGCGCGAGCTTTCTTCTCTCCCCTGCGTATTTTAACATTTAAACTTACTTAAAAAATTTATCTAAATTTTAAAATTCACACAAATTTATCAGTTTATTTATTAATTTGAATTTTAACTAACAATTAATAAATTTACCCACAATTTTTAGAAAATTATAAAAGAAAGAATACATTAATGAGGATCTTTTTTAATTATTTTCAAATTACGTTTAACGAAAATGATTCATAGCGCTCATACTATTTAAATTAATTGTAAAAATTTTATACTTTTGAAATTATTTTTCGAATTATGTTGTGTGGAACAACGATGCACATCAAGAGCGTCACATGTAACAAATGCGAATCGCGAATAGATGCATTCATTTGTTTGTTTGTTGGTTGCACGTGCGTGTCAGTCAGCGTTAGTGTATATTTGTTTTGCATCATGGCACCACCGCCTAAGTGCTGCAATCCTTTTCAAAAGAAAGGCCATAATTGTTTCAGAAAGAGTTTGTACTTTATTTCAAAAAATTACGGCTCTAACTTCAAAGCCTTGTACGGTTCGTACGTTTGTGTTACTTGTAAAAGACAAATCTATAAAAAAAAAGATTTTGTTCAAGTAACAGCGAAAAATGATCAAGATCAAGAGAGTAGAGAAGAAAAAGAAGAAGAAAAGGATGACATTGAAGAAGAAGAAGAGATCAAATCAAATTCATCAAAAAATGACAGCGATTATGTGTGTAGAGCTGTGGACGATAAGTACAAGAGACTGAAACTTGCTGCTGAAATTCAAGAAATAATTACAGCGTCTCCGACAAAAAAACGACGTCTAACTTTATCTAACGCTGTTAGTGAACTAGTTTTAAAGTCAATTGTTGTCAATTCAAATCATGGAGATATCGATGTAACGGATTGGATACGTGATTTAAAAGCGGCTTTACTACGAGCAGAAAATCGACAGCATAAAATTGCTCTGTTGACAACAATACCGGTGAAGTGGTCCATACGAAAAACCGCGAGAGAGCTTGGAGTAAGCAGACGTATGGTCAGCACAGCTCGAAAATTACACGATGACCAAGGTTACGGTGCTACACCAGATAAAAAAAAAGGACGTACTATGACCGAGGAACTAATAAAAACAGTAACTGAATTTTATTGTTCCGATAATGTCAGCAGAGTTATGCCAGGAATTAAAGATGTTAAATCTGTTAAGATTAATGGCAAACGTCAACTTAAAACGGTAAGCTAAAAAAATAAAAAATAAAAACATTAAATTAATTTTTTGTTTAAAATTTTGAGTTGGTTTAAAAAAATTTAAATTTTGAACTTTGAATAAATTAATAGAAATTATAAAATTAATGATAAATTTTTTTTTTCTTGAATAATAATCGAAAGCAATAAAAATTATAATAATAACAATTTACCAAAAATAAAATATATATTTTACAGAAAATAAATAATTAAGTATATTTAAGTACTATAATTTAAAAATTATTCTTAAGTTAAAATTGAATGTTTTTCAGAAACGGTTATTGTTGGAAGACATTGAAAATTTGCATAAAAAATTTTTGAGTAAATTACCGGACATGCACATTTCTTTATCCGCATTCAAAGCTTTGCGGCCAAAACAGTGTACGCCAGTCGGTTCTAAAGGTTCACATAATGTTTGTGTGTGTAAAATTCACGGCAACTGTCGGCTAAAAGTAAGAGGGCTCAAAGACGAATTCGCGCGTAAAAATGTCGATTTTCAAACGACTTATCACGACTTCTTGGAAAAAATGATTTGTGCTAAACCATCACCTGAATGCTATCTCGGTACTTGTGAAAAATGTCCTGGTACGAAAAAAATTACTCAAGATTTAAAAAGAAGTTTGCAAACGTATGATATTAAAAAAATAACTTACAACCAATGGCTCACAACTGATAGGTATTAGAATTTATACTCATTTTTTTTTGTCGCATTCATAACGTTTTAATTATAATTTTTCTATTTTTTAGATGTCAATACCTTACTCAAAGTGAGAGTGCTCAAAATTTTGTCAAATCCTTTGCAGCTCAGTTACCAGATATTTTAATCCACGATTTTATCGCAAAATCTCAAGCTTCTTATTTGGAGCAGCTTAAAACTGACCTAAAAATTGGTGACTTTCTGGTGACTCTTGATTTTTCTGAAAACTACACATTTCAAATCCAGGACGCTATCCAGGCTCATCATTGGACCTCAGATCAAGCTACGTTGCATGTTTATGCTATTTACTATAAAAAAAACAATGATCTTCATCACGTTAACTATATTGTTCTTTCTGAGTACAAAGAACACGATGCCACAGCGGTTCACTTATACAATTCGAAGATGATTAACTTTTTAAAAACGAAATTTGGAGCACGTAATGTAAAAAAATTGATTTATTTTTCTGATGGAGCAAGCTCCCAATATAAAAATAAATCAAATTTTTTAAATTTGATGTATCATAAAAAGGATTTTGGCATTGACGCTGAATGGCACTTCTTTGCAACGTCACACGGCAAAGGACCATGCGATGGTAACGGTGGTTGTGTCAAGAGAATGGCATATCGTGCAAGTTTACAGGATAAAACGATTACCACAGTTCAGAAACTTTATGAGTGGGCATGTGGGTTTTTCAAAAAAATTGAATTTGGCTTCTGTGCAATAGATGAGTTTCATAAACACAAGGATAAATTGGCACCACGACTTTCAAAAGCTAAACTCATTGAGGGTACTCGGCAGTATCACTGTTTCAAACCAGTTAGTTCAAAAAATTTAGAATGTAAAATATTTTCAACTTACGAAAAAAGTGATGTATTCGTACTTTGTTAATGATAAAAAAAAATTCAAATTAATAAATGAACTGATAAATTTGTGTGAATTTTGTTCCGCGCTGACTTGTGGCGGCAAGCGGCGCGGCGGGCCGGGCGCCCGCGCCGCCAGCCGCGCTAACGCAGCGATGTTTAAATGCTCATAACTTTTTCTTTATTGAAGAACACAAAAATTTTTTTGTGGACTCTTATAGCTTAGAGTCTACAGAAAAATTTTGTGAAAAAAAATTTCATCCAGCCATACGAGAAGTTTGTTAAATTTCCAATTGTTTATTGCAAAATTAATTTTTTATAAACAAATTAAATTTTTTTTTTGAAACAATTATCTTTCCTTATTCTAATAATATTTTTATGCATGCTCATAAATTTTTGAGCATTTTCATCAAATCCACTCCAAGTTATTGAAATTTGAAAAAAATGTTGTCTTAAAATTAATTTGTTTATAACTTTTTAAATAATTGAAATTTTCAAAAAAAATTTTGGGATGTTGCTATTGGCACATAAACCTCCAAATATCTGTAAAAATAGATATCAAACTCGATAACTTGATTTTTAGTGGCCCACTTCAGGAAGCTTGACTCAATATAGTCGTTTCGTAGAAAGCAGATAAATTTTTCAGCACTTATTCATGTGCAACTAATAAGAAACACTGATGACAAAAAGTCAGTGCTTGGCACTGAAAAGATAGTGATGTAGGCATTATTATATGCTCTCTCTTCACGTGGGATACACAAGTATGAGCCGAGCCGTGTTGCCGCTGCCCCTTTTTAGCGCCGCCTTGTAAATAATCCGCTTCGATCTCTCTCTCTCTCTGTCTCTTTCGGAGCTCTCATTCCGAGGCGGGAAAGTGTCTGCTCGTGGGGCAGTTGGCTGTTTCTAACCCTGCCAAAATTTTCAGCCTTATCCGTTATCATACATTAGTGCATTGTTTCGACAGAACTCTTTGTTTTTATAAAGAATATTGTTTGGTGGTGCAGTTTGTTTATTTAATTGATCTGAGTGCTCATTTGTTTGGTGCAAATTTTCGAGGTTAGCTGGATCACACGTCCATGGTAACGTCGCACGTCCAGTGAGTCGATTTTTTGCCACCAGGTGGCATCACTCTCGCTGTTACCGACCGAGTAGTGTCTGACCTTACCTTATACATTCTACTCATCTGTTTTGCCGCAAAAATTTGAATCCTAGTATTCTGCCGCACTGAATCCAAGCTACACTACTTGCCTGTCTTGGACTTAGTTTTCATAATTATTTTTACCTGATTGGTTTCTCTACCTGTTCTGTTACTATGATGATGGGAGATGACATCTGTTCACACTGCAAAGGTCCCAAACGTCCTAGAAATCTTATTCATCCTTGCTCTGAATGCAAGGAACTTTTTCATACACAGTGCACCAAGTTTTCTATAATCAATTTGGGAGGTGTGCCCTCAAAGGTCTGCCAGTCATGCGCATCCAAGATTGACCTGGTTATCCTTGTGTCATCGCTACCGCCAACTACAACAACAAGCGCATCGACACCTACATCAGCTTCTACGTCATCCGCCATGACTGAACAACCTCCTGCCACCACCGAAAGTACTCTCCAGCTACTCTTAAAGGATATGAAGGACCTCAAGCCCTCTGTCAATAGACGTCTTGATGGCATTGACACTAAGTTGCTTGGACTTGATGCCATTCCTGGGCTTGTTGCCCGTGTTGATAATGATGAGGTTGAACTGGCTGAAGTCAAACGGGAACTGGCGGAGATTAAGCAGAGACTCGAAACTGCGCCTCCTGAGTCAGCCCAAAATAACAACCCAGAGCTTCTGGAAAAAGTCCTTGGCCTGGAGAAGAAAAACGCCGAGCTGTCAACGCGCCTCTTGCAAGTCACTACCTCCAGACCACCAACCTGCACCTCAACGGATGTTGTGATTCGTGGCTTGAATGCACCAGCTGGTGCCAACCTTAAAACCCTGGTACTTTCGGTCTTAAAAACCGTTCACCCTGACATAGAAGCACGTGACGTCATTTTAGCTAGCCTGCTCATTAACAAGGATGCCGGGAAAGCAGCCCTTCGTTGGGCGGAATCAAGTGAGCCGATCCAGCAACCGAACGGGTTGGCCTCCTCTACAGCATCTCAGCCGCACCCGCCATTAATCATTGCGACTCTCAGCTCTCGAACATTACTTCTCGAGGTTATAAAAGGCAAGATACAGCTAGGTAAACTACACACCTCTGCTCTCATACCGAACCTTCCACTTGGTATCGAACCTACCTCCATCTCGCCTGCTCTCATCAATTTAAACGAATTTTTACCCCGTGAAATATTCAACCTTCGTCGCACCGTCTACAAGAAAGCCAGCCAGCAGAACTCTGGCTTTGTCACCTTTGTCAGGAATGGACACATCTACGTCAGAAGAAAAAAGGGTGACGTCCCTACTCTCATCTCATCTCAAAAGGACCTGGATCGGTTTTTATCTTAATGGGTATACTTCAACAGCTCTTCTCTCGCGGTAATATAACATTCTTATTATATCACTATAGTTTCATTGATTCTACCACCTGTGATCCTTCTCTGTGTCACACCCCTTCTTTATCATCTACATGTACCTCACGTCCTACTTCTCAGAGGCCGGTACGGACGAAGGGGACTGAGCTTCGGGGGCTTGTTGTCTTAATGTGAACTCGCTGCGCAGCCATATTGAGCAGCTCAGACTCTTTCTCACATCGGAACCCTTGATGCATGTTATAGCTGTTACGGAATCTTGGCTGGGACCCCCGATTGAGGACTCGCTTGTGGCTTTGGATGATTACACTATCCTTAGATGCGACCGTAATACCCAGGGGGGTGGTGTGGCATTCTTCGTTCATAAGTCGCTCTCAGTTAAATACCTCTGCTCGTCTACTACAATTTGGACTGGCAAGCCCGGACATCCTGAGTATCTGTTTGCAGAGTTTTCTCCGAGATAGAGTGACCCTATTTTTGTTGGTGTGGTGTATAGACCCCCGAAAGCTCCATTTCTCGCCGGCACTGATTTTATCCCTGAACTGCGCGATAACATGCACAACTATGGCACCAAGATTATTCTGGGTGATTTCAACGCTGACCAACTGTCAGAAATAGACGCAGACGCGGGCTTTGATCGTCGGTTTATTGAGGAGAATACCTTGTTTTTAGTATCCTTTGGAGCTACACACCACACCTCTCACTCGGATACCTGGCTTGATCTGGTCCTTGTTGATGCACTTGACACCGTGAATAGTTACTGGAAGACAGAAACACCTTTCATTGCAGGACATGACCTACTGACTGTTACCCTTGATATACAAACCCCACAACCTTTAGTAAACGACTTTACTTACAGGGATTTTAAATCTGTTGACTCTGGGGCTTTGAATGAATTTTTACTTAAATGTGACTGGTCAGTACTCACGGGTGAGTGGAGTTCTCTTAGTGAAAGGGTGGATTGTTTATACGCTAACCTTGATACTGCTCTCGATATTTTTGCCCCTCTGAAAACCCTCAAACAAAGGAAGAATCGCCATCCGTGGTTTACTCCATACCATCGTGGCCTAGTGACTGAAAGAGACAGAATCTACAGACGTTACCGACGCTCGAGACTTGACATTGAACTGTTTTTATACAGACAAGCCGAAGACTTTGCACATGAGAAAATTGAATCTACAAGACTTGACTTCTATTGGCATAGGCTTAAGGACATCACTGATCCCCAACAACTTTGGAAGGAACTAAGACCTCTTGGTATCTCCTCCAAGGCTGACTCCAATCTGGGTTGTTTCTCGGTGGAAGATCTCAATGCTCACTGAGCCTCTGTTTCTTTTGATGATATGGCCAGATCTTCCTCTTTTTCTGAATGATTTGGGAAAAGAAGAAGATTTTGGAGGCTTTGCATTTGTAGATGTGACTATGGATGACATAGCACGTGCTATCAGTCAATCGACATCCCAGGCAGTGGGCATTGACCCTCTTCCTCAGAGCTTTATTCAATCAGCTTTTCCATTCATTGGTCCTTTCCTCTGCAAAATCTTTAATGCTTCCTTATCCACATCGACCTTTCCTGATCGATGGAAGAAGTCAATAGTGATCGCACTTAATAAAACACCCTCTCCGTCTTGCCTGAATGATTTTCGTCCTATTTCCCTGCTTAGTTTTATGTCAAAGATCCTTGAGAGACTGGTCCATGATCAGATTTCTGCTTTTGTTGAATTACAGGGTCTGATGGATGAACATCAGGCAGGTTTTAGAGCGGGACATAGTACACAGACGGCACTGTTGAAACTCACTGATGACATTCGGGTGGGTATGGACAAGAGACAAATGACCGCGCTACTACTTTTTGATTCCAGCAAAGCCTTTGATTCGGTCTCGCACGTGACACAGCTCAGGAAACTGCGATCATTGGGATTTTCTCACGGGGTCTTGCGGTGGTTTGCTTCTTATCTGACTGGTCGCTCGCAGGCAGTAAGGGCAGAGGATGGCAGCTTTACTTCTTTCCGTTCCCTCAACAAGGGTGTTCCCCTAGGCTCTGTGCTGGGTCCTCTGTTCTTCCTTCTGTTTGTCATTGACATCGCCCAGGGTCTTGGCCCTGGTGTCTACCATGTGATTTATGCTGATGATCTTCAGATCTGCGTACGGAGCCGACTTGAGGACATACATGCCACTCTTAGAAGACTGAGCCGGGGTGCTGAGCACGTCGCTAACTGGGCTGCCACTAACCTGCTGGTACTGAATGCTAATAAGACTAAAGCTATGATTTTTGGGACTCCATCCTATGCCAATGACTTTAATCAGTTGGGTATTCATGACCTGAAATTTGGTGGCTGCACAGTCCCGTTTGTCCCTTCTGCGCATAGTTTGGGGGTGGTGCTGGATTCCAAACTCAACTGAATGGACCATGTTAAATATATTTGTCGCAGAGCTAACTCTCTTTTGTACCGTCTTAACCACTTCAGGCGCAGCACTACCCTTGAACTGCGTAAGCACCTTGTGAAGACCCTGCTCTTTCCTGTCGTTGACTATTACTTGCTTGTGTACTGTAATATATCGGATGAGCAGGATCTCAATCGAAGGATCAGATACATCTTTGGGATTAGGAAGAGTGATCACGTTACATCTTATAGCCGTGAGCTTGGCTGGCTTCGAGTATCAGGCCACAGAGATTATTTTGCTGCCTACTTGCTATATAGAATCCTCCACACAGGTACTCCGCCTTATCTGGCGAATTTTGTTGTTGAAAAGCTCAGCTCACGTCCCTTAAGGTTGTTAGGTCGGTCCATGATCTGACAAGTAGATTCTAACAAAAAAGTACTCTTTTTGTAGGTAATTGCTTCTTATTGATGCCACTAAATTTTTAGGGCAAAATGAACCTTGGGAGAAAAGATATTGCCAAATTTGTTTAACACGTACGCTTATGGGAATCACTGTTTTCTTGAAAGTTTAATAGGACCTGACAAGTATATTTTAATGAAAAAATTCAGGGTAAAAGAAAAAAATTTTTTAAACACTTATCAATTAAAGGCAATTACCAGTGGACCTTATGAGCTGAGAAAAAAATAATCAAACACTAAAATCTTAGGTTAGGTGCTATGTTGTGCCACGAGTGCGAGAGAGACAGAGAGCGCTGCGAATCTCTCCGTTCGACTCGCACTAGTATCTCTTTCTCTCTCGCACCGACCCAACAACCTTAAGATTGGCTAATCCACATGCACTTGATGCCTTGACTCTTTCCGCACTGAGTCTCTGAAGCGATCCTTTCATGTATTAGCTACTTACTCCTGGAATACCATACCCCCATATATTCGCCAATCAACATCCCTCACTACATTCAAACACCTCATTAAATTACACATCTTTAATACCGAGGGAGAAGATTAAGTTTTTTTTCTACACTGTTGAACTCTGGATCTGTAAAAAATGTTAGTGTGTGATTTCGTGGAGTGAACATAAATCACTCTCAGCGAAACGACTTTTTTCCTCCTGAATGATATGGACGTGGCAGCCCGGTCATCCTGAAAACCTGTCCTGTGAAGTGGGTATGAAAGGGTGTAATCCTATTTTTGTCGGCGTAGTCTACGGACCACCGCATCCTGCAAGTCATTCTTGACAGATTGAGCAGAGCTCCAGGGCATGTTGCAAACTGGGCTTCTGAGAATCACTTGGGGCTCAACGTTAGTAAAACCAAGGCCATGATTCTTGGGACATCAATTTTTGTGTACCATTTGTTTTTTCTGTACGTAGCTTGGGGGTGATGCTCGACTCAAAACTGAACTGGAAACAGCACGTCACTTATATCTGTAAACGTGCCAGGCCAGAACCCTTATGTATCGTCTCCTCCATTTCAGACGCAGTACTACTCTTGAGCTAAGATGTCACCTCGTTCAAACGCTCCTATTTCCTATAGCAGATTATTGTTTTCTCGTCTATTGCAATATCTCGGGTGAGCTGGATCTGAAGATACGGAGAGTTCTCAACAGGGACATTAGATATATTTATGAGGTTAAGAGGAGTAATCGTATCACTCCTTACAGGCGTGAGCTGGGCTGGCTTAGCTTAAAGGGTCGCAGGGATTACATTGCGATATATCTTTTGTATAAATGTTGCAGACGCAGATACAGTCCTATCGTGCTAACTTCTTCCTAGCAAAGTATAGCTCTCGCCCTGTTAGAGGTTCTACTCGCGAAGTACTTGTTGTTCCCTACTACCATACCAATTGCCTCGAATTCTCCTTTCATGTTTCTACCACTTATCTCTGGAATTCACTACCTCCACATATTCAAAATGCTTCTTCTCTTTTCTCTTTCAAAAATCTCATTGAATCTCATATCTTTGCCACAGAGGAAGTCAATGATATGCAGCTGTCTGGATCATTATCACGATCCAGGCATTGTGGCAACAATTTTGGTCGCAGATACTTTAGTACATAACTTCGATTGGTGATACACTAGTTCATTACATACCACTGAGTGACAAGTTTGCTACTGATCTCATTATTATTCAGTCACCCTGTGAAAGTAACTGTGACGTTATATTCTTGCTTTAGATTGACAGATGTATTACTGATTCATATGTTTATGTATATATTATATTTATAGGTATTTATCTCAATGTAAATACTGACGTTGAGCATATTGTTACTTTATATTTTACCATTTGCCTTCTCACTACAACAACCTAGGTCATTATACCAATATTATTAGTTTAATTTATGATATTATTCGTTACTAGCTTTACTATTACTTTATTTTTATATATTATAATTATTAGTTCTAATTACTCTTTGTAAAATTTTGTACAACATAATGTACAATTAATAAATAAATCAAAATCAAAATCAATCGAATCAAATCTCTCTCTAGCGCACGCTGATTATACACGAAAAAGATATACTAAAAAAACTGTTGTAACTCTTTATTAACAACCAACTTGCACTTGTCGAACCAGGGTCTTCCTTTCTCTTCATTAAAATATTGAAAGTATTTCCTGCCTTTAGATTGTCCTATGGCCTTTATTTTATTACAAGTTTTTAATCGAGCATTTGATTTAAAAATTTGCTTGAAGTCCGAAAATGGGATCTTGTGGGCACTGGCTCCTTGAGATGTAGCTGCTTTTGCCAGTTCGTCAGCTTTCTCATTCCCATCAATTCCAAAGTGAGATGGTATCCACACTAACTTAACACGACTATTGATTGTAGATCTTTTGAAGAATTTTGAGATTTTATTTTTAAATTCACTTATAAACTTACTAGTTTTAATATCCATGTCGAACGAGTTAAGTTTCTGTTAATTATTCTACACTTGCCTTACTATCTGGTTTTCCTGAAAAAATTTTCTAAATGCTTGAAAACAATGACTGGAAATCTCGATAAAATCGGCGTCTGCTGCGCATGTTAATGCTGATGACAAAGAATTACTTACTGCGAATTATTCCTTCACTTGATGAAAAAACCAGATAGTAAGGGATTTGTAGGCTGAAATAATGAATTTTTTGGTATTTTTTTCGTAACAATTGGTGGATTCTAGCGGCCACAGTTAGTCAGGAACTATTTCAGCCGGCTGGTTGTTGTGATTTTAGTCTTTCGGGATAAAACAGAGCCGATATCTAGTTCGCCGCCCGGCCGTAGATGGCGTCGATGCAAAAATTCAAGGGCGTACATATTTTTGTGAGTTGCCGGGGCCCCGGGGCTTAGCGACAGCTGTTACGGTGTGAGTTCCGACTGCATGGCAGAATGTTTGGCAAACGCTCGCTCCGCAGTGATTCACCGACTCGGCTGTTAGGCACTCCCCAGTCCCCACTTGGGCTTATTTTCTCAGTCGGAGATCGTCGATGTACCTTTATGTATGTATATTATACATACCTAAAAATCACTAAACCATGATTTTTTTAACCAACCAATGCACCGCAAAAAAATCGTAAATCGATTAAAAAAAACAGTAAATAAAATAATTTTTTTTTTTAGCTCCAATCTTTTGTTGATTTCATACAACAATTTTTGTATGTCAAAAGCCATGAAAATTACGAATTCAAAACCAAAAAAAATTATATATTTTGTAATCAGTAAGAAACAGATATTTGGGCAATTCCATAAAACTTTTAAATTGAGTGTTTTAGGATTAAATATGTAATATCTTTTTTTGGAATAACAATTGATTAATAAAAAAAATTTCTAAATTTTTTTCAACTTTTAATCAAACAGTTTGTATAGTTTAAACTAAAAAATTTGATCAATAAGGGCTTCAAAACATAAATAGAAAAAAAAAAAAATACGCAATTTCGAGTGAAACTCGGAAAAATTTTTTTACTCTTAACTAATTTGAAAGAACGCCCCTCTGTTTTTGATACAAGTACATGGAAGTTTTATTATCCTTTTACGTAAACAAAAATATCTCTGAAATACCAATTGGGTGCTCCGAAAATTGTAAAAGTTTCAGGCTTTTAATGATGCGTTACCGAAATTTTAGGAATTTTTTTTTTCATTTATTTAGGAATAATTCATACGCCCCACTTTTTCAATAAAAATTCTTAGTCAAATAATTTTCGCGTGCCATAAAGGAAATTTTAAGATATTATTTGGAAAGGTGCCGTCAATACTGTTTATACAGTAACATTTCAATGCTTGAAAAGAGAAACGTGAATTTTGTTTCAAATATAGTTTTTTTCTTGGCACCGGAAAGAAAATGAATTATTTTTACTTATTCTTGGTGTGAATTACAGGTTTTTACCTAAAGTTATTGGAAAAAAAGGGGCGTAAAAATTTAAGCAGTGCAAGCCGAGCTATTACGTCAGCGAGTTTATTAATTTTATCGACTAAATAAGGACATATTATTTTCCGCACAAAAATAGTTAAAATGGATCTATAAATTAAAATTTTGTATGTTTGAATGGAAAAATTTAATAATGAAGATAAAAGCATTAATTAAGTTTATGTCTGAAAAGAAAAAGTGATTTAATAATGTGTCGGTATTGATTTTTAAATAAATAAATTTTTAAATAAATGAATAAATTTTTTCCTCTTCCTGGCACGAAAGTACGACTACACTGGGAAAAATATGCTCGAGTTATACGAATCACTTTTTTCTCAGTCCGCTGACTCGTTTTTGGCTGGGAGTGGTAACTTTTACTGACTGTTTTGCTAATCTCGTTTTGAATCTCGCGCTCTGATTGGTCGTATCTTTTTCAACTGCCGGTGTCTCGCTGTGTGTATGTCTGATGCAGACGACGCATTGTTGTTTCTAATATCAAAAATGAGATGCGCTAAAGCTCAATTGCAATAACATATCTCCCTGAATTTGATTAATAATCCCAATAAATTTTTAAAATAACAACAACATAAATGAGCAACGTTTTTTAATGATTAATCTAAAACCAGAGACAAGGAAGATGTACTGTCATATTTAATAAACTTTGCCCAGGAAATCTTCAGCTAGATATCTGCGTAACTTTGTTTTTTCATTTGTTAGTGAAATTTAAAAAAAAAACTGAAATATTCTTCTTTTTGTGAAATTACTTAGCATGACTTCTTTACAATCCTGCATTTATTGTTATTTTTTGGTAAAAAGACATATAGTTTTTTCAATTTTGTCTAGTTGTAAATCAATTTTTATGCTTAAGCTTACGTCATCAAAAACACGTAAAAAATTTGTCATGAGAAAAGTAAAAAAAATAATATAAAAATTAACTTTATTTAAAGCTCACTATATATATTTTATATTACTGAATATTTTTACAACCTTGCAGTGAAAAAATTCTGTTTTCATACTTACTAGTGCTGAAATTTTTTTTTTTTTCTCATATATATTATAACTTTTCGTTGAACTTTGGCTACTCAGAATCAATTTAAGCTGTACATACATATATATGCATAAATTTTATCCTCATATATCTGAAATTTTGTCGAGATGTCTCATTATGTATAAAAAACCTCATACTTAAATAAATGTCGTGATTAATTTTTTTTATTCTTCATACATTTTTTCATACAACTCAGCCCATGAATTTATTTCAAATTAGAAAAAATGGTATTTCACGGAGTCTTGGCTGGCGGTGTTTAAGTATTATTGACCTTCTGAACAATTTTATTCACCTGGGTATGCATATCCTCGAGCTCCTCAATCAAATTATTCATGGAATCTTTTCTACTTTCTCTCTCTTTAAGAACTGATTCTTTGATTTTAAGTCTTAGTTCATCTGATTCGTTGTCTGCTTTCTCCAGCTGCTTTCTGAATTTCTTGAATTCTTCGTCGTTGGAGTCGGAATTGTCAATAATGTTTTTCTTTTTGTGCAAAGATTTTTCGGCTACTAGTAGCTCGTCGTACATCTTTTTACTTTCTTCGCTTATTTTTTTTTCCTGATTGAAGAAAGTAATGCATTATCGAAAATGATTAATACATGATTTGCGTTTTATTAATTTATGAAAAGGGTTTTACCAGTGAATCTGCTGTAGAATTATTCTGTAAAAATAATAAAATTTCTATACAAAACCGACAGCCTGACACATGTTATATACAAAAATTTAATTTAATTTTTAATTTTAAAATTACCGCGGTATTTTACAGCTATAAAAGTTGTCAATAAAAATCTGTTTGAAACAAATACAATTTTTGCACTTGATAATAAAAATAAACTTGAGACGCCGAGTCTGCTGGATTGTCTCGCCCAGGAACATGCCTCCAATAAGCATTTGCGCTGAGTTCTTGTATTGAGCGAACTCTGTTTCTGACAAAGTCCTTCCATCTTGATGGGTGGGAATTAATCCAGGCCAATGCCACCTTTGAGTCGCACCATAAATTTACTGAGTTGAGTTTTACTGATGAGTTTTTTGCAACGTGGTTTGTGAGTCTTGCTAGCAAGCGAGCTGCCTCCAAATCCAACCTTTATATGTTTTTGAACCTCTACCTTTCCAAGACTTAATGCTGAGTGGACCAGCATAGTCGACCCCAGTGTGAGTGAAAGGTCGAGAAGGGGTTACCCTGGCCGTTGGTAACTGCCCCATGAGTTGCCGAGCTCGATCCGCCCTTTGCCTTGCACAAACCACACAGTGCACAATGTGTGATCGCACAGGTTCTTGGCCACCGATGATCCAATACTCTTGTCTGATTTTAGCAAGAGTGAGTTGAGTCCCACCGTGAAGAGTGTCCTTGTGAGCCTGATCAATGATCAACCTGGTGAGCTTTGAGTGACGAGGCAGAATTATTACATGTTTCATGGAATTCTTGAGTCTCGACTGATTGAGTCGACCTCCTACTCGAAGAATTCCTTCCGCGTCCTCAAACGCCGTGAGTCTGTTGAAAACAGGAGAGTTCGGAATCGCTGATTTTCGCAGTAACTTGAGTTCTTCAGAAAAGTGAGCTTGTTGAGTTGATTTCGCCCAGAAGAGTTTTGCCTGGTTGAGACGAGTAGCACTGAGAAAGCCAGGTGGTGAGGAAATGGACCTTTTCAAAAGGTCCCGGGCAATAAGGCACCAAGCTGTGATCCGGAGTAAATTGATGTACGATGAGTGACGATCAATGAGCTCCCACATGTGTTGATGGTCCACGTTGACCTTAAGAGCCACACGTTTTCTTTGCTCCGGTAAAAGAGACAAATCTAACGGTTCACCTTGAGTTGGCCAGGATTCCTCGGGTTCTGTCAGCCAGGTTGGACCAGACCACCAGAGGTTATGAGTGATGAGTTCCGAGGTAAGCATGCCCCGAGACGCCGAGTCTGCTGGATTGTCTCGCCCAGGAACATGCCTCCAATAAGCATTTGCGCTGAGTTCTTGTATTGAGCGAACTCTGTTTCAGACAAAGTCCTTCCATCTTGATGGGTGGGAATTAATCCAGGCCAATGCCACCTTTGAGTCGCACCATAAATTTACTGAGTTGAGTTTTACTGATGAGTTTTTTGCAACGTGCTCTGCAAGCAAGCTCGAGCTTTCTTAAGTGAGCAGCCCAACAATGAAGGTGGGTCCTTGAACGGCAGCCGAACCATGTACCTGCCGTCCTGAGTCCTGCAGTGAGTTTCGATGAAATGTTGCTCGCAAAAAGCTTCATCGGGTTTGAGCATGGGGAGATGATCTGAGGCTGGCACCTCTTCTTGAGTCCAGAGCTTGGCAATTGCTTCCAGCAGCGCCTCGTCGGCCGCGGGTCTCGCTTGATTTGAAACCCTATGAGCTTCGACCGATTTTTGAGAAGGTCCGATTACAAGCCAACCGAATATTGATAGTTGAGCTACAGGTTCGTTGGGCGCCCCTCTGACGATGTTTGGCTTGATTATTTCATCATAATGATCCGCACCAATGATAATGTCGATGTCACGGGGATGACCAAAGGCTGGGTCAGCTAAACGTAACTTATTGAGATGAGGCCATAACTTCTCACTGCACGAAAACGAAGGTAAATATGAAGATAATGTTTTGAGTATATGTGCAGTGATTGTAACTTTGATGTTCTGGTGCGTGGACTTGAGCGTAATGAGAACCTTGCCATGAATATATCCAGATGACGTGCCGCTGATGCCAAGAATAGGAATGTTCGAGTGTACCTTGGATAATCCAGTGAGTTTGACCGCCTTTTCTGTGATGAAAGACAACTCTGAGCCAGAGTCGATGAGTAATCGAAATGTGTGCCGAGTTGAGGATGAGTCGAACCATGCCAATGCAGTCGCCAATAATACATTAGCCTGCGGGTGAGCCAATTCCAAGTGAGTGAGCGGATTATCCTGCGTGCAGGTCGATTGATGAGAAAAGTGAGTGCGTTGAGTTATTGTGAGTTAAGTACCTGTTGATTCTGGCTCGTTGTCACGTTAGCTGCGATCACAGCCACCTCGTCTGAGTGAATCATGGTGTGATGAAATTTTCCACACCTTTTGCACTTGATAGAGGATTGGCAATTTCTGACAGAATGTTTCTCAAAGCAATTGAAACACAATCCCTTATCTAGAACCACATTTTTTCTCTCAAAAGGCGAGAGTTTAAAGAATTGAGGACAGGATACTATGAAGTGCAGCTCTTGACACATCGAGCAGGGGTGTTGAGAGATCGCAGGTGAGAATGTCTTTTTTGATGTAGTTCCCGTGGATGCCGCGTCCGTCCTGGTTGAGCTGGATTGAGTAAGGCCAGGAGCTGGTTGTCCAGTGCTGTGGTTCACTTTTGCCGCACGCTGCAGCGGTTTTGCGGCTTTTGTTGAGTCCTTTTCTTGTGAGGGACCACCTACGTGCTCCAAAGCTTGTGCTCGAGCGGACAGGAATGAGCTGATCTGATTAAAGGCAGGAAAGTCCTGAGAGTCGCTGATTGAAGTCTCCCAAGCTTCCCGTGATGGCCGATCCAGTAACCTCGTGATGTGGTGAGTCAAGAAATAGTCACCCAGCTGCTCTGGGGTGCACATGTTGAGCAAGACTGACCGAATTTTCCCAACGGTGTCAGTCAGCTTCGTGAGAGACTCCGCATTTTTTGGCTGTGCTGGAGTCAGCGCGTATAACTGTTCGAGGTATGTCCCCATGATGTACCTCTTGTTGTCGTATCTCGCGGTGAGCGCATTCCATGATAGCTGAAGCGAGGTCCCTATGAGCGGGAACCCGGAGATGAGCTCCTTCGGCTTGCCACCCAGTGAGCCGACCAGATAGTGGAGCCGCTCTAATTCGCTGAACCGATCGTCGTTGAGTACCAGGGTAGTGAAGGTGTCCTTGAACCTAGGCCATTCCGAGTACGCTCCAGAAAAGTGAGGGATCTTTATTTCGGGCAATTTTGAGCGGCGATGATCGGACGATGAGGCAGACTGTGAGTTGATGACCGGTTCAGGGATGAGTTCTTGCTCTAACAGGGTGATCTCCAGCATCACGTTTGAGTAGCCTCTAGCCATTTGTAGGGCGACTGTGAAGTACGGATCCGTTACCAACGATGCGGGACACGAGCTTTCCAGAATTGAGTGTTCTCTGATGAAGACGTCGTTGAGTTGATTGGCCTCCTTACTCCACTGCTTGACAAGGGCAGCCTTGGCCCTGTCCTTGAACTTACCAACCGTGTCTATGAGATTCTTCATAGACTCCAGTCTGCACCATTGCGATGAGATTTTCACTACCAAGTCAGCTGGTTTGGCAGAAGGTGATTTCGACTGGGTCATTTTCACTCCGGCATCCACTAAGCCCGAAGGAGAGGTAGTAATGGTCACCTGAGGTACTCTTGATTGGATAGGCGCATTCTGAGTTGTCTTCATCTCCTCTGGTTGGTTCCCTGTCGGAAGGCCAAGCCCATCGGTGGCACCCCGAGAAAGCAGATCTGAAAGATCTGTCTCAGATTTTGAGTTGTGTGATCTTACAGTCTTGGTGGCAAGGTCTTTGAGCGTCTTCTCTGTGAGCTGTGCCTGCTGCTGCTTGAGCAGGGCCTCTTCCTTCTTTTGAGCCTTTTGCTGCTTGAGTAGTTCCTTCTCCTGTTGTTCAAGGAGAGCTGGGTCAACCTCTGATGGGCCTTCCAGGAGGTCACCAGCCTTGGATGATTTGACTACCTTGTCAGCCATGATGAGTTAGAGCAAAATCCAAGTTGAAACTCCCACTGAGTTTGTGTTGAGTGCCAGCACCAGATGCAAGGCTTCGATGAGCTGCCAGAACCTTGTAGCAGGTCTTCGAAGAACCAGTTGAGCCCTTTTGTGGTGAGCGAATACCTTGGGTGGACCACCAATGCCAGATGCAGGGCTTCGAAGAGCTGCCAGAACTTAGTAGAGGTATGCGATGACTTGGAGTAACCACCAGAACCAGAAAATTGTCCTCCAGCAGATGCACCAAGCCTTTTTTATCCAAGCGAAGAACTTCACCTTGTATGCACAAGATAAGGGGGTTATCGCTAGCCTGATTTTGAGTAATGTAGACTCAGATTGATTTTTAAGTGAAAAATTACTCACAGCCACCTACTACATCCGGCTCGAAGGACCAATGTTAAATATTGAGTTGAGCTTACTGGCATAAAATAAATTTTATGGATGTAGTAGGGGAGTGAATAATTAAACACAACACTTGAGCTCAGATCTTAGGTATAACTTAATTTATTTACACTATTTACAACGTTTTAACTTAAACTGATTTTGATTTAATAATAAGACTGAGTAATCTTTGTTGTTTTGCCAATAGGGAGCAATAGCGTAAAACTCTTTTTACTCCTTGGCATTGATTAGTTGACAATGTTAAATATTGAGCTTGAGTTTTGCTGCCATAAATAATTTTATGGATGTAGAAGGGGAGTGAGTAATTAAACAAGACACTTTATTACCATTATATACAATTTTGATTATTTATTTACAATATTTACAGACCTTCTGGGTTGAGTTAAACAATAGTGTACACCTTACTTGAATATTTACAATAATAAAGAGTTGCAATCAACTCAGTTGAGTTGATGTACACCTTGATGAATGAGCTTGCAGTTATGATAAAACCTCTTTGTTGTTGAGCAGAGTGCTTGGGTGATTGTTAAAGATGAGTAGATCCTTTTGAGAGTAGACCAGTTGAGCGTTGAGAGGAGCTTGACGAGTAGCACCTTGAGGAAAAGCCAAACCAAAATACCGCGTTCACCATGCGGCGGTAGCGAGGTTATGGTCGTAGGCGCGTGAACCATAAGAGATGAGCCGGTGATTTTCCACTCTTGCATGATTTTCAAGTAATTGTAAACACACAATTATATTGATTGGCACTCACTAATCACTTCCCTTTGAGCTCGCCTTCGGAGTATTATTGAATCCGTGCTTCTTTTGCTTACACGAGGCGTGAAAGCAAGCTGAAAAAACCCGGATGTTGGAGTCCAAGTAAACAGTTGATTTTTACCCGTGTTGAGCCCAAACAAACGTGAAAGCACTGCGTAATTAATCGCGCGCTCGCACATTACTTTTCGTTGAGTATGTGGCGGTTCGAACATCCGTTCGAATCCCGCACCTTCGTTCGTCTCCGCGCGCTAAGCAACGACGCCGTGCTTGACAACGCCGAAACAACGACATCAACAACGAGAAGCGGGTATTCGACTTCCAACCTCCGCGCGCGCCTGTCGTCGTTTTCATATTTAAAATATAACACCAAAACTAATTGTATTTTACTGAATAAATGTTAAATAATTATTGTAAATAATTTACTTTTATTTATTCTTATTCTGAGCTCGGGAAGGCTCATTAAAATTTACATTTCCCAAAGTGGTGACCCCGACGTTTGAAGATTTTTTTTTTTTCATAACCTTTTGAATTAATTTTTTCAATATTTTTCACTCCCCGCCCAGTTCTTCTGTGCGCGACAGACGCGCGCGGAACATAATGCTCAACTCTGGTCTTCCTGCGGCTGCTGGCGGAATTGCTGACGGACAAGTACAACAAGCCGCTCAGCAAAATAACCTACAGCAAATTCAACAGCAAAACGGCCAGCAAGTCAATAACAACGAACAGCCTGCAGGACAAATACAGCAAGCTGACCTCCAGCAATTGGCCAATGTCGAGTCAACTACATCGTGCCATTTGCCGAAGTTTTGGAAATTCAACCCTCAACTTTGGTTTGTAAAGGTTGAATCAGCTTTCGGAACTTACAGAATACGCTCCGACACCAGCAAGTACGACCTCGTCGTAAACACCTTAGACACCGAAGTCATTCAGGAAGTGTCGGACATCGTGCTGAATCCACCGGAAAACAACAAATACGAGAGCCTAAAAAATGCAATCCTCGAACGCCTCACCGATTCAGCGGATCGACAGCTTCACACACTGCTCACTGAGTTGCAACTTGGGGACAAGAAACCGTCTCAACTGCTACGCCAAATGCGTAGTCTAGCAGGCACTGCAATAACAGACGAAGCCCTTCGAGTGAAATGGCTAGACCTCCTTCCAACTCAGGTCAGTAGACTAATCAAGGTACTCAAAGCCACAGGTTTAGATGAACAGGCCACTCTTGCGGATGAACTCATGTCCAATGATTCACCGGTGGCCGCAGTTGGTGTCAAAGTTCCAGCGTCAGCTCCACCGCCACTTGTCCAGGATGAGTACTCAAACATGGTTTTGAACAGCCCATGCGTCGCTGCTGTAGAGGACCCGTTGACTCGTGAGCTAGCTGCCATGAGACTTTCGTTGGCTCAACTCGTCTCGCTAACTCGACAAAATCAGTGCATACCAACGCAAGTTAACCAACCGACGACGTCTCATTCAAGATCACGCTCTCGCTCACGGCCAGTCTCGTCCGGAGGAAAAAAGTCACGATCAGCAACTCCAAGTCGCAACCCTGATTGGTGCTGGTACCATCAAATTTACTTTGACCAAGCACAAAAGTGTAAGGCTCCATGCAGTTTTTCAACGCAGGGAAACCGGTAAGTCCAACCCCGATTGAGGCGGCGGAGGTTGGTGATGCTTGGCCGTCAGAAAACCGCCTACATGTTCACGATCGAGAGTCCCGAATCAAATTTTTAGTTGATTCAGGCTCTGTCATTTCACTTTTGCCCAAAAATTTTATAAAAGCTAGAAATTTAAAACGTGAGGCACTAACACTTCATGCAGCCAATTCATCGCAAATTGCTACGTATGGCAATCACACAATGACATTAAACCTGGGTCTTCGCCGTTCCTTTCGCTGGCAGTTTATTATCGCAGACGTCCAATCAGCCATCATCGGTGCCGACTTTTTAACTCACTTTGGCCTACTCATCGATCTACGCACCAAGCGACTCACCGACCACGTAACCGGCCTCGCTTCACATGGTTCGGTTTCAGCTGCAAACATTCACAGCGTCTCAGTCGTTACGATGCCAGCTGAAATTCCAGATGGTGATGTAGGTAAAAAATACTTAGACCTTTTTCAGGAGTTTGCAGATTTGTGTTCGCCAGATATCACAGCTGCCTCAGCACCAGACCTTCCAATTTTCCACATGATAACCACAAAAGGTCCACCAGTTTTCGAGCGTCCACGCCGACTCGCAGGTGATCGTCTTGAAGCTGCTAAACAAGAATTTCAACGACTTCTTGATCTCGGTATCGTCAGACGCTCAAACAGTCAATGGGCAAGCCCAATTCACTTGGTCCCGAAAAACGATGGTTCATGGCGCATCACAGGAGACTACAAGCGTCTGAACGCTTGTACCGAGCCAGACCATTATCCGATTCCGATCGTAGATGATCTCCTTTTGGAGGTTAAAGGCCGAATCTTCGCGGTGATCGATTGACGAAAAGCCTTTTATCAGATTCCCATCGCAGAGTCAGACATACCGAAAACGGCAGTAACAACACCGTTTGGCCTTTTTGAGTTCCTACGATCGTCCATGGGTCTACGCAACGCCGCTCAATCATTGCAGAGGTTCATGGATCACCTGCTTCGTAATTTGCCGTTTGCTAAATGCTACCTCGACGACGTCTTCATTGACTCGGAAAACCACGAGCAACACCTTGACCATCTACGGCAACTTTTCGAGGTCCTTCGAAAAGCCAAACTACGCATCAACCCATCAAAATGTGTCCTCGGTAAGGAAAAGGTGAAATTCCTTGGCTATATCGTTTCAGCAGATGGTGTCACACCTCCTCCAAAAACTGTCAATGCCATCGTGGAGTACCCAAAGCCTTCAACAGCTCACGAACTACGTAGTTTCTTGGGCTTGATTAACTACTTTCATCGTTTCATCCCAAAAGCAGCTGAAATTATGGCTCCACTCAATGACATGTTAAAAGGCCTTGGCCCGAGACAAAAGCACTCCAGCCTGAGCTGGTCCCCAGAAGCGGACGACGCCTTCAATCACAGCAAGACTGCATTGGTAGAAGCCACAACAATGACCTTTCTTCGTTCTGGCTCACCTTTGGCATTAACAACGGACGCTTCCGACAAGGCTATTGGAGGCCATTTAGAACAAGAATTTCCACCTGGCACCTGGAGGCCACTGGGTTTCTTTTCTAGGAAGCTTTCTGACACCGAAAAAAGATACAGTGCATACGATAGAGAACTTCTGGCTATCTACGCAGCTGTAAAATATTTTCGCCGAATTCTTGAAGGACATAGTTGCACCGTATATACCGATCAAAAGCCTTTGATATCGGCAGCCAACAAGAGTTCATTAAAATCTTCTGAAAGGCAAGCCAGACAACTGGATTACATTTTTCAGTTTCAGATCACCTTCCAGCACATCAAAGGAAAGGACAACGTAGTCGCTGATGCTCTTTCTCGTGCGTGCGCAGTTGCTATGCCGTCGGTGTTAAATCCTGAAACTGTGTCAAAAGCTCAAGCTGAGGACTTGGAGCTACCCAATCTAATAGACAACACAAGTTTAGCCCTCCAGCCCTTGGTCATCGATGGCTACTCTGTTCATTGCGATTCTTTGACTGGAGTCGTCAGACCCTACTTACCAGCATCGCTTAGAGGAAAAGCTTTCGAATTACTTCACAATCTTGCTCACCCTGGTGTAAGGGCTTCGACGCGACTTGTCACTGAAAAATTCATTTGGCCTGGAATTCGCAAGGACATTACTCGATGGGCACAACAGTGTCAACCTTGTCAACGATCAAAAGTCAACCGTCACAATCGCTCTGCCCTTGGGAACTTCAAACTGCCCGATGGACGCTTTGATCATATTCATGTGGATATTATCAAGTTACCTCTTGCTAAATCTTTCAAATACTGTTTAACAATTATCGACAGGTACACTAGGTGGCCACAAGCTGTTCCTATTCCGGACATGTTTGCACAGACCATCGCCCAAGCTATGTTTAAGGGCTGGATCAGTCTCTTCGGTACTCCGCTCGAGTTCACCTCAGACCAAGGCAAACAGTTCGAATCGGCCCTTTTCATCGAGTTGGGTAAGCTCATTGGCGCAAACCGATCCCGAACATCGACGTATCAACCTCAATCAGACGGGATGGTGGAACGTTTTCATCGTACGCTCAAAGCTGGCTTGATGTGCAATCAGGAAAAACCTTGGCCCGACCAAATTCCATCCGTCCTGCTGGGTTTACGTACCGCTTTCAAGGAAGATCTTCAGGCATCTCCAGCTGAGATGCTTTTTGGAACAACGATCAGAGTTCCTGGCGACTTCTTTTCGACCAAAAAGGACACTTACGTTGATCCGCCTTCATTCGTCGAGGGACTTCGTAGGCTTACTCAGTCCATCAAACCTGTACCGGCTTCCAGACACGTCACTGAGAAGCCTTTCGTCTTCAGTAAGCTATCCACCTGCTCTCATGTTTTCAGACGAATTGACTCCATCCGGAAGCCACTGGACCCACCCTATTCAGGTCCTCACAAGGTTATTCGTCGTATCAGCGAGAGGAATTACGTGATCGAGATCAATGGAAAAGCCCGAACGTATTCTACTGACGTTTTGAAGCCTGCTTTCATCGAAGCCTCTGACATGCCAACTTCAACCCGTAAGCCTGCACTTGAAAAAGACGCGACACCAGCTAACGACACCTCGTCATCAAGGACTCGTCCATCCGTTGAACCTTCTACAAAGAAACGAGTCTCGTTCTGCTCACGTTCCGCGAGCAGCACTGGAGGGGGAGTACCTGTGGCGGTTCGAACATCCGTTCGAATCCCGCACCTTCGTTCGTCTCCGCGCGCTAAGCAACGACGTCGTGCTTGACAACGCCGAAACAACGACATCAACAACGAGAAGCGGGTATTCGACTTCCAACCTCCGCGCGCGCCTGTCGTCGTTTTCATATTTAAAATATAACACAAAAACTAATTGTATTTTACTGAATAAATGTTAAATAATTATTGTAAATAATTTACTTTTATTTATTCTTATTCTGAGCTCGGGAAGGCTCATTAAAATTTACATTTCCCAAAAGTATTACAGCAAATTATTATTGAATTTGCTTGAGTCACGTTGACACGAGGTGTAACGCTAGCCGACATGAGTTTACCTACAATCAAAGGCCCGAGCACGAGGCAACCGCCGAGGAGGCGCTCGGTCGGTGAGTTGGCCGATAAGTGACCGACGCGAGATAATTGAGGCGGCCGATTTAAATATTAAATTAATACTCAACAAACTTTTAATTAATATTATTGACTTGAAAAAGATGAGTTAGTGACAAAATTTTTGAATAAATTTTCGATTGTACCTTTTCTTCCTTGCGTGGTGGCGGCGTCGTTAATGTTGTTAAAGAGGTGTATGTGAAAATAATTAAAAAAATTTTTTTTTTTAATCTGTTGTGTTAACTTTATTATTAAGTTTTTTTTTTCAATTGTTAATTGTGATTTAAATAAATAATGATTAATACATGAGACAATAGTTAAATTCTTATTTATCAAAAGTTATAAACCAATCTAAATTAGAAAAATTTATTTTCTTCTGATTTCTAAGATATCGTGACTGCCTTTTAAAAAATTATTATTTTTTTTTAATTTTATTTAAATAAAAAAAAATTTTTTTTTACAAATATTACTTATAAGTCTGAACTACATTTTTTATAAACAAAATTTAGCCGCAAACCGCGTTTCTCTAGCCCTTAGAGATTATAAGATATGAATAAAAGTTTAAAAAAGCACTTTTTTGGGCCGCGCATGCGCAGTATAGGGAGAAAAAATTTCTGGTTGGTGCCAAAATTTTTCTTTTTTCAAGCCCTTTCAAATAATATATATATTGTAGGGGGCTTGCCGCGGGGGAAATGTACCCCTCCTTTAACTTGCTATACCCTTTAATTTTGCAGGAAAATAAAAAAAAATTTCTTTCTTTGTGACCGCATCTGAACGCCCCGCTTAATTAGGTCTTCACAACCATAGTTTTGGATTTGTATAAACCATAGAAAAATACTCACAAAATTTGAAAAAGGTGCTCGCAAATTAAAATTTTTTTTTTTTTAATGTCAAAATTCAAAAGTTTTATGGAATTGCCCATTTACGCTCATTTAGTACCTTGGAACGTTTTGAATTTATAAAACCGATACAAATCATACATCTTTCTAAAGGTATTGAAAAGAGGAATTTTTTGCAACTATCGAAACCCTATATCTACAAAAATGATCTAGCACAGTTAGAAACACCAATTGAATGAACATCGATCTTTATAGCTAACGTAAAATTTTTTTATTTGTTAAAACTATACAAATCATAGATCGTTAGATAGTTAATGAAAAAAAGAAGGATTCTGCGTGTACCACAACTCGATATTTCAAAATAGCCTTCGCGAGGTTCGAATAACCGACTAAAAAATCAGTTTCCAATCCGTAAAAACTAGCTTTTTTGCGGAACGGAGATGGTTTCAATAGATTAAACCTGGACAAATCATATGTTTTCTGAAAGGTATTGAAATGGTATATTACCCAAGATGAGTGAGAAGTTCTACATGGCCGTCGAGAATTTTATGTGATGCACGAGGCGGAGCGTAGCGTAGCCGAGTGCATCACATAAAATTCGAGAGGGCCAATAGAACTTCTCAGTCACGTCAGGTACCATATTTTTTTCAATAGGACCATGTATTTGGGTACTTTGAGAATCCATAAAAATTGTTATAACAAATAAATTTAAAAATATTTTTTTTTTTATTACATACGATGATTACATTTATTAATAAATTGTTTTTTTTTTTAGAATTACACACATAAAAAATATAAAAATTATAAAATTTTATTTTAATTTTAATTTTAGAATATTTCAACTTCGTTAATAGGAAAAACTGGTGACGTCTTTTTACGATCGTCGAGCAGGTCCATCTGCGAAAACGCTTCGAATTTCAAAAATAGGGGACTCGTTCATGACGTCATAATGACGCCTACTGTAAAGCAAGTGTAAAGACTAAGAAAAACTTTGGTTGCAGGTCGTTAAATTTTTATGGGTTTTTTTAATGGCTTCGAAAATTTGATTCTAACACGCACTTGGCGTACATGTGGCTGAGCTAGATCGACGGCCTTTTTTTCCGTGGAGAAAAGCATACAAGCCCGTCGAGCTGAAATACTCAACGGCATTGTACAACTTGTCCCATCGTTTTCTCAATCGAAAAGTACCCTAATACATGGTCCAATTGAAAAAAGAAAGTTTTCTGCGTGAACCGCACCTAGATAACTTAAAAATTGCCTTTATGCGATTCAAAAAACCAACTAAAAAATCAGTTTCCAATCCAGGAGTATGTACTAGCTTTTTTGTGGAACGGAGATGGTTTCAATTGATTATACTTGGACAAATCATATGTTTTCCGAAAAGTATCGAAAAAAGGAAGTTTTCTGCGTGAACTACACCTCGATAACTTCAAAATTGCCTTTACGCGATTCAAAAAGCCGACTAAATATCAGTTTCCAATCCGTGAATATTAGCTTTTTTGCGGAACGGAGATAGTTTCAATCGAATAAACCTGGACAAATCATATGTTTTCCGAAAGGTATCGAAAAAGGGAAGTTTTCTGCGTGAACCGCACCTCGATAACTTAAAACTTGTCTTAACGCGATTCAAAATACCGACTGAAAAATCAGTTTCCAATCCGTGAAAATTAGCTTTTTTGTGGAACGGAGATGGTTTCAATTGATTATACTTGGGCAAATTTTATGTTTTCCGAAAAGTATCAAAAAAAGGAAGTTTTCTGCGTGAACTACACCTCGATAACTTCAAAATTGCCTTTACACGATTCAAAAAACCGACTAAATATCAGTTTCCAATCCGTGAATATTAGCTTTTTTTTCGGAACGTAGATAGTTTCAATCGAATAAACTTGGACAAATCATATGTTTTCTGAAAGGTATCGAAAAAAGGAAGTTTTCTGCGTGAACTACACCTCGATAACTTCAAAATTGCCTTTACGCGATTCAAAAAACCGACTAAATATCAGTTTCCAATCCGTGAAAATTAGCTTTTTTGTGGAACGGAGATGGTTTTAATTGATTAAACCTGGACAAATCATATATTTTCCGAGAGGTATCAAAAAAGGGAAGTTTTCTGCGTGAACCGCACCTCGATAACTTCAAAATTACCTTTACGCGATTCAAAAAATCGACTAAATATCAGTTTCCAATCCATGAAAATAAGCTTTTTGTGGAACGAGGATGGTTTTAATTGATTAAACCTGGACAAATCATATGTTTTCTGAAAGGTATAGAAATAAGGAAGAATTATGCGTGAACCGCACCACGGTATTTCCGAAATTGCCCTCGCGTGGTTCAAAAAACCAGCTGAAAATTCAGTTTTTAATTCTTAAGAAATCGCATTCTATGCTACCTGAAGATGTTTGAATTTACTAAACCTAGAAGATCATATATAGTTAAAAAGGTACTGAAATAAGGAAGCCGAGCTAAGCGCGTGATCTCTCAACTACTGAAAAATGATTAGTTAGCGGCTGGTTTTTCGAACCGATTGAAGGCAATTTCAAGGATACAGCTGTCCGATTCACGCAGAAAACTTCTTTTTTTCAATATCTTACCGAAAATATATGATTTGTCTAGGTTTTATCAACTAAAACCATTTCCGTTCCAGAAAAAAGCTAATTTTCACGGATTGGAAACTGATTTTTCAGTTGGTTTTTTGAATCGCGTAAAGGCAATTTTGAAGTTATCGAGGTGCGGTTTACGTAGAATTCTTTCTTATTTCAATACCTTTCAGAAAACATATAATTTGTCCTGGTTTAATCGATTAAAACCATCTCCGTTCCACAAAAAAGCTAACTTTCACGGATTGGAAACTGATTTTTTAGTTGGTTTTTTGAATATCGTAAAGGCAATTTTTGAGTTATCAAGGTGCGGTTTGAGCAAAAAACTTCTTTTTTTCAATACCTTTCAGAAAACATATAATTTGTCCAGGTTTAATCGATTAAAACCATCTCCGTTCCGCGAAAAGCTAATTTCACGGATCGGGAACTGATTTTTTAGTCGGTTTTTTGAATATCGTAAAGGCAATTTTTGAGTTATCAAGGTGCGGTTTGAGCAAAAAACTTCTTTTTTTCAATACCTTTCAGAAAACATATAATTTGTCCAGGTTTAATCGATTAAAACCATCTCCGTTCCGCGAAAAGCTAATTTCACGGATCGGGAACTGATTTTTTAGTCGGTTTTGTGAATCGCGTAAAAGCAATTTTTATAAACTGCTTTTATTTATGAAGTTATCGAGGTGTGGTTCACGCAGAAAATTCCTTTTTTCAATACCTTTCGGAAAACATATGATTCGTCTAGGTTTATTCGATTGAAACTATCTCCGTTCCGCAAAAAAGCTAGTTTTCACGGATTGGAAATTGATTTTTTAGTTGGTTTTGAATCGCGTAAGGTTAGTTTTGAAGTTATCGAAGTGCGGTTCATGCAGAAAACTTCCTTTTTTCAATATCTTTCCGAAAAGATATGATTCGTCAAGGTTTAATCAATTAAAAACATCTCCGTTCCTTGAAGAAGCGATTTTTCACGAAATGGAAACTAACTTTTTAGTTGGTTTTTGAATCGCATGAAAGCTTTTTTGTAGTTATCCAGGTGTGGTTCACCCAGAATTCTTCCTTTTTTCGATACCTTTCGGAAAACATATGATTTCGGTAGGTTAAATCAATTAAAATCATCTCCGTCCCGCAAAAAAGCTAGTTTTCACGGATTGGAAACTGATTTTTTTGTTTTTTTTTTTTTTTTAATCGCGTAAAGGCAATTTTGAAGTAATCGAGGTTCAGAGAAAACTTTCTTTTTTCAATGTCTTTCCGAAAATATATGATTTGTCGAGGTTTAATCAATTGAAACCATCTCCGTTCCGCAAAATTGCGATTTCTCACGGATTGGAAACTGATTTTTTAGTTGGTTTTTTTAACCACGCGATGGAAATTTGAAAGTTATCGACGCGGGGTTCACGCAGAAAACTTCCCTTTTTCAATACCTTTTCAATGATATATGATCTGTGCATGTTCATTTTATTAAGTATCTCTTCGGTCACCAAAATATAGTTCATAAATTTTATTGCTTCTGACATAAAACAATTATTGTATGAAAAGCTTTGACAAATGTATAATAGATTGGAGCCAAAAAAATAAAAGTATCGAGGAAATGTAGAATAGAAAAAAAAATCTTGCTATAAGTAAAAGAAATCGGAGCACGTTTGGTTTGTCGTGATCGGAGCAGCTGGCGCGGCACCAAGGCCCAGTTCGTGATAAGAACACGGAGACAGCCGAAGCCGTCCGATCTCGAGTCTAAAAATTGCTGTGCGTCGTTTGGCCCAATGCCGAAAGCCAATATAACCGGTAAATTGCCGATTGTGTTTTGACCAAATTGAAATAATTTATCATGATTGTTGCTAAATTGTAACTGAATTGTAACATCAAAATAGCTATAAGCCTTCAGTTTTTTTGTATAGAGTATTATTTTATCAGTACGTACTAATTTATAATCACATCCACACGACAAAGAAGTGTAAAAAAAAAAAAATTAAACCCGGAGCACCCAAGCTCAACAAAAAAGCTGATTGACTACCCCCCAAGCTCTAAGCCCCCAAATCCCTGGAAACGCGAGTTCAACAAAAAAGCTGATTGGCTACCCCCCAGCTCTAAGCCCCCAAAACCCTGGGCGGCCGAGTTCAACAAATGAACTGATCGGCTATCCCCAAAGCTCTAAACCCCCAACTGATCCGTTTGTTTTATTGAACTCAGGTACCCAGGGTCTTGGGGGTTTAGAGCTTGAGGGGTAGCCAATCAGGTTTTTTGTTGAACTTTGGTGCTCCTGGTTTTGGGGGTTTAAAGCATGGGGCATAGCCGATTAGTTTTTTCTTTGAACTCGGAAGCCCAGCGTTATGTGGGTTTAGAGCTTGTCGGTTTATTTAATTGTTTTTAAAAAATAATTCATATATCGCTCTCCCCAGCGTTATGTGGGCTTAGAGCTTGTTGGTTTTTTTAATTGTTTATAGAAAATTATTTTTTTATCACTCTCCCCAGCGTTATGGGGGTTTTGGAGCTTGTCGTTTTATTTAATTGTTTATAAAAAATTGTTTATTTATCGCTCTCCCCAGCGTTATGGGGGCTTGGAGCTTATCGGTTTATTTAATTGTTTATAAAAAATTATTTATTTATCACTCTCCCGAGCGTTATTGGGGTTTTGGAGCTTGTCGGTTTATTTGATTGTTTATAAAAAATTATTTATTTCGAACGCTGGGTATAATGCGCCTAATACACCAATACACCAGGTGGCTTACCATGGTGATTCACCAAAGTGCCACACCACCCAACCCTGCTGTCATGTGGTGAAAAGCAGGTAAAACTGAACATAATTTGTTTCCTAGCCGTGTACTCAAAATGTGAATTGGTATATTTTTAATCCCTTAATAAAAGAGAGCTATCGCCATCTTGCGTAAGATTTTTATTCGTGAGCTGATTGGTGAAGAAGTTTTTAAAATATTCGAAAAGTGCATTTCGAGGTTACTCTTATTGTTTTTTCCTATGCGCGCTTGAAGCGCGCTTGAAGCGCGCTCAGAAGAGCTAGTATTTTTAAAATTTCCTCTTCTTACCCACAAAGTCTAAAATAGAAAAAAAAAAATTCGTACTATTAAAAACTACTAAAACTATTAAAAATTTTAAAAAATACTATTAAAACTATTAAAAACGTACTATTAAAGAACTCGTAAATTAAAAAATAGTTGATACTAATATATTTTTTTTCTTTTTATAATTTACCTTTAATCTATATGTTTCAAAAGTTGACCAAAAATATAACATCAAAACACTGACATCTGTATCAGATGACAAAATGTATGCATTCTGAAAACCATACATTGCCGAGTGTTTAATGTGGAGCATTATCTACTGCAGAAGTATTGTTCATGGTACTAAAAATTAAAATTACTCTGGAAAATAAGCTTGAAGTTTTTACATAATCTTTTATGTATTTTTGCAGCAAAATTTTATTTTCTGAAGAAGCCCAAAATCGATCATCCTTATTAAGAAAGACAGTTGAGTCTAGTATTTTGTTGTAAATGATACCTTTGGTTTGACTTCTACGTGGTCGCTCACAAGACTTGATAGACCGTTTAAAATAGGAGTCAAACACAAGATGAATTCTTGTTGCTTCTATGTGGTTAGCTTGATCTTTAAAAAATTTACAAAAACTTTCTGCTAGCTCTTTAAAAGTTCGCACACCTGTGATCGATCTTAAAATTAACATAACATCGACAATAACACAAGATTTGTACAATTAATGATCCTGTAAAAATCCATCTGAATCTTCTTGTTTCAAATACTTCGTTTCTAAAGTTCTAATTAACAAACTATTGTTCTCGTCTTTAACAAAAAAACCATTGTTGTCAAAAAGAATAATTTTATTTGTCAAATCATAGCAAAGAAGTTTTTCAATAGGGAATTTTCTTTCGTTTGCTAGAGCAATTATTCTTGGGGTATTATCACTTGTCGAATTTTTTTTTTTATTTACATTGGCAGCTTTTTTTATAGGAATAGTTTTGAAGGAGGGTAAATTGTACCTAGAAATCGTTGCTGAAAAGGGTTTAGATTCTTTAAACCTTCTCTAAAATTATTAAATTTGTCTATTCCGGTGCTGAAGATATTTAAAATTTCTTTTGAAGTATCTTCGTGTACAACTGCTTCAGTTACAATATTTTTCAATTCATGAGATCCAGCTGCAAAAGGGTTTATATTTCTGTCTTTAAAAAAAGTTAAAATACTGTTGACTGCATTTTCTGAATTATCTGTAGCAGTGGGAAAATATTCATGATGAATTTGAAATTTCTCACTACTGTCATTTATAAAAGTTATTTCTTTTAAAAAATTCGAAATAGCTAAAAGCTCATGAAATGTCATGTTCCAAACAGCGACGGACTCTTTTTTTTTTGTAATTCCGATTACTCCAGCGGTAGCTTTAGAAGATCTGTTGATAGTCTGTTCAAGAGCTTGGTCGGTGGCAACAGACGTAAATGGTGTGCTTGATTTGCAAACTGTAAAACGACCTTTTACAAATTGTTGGTAAACTTCAGGACATTTTTTTTCTAACTGAATCATGTCCTCTAAATAAAGACCGCCCCACTTGGCGTAATTGGTTCGATCCATTACATGAAATAATGGCTGAAGTTTTATAAGACACTGTAGTTTCCAATCGCCGGTTCTGTCAGCTCTAATCATGTCATTCTTAAGGCTGTCCATAATTGAAAAATTGTTCCAATATTTGTACAAATTCGACTCTTCACTTCTAGATTTAATAAAATCATTAAATTCTGAAATTAATAAAGAGCAGTTTTTTCGAAAGTCTTTTAGCGAGTCTAGTGCTTTTTCTAACGTATTAGTTTGAAAACATTTTTTCATTGATATGGTAGAAATGAGCTGATGCTCATATTTTTTTTGTCTTTCGTGTGAAAAAAATCGATTAGCTGAAGTCTTCGAAGCGCCTCGGCTAAATAATTGAAACCTTGAACTGACCTGGCATAATCAGATCCTTTAAGTACTTTATCAGTGACAGACACGCCGAACAGACTTGTTTCAGAAAATATCTCTTCTGCTCCACTATTTGTTAAATATTTTCCTTCGAATCCCAATAATACTTTAACCATAATGAAAGTCACCCAAGAAAAAAATGAGCTTTTCAAATTCGTTTTTGTATTTCAAAAGTATATGTCTAGCTATCTTGTAAACACCCTCATCACACGCAATGGGTAAATATTCTTGACCCATCTGGTCAAGCAAATTTTTGAAATTAATCATTGATGTGTATACAGTTGCATATTCAGTCACAGGGAAAGGAAGCACTGGTAAAAATCCGATTATTTGCTTACAGCGCTTATTTTCACTTATAGCCGAATTGAAAGCGCTCCACGTGGGTATTACCTGCTTATCATTTTGAGCCTCGATTTTATCATTTAAAATATTCATTCTGGACAGAAACCAAGCAAAATCATCTTTTTGAAAATCATCTTGATATTTATCGACACACAAATTTAAATTCTCTTCGCTAAAATTTTGATCTGCTGAAAAACTTATTATAGAACTTAATTTTTCGAATGGTTTTATTTCTTGACATGGTAAAACAGTTGATAAGGATCTTGCACGAGTCTCAATAAATGTTTCAGAAACTTTTGGCTTTCTTTTATCTAAATTTTTATCTAAATCTTGGAATATAACGGACACAGTATCGTGACTTGAGCTCAACCCAGAGAGTGTTTTCTCATTATCATCAAAGTTGTCAAATGCAGCCGTAACATAACTATTTGGATTAAAATGACTGGGGAGAGGAATTTTACTTTCTGAATTAATTTTCATGTAATCAACTAATCGAATTCGAATACGCATGATATCATCGTGAGAAATAGAAAGGCCTAGCCTATTCAATACTCTGATAGCATTTTTACTTTTTGAAGTACTGTAAGTAAATAAACCCAGAAGCGTATGCAACGGTGTTTTTTTTTTCCACCCGATTTAATGAAATACATAATTTGGATCAAACATTTGACTCTTAAAATTTTTATTTCATGAAAAACTTTTGATTTGTTTTCATTGAAGTCAAAATAAAAATTTTTGTGAGATAGGTCATTTTTATCCAATTCAAACAGCGTAGAAAAAAACACTAGTATTGGCTCAGGTATAACCATATTTTTCCACGACATTTTTTAATCAGTCTCGTCGCAAAAGCGATCATTTAAATTAAAATTCATTTCTGAAAATGATTTTTTAAAAATATTTACGGATTCTTTTAAAGGATTACGGTAATAATAATTCTCAATTATATTACTCATGTTTGAACCATGAAAAAGAAGAGAATAATTTTGTTGTCTTGGATACACAAACGAAATTTTTTCTCCAAAATAATGAATCAAACAAGCTTTTATTTGTCTATTCTCTATATTGTACTTCATACCATTTGTATCTTGTACCATTTTGGAAACATCAATGAAAAAATTTCTCCATCATTTATTCGATATTCGATATTTTTTATAACATTTAAAATAGCTTCATTTTGTTCTGCAGATTGACTTTAATTTGACTGTTGAGTGTTTGTTTTTTCTGTTGTCTGTAAACTTCGTTCATATTTTAAAATGCAACTACAATGATATTTTAATTTTAAAGCTGAAAATTCATCGGCACTGCTAATGTGAGACGTTCTCTGAAAAACATCGTCTTTTAAATTTCGACTTATATCAAACAATTTTTTTGCTCTTGTATCAGAAAGTGTGTGCTTTTTTTTCTCTTTGACATTAGCGTCTTCTCCACACAGAATACAATTATCTAAATCAAATTCTGAATTATCAAAAGACTTATTTTCATGACTGCTAAAAAAACTTGCTGTAAATCATTTATTCTTTCGTTATTTACAGTACTTTTATCTGTTTGTAAGAAATCTAAATTATCAAAAGACTCGCTATTTTCGTTACTGCTAAAAGAAACTTGGACATCATTTACTTTTTCATTTACACAACTGTCCTTTGATTCTTAGTCTGCTTTTGCTGTGAGCAACAGTTTTTGAAGTGATCTTCTATGAGCGTAATTTTTATAGCAATCTTTATCAACGTGGTAATAAAATATATCTACAAAAAAGAAAAAAAATTTTGATCGTAATATTTTAAAATTTAATACACAGTTATTTTCAAATGAATTTTTTAAATTATTTGTATTAATTTTTTACAACTTGAAAGCACAGTTTAAATAATTATTCTTTGTTTTTTTTTTTAGGAGCATAAAATATTTAAGTTGGTAAGCAAATTAGTTTAAAACCGCAGCGAATTATAAATTACGTACCCTCTGAAGACAATAGATTTAGACGATAATACACGTTATCGTGTTTAAAATTCGCAATTTCCCTGATTTTTTTTCCTCCGTTTGGCGATGACGATACTTCTAGATTTTTAACAAGTTGGCAAATGACACACTTATTAATATCGAAGTTTTTAATTCCAACTGAGCTCATTGTTGTGTAAATTCAAAAAGAAACAAAAAAACCAAAAGAAATGACGCCACAGCGACCACGTGCAGTAAAAACTTCATAAACAAATGAAGTCTGCACAGCGTGCCGAGCCATCGAGCAGGCAGTGGCAGGCAGGCGCGCCTGAGAGCGCGCAACCCGCTCATAAGAAAAAATTCGTAATTATTTAAACGCTCGCCACGAGGAATCTAAAGCTTGGATCAAAAAAATGCCAAGAATAAAATCGTCTAATTTTTAATTATAAAATCGATTACTGCAATTACTTTTTTGAAAATCAAACAAAATTTTTTAATTGTTAAAATAAATAATGTTTTTACATTTTTTCGGCTCTGCACCCTCGTTATTTCGATTCAGGGGGCCAAAATACATCAAATAAACTTGGGTGCCAGCCATGACGAGAGAACGCATACGGAAACCCCTAGGGCGGCCGGACTATGTTGTATACCATTATATTCATTTTATTACTTTTATTATTATTATCTATATTATTGTTATTTTATTCTATTTTATTTTATTATATTTTATTTTATATCGAAATTATATTGTAATGTAGAACTTTATTTTATTATAATCTTATGTATTTTGTACAACATAATGTACATTTAATAAACACATCAAAGTCGAACCAAAATCTCTCTCTCTCTCTCTCTCTCTCTCTCTCTCTCTCTCTGTCTCGAACTAAAAAAGTCAAAACTTTGACATAATTTCTGCATATCATAACCCAGAGTGTGGCTAGTGGTTAGAGATGGAGATACCAGGGTTACCATCCACGAACAAACTGATTTAAATTTCTCTCTATTTGACATGTAGTACATCTAAGATTTAATGTTTGGATTTTTTCATCTTCCCTCTACAATACTGTCAGATCTGCATCAAGCGTCTAAAAACCGCAAATACTTCAATATCACTTTGGACATTTCAATAAAAAAAATTTCCACCTTTCATCTTTCAACCTATTTAACTGGCCACGACAAAATCACTTCCAAGATTCATAATTCGTTTATACTTAAAAAAAATACTAATCATTTCTATGTTAATTTAAATTGATGCAGATTTTGAACTTATTTATTTAATCTTACTCCATCCAAACTTCAAACTCATGATAGCCCTGCTAACAATCATTACTACTGACAGAGAGCAAAAACTAGCAAACTCAAAATCTTTAACCTCGTCACATGTGCCGGTGAGTTGCGTACGAATTCTTTGGGGAAGACTCTCTGTGGACTGTTGTAGGCGAAGAAGGCGCCAATCGCTCGCACTTCACTGGAAAACACACGCCGTAGCTGTAGAACCACTTATTAAAAGTCCAGCTGGAGCGTCAATTGGGTCAGTGGCTAGCGTGCTCGCTTTTGAAACAACGTCGTTGGAGGGGTCTTGGGTTCGATTCTCGGCACAACCAACTTAGACTTATTTTCTTCGTTGGTTTCGTGAATAACATCGATCCCTACGCTCACTCCAATTGCTTTGGAGTTGGTTTTACAAGGGGCTTTCATTTCAGCGCTGGCAGAAGATTATCTCGACCGGCGGCCACATTTGGGGCATAATTTCCCAATAAGCTTACCCGGTTCAGTTCTGGTCTGATCCAAGACTATCTGATTGGGGGCAATATTTAGAACAAGTTCCCAATGAGCCCGCCGGTCCAGTGCTAGTCTTTCGATTAACTCGAGTGTGGCATATACCCTGGGTTTCTCGTACTGCACATGGTCTAGTTGGACCATGGGCTAATGCAAAGCAGTTTAGGGAACAAGTCGTCAATTAGCACATATGGAGCATAAAAGTCGCAACCATAAATAAGTAAAAAAAAAAGCCCGGCTGAACTCAGAACTGCTTTGAAAGTCGGTGTGATGTCGTAAAAATCATAGTCAAAGAATATCTGCTCTTTCAGATATCCCTCAATCTCCAACACATCTAGCCTTCTATCATACACATACAAGCATCACTAAAATTCGTTTGTTAAGAAAAAAAAAAAAATTTCCATCAACTTTCCTGGGTCTGAATCTTTTAAGGGGGGGGGGGGGGTATACCCTAAGCAACTTTAAAAAATCGATTTTTTTTTTCTTAAAGTACAACATCTCAAGAATGTTGAGTCAAAATTTCAAGTCATTCTGAGTTGATCTCAGAAAGTTACAGCAGTTTTCGTGCAATGATCGAGGATGAAAGCCGTATAGACAAAGCTGAGAAAGAAGCTACCAAAGAGAGTAAAGATGCCAGGGTTAAGCGTAGAAGGAAAGAAAAACAAGCTGAAGACGAAGCAGAAGCAGCAGAAGAAGTGCTTTATGGTGCAGGAATCGATGATTCCTTTTAAGGTAAAAAAAAAAAAAAATTTCATTACTTTTATCTTGTTCAAAACTTTAAACGCGTTTTTCTCAAAACTAGTCTTTTTAAAGTCGGTGAGGAAAATATCTCGGTGACCGCTGTACCGATCGTTCTGAAATTTTGAGGAGTTCTTTAATATATATTTTTCCAGGTATTAACACGAGGATTTTAAAAAATTTTCATTTTTACGGCTGTGGCGTCAACAAAATGGCGGATTTTTTAGCCGAAAAAACGGTTTTTTACTTTAAACGACCACCAAATCGTCAAAAATGAAAAAAAAAAAACCCTCGTGTTATTACCAAGATAAACTTGTCTTCTAACAGAATCTTTTTTCAAATTTGATTTTAGGTGATCCTGAACAAAATGGCGTTCCTCACCGTAAAAAATCGAAAAGCGAAAGCGTCGCCGAAAAAGTACTGGCATCGGCTTATTTATTAATATTTTTACTTGAAAAAATTATGGAAGGTAGTTGAAATGTTCTATAATTATATGGTGAATAAATGACTTAAATAATATTAACCGTTTTTTCAATATAAATTCCCAAAAATTACCTTTTTTTTAGCCTCTTAGGGTATACCCCCCCTTAACCACTTAGATTAAAAATTAAAAGTAAAAACTTCATAGACGGTGTGAGTAATTCAATTTACCATTCCACCAACTTCAATAATATTTTGCCTTAAGTAATAAAAATGTTTTAAAAAAAGCTTGATTTTCTAAAAAAAATTTGGCATCCAAAGTTTAAACACATTCACTCGCTAAGAATATTAACCCATAAAAAGGAATTAATAATTTTTAATAATAATAATAATAATCACCATCGAATCGCAGTAAAGAAAAAAAAAAAAAAAAAAAAAGAAAAAAAAATTAATTACTGCCCCACCAGAAAGAAATCTCACTTATTGTTAGTTCATTAAATTCACACAAAGTTAATAAAAAGTAAATGTACAAAAATTCAAAAAAAAAAAAAAAAAAAAATGTATCCAGATATTCTTCTCTCTCCATTTCACTTTCAGCATCATCTTAGTGTAGAGAGCAGGCGAGAGGAGAAGACGCTGTGTCAATAATTGCTCAGCGAGTTATCTTCCCTTCCTAGCAAATAATCGATACTCGAAATTTCATCGATCTAGATTTTCATGTCAAGCAATCATCTATCCCGTAAAAACCATCTAATCTAAAATCAAACAAACCTGTCTTAAATTAAGAAAAAAAATATCACTCATCTTTTTTTCCTAGCCCAAGGTAAAGTTTAATAAAAGGCCGTTAAAATTCCACTTAAAGTTTACTTGAAAGAAAGAAACCCAAAATTCATCGACTTCAAGACTCTACAGAAAAATAAAATTCTCAAAATAATGACAACGATCTTTAACCTCAGAGATGGAAAAAATAATCAATAAAAACGAAGTACACCGATTGTTAAATCTTGCACGATTTCTTCTTCTGAGAATGGCCAGGCCAAAAAACAACGAGCGCTGCACGTTATTGCTATTTAAGTTACCCCACCTCGTCGCCGGTCAACCGCAGTGAGTCTGAAACTGCTTCGAATTTCTCTCTCTCTCTCTTCCTCTCTCTCTCCCAAACCTGATACAAACCTTGCTAATTTCACTGCAGAGGAGCCCAACGCCCACTTCGCCTCTATGTCATTTGATGCTGCTGCTCCTGCTCTCTCTGAATACTTGAATAATCTAAGTAACAGTGAGGGCACGAGTCGTTTTGTATTCTCAGAGGTTACACTTGATAACGTCGTAGCGGCTATTGAAGAGTCAACCTCTCAGGCTGTGGGCATTGATCGACTTCCGCAGAACTTTATTAAATCTGCCCTTCCATCCATAGGCCCTATTATTCAGAATATCTTTAACAAATCCTTAAAAACCTCAACTTTTCCTGACCAATGGAAACAGTCCATTGTAGTTGCTCTCAATAAAGTCCCCTCACCTGAGTGCCTGGGTGACTTTCGACCGATCTCTTTACTTAGCTTTCTATCCAAGATTTTGGAGAGGTTAGTGTTCAATCAGATGTCCGCATTCGTTGAATCTGGGGGATTCATGGATGAATTTCAGTCGGGTTTCAGAGCCGACCACAGCACCCAGACTGCCCTTCTCAAACTTACTGACGACATACGCCGCGGGATAGACAGAAAACTCATAACCGCACTTGTACTTTTTGAGTTCAGCAAGGCCTTCGACTCGGTTGACCATCTTACACTGCTCAACAAGCTTCACTCTCTTGGGTTCTCATCTGGAGTCCTTAGGTAAATTGCTTCGTATTTGTCAGGCCGTTCGCAGACTGTTAAAGCAGAGGATGGTTCTTTTACTTCTTTTCACCCCCTGAACAAGGGCGTGCCGCAATGCTCGGTATTAGGGCCTCTGCTTTTTGCGCTTTATATCAGGGACATAGCCCAGAATCTTGACTCTGGTGTATTCCATATTGTTTTCGCGGACGATCTGCAAATATACTTGCAGGGCCGAGTCGAGGACCTTGCTCAATTGCTTGAAAAACTTGGTCGTAATGCGGAGCGGATGGTGCATTGGGCTGCTGAAAATCGCTTGTTATTGAATGTCGGGAAAACAAAGGCTATGATTTTTGGGACTGGATTTTATATGGAAAAGGGTCGCTACTGCTGGCGTGAATTCTCTGACTATGCGTGACTCTAGCATTCCAATCGTTTCCTTAGTGAGTAACTTGGGGGTGGTACTTGATTCCAGACTGAACTGGAAGGATCGTGTTTGCAAATCTGCAAGAGAGCTAATGCTCTAATATACCGGCTCAATTGCTTCAGATGAAGTACCACCTTCAAGTTGAGGAAGCATCTTATACAGACACTTCTCTTCCCTCTGGTGGACTACTGCTCCCTAGTGTATTGTAATATTTCTGCTGAGCAAAATCTGAGAATTCAGCGAGTTCTCAACAGGGGAATCCGCTACATTTATGGTATTCGGAAGTTTGAGCATATTACAGCATATCGGCGGGAACTCGGGTGATTACGTGTGGAGAGTCGACGTGACGGTAGCGCGACAAAATCTACGAAGACATAATCTACGAAATGTAAAAGATACTAGAATAGATTATATTTTTAATTAATATTATTAAATAATATTAATAAATAATATTATTAAATTTGGAATATTTGTGTTATTTTGGAGTATTTAAGGGTTATGAGGATTAAAAAGGGTTATTTTGGATAAAAATGTGTTTTTTGGCTTTGAGGGGGTGTAAAATGTGTTTTTTTTTATTTTCCCTGTTATCAGGGATGTTTTAAAGGATTATTTTGGTTTATGAGTGGGGGGAAAAAGAGGAATGATTATTACTCTAGGAGGGTGTAGAAGGGTTATTTTGGATTTTAGAAGGGTTCTTTGGTATTAGAAAGGGTTATTTTAGATTTTAAAAATTTATATATATGCGTTTTTATACGCGTCCCAGAAACTGTCGGCTCATATAAATATATATATATATATATATATATATATATATTTATATATATATTTATATATAATATCTAACGTGTATAAACAAAAAATATAACATTCAAAATCATATTTCCTGAATTAACAATATTAAATTTTTTTTTTTTAATTTTAATTAAAATGAATTTTTTAAAAAGCATATAGTGTGATGATATCTTATATCTTATGTTTAATTATTGTTAATTCACATTGTTGTAATTACCATTACTTTAAAAGCATCATTATGATGATTATTATTGTTGTTGATCACTCTAAATCTTTACAACATATTGTACATTTAATAAATATATCAAATTCAAAAAATTCGAATTCTCTCTCTATCTCTCTATCTCTCACCCACATTTTCATACGAAACCAAAGGAATTACTCTAGAATTTTTAATTCACCTCTGATTAGTAAAATTCTTACCTAGAATTCGCAATATTAACACTGGGTTTGATCGCAAATCTCACACACATCTATAATAATTCATCTTTTCACACGAGTACACTACACTCACACTTTTTACAAGCCTGCCTTCTTCCGCAATGATAAAAACACTCTCGACTAAATTGTTCACCAGTTTATCACCACCTTTCTTTCGAAGTTCTAACTCACTTCACACGTGCACACAAATGATCACAAAAATTTCTCTGAAAAATTCTCCTTGATAAAAAAAAATCCACGAAATTTACAAAATAAAAGCGTAGCGTCGGCCCATAAACTGACAGAACAGGAGATTTTAGTTCAATAAATAAATAAATAGTGGATTGTCAATGTAGAATGGTGTAATTTCATTCGAATAAAAACCCCGAGAGATCATCTCTTTAAGACGTATGCATGTAGACTGCTGCAGTGTCGTCGTTGCATCGACGACACTGCAGCAGCCATAGATAAAATGACTTTAAGTCTTTAGCTTATAAAATTGTCGCACGGGTCATTTTTTCGAGTCTTGTTTGTTGAAAATTTTTTTTTTTTTTTTTTTGTGACGTAGACTATTTTTGAATCATCCTTAAAAATTTTTTGCTAAAAGTCATGTGGCTTCAAAATTGATATTTTTTTCGAACGTTCAAATTATATATTGTCACAGGGTTCGAATTAAAGAAATTCGTTTTACAGAGGATCGTGATTATTCACGAGAACCCGCGGCGATCGTCGTCCGCACTCCTCTGTCCTGCCGACAAAATGCATATTCAGTGCATACGACAATCTGTCGATTTTTCTTCAGTACCTGAAAATTGGGGGAAGACGCGTACGCGAACTAAAATGATTACTACGCAGCGTGGCTGCTCTCTCTCGGGGTTGCGATCGTGCGCCAGACTGCTCGAGTATTCCTCCTGGAGTCTCAAAGCTGCCTCCCGGACCATTTCCTCGTCCACGAGGACAGGCAAGAGGTGTGTGCCAGTCGTGGTGTAATTTGGATCTATTATTGTCGATCCAGATTTTTCTAACATTGTCGTTGCTATGAATGTAGCTCTCAGACTTTCTCGCTTAACTTTAACCTCGTCTGCATCCTCGGACTCGGTTGCGAGAAAGTCTTCTGCTGAATAATTTCCTAACAGCCATTTCAGCAACCTACCACTTTTCTCAATCATCATACCTTCGGGCTTGAGCTCAAGCTCATCCGAAGCCTCAGAAACGACCTCAGCCCCTTCGGCCATGATCCACGAAAAGACTGCGTCTTCCTTCGTAAGTTCGTCCATCCTAACTGTGCTCGATGTTACCTATCTTACAAAAGAAAACAAAATCTATCTCACGTGACACACACTCTAATTTATTACTATTTTACACAAAATTTATATCTCGCAATCCTGAAATAGATGACAAAATTCCAATTATATTTCTGAGTTATGTTAAAAAAAAAACAAAATCGATCCGCCGATCCCAACACCAACAATCCGAAATGACCAAAAAGCCCACAAACCACGCTTGGTTTTAACAAAAACTCCCAATTGGCTAAAAAAAACGAATCACTCGTTGAAGCCACGATAGAATCAAAAATAAAAAAAAATCAATCGTTCCAACCCGTGTCAAAACCCGATTTTTCAACTCAGAAATATAAATTACAGTTGTTATCGAACGTTAGTCGATAACAGCCAGCAAGCAAAATAATATTTCACAATAATAATACAATAAATTAATTTTCTAGCTCTCAACTCTCGCTACTGTAACGCATAGGTTTTGCTTGGTGGAGTATCTTAAAATCTTGCTCTCAAAAACAAAAAAAAAAAACAAAAAAAAACTGATCCTAAATCGAATAACGCAGCTCGAAATATCAGCGTCGGAGTTAAATTACAGGCTTGCCTAAAAAAAAAACAAACACTCTACCGTATGACAACATGGTCTAATCAAAACAACTCCGATGTGAGTTTAACTTCGCGTTGCTCAAATTCTCAAACCCGAAAAAAAAATTTAAATTAACGATCTCAATCAAAACCCAGCAAGTTTCCGCACTTTACCGAGCAATTAACAATAACAAAAAAAAAAAAAAAAATCTCAACTTGCTATGCTATAAACTATAGCAGCAGCAAGCTCTTCGCCTTTGTTTTTATTTTAATATCCAATCTACCTACCGGCCTTGAACCCCTTGCCGGCCAGCGCACACCTGCGATCTCTCACTCACACTAATAACCTTTATTTTGGTTAACGACCTCTACACGTTGTTGGGCGCCAATTGTCACAGGGCTCGAATTAAGGAAATTCGTTCTACAGAGGATCGTGATTATTCACGAGAACGCGTGGCGATCGTCGTCCGCACTCCTCTATCCTGCCGACAAAATGCACATTCAGTGCATACGACAATCTGTCGATTTTTCTTCAGTACCTGAAAATTGGGGGAAGACGCATACGCGAACTAAAATGATTACTACGCGGCGCGGCTGCTCTCTCTCGTCGGTAGTGGCGTGAGTTTAATCAGGACCGTTCGCAGGAACACGGGCAAATTAAATAGAACAACATTTATAAATTAAATTAGGATCAAAAATAAAATAAATAAATGTTACAAAAATAATCCAAACTAATTCTGCCCGATTGTCTACTAAAAATAAACACAAATGACTCGTAGTCTTAAGCCGCCTACAATTGATTTTATAACAACAAAGTTTGTCGTTCGGTGTCGCGGCAGTTACGTACACACCATCACACACACACACACACACACGCTCTCGCGCTCGGCTGCTAGCTGCAGCGCGCCAAAATAACAAAGGCGAAGATTCTTCCAAGTACAACGGTACTTCGATAAAACACACTCTCGCACGTGATACAATTTGTCTTAACAATTAACCGCTTCGCGGACTTACTTTAATAATCCAGGTGCACCTGCGCTCGGGGAACAATTGTACTCGGCAGTATGCCTCGCTGGGGCTGGGAATGCCTTCGAAGGCCGAACGCCGGTTTCGGTGATGTTTTCTTCACGCTAATTATCACGTCTCGTCGAGTGACAACTCGGCTACGTGATAACACACACTCCACACACAACACCGTTGTTATTAATCGCGATGTCGATTCTGTCAACTAATTACACGAACAAAGCAAATTATCTCTCACGCTCGCGTGTGTTCTATCTCGCGGTTAAGACTCGAGTGACACAGCTCGGTTGGTGGCGCTGTCGCCTCGTTACCGACCCTGCGTCCACGCGTTTCTAACGGTCGCGTGCTGTAATTCAAATAAAATTTGAATTCAGCTTATTTCCTCACGCGCCCATTACAATATTTAACCTCTTCGCACTCGGCTCGCCAGCAGCTGTACGATCTGAATACAGCGTTTCGTCCTTAGAAAAAATCTCGAACCTTTCGCGCTGTCACCTAGCGTACATTTATATTTGCGATTCAGCACAATGTTTTTAGATACAAAATCTAGGACTCTTGTAATTCTATTTTAACATCATTCGAAAGCGAGAGATTTTAAATGTTTCACAATAGATAAGTGTTTTTTCTTACTAAAAGAACTTGCTTTAAATACAATTTTGTGAAAACCTAGTATTTCTTGCTCTTTCCGAATGCAGATCGAACTTTTTTAAAAAAGATCTGGAATTAGGGATTTTTACAACTGTAAAAAAATTTAAACGACGCAATTAAAATGAGGTGGTATTCAGTAAAAGTTTTATTTTTGTTAGTACCTTTACTTTAAAAAAAACTGATGAAAACCTTTCCGACTCTCTTGTGCAAAGATTATTTCAGATATCTTAGTATAACTCTTGTTTTTATGTGCTTAAATAATTCCAAGAACTAACGCCGTTTTGGATCGGGTGATAGCTTCAAATCAAAGCATATAACACATTCTCTTACGTGAACTAATTAAACTCGGTATTCTTAATAATAGTAATAATATATAAATTAACTAATATCTAGTTTTAAAAAATTAATTATTAATTGATTCTTTTTTATTTGGCAGGTGGAGTGCAAAAAAGCGCAGCCGAAAGAAGTTATGTTACCAGCGAATTTGGCAAAGACTCGAGCCGCTGGACGAGGTGCTTACGGTGAGTTGGTGATGGTCGCCCAGGCTCCCAGCGCTGCCAGTGCCTCTGCGGCCTACCGTTATGCGCCGTATCCTTTACCACCGAGTGCAGCGGCGGTGGCGGCAGCAGCTGTGGCTCACGCGGCCGCAAGCAATTCACATCATCCATGTGCGGCCGGTGGCGCAGTTTCTGCCACTCACCACCACCCAGCGCTGTTGGCCCCAAATATCTTAGGCGCTGCTAATGTCGCTCAGCCGTCATCCGCTTCCTCCGTATCTGCAGTTGCTGCAGCCGCTGCGGCTAGTTACCATCAGTACGCAGCTGCTGCAGCTGCTGCAGCTGCTGCAGCAGCAAATACACCCAATTCTGCTACAGCTCAAGCCGTTTACGATGTTAAACGAGCTTTGGCTACAGCTGTTGCAGCCGGAGCTTATAGGCCTCTTCCTGGATCTGCTGCAGCTGCTTCCAGGGCCGCGAGTTTGACGTACTCTATGAGTGACTTGGTCGGAGTTCAGGGTCTTAATGTTAGCGCTATGTATCATCCCATTAGTCATACTTATGGACTATGACCTACTACTATTATAAATCCACTCTCAAGACCTCGTTAAGTTAATAATGAAATTTTTCTTGCCATAGAAATATTCATCCTATAGCACTTAAATCACTATCACGAGAATATTGATACATTTTGTATTTTTTTTTTATTATACATATATACATACATACATATATTATTAGGTCACTATCCGGATATTTCAGGATAGTGCATCAAATTTCAAAATCAAAAACTCGAATTCCAGGCAAAACCAAGTTCCAAAAAAAAAAAATGATAAGTTCTTTCGGATGGGTTATTTTGGATGGGGTGCGAAAATCTAGGAAAAGCATCTATTCATGAGTTATTTTGAATAAAAAAAAATAAAAGATGGGTTATTTTGTTTTTTTTGAATACATGAGAGGATTGCGCGTGATTTGCGCATAAGGAGGGATGATTATTACTTGAGAAATTTTTCACGCGGTGTGTACACAAATAAATGTATATTTACACTCAGTGGGTATTATCCGGACATTTCATATATACACCCGGTACTATTCGGGCATTTTGGTATTATCATGACAGTCAGGATAGTGACATGTCATTTCAAAATCAAAAAACTCGAGTACCAGGTAAAACCAAGATCCAGGAAGTAGGTGATGGGTTATTTTAGATGGGTTATTGAAAAAAATATTAAAACTAGTGGGTGCGAAAGCCAAGGAAAAGTATTTATTGATGGGTTATATTGTAAAAAAAATTTTTAAAAGATGGGTTACTTTGGTTTTTCTAAATACGTGGGTGGATTGCGCGTGATTTGCGCTCAAGGAGGGTGTATTATTACTCTAGAAATTTTTCACGTGGTGTACCTATATATATATACACAAATTCAAGACAAAGTTCTGAGGCAACCAAGTCTCTATTGTATTCTTTTTTTTTCAAATCTGAACTTGAAAATGGCCCGTTTCCAAGCGTGAGTGCAAGCTTGGAAACTTAGAAGGCTGCTTCCATTATGCTCTGGTCGCTGTTTCTATCACAGTTCACATTTCTCCGTATTAGGTATTTTCTAATGACTATGACGTCATTTTCTCTAGAGTCAATGCAATCGGTCTTTGTAACGTATCGCTGGAGCAAAAACATTGTCAATGCAAACTGCTCTTATGACGTCATAATTAAAATAACCTAATACCGTTTACGAAAAAACAGTCAAAAGAAGAACGGGAATAATTTATATAGATATATTTTACTAAAACTTCGAAATATATTGCACTTTGAATTACATACAGTCACGTAGTGTATCACAGGTCTAAATGACTCAACATCCTAAGGGGAATCCTCAAGTTTCTTGTTTACGCTGTTAGAGTTAGCAGGAGGAATAGTGGAGGTTGGCAAGGAGGTATATATTATGGAAATGTGCATCTTTTTTGTAGAGAGATATTTTTTCTCATTATTTTAGTTTTCAATTCAAGGTAAATATCCGGAATAATTGAACAGTAGCGTAAATGTTCACCGCAGTGGCACACCCTCTTTATTTATTTTCAAATCACATTTAAAGCCCCGAAAAATATTCTAAATTTGGTTAAACCACTAAATTTCACTGTAGAAAAAAGAAAATTTCGAATATGACCATAGAACTAGCTCAAAAATTACTTCCAAGTGAGCTTTTCAAAACGTCCAAAAGTGGTTTGGCACCCCCAGGAAAATCTTGAGTTATCATCAAAAAGTGTAATTTTTTTATTGCAAAGCTAGAGCAGCCTCAAGTGAACTCAGCAAATTGATTAGATTAAAAATTTTTAATATCTTCAGTACAATAGGAAAGATGCATAAAAAAATTATTTAGTTTGTTTGACTTTATTAGATAGTATATCGACAAATAATCGATACGTATTTTTTCTTTTGGAAAAAAAATAAAAACTGAAGGAGTCATAGACTTTGAAAGTTTCCGAAATAAGCATATATATAGATGTACTACCAATGTAAAATGGTATTGATGACGTCACGAGTACCAATTTTCAAAAAATTATATCTCCGTTAATATTGATAGAAAAATTATCAAAAAATCTTAAAATTTATTAAAAATTGAGAACTTTCAGGAAAAAAATATAATTAGAAAGAAGTGCATCTTCCCTATTTAAGGAAAAAAAAACTGTTAAAAAAAATTAGAAATTAATTATAGATTCCAGCAAGCACTCTGCGTATGGCGCATTATCACTATCCTGTTGTTTGTTTACACGTGAATAGAAGGGAACTGTTCTCTTTCTACTTTTTTCCATGCAGCTTTTTATATACTCCAGCATTGAACTTAACCTACATAAACTTCTGTACATTTATTGAAAGTAAATAAACTCAATAATGAAAAAAATCTATTGATCAAGTCATGACAAATTAATAATTCCCTCTTAGAAAAAAGTTGTAGTTTTCTTTAATAACATTAATTTTAATTTTCACAATAAAGATTGACTCCACCGACTCTTATACAGAGCTCATTATGATCACAGCAAGAAGGATTAGGTTGCTCCACGGTTGCCGCATGCTAGCTGTGGTGAGAACTCCGAATTGCGGCTCGGTGAATCCTCACTAAAATACGAAGTGAAATTCTAGCCAAAATCTACGAGCGCGCCAGCGTTGGTATCGATATTCTGCTCAGGGGACTAAGCTATAAGTTCAGGGCATACTTTTCGACCAAGCATTAGGTTCAGGTTGTTCGGTGGGCTAGTACAGGAATCCCACAAGTTTGACAACCCAATAACGCTGGGTACAGCGATGAATAAATTATTTTTTATAAACAAATAACTAACCAGCAAGCTTTAAACCCCCATAACGCTGGAAAAAAGGATAAATAAAATATTTTTTTACAAACAAATAACTAACCAGCAAGGTTGAAACCCCTGTAACGCTGGGATATAGATAAATAAATTATTTTTTATAAACAACTAAGTAACCAGCAAGCTTGAAACTCCTGTAACGCTGGAAAAATAGATAAATAAATATTTTTTTATAAACAATTAAATAAACCGACAAGCTCTAAACCCCATAACGCTGGGGGGAGCGATAAATACATAATTTTTTATAAACAATTAATTAAACCGCCAAGCTCTAAACCCCCATAACGCTGGGGAGAGCGATAAAGACATAATTTTTTATAAACAATTAAATAAACCGACAAGCTCTAAACTCCCATAACGCTGGGGAAAGCGATAGATAAATTATTTTTTATAAACAATTAAATAAACCGCCAAGCTCTATAAATATTAATTTATCAAATATTATTATAAAAAATAATTAATTTATCGCTTTCCCCAGCGTTTTGGGGGTTTAGAGCTTGGTGGTTTATTTAATTGTTTATAAAAAATAATTTATTTATCGCTCTCCCCAGCGTTTTGGGGGTTTAGAGCTTGGCAGTTTATTTAATTGTTTATAAAAAATAATTTATATATCGCTCTCCCCAGCGTTACGGGGGTTTATAGCTTGGCGGTTTCATTAATTGTTTATAAATAAAATAATTTATTTATCGCTCTCCCCAGCGTTTTGGGGTTTTAGAGCTTGTCGGTTTATTTAATTGTTTATAAAAAATTATGTATTAGTCTCTCTCCCCATTGTTTTGGGGGCTTCGAGCTTGTCGGTTTATTGAATTGTTTATAAAAAATAATTTATTTATCTATATCCCAGCGTTACAGGGGTATCAACCTTGCTGGTTAGTTATTTGTTTATAAAAAATATTTTATTTATCTTATTTTTCAGCGTTATGGGGGTTTAAAGCTTGCTGGCTAGTTATTTGTTTATAAAAAATAATTTATTTATTTATTTTTCCATCGTTATGGGGGTTTAAAGCTCGTCGGTTAATTATTTGTTTACAAAAAAATATTTTATTTATCCTTTTTTCCAGCGTTACGGGAGTTTCAAGCTTGCTGGTTAGTTATTTGTTTATAAAAAATAATTTATTTATCTATTTTTCCAGTGTTATGGGGGTTTAAAGCTCGTCGGTTAATTATTTGTTTATAAAAAATTATTCATTTATCCTTTTTTCCAGCGTTACGGGGGTTTGAAGCTTGCTGGTTAGTTATTTGTTTATCAAAAATAATTTATTTATCGCTGTACCCAGCGTTATTGGGTTGCCAAACTTGTGGGATTCCTGTACTAGCCCACCGAACAACCTGAACCTAATGCTTGGTCGAAAAGTATGCCCTGAACTTATAGCTTAGTCCCCTGAGCAGAATATCGATACCAACGCTGGAGCGCGTTCGAATTCGTGATCCGTCCCTGCGCTCTGCGTCGGCTCTAGCAGCCCCACCCGCTTTTTCAAAAATGTTGTCATTTTGTACTTATTGAAAAAATTCCGTTGGAACTTTCCAGAAAGCTCTATCAATACCTTATAAAAAAGTTTCTTGCTGAAAGTTTTCTCAGTTCTAAATTTTTATGCTTACTTTTTTAATCAATAGTTTGAGGTTGAAAAGTGCTAATTTTTTATTTTTAATAGTTGATTTCTCGGCTTTAAAACACTTTAAAAATATCTGGTTCACTCTATTAGCAGCGGAAAGGGTTTAAAAATTTCATGAAAAAATATTCAGTTATTTCCAAGTTTTCACGATTTGAATAGAGAACTCTTACTTTTCTTGTTGTACGAATTTTGTTTGAACTCGGAAACTACTGAACCGCTGCTAATATTGGGGTCTGAAGTGGAGTCGTGGAGGGAGTAGTAGTAGGGTCATGTAGTCGCCACGCTATTCTGAGAGTTTTTTCAGGTAATAATGCAACCATGTTAAAAAATAGATAAAGCCATGCTGCCAGATCGCTCGCGCAAATCGCATGCAAAATAGGTAATACCGTAGCCGTATTGTATTCCTTCGCCACTACTTCACTTTGAAACCCAATAGTTCTCATCACACCTAGCGTGCGAGCTGCACCGTGGAGCAACCGAATCTTCTTTCCGTTTATAGGTTAGTATTATGTGTTAGCACTCTGAGTAGTGGGCCACTTAAAATCAAGTTGTCGGATTTTATACTCTTTTTTCAGATTTTTGAAGGTTTATGTAACAATATGTCACCCTCAAATTGTTTTCAAAAATTTCTGATAAGTTATGAAAAAAAAAGAATACTAGAATTTAGTATTTGATGTAAAATAAAAATTTTACTTATCTATACAATCTTAATGTTGCAATAAATAACTGAAAATTTTTTTAGTTTTCTCGCTGAATTGAATTAGGATTAAATTTTTATACCGTTTAGTAGCCTATTTTCATTTTACATTTGGCTAATTAAATGTCCACAACTTTTTCTCTACTTAAAAATACAAAGTTTTTTACACGTTTGTGTTTTTTTTTTTTTTTTTTTTTTTTTTTTTTTTTTTTTTAATGCCTTTTTTGCTGTAATTCACTAAATATTGTCGCTTTATGTTCAAATCTGCCAAGCTTACAAATTTAAGCCAATATGACCTAGAGGTCTGAAATTTTGCAGACAGTCTAAATTCGCATTTTTGGACCCGGACATCCAGGATGCCGATGATGGGGGTATCTGGAGGTCATCTTCGAGAGCTTAAGCCAAATTCTTCTTGGATGATTTTGAGAGATGTTCTTGAATATTTATCGAGGCAATTTGAACTTACAAGGAAAGGCTACACCCTGCGGGTTGCCGATCCTAACGAAACTTTGGGGATCGTTTTCTCATTTAAAAAAATGAAGGAATCCATCAATAATTTCGTCCAATGGGCCCTTGATGTTGGTTCACCATCCAGCTCAAATGGCATTTTTGCACTTTTTTGGTTTTTAAGCTAATTTTTCAAAAATTCTTGTTCAAAGCCTATTGCACTCACGAAATTCTGCAACCTCGCATTCTCTTTGTTTTTTTATTTTCTTTCAAGGAAAAATATTCTTTAGTTCACTTTTGATGAGTTTGACCCTGTACTAAAGGGATTACTAAAGGGATTACTTCGAAATTCGAATGGTTTCCAACGGACATCTCAATTGAAGATTTGCCAATTGATTTCGATTTGGGTGAAAAGACCAATTGAAATCCATAGAAATCCCTCAAATGATAAGACATATTACCCATTGATTTAAATTGAAAAACTGAATAAATTCTAATAAGTTTCTCAATTGGTACTTTTAATTACGAATTTGCTGATTGATTTCGATTGAACGATGAGGAGCAATCAAAATCTATTGAAATTAATTAATTGATATTACTCTGTAGACCATTAAAAACGATTGAAATTTATTAACTCTTAATCGATTTCAATGGAACTCAATGGATTATTTTTTCTTTAATTTAACAAATTTCAGTGATGGTATTAAACTAGTTTATATTAGTCAATTTTCAAAGAAATTCTTTGATAATTTTATATTATACAAATCTTTTATACTTAAAAGATCTTTGCCAATTCCAACATGGAAAGAGGTTCAAAAATTATGGTATAGCAGATCATAGCTGCTTAATTATAAAGATCTTACTCCAGATTATATAATCCAAAAACATAGACTTTATTTTCAGGTAAATTTAACAGTTGTCCATCTAGTGGCTAAGAGATAAAAAATCAGTTAAAATCTATTGAAATCTATTGGTTTTTAATGGTCAAACGAATTTTTTACGAACAAACATTTTCAATATTAATTAATGGATTGTAATGGTATTTTCATTACTAAAAAAAATTGAATGGATCCAAACGATTTTTTCAATAGAATTGAATCGAATGATTGTTTTAATGGAAATAAATGGGTATCATTGAGATTCTTGCTAATAAATACATTTAAAAAAAGGCTAAGTCAAAAACTTTATGAGCTTAAAAAAATTATTCAATCCAAATAGTTTACTCAATAGAATCAAACAATGTATTTTAATGGTTTCTTTTTTTAAGGGATTTGATTTCCATGAATTCTATTCACATTGAAGGGGAAGACTATTATAGTATATTATTATGAGTCAAAATTTCTAGGGCTGTTCGAGACGAGACGATACGAGACTTTTATCCGGTCTCGGTCTCGGTCTCGAAAAATTTTACCGGTCTCGTTCTCGGTCTCGGTCTCGAAAAATTTTACCGTTCTCGGTCTCGGTCTCGGTATAGTCTCGGTATCGGTCGTGATAATTTTATTAATCTGAAAGCTAAATTAAAAAATTGTTTAAAAAAATAAATAAATAAATAACTGTTTTTATCAAACTAGTCTCAAGTGGAATGCAAGTGCTGAATTTTTAATAAGAGCCATCAAATTTTTAATCCTGAAAATAAATAAACAATAATTTTTATTTTTAGTTTCAAAAAAAAGGAAGGTAAATGAGAAAATGCTCTGAAAATTTTAATTGCAATTAACCTGTACATAAATAATAACAACACTTAATTCATCACATATTTTTTGCAACCTGGAACTAAGTTCTGTTCGATATTTTTTTTTGTTAGAACTCTCATTTTATTTTATAGAATTCTACAAAGAAATTTTATCTATTTATTGAAAGAAAGTATTCAATTATCCAAAAAACGATGGCAAAAAATTCTTAATAACAAAGTATTCAACATTCCAATTTTAACAGTTATTCAAATTTTGAACATTTACGACCATTCACATCGATCATAAATCGAGGACATACGACCGAAAGTGATATTGTTTCTGATAATATTTCTAAGAACGAATGTTGCTGTGTTGAAAAAGGTTCTTATTAAAACCGATATTACTAACCAAGACCGAGACTCTCGGCTGCTCAGTCTCGTCTCGGTATCGGTCTCGGTCTCGGACCGATACCGAGACCGAGACCGAGAAAAGTCTCGAGTCTCGAACAGCCCTAAAAATTTCTGAAATCGGACAGAAAAACAAAACTTTCGAAATTCGATAGCCTTTGTACGCAAAAGTCAAGTGTTATGCTTTAAAAAAAAGCCAGTAAAGTTTTTTTTTTAAATAATAATTTTTCTAAAAGTTATAAACAATCAAACTTTTAGGTGACTATTTTTTTAAATCGCCATTTCTAGAGAACTATTTAATAAAAGTTTACAAAATTTTAACAACGACTTCACAAATAAGTAAAGAATTGAATGATAAATAAATACAAAAAAAAAAAATTTAATTTGTTTATAAAAAATTAATTTTTTAATAAACAAATGAAAATTTAATAAACTTCTCATATGGGTGGGCCAAAATTTTTTCAACGATATTTTTCTTTAAAGTGTTACCTAGAAGTACGTGAAAAAAAATTTTGGTAATATTCACAAGAACAAAAGTTGTGAATTTTTAAAGACCGCAAAACGAGCGCTGCGACGAGCGCGGCGAGGTGACGGAGCCACGGCGCACGACGCTACCGCTTCACGCGCGCTCGCATAACTATTTACATTTTCCGATTATTTTCAAAAATTGGGTTTCTTAATGACTGCGTTTTTACTTACCGTAAGTATGCTAATAAAAAATTTACTTTATATTTACATATACATTTATATTCAAAAATATAAGTTTATTCATTACAAAATTATTTTTCGATTTCTAACTAATTTTGTTTTATTAAATACGAATTTATCACTACATTCTATGAACAAAAAATTGTTTGTGAGCTGAAATAACTTTACACTTTAATTTTTTAGTATTTACTGGTATGTAACAGTGGAATTGGCGTGTCCCTTTAATGGTTTTGGCTTTCGAGAAACGTGGCTCGAGTTTTTTTTTCATTTCTTCATACTCTTTCGTCATGACCATGCCAAAATTAATTTTTTTAAAAAATTTTTCAGCCCATTCAAAAAGAGTTTTTGTAGTTGTAATTTGGATGTTATTTTGTAAGCTTGCTCGATAAGCGTTTCTTTTTACGCATCCACCTATGCCATCACAGGCACCTTTTCCGTGTGAAGTATCAAAGAAGTGCCATTCAGCTGAAATTTTGAAGTCCGCTCGGTGATGTAATAAATTTAAAAAATTAAATTTATTTTTATACTGCGACCCCGCGCCATCAGAAAAATAAAATAGTTTTTTAACGTTTTTGGTACCAAATTTTTTTTTCAAAAAAGAAATCATTTTTGCGTTGTGCAAATATACTCCTGTAGCGTCATGATTTTCGACTTCTGACAAAACCACATAATTGATGTTTCTCACAACATTATTTTCTTTGCAATAAATTACATACACATGCAAAGAGGCTTGATCTTTGGACCAGTGTTGTGACTGTATAGCATCTTGTACATGAAATGAATAATTTTCTGAAAAATCCAGAGTAACCAAAAACTCTCCACTCTTCAGTGAATTTTTCAGCTTTTCAAGATACGCTGCTTGTGATTGGGCTATGTAATCATGTTTCAACACAATTGGGAGATCTTCTGCAAGACTTTCCGTAAAAATCTGTATATTTTCAGTTTTACTTAACAGTTGGCACCTTTTAAAAAAAAGAGACAGTATGAAAAAATAATAAAATTAAACAAAAAAATTATTTTTTAGAAATTATATAGTTTACGAAACCTGTCTGTTGTGACCCATTGATTATAAGTGATGCTGTCTATTTCACATTTTTGTAAATTTTCTGTTAAATCTTTGATAACTTGATTCGTTCCGGGACATTTTCGACAATCTACAAGAAAGCAATCAGTAGTTGGAGTTGAGCAAATAATGTTTTTCAACCATTCTCGATAATTTACAGTAAAATTAATTTTCTTTTTTAGTAGTTCTCGTTGAAGTCCATTTATCTTAAGTCTTAAATTGCCATGTATTTTGCACACGCACACATTATGCGTGCCTTTAGCTCCGACTAATATGCACTGCGGTGGTCTGAGATGCCTAAATACTGCCAATGATATTTTTTCTTCAGGGTACTTTTTTATAAATTCAGTGTGTAGGTCTTCTAAGTTACCCATTAATAAACGTTTCTAGGAATAAACATATTTACTTGTAAATAAAAAAAAAACTGAATAGAAAAAAGACTGAATAAAAAAAAAAATATTGTAAACGAATACGTCAGAATTATCGAAACTACCGAATGGGAAGATAAATCGCAAGATAAAAGAGAGAACCCAAAAATAATGTCAGCATTTTATTCGTAATGTAATTGGTTGAAAAACAAAATTTAAAATTTAAATTTTTATTTTTAATTTGTATATTACAATTCAATTAAAACATTTAGATAATAGAATTTGATAAAAAATAATATTTATTTAATCAAGTGTTCCAAATTATCAGATTAAAATCATGAAAATAATAATAATTAGTATATAAACAAAAACAATGAATTAATAACCACGAAAGTTTAATACAATTCCGCGCGCTAAGAGGAATAGTGAATAAAATTAATCTAAAACTATCAATAATAGTTTACCTGCTCATGATGACGTTCTCCGTCAACAATTACTGACTTGTAATCTTTTACACCGGGCATCACTCTACTAATATCATCAGACAGATAAAAATCTTTGACTTTTTCAAGAAGATTTTCATTTAATCCTCGACCCGTTTTTTTATCAGGACGAGATGCGCATCCTTTTTCTATTTGTAATTTTTTTGCAGTCGTGACCATGTATTTAGTAACCCCAAATTCTTTTACTGCTTCTCGAATCGTCCAATTATTAATTGGAATTGTAGTAAGCAAACAGATTTTTTCTCCTCTTGAGGCATTAGATAATCTCAACTTAAAATCTTCGATCCAAGTATTTACATTACTTTTAAAGATTGCGTTTCGAAAATTTTGGTCATTTTCTATTAAGTTCAAATTAATTTTTTTAGCTGGCGTAGCAACAATTACTTCGTGAATTTCAGACGCGAGCTTTTTTCTTTTTGTCAACTGATCTATTCTATAGCATGTATAGTCTTCATCACCTTTCGTCAAATCTACAATCTGCTCTTCTTCACTTTCTTCTTGATCTTTTCCTTCATCGCCCTTATCAGTTTCTTTTTTTTCAAAGTTCTATTTTTTGAATTGAATCGTTTCTTTTTTTTTCATAAGCTTGGGTCTTACAGGAAGCACAAATGTAACAACCGAATAACTCTTTTAACTTTGGATCGCAATTTTCCGATATAAACTTTAAATTTTTTCTGTAACAACTATGACCCTTTTTTTTCAACGGATTACAGCACTTTGGTGGAGGAGTCATAATAAAAACACACAAACTGAGAATAAACAACCGAAAACAACGCTAATCTTGCAGCAATGCAGGCTTCAGAGGCACACGTGTTTTTCTCATTGAACAAAAAAAAACAATCGAATAAAACAATTGAGCTACTATTGTTTAAGCGCGCCATTTTTGTCGCTTAGCCAATGATTTCAAACTTTTAAATAAGGGAGTGAAAGTGTGTTTTTTTCCAAAAAAATGTTTAAGATTTTCGAAATGTTAATTGAAATATTTGCTTAAAAATATATAGTGATAAATTCGTATTTAATAAAACAAAATTAGTTAGAAATCGAAAAATAATTTTGTAATGAATAAACTTATATTTTTGAATATAAATGTATATGTAAATATAAAGTAAATTTTTTATTAGCATACTTACGGTAAGTAAAAACGCAGTCATTAAGAAACCCAATTTTTGAAAATAATCGGAAAATGTAAATAGTTATGCGAGCGCGCGTGAAGCGGTAGCGTCGTGCGCCGTGGCTCCGTCACCTCGCCGCGCTCGTCGCAGCGCTCGTTTTGCGGTCTTTAAAAATTCACAACTTTTGTTCTTGTGAATATTACCAAAATTTTTTTTCACGTACTTCTAGGTAACACTTTAAAGAAAAATATCGTTGAAAAAATTTTGGCCCACCCATATGAGAAGTTTATTAAATTTTCATTTGTTTATTAAAAAATTAATTTTTTATAAACAAATTAAATTTTTTTTTTTGTATTTATTTATCATTCAATTCTTTACTTATTTGTGAAGTCGTTGTTAAAATTTTGTAAACTTTTATTAAATAGTTCTCTAGAAATGGCGATTTAAAAAAATAGTCACCTAAAAGTTTGATTGTTTATAACTTTTAGAAAAATTATTATTTAAAAAAAAAACTTTACTGGCTTTTTTTTAAAGCATAACACTTGACTTTTGCGTACAAAGGCTATCGAATTTCGAAAGTTTTGTTTTTCTGTCCGATTTCAGAAATTTTGACTCTATACTATTTCTTTTTAATCAATTTAACTCATGTACAATACTATATTTTATTACACTATTGCTTGGAGGCGATATTTTACGTACCCCGTTTCAGGTTAGAGTGCGTAAAATCGAGCCTCCACGCACTAGTGTAATAAAAATTCATTCGTGTCCATTGAAAAAATTATTCAAATCAATTCGTTTTTATGAGGCTTACAAAATTTGCGATCATTGATTTCCATTGAGCCGAAAGAGCAAACAAATTTAATCATATCCATTGAAAAAACCATTCAAAATCAATTCATTTTGTAAACTTACAAATTAGCGACCATTGATTTAAATTGAGCCATTTAAATTAATTCATTTCCATTAAAAAAAACTTTTAAATTGACTCGTTTTTATTAAGCTTATAAAATTGACGACCATTTTTATTGAGCAGAAAGTCCATTCGATTTAGTTTTATTGGATTATTTTGTCTCGAAAAGGGTATCATAAAAAAATTGAAATTAATTTCAATTGAAAAAATTTTAGCGTTTCATTTGAGACTATTCAAAACCATTTAAAGCCATTGAGTTTCAATTGATCTCAATAGATATGAATGGATTTTTCGTAGCAGGTCTTTAAAAGTCTGCAAAAAATATGCATTATTCAACAACGTGATTTTTAGTGGCCCACTTCAAAAAATTGACTCTTTACATGAGACTATCGCTATTCGCTTCGTTCGCTGCGATATCTGTCTGCTGCTTGTAACCAAACTCCGGCCATACGATTTTGATTAGCAATGGATATACTGAGAAAAAAACGATAACCTAATGAGAGGTGCAAAATTTCACATTATTAGCTTATAAATAAGTTAATAATAAAATATCAGTGAAAAATTTATATTATTAAAACTCTTTTTATAAAGCTGAGTAAATCTCCACTCAAACTAGACACACGGTGTCGTTGTATTCTTGTCTCGGAATGTACAGCTACTTCCTTCTGAGACAAATTAAGAAAAAATTCAAAAGAATAATAAGTTGCTGGACACTCCGAGACAAGCATACAGAGACAATGTAGATTTTATTTGTGTGGAGATTGAACAACTCTATAAAAAGAGATGAAATGATTTAATTTGCTTATTTATATTCATTTGATTAATCTACCTTAGATAAAGGCCGAAAATTGATATATAAGTTAATAAATTAATTGTATGGCGGTTGATCTTAACGAACGCAATTTATTAGCCATTATTGAGACTAATGTGTAGTCTGATTGACATTATTAAGACAATATGAAGATTAAAAATTTTGAAAAATAGAAAAAAACTTGCTTGGATGGGACTCCATCCACTAACTTTTTGCACAAGATGAAAGCGTCTTATTTAGGGTGGCACAAATTAATGTATCAGTGCCATTATCTCAAAATTTAAGCCTCGTGCAAAAAAGTTTTTCATATGAAAGTTGTTTGGTTTGGAGGGGGAAGTAAAATGGTGACCTTGAATTTGGGCCCACGGCCTTATGTTGGGTCCTACGGACCTCAACTCTATTTTTAAAAATAGAAACCCTTATTTTTCTTATCGGATTCGGAAAGAGCGGAAAATTTTACGATTTCTAGGTATTTCTTGAAAATTTTTTTGGGCCCCTGTAAGGCCCAATAAGCCCCGATAAAGCTTGTTTAATTTTAACAGGATCATTCCTGAAAAAAAAGCATTTTTCGTATAGCACATGCATTGAGAATGTTTCTTGGTTTAAAATTTTCAACAAAATGAGCCCAAAAAAATTGGGCCCGGGGCCTTATGTGTGGACCTATTGATCCTTAGACCGTTTTTAATAGTCAGACTTTGGGTCCATGGGGCCCAATCTAAGACATCTATGGAGTTAAGCCTTGACAATCCGATAACCAGGGAGCTGAAGTCAAGGAGTGCATAAATAAATAAGTAAAAATTTTTTTGAGCTCATTTTGTTGAAAATTTCAAACCAAGAAACTTTCTCAACGCATGTTCTATTCAAAAAATGCTTTTTTTTCCAGGAATAATGCTGTCAAAGTTCAGCGTACTTTATCGATGCTTACTAGACCTTATAGGGGCCTAAACGAATATTCAAAAAAATCGTAAAATTTCACGCTCTTTCTGAATTTGATGAGAATAATAGGAGCTTCTATCAAAAAAAAATCGACTTTGGGTCCGTAGGGCCCAACATAAGGCCCCAGGCCCAATTTTTTTGGGCCCATTTTGTTGAAAATTTGAAACCAAGATTTTCTCAATGCATGTGCCATACGAAAAATGCTTTTTTCCAGGAATGATCCTGTTAAAATTAAACAAGCTTTATCGGGGCTTATTGGGCCTTACAGGGGCCCAAAAAAATTTTCAAGAAATACCTAGAAATCGTAAAATTTTCCGCTCTTTCCGAATCCGATAAGAAAAATAAGGGTTTCTATTTTTAAAAATAGAGTTGAGTTCCGTAGGACCCAACATAAGGCCGTGGGCCCAATGTCAAGGTCACCATTTTACTTCCTCCTCCAAACCAAACAACTTTCATATGAAAAACTTTTTTGCACGAGGCTTAAATTTTGAGATAATGGCACTGATTCATTAATTTGTGCCACTCTGTATATTAAGCCACGATCCAGTACAAAAGTTTAGTCGATCTTTATCATCTTGGAAGTAAGATTCCATTTTCATGGGCATATTTAGATTAATGCCAATTATAATATTTTTTGTATATGATTTTGAATGTGACTTAGTGTTTAAGACGCTTTCCTTTGGGGCAAAAGGTTAGAGGATCAAGTCCCGTCTAAGCATTTTTTTCTCTATTTTTTTTTCTATTTTTCAAAATTTTCAATCATTGTGTCGTCTTATAATGTCCATCAACCAGATTACACATTTGTCTTCATAATGGAAATTACGTTTGTTAAGATCAATTACCATAAAATTAATTTATTTTTAATTAAATTACAAACAATCACTGAATTCAATAAATTTGAATTCAAATTTATACCCAAAAATTTAAGATAAGTTAATAATTACTAATATTCATAGGTACAAAGATTTTCTTTGGGCTTAAACTTAACCATTAGTGTATTTGATCGGATAATTTATTGTAAACCAAGATGAGATTAGCCTGCTGCTAGAACAGCGATTTACGGTAAAATTTTGTTTAAAAAAGAAAAAAACGTTGTTAGGCTATGTTTTTTAAAATAATTTTTGGCACCAAATTTAAAAGCACACAAGCAGTAAGTTTCTTTTTGCAGAAACTGTCAGTAGATATATCGAAAGGTCTTATAAATATAAAAATTTTTCCGCAAACCGCAATTTTTTTTTTTTCTTTATAGCTTATACGTGGAGTAAAATGATGATTTTTCAACTTTTATTCATGTCTATAATGCTAAGATAGCTCGAAAAACGCGGTCTATGGTAAAATTTTACTCACAAGAAATGTTGTTTGGCTATTTATATGAGTTATTCCAACGAATTTCGAACTTTTGCTGTCGCAGTGGGGTGTCGCTAAATCTAATCACCAATTTTTTGGCTGAAAATACTATCAAATAAAAGCTTTTTCCTGCGAACTGGTCGTCTTTATCTTATTTCTACTCAGCGTTATATTTTTTGAATGTCAAAAAAAGCATATTTTAAAGTTATTTTGAAAAAATTCTAACTCGCTTTTGGAATAAGCTAGAGATACCTGGTTGAAGCTTGTTTTTTTGAGAAAAAATATATCTACTCTAATAAACTCTCATTCTAATACATATAAGGACTTGGGTGCAACAAGAGTATAACCCCCAAAGAAGTGAATTTGAGAAAAAGACCAATTAAATGTATATTTGGGTATTTCTTATAACACAATCAAAGATCATGCAAATTTTCGTTACAATTAAGAAGTATTGCTATTCAAGATAATTTTTTTCTATTAAAAAACTTTTTTGCATTGAAAGAAATTTTTTAAACAAACAAAATAAACTCTAAAGGGTTAGGCCTTTTTTTCGAATATGCGTTTTTACACATCAAATGTTGAGAACCCGATTGCCAGTTCGAATACTAAGGTAACGGACCCAATTGTGGTCCGCAAAAACCACTACTTTTGAACATTTTGAATTTTAGTGAAAAAAATAAGCGTTTGTAAGCCAATTTTTTTTACGTACTTAATTTTAAGGTTTTTAGGAATAAAAATGTATTTTTTTTACTTCCAATATTTATTTATTTATCGAGTAATTATTGTTTAAAGTCAAGACCTTTTGGACCCAAATAATGAGAATACTTTTTACCTTACCTCAATTAATGGTACTTTATAGCTGTGGAATCCCATCTGTGATCTACGTACCCCTATTAATGGTCCGAGTCGACGATTTTATCTACACCAAAGAAGCGAAACGAAGCAAAATTTACCAAATCTAACCTCAAATTTTGAATCTTCGGACCATTAATAGGGGTACGTAGATCACAGATGGGATTTCACGGCTAAAAAAGGACCATTAATACAGGCCAAAATTCTTTAAAACGATTATTAAAAATAATATTTCGTCACTCATTTATGAAATAGTAAATAAAGTTACAAAATTAATTGCAAAATTTTATTATTATTATAAATATTCTTATAACTCTTTATTTTATAATCTTTATGTTTTTAACTCTTTTTTTTGTCATTTACACCTTTATTTTCTGGACTTTACCTTTGCAAACTTTTCTCAGTTTGGATTTCGTTTCGGTTTTTGTTTCACTTTTCACCTGGGTCTTTTTTGGTTTCTTGGAACTTTTTTTCTTTTCTTCTCCTGGTTCTTCTTTTACCAAATTGTTTTTTTAGTTTCTCAGACTTCTCTGGCATGGTTTCAAAAAAATTTTGAAATTGATTTTGAGCATCTGACGAACAAAACTGCATCAAATTCTTTACATCACTTATCTTCGATATGTTAATACCCACTGCTTTCGGGACCAGGGTTGGGCAACAATCCGACATCGGGTTTTGTTTTTTTTTTCAAAAAATCCAAAAAAAAAAAGTTCGGATTTTTTGAAAATTTACAAACGATCCGAACTTTTTTTCGGATTTTTTGAAAATCCGCTAAAATCCGAAATTATTTATTCATAATTTTTGATAAAAATATTTAAATGATGATAGACTTATTGTTAAATAAGACTTATTTTTCAACATTAGAGCTGTTTAATAAGTTATTTTTACGAAATACCAACAACCTATTCAATATTTTGAAAATTTTTTTTAAATAATCGTTTAAAAAAATATGTTTTGAATCGATTTTCACAGCAGCATTTAAATTTTTTACGCTCTCACGACGATTTTCGTTTGATTTTCGTGGTTCCTTGAATCATTTCTTAGCCTATTTGACCGAAAAAATCAACAATGTCCTGTTTTTTTGCTGATACAGCGACTTCTTTCTTAAATTTTCAAATTTTTTTTAGCTTTTTTGACGCAAAAAGAATGAACTATTCCCCGTTTTCAAACTACGGAGCCGTTGTTCACCGCTACAACGTATATGGCTTTTTGATAAAGTTTTGAGACTTTTTAATGGAAGAACTTTTAATGGAATATGGCTACCAAGTCAAGTTCAACCTTTTCTAAAGTTCGGATATTCAGATAATGTTCAGGCATTTGAACATATTAGAATGGAGAACACAGGTTGATTCAGGCATTTCAACATAATAGAATGGAGAACACAGATTGATTTGCTTTTTTCTTTTATAAATAAATTTAATTTCTTTTCTCCTACATCAACACCTGATTCATCAATTATGTAAAAATCTTCAGATTGTTGTGTGCTCTTCATTCTCATAAAGAAATAAAACGCCTCTTTATCAAATTCAATACGAATCTGTGCTAATCCGCAGCAGTGGAACGGTTATTTTCTATCGGTCGCTTGATACCAATACGATGTAATATGTCTGACAAAACATTTAAAAAGCTAATTTTTTTAAAAAACAATCTAAAGCTGGAATTAAAAAAAAAAAAGTGTTTAATTGATAAAAATCATGTTTTAGTTAGAAACCAATATTAAAATAAGTTGTTTAATAAATTTATCTAGTGAATAAATAATCCTAACTTAAATCTCGTTTAAATCATAAATTCATTTACAAATTTCTTATTTCAGTATCCGGTAAAAAAAAAAAACTTTTGTTATAATAAATATGAAAATTATTATAATATTGTTTTCATTTTGCAAAACTCTTATGATATTTCTAATATGTTCAAATGCCTGAACATTATCTAAATATCCGAACTTTAGAAAAGGTTGAACTTGACTTGGTAGCCATGTTGTTCTTCCATTAAAAAGTCTAATAGCTTTATCAAAAAGCCATATACGTTGTCGCGGTGAACCACGACTCCGTAGTTTGAAAACGAGGAATAGTTCATTCTTTTTGCGTCAAAAAAGCTAAAAAAAAATTGAAAATTTAAGAAAAAAGTCGCTGTATCAGCATAAAAAACAGGACATTGTTGATTTTTTCGGTCAATTAGGCTAAGAAATGATTTAAGGAACCACGAAAATCAAACGAAAATCGTCGTGAGAGCGTAAAGAATTTAAATGATGCGGTGAAAATCGATTCAAAACATATTTTTTTAAACGATTATTTAAAAAAAATTCTCAAAATATTGAATAGGTTGTTGGTATTTCGTAAAAATAACTTATTAAACAGCTCTAATGTTGAAAAATAAGTCTTATTTAACAATAAGTCCATCGTCATTTAAATATTCTTATCAAAAATTATGAATAAATAATTTCGGATTTTAGCGGATTTTCAAAAAATCCGATAAAAAAGTTTGGATCGTCTTAAATTTTCAAAAAATCTGAACTTATTTTTTTCGGATTTTTTGAAAAAATAGGAAAAATCCGAATTTATTTTTTTCGGATTTTTTGAAAAAATAGGAAAAATCCGAATTTATTTTTTTCGGATTTTTTGAAAAAATAGACAAAATCCGATGTCGGATTGTTGCCCAACCCTGTTCGGGACTGACGCCTTTAATAGTTTCTTCATTTCAAGCTCATATTTAAGCTGAATTGTTTTTGGTTTTCCATCGTAAGAATAGTATAAGTCAACTTGTTTGTTAGGAAAACACACAATTTTAACTACCGTGCTAATTTTTTTTTTTTTTTAACAATTCTTTGTCAGGTACCAACAATTTTTCAAAATCTTTTACATCACATTTTTTGGCGTCAACCATTTTGAACGGTAGATTTCGCGCTGATCTAATCAATTCAACATATTCATCTCTTGACTCTATTTTTTCCTTAGATTTTTTTTTGATCATAGAGACCAAAATTTCTATCACACTGGCAATAGGAATGTCCTCTTACCGGGAAAAAAAGATGTATTTCCAGCTGAAATTCAGAGGAAACAAGTGAAAAAAACAGAAGATTGCTGTAATTCTGTTTTGGCTCCCGCAGCGTCTGAGTATAAATATATTTTATTATAATACTGTGCTTGCAACTCTTTTTTAATAACATAATACACAAGACTAGCTACTGTATTGGCACCTTTTTTTAAAAACACCTACCATATAATGAAACATTTAACTGTTGCTATTGTTGTAAGTATGTACATTGAATATGTACATCCAAAGTAACCGAAGCCTGAGCATTTACTGGTAACTTTGGCAGCTCTAAGTTTTGGCCAAAGTTGAATTCACAGTGTAACACATTTTCAGTTGCCAGCATTGAACCTCTTACTACTTTATAGTTATAAATATTTTATTTATGCTTTTCATACTCGGATTTATTTGATCCATGTGTTTCAAAAGTGTAACATAAATTGCATACGTCAGTTCTAGGTTTATTAAAAGAAAAATTGACATCATGATTGAAATACTTGTCGTAAGCGGATCGTAAGAGTGGAACATCAGTTTTATTTATCTTAATTTTATAAAAGTGTAAAAACGAATCGTATAGTGACCTTAAAGTGATAGTCGAGTCATGAAAATAGTTCAGCTCTGATTTTTCATGGGCGTAATGAGATTTTGCATGTGGAATGCTTTTGCAGTGCTCATAAATTAAATCTTTTACCGCTTCAGTTAACTTAACCTTATGATTTTCATGCTTGCCTCTTTTATCTGCTAAACTTTCTTCATTAATAATTTTTCCCTGCACTGAATCCATTCTACGAACCGCTACTTAAAGTACATTGCAAAGGAAAGTCTTACAAGTGATTACATCTTCATCATTACATCGAAAGTGATAAATCCATTTACGCTGTTTATTGGGATCGCTTTCAAGTTTTAACTCCATTCTTTGACTTATCAAAACATTTTCGGCTAGGTAATCGACATAGCCCCAAAAAGTTTCATGCATCTTTTTTTGGCTCGACACGTCTATTTTGTTGAAACATTTTTTAGGACAGCAAGTTTGCATCTCAAGAAATTCTTTTTTTGGTACAGTCTTTCCTGACTTGGATTTTTACCCCAATCCCTAAAGTAGAAGATTTCATTTTTTTTTTTAAATATACAATTATAATTCTAGGTTAAAGTTGAATAAACTAAAAATTGACAATGCAGTAACAAAATTTATACCTTGTTTCTACTATCGTTTGAAAGATATCTTTGCCAATTTTCGGGATTTCTAGGTTTTTTTCTACCTTTTCTCGAATTAGACATGACTATCAATTAGAGTATCTAACATACTTTACTTTAAACAATACAAAATTGATGTCAAGACGTCAACAAAAACAATAGATACGTTTTTAATTTCGCTGAGCAGCGAATAAGTCGCGCCACATTAAGGCTTCTGCTTTTTTGAAAAACAACACCAACCATTACGGTATAAAAAATTATTGGTCAATAATATTCAAACTTATCTTTAAACATAAAGATTATAAAATAAAGAGTTATAAGAATATTTATAATAATAAAAAAATTTTGCAATTAATTTTGTAATGCCCCGTCTACACCAGCGGTTTAACCGCGTCTCGGCTTAACTTTGTTTAAAGAATTTTGCAATGTTGCCGTTGGATTAAAGGATTAATTTGTACATTAAAAATAGGAAATAATTTATAAGATTAAGATGTTTGCATCTTGAACTTCGATTCCAACGACAACATTGCCAAATTCTTTAAACAAAGTTAAACCGAGACGCGGTTGAACCGCCAGTGTAGATGGGGCATAACTTTATTTCCTATTTTAAAAAATGAGTGACGAAATATTATTTTTAATAATCGTTTTAAAGAATTGTAGCCTGTATTAACATGTAGTAATATACTTGCTGCAATAATTAAATGAATGACTATTCTCAAATCTGAAACTTACAAATTGATCTTTGATGATATTTCAGTAAAAAAAGACAAAAAAAAGTTTCAAGAAAGATTTTTGACCCTTTTAGTACCAAAATACGTAAAAAGTCTACGAACAAAATTTGAAAGAAATAAATAGTAAGCGAAAAAATCTCAGTTGATTTTATTATAAAAAAATTATGCTTTTATAATCCGCACCAACGCGATTTGTAGCTATAGCGATGCCGCGACGTGACGTGTCATGGCGCTTGAATTGTTTGAAGCTAGCGGCACATACCACGCGTACTTTAAACAGCCGTATCTTTTTAATCTTTTGATATTTGACGTGAAACTTTCTAGAAAACTTCTTTAATACTCAATGTACAATTTTGTCGCTGCAAGTTCTTCTAACTCTAATTCTAATTTAATGTTTTTAGGGCATCGAAAAAAAAGGCATTTTTTGTTCATTTAAACTACAAAAAAAATGAAAAAAAACTTTTTGAATAAAAAAGATGCCTAATTTGATTCTCTATAATGATTCATGATTCAAAATAAAATTTGAGTAATTTCATTAATACCCCCTCGCGGCACTGCAAGCTCGGCCCTGCTTTTACCGGCTCGAGCGCTCACCTGGTTATTGCATCCGCTGCCTCAATTATTCTTCCCTTAAAAATTTACATAGAATGTTACTCCGGAATGGTTAGGCAATTTTTGGCAAAATTTAGTAAAGTGAAGTAAAAATTGGTCAAGAAAACCATTTTTTTTTTTTTTCACGTTTTACTGGCAATAATCAGCAATGTTTGGCAATATTTAGTTAAGTTACGTAAAAAATGGCCAAGACAATTTTTATTTTTAAATTTACACGTTTTACTTTAAATAACCGGCTAGGTTCTGTAACATTATGAGAAGATGAGTTAAAATTAGTCAAATAAACTTTTTATTTATTAAATCGAAATTTTTTATTTTAAGAATAAGGATTTGGATTTTTAAATATTCATACTTGATATGTACAATTAATTATATACAATTTACGATTGTTATAAATTTTCATAGCTCATTTTTGATGAATACTTTTATACAATAAAAAAAAAAAAAAAACATTTTTTCAATTTAAAAAATTAGTTAGATATTTACAATTAACTTTGATTATATAAAATTTACGAATGTTATAAATTTTCACAGCTCATTTTTAATGAATACTTTAATACAATAAAAAAACATACATTTTTTTCAATTTGAAAAATTTGTTAGAACAATGTTTCATAAGGCCTTTGACAATTTTAGTAACAAAATACACATTTTTTTTTTTATTTTCCTACAATACAAGGTCAAAACAGTTTAGTGTGCTCAATACATTTGAGTTCACATGACTAATCTAAGATTTATTAGTTGAGTATGTTTTAAATTATTATCAATACTTTTATTTTCATCAATTTTAATAGCATTAAAAAAAATAATTAATTTTTTTATACCATCACACTTTATTCGAAATATATTATCTATAAAACCAAATGCATTGTCTATAGTTTGAAAAATAGTGTCATTTCTTTTTTTTTTTTGTAATTAATTGAAGTAAATGTGCAATCGTTAAAAATAATATTTAAAAATCTTTTACACTCATAGATTTCATTTATGTTCAGAGTACTTTTTATACAACTTTCTTCATATTCTTTTAATTTAGTTAGCTTTCCTTGTCCGATAAATACACAATTATCCACTCGCGAAACAAATTTCAATAACTTTAAATCAAAATCTTCAGAAAAAACCTAAACTCCATCCGTTATTAAATTACTCTTTTCAAGTTCAGAAATTGTAAGTATCTTCAGTTTTGAAAAATGATGTAAGTGTATAAAATTTATAGATTTATTATAATTAATACTGATATAAAGAATTTATTCACATATTACTTTCTTTTCATGACTATTTTGTATTTATCAATAAAAATAAATTTTACGATAAAGTATGCTATGAATAGATCATACTTTGATTTAATTAAAGCTGTATAAAATGATGGGTCCCCGACAAAACGTCAGAATGACAAAACGTCGACGACGAAACGTCAGCGACAAAACGTCAGAACGACAAAACGTCAGATAATAGACATTTTCTTGCAATTATAACAATTTAAAATTTCGAACTGGCTGGAACTAAATTTTATGGCGCGCCTCTGCGGGGGCCCTTCGGGCTCCACGGCGCGCATTGTTTAAAAAAATAACCATTAGTGTTTTATTAAAAATCGATTCTTTTTTCACTTTTGTATTACTTTGCAATTTTGAAATATTTTTGACATTTAGTCGTTCTGACTTTTCGTCGTCTGACGTTTTGTCGATCTGACGTTTTGTCGTCTGACGTTTTGTCGATCTGACGTTTTGTCGTCTGACGTTTTGTCGTTTGACATTTTGTCACGTTCCCTAAAATGATAAGGAGTCTGCCCGTTTCTATAAAATTGTAAAGTCAGAAATAAAACGAAACTTTTTCAATATTCAATTCACATTCACTTGAGTTACAAAATGTTACAAAAAAACTAATTCATTAATGTATTAACTACTTCTTAAATTAGATTTATTTTTTATTTGATCGAAATGCATCAAAACTTGTGTTACATCCACGAACACAGCCAAACATTGCCAAACTTCGCCAAATCTTACCATTCTTCAACAAAACTTGCAAATAGTCTGAAAAGTTGATATTTATTTCTGTTACACAATTTTTATTATTTTCGAAATATTTAGGAAAAATTCACCTTCACTACTTCATCTTACCAAACTTTGATTTATTTTTCAATTTAAGTGTTTTATATAGATCAAAATTTCTGAAATTTTGATGAACTTTGCTGTGATAGCAATATAAATATTACCAAACTTTGCCAAATCTTACCATTTCTTGTCAAACCTTGCGAACGATTCATTTGTATTTAAGCTATATAATTTTTATTATTTCCTACATATTCGACAAAAATTTCCTTAACTACTTCATTTTTGTACAAAATACTGTCAACTTTTCATTTTTTCTCATTTTAATCATCTTATACATCAAAATTTCTAGAACTTTGCCAAACATTACTAAACATTGCCAAACGTTGCCTTTAAGGTTTGGCAAAGTTTGTCAAGAAAGTTAATTTTTTTTCGAGTTTATTTTGATAAAAATCATAATAATATAGTTATTTATATCATAATTTTATAAAAATACATCATAAATATCATACAAATACTTTAAAAAACAAAATTTTTTCCGATATCTTAACTTTTTGCTTATTTCTCCATCTTGGGTATTTTTAATCACTTTACTGAATTGAACTCAAGCTAGATAAGCTTTAATTAGTTAAAACTTACACAGTTTTTAGTAAAAATTATCAAAAAGTGTATGATTTTTTACGGTACATATTATAGTTACCCCTATACCGTGACTGCAGCTACGCATCAGCTGATAGACTAAGCTAGCGTATATGAGTAAATCCGCCAAACTCTGTTTTTTTTCAGTAATTTTGAAACTTTTTCAATTTTTGAAGCACACTCTTGAAATTTTGGCAATAATTCTTTAAAATAATAAGAAATAAAAAAATGTAGCGTGGATGGTCATAACAAGTTGCCTGAAAAAATTATTCAAACAATTAAATTATTATTTAAAAAAAATGAAAATCTGAGTATGCCAGTCGATTTTTTATTAAAAAAATAAAAGGAAAGATAGTATTTTTTCAATTAAAAGCTGAGTTTTTTCATAATAATCATCTAAACAACTTAAATTTTTTATAATAGTCATCATACGGCACTTTATGAATAGGTTAGGGTCTTTTTTTTTTAATGTATTTTAATGTTGGCAATAATAATATACAGGCGATAATATCCACCTACTGATCTTTTTACACTAATCTACTAAGTAAATTATAAGTAAAGAGCAAAAAAATTGATAAATATAAGTTCATAACTACGTCGTTGACCTGCCTGCTGCTGAAAGACATTAGTAAGTGTCGTCTGCTACAGGTTGAGTTTGAAGGTGCGAATAATAAAAAAACTCTTTTTTTTTAAACTAAATTAAGTTTTTTGGCTTCAGGCAGCTAAACTTAGTTAAAAAAAGTTATGTTTTATTGATCACACTTAAATTTGGAGACTTTTTTTTTAATCTGTGGATGTGCCAGCTGAAAAAAACATTTTTTACAAGGATTCACGCTCGAACTTTTCAGAATAAAATGATGTAAACAATAGCTTATTTTGAAAGCACATTATTCGGATTGGTCTTAAATTATTCGTTAAAGTATGTAGTTTTAGACGAATACACATTTGTGGCGTTTGAATAATGCCTGAACCTGCAAAAACTTGAATAAATAGGTTATTCATTTTTATCAAAAACGTGTGGACACATTTTTAAAGTTGTGTCATCTCTCGAAAAATATAGGCACAATATTTTTATGGGTCGTAAAACATTCCTTGAACCCAGTATTAATACCTCCATCAGTTGTAAATATGTAAAAAGATTGCCTGAAAAAGTTACAGCAGATAATATTTTCAAAACTTAGTTCCGGACACAGCGTTTTCTTGTGTTTTACAGGGTAAAACCTAATTTTTTAAACATTTGCATAAACTTTTCAGCATTTATATTTGTTTCCACAATCTCTAAAAGTGTAAATCTAAATAATTATTCAATTAAATATAAAAAAAATATTGTCTTAAACCTTTTTACTATGCCCGGACAGTGAAAATAAGAGTTTGGCGGATTTACTCATATCTCCGCCTTTGGAGCTGCGTGCATCTAATTTATTATCAAATACTGTTACAAATTCGATATTTATATCTTAAATTGCATGTACTTGTACAAAATTAGTTAAGGAATTTGAAATTCAAGGTTTTCGCAAAAAGGGCCTAACCCGGGTAACCCCCTTATTGCACTCAATTCCTCATATACACTCACATAAGTAAATGCCGTTTTATCCTATTTTTCGGTATCTTTGGGCGATTGCAGTTCCCTCTAGATACATTTTTTCTACGTATAAAAAAATCTCTAAATATTTTATAGGGAAAAACAAAAATTCTGCGACTCACTGATACTCTTTACGACTTTTCGGCTCTGAGATATGATAGTTTAAAGTTTTTAATTATGTCAAAATATGCTGATTTGGTACCCCTGGTAATAGTTTTTCCGTGGATAAAGTAGTCTCGATTTTTAGGAAAAGTTAGCTTTTGTATAATAGAAAAAGACCCTAAAGTTTGGTTCTGCCTTTAAGCTTCATTTTCAAATGCCACAGGTTTCAATATTATTATGTTTGTTATCAGATTATTGCCTTCAGTGCCCTCTGGTGGTCCTAGAAAGTTTCGAAGCTCTATAAAAGTTTTTAAAATACTCGAAAAGATAGCTTAATTTAAGAGCTTTCCAACGATATATAATTTTATGTATAACTTTTCTTTAGAACCAAAATTATGGTACTGCAAATCAGGATCGACATAAATTGAGTGAATCCTGGGAATAATATTGTAAAATATCTAAACTGTAAAATATCCGTCGCACTGATAACTTTTTTGCCTCAACCGGCCATAACTATTGTTCTGAAACAAAGTTCTACATAAAATTATATATCATTGGAAAGCTCTTGAAATAAGCTAGCTTTTGGTGTATTTTAAAAAAATATATAGAGCTCTCCAGTTCCACCAGAGAACGCTGAAGGCTATAATCTTTCTTAGAAACCAATAATAATTCTTAGTTTCTTCTAACTTACTCTTTTTGTTACTTGCTACTAACAAGTTATTCATATTGAAAATAATCAAAGCTCTTTTTTTCTTGTGCTCGCAGGTAAACAATCATTTAAATTTGTTTCAAAACCCAATTTTTTCATTTCTTTTGTAAATTTAATATTCCACCTTTTTGAACTCCCTTTCAAACCATATAAGGATTTTTACAATTTCCAAAGTTACCTCTCTCTAGTATTCTCGTGACACTCTACACTCTCTATAATTTCCATTCTTACCTCATCTTTAAGTTCCCCGTTCAAAAATACAGTCTTTACGTCCATTTGAAACACCTCTAAATTTTCTTTTTGAATAAAAGTTAGCACTGTTCTAACTGCAGATAATCTAGTAACCGAGTTATACGTCTTTCTCAATTCATACTCATTCTGATCTTTAAACCCTTCTCATTCTGTTTTCTGTTTAAGACCCATTTACTTTATCTGGTTTATCTATCAAAATCCACCTATCATTCTCTCTCATAGATTTTAATTCCTCTACTATAGCATTCTCCCAATCAAACTTTCTCTAGAGTTCTTCGCATTCAAACAGTTCACTTGATCTTTGTTCAGATTTTCAAACTTCATGAATTTTAATTTTTCCTCTTTTTCAACATTTCCAAACTCTATTATTCTTTTCCAATGTTCTTTCCTGTACAAATTATGATATATTACAACACTGGTGCACTGTCTTCACCAGGGCGATTTTGGGACAACGAGGACAGAGCAAGGCGGAGCCCGAGGTTCTCCAAAAAGCCCTGGTGACGAGGTGCACCAGTGTAGTAATGTATTGTCATGCATAAAAATTTTTGGTTTAATCACTTTTCTTTTTGTGGGTCCGCCTAGCTTAGGTTTTCCTTTCTCTAGGGGAGAGCCGGGTAATTCGGGCACTTTGACCGAGCCCCATAAACTTTATTTAATAAAAATAAAATTTATTAATTTTTGCACTTGGAAATAATTTATTTTTACAGATGCACTATTTGTGAATAAGTATCCGTGAGCTTAGCTCTTGAATGATGATAGAAAAATTTGTAAATGATAAAAACTGACACAATATCACACGGGCTATTCGGGCATTTTTCAGCGGGCTATTCGGGCACTTTGAGAATTTTAATATTAAAATGCAAGTGAAAGACTTTATTTTATCAACAAATCACTCCTTAGGTACTTAAATAATAAAATCCATCAATACTTAACTATTCAAACGTATATATGTCCCATTTTTATTCACTCGAAGTTGAGGTTAGGAGAGCGGGCTATTCGGGCAGTAAGAGATTCTGAACAATTCGGGCTATTCGGGCATTTTTATTTAAAAAAAAAAAAAGAACTTATTATTTTGATTTAATTTTTTTGTAAAATAATAAAATGAAGCCTATTTTATCGCTTACTATTTTTTTTTTCAACTATTTACTATAATTTCTTTGAAAAAATAGCAATTGCTCGAATCACCCGGCTGCCCGAATTACCCGGCTCTCCCCTACTGGTCTCTCTATCTCTACATGTTCACTCTCTTTTGCGTCTGTCAACCAGTTCCTACGTCTACATCCTCTGTATTTTCACATTCTTCTAATGCTTTGACTTCATCGATTATCGCCTTTTTATATGAATTATTGTACACTACTCTCTCATTAAATTTTACTTTTCTCGAATTCATAAGTTTACAAAGCGGACGGTGATTACCATAGGACATAACCAGATAGTGAATATTCAACTAATACAATCTTGGCTGCTCTCTCTGAAAATTTTTTTTTGCTTACTGGATCTCTCATGTAAACTAAACACTCAAACCTCCTTATTTTATCTAAATGTAAATTCTCTATTCCATAAAATTCTTTCATATTTTTTGACGAAATTTTAGCTTTATATTCTTGAACCCTTACCGCTGCCAACGGAGTTGTTCAAATATTTTTAAAAATTTTCAGAACCGAGTAATTAACATTTAAAAATAAAAGTAAGCAGTTTATAACCAAAAACTTTAGATTAAAAAAGTAAGCATAAAAGTTCATATTTGAAAAAACTTCCAGCGAAGAAGTTTTCCATTAGGTCCTAAAGAACATTTCTGAAAAGTTTGAAAGAAATTGTTCAAACAAATAAAAATTGACAGCGTTTTTGAAAAAGCGGATGGATCTGCCTGCATCAAGCTCCAGCGCTACAGCCCAGCGCAGCACTCGGCCGCGGCATATACCTATATAGGCTTTGGAAAAAATCAGAAACCTTCCGCCGATTTTTCGGGCGTAACTTCACCCGACTTTTTTCTCGGTATGCCTTACCGGCCGCTTCTTTCCGCCGAGTTTTTTGCGTGTTTTACTGAAGTTTAAAAAAAAAAAAAACGCACTTATTTTTTGCCTTTTTTTTTTTTTAATTGTTGATAATCAATTGAAAATCAATTTTTTCATTAATTTAAACTACACCATCGTGTAGAGCATACCCGAAAATAGTAGGATAGGGTATTTTCTAATTCATTTTTTAATTTTTTTCTTACGATTCTACAGTTTGAAATCGACAAAAAAAAATTTGTCATTTCAGGCTTTAAAGGGTTAAAAAGAATATTATAAAAAGATAGATATAATCCACAAAATTTTTTTAATAATATGTTAGACAAGTTTATTTATTTCGCGTTTTTTATAGACTGTAGGTTTATAGAAATTCTTAATTATAATTTTTTAAATCGATTATTAACTTGAATTTAGAAAAGAAGTAAATTTTCATATAAATGATAGGTTACATAACAAATTCTATAGTTGCTTGCTACTCAAAAAATAGTTTTCGAAATTATGTATTTTAGAATTTATCAACAGTCTTAATGTGCTCGTATAAAAATAATGGAAATCGTTTTTCGCTAAGACAAAAATAATTGAGTAGTACAAACAAATTTGTTAATTAAAAAAATTTAAACTAAAATTTTAGAAATAATAGGATCTTGTTAGATAAACAATTAGACGTGTATGATTCCTCCATAAGTACATAAGTTATACATAATTTTTTTTTTTTTTTTTTATTAATGGTAGTAACTTGGATATGGTAAGCACAAATATAGTAAAAATGGATTACCGAAAGATTTTTTGTTAGAATTTGAATATTAATAAAACAACACAAGCAAAAAGCAGCTTCCCAAATGAAAATCCAGTACAATTCGTGCTCTAAAATAATCACTCTAATCAACCCTTGTTGTTATGAAAATAATTTATAAAAAATCGAAATATTATTTAAGTAATTTGAAAAATAGTCTAACGAAAAAACAACCCATGACTGCAATTTTGACTTGAAGGACTCATCATGTGGATGAAATTAAAAATTATAAAGAAATTTTATTTTATTCTACTTAGCACGCTTATGTACGAAAGTAAATTATGAACTGAAAAATTTTCACAGCCGTAAACTTGTATGTATACCTAAACTCGTGTTCAATCAAAGCAAAGAAATTTTCTAGAATAATAAATCTCGAGCTAAAGTCTCAATATACTAAGTATAATAAATATAATATACTCAATATAATAAAATTAGTGATTTTCTCCAAGATATTTTATTAAATGGTAGTAACTTTGATAGGGTAAGCACAAATATAGTAAAAGTATAGTACTTAAATATGGTAATAATATGTAGAGAACAACAGCTTTTGGACATTATGACTATCGAGACTCTAACTCAAGATTTATTATTTTAAAAAATTTCTTTGTTTTGATTAAACACGTATATATAAGCACAACTTTGCGTGGAAATTTTTCAATTCATAATTTACTTTTGTACATAATTTACTTTACGTACTTAAAATAAAAATTCTTCATTATGTTTAATTTTATCCACCTAATGAGTGAAACTGAGTCAGAATGAAACTGCAGTCATGGGTTGTTTTCTCGATGGTCTATTTATTGAGTTGAATAATTTTTCGATTTTTCACAACAACACGAGTTGCTTGCAGTGATTAATTTAGAAGACAATTTGTGCTGGATTTTCATTTGGGAAGCTGCTTTTTTGCTTGTGTTGTTTTATGAATATTAAAATTTCAACAAAAAATTTTTTGGTAATCTATTTTTACCATATTTGTGCTCATTACATCCAAGCTTACTACCATTTATAAATAGTACTCGCTGAGCAAATTACTATTTTTGTTATTGTATGAATAATTTGTTTCTCATTATTTAGAGACTTTTTTAAGGCCATCACAGGAACTTAGGCGATGGGCGAAATCGCTCATCGACCGTCGACCGTCGACCATTTTCTTCAGAGGTTAGGATACAAACCGGTCGACGGTCCACTCCATGGTCGATGAGCGAATTTGCCCATTCGCCCGACTTCCTGTGATATCCTTTAGAGAGTTAAAAAGTCTTGCAGAAAATTTTTGAAGATGTTTTAGAAAGTCAAACGAATAAAGAAATATATATATATATATATATAAGTACTCATACATTATAGTCTCTCGTTTGGAAGAAATTTATTATAAAATAAATGGCATGAAAATTTTTTTACAATAAAACATTTTTTATTTACAAAAAACAAATTTTCTGATTAATTCTTCCAATTAGTAGATGATTATTGAGTCGTTCACTTGTAAAATAAAGTACTTTCAAAAATTTCTTTATCTTATCAACTTTTCAAATTAATTCTTAGCTATGTTACTTTATACAAAATAAATTTCTTTCAAAGAGAACTAATTTCAGAGAACTCCTTTACCAATTTTAGTATTAGTCGTGTAGAAACCAATAATTACATTCATAAAAGTGTAAAACGTAACGTACAGTTTAAGGAATTCATAATATTGAATAAATTGACAAGTCAGTACTACAGTAATAAAATCATTGATACAATAGCCGATTAGATTTTCTATTATTTGAAGTTCTAATTACTAAGTTATCAATGAAAAGTTACATATTATATTTATAAAAATCGGCAATAGCTTAGTATTATTATTTCTCTCTCAATACCTCATTACAATGTTTGTTAAACTTAACAAATCAATGGTTCTTTTTATAGGCCAAGTATTTTTCAAAACTTAAAGAGTCATTTCTGAACATTTTAATTAATTGCTATACGTAAAACTTACGTTTGAGAAAAATATTTATTTTCACACAATTTTTTCCGAGAAGTGAAAGACTGTCATTATTGTAAGTAAAATTTTAGTGAAAGGTTAATTCTAAATTTTAAACTTGTATCGCTATCAGTTTTTTTTTTATTTTTATTAATTTTTTTTTATTTAAGAATAACAAGGAGATAATCTGTCCTTCGGGAAACAGATCTTTACGAAACTTTGGGGATAGTTTTTTAGAACCAAATGATGAGCGAAACCTTGAATATTTTCTCTGAATGGGCCTTTCCATTGGTTTGCCATGTAAATACAGCTACTATCAAATTTTTCATTTTTCAGCTAACTAGTCACCCGCTCTGTTTATAATATGCGCCATCAAATTTTTAATTTTGAAAGCAAATAAACGATAGTTCTTAATTTCAGTTCAAAAAATATTTTTCTAAGCATTTTCTCAATTAACCTTTAAATAATAGTAACATATCGTTTGCAACCTGCAACTAAGTTCAGTTTGATTTTTTGTGGTTATAGCTTAGTAAAGTTGTTTATAAATAATTACTAAGATTCTCATTTTATCTCATGGAATTCTACAAAGAATTTTTATTTATATTTATTGAAACAAAGTATTCAATTATTCAAAAATTACTGCTAAAACATTCTTAATAACGAAGTATTCAATACTTCCAGTTCAACGAAATTAAAATTTTTAATTTAACGTTGTAATCCAATGAAATCAATTATAAAACTAAGACATTCAAACATGCTTCATCATTATAAAAAGGGATTTTCAAAAAATTTGTGTTAAAAACCTATTGCACTTACAGAGATTCGGGACCTCGCATTTATTCGTTTCTCTATAAACTTGAAGGGAAAAATATTTTTAAATCTTTGCTCGAAAAATTTAAACATCAATAATCTAAGATTCTGGAAGTAATTTTTAACATTTTTTGAGTATTGAAATATATATTATTTATGGACAAATTATTAAAAATAAGATTTCACCCTTAAAGTTCTTGAAGAGACAAAAAAATGCACACTCCTCTAACTCTGTAAGTGCAATAGGCTTTGAACACAAATTTTTTTTAAATGAGCTAAAAGATAAAAAAAAAATGCTATCAATTTCATATATTTGCATGGCTAATCGGTAAAAAAGATCATTCAAAAAAAATATTGATGGTTATACTCATCCTTTGGTACCAAATAACGATTCCTAAAGTTTCATTAATATCGATGATCCAAATAACTTATTTAACCCTAACAGGAGAACCCGACATTTAGGGCACTTTTTGGTTTCTTAGCTAATATTCAAAAAATTTGTGTTCAAAGCCTATCGCACTTACAGAGTTGGAGGGGTGAGAATTTTTTTTGTCTCTTCAAGGACTGTAAGGGTGAAATCTTAATTTAAATAATTTGTCCATAAATAATATATATTTCAATACTCAAAAAATGTTAAAAATTACTTCCAGAATCATAGATTATTGATGTTTAAATTTTTCGAGCAAAGACTTAAAAATATTTTTCCCTTCAAGTTCATAGAGAAACGAATAAATACGAGGTCCCGAATCTCTGTAAGTGCAATAGGTTTTGAACACAAATTTTTTGAAAATTAGTTAAAAAATGAAAAATATGATAATAAACTGTATTTACATGTCAAACCAATGGTAAGACCCATTCAGAGAAAATATTGAAGGTTTCGCTCATCATTAGGTTCTGGAAAACTATCCTCGAGTTTCGTAAAGATCTGTTTCCCAAAAGAGAGATCACCATTTTGTAAGTTGAACACGAGGAAAAAATTACATTTTGATAAAATTATGATAGTTGCTGTCAAAAATTTAGACTAGCCAGTTGACTCATGTAGCATAATATTGATGAGTGAATGAAAATCGAAAACCAAGTTGCTTTTATTTTATAATATTTACAATAGTAAGCAACTTTATTTACTATAAATACGTATACCTATGTATATATTTATACATCCTAACCAGATTATTCACAAAAATTTTCATTTGCTGGTTCCACTTAAAGGTGAATCTGTCGATTTGTGAGTACCGCATCACCCTTGAACCTTATCCTTCCAGCTATCTTTTTTAGACAGGGGTTACAAGGCAGATTGACAGATATTTTCCTACAAAATGTTCTTTGACAGTATCTGTACTAGATCTTCCTTATTTTAAGAGTTCTAAATGTTCATGTTTCTAAAGTGGTAACATGGTAAATTATTGAACAAAAATTTCTCACGCACAAAAATTTTTTAGCTTTTTAGTGCCTTTGTATCAAAAAATGAATTCACAAAGTTATAACATATTTATACTTCTATAAGGCTTTTTTATAAGCAGATGAATTCCATAACCTTTTATTTTGCTTTAAAAAAAATTATTGATTTGAGTCTTTTATCGAAAAATTGGATAACATTTTTTATTTTTAATCAATCTTGAATATTTAAAAAATTGGAAAGTCTAGTAGAAGAGATTTAATTAAATTTAATAACAATCTCTTCTACTTTAAATTATTAAGAATACCAAATGTAATTCCATTTTTTTAGGTGCCAAGTGTATGGAAAAAACTAGTATTTACTTCGAAGATTTTATACATTTGAATAAGAATACTTATTTCTCTAGCCTTAATTTCACAAAATTGTGGGCTACAAAGAATTATCTCTGTAGTTTTTAAGCCTCATAACTAGAATTGAATGAAAAATCCGAAAAAGTTTTCGATCTAAAAATTCCTTGATAATATGCATAGTTTAAAAGTTTAAAGGATATTTTTTTATTGACTTTTTTCGGAGTTATCGAGGATTTTAACACTATCAATACTTATCATTTAAAAAAACATTTGAAAATTTAAAATATTAACGTCAACTTGGGTTTTTAACTTATTATTTGCTACTTCGAAATCATAAAATTAAAAAATATTTTTTGAACTTATTTTACATTTCCTGATAAGTATCAATTAAATGAAAGAGATGAGATCTGTATTAAAGAAAAAAAAAAGTTCTACGTTGTTCGTTTTTTTTGTCACTCACAATTTTTCGAAAAACTTTTACACAAATCTACATCTTAAGTAAAAGTAAGTATTTATCGTCCCTTACATCCGATGAACAAAATACGGAAGCAGACGAGGAAGCAGAGATGTGTGTTGACTCTCAAGAGGACGCTCAAACTCAATTCCAAATACATAAGTGATCTTACTAAACTGTTATGTTACTTTAGTGCTAAATAATTTTTGTAATGTGAACTTTTTTTTTATAATAATTTATTTTTATATTTATATCTTGCTGTATAAGCCGGAAGGCTTAAGTAGGCGTTAAATAAAAAAAAAAAAAGTAAGTATGAAAATTTATTTATTTTTAATGTTCTTCAATATTGATAAAACCGTCCATCTCGACGGAGCTGCAGATTAACTTTACAACACTAAAAACTACAAAGTCTATCTTTGCCTTGTGAAAAACAAAAAAAAAGTGATTAAATAGGCTGTTCTTTTAATAATTAAAATTAAAAATTATACTTATACACACATTTTTATCGTTTACTGTTATGTAGTTTTTCAAATGTTCAAGAAAATTTTTCGTGCTCAAACATTATTTTCACATCCTAAAGTTCAACCTCGGGAAAAATTGAAAACTTTTACAATCCATAGATAAAATTTGCAACTTCCTTAAAATATTTAGAGTAAAATATCTAGAAAAGTATTTACTTTGTATCCAATTGGTTCGATTTCCGTTTTTTGCCTACATACGTTTCCTAAAAAAATTATTGATTTCAATTAACTTCCCGATCAGAAGGCTATTGGGGAGCGAATGAGGGCCTCGTAAGGTAGCCTTCGGAGGCCCTAGCTCGGTTTGTAACGGGCCGAAGCCAAGGCGCTGTTTCGGGCTTCGCTAGATCATTTGCTACGACGTATGCAGTAATTGACTTGAAATTTGGACACAGGTGGATAGTTTTTTTAAGAAAATGAAATTGAAAATTTAAAGCTTTAGTGTGGGTAATGAATTTAAAGAATTAAACAAAAAATTTTAGCTAACCGTCTAAACAACACTGACAATCATAGAATATAAAGAAAATAACTTGTTTTAGAGGTTATGTGTCATGTAAACATTGTGATTTTAAGTTGAATATATATGTAGTAAGTGTTTGCTACAGAAAAAGTGATTTTAAAAATAAAACTAAAAATATAATCAAATTCCGTGAAAAAAAGTTTGATTAAAAAATAGTAGTCCTTTTAGTAAAAAAACTTTTATTATACTATTTAGGATCTTAGTGAGATTTTTCAGTTCACCTTTTTTAAACAATGATGAATTTTTCGATTTTTTCAGAATTATTACGTGAGTAAATAAAATTAAACTATCAAGAGTTTATTGTCCAAGTTGTTGTTCATACATTTGGAATTAGTTATAACCTCGAAATCTAAATGCCAAAAATGCGATTTCAACTGAACCTTATTAGGCCCTAAGTCGCGTCCCGCGAATGCCCCGTTACAATTCTAACAAGGGCCCTACTATGCTCTCGGGGCAATTAACGAGGCCCTAGCTAGCACACCCTGACAATCTTTCTGATCAGGTTGTTAAATTATGGCTCCGTTGAGACTAACGGTTTCATCAATATTGAAGGACATTGAAAATGAATAAATTTTCATATTTACTTTTATTTAGGATAAATTTGTGTAAAAGTTTTTCGAAAATTATGACTGACAAAAAAATGATTAACGTAGAACTGGAACAATTAATCTTATGAAAATAAAGTTTTTTTTTTATTTAATAAATTGTTTTCAAATTCGAACTTCAAAAAATATTAAAATTTTCTTTGAAGTATCGCCTAAACTAACTCACAGTTTTTTCAACGATCTCTGCATTTTCGAGAGAGTTACAAGTAATAAAGAAAAAAAATGCTTAATTTTTTTTTCTTTATTATTTATAGACCGTCTCTTTAATTGTTTAAACAAATACTTCAATTTTTTAAAAAACTAAAACGGAGAAAAATGGGGGAAAAATCCAACGTTTATTTTGATATAAATTATTAGAAGATTCGATTAAAATTGTCAAATTGTCTGTATTTTTTCGTAAGTACCAAACATTCTTAAAAACCCAAATTGACGTCTATATTTTACATTTTAAGGACGTTCGCTAGTACTTTTTCGAAGTGGTGGGGGCGCCAATAGGTTAGCATAGCTGCTGAGTCACGTGACATGGGAGTTATGCCCTGCCACCCGGATTAATTTTTCAATTCAATATAATATTCTTTATGGTTTCTAGTTTTAGATGGTGTAAAAAATAAATACGAAAAACGTTTTGAAAAATTCAGAAAAATCGAACAACTTTTTACCGAATTTTTAATGACAAAACAGTGATGAAAATGTTTAAAAACCCATGAGAATCTTTTAAAAATTACCGAAATCTGTAAATATAGACTTCAGAAATAACGTGTTCAAATTTCAAGACGATTCACAATCTGGTTCGGATAATATAGCGAAATGAAAATAGCTCGTTTCTCCCATAAGAGCCCCTGTTAATCCACCCAATTTCGAGCGATTTTAACTCAACTTAGGATTGAAATATCTTGATAATCGTGTCAAATTTTAACATGTTGTTTCTGATGCTTAAACTTAAAGATTCCAATAGTTTTCAAACGATTCTCATGGATTTCATTTTACTAAAGAACATCCTTAAATGTTTTTTTAAAAGATCTTATTTCTGTCGCAAGACTTTTAAAAATAATATCTCGTAACGCTGATTTTTTAAATAATGTATTTTAATAGTAGTTTTTGGTTATATGAATAAAGGGCAAAAAGTCGGTCGTTTTCAGGTATGAAATTATGAAAAAAAAGTATTAAAAAAAAAAAAAAAAAAAAAACATTCTCACTTTATAGTAGAATGGATGTAAATGCTGCGTATAACGATGCATACTGGGCCACACGTAACACTGGCGGTTAAGACGATCAGTCACCCTTGCACCAGGATGTGACACCGAATGAAGAAGATCGAAGACAAGTTGCCGCATAGATTGAGGAATGTAGGGGCGGATGGACTCACCAGTCATTTCGCAGAAGATCTCTGTCTGTTCTGGGCCCCAGGTCAAGCGTTGAAGTTTGAGGTTGTGACCATTAGAAGAGACCAACTCCTTGAGTTCCTCGTCACCCTCCTGTTCAGCCGAAAGCTCACGCAGGCTGAACTGGGTTGGCGTACGGAACGCGTCGATACGAGATCTGGCGTCAGCCACCTGGTTTCTCGACTCCAGGCAGGTACTTGATGACGCAGTCGAACGATGCAATGTAGGAAAGTTGTCGGGATACGCGATGGGACGCAGTATCCGGGTTCTGCTTCAGAGCGTAGACCAAAGGTTTGTGGTCCGTCATAATCTTGAATCTCCGTCCTTCCAAATAGTAGCTGAACTTCTTCACAGCTTGGTAAATGGCTATGAGTTCACGGTCGTAGACACTGTACCTCCTCTGGGATAGTGCTTGCCTTCATGAAAAGGATGCCAGTGGCTGCCAACAGCCATCAGCCAACTGCTCCAAAGCAGCTCCAATGCCTTTGTCACAGGCGTCAGCTATGACTCTGATTTCTGCATTCAGTGCGGGATGAGCCAACATGGTTGCTTCAGCAAGGCCAGCCTTGGACTTCTGGAAGGCTTCTCTGGCTTCCAGGGTCCACGAGATGACGCGCTTGTCCTTCTTACGTGCGCCAGCGGTGAACGGCTCCTGGATCACGGCGGCGTGCGGAATTAATGGTCGATAGAAATTAACCATGCCGAGGAAGGTACGGAGATCGTCGATGTTTTAGGCTCAAGATACTCCTGGACGGCTTGCACCTTCTCGGGGTTAGGCCTCGAACTCTGGCTGTTCACCTAGTGGCCCAAAAACACAGGCTCGGCAAGTCCAAATAGACACTTATCCAGATTCAACCTAAAGTGGTACTGGCTGAGGCACTCGAACACGATGCGCAAATGTTTCTCGTGTTCCTCGGGAGAAGAGGAAGCCACTATCACGTCATCGATAAAAGGAAAGACAAACTCCAGGTCTCCAAGAGCCTTGTCGATGTAACGCTGGAATGTCTGCGCTGAATTGCGGAATCCCTCTACCATCACCAATGCCTCGAAAAGGCCAAACGGAGTGATTATAGCCGTTTTGGGAATGTCCACCGGCGCAACCGGGATCTGACGGAAGGCGTCTTTCAGATCTAACTTGGAAAAGACTTTCTTACCGTACAGGTTTGAATTAAAGTCGTGGATCCGAGGGACTGGATACTGGTCTGGTTCGGTCACCAAGTTGAGTTGCGTGTAGTCACCCACGACACTTTCCACTCTTTTTCTTGACTAGATGGATTGGGCTTGCCCAGGGGCTTGAAGAGGGTCTAAATAGGCCCGCATCGCACATCCTCTTGATTTCAGTCTTCGTGGCGTTGTACTTCTCCGGTGGCAGGCGACGAGCGCGATGAGCCACTGGGGGACCCCTAATGATGATGTGGTGAAATACTCTTCCTTGTTTTCAGGGGCCGACGGAGGCGCAACGCCCGTAATTCCAGGGAACTTCAACAAAAGTCCTCTGCACTTGGCGCCAGGGTCCAAAATGTTGACGTGGTCGATCTTGAAGTCCGAGACCCTCGTCCTGACACCGAGCCTCGTTGAACCATCAATGAGCTCGCTTCGCCGAAGGTCCACTGAAAGGTCGTGATGGTAGAGGAGATCATCCCCAATGATGGGGTATGGCACGTCGACGACGATGAACTCCGATGCAACTGGGCGGCGAAGTCCAAGATTGAGCATCCGATGACAAGTTCCATAGGTCCTTATCCTCGAGTCATTCGCAGCAAACAGCTGGTGATCGTCTGGCTTACACTTGCTTCTAGGCATTCTAGGAACCAACGATACGTCTGCCCCGGTGTCGATGAGATACTTAATCCTAGAGTCTTTGTCGATGATGTGGAGACGGAAAGATCTACACTCGTTCGACACGTTCGACTCCACTATGGTCGAAGCTAACGGTTTTCCAATGGCTTATCCCTCGGGGCAGGGCCCTGCCATGTACAAGGTTTGTAGCACTTGTAAGCGTTGGCGCCAAACTTGGCGTGAAGTCAGCAGAGACCGGATGGGACACCGCTTCGCGAGCGAGACCGGCTGCGCTCGGGTGGCGCTGGAGACTGAGCACGGCTTCTGAGACAATCGTTGTTGCTGAGCGCTCTTCGGATCTCCTGCATCTCGTTAAGAAGCTGGGTAAAGACATCCTGGGATGGCATTGTTGGCTTGTGCGCCACGGCAACGGTTGAGCCAATCGAGATGGCGTAAGCCCGACCGACTGACGCACCCATAGTTTCAACGACCAGATCCACATGAGTCGCCAGCTCCTGCAGCGTCGGCTTGTTGGCGCCAACGAGCAATCTACGCACATACTCCGGCATGTAGTCTAAAAAAAGTGAACGTAACACAGCCTCACTACACTCTGTGCCAGCGCGCGAGCGAATTTGGGCAAAGATCAGCGACGGTTTGCCTTCCGTGTCGACCTGGTCGCGGAGAAGTTGCCGCAATTGAGTCTCGGTGCTAGTTTCGTACAAGGAGACTAGACGCTCCTTTATGGCGTCATAGGGGTTAGGCTGCCCCGTGGCTGCAATGATGTCGGAGATTGTGCGCGCAGTCTTCCCATCGAACATCGATATGACAGTGTCAGCCATAGTACGCTGGCTCGTGATTTTACAGGTCCTAAAAATGGCCTCGACTTGCGCGAACCAGGTTGCTGGATCGTCCCTGAAGAATACCGGCAGCTAGGGCACCCGATAGTTGACCATGTGGAGACATGCTGCGAGCGGCAGGTACTGCTGCTGCAAATTCGAATAGTGCATTTTGAGGTTACTCTTATTGTTTTTTCCTATGCGCGCTTGAAGCGCGCTCAGAAGAGCTAGTTTAGATAAATTTTAAAATTTTATGTGTAAAATCAAGATTGAGAGTAAATAATTTTATTTTTCTTTACATTAGGCTAACACTTTATCAAATTTCTTTTTATAACTCAAAATTATTAAATTTTTATTAAAAGAAACTTTTAATGAAACAGATTTTTATTAAAAGTCATCATCATTTTTATACTTTTGTTTGAGGCGAAGGTAAAAGTAACCTCTCAGCTGAAAAAGTTTTTCCTAAAATTTGAGGCTAATTTTTATTGTATGTTAATGTTTTTGGACTCTAAGTATAGCTTTTGATGGCAGTTTGCGCTCTAAACAGCCCTTTTTTACAATTCCTATTTTATTTTTTGTAAAACTAATATTTAAATACCACCAAAAGTAATGCGGGTCGTGTTAGGATTGAGTTTAAAAAATACAAAACTACTTCTTTAGCACGCAAAATGCCATCATAAGCTACATTAAGAGTCCAAAAAAATAAACATACAATAAAAATTAGTCTCAAATTTTAGGAAAAACTTTTTCAGAGCTAATGTTTCACTTCGCCTTAATGATATATTTTTTTTCAACCAAAGCGATCTAAAAGCCAACCTGATTTTATTTATAATGATAATTAAATAAATTTATATCAATATAATTTTAGTTATACTTAAGAAAATTGTCATTTAAATTAACAGTTTAGTTTAAATTTATATAATTTTAGATTTAGATGCTTACACACAGATAATAATTCATATTATATTACTCATACATAACTTACAAATTGTAGTTATTCACCAAAGAAAAAAAAAAGGACCTGAAACTTAAAACTTGATATCTTATCATTATTAAAAAATAACCAATCGAAAATAATAGAAACTAACTTTGTCAGATAAAATATTAATCAGAATAACGCTATAGTTATTAAGTAATTCATAAATAAACATTTATCTAGACATAAGCAATGCTTTCAGCGACGTACACTGCGACATACTGCTGATAAAATAGGCAAATATTGGAGTATCAGTGAAAGTACTCATCTTTGTAAGTTTTTATTTTACATTATTTATGTGGCAACAATTTCAAAAAACCTCCTACCCGAAGAATACGACTTGGACTACACAGACGATAAGGTCATGTATCTAATCACAGACAACTTTGAAAATACGAGACCGATTCTTAAGAAAGCAGTATCTGTGGTCATAGATAATTTATTGAAGATTGGTTTGGAAGTATCTGCAAGCAAGTCAGATTTCGTGCTCTTTATCAGGCAAAGTATTCATTCTGGTACGACAATCGTGAAAGTTAAGGACCAGTCTATCGTATTTACAGATTCTGTCAAATTTCACGGTATCAACTTTGGTCATCGGCTTACCTTCAACAAGCACATCTCACACGTACTTCAGAAGACCAATAAGGCAATGAATATGGTCAAATTCCTTAGGTGTCTACTGGGGAGCTGACCCGGCTACACTTATCAGCTTTTACAAGAGTTTCGTTTGACCAATTATTGATTATGGCCTTTTTGTCTGCTTACAGGAAGCTAGAATTATGAGATTGGAAAGAGTACAGTTTGCAGCGATAAGGATGTCACTCCGCCTAAGAATAAGTACTCCTACGAATATATTGTTGGCAGAATCACGTTTGATAGCTGTTCGGCTTCGTGGTAAAGCTATGGCCCAAAATTTTCTTTTGAAAGTTTTCAGTAAAACTAGATTAAACGCTTAACGCTATTGACTGCCACATTGGAAGCATAATTTAGATCGCAAGAAGAGAGTGAACTTTTTGAGAGAAGCCATCAAGAGCGTTTTTGGACTCAGGCATCAAATAAGTGTAGGTTAACGTGATCCTATCTACAACTATGATTATGAAACCTTCAAGATATCAATACTAGTTGACATTCAATCTGACATTCAATGCAGATGCCATGAACATAGCAATTAAGAACAGATACCGTAATATTGACATCTTCATTGACTCTTTAACTGCAGTACAAGAACTCAGTGGATACAGCATTGATGACAGCACCAATTACTATCTCTGGAAAATACGTCAAAGGAACGCGCAGTTCTATCAAGATGATGATGCTGATACCAAAGTCATTATACACTAAATATCACCACATGCTAGTATCACGGGCAACAAATTCACAGAAACTACTGCTAAGGAGGTTACCTCCAGAGCGCCAAACATGCATAAAATCCCGTACACAGACCTGAAACCATAATATAATCGATTGGTATACTTTGACAACGTGAAACTGCTCAGCGAGGAAGGAACCTACAAAGGTAAGACATCTTTTGAAAGGTTGTACAAGTCGACAGCTAAACCTTGGTTCCTAAGACATGTCCTCTGCAGAAGTGAGATAGTGTTTATCTACATATGCCGGAGCAATCACGTTGCTATCAAGGAGTTTTTAAAAAAGATAAACTTGTCTGACATGACCGCCTGCGACTATGAACACGAGTCACAGGATCTCAACCACTTTAAATCGTGGTAATAAATATTTGACCTTATGATAATTTAAGTCCTCAAAATCTGTTGAAAACCATTTTTTTACTTGAAAGTCAAGCTTACACTTCAACGATTTTTCATGGGAAGAGTATTATAGGTTTTTTATTTCTGTTTTCACAAAAAAACGCGTGTGTTTAAGTACTTTGTTGTTACATTTTTTGTTTTTTATGAGTTTAAAAAAAATATTAAGAGTATCTCCCAGTGCCCCGCGGATCCCATTACCCCGTTCTACTCTATAGTAACTGCCCTCATCAAGATAAAGCTTTATCCTGCGTATGACGTTAATTGTTTCTTTTACGGCTCAAAAGTAGCAGCTATGAAATTAATCTATAGTTTTGTAAAAAAGTATAGGATTAGAATTTGAACCAATGTAACCCTTAAGTGAGAGTTTTTATTTATGTTATTTAATTTAATTTATTATTTAATTTGTTATTTAAAAAATAACATGCTCCGGAAGATTGTTAAACAATACGTAAAAATTATAGGTTTCGAAAATATTTTTCTGCATAACAACCGAAAACAAACGACAAAGATACGGTTTTGAGGTTAGGATGCGTAAAATATACATCGGAAATCTATTCCTTCAATCTCGAAAATGGCACTTTTTATGAATTTTACAACTTGAAAGTTAAATTTTTTCAAAATAAAAGTTTAGCAAAAATTTATGTATATTTTTTACGCTTTTGAGTCAAAGAATGAGGTAAAATTTAATTTGACAGCATATTTTTAGTTTCTTAAAAATTGTTTATTTAACAACTTCTCATGTTACCACTTTTGTGATGTACTTTTGTAATAAGAGATATCTTAAGGGTCTGTCCGTATATGACGGGTGTTACATCGTACACAGTTTTTCAAATATTTATGAACATAGAATACTAAAAAAAAAAAAAAAATTGATACTAAAGGGAAGTACTTTTTTTAAAGAAAATTTTCATATCATTCAAAAAATTTTCACATCTTTCATTTTTCTAAAAATTTAATGCAAAGTCCGTTCCGGGCGTTACTGAAAACAGAAATGGTTCTGATGTTACCGGTAAGAATACAAGAACTCAGCGAATTATGAAATGATGCAGCTCTGAAAAAAATTCATGTTAAAGTTAAGTCTTGAAACTTTTACGCTCATATAAAAGTTTTTGTATTTTTCATTTTTTTTACTTAATAAAAATTTATCTTTATGTTCCGGGTGTTACACGAATTTGTTCCGGGTGTTACGCGTACGAATAAATTTCTTGTAGAACACTGAAAAAATGATTTCTGATACATATTTGATACTATTAAATTAAAAATCATCTATTGAAAAACTCTGAAGCAGTATATTTAAGAAAAAATATTTTTTGAAGATTTTACATTTTTAACGGGTGTATAATATAAACATTGTTTTATAATACTACTTAAATTAAAATCTTTGATTATATAAGATCTTATAGTCAAATTGATCACCATGAATATATTTTTTAATATTTTATCTCATTTAATTCAACGGAATCTTTTTTTAAAAGTAATTTTTTCTTTTTTCGTCTTTTTTTATCTCTGATTCTTTCTTTATAGTCTGGGCGCCGTAGGGGTTTTCGTGACCCGATAGCGGTCAGCGATCCACCCAGGCTTTAAAGATGTATTTTGACCTCCTAATGAAGAATTTCGAGGGTGGACGGAGAAATTTGTTTACAATTATTTAAACAAATAACAAAGTAAAAAAGTCATTTTTTCGATGAAAAAAATTTTTTTTTATATTTTTCAGCTAAAAATAAGTTGAAAATGTAAGCGGACTTTTATTTGTAAAGTCAATAGTTTTCGAGAAAAAAATCATCAAAGTTTTAAAAAACCGTACATCTGTAGAAAATCAGTCGAGCCTACCATGGCGGCCGGAGTATAAGTTTTTTAAAACTTTGATGATTTTTTTCTCGAAAACTTCAAAAAATTGACTTTACGAAAAAAAGTCCACTTACATTTTCGACTTATTTTAGCTGAAAAATATTAAAAAAAAATTTTTTTCATCGAAAACATGAGTCCAAAAGATTGAACGGAGGCAAAAAGACCAATGCTCTAAAATACGTTTAAAAGTGAAAAAAAAAAAAGATATCTGTATTGTTTCTTTTTAATGCTTTAGTAATATTATACTTTTTTCTGCTTAAATAATGTATTAATTCTGAAAGATTCAAGTGCACTTTAACAGCGACGTCCATGACATGTAACACCCGGAACGCATTTTTTCGGAAAGAGGAGTCTCAAAATTTTTTTTTACAGTAGGGGGGGATTAGTTATCTTAAGAAAGCTTTGTAAACAAGAAGCTGAGTAAAAATATTAAAAACTCAAGTCACTATACAAACAAAACCCTTTTTTAGCGTTCCGGGTGTTACAGAGAAATAAGAATCTTTACCACAGCACAAAATTTTCTGTAATTACCGAAACAAATTGAAACTTTGCTGAGAGCTCAATCACACTGCATTCTAAAGAGGGAAACATAACTTATAAATCTTTGTTGATATCGAACGATTTACAGTGCTACCAACTTTGCACTAGAATCACACAAGTCAAGCCGGTGGTGTTCATAGATTCATCAACAGGCTAAAAAATTTTAAATTAAAAAAAAAAGTGGTAGAACCAGTATAGTTCCAGAAACTACTTATAATTTCTGACCAGAAATACGGTTTATATATTTTTTTTTCATAATTTAATTTTTTACTCTGAGGTTCGTTTTTATACGGACAGACCCTTAAAATATATTAAGTTAGTAGGAAAATGTTTTTCACCATGCAGCTTCTGTCTACTTCTGCCTTCCACGCGCACTTATGAGTTTTACATGTGCTGATAATGTAAGCCAGCAAAACAAAGACACTAAAAAGGTATGGATCTTGAGATAATATTAATTGCTAGCAAATGAATATCTAAATTCTGTTTGTTTCTTTTATCTCAACTTAAAAAATTCGTTGATGTATACAAATATGCAGAATTTATCAGAGTTGGAAGTTCACTTTTGTCGAGCGTCCTGAGATCCACACTTTTTTTAATTTATCTTAAGGAGGCTCATGCGATTTTGATCTAATCGCTCGATTCGTTTGAAAAAATTCCAGGAGATTCTTTGAACAAAAAGCAACAACTTTTGTATTCAATGTTTATTAGGAAGTCAAGCCAATTTTCGAGAAAAAATTCACTGAAAAATTTTTTTTTAACACAGGATCTTATGGGAGAAAACGGAAAAAAAAATCTCAAACTTTTATGGGGAAAAAGCGAAAAAAACAAATAACAATTTTTTGAACCGCTTGTTTTGGTAAAAAAAAATCACAAAAACGTAAAATTCATCAAAGATCATTTAAAAAATTTTAATAGTAGAGGGGAGCCAGGCTACTTTTTACGTAAAAAATCAAAAGATGCAAAATCAGGTGATTTAACCTCAATTTTATGGCCTAAACTAGACTTTTTGCAACTTCAAATAGCTAATTTTAAATTTTAAACTTAAAAAGCATAAAACTTAGTCATTTGCAACCATTTTAACAGCTTTTTAATTAAATTTAATTTAAAAAAAATTTGAAGCACCCGCAGGGCCCCCGCTTGATACGGGGCAGCGCGCATGAGCCTCCTTAAATATTATTTAAATTTTCACAATCTTGGTATGAAAAAAAAATAATAATAATAAAAAAAAAAAATAAAAAAAACTAAAAGTTGATTAATAATAATGACTTATATATCTTTCTTTGGTGAGGCTGATCGAACCATTTGTAAACAAATTTTTTTGTTAACATTCACATTAACTCAGAATGATCCAATATTAATCACCTTTGTGATCTATTATTGGATTGAACGTAAAAACTAAAAGACTTTTATCTAATATGGGTGAATTGAATTAAAAAAAAAAAAAGAAAATTCTCCAATTTTTAAACAAATTTAATGATCTTTGCCATTAAAAAAATTAATCTTCAATTTTAGGGGAGACCGAGTCAGGTCGGCCGATTTTCCTAATTTTATAACTTAAATATGGAAAAAGTGTTTTTTATCTAAAATTATGTATTAAAAACTAGAGCATTCAAAAATTATTTTCATGTAAGTATAAGATTAAAACTCGAAACAGTCACTTAGATATATTAAATTTTTTTCGAACCTTTTTTTGTGCCAGCCTGTCCCATGACTGTGGCAGATTGGCCTAAGGTGTCTATAAAAACTTTATACTTATCAATTTATGTGTGTATTGTTGGAAAAAAATTTTAATATGACTTCTTAGTTGAAAAATGGTAATTCATAAACCTACAACAGATTATTGATAAAAAATTTGATCAAAATTAAAAAAACTATAAAATTTTAATAGAACCAGACAAATCGATTGAAAAACTGTGAATGAAACACAACAAGTAGAAATTAGTAAATTGTGTGAACTTATTGGCTAAAAAATAAAAAAGAACCAAGAATTTTTAATATTTTAACTTTTTATATAAATACATTTATGAAATTTTGAGCAAAACCAAACTATCTGCAAGCTGACTTGATTAAAATGCCAAGCTGCTCTGGTCTTCCCAATTATTAATTTTCAAACATGACGAGCTTTTAATAAATTTTAGATTTTATGACCTTACGATGATACGCAGGAAATATGATTTTACGATTGACATTTGAAGATGAATTTGATCGATCAAAGTCATTTCTAAGCAATATTTATCATGAAAGCCTGCATAATCTTTTTATAGAATTTTTTATAAATGACGGGTTTTTAGTAGTACCCAATATTTTTATCTTGACGTCTATAAAGATATCAATTTTAATATGATAAAATAATGAATTTTTCTAAAAATTCATTAAAGGGTTATTAAGACATAAATAACATGCATGGCAATGCTAATTCGGTTTATATAAATTGTCATAATTGTCATCATAGAAAAGTTATTAAGGTTATAAAAGAACAAAAATGAAAAGTTAAAAATTTTTTTAACTAAGCAATACTATAAAATATCATAATGGGAACTCTAAGCTAAAAGAGATCGTCAGCTTGTAGAAAAGTCTCATGCTTTCAATTTTTTAACAACAAATAAATTATCTTTATATGCTCAGTGGTCTTAGATATTCGATAAGGCCTTTTATATTTTTTTTTATTTTTAAATAAAATTGAACTCTTATTATTATAAAACATATGATACACTATGGTCGTGACTCTAGGCACTATATGGTTCGGGAGTCTAAGTACTGGTTTGAAGGTTATGTATCTTCAGCTCCCATGCAATCAAGAGTTTTCAAGACCAGTACTTTCAAAAACCACTACCTTGTACGAAGATGGTATAATATCTGGAACGAATATGTTACTAATGTATTATTGTTTACCCAGATTCTATTAACAGTTTGACTTGCCATGAAATAGTACAGAAAATTTAAATATAACTGTAAGATTATTCTTACAAATATTAGTAAAATTAGTTTTAAGATTAGTTTTACCATTCTTCGGTGGAACTTTATCCGTGTATTTATGAAGGACGTCAGAAATAAAATAAATATTCGAAAAAAGACCAACTTGATTTATAAATTACATTTATTAAAACCATCCCAGTAAATTACAATTAGGTAAAAATCATTAATTTTAATAAATATGTATTAATGTATCTAATTGGTTTATGTATACACACACACTCACACACACGCGCACATACACTAGCTGTAGTATTGTGGTCGGTGTTGATTTATATTAATGTCGTATCTTCAGTAAAGGGTAAGAAACAATTAATCAGACAGCTTGTTTTTGAAATAAAATAGCTTAGAAAACATTTGCGTTTTAAAAATAAAGTAAAATAAAATTGGCTTAGTATCTATATAACATACAAAAAATTTTAGACACGCACACGAACGCTAACCTCTTTCAATTTTAAACACAAATACTTAGAGTGAAAATTTCTCAAATGGGCACACTTTTTTTGTGAAGTCATGTAATTAAAATATTGTTGCATAATTATAAAGTACTCATCCATAGAAAAATATTCCGCCATACTGTTTAAAAAAAATTGAATTGTTCATTGTTTATTTGTGCAAAATAGGATTTTCGAAAAAAAAGATCACGGTTAAAATAAGTCATAAAAAATGTTTAAAAAAATACAAACGTGACTTAAAATTAATAATCTTTGAAATGTAATTGCGTATTGTGTAAAAAAAATTATTTATCCTGTTTTTCAACAATTTTTTTATGAACAAATGCAAGTTTGACCCCTTGCCCCCTACGATTTTTTTTTTTTTTTTTGAATTGTAGGATATATATTTTAATATTTGTTATTAAACTTAACCTCCAGCCGTAGCGCGGCTACGCCGCTTGAAGTGTGCTGCTAGTCTGCAGGCGAGAGCGCGGGGCGCGGGGGTAATTATTGCTACAGGCTCTTAATGAATGTTTTGAAACAAGTATAATCAAAGTCTGATTTTTTCCGATTTTTGTGCGTGGTTACATTAAAATCTGTGGGCTGTAAATTAAGTATTTGCTGTTTTAGTAAATTTCCCATTAGAACCCATGCAAATTTGTGAAATTTGAAATGTTTATAACTTTTTTCACAAGCTCCTCAGGGCTTTGAAATTTTAGCTGAGCTATTCTTATACTAAAAACTATGTGTTCATTTAATTTGGACAAAATCTGTGGGCTGGATCTATTTGGTAGGGAACCTCCTTAATCAAATTTCCTACAATTAAAAAAAAAAAAAAAAAAATCAAAAATTGAAGGGGGGGGGCGAGGAGTCAAACTTGCATTTGTTTAAAAAAAAATTGTTGAAAAAAGGGATAAATAAGTTTTTTTACACACTAGAAATTACTCATGGCCCTTATTTATCGTTTTTGCAAAAGAAATTTTTCTTAAATAAAATAAAAAATTCTAACTTCATCAGTTTTTAAATAGGGTTGGCAACCGGTACTTTAAAAATATATTTTTTTAAAAGTACTTGATTTTTAATGAATTTTAACATTTTTTTTAGAATTTTTAAATCAAAATTGAGCAAGAAAAAAATTAAGAAAAGTTTTTGAAACTACGGGCTGATGATGTCATTGGCCCGAAATCCCATTAGAAGTATATCTATATATATTGAAATTTAATAGTCAATTAAATAGATCACTTGAAGGCATTATTTAATCTGTGAAGCAAATCAACCCAACGTTTCGCTGACTTGTTTTTTCAGCCTCCTCAGGGGTACTTTATTCAAAAAAATATACAGGTTACAATCGAAAATTTAAAGTTCAATATTAATTTACAAAAGTATTAACAAATAATCAACTCACTTCCAAAAAATTTTTTTCTTAAATCACAAATTTCAAAAAAATTATTTTTTCAATATTAGAAGAACATAACAGTGTCACCATCTCAGAAAGTAAAGTATTTAGAACAAAGTTGCGTCATAATCAATTATAAAAATATAAGACGTCTAGTCATTTGTTTCTTCAAAAAAATCAAAATTTAAAATTCAAAAATAGATAAGAAAATTAGAATTTAAAATTAATCATTATTTAAAGATAAAAAAGATATTAAAATTATTCAACAAAACCCTAAACAAAGTAACCTATAAAAAATTCAAATTCTGAAACATGAAAAATTAACATCACAATAAACGTCAAATTTTCATTCAAAAAAAAAATTTTTTTTTAATTTAAACACTTGTAGTTCCTTTAATTTAATTTAATTTTTTTTTAAAGAAAAAATACATGTCGATTATTTTTCGATATTTTAACCAAATAAGCAAAAAAATATTATAAATTTCAAAAAGTTGCCAACCCAATTGTTTACTTTACAAAGCCCCTCTAAGCGCCCTGTGCAGGCGCGCTTAGGAAAAAAAACAAAAATAGTAAATTCAAATGCACTTTTCGAATATTTTAAAAACTTCTTCACCAATCAGCTCACGAATAAAAAGTTTACGCAAGATAACTCTCTTTTATAAGGGGAATATACTCAATTACATTTTAAAGATTATTAATTTGAAGTCATGTTTGTATTTTCTTAAACATTTTTTACATGCTTTTCTTTAACTCACCGTGTTGTATTTTTTTTGGTATGTTGGATTCTTTCAAGCTTTATAAAACTGAGAACATTTGATCTAGAGGTCTGAAATTTTGTACAGACCTCAGGATCGGATGACAATACGATAATCCGTGGTCAGTTTGAGACCTGGATATCCAGGTCGCCGATGACGGAAGTACACGGGGACCATCTTCGAGGAAAAAAAAAAAGAAATTTTTAAAAAATAATAAATAGTAAAAATAAAATAAAAAATGAGTAAAAAATTTTTTTTTTAAACATGCTTTTCTAAAAAATAGACTTAACAAAATTGAAATAAAAAATGTTACAAATTAAATAAAAATCTTTCTTTAAAAGAAAAAAAGAACTTTGATCATATAAAATTAAGTTTTGAAATGTCTTAAATAAGCGTGAGGGCACATATATTAAAACTTCGAATTTCAATTTATAGTCGTAGAAAAGCGTGGATCAAGTTAATTGTAAGATCAAAATTAAAAATTAAAAGTTCGAATACATGGTCCACGCTTTTCTACGACTATAAATTGAAATTCGAAGTTTTAATATATGTACTCTGGCCTGGAGTATTGATGGTATTTAGAAGGTAATTTTTTTTTTAGAATCTTGTACTGAGGTTTATTTTTGAATATTACGATGAAATCATCAAGTTTTATGAATTTTGTGATTAAGGGGAGGCACCGGTGAATTTTTAGTCCATTGATGTAATAATTTTTATAAGATAAAAATTTGGTTCAATACTAACTTTTTTGAGTGAAATCATACGGTAGGGTCAAAAAACTCGAAACATCATTTTTGGGCCCTTCAGGGCTGCTAATATTTGCCCATTTAATAATTTTTTGAAACCTATACGCTAAGTTGTTTGAAATTACTAAATAAGACAGCAAACAAAATTTTAGCTCAAAATATTAAAAATTGCGACAAATTGGTCCATGACAATTTGTCCTTGCACCATTGATACTGAGCCTTACGATTTTGGGCGGTTAAAAGAGGCTTACGAACCGCGACGCAGCTCTTTCAGTTTTTATCGAGTAACCATCTAATAACCGTCTGTCTTGAAAAATTAATACCAGCTTCTTCTTGAAGTTCATTTTTGATTCTATTTGCAGAAATATTACGATTTTTTTTTACTTTATTTACAATAAGTCTGTCTACGCGAGAACTTGTGACACGCCGTCTACCTGAACAACTCTTATCAAAATCCATTGAAAATGAAAAAATGACCTAAAATGCTGTTTTTCGAGCATTAACTTTTTACACTTAAATTTGGGCGAAAATAAATTTATAAAATTACTTTGAATATAGTAAGTGGTTTTCTCTGGAGGATTTAAATACTTTAACAGAAAAAAATATTTTTTGACAACTCAATTAAAATTTCGGATACTTGCGGTCACTTAGCTCAAAATTAATTGATAAAAGTATGCAATTTGGGGGTGGGCTAAACTTTTGAGCACTACTGTATATGTAAACAAATAGTTTCAATAGAAGGATAAAAAAATGTTATGAGCAACAGCACACTATACCCTAACAAATTATATATTGTTAACAGAGGCGGATTAACAAATTTGCCGCCCCCCCCCTCCCACCAAAAATAAATTTTCTAAAAAAACCCTAAAAAAATTTCGAAAAAAAAAAAAAAAAATTTATAAACAAGAAATTTATTATCATTTATCCTCCAAATCTAAAACCCACAAAATCCTGGGCGCCTGGTTTAGTAAACAAGAGATCTATTATCCCCCAAGCCTTAAACCCCCAAAACCCTGGGCGCCTGGTTTAATAAACAAGAAATCTATTATCCCCCAAGCCTTAAACCCCCCAAAACCCTGGGCGCCCGAGTTCAACAAAGAAGCTGATGGGCTACCCCCCAAGCTCTAAGCCCCCAAAACCCTGGGCCCCCGAGTTCAACAAAAAAAAATGATTGGCTTCTTCCTCAAAGTCTAAGCCCCCAAAACCCTGGGCGGCCGAGTACAACAAAAAAACTAATCGGCTATGCCCCAAGCTTTGAACCCGAAAACCCTAGGCGCCTGAGTTCAACAAAGAAGCTGATAGGCTACCCCCCAAGCTCGAAGCCCCCAAAGCCGTGAACGCCCGAGTTCAACAAAAAAATTGATCAGCTACCCCCGAAGCTCTAAGCCCCCGAAACCCTGTGAGCCCGAGCTTAACAAAAAAATTAATCAGCTATCCCCCAAGTTCCAAACCCCCAAAACCCTGGGCGTCCGAGTTCAATGAAAAAATTGATCAGCAATCCCCCAAGCTCTAAACCCCCAAAACCCTGGGCGCCCAAGTTTAACAAAGAAGCTGATAGGCTACCCCCCAAGCTCTAAGCCCCCAAAACGCTAGGCGCCTGAGTTCAACAAAAAAACTTATCGGCTATCCCTCAAGCTCTTAACCCTTAAAACCCTGGGCGTGGAGTTCAGTGAATAAACTGATCAAGTATCCCCTAAGCTCTAAACTCCCAAAACCTTGGGCACCCGAGTTCAACACAATAACTGATTAGTTTCTTTGTTGAACTCGGGCGCCCAGCGTTTTGGGGGTTTAGAGCTTGAGGGATAGCTGATCAGTTTTTTTATTGAACTTGACGCCCAGGGTATTGGGGGTTTAAAGCTTGGGGGATAGCTGATCAGTTTTTTTTGTTAAACTCGGGCGCCAAGGGTTTTTGAGGTTCAAGGCTTGGGGGATAGCTGATCAGTTTTTTTGTTGAACTCGGGCGCTCAGGGTTTTGGGGGTTAGAGCTTGGAGGATAGCTGATCAGTTTTTTTGTTGAACTCGAGTGCCCAGGGTTTTGGGGGCTTAGAACATGGGGGATACATAGCTGATCAGTTTTTTTTGTTAAACTCGGGCACCCAGGGTTTTTGAGGTTCAAGGCTTGGGGGATAGCTGATCAGTGTTTTGCGAGCACTCGGGCGGTCAGGGTTTCGGGGGTTTAAGAATTGAGGGATATTAGTATCTCGGGCACTATGTTGAGTGCGCCCCTTTTAAAAAAAAAAAAAAAAATAATTTGTTAATTATTTTTTCATACCTCTGGGACGAAAACACCAAATTCCCTCCCCGGATCGGAGCGGGACTTTGGGTTTTCCTCCCGTCGTAATGAAAAAAACATTACACACAACGCAGGAAAAGTATTAGCCAACCCCTAGCAAACCTTTGCCACCCTCGCCTTCGGCTCGGGCGTCAATTTGGGTTTGCTAGGGCTGGCCAATACTTTTCCAGCGCCCGGTGTGTAATATACTATTTTTTTTTTGTTGGTTTTGCCGCTCCCTTTTGAAGCTGCCGCTTCACGCTCTAGCGTGGCTAGCGTGGCGGCTAAGCTGCCCCTGATTATTCAATAGGTATTGAAAAAACAAAATTATTAGTGATTTTTTTGGAACCTTATTACCCTTGCAGAAGGACTGAACCCTTAAGGGGGAGTAGGGGTTAATTGGTTTAAAAAAAAGCACTTTTTCGACGATTTTTTGGGGCGACGTATAAACAAATGCATTTATTTAAACAATGACACATAATAGAGCAACATTTAAAGTAAATTTTGTCAAATTTTTGAATAAGAATATTCATAAATGAGCCTCTGACGTAACATTTTCGGAGGCGTCGAAAAAAAAAGGTCATCCGCGGTGAACACTCCTGGGCTGCACTGGGTTACCTGAAATGAAATCAAATAATTTTTTTAGTTAAAGTAGGAGTTTTTCCCAATCCCTACGGAGAGTATTTATTTTTGAAATTTTTTTTCAAGATTTGGCAACAATTTAAAAAAAAACCGGGTTTTTCGCGGAAAATTGACGCCATTTTGTATCCGTAAAACCGAAAAAAAAAAAAAAAAAAAAATTCTCCGTAGGGGCTGGGTATTTTATATAACAAGTAAATGTGTCAAATTTTAGAACGATCGGTTGAGTAGTCTTTAAATGACAGCGTTCACCGACTTTGAAAAAGTTAGTTTCGAGAAAAACGCGTTTTAAGGTGGTTTTCTACCAAATGCATGACAATAGAGAATCAGTTCAAATTTTATGGAAGTGTTTATTAGATATTAATAAATATTTCTACGAAGTCTGATCAAAATTGACCATATATTTTGAAAGTTACAGCAAGTTAAAGATTGAATTTTTTTCATTACGTGTTTGGCCGCTACGCTGAAAAAGTGTACTAAATTATTAATATTTATCTTCTTACAATAGAGATCCTTTAGAAAAACCGCATACATATAGTTTCACTATCAAAGAATTCGTTTCTTCAAACTGCAAAAAATTGACCTTTTACAAATTTTACAGTAATTTTTCAAAAATAATTTTCACGTGAATAACCTCCAAAACTGCGGTATTCAAAGGTGAGGTTGAAAGTTTAAAAAAATGTTTTGTTGTGATTGTCAATGTTTTTTTGGTAGAAAATAATTTCAGAAGCCATAAAAAGTTAAAAAATAAATTTTAATAACCAATTGTTAGTAATTTGGTGAAATAATTTTTTTTTTAGTCTTGAACTTGACTAGCTCTGGTAGAAAACCACCTTAAGTTTTCGAGGGGGAAAAATCATGAAAAAATTTTTTTTTTACAACTTACACTGAATCGTCGATTCCAGCTGCATAAAGCACATTCCCTGCTGTAGTTTCCTTGTCAAGGGCTTGTTTTGATTGCTGATCGATTTTTTGAAAATGTCTAGCTCCTACTCCCCCCTTAAATAAGGATTTTTCAACTTTTATTTTTATCTCCAAGCCTAATTAAGCTACGGAGATCGGGTTTAGTGCAAAATTAAAAAAAAAAAAAAAAAGTAGTTCGCTGATATTTTTTTCATAAATTTTTGAAGCTTTTTTTTACGTTCAAAAGCCATTTTTGAATTTGGCTATTAATTAAAATGCTACTACTTTCGTAATTTTAAATATTTTGAGCTAAAATTTTGTTTGCTGTCTTTTTTTGTGATTTCAAACAACTTAGCGTATGGGTTTCAAAAAATTCTTAAATGGGCAAAAATTAGTAGCCCTAAAGGGCCCAAAAATGATGTTTCGAATATTTTGACCCTACCGTATGATTTCACTCAAAAAAGTTAGTATTGAACCAAATTTTTATCTTATAAAAATTATTACATCAATGGACTAAAAATTCACCAGTGCCTCCCCTTAATCACAAAATTCATAAAAGTTGATGGTTTCATCGTATTATTCGAAAATAAACCTCAGTACTAGATTCTAAAAAAAAAATTTCTTTCTAAATACCATCAATACTCAAAAAAATCGTTTTTTTTACAATTTTTAGACTTTTTTTCGCTTTTATTAATTATTTAGTCGAAGAATTAGTAACAACTGATGGTCCGATCTTATTCAGTGGATAAAAAATACATCGAAAAGTGCAGTTACAAATTTTTTTTTAATGCTTTTAATAGTTTACTAGAAAAACAATTTCACCTATTTTTCGTCGAATTTTCGTATTTTCGACTTAAAATAATTTTTCTTCATCGAATAGACAAAAACTAATGGTTCCATCGGATTCAGCGGGAAAAATTACATAGAAAAATGTAATCATGAAAAAAAATTTATAATTTTTACCCTGGTAAGCTGGAATAAACATTTTGACCACTTTTTTACGTGCAAATCCTATGGAAAACTTCAAGTGGCTTGCGGGTCGGGAAAAATTGGTCAAAATGCTTATTTCAATGTTCGCTCATGCTTTTTTTGGTACAAAGAACCAAAATTTGCCCGGCGAAAGTGGAAAAAAAAAAAAAAAAAAAAAAATTAACGTCCAGGCTAATGTACACCAGCCGGACACCATATCGCGTTGAGGTTTGAATTGGCGCTCGAAATATGACCGTCAGCCTAAGAGTTTTCGCTTTAGTAAATAGTGCCAACCTTTGGCACAAGTGCAAAAAAATTGTGAGGTTAAGAAGCTGATGTGAACGATGAAAATTGAATTATCTTAATAGTTCAGATATTTTATAAAAAAATGAACGATCTCTAATTAATTTAACTAATTTTATTTGTTATGATCATTTACATCGGCTCTTTAAGCTTTCTTTGAGAGCGGAAAGATATTTTTTGTGTACTCGTGCAGAAGGTTGGCAATAAGCTGACTGTCACATTTCGAGCGCCAATTCAAACCTCAACGCGATATGGTGTCCGACTGGTGTACCCTCACGCTTATTTAAGACATTTCAAAACTTAATTTCATATGATGAAAATTCTTTTTTTCTTTTAAAGAAATATTTTTATTTAATTTGTAACATTTTTATTTCAATTTTTTTTAGTCTTTTTTTTAGAAAAGCATGTTTTAAAATAAAAATGTTTTTTACTTATTTTTATGACTTATTTTAACCGTGATCAATTTTTTTCGAAAATCGTATTTTGCACAAATAAACAATAAACAGTTTAATTTTTTAAAAACTATATGGCGGAATATTTTTCTATGGATGAGTACTTAAAAATTATGCAACAATATTTTAATTTCATGACTTCGCAAAAAAAGTGTGCCCACTTGAGAAATTTCTACTCTTACATATGTTATTGAAATAAACTTTGAAAACTATTAATTTTTTTATATATACCCATAATTTTTTAACTTAAACTTATCTTTGTGTTGTAGAAATTTCAGTCTTCATTTTTGATAACAAAATTTAAATCCAGATAAAAATCATTTAATGAATTAATTATCATTTATCTAACATATAATTGTATCATCGATTATTGATTAATGTCGTTGACCATCATATAAATGAAATAAGGAAAAAAGTGCTGATTTTGGCAGATCTGTGCGTATCTTCAGATACGATACGGATTTTTTCAGCTATAACGACCTAGGTGCGCTCCAAAAGTATTGAAAAGCAAGAGAAAAAAAATTGCCCAGCTAATGTCGATTCTTTGATTCAAAACGAATTCATGATTTCTTAGAAGCTTTTGTTAAAAATACATTTAAAAAAGTTATAGGAAAAAATATCGAAAAGTACTTAATTAATATGGTAAAAAAATGGTGAAAAAATGTTTTTTTTTGAAAGATCTTTTAAATAATATATAGTATGTTAAGGTTCCGATCGAACCCTTTATATCTCACTCAACTTAACCTTATAATTATATTTATTTTTTATCGTAATTTTCATAAAATTTCAAGGCTCTGGCGGCAATAATGGCCCAAAAAGGGGGAAATTATTTTTTTTTTGGTGACAGAGCTTCTTTTTTCAAATCATGTCATCAGAACTAATACGAGCAAAGCCAATACATTACATAGCGTCTTCTTTCATTATCACTCAAATTTTTAATCCACGAAGATCTTGTGGTAATTTTGAAAAAATGAATCGGGTGCGATTCCATTTTATTATTACAATGTTAGAACACTGAGAAAAAAATGATGAATAAAATAGACCCTGGAGGGATTTGAACCCTCGATCTCCTGTTTACCGGACAGTGGCGGTACCAACTCCACCACTGGGCGCTCGAAGACTCTCATCCTCCTTAGCCAACTAAATTTCGCATTATTTTTTTCTCAATGTTTTGAATAGACTTACCTTTTTTCACCACATTTGTTAAAGCACTACCACGAGCAGATCAGGTAGGAAAAAACACAAAGCTTCTTTTTTATCAAAAACAATAAAGTAAAGCGGGGAGGGGGGGGGGGGGAGCATTTAGGCAGTTTAGAAAATAATGTACACCTTAAGGGCAAATACAAACTTTCAAGTTTGACTAATGGTTTAAATATAAAGCGTAGAAATATGTATGCGAGCATTCTTCAGTAGGCTAAAATTGGCACTTTTTATAATTGTTCGTTAAATGATTTCTATCAGAGTGCTAAGATTTCAACCAAGATTCATACTGGAAGATATTAAAATTTATATCTTATAGTAGAGTAAAGAAATTTGCTGTTTATAGTTTATATCTTCTAAATTGTTTTAGAGTGCATAAAAAACTACTTAAGAGCCAGATAAAGATATATTTAATGGACAAATTTTTATTACTAAGATCATTATAGAAAAATAGGAAGGTTTTTGAACGTAGATTGAGACAAATTTTTACTTTTACCATTTAGATAGCTGATAGTTACTTATTTTTTAAGAATTAGTTGAAAGGCGTGTCATGTGAATTAGTCGAAGTTTTAGTTGTGTGGTATTTTAATTATTAGTGTCAAATTATAAAATTTGATGGATGCATTACACTTTGTTTCTTTTTCATTTTTTGTTTTACAAAAAAATTTCTCTGTTTTAATTTATTAATAATCTTATGCTTTTCGAAATCTATTAATTTTTAGATTTTTTTCCTTTTATCTATTATTAGTGTTTTTATAATTCTAAAAACTTTTTATATTAATATGGATAAAAAAGAATTCTTTGAAAAAATTTTTTTAGGAGTTTATTTTATAAAAATTATTTATATATAAACAAGAATTTTCATTTTAAACATTATTAAAATAATTATTTGAAACATTCTAATTTAAAATAAAATTTACAATTTGAATGGTAAAATTCAAACCTGATATCGATATCGCCACCAAGAAAAACTTAGAACTTTTGAGCGTCTTTAAGATACGTCGATACAGGATCGTGAACTTTTTTATAGTACTAGGTACCCTATATTTGTACCCAAGCCATGGAATAACGTAGTAAAGCTTAATATTTACGCGCGTTAGTTTTAGATGGTGTAGTTATCCTACTTGCTCCGCTCATGACACTACTTCTGCTAGTGACATAAATAGCCTAACCTATACTACGTTATTTTGTGACTTAGATACAAATGTTAGATACAATGGAGTACTATAAAAATTTATACGATCGATACTTTTGTCCTAAATGAGCGGTCTTACATTAACTTCGCTCGTGCGCTTAATTCAACGCCATGCGATAATCGATCATTCAGGCCATTCGTATCGTTACCTACTATTTTACACACTAAGCAGTAAGTAAAAAATTATTATGAAGAGTCAGAGACTTTTAAATTTCAATTTTTCATTAATTGGTGTGTGAAAGAATTCTTTATCAAAATAAATTTTGATTCTTCTAAAACTTCAAAATATTTTATTAATCACTCATCTAATTTTTTTTTTTTTTTTTTTTTTTTTTTTTTTTTTTTCCAACTTACAGATTTCATGTGGTCTCTAGGAGCTCTTCCAGATGGTAAGTCAAAAATTTATAGCTTTTTAAACTGTAAAAATAAAAATGAATTACTTACAAAGAAAGCGTCCAGAAACCACTTTCCCTTTTCAGGGGGGAGGGGGTAAAATTTTTTGCTACGTGGTTTTTTAATTTTTAAATTCAGTCAGAATTAAAATGTAGCGCAAAAAATTCTACATTGGGCCTGATTCCAAGCATGTGCAATAGTGGCGCGGCACTCAGCAGCTTAAATAAAATAAGATTAATTATTCGAATAATTTATTTCTTGTTAAAAAATTAGCAATAGTTTAATGTTGATGCTTTAGTTGAAGTTTTAAAATGTGTAATTTCGTTATAAATTCACTACACATGCAAGAATAATAATCTGATTTATTAAACAAATTTCTAGTTAAAATATTATTTTAACCGAATCTCAATTCAATCAATTCATTTCATAAAATTTCAATAAAAAAAAAAAAAAAAACTACGTTCTAACCCGCGGGGGGAGGGGGTGCTAACAAAAAACTTTACTTGGCCACGGGAGGAGGGGAGGGCTCGAATACAAAAAAAAGGCTATGTGGCTTCTGGACGCCCCCAAGGAGACGTTATGACATGTGGAACGCGGTGAAACTATCAGAGTTTTTTCTTATGCCAAATGATGAACCGGATCAGTATCACTTTAAAAAAAATAGTATATTCTCGATCAAGCACGGGAACAGCGATGATTCTACGAGACTCAGAACTTTCTGTACGTGACGGGCGTTTAAAAAAAATGATTGTCGTGTACAGAAAATTTCCGACTCAAGTAGAATCGTACGCTGGTTCCATGCTTGATTCTAGAATGTATTTTTTCACCTCGTGCATCGCAAGTAATAACTTGAGTCCCTCCGATGAGAGCCAAAAGAACGGCAGGGGCTCCCTGCGCAATCGACCAGCGCGCATAGCAGATCAGCTGTTTTCCCTCGCCTGCGGCTCAGGGAGACACACACTGATCTGCTGTGAGATGCGCGCTGGTCGCTATGCACAGGGAGCAATCTCACCGTTTTTTTAACTTTGATCGGAGGAAATCAAGTTAAATCTTGCGATACGAAATTAAAAAAGTGTATATATCCCTCAAGACTAAAGTTTGCTGAGGAGGCCCACGTATTTGCAGCCCTCGACTTCGTCTCTGGCTGCAATGATAGCGGGTCTCCACTGCAAACTTGAGTCCCTCTGGGAATAATATACTATTCTCGAATTCGATAAATTATCTTGATAGTTAGGATTTCAATTTATTTGGCTGTACTTCGGTCGAAATTGCTCTGAAAGTGAGACTCCCCTTGGCTAATTTTAAGGTTATCTTCATGTTTACATGATGCAACGATGACGGTTAGATTACCAATGCGTAAAGTATATTACGTGCTATTCAATGCACTATATTACTTCAGTTCATTTAAAATTTCTGTGTCTTAGACCAGCGGAATTTGAATTGTGAACTAAAAACTAAACTGGAAACTAAAAAAATTGAATGAGAAATGCGTTACTCATTCAGTTTCATGATCCATTCGGATTATACTGGAAAAGGACCGATTTCTATTAGGTTTATTACACGAGAATCGGCACGTTTCCCGTGTCGGATTCAAGAAAACAGTTTGTTTAGCTTATTTTTAAAAAATTACGGCTCAAAGCCTGTTGCATTATAAGAGTTCTGCAATTCTGAATTTTTTTTTTTTTTTTTAATAAATTTTTAGAAAAAAATATTTCAAAGCCTTAATTTGAAAAAATAAATTAAAAAAAAATTAAAAAAAAAATATGTTATCCTTTAAAATGTTTTGAGAAATTATGTAAAAATATTCCAAAAAGTTAAAAATAATATAGTTGGGTCGATCAGGCAAAAGTGATCGATGTGGGAGATAACTCCAATTTTATTGCTGGAAAATTTTATATGGGCACTCAGTAAAGACACCTTGAGTTTATTTCGGAGGGACTTGCTACGGAAAATTTGTTATTTACGAATTACGGTAAAAAATGAAAAAAAGACCCATTTTTTCCTCACTTAAACTGAAATAACTTTGAAACGAAGCCTCTCACATAAAAAACTATTAGAAATAAAAAAATTCTAAATTAAATTTTTTACAAGAGGAGATCAATCAGATATAAATAAATTTTAAAATTTCTCTTGTACTTGTCAATAAACAAAATAAATACACCAAAATTTTCATGTTTTTAAAAAAAGTTGTATAAAATACTTAAAAGTGATTTAAATTAACTTTAATTGTGGATTTGGGTACTTAATATTATGATAATTATTCACACCAAATTTTGTTAAAATTGGTTCGACGGTTTAGCAACAATTAATTTGTTGATAACGGTTGTTGTCGAAGAAGTCCTCAACTAAACAACAATGCCCAGGCTGTAAAAAAACTTCAGATAAGCGCAAGTATTTTTTTCGCTTAGTTTTGGACTTGAACTACCATAAGAAGCAGTTCAGATCATGAATTTTTTTTTTAACAACTTTAATAATTTTTTTAAACAAACGTTAAAGGAGGGCTTGCAAAAATGCCGAAAACTGCTCCTCACCAAATTGACTGGAATTCTGGCTTTAGGTGTCTTTTAGGATCCCTTTTGAAATCCCACAGTTACTTTTTCGATTTAAACTTTTACCGCGCATGCGCAGTGACTTTTATTTCCCATGTAAATGGCATTAGGAGGCCAGTTTTTCGTTAATTTCTCGAAAACCAGAAGAACCTCACATTTGAAATTTTAGTATGTTTTAAAGACATAAAAAACACAACTTTTCAGGGTATTCCGGTGAAGGGGCATGAGGGGCCACCCTATGTTTCAGGCCTTAAAAACTTACAAAATAAAATTTTTTTTTTTCAAAAATTCACAACTTGGTCTCTAATTATCCGATCGGAACCAGGTTCATCGCAAAATTTTTGTTACTATAGTTTTAAGAAGTTTTACTGCACTTAAACCGTCCATAACCTTAAAATATTGAAAAAAACGTGTATTTTTGGACTTTTTAACGTTGTTTTAGCTTAAATGTATAACCGAATATATATTTTCTGAAAGAACTCAAAAAAATGTATCCTTCTTTTCCCTAGATTTTTATACGATTTATGCGTTTAAAGTCGATTTAATTCAAATTAAAGGAAAAAAATCGGGACAGTTCGTTAAAAAACCGGTAAAAACTTGAAAATTTGGCACGTAAACCCATAACTTTTTTTTTTTTTAAAGATGCCTTTTTTGCTCTAATTTACACTGATATACATTCTTAAATACTTTTATTCAATATTTATTGTAAAAAATTCATAATACATAGAAAAAATACAAAAAAATGCCCTTTTTTACTCAAAGAGTATAGTAGCCGGGTAAGATAATCGAATCAGCCCCCACGGCAAACTCTTACAATATATATATATATCATTCGAAAGGGCATAAAAAAAGAAAATTTTTGGCGCAAACCACAGCTCTATTCCCTTCCTATACTAGGGACCCTAGGGTCTAAAATAGTGGTTTTTCAACTTTAATTAATATCTCAGAACCTATAAAAGCTAGAGACATGCGGTTTACGGCAAAATTTTCTAAAAAAAAGTTTAGTTTGCCTGTATTTTATAATAATATTTTAGGCGACAAATTAAAACCATTTGTGCCATTTTTCGAATTTTTAACCTCAAATTTGCGATTAAAAAAAAATCTAAGACAAACACCAATTCATAATACATAGAAAAAATACAAAAAAATGCCCTTTTTTACTCAAAGAGTATAGCTGGGTAAGATAATCGAATCAGCCCTCACGGAAAACTCTTACAGTATATATATATATATATATATATATTGTTATGTATTCGAATTTGGAACGTTGTGAATGTCGCGCGCGTTGCTATGTAAATATTGAGTGGCTGCTTTGTTATTGTTACCAAGCGTTGTTGTTGTTGCTCAGAGTTCGAATGCGAAGTTTGAGGTTCGAACGTATTGTTTATTTTCAGAGAATAAAAGCTGAGCATTCAAAGTTCTTTTATAAATACAGTGTTTTGTTGGGTTTGAACAATTATTTATTAATTATCTTTATTCACAAGTTATGACATTTGGGGGTTTGTCCGGTATTGAATCGAAGAACGTGGAAATTGTGACTGTGCAATCTACTGGAAATGTCTCGTAAGGGAGCTAGAAGTACGAGATCATCTATTTCTCGAGAATCTGTCGTGGGTGATGAAGATCTCAATCTCAAGATTCAAAAGGTAGAATCAAAACTGAGGTTGGAGAGACAACGTCATACTGAGGAAATGCGAGAAAAAGATCGACTCAACGCTCATCTTATGTCCAACATCGATGAGAGCGAGAGGAAATCGCTTGGACAACGAGAGAGTTATGAGACCGAGATTGCAGACTTGAAGATAATGATTCAAGATCTTAACCAGATAAGTCGTTCAAATATTTTACATGGAAACACCGGTGGAGAAAATACTAACCTTTTTAATACTACTCATAACATACCCATGAACACTAATTTAAATAATACACAAGTCAATACAAGTCTAAACACGAATTTTACAGGGATTCTACCTACACAAAATTTGAATCATTCAGGCATAAATACTCATGGTACAAATTTGACGAATCCACAAATCACAGGTGACCCTCAAAATGTGAGTCCCAGTTCATCTTCTATTCTAATTTTGTTGGTCATAATTTGAAGCCAGATTTTTATGATGGAACTACACCTTTGAGGGAGTATTTGAATCAGTTTGAAATAATTTCTAGAGCGAACAATTGGGATGATTTGGTTAAAACAACTGCTTTAGCCTCTAATTTAAGAGGGAAAGCAAGGGTTGTTTTGAATAGTTTTTCAGTAGGTGATCTTAATTTTGATAAATTGAGGGAAAAGCTTGAAATGCGTTTTGGTGATGGCCACTTGTCTGCGACGAGTTATGTCTTATTACAAAATAAGAGACAAATGCCTGGTGAAGATCTGCCAACCCTTGCTTCTGATTTAGAACGAATGGCATCTTCAATTTATGCAGAGTGTTCTTTCGAAGTTCAAGATCGAATTGCTTGTTCTCAGTTTGTTGTTGCATTGAATGATTTTTCTGTTAGGAGGGTTCTTCAACTTGAAGAGGTAACTTCTTTGAAGCAAGCTTTGGTCACAGCAATGGAAGTCGAGGCAATTAATTATCATGGCAGGATTTATCAAAATTTCGACACTAGTCGTAATTCTTCATACGTGGGAAATATGCAATTTACACAAGGTCAAAATTTTAATACACAAACGAACACTCAAACATACAATAACCCAAATCAACAACAAAATTTTACACTACAGGGATCGATTAAACAATGTTGGTTATGTAATCAGGTAGGTCATTATAGGGCAAATGGGAGCGGGACAAAACGTCAGACGACAAAACGTCAGAACGACAAAATATTAGAAGGACAAAACTATAATTATATAAACTATAATAAACTATAAACAAACTATAATTCAAAATTAACAATCATTAACTGAGGATCTAGTTCTTGCTTCATTTCACATAACTGTCTGAGAATAAGTTGAAAGGTCAGAACGACAAAATGTCAGATAATAGACACAAAAATTTTATTCTTTAAATATAACTATAACAAATCTTTATTTCAAACGCTTTTATTATTACAACAAATTTAACTTTACAATTTTTTTTACAAACATTCTACAGTATATCATATTTAAAAAATTATTTTAAAAAAGTAATATTTACGGCGATTGGTTTTTTTAAAAGGAGTCTAAATAAAAAGTTATACGCTAAATAATATAATCTTTTTTTGAAAATGAATTAATGAAAGAAGTAAAATCAAAAAATTTATTACAGACGACTTGAGGCCGAATTACTTATTATTTAAAAATAATTTTCTCTTCTAAAAGATGATCATATTATGTTGAATCACCTTCAATATACGTAAAGCTAACAATTTTTCAATTATAGCACATACATGGGAAAACACATACGAATTGCACACAACTCATACACTTTTTGAAATTAAAATATGTTGTAATTGAGTTAGAAATTAGAAATCAACTAAATCACAATGTATGGCTATACTTGACCTGTAAAAATTTAATATTCTTTGAACTAAATTATCTCGAAAAAAATCATTGATAAGGTACAGATGCCAATTCGTCGGTTTAGTTTTAGAAGGTTACAACTCGGCACGTTCGATTAAAAAGGTGGCAACTCAAAGTTTCAAATTAAAAAGGCGACAACTCAAAGTTTCAAATTAAATAGGTTGCAACTCAACATTTCATTTTTAAAAGGTGACAACTCAGAGCGAAAAGGAAAATGAAGAGGTCAGTGAACACAAACGGTATAGCAGGCACCGCGTCCGACTTAGACATGACTAAAAAGTACTATCCCCCAAGCTTCAAACCCACAATACCCTAGGCGCCCAAGTTCAATAATTAAATAAATAAATGATCCCCCAAGCTTCAAACCCACGATACCCTGGGCGTCGGAAACCAATTTTTAAACAAATAAATGATCCCCCAAGCTTTGGGCGTCTGAAATCAATTTTTAAATAAATGAATGATCCGACTTAGACATGACTAAAAAGTACTATCCCCCAAGCTTCAAACCCACAATACCCTAGGCGCCCAAGTTCAATCATTAAAGAAATAAATGACCCCCCAAGCTTCAAACCCACAATACCCTGAGCATCTAAGTTAAATTTTTAAATAAATAAATGATCTCCCAAGCTTCAAACCCACAATACCCTGGGCGTCCAAGTTCAATCATTAAATAAATAAATGATCCCCCAAGCTTCAAACCCATAGTACCCTTGGCGTCCAAGCTCAATTTTTAAATAAATAAATGATCCCCCAAGCTTCTAACCCATAGTACCCTGGGCGTCCGAGTTCAATTTTTAAATAAATAAATGATCCCCTAAGCTTCAAACCCATAGGCCCCTAGGCGTCCTAGCTCGATTTTTAAATAAATAAATGATCCCTTAAGCTTCAAACCCATAGTACCCTGAACGTCCGAGTTTAATTTTTAAATAAATAAATGATCCCCTAAGCTTCAAACCCATAGGACCCTAGGCGGCCTAGCTCGATTTTTAAATAAATAAATGATCCCTTAAGCTTCAAACCCATCGTACCCTGAGCGTCTAAGTTAAATTTTTAAATAAATAAATGATCCCCCAAGCTTCAAACCCACAATTCCCTGAGCGTATAAGTTAAATTTTTAAATAAATAAATGATCCCCCAAGCTTCAAACCCACAATTCCCTGAGCGTATAAGTTAAATTTTTAAATAAATAAATGATCCCCCAAGCTTCAAACTCACAATACCCTGGGCGTCCAAGTTCAATCATTAAATGAATAAATGATCCCCCAAGCTTCTAACCAATAGTACCCTGGGCGTCCGAGTTTAATTTTCAAATAAATAAATGATCCCTTAAGCTTCAAACCCATAGTACCCTGGGCGTCCAAGTTCAGTTTTTAAAGAAATAAATGATCCCCCAAGCTTTGAACCCACAGTACCCTGGGCGTCCGAGTTCAATTTTTTCAATTTTTTTTTTTTTTTTCAAGCTTTAAACGCATTAATGTATAAACCTCTGAGAAAAGAAAAGATGTATTTTTTTTAAGTTCTTTCTGAAAATATGTATTATGTTATACTTTTAATCTAAAACGGCATTAAAAAGTCCAAAAAACCACGTTTTTTTAAAATTTTGAGAGTATCGACGATGTATGTGCACTGAAACTTCTTAAAACTATTGTCATAAAATTTTTTCTAAAAATAACAACTAAAGGCAAAAATTTTGCGACAAACCTGGTTTCGATCGGTTAGTTTGAGACCGAGTTTTGAATTTTTGAAAAAGAAAAATTTTATTTGGTAAGTTTCTAAGGCCTAAAAAATAGGGTGGCTCCTCATGCCCCTTCACCGGAATATTCGGAAAAGTTGTGTTTTTTATGTCTCTAAAATATCCTGAAATTTCAAATGTGAGGCTCTTCTGGTTTCCGAGAAATTAACAAAAAACTTTCCTCTCAATGCCATTCACATGAGAAACTAAAGTCACTTTAGTTTCGTAGTATTTAGCGCATGCGTGGTGAGAGCTTAAATCGAAAAAGTAACTATGGGATTTTAAGGATGTTTGGTACTTTCGTGAGGGGAAAAGAGGGGAGGGGACGGGCACCGCATCGCCCGACTAGACGATTTTATTTTCAACTCATCAGTACTTTGACCCTAATGAAAGAATCATTATGAAAATTTTACACAACAAAATTGAAAGTCTCTTCTTTCATGTAGTATCAATTTTATGATTGAAGAATATTTTAAAAAATTAGGAAAAATCACGAAAACATAACCTAATTTTCAATTTACAAAACTCTGCGACAAAAGTTTAAAAACGTTAACTTTTTTAATCTCACATTAAAAATTAAGACCTAAAGACATTGTGTACAAATTTTTAGATCAAATTATGCAGTAGAAAAAAAGTTAGAGCATTTCTTGTTCAGTCGCGCATTGAATTTAACCGCTGCGCGCTTGTTTTTCTTTTTTATTGTTGCGGATTTACTGCTTCATTAATTTTATTTTTATTTGCCGAATTAAAAGCTGGTAGGGGAGGGTTGTCAAATAAATTGAGTAGACCATTAGATAAGTTTATTTGGATTTTATTTTCTAAGAATATATTATTATTTACAAAAAAAGGTTCAAGTTTAATAACTTTTATTAAATCTCTTAATAATTAATCAACAAGTATGAAATTTAAGTAGTTAATGTGTACTGACAGATTAATAAGTTTGGAGTTGATAACATGAGCTCATTACTATAAAATAGAATAAGACAAATCATCAAAGTATAAAATAATTTAATTATAAATTATGGAGAATCACTATTGAGCCAGGTCCAGTTGAGATGTAAAATGAGATAAAATAAATCAGTGTAGTATACTTAAGAGAACTATCCAGAAGGTTAAGTTGAATTTAATGAATTAATGCAAATGAGCTGAGAATGAGCTTGAGAGAGAGAATAATAACTGATTAAAGAGAGAAACTGAGATATGAGAACTTGTTGAATTGAGTATTGCCAGCATTAATTTCCGTGTAAAAAAACTTAACTAATTTGAGAAATCGCCTAGTCAAAACTCTTGACGAATTTGATTATATTAATTCAAACCATAAATACGAGTTTTGCTTGATTACAGTTGAGGTAAACAAAGCAACAGAGAATGGCCTTGAAAAGAGTAGAAAAGAAAATGGCTGCGTGTAAGACAGCACAAAGAAAAGAGAGAGAGAGCAAGAGAATGCACCGTAATTTTATTGATTTTCTGGCTGTGAGAAGGACAATGTAAAAGCACCGGTAAATTATTGTTACCGGTTCTGAGCGAAATACCTGAAGATGCCACGCCGTGAAAGCTCTCCTTGCTTAGCAATTAACCCAAGAATTGAATTGAGCCGAGCCGTTTGAGTTAATTGAAGATCATATGTCTCCCGAGTTGAGTTAACACCAAGTAGCTGATTCGTCGAGTTGACTGTACTGATGAGATGACTACGTTGAGGATGATGAGAAAGAGTCACGAGAAAGAACCAAGAGAAACCCGAGAAGTTTCACAAAATGGCGAGTGAAACCGTCTATTCACGAGCGTTGTCTTGAAGAGAGAGAGAGGCCCGAGCGTAACAGTCAAGTCATAAGTAAATGTAAACACCGATATCGATTTGACCTTAAATTATGAGAGTTTTCTTATTTACATTAAAAGGTGTGAGCGTTGGTCGAGTAGCAGCAGAGAGTGGCCTTGAAAATAGAGAGAGATAGCCCGATAGAGAGAGAGAGAGAGAGAGAGAGAGAGAAAATGGCCGAAATGGCTACTTGCTTGTGCACATTGAGATAGACGAAATCAGCACAGAGTCGTAAATTCTGTGCTAGAGAAAATGAAAAGTGAGAAGGGGCAAGGAAATGACTGTTCCTTGCACCTGAATACCTGGAGATGTTCGATGAGTGAGGATTGTCCTTAATGATCGAACTTGGACGCCCAGGGTATTGTGGGCTTGAAGCTTAGGGGATTGTTCGTTTATTTAAAAATTGAAGTTGGGTGCCCAGGGTATTGTGGGTTTGAAGCTTGGGGGATCATTTATTTATTTAATGATTGAACTTCGACGCCCAGGGTACTGTGGGTTTGAAGCTTGGGGGATCATTTATTTATTTAATGATTGAACTTGGACGCCCAGGGTATTGTGGTTTTGAAGCTTGGGGGATCATTTATTCATTTACAGATTTAACTCGGACGCCCAGGGTATTGTGGGTTTGAAGCTCGGGAGGTTGTTCGTTTATTTAAAAATTGAACTTGGGTGCATAGGGTATTGTGGGTTTGAAGCTTGGGGGATCATTTATTCATTTACGGATTTAACTCGGACGCCCAGGGTATTGTGGGATTGAAGCTCGGGAGGTTGTTCGTTTATTTAAAAATTGAACTTGGGTGCATAGGGTATTGTGGGTTTGAAGCTTGGGGGATTGTTCGTTTATTTAAAAAATGAACTCGGGTGCCCAGGTTATTGTGGGTTTGAAGCTTGGGGGATCATTTATTTATTTAAAAATTGAACTCGGACGCCCAGGGTACTGTGGATTTGAAGCTTGGGGGATCATTTATTTATTTAAAAATTTAATTTAGACGCTCAGGGTATTGTGGGTTTGAAGCTTGGAGGATTGTCCATTTATTTAAAATTTGAACTCGGGTGCCCAGGGTATTGTGGGTTTGAAGCTTGGAAGATTGTTCGTTTATTTAAAAATTGAAGTTGGGCGCTCAGGGTATTGTGGGTTTGAAGCTTGGGGGATCATTTATTTATTTAATGATCGAACTTGGACGCCCAGGGTATAGTGGGCTTGAAGCTTGGGGGATTGTTCGATTATTTAAAAATTGAACTTGGGCGCCCAGGGTATTGTGGGCTTGAAGCTTGGGGGATAGTACTTTTTAGTCATGTCTAAGTCGGAGGCGATGCCTGCTATACCGTGTGTCATCACTAACCTCTTCATTTTTATTTTAGCTTTGAGTTGTCACCTTTTAAAAATGAAATGTTGAGTTGCAACCTTTTTAATTTGAAACTTTGAGTTGCCACCTTTTTAATTTGAAACTTTGAGTTGCCACCTTTTCAATCGAACGTGCCGAGTTGTAACCTTCTAAAACTAAACTGACGAATTATGATAGCAAAAATCGCTACTTTTCAGCATTTTGAATTTTGTTGAAAAAACAAATTATGATAGAGTAAATCTTTTTTTACATACTTAAATTTTAGGTTCTTAGGAACTTAAATAAATTTTTTTTATATAAAAATTGTATTTATTTATTGAATAATTTATGTTTAAAGACAAGACCTTTTTGCCCCAGTTTATTAGACAACTTCAGCTTTGGCCCCACTTTGTGGAACACTTTTACACGTAAAATCGCGTCTGTGACTTACGAACCCCAGTTAATGGAACGGTTTATCTAATTTTCAGTTAGATTTGTAATTTTTTCGTGTTTGGGAGTAATAAAACCCTCGAATTTTGACGATTTCGTTCCATCAACTGGGGTACTTAAGTCGCAGACGGGATTTTACGGGATAAAAGTGTTCCATAAACTGGGGCCAAAGCTGAAGTTGTCTAATAAACTGGGGCCTTGACTTTAAAAAGGGGCATAAAAGGTTTTGACTTTGAACACTAATTATTCAATAAATAAATACAATTTTCATATACAAAAAAATTTATTTATATTCCCAAGAACCTAAAATTTAAGTATGTAAAAAAAATTTACTCTAGCATGCTTTATTTTTTCAATAAAATTCAAAATGCTGAAAAGTAGCGATTTTTGTTATCATAATTGGCATCTTTACCTTACCTGTATTTTTTAAATTATATTTTGAATGCTCAGTGTGTTTCTTAACAACATATTTTAATTTTTAATTTTAAAAAGTGTTTGAGTTGTGTGCAATTTGCATGTGTTTTCCCATGTATGTGCTATAATTGAAAAATTGTTAACTTTACGTATATTGAAGGTGATTCAACATAATATGATCATCTTTTAGAAGAGAAAATTATTTTTAAATAATAAGTAATTCGACCTCAAGTCGTCCGTAATAAATTTTTTGATTACACTTCTTTCATTAATTCATTTTCAAAAAAAGATTATTATATTTAGCGTATAACTTTTTATTTAGACTCCTTTTAAAAAAACCAATCGCCGTAAATATTACTTCTTTAAAAGTATTTTTTAAAGATCATACTTAGCGTATAATTTTTTAATTAGATTCCTTATTAAAATACCAATCGCCGTAAATATTACTTTTTTAAAAGTATTTTTTAAAGATTTTATCGTGTGAATTTGGTAAATATTTAAATGTATTTCCTTTTTGTCCACAAGTTCAAAAAAACCAAACTCCATAAATAAATCATTAATATTGTTGAAATATGTCTTAATAAATGATTTCACGATCTTAACAAATTCTAAATAATTTAACAATAACTAAGAATATTCAATTATTCTGATGTAAAACCACGACATAAACCAGAACCTATTAAAGTCCTAGGGAAATCTATTTTAGATGTAAAAAAAAAAATTCAATTTAGTATTTACCTATTTTTTAAATGTACATTGCATAACTTTATTTTAATGTAAATTTACATTGAAATGTAGCAAAAACTTATTTGTAACCTTAAAATGATTAAAAAAAGATAAAAAATTTTCAATGATTGGTTCATGTTAACTTAGATGTATCTAGTTCTTCTGTTTAAAATTTCTTTCATATAATTTTATCATTAGCCAGAACACATAAAAATCATAGACATTATTTTTTTGTTATGAACTACTTTTGAATTCGTTTTGCATACATAATAGATGGACAAACTAAATCCACTTTAAAAATAACAATGAAGCAAATGCTCATCCGTACTTTAAAAATCCATGCCAAATAGAATTCATAATTTTTGGTCCACTGGATACCTAGACCCAAAACTATCTATTTGTTTAGTACTTCTTAATTTACCAATTTTAAAATGTAAAATCACTTCGGCCGCATAACTTAAGCTTGCACACAGACAGCAAAAAAGATAAAAAATTATAATAATTGATTCATGTTGACTTAAATATACTTACCATTAACACCCTGAGTGAATGTAACAGTTACAATCAAAATTAAAATTCATTGACAGACATCAAGTTTATTTTAGAAAAAAGGTGGGATTACAAAACTTTTAGACATCAAGTTTATTTTTGAAAAAGGGTAGGATTACAAAACTTTAACAGTTCAAGTGTATTGGCTCAGAGCATATACATTTCTATGATGATTCTATGAAATTAAGCGATAATGCGTATGACAATGACATTATGTGCTGCAATTGCACCTTTTGCAATTTGCAAGTTGGGTGGATTATAAAAAAGTAATTTGCAAGTTCACTCTGACACACACACACACACACAAACACACTCACTCAGAAAAAACTTTATTTTTAATATTGCCAATATGCACTGTTACGGTGCTCGTCCGGGGGAAAAACAACGGCGATCCACGCTGTCGGACTAACAACCGTGCACAAATAAATTTTCGAGTACTCTCTCCTGAGTACTCCTGCTGTCGTCGTTGATACCTGTAAATAATCAATCAGACATGCTTGGGGAGACGCGCACGCGAACTAGCTTTCAAATGCTGGTAGTGGGCAGGGTGAAATTCCCCAAGCTAAATGTAAACAGAAAAAAACCAAATTTTTCAGAAAAGTGTCCTAAGCGAGGAAATGTCGAGCGGAGGAAAAAGATTCGTTTTCAATAACAAACTCGAACAAAGTCATTTTTAATCTTTAATTTATTAATAATAACAACAACAAAAAAATAACAAAGATTGTTCCAAAATCAACGGTCGCGATCTTCGAATTTAAAGTGCGGCCAATCGCGCAGGCGGCCGAACAAAGAGACGTGTAGGTAAACAAAGAACCTGCCGGGCTACGCTCACCGGCTCGCAAGTTTCTACGCGGGATTTCTGACAAGAATTCACGCGTAGAACCTTTCGGAAATAAATCCAGATAGGGAGAGAAAAATCGACAAATTCTCTCCCTTACCGCGACACACTCCTTCACTCTATCTGCACTCGAACGCGGTTACACAAACCTTTACAGGTGCGGGTGGAGATCTCCAAGCGAAGATGGGTGGTCTACGAAAACAGCACACACTCTTTTACAGCACTCATTCCTCGTGATGTCGTGTTTAACGAAAACCTCAACGCGACTCGCGATTACAGTACTTTTTCTCTCTGACGTTGAAAGAAAATCGAGCGTCCGTGCTAACGTTCTACACACGACTGGCGCGCTTGCGTCCCGTTCTACCCGGTCCGACCTCTAACGGTCGGTCCGTTCCAGAATGGTCCGCCAGCTGCTGAGCGTCAGCTGCTGGCCCACGTCCACACGGATAATCAATATCGATCGTGTGGACGGATATTTTCACCGACCGTGACAGCACCTCCAGCCATCAGGTCCCCAACACAACAACAGCACAATTATTATCAACTCACAGGGCACACCACAATAATTGAAAAATCTTTGACGATGATGATCATAGAAAGACTGTAGAGATTATTTATTTCATACTCTTTTATTGAAATTAAACAAATTAATAATTATAAATTCTACCACTTATTTAATAATATTATACATTAATATAATGAAAATAAGGGTCTTCAGTACTGTTTTTTCTATGACAATCAATTATTCATAAAAAAGTTATTGCTCATAACACATTACAAGCTGCTCTGTTCAGCGGCTCCGCAGTCAGCTGTATAGGTAGTCAGCTATAGGGAGCTGCTTGATACAGCGCCACCAGTCGCCGCATGGCTACCATGGCTACAGGCCCGGGCCTATATGCCCCCGTCAGCCACCGTTATAGGTAAGCAGTAAGAGTGAGACAGCAAAAATAGACACGCCCACCGCATACGTCACGTCCGGTTAAGTCTACAGAGAGCGCATGCAGAGAGACCGGATGCTCGAAACTGAAATCGAATGTTCCCTGACTACCGTGAGCCAAAGGAAAATCAGCGTTTCGAAAAATGAAACGTTCATAACTTTTCTATGCGTGCTTTGTTTGGGATAATTTTTTTTTAAATTACTCAGGGGATCATCAGCTACGCGCGGGATGTATAATATAAATAAAATAACCATCTTAAAATAGTTTTTCTTTGAAGCGTCCTAACCTAATACCAAAAATCAAAGTATATAAAGCCCTGCAGGCTTTCACGGCAGTCGGTTTAAAAAAAAACCAAATCGCCGTTAAAGCCCGATTGGGCTTTAGGATAATTCAAGTGATCATATACAGTATATCATATAATTCAAGTTCAGGGGGAAATAGTTATTATGAAGTTTATTTTTATTTTGATCAGTGAATTAATACAAACGTGAGAAAAAAATTGATTTTTAAAAAACACTAACGGGTTATTTTTTAAAACAATGCGCGCCGTGGACCCCGCAGAGGCGTGCCATAAAATTTAATTTGAACCAAAATCTAGTTCGAAATTATAGTTTGTTATAGTTGCAATAAAAACATAAAATTTATGTCTATTATCTGACGTTTTGTCGCTGACGTTTTGTCGTTCTGACGTTTTGTTGGGGACCCAGGGCAAATTGTCCTAGTCAGATTAATCAGGGAAACTTAGTCTTGTCAAACAAACTGGGGTAAGTTTGACAAATGATAAGAAACCCCCACTGAGTTTAAATTCAACTCATTTTATAGGGAGAATTGATGGAAGTTCAGACTGCTTTGTGTATGATGGTTTTGTAAATGGAAAATAATGTCGATTGAAGATTGATACAGGTTCTGATGTTTCAATTTTGAATTCTAGATTGGTGAATTTCAGTTCAGAAAAGATTCCAGTTGATATATCTTTAAAATATCCTACTGGAGAGAATGTTCCTGTTTGTTTTAAAACTAAGGTTAGTTTGACTTTAGGAAAGTTTTCGTCAGAGTTAGAAGTTTTTGTAGGGGGTGTAAGGGAAGATTGTATTTTGGGGATTGATTTTTTGTTTCAGGTTGGAGTTTTGAAAAATATGCAGGCAGGTTTGGCTAAGTTGTTTGGTTTTATTTCTGATTCAGATAAGATTTGTGGTAGGGTTATGGTTGATAATGTTCCTAATCATCTTTTGGAAATTTGTAAAATAATATCTGGAAGTTTAGACGAAGTTCAGAAAGAAGAATTTTTAGAATTTCTTTCGATTTTCAGAATTTATTTGATGATGAGAAGTTGATTGGTAACTGTGATGTTGTTGAGCATGAGATTAATTTGATAAATCCACGTCCAATTAAACATCCTATTCGTCAAATTCCATTTCATCAGCAGGCTGAAGTGAGGAAAGCGATTGAGGAAATGAAAGATCAGGATGTAATTGAGGAATCTTCTAGTTCTTGGTGTTCTCCAGCTGTCATGAAGCGGAAGATAGATGGTTCAACTAGATTTTGTATTGATTATCGTCTTTTGAACAATGCCTCGATTAAAGATAGTTATCCTCTTCCTCGTATAGATGAGATTTCGATAAATTTGCATGGTGTTGAGTGGTTTTGTATGATTGATTTAAAGAGTAGTTATTGGCAGGTAAAAATTCGAGGGGTCCATAACTCGATTTAAAGTATTTAAAGATTCACAGGTATTTAAAGGTATTTAAATACTTTGAATACTTCAATAGTTAAAAAAAAAAAATTTCTAATAATTAATAATTTACTTCAATAGCTATGCCAATTCATTATTAAATCTTCAAAAAATTGAATTACAGTAACTTTGAATTATTTTTAGACCTAGACATCCAGGTAAACGATGATACAGTGGGCTGGGATATCTAATAGATTGTTACAGATTGAAGATACTTCAGGGTCTACGAGTAAAATTTACTTGCAATAACTGTTTGAAACTTCAGCATTTTTTATGATAAAAAGCACTTATTCCTGAACTCAGATAACATTTACAGACGATGTCCTGGACTCGGATAACCAGGTCGCCGACGACGGGTACCTGGGGATCATCCCCGAGGAACAGAACGAAAAAAATTTGAAATTATTCTTGTCGTGTTGATGAAATTTACAGACGATGTCCTGGACTCGGATAACCAGGTCGCCGAGGACTGGTACCTGGGGATCATCTCCGAGGAACAGAACGAAAAAAATTTGAAATTATTCTTGTCGAGTTTATGAAATTTTCAAACGATGTCCTGGACTCGGATAACCAGGTCGCCGACGCCGGGTACCTGGGGATCATCCCCGAGGAACAGAACGAAAAAAATTTGGAATTAGTCAAGTCGTATTGATGAAATTTACAGACGATGTCCTGGACTCGGATAACCAGGTCGTCGACGACTGGTACCTGGGGATCATCTCCGAGGAACAGAACGAAAAAAATTTGAAATTATTCTAGTCGTGTTGATGATATTTTAAATCGATGTTCTGGACTCGGATAACCAGGTCGCCGATGACGGGTACCTGGGGATCATCTCCGAGGAACAGAACGAAAAAAATTTGAAATTATTCTTGTCGTGTTGATGATATTTTAAATCGATGTTCTGGACTCGGATAACCAGGTCGCCGACGACGGGTACCTGGGGATCATCCCCGAGGAACAGAACGAAAAAAATTAGAATTACTCTAGTTGATTTGAGGACCTTTTTAGACGATGTCCTGGACTTTGTTAACCAGGTCACCGACGACGGGTGACCTAGTTATCCGGTCCGGTTGATAAGTTTCAAATGATGTCTAGGACTCAGACAACCAGGTTACCAATGACAAGTATCTGGGGATCATCTTTGAGGAAAAGCTCCGAATATTGGAATTGCCCAGGTGTCCTTGATAACAGTTTTAGCTGGTGTCCAGGACTCAGACAACCAGGTCACCGATGACGAGTACTTGGTGATCATCTTCGAGAAAAAGCCAGCGTTGGGCACTTTACTTCAGCCTGAAGTTCAGTCAACAACAGTGAACTTCACTGAAGTTAAGTTGAGCCATATTTATATTTGTGGAGTCATATGGACATGGTGCCCCCCAGACATGGTAAATAAAAAATTTTTATAAACAATTAAATAAACCAACAAGCTCTAAACCCCCATAACGTTGGGGAGAGCGATAAATAAATAATTTTTTATAAACAATTGAATAAACCAACAAGCTCTAAACCCCCATAACGCTGGGGAGATCGATAATCAAATAATTTTTTACAAACAATTGAATAAACCGCCAAGCTCTAAACCCCCATAACGCTGGGGAAAGCGATAAATATATTATTTTTTATAAACAATTAAATAAACCGACAAGCTCTAAACCCCCATAACGCTGGAGGGATCGATAAACAAATAATTTTTTATAAACAATTAAATAAACCAACAAGCTCTAAACCCCCATAACGTTGGGGAGAGAGATAAATAAATAATTTTTTATAAACAATTGAATAAACCGCCAAGCTCTAAACCCCCATAACGCTGGGGAGAGCGATAAATAAATAATTTTTTATAAACAATTGAATAAACCAACAAGCTCTAAACCCCCATAACGCTGGGGAGATCGATAAACAAATAATTTTTTACAAACAATTGAATAAACCGACAGGCTCTAAACCCCCATAACGCTGGAGAGAGCGATAAATATATTATTTTCTATAAACAATTACATAAACCGACAAGCTCTAAACCCCCATAACGCTGGGGAAAGCGATAAATATATTATTTTTTATAAACAATTAAATAAACCGACAGGTTCTAAACCCCCATAACGCTGGGGAGAGCAATAAATAAATAATTTTTTATAAACAATTGAATAAACCACCAAGCTCTAAACCCCCATAACGCTGGGGAAAGCGATAAATATATTATTTTTTATAAACAATTAAATAAACCGACAGGCTCTAAACCCCCATAACGCTGGGGAGAACAATAAATAAATTATTTTTTATGAACAATTAAATAAGCCGACAAGCTCTAAACCCCCATAACGCTGGGGAAAGCGATAAATATATTATTTTTTATAAACAATTAAATAAACCGACAGGCTCTAAACCCCCATAACGCTGGGGAGAGCAATAAATATATTATTTTTTATAAACAATTACATAAACCGACAAGCTCTAAACCCCCATAACGCTGGGGAAAGCGATAAATATATTATTTTTTATAAACAATTAAATAAACCGACAAGCTCTAAACCCCCATAACGCTGGGGGGATCGATAAACAAATAATTTTTTATAAACAATTAAATAAACCAACAAGCTCTAAACCCCCATAACGTTGGGGAGAGAGATAAATAAATAATTTTTTATAAACAATTGAATAAACCGCCAAGCTCTAAACCCCCATAACGCTGGGGAGAGCGATAAATAAATAATTTTTTATAAACAATTGAATAAACCAGCAAGCTCTAAACCCCCATAACGCTGGGGAGATCGATAAACAAATAATTTTTTACAAACAATTGAATAAACCGACAGCTTCTAAACCCCCATAACGCTGGAGAGAGCGATAAATATATTATTTTCTATAAACAATTACATAAACCGACAAGCTCTAAACCCCCATAACGCTGGGGAAAGCGATAAATATATTATTTTTTATGAACAATTAAATAAGCCGACAAGCTCTAAACCCCCATAACGCTGGGGAAAGCGATAAATATATTATTTTTTATAAACAATTAAATAAACCGACAGGCTCCAAGCCCCCATAACGCTGGGGAGAGCAATAAATATATTATTTTTTATAAACAATTACATAAACCGACAAGCTCTAAACCCCCATAACGCTGGGGAAAGCGATAAATATATTATTTTTTATAAACAATTAAATAAACCGACAAGCTCTAAACCCCCATAACGCTGGGGAGATCGATGAACAAATAATTTTTTATAAACAATTAAATAAACCGACAGGCTCTAAACCCCCATAACGCTGGGGAGAGCAATAAATAAATAATTTTTTATAAACAATTAAATTAACCAACAAGTTCCAAGCCCCCATAACGCTGGAGAGAGCGATAAATATATTATTTTTTATAAACAATTACATAAACCAACAAGCTCTAAACCCCCATAACGCTGGGGAAAGCGATAAAGATATTATTTTTTATAAACAATTAAATAAACCGACAAGCTCTAAACCCCCATAACGCTGGGGAGAGCGATTATTAAATAATTTTTTATAAACAATCAAATAAACCACCAAACTCTAAACCCCCATAACGCTGGGGAGATCGATAAACAAATAATTTTTTATAAACAATTAAATAAACCGACAGGCTCTAAACCCCCATAACGCTGGGGAGAGCAATAAATAAATAATTTTTTATAAACAATTGAATAAACCGCCAAGCTCTAAACCCCCATAACGCTGGGGAAAGCGATAAATGAATTATTTTTTATAAACAATTAAATAAACTGACAAGCTCTAAACCCTCATAACGCTGGGCACCCGAGTTCAACAAAAAAACTAATCGGCTATGGCCCACGCTTCAAGCCCCCGAAACCCGGAGCACCCAAGTTCAACAAAGAGCTGATTGGCTACCCCTCAAGCTCTAGGCCCCCAAAACTCTGGGCGGCTGTGTTCAACAAAAAAGCTGATTGGCTACCCCCCAAGCTCTAAGCCCCCAAAACCCTGGGCACCGGAGTTTAACACAGAAGCTGATTGAACTCGGGAGCCCAGGGTTTTGAGGGTTTAGAGCTTGGGGGGTAGCCAATCAGCTTTTTTGTTGAACTCTGGCGCTAAGGGTTTTGAGAGCTTAGAGCTTGGGGGGGTAGCCAATCAGCCTTTTTGTTGAACTCGGGCGCACAGGGTTTTGGGGGCTAGCCAATCAGCTTTTTCGTTGATCTCGGCCGCCCAGGGTTTTGGAGGCTTAGATCTTGGGGGGAGTCAATCAGCTTTTTCGTTTAACTCGGCCACTCAGGGTTTTGGAGGCCTAGAGCTTGGGGGGTAGCCAATCCGCTTTTTTGTTGAACTCGGGCGCCCAGGGTTTTGGAGGCTTAGAGCTTGACGGAGTAGCCAATCAGCTTTTTCGTTGAACTCGGACGCTAAGCTTTTTCGTTGAACTCGGCCGCCCAGGGGCCTGATCACGTAACGTATCATGTTGGTCGTATCCTATGCCTATGAATTTTTTCGGTCGTATCCGCTAATGAATTATTTTGGTCGTATCCTGTGAGGTTATTTTAACTATGAGTAGTTGAAATAACAAGTTACAATATCATTATCATTATTATTATTGTAATTATTAAAGTTGTTTCAAGCAATCAGATCTCATGACGTGCCACTGGAGTCTATGCAAACTGCTCTTGTGACGTTATAGTTAAAATAACCTTAAAGGATACGACCAAAAAATTTGAAGGCATAGGATACGACCGACAAAATTAATTGGCATAGGATACAACAAAAATGATACGTTATGTGATCAGACCCCAGCGTTTTGGAGAAATCGCACGTGAATCTTAATACAAAAAATTGTTGGTACATTTACTTTCGCCTTCTGAAGATTTTATGAAAAATAGCACAAAAAATAGTAACTTTTGAACATATATTCGATGGAATAAATCTGGTTTCATTTACGGGATTTTCTATACGAAAAAATACTTAAAAAATAGTTTTTTACTAAAATATCAATTACGATGATAAATAAAATAAATATACCACTAAAAGTTGATCCTAATTTGACAATGACACAGGAATTTTTCATAAAAGAGCCAAGTAAACGTTCATTACGAGCTCATGATAAGCGTGAGAGACGACGGGATTTAATTTTCGTGTAAATACTAGGTAAATACTTTGTATATACCTTGTAAATACCTTGAAAATACTTACTAAATCGCACGTTAATCTTAACAGAATAAATTGTTGGCACATTGACTTGAGCCTTCCGAAGATTTTATGAAAAATAACACAAAAAATAGTAACTTTTAAACATTTATTCGATGGAATCAATCTGGTTTCATTTACGAGATTTTCTGTACGAAAAAATATTAAAAAATAGATTTTAAAAAAAATATCAATTATTAAATGAATAAAAAAGTAGAAATGGATTTTAATTTGACAAGAACATCGGAATTTCTCGTAAAAGACTCAAGTAAAAGTTCATAACGAGCTCATGATAAGCGTTAGAGACGACGGGATTTAATTCTCGTGTAAATACTTAGTAAATACTTTGTAAATACCTTGTAAATACCTTGAAAATACTTACTAAATCGCACGTTAATCTAAACAAAAAAAATTGTTGGTACATTTACTTGAGCTTCCTAAAGTTTTTATGAAAAAATAGTCACTTTTTGAACATTTTTTCGGTAAAATTAATCTAGTTCCTTTTACGGGACTTTCCGAGGAATTTTCTATACGAAAAAATACTTAAAAAATAGTTTTTTACTAAAGTATCAATTACGATGATAAATTAAATAAATATACCATTAAAAGTTGATCCTTATTTGACAATGACACCGGAATTTTTCATAAAAGTGCCAAGTGAACATTCATTACGAGCTCATGATAAGCGTGAGAGACGACGGGATTTAATTCTCGTGTAAATACTTCGTAAATACTTTGTAAATACCTTGTCTTTCATGACTTTATTTTTACTCAGTATCTAGTTTCTAACCATAATATTTCACAGTTTTTAGTATTTATTTTTATTTATGAAATAAAACTGGTTTAAAAAAAAAAATTAAAGGATTTACAATGATTTAAAAAAGATCACAACAAGTAACAAAAAATAAGAAAGAAAGAAAGAAAAAAAAAATGAAGAGCCGGGATTTGAACCGACGACTGTAAAATACAACGCGAAGACTATAGCGACTAGACCACGCGATCTTTTTGAAACCGATAAGTTGAAACTAATATTTAAATTAAGCCCCTTCAGGGCTTGATTATAAAAATTAATTATATTGTGGTTTCGTTTACATATTACTAAGCTTTATCATCTACTAAGTAAAATTTTTCTTCTTGCTCATTATGTATTATCTCACTAAAAAAAATAAAACAAAATAAATAAATAAAATTGCCTGTGGGGATCTGTTATTATTTGTATCTACTAAAAATATTTTTATGGGGTTGTAAGCATCGTCGTTTTTCACTTCATTAAAAATTTAAATTGATTTTTTACTTTTTTCGCGTAGGGTTATGTGGTTATCGTAAAATACCTTTAAATACCTCGTAAATATTTTGAATACTTTATAAATACCTTTGAATACTTTTTTAATACTTCTTTAATATTTGTAAATCGTTCCCTTCTCACTGGTCTTAGGTCTGTTGTAAACAAAAATAAAATTGAAAGAATTGAATTTTTCTTTTTTTTTTTTTTAAATTTTGAAAACAACTTCTGAAAATAGCTTGTAAAGTTATAGGAAATAATTACTTTTTCTACTTTAAACTAATTTTAGTTGTAAAAAGTACTATCATAATATAAGCAAAATGAAATACATCTCTAATTCTTTCAATCTTGTTGAATAGTATGTAAATATGTTTAAATACTACGTAAATATCTTTAAATACTTTGTTAATACCTTCTTAATATTTTTAAATAGTGACTTTCTTTTAGCACAAGGCTCTAATAAAAATGACTTAATCACTTGTTTATCATGCAAGTTCGAAAATATTGATTAAAAGTGGCTTGAATATCAAGTAAAATAGAAACATGAGTTTTTTACGAACAACTAATTTTAGTTTTAACAAACACTTCTATAACAATCGACCAAATAAAATATAATTCTTTTTCAACCATGTTAAATAGTTTGTAAATACCTTGGTAAATACCTTCAAATACTAAGTGAATTTTTTAAATTCTGCCGAAATACTTTTAGATAATTTGTTAATACCTCGTAAATACTAGTAATGACCTTTACTAAAACATTAAATCCAGGCCTGGACATCGTCTAAAACTGTTACCAGTTAAAAGTGATTTCTAAAAATGTTTACATTGTTGCCCGGAGATGATCACCTGGGGCCCTAGCAGATGTCATCGGTGACCTGGTTGTCAAAGTCCAGGACATAGTTCGAAACTATCATAAAAGCAACTAGAGTGGTTCCTGAAAATTTTGAATTTGTTCCTTGGAGATACTGGAGATTTAATTTGATCACTTGGTACACGTCATCGGCGACCTGGTTGTCCGAGTCCAGGATATTGTCAGAAACTGTCATCAATGCAACCAAAGTGATTCCTGAAATTTTTTTATTTGTTCCCCGGAGATGATCACCAGGTACCCGAGCGGATATCTGTCATCGGCGACCTGGTCGTCAAAGTCCGGGTCATCGTTCGAAACGGGTATCAAGGCTACTAAAGTGATTCCTGAAAATTTTTCATTTGTTCCCCGGAGATGATCACCAGGTACCCGAGCAGGTATCTGTCATCTGCGACCTGGTCGTCAAAGTCCAGGTCATCGTCCAAAAGGGTCATCAAGGCTTCTAAAGTGATTCCTGAAATTTTTTTATTTGTTCCCCGGAGATGATCACCAGGTACCCGAGCGGGTATCTGTCATCGGCGACCTGGTTGTCAAAGTCCAGGACATCGTCCGAAACTGTCATCAAGGCGACCAAAGTGATTCCTGAAAATTTTCAGTTTGATCCTCGGAGATGATCACCAGGTACCCGAGCGGATATCTGTCATCGGCGACCTGGTCATCAAACTCCAGGTCATCGTTCGAAACGGGTATCAAGGCTACTAAAGTGATTCCTGAAAATTTTTTCATTTGTTCCCCGGAGATGATCACCAGGTACCCGAGCGGATATCTGTCATCGGCGACCTGGTCGTCAAAGTCCAGGTCATCGTTCGAAACGGGTATCAAGGCTACTAAAGTGATTCCTGAAAATTTTTCATTTGTTCCCCGGAGATGATCACCAGGTACTCGAGCAGGTATCTGTCATCTGCGACCTGGTCGTCAAAGTCCAGGTCATCGTCCGAAAGGGTCATCAAGGCTTCTAAAGTGATTCCTGAAATTTTTTTATTTGTTCCCCGGAGATGATCACCAGGTACCCGAGCAGGTATCTGTCATCGGCGACCTGGTTGTCAAAGTCCAGGACATCGTCCGAAACTGTCATCAAGGCGACCAAAGTGATTCCTGAAAATTTTCAGTTTGATCCTCGGAGATGATCACCAGGTACCCGAGCGGATATCTGTCATCGGCGACCTGGTCATCAAACTCCAGGTCATCGTTCGAAACGGGTATCAAGGCTACTAAAGTGATTCCTGAAAATTTTTTTATTTGTTCCCCGGAGATGATCACCAGGTACCCGAGCGGATATCTGTCATCGGCGACCTGGTCGTCAAAGTCCAGGTCATCGTTCGAAACGGGTTTCAAGGCTACTAAAGTGATTCCTGAAAATTTTTTTATTTGTTCCCCGGAGATGATCACCAGGTACCCGAGCGGATATCTGTCATCGGCGACCTGGTCATCAAAGTCCAAGTCATCGTCCGAAAGGGTCATCAAGGCTTCTAAAGTGATTCCTGAAATTTTTTTATTTGTTCCCCGGAGATGATCACCAGGTACCCGAGCGGGTATCTGTCATCGGCGACCTGGTTGTCAAAGTCCAGGACATCATCCGAAACTGTCATCAAGGTGACCAAAGTGATACCTGAAAATTTTCAGTTTGATCCTCGGAGATGATCACCAGGTACCCGAGCGGATATCTGTCATCGGCGACCTGGTCGTCAAAGTCCAGGTCATCGTCCGAAAGGGTCATCAAGGCTACTAAAGTGATTCCTGAAATTTTTTTATTTGTTCCCAGAGATGATCACCAGGTACCCAACCGGGTATCTGTCATCGGCGACCTGGTTGTCAAAGTCCAGGACATCGTCTGAAACTGTCATCAAGGCGTCCAGAGGATATTCCAAAAAATTTTCACTTGATTCGTTAAAGTCAAACTGAAATGTTTAACTTTTCGTAAATCTTTAGTCATATTTCAAAATTTAGTCCGAGAATTAGTTTAGTTTCCTGAAGAAGATGTCTAGGTCTCCGGAGTACCGGGACCCTCCGAACCAAGAAGATGGGTGTAATTTATCAGTGCATTATCACTTAATGATAATTCATTCAATATAAACATTATTAGTAGTTGTATTTACAGATATTTACAATTTTACAAGTATTCAAAGGTATTCAAAAGTATTTAACAGGTATTTAACTACCTTAAATCGAGTTATGGACCCCTCGTAAAAATTAGGTGTAGTGATAAGGATAAAACTGCATTTTCGATTGGGGAGGGACTTTGGCAATTTACTGTCATGCCTTTCGGATTGTCTAATGCTCCAGCTACTTTTCAAAGGTTGATGGAAAAAATTTTGAGAGGTTTGATAGATTGGATTTGTTTGGTTGATTTGGATGATGTGATAATAATGGGTAGGACTTTTAAGGAAATGTTCGATAGATTGAGGATTATTTTTTCTCGTTTGAGAGCTGCAGGTTTGAAACTGAATAAGAAGAAATGTACTTTCTTTAGAAAGGAGATAAAATTTCTCGGTCATTCAGTTTCAAATCAGGGAATTTCTACTGATCCGGAGAAGATTAGGGAAATAGTTAGTTGGCCTATTCCGAGAAACAAGAAACAAGTCAAGAGTTTTGTATCGTATGGCTCTTATTGTCATCGTTTTATAAAAGATTTTTCTTTGATTGCGAAACCTCTTTATAATTTGACTGGAAAATATTCTAAATTTTTATGGACGGATGAATGCGATCGAGCTTTTAAGAAACTTAAAGAGGTTCTTTCATCTTCGCCAATTTTAGGTTTTCCAACCAGGGAGGATGAATTTCTTTTAGATACAGATGCTTCAAATCACAAAATTGGGGCTGTACTTTCACAAATTCAGAATGGTGTTGAGAGGGTGATAGGTTGTTTTAGTAGAATTTTGGATAGGGCTCAAATGAATTATTGTGTTACACGTAGAGAACTTCTCGCTGTGGTAGAATCAATGAGTCATTTTGAATATTATTTATTAGGTCAGGAATTCACTGTTAGGACGGATCATTCTGCTCTTAGATGGTTGCTGTCTTTCAAGGATTTGGATGGACAATTAGCTAGGTGGTTAGATAGATTAAGTAGGTTTAATTTTAAAACTGTCCATAGGAAAGGAAAATCACATGCGAATGTGGATGCAATGTCCAGGAGACCTTGTGAAGATTTGTCTTGTAAATATTGTTATAAAATAGAAGATCGATTTGTGAGGGATACTAAGTTGTCAGAATTGTATGTTGAAAGAATTTTGTTTCAGGAAGAATCAATCGAGCAGTGGTTAGAAGATCAATCTAGAGATTCAGCTTTGAATTTTATTTTAGATAAGAAGAAGAACGGAACAAGACCTCTTTGGCAAAATATTTCTTCAAAGGACCAATTTACTAAAATTTATTGTAAAAAATGGGATTCTTTTGTAGTGAATAATGGGATTTTGTATCGTTGATGGGTGACTCCTGATTTGAATTCGAGTATTTTACAGCTGATTGTTCCGAAACACAGGTTGAAAGAAATTTTTCATACTGCTCACGATGATGCTACTGGTGGTCATTTTGGAATTAATAAGACGTTAGGAAAAATTCATAGGAGGTTCTATTGGGCAACTTGTAAAAGGGATGTTGAGGATTGGTGTAAGTCTTGTGATGTCTGTTTATCGAAGAAAGGTCCATCTGACAAAGGTCATGGAAAAATGATGGTTTATAATGCAGGTTTGCCTTTTGAGATATTGCAAACAGATATTTTAGGTCCTTTTCCGATTTCATCTATGGGTAATAAATATTTGTTGACAGTAGTTGATAATTTTACAGAATGGGTTGAAGCGTTTCCTCTTTCCAATATGCTGGCAAGGACTATTGCAATGGTTCTTGTAAATGAAATAATTAGTAGATTTAGCGTTCCTTTAGAGATAAATACAGATCAGGGTAAACATTTTGATTCTAGACTGATCAAAAAATTGTCACTTTTGTTAGGTATACATAAGACACGTACAACATCATTACACCCACAATCAAATGGACAGGTTGAACGACAACATAGGACAATGTTAAATTACTTGACAAAATTCATATCAGATAATCAGAAAGATTGGGATCGTTGGATTTCATTATTTTTATTGGCTGACAGGACCTCTGAACATACTACAACTGGTAGAACACCAGCTGAGATGTTGACAGGGTTTGATCTACGTCTTCCTCTTGATTTGGTTTGAGGTTTTCCACGTGAGCAAGAATTGCAGAGTCATGACAACTACGTCCAAAAACTGAGACAGAAACTTAATGAAATCCATGAAAAAGCAAGAACATCGATGAAGATCAAATCTGATGAAGTAAAGGCTAATTACGATCGCAAGGCATCTTACAAGAATTTTGAAGAGAATCAAAAAGTTTGGCTTTACAATCCGAGGAGAACAATAGGAAAAGTGCCAAAACTACAAGGAAGGACCTTATTTCATCGTCAAGAAAATCAATGACATCGTGTACTGCGTGAGAAAAGGCGTGAGACATAAACGGAAGATTGTGAACATCAGCAGACTTGCAGCGTACACAGAAAGAAAGGTTCCTGACTGCTCTTCTCAAGGTTTTTAGACCATGGTTTTCCCTTGAGCTTAGGACATCGTATAATTTGTCAGAGCAGAGATAGAAGTATGGACCATGGTAAAAAAAATTTTTCCCATCTCTATTAGAAGAAAGAAGAAAGAAAATCTTCTTCAAGATCAGTTGCGATTGTAAAATTATTCGGTTGTGAAGTTTTGTGAAATTGAAAGATACTATTAATGAATTTATGAATAATAAATTTTATAAATAGTGATATGCGACTGTAAATATTTATTACAGAATGTTTGGAATGAATGTATTTTATATTGTAAATAGTATCTGGATTATGGCTTGATTGAATGCATACAGGCGAACCCCGGTATTCGCGGATTCAGTATTCGCGGATTCGCTTATTCGTGGTTTATCTTTTGATGCATTGTTTCGGTATTCGAGGCCCCTGACCCGCTTATTCGCGGTCGCACCGGACCACCATTCGAGCTACACCTATATTCACTATCGTTTTTGACCTCAAAATTTTTTTTCAACCTCCAAATTTAAAAATTACAATATGCCTTCAATAAAAAAGAAAACTCCAACAAAAAAACGCCATAAAAAAGTCATGGACATTGGAACAAAAATCAAAATTTTAGATTTGTTAAAAAAAGGTGAAAAAATTAGTTTCTTATCAAGAAAATTTGGGGTTAACGAATCAACCATAAGATCAGTTCGTAGTAATGAACAGAAGATTCGTCAAAGTGCATCGCAGCTGGGAAGTCATTCTAAAATGTGCAAAATTACAAGAGGAAGTATTATTGAAAAAATGGAAGATATGCTTATTATTTGGATGCAAGATATGATCCAAAAAAAAGTTCCGTTAAGTGGCAGTATCATTCGTAATAAATCTCTTCTTTATTTTCAACACTTAAAAAAAACGATCAGACAAATTCAAAAGAAGCTTTTGGTGCTAGTCGAGGATGGTTCGATAGATTTCGTAAAAGGTTACTACAGTTTCAATATAATTTAAAAATTTCCTTTTAAGACTTATTAAATTAAATACTCGTATATCTAGATTTTCTTTACACAATGTAAGCTTTTCTGGAGAAATTGCGTCGGCTAATGAGACAGCAGCTCGTGAATTTCCACCTATTCTTCAACAATTAATAACTGAAAAGGGCTTTTTACCAGCACAAATTTTTAATTGTGATGAAACTGGGCTCTATTGGAAGAAAATGCCGAAACGAACTTATTTGACAGAACGGGAAAAAACTGCGCCTGGTTTCAAAGTTGTCAAGCATAGGTACACATTATTATTTTGTGCAAACGTTTTAGGGACATGCAAATGTAAACCCATGATGGTCTACCGTTCTGAGACTGCGAGAGCGTTGAAAAACAAAAGAAAGGAACATCTACCCGTGTTTTGGAGGTCTAATAAAAGCGCTTGAGTAACGAAAAATAATTTTAAAGAATGGTTTTTACTGTCGTTTGTTCCGGAGGTTAAAAAATTTTTATCAAAAGAAAATTTGTCTTTTAAAGCTTTGTTGCTGCTAGACAACGCTCCTGGACATCCTCAAGAATTAGTTTCATTGCACCCTAACGTTGAAGTTTTATTTTTCCCAGCCAATACAACCTCGTTGATTCAGCCACTGGATCAAACAGTTATAGCCACTTTTAAATCTTATTACCTTCGAAGAGTTTTAAATAAAATGTTAGAAGTTGTTAATCATGCACAATCTTTGGAAGATAACCCTAGAATGGAAGTGATCAAATTTTGGAAAAGTTTTTCAATTCTGGATTTTATAGAAGCAGCAGACGAGTCTTGGAAAGAAGTGAAAGCTTCAACGATTAACAAGAGTTGGAAAAAAATCTTGCCGGAAATGGTGGTATCAGAGGTGCCAACTCAGCCTGTCAATGAGGTCGTCCAAGAACTGATAACTGTTGCTAGAAATATCGGGGGAGACGGTTTTCAAGATGTTCAAGAGAATGAATTGCTTGAGCTCATTCAAAATGAAACTGAAGGCTTGTCTGTAGAAGAAGTAGAAGAAATGGTAGATCAAGAGGAAGCAGAAGAAGAAGGTGATGATGATGATGATGATGAAAATGCGCAACCTTCGAGTTTTACTGATAAATTGGTCGTTCAAATAATAAAATCCATTCGAGAAATTGTTGATGCAGCCGTGCAGCATGATCCTATTGTGTCGAGGAGCTTGAAATTCAAACATGACTGCAATAGCACCTTGTCTTGTTACGAAGAATTATATAAAGATATTTTACCAATTAACCTCAAAAAAATTTTTAACCTCAAATTTGCGATTAAAAAAAAATCTAAGACAAACACCAATTCATAATACATAGAAAAAATACAAAAAAATGCCCTTTTTTACTCAAAGAGTATAGCTGGGTAAGATAATCGAATCAGCCCTCACGGAAAACTCTTACAGTATATATATATATATATATATTGTTATGTATTCGAATTTGGAACGTTGTGAATGTCGCGCGCGTTGCTATGTAAATATTGAGTGGCTGCTTTGTTATTGTTACCAAGCGTTGTTGTTGTTGCTCAGAGTTCGAATGCGAAGTTTGAGGTTCGAACGTGTTGTTTATTTTTAGAGAATAAAAGCTGAGTATTCAAAGTTCTTTTATAAATGCAGTGTTTTATTGTGTGTGAACAATTATTAATTAATTATCTTTATTTACAATTTATTACAATAACATTCGAAAGGGCATAAGAAAAGAAAATTTTTTTCATCATACGCGCGCCGAAAGTTCGTTCCTAGTCCCTCGGAGCAGGGGCGAAATCTCGGGACGAAGGAATTATCTTTCGGCGCATGCTTATGGATGAAAAATACAGTACACTCAGGGTTGGACACGATATTTTTTCTAAAGGCAAAAACGCTATGTTCAGGGCTTACAAGCCGAGACGCTGGTTCGGGCATCCGATACATAGGTATATAAGCGGACCGATTCCATTTAACCTCGAGAACATCTGCTGCGGACTGTAGAACTATTTTATTGTTATTTCTTATGAAAATATATTTTTGCTTGTGGCTTTTTGCACGCGGGTTTTTTTTATAAATCAATGACTCAATACATAATCCCCCAAGCTGCTACAACCCCATAACGCCGAGCTCGCGAGTTTTTTTTAAAAATAAATAAATAAATAAAAAATCCCCCAAGCTGCTACAACCCCATAACGCCGAGCTCGCGAGTTTTGTATAAATGAATAAATGGAAAAAAATTCTCCCGAGATCTTGCAAGTTTTTAAGAGATAAGTAAATTAAAATAATCCCCCAAGCTCCTACAACCCCATAACGCCAGGCTCGCAAGTTTTTTTAATAAATAAATAAATGAATACAAAATCCCCCAAGCTGCTACAATCCCATAACGCCGAGCTCGCGAGTTTTTTTTATAAATAAATAAATAAAAAATCCCCCAAGCTGCTACAACCCCATAACAACGAGTACGCGGGTTTTTTTTTATGAATAAATGAATAAATACAAAATCCCCCAAGCTGCTACAACCCATAACGCCAAGCTCGCAAGTTTTGTATGAATAAATAATTGGAAAAAAATTCTCCCGAGCTCTTGCGAGTTTTAAACAGATAAGTAAATTAAAATAATCCCCCAAGCTGCTACAACCCCATAACGCTGAGCTCGCGAAATTTTAAAATAAATAAATAAATACAAAATGCCCAAGCTGCTACAACCCCATAACGCTAAGCTCGCGAGATTTTTTTTATAAATAAATTAATTAAATTCGGTTTGGTTTTTGGAGGTTACGACTCGGCACGATAGATTACTAAGGTGGCAACTCAAAGTTTCGAAATAAAAAGGTGGCTACTCAAAATTTCATTTTTGAAAGGTGACAATACCCTGAGCTTCCAAGTTCAATTTTTGAATAAATAAATGATCCCTTAAGCTTCAAACCCACAATACCCTGGGCGTCCGAGTTGAATTTTTAAATAAGCGAACAATCCCCGAAGCTTCAAACCCACAATACCCTGGGCGTCCAAGTTCAACTTTAAATAAATAAATGATCCATTCAAGCTTCAAACCCACAATACCCCGGGTTGCCCCGAGTTCAATTTTTGAATAAATAAATGATCCCTAAAGCTTCAAACCCACAATAACCTGGGCGTCCGAGTTTAATTTTTAAATAAACAAACATCCCCCAAGCTTCAAACCCATAATACCCTGGACGTCCGAATTCAACTTTAAATAAATAAATGATCCCCAAAGCTTCGAACCCACAATACCCTGGGCTTCCGAGTTCAACTTATAAATAAATGAATTATCCCTTTAGCTTCAAACCCAGAATCCCCTGGGCGTCCGCGTTCAATTTTTTAATAAATAAATGATCCCCCAAGCTTCAAACCCACAATACCCTGGGCGTCCGAGTTTAATTTTTAAATAAACAAACAATCCCCCCAGCTTCAAACCCACAATACCCTGGACGTCCGAATTCAACTTTAAATAAATAAATGATCCCCCAAACTTCAAACCCACAATACCCTGGGCTTCCGAGCTCAATTTTTAAATAAGCGAACAATCCCCCAAGCTTCAAACCCACTATACCATGGGCGTCCGGGTTGAGTTTTTAAAAAAAACAAACAACCCCCAAACCTCAAATTCACAATACCCTGGCACCCGAATTATATTTTATATAAATAAATGATCCATTCAAGCTTCAAACCCACAATACCCTGGGTAACTATTACTATTAATTAAAATTTGAACTCGGAAGCCGAGGGTATCGTGGGTTTCAAGCTTGGGGGATTGATTGTTTATTTAATTGAACTCGGACGCCCATGGTATTGTTTGAAGCGTGGGGGATTGTTCGCTTATTCAAAAATTGAACTCGGAAGCTCAGGGTATTGTGGGTTTTAAGCTTGGAAGATCATTTATTTATTTAAAGTTGAACTTTAACGCCCAGGGTAATGTGGATTTGAGGCTTGTTGGATAGTACTTTTAAGTTACCCTGGGCTTCCGAGTTCAATTTTTGAATAAACAAATGATCCCTTAAACTTCAAACCCACAATACCCTGTGCGTCCAAGTTTAATTTTTAAAAAAACGAACAACCCCCCAAGCTTCGATCCCACAATACCCTGGCACCCGGATTATATTTTAAATAAATAAATGATCCATTCAAGCTTCAAACCCACAATACCCTGGGCTTCCGAGTTCAATTTTTAATAAATAGTAATATTTTCCCAGGGTATTGTGGGTTTGAAGCTTAAATAGATCATTTGTTTATTTAAAATATAATTCGGGTGCCAGGGTATTGTGAATTTGAGGCTTGGGGGGTTGTTTGTTTTTTTAAAAATTAAAATTGGACGCCCAGGGTATTGTGGGTTTGAAGCTTGGGGGTTGACTTATTTATTTACAAATTTAACTCAGACGCCCGGGGTATTGTGGGATTGAAGCTTGGGGGATTGTTTGTTTATTTAAAAATAAAACTCGGACGCCCTGGGTATTGTGGGTTTGAAGCTTGCGAGATCATTTATTTATAAAAAAATTTAACGCGGACGCCCACTGGATTCTGGGTTTGAACCTAAAGGGATCATTCATTTATTTATGAGTTGAACTCGGAAGCCCAGGGTATTGTAGGTTCAAAGCTTGGGGGATCATTTATTTATTTAAAGTTGAATTCCGACGTCCAGGGTATTGTGGGTTTGAAGCTTGGGAGATTGTTTGTTTATTTAAAAATTAAACTCAGGCACCCAGGGTATTGTGGGTTTGAAGCTTGAATAAATCATTTATTTATTTAAAATATAATTCGGGTGCCAGGGTATTGTAAATTTGAGGCTTGGGGGGTTGTTTGTTTTTTTAAAACCTAACTCGGACGCCCAGGGTATTGTGGGTTCAAAGCTTAAGGGATCATTTATTTATTCAAAAATTTAACTCGGAAGCCCAGGGTATTGTGGGTTTAAAGCTCAGGGGATCATATCTTTATTTAAAAATTGAACTGGGACGCCCATGGTATCGTGGGTTTCAAGCTTGGGGGATTGATTGTTTATTTAATTGAACTCGGACGCCCATGGTATTGTTTGAAGCGTGGGGGATTGTTCGCTTATTCAAAAATTGAACTCGGAAGCTCAGGGTATTGTGGGTTTTAAGCTTGGAAGATCATTTATTTATTTAAAGTTGAACTTTAACGCCCAGGGTAATGTGGATTTGAGGCTTGTTGGATAGTACTTTTAAGTTACCCTGGGCTTCCGAGTTCAATTTTTGAATAAACAAATGATCCCTTAAACTTCAAACCCACAATACCCTGTGCGTCCAAGTTTAATTTTTAAAAAAACGAACAACCCCCCAAGCTTCGATCCCACAATACCCTGGCACCCGGATTATATTTTAAATAAATAAATGATCCATTCAAGCTTCAAACCCACAATACCCTGGGCTTCCGAGTTCAATTTTTAATAAATAGTAATATTTTCCCAGGGTATTGTGGGTTTGAAGCTTAAATAGATCATTTGTTTATTTAAAATATAATTCGGGTGCCAGGGTATTGTGAATTTGAGGCTTGGGGGGTTGTTTGTTTTTTTAAAAATTAAAATTGGACGCCCAGGGTATTGTGGGTTTGAAGCTTGGGGGTTGACTTATTTATTTACAAATTTAACTCAGACGCCCGGGGTATTGTGGGATTGAAGCTTGGGGGATTGTTTGTTTATTTAAAAATCAAACTCGGACGCCCTGGGTATTGTGGGTTTGAAGCTTGCGAGATCATTTATTTATAAAAAAATTTAACGCGGACGCCCACTGGATTCTGGGTTTGAACCTAAAGGGATCATTCATTTATTTATGAGTTGAACTCGGAAGCCCAGGGTATTGTAGGTTCAAAGCTTGGGGGATCATTTATTTATTTAAAGTTGAATTCCGACGTCCAGGGTATTGTGGGTTTGAAGCTTGGGAGATTGTTTGTTTATTTAAAAATTAAACTCAGGCACCCAGGGTATTGTGGGTTTGAAGCTTGAATAAATCATTTATTTATTTAAAATATAATTCGGGTGCCAGGGTATTGTAAATTTGAGGCTTGGGGGGTTGTTTGTTTTTTTAAAACCTAACTCGGACGCCCAGGGTATTGTGGGTTCAAAGCTTAAGGGATCATTTATTTATTCAAAAATTTAACTCGGAAGCCCAGGGTATTGTGGGTTTAAAGCTCAGGGGATCATATCTTTATTTAAAAATTGAACTGGGACGCCCATGGTATTGTGGGTTGGAAGCTTGGGGGATTGTTTGCTTATTTAAAAATTCAACTCCGAAGCCAAGGGTATTGTGGGTTTGAAGCTTAAGGGATCATTTATTTATTCAAAAATTGAACTCGGAAGCCCAGGGTATTGTGGGTTTAAAGCTCAGGGGATCATTTCATTATTTAAAAATTGAACTCGGACGCCCATGGTATTGTGGGTTTGAAGCTTGGGGGATCACTTATTTATTTACAAATTGAACTCGGACGCCCGAGGTATTCTGGGTTTGAAGCTTAGGGGTTAATTAATTATTTATTTAAAGTTGAATTCGAACGTCCAGGGTATTGTGGGTTTGAAGCTTGGGAGATGTTTGTTTATTTCAAAATTAAACTCGGACGCCCAGGGTATTGTGGGTTTGAAGCTTAAGGGATCATTTATTTATTCAAAAATTGAACTCGGGGCACAGCGGGGTATTGTGGGTTTGAAGCTTGGGGGATCACTTATTTATTTACAAATTGAACTCGGATGCCCATGGTATTGTGGGTTGGAAGCTTGGGGGATTGTTTGCTTATTTAAAAATTCAACTCCGAAGCCAAGGGTATTGTGGGTTTGAAGCTTAAGGGATCATTTATTTATTCAAAAATTGAACTCGGAAGCCCAGGAAAACTAAAAAGTACTATCCCCCAAGTTTCAAACCCACAATACTCTGGGCGTCCGAGTTGAATTTTTAAATAAGCGAACAATCCCCCACGCTTCAAACAATACCATGGGCGTCCGAGTTCAATTAAATAAACAATCAATCCCCCAAGCTTCAAACCCACGATACCCTCGGCTTCGGAGTTCTATTTTAAAAAAATAGTAATATTTACCCAGGGTATTGTGGGTTTGAAGCTTGAATGGATCATTTATTTATTCAAAATATAATTAGGGTGCCAGGGTATTGTGAGTTTGAGGTTTGGGGGGTTGTTTGTTTTTTTTTAAATTAAACCCGGACGCTCAGGGTATTTTGGGTTTGAAGCTCGGGGGATCACTTATTTATTTACAAATTGAACTCGGACGCCCAGGGTATTGTGGGTTTGAAGCTTAAGAGATCATTTATTTATTAAAAAATTGAACTCGGACGTCCAGGGTATTGTGGGTTTGAAGCTTGGGGATTGTTTGTTTATTTAAAAATTAAACTCGGATGCCCAGAGTATTGTGACTTTGAAGCTAAAGGGATCATTTATTTATTCAAAAATTTAACTCGGGGCACCGCGGGGTATTGTGGGTTTGAAGCTTGAATGGATCATTTATTTATTTAAAATATAATTCGGGTGCCAGGGTATTGTGAATTTGAGGCTTGGGGGGTTGTTTGATTAATTAAAAATTAAACTCGGAAGCCCAGGGTATTGTGGGTTTGAGGCTGGGGGGATCATTTATTTATTTAAAGTTGAAATCGGACGTCCAGGGTATTGTGGGTTTGAAGCTTGGGGGATGTTTGTTTATTTAAAAATTAAACTCGGACGCCCAGGGTATTTTGGGTTTGAAGCTCGGGCGATCACTTATTTATTTACAAATTGAACTCGGACGCCCAGGGTATTGTGGGTTTAAAGCTTAAGAGATCATTTATTTATTTAAAAATTGAACTTGGACGCCCATGGTATTGTGGGTTTGAAGCTTGGGGGATTGTTCGCTTATTTAAAAATTGAACTCGGAAGCCCAGGGTATTGTGAGTTTTAAGCTTGGGAGACCATTTATTTATTTAAAGTTGAACTTGGACGACCAGGGTATTGTGGGTTTGAAGCATGAGGGATTGTTTGCTTATTTAAAAATTCAACTCGGATACCCAGGGTATTGTGGGTTTGAAGCTTAAGGGATCATTTATTTATTAAAAAATTGAACTCGGAAGCCCAGGGTAACTAAAAAGTACTATCCCCCAAGTTTCAAACCCACATTACCCTGGGTGTCCAAGTTCAACTTAAAATAAATAAATGATCCCCCAAGCTTAAAACCCACAATACCCTGGGCTGCCGAGTTATATTTTTCAATAAATAAATGATCCCTTAAGCTTCAAACCCACAATACCCTGGGCGTCCGAGTTGAATTTTTAAATAAGCGAACAATCCTCCACGCTTCAAACAATACCATGGGCGTCCGAGTTCAATTATATAAACAATCAATCCCCCAAGCTTCAGACCCACGATACATTCGGCTTCGGAGTTCTATTTTTAATAAATAGTAATATTTACCCAGGGTATTCTGGGTTTGAAGCTAAAGGAATCATTCATTTATTTATGAGTTGAACTCGGAAGCCCAGGTTATTGTGGGTTCGAAGTTTGGGGGATCATTTATTTATTTAAAGTTGAACTCGGACGTCCAGGGTTTTGTGGGTTTGAAGCTTTGGGGATTGTTTGTTTATTTAAAAACTAATCTCTCACGCCCAGGGTATTGTGGGTTTGAAGCTTGGGCGTTATCATTTATTTATTCTAAAATTGAACGCGGACGCCCAGGGGTTTCTGGGCTTGAAGCTAAAGGAATCATTCATTTATTTATGAGTTGAACTCGGAAGCCCAGCGTATTGTGGGTTCGAAGCTTGGGGGATCATTTATTTATTTAAAGTTGAATTCCGACGTCCAGGGTATTGTGGGTTTGAAGCTTGGGGGATGTTTGCTTATTTAAAAATTAAACTCGGACGTCCAGAGTATTGTGGGTTTGAAGCTTAAGGGATCATTTGTTTATTAAAAAATTGAACTCGGACGCCCAGGGTATTGTGGGTTTGAAGCTTAAGGGAACATTTATTTATTCAAAAATTGAAGTCGGAAGCCCAGGGTATTGTGGGTTTGAAGCTTGGGGGATATTTATTAATTTATAGTTGAACTTTTACGCCCAGGGTATTGTGGATTTGAGGCTTGTTGGATAGTACTTTTTAGTTATGTCCAGGCCGGAGGCAGTGCCTGCTATACCGTGTGTCTTCACTAACCTCTTCATTTTTATAAGGCTTTTTCATAGCTGACGATTATCCATAACCTACTGTTTGACGATTAAAAAAAATTCCCAATTCTGTTGGCTTTACAGCGTTAATGTTAAAAAAAATTTTTTCAGTACAATCTAAAAAATCTTAATAACCTAAATAATCTTGGTAAAACTATATGCGAAAAGTTTAAAAGTTCAAAAAATGTGAATAACTTTTAACGCGGGGTGTATGACCCAGGGTGTACAACAAGAATTTTTTTATCGGCTCTGAAGTAAAAATAACTTAAATTTCTCTATAATAAACTTGTCAGAATAATAGAATAATTAACAGAGTTTAAGCCTAACTTTTACAAAAAGTTAAAAAATTCATTGAAAATTAAATAAAACAACAAAATATCTTTTTGGGTTCACTACGATAAATCTAATTCGTCTGCTATGAAAAAGCCTTATTTTAGCTATGAGTTGTCACCTTTCAAAAATAAAATTTTGAGTAGCAACCTTTTTAATTCGAAACTTTGAGTTGCCACCTTTTTAATCTAACATGCCGAGTTGTAAACTTCTAAATCCAAACCGAATTTTATTAATTTATTTATAAAAAAAATCCCGCGAGCTTAGCATTATGGGGTTGTAGCTGCTTGGGCATTTTGTATTTATTTATTAATTTATTTTAAAATCTCACAAGCTCGGCGTTATGGGGTTGTAGCATCTTGGGGGATTATTTTAATTTACTTATCTCTTAAAAACTCGGAACAGATCGGGAGATTTTTTTTCCATTTATTTATTTATACAAAACTTGCGAGCTCGGCGTTATGGGGTTGTAGCAGCTTGGGGGATTTTGTATTCATTTATTTATTTATTAAAAAAACTCGCGAGCTTGGCGTTATGGGGTTGTAGCAGCTTGGGGGATTATTTTAATTTACTTATCTCTTAAAAAGTCGCAAGAGCTCGGGAGAATTTTTTTCCATTTATTTATTCATACGAAACTCGTGAGCTCGGCGTTATGGGGTTGTAGCAGCTTGGGGGATTTTGTATTTATTCATTTATTCATAAAAAAAAACTCGCAAACACGGCGTTATGGGGTTGTAGCAGCTTGGGGGATTTTTTATTTATTTATTTATTTTTAAAAAAAACTCGCGAGCTCGGCGTTATGGGGTTGTAGCAGCTTGGGGGATTTTGTATTTATTTATTTATTCATAAAAAAAACTAGCGAAATAAATATAATTTTTGTCAAGTTTTCTTAAGAATCATCCCAGGGAAAATTAGAACTAAAAAACTCAATAATTAATTTTAATTGAAATTAATTCAACTTAAATAATTTATTTTAATTTTGACTCAAAATGGGCCCACTAGACGGCGTTTTATGAACAAGTTGTTGATAAATCGGTCAGAAAAGTGCCTTTCACTCTTTTTAAAAATCTTTAAAAAAATTAGAGCAGCTATTGTTGTTAAAATACGTCATATATTAATTTTTTGGGGAGTCGTTTGTCTTAGATTTTTTTTTAATTGCAAATTTGAGGTTAAAAATTCGAAAAATGGCACAAATGGTTCTAATTTGTCGCAAAAAATAATATTAAAAAATACAGGCAAACTAAACTTTTTTTTAGAAAATTTTGCCGTAAACCGCATGTCTCTAGCTTTTATAGGTTCTGAGATATGAATTAAAGTTGAAAAACCACTATTTTAGACCCTAGGGTCCCTAGTATAGGAAGGGAATAGAGCTGTGGTTTGCGCCAAAAATTTTCTTTTTTTATGCCCTTTCGAATGATATATATATATATTGTAAGAGTTTGCCGTGGGGGCTGCTTCGGTTATCTTACCCGGCTACTATACTCTTTGAGTAAAAAAGGGCATTTTTTTGTATTTTTTCTATGTATTATGAATTTTTTACAATAAATATTGAATAAAAGTATTTAAGAATACATATCAGTGTAAACTAGAGCAAAAAATGCATCTTAAAAAAAAAAAAAGTTAGGGGTTTACGTGCCAAATTTTCAAGTTTTGACCGGTTTTTTAACGAACTGTCCCGATTTTTTTCCTATAATTTAAATTAAACCGACTTTAAACGCATAAATCGTATAAAAATCTAGGGAAAAGAAGGATACATTTGTTTGAGTTCTTTCAGAAAATATATATTCGGTTATAAATTTAAGCTAAAACAACGTTAAAAAAGTCCAAAAACACACGTTTTTTTCAAAATTTTAGGGTTATGGACGATTTAAGTGCAGTAAAACTTCTTAAAACTATAGTAACAAAAATTTTCCTAAAAAGTACAACTAAATACAAAAATTTTGCGATGAACCTGGTTCCGATCGGATAATTAGAGACCAAGTTATGAATTTTTGAAAAAAAAAAATTTTATTTTGTAAGTTTCTAAGGCCTGAAACATAGGGTGGCCCTTCATGCCCCTTCACCGGAATACCCTGAAAAGTTGTGTTTTTTATATCTTTAAAACATACTAAAATTTCAAATGTGAGGTTCTTCTGGTTTCCGAGAAATTAACGAAAAACTGGCCTCCCAATGCCATTCACATGGGAAATAAAAGTCACTGCGCATGCGCGGTAAGCGCTTAAATCGAAAAAGTAACTATGGGATTTCAAAAGGAATCCTAAAAGACACCCAAAGCCAGAGTTACAGTCAATTTGGTGAGGAGCAGTTTTCGACATTTTTGCAAGCCCTCCTTTTACCTTATAAACAAATAGATAAAACTTGATGAATCTTATATTTTCAAGTTAAATTTTTAATAGTTACCGAAAGTACTTGTACGATGATTTTTTTACAAACTCCGTGTTGATAGTTGCCACGGAAGTGAAATAAATGATCCGCAAAGTTAACGGTTGTTTATGAGAGTATCAAGGGGTTCTAAGCAATAAAAAAAATACTTAAGGGTAGCTTAGGGTATGTAGTATTCGAATGTACTGAGGAAAATTTATTTAATTATTCGATCGTTCTTTTAAAAATTCATTGAAAAGAAAAAACCGCTCGGTTATAGCGGCCGGGTGGCTGAGGTGGAGCAGCAAAATCTGTGGATTCAAAAACTGAACGCGAAACTTTAAAATCGACGTGGTTGGAAAAATTGTTGATAACTTTGCTTCTAGAGCACTTATCGACACGTTTTTTTTTTTTTAATTCGATATAGCTTTCTTGAAAAATAACGATTTCAGTGTCCAATTGTTTATAAATTTGTTTATTTATAAATTATTTAAACAAAAAACAATTTATACTAATTTTTGTAGTTAATTTTTTGACTTCTTACAATAAAACATAAAAGTGTTTATAAATTTGTTTATTCATATATTGTTTAAACAAAAATAAATGAAAAAAAATTAAAACAAATTTTTTAGGTCATTTTTGTAATTATTTGGAGTAGTTACGACTTAAGGAGGTTCCCTACCATCTACGTAAGTCAAATGTGTATTTGACTACCGTAGTCGTCTGCTTATTGGCTCAGCTACTTTCTAACCTCTGTATGAGCCAATGAGAAGTCATATTTACAAGAATATAAAATCAATTGTTTATAATTATTGCTACAGGCTCCTAATGAATGTTTTGAAACAAGTATAATCAAAGTCTGATTTTTTCCGATTTTTGTGCGTGGTTACATTAAAATCTGTGGGCTGGAAATTAAGTATTTGCTGTCTTAGTAAATTTCCCATTAGAACTCATGCAAATTTGTGAAATTTGAAATGTTTATAACTTTTTTCACAAGCTCCTCAGGGCTTTGAAATTTTAGCTGAGCTATTTTTATACTAAAAACTATGTGTTCATTTAATTTGGACAAAATCTGTGGGCTAGATCTATTTGGTAGGGAACCTCCTTAATCTAATATCATCTTTTTTCATCACTGTTCAATAATTTTTATTTAATAATAAATTGTATTATTATTGAAAAAAAAGTCAAGGGGGGCTTTACGATTTTGAGACTGACGAAACAGCTATCCTAAGGTAGTAAAGGCAGCGTTCGTCTTTCTTTGTGAAAAAAAATTTTTTCGCTCCATTTTAGTTTCTATCCTGCATTCGTCGAGCATCACTGTATGCTCTTGCTTGTAGATTCCTCGTTTTTTCAATGTTTTAGTGTTAATTATTTTTCAACGGTTAGCGTCACTTACTGGATTTTATGAAAAATTTAAATATCTCTTACGTAAGTAAATATTAAAATTATTGTTACAGATAAATCACATTGCGTTAGAGTTTGAAATCAGGATAAAAAAAGAATGTCCTCAGATTTTTTGAAAAAATCTCAGTTAATTTTATTTATAAATATTTAATTTTATAGCTAAGGTATCTTCTTTTAAAATGCAATTATAATTTTCTGTTGAAAATTCACCTAAACGTTATTTGAATGAAAATACACTTTTTACCCGTGCAAAATCTTGTTAAACTTTAATTTTTTAAAGCAGTTTTTAATCGTTTGTTCATGCCCAAAAAATTGAGCAGCATTGACAGTTTATTATTAATAATAGTTTCATTTGATTTTACAAAAATTTTTTTGTTTTTCATTCGAGTACCTAAGGATTTAAGAAACTAAAATAATTTTTTATAATTATAACATACAGATAAATAATAATTAATATCGTACTTTAAAAAGCTTGTAATTACATTACTTACAACTATTATTTTTAATTGCATATAAAAATGTATCATACTGAAAACAAATTTTTCAAACTCATGAAGCTTTAACATTATTATTTTATGATCAATCAAGTCTGATTTTGAGTTTATTTATTTATTTTTTTTCATTTTAATGGATTTTTAAAAATGGAAATAATTAAACTATAATCAATTTCTCAACTATATTGAAATATACTTATGATTTATGTAAATTTTCAGTGTTTCATAGGATAAATTATGGCAGAAGAAGACCAAAAAATATGTTTGGTTTGCAGTTCAAAATCGGCGAAAATTAAGTAAAAAATTTAAAAAAAAGACAATTTGAATGAAAGAAATATTTCATTTTTATGTAAATACATTTTTTTTTTTTTCATACCAAAACCTGTATAATTTTTGTAATAACAATCAATTATAAAAAAGAAATAAACTCGTTTGTTAAAAATGTTATTTTCTAGTAACCAAAAAATCATTTTCGTTATTCGGTTTTTAGGAAGAGAATTACCTTTTTTCTATGATATAAATAATGTTGAGTTAGAGTAAAAAATATGTCAACAGCACTTAAAAATTAAAAAAATGACCTAAAAAATTTGTTTTTATTTATTTTTGTTTGAAAGTTTATTTTTGTTAAAAGAAAGTGTTTATAAATTTGTTTATGAATAAACAAATTTATAAATACTTCCATGTTTTATCGTAAGAAGTCAAAAAATTAACTACAAAAATTAGTATAAATTGTTTTTTGTTTAAATAATTTATAAATTTATAAACAAATTTATCAACAATTGGACACTGAAATCGTTATTTTTCGAGAAAGCTATATCGAATTAAAAAAAAAAACGTTTCGACAAGTGCTCTAGAAGCAAGTTATCAACAATTTTTCCAATCACGTTGATTTTAAAGTTATGCGTTCAATTTTTGAATCCACAGATTTTGCTGCTCCACCTCAGTTGCCCGGCCGCTATAACCGAGCGGTTTTTTCTTTTCAATGAATTTTGAAAGGAACGATCGATAAATTGTTCTCATTATATTCGAATGCTACATACCCTAAGCTACCCTTAAGTATTTTTTTTATTGCTTGGAACCCCTTGATACTTTCATTGCGGATCATTTACTTCACTTCCGTGGCACCTATCAACACGGGGTTTGTAAAAAAATCATCGTTAAGACAAGTACTTTCGGTAACTATTGCAAAATTTAACTTGAAAATATAAGATTCATCAAGTTTTATCTACATATTTGTTTATAAGGTAAAATTTAACGTTTGTTTAAAAAAATTATTAAAGTTGTTAAAAAAAAAAATTCATGATCTGAGCTGCTTCTGATGGTAGTTCAAGTCCAATACTAAGCGAGAAAAATACTTGCGCTTATCTGAAGTTTTTTTACAGCCTTATTTTTTTACAGCTTTTTTTACCGTTATTAACAAATTAACTGTTGCTAAACCGTCGAAGCAATTTTAACAAAATTTGGTGTGAATAGTTATCATTATATTAAGTACCCAAATCCACAATTAAAATTAATTTAAATCACTTTTAAGTATTTTATACAACTTTTTTTAAAAACATGAAAATTTTAGTGTATTTATTTTGTTTATTGACAAGTACAAGTGAAATTTAAAAATTTATTTATATCTGGTTGATCTCATCTTGTAAAAAATTTAATTTAGAATTTTTTTATTTCCAATAGTTTTTTATGTGAGAGGCTTCGTTTCAAAGTTATTTCAGTTAAAATGAGGAAAAAATGGGTCTTTTTTCATTTTTTACCGTAATTCGTAAATAACAAATTTTTCGTAGCAGGTCCCTCCGAAATAAACTTAAGGTGTCTTTACTGAGTGCCCATATAAAATTTTCCAGCAATAAAATTGGAGTTATCTCTCACATCGATATTTTTAGTCTTTTCACGTTACATCAACCCAACTAATAGTATAATACCGTAACTAAACAACACAAATTAAAGGCGGGTGACTGTTTTTTATCAGGTACCCGATGCTTTTATGATGAGGTCTCACTAAATTTTGTTTGCACAATTTATATAAACTAGTACCACTCAGCGCGGTGCAAGCGCGCATAGGAAAAAAAAATAATGATTGTAACCTCAAAAGGCATTTTTCGAATATTTTAAAAACTTCTACACCTATCAGCTCACGAATAAAATCTTAGATTGAAAATCTCACCAAAATGGCGATATCTCTCGTTCATAGATAGAACCTTTTAGAGTGCTTTGATTGAAAGGAGCAGTATTATAATTTTTCTTACCTTGTAGTACATTTTTTTTTTATTTCTCAAAACTTTTTAAAGGAAAGCATGTTTTTTTTTTATTTTAATTTTTTATTTTTAACTTTTTAGTTTTAGCCTAATTTTTGTAATTTATATAATTTTACAGGAATTATATTCCTGTACAAGTAAGGGAAACGCGTCGTTTCCACGAGAGTTGGATGTTTCAGCACGAGACAAAGTCGAGTCAGCTTCCCTTACTTGTACAGGACTGTGCTTTCTCAAATTTGATCGGTAATCATTATTATACGTATTTAAAATATCACTTTCGATTATTGTGCTGTGTTTTTTGTTTCTCAATTTTGTTGGTTATAAGTTTGAATTTTTTGTTTGCTGACAAGAAAAACCTATTTAGTATTATGTGTTCTCCTCGGAAACAAAAACCATGACATGGAAACGCCCGTTTTCAATCGTGTTTAGATGTTTCTCTATAGAAACAAAACTGTGGTAGAAAAGGCTCGTTTCCAAGCTTGTATTATACGCGTGGAAATGTGCCGTTTCCACGATCAGATTTGAGAAAATGAAAAGAGTATTTCTCAAATCTGATACGTATTTTACCCCGATTCCGATGTTGTTTTTTCTACGAGAAACGTCTCTGTTCTCGTTTGGTCCGAATGGAAAATGAAACTCACGAAGAAACGCGGTTCTTCGTCAGTTTTTATTAAAACTCACGAAGAAACGCGATTCTTCGTGAGTTTTATCTAAAACCGACAAAGAATCGGTTTCATTTTCGTGTTTCTCAATTTCAAAACAATACACCAGAACGCTAGTCTGCTACGCACTGTTTTATCGACACCTCTTCACCTCAAAAAATTTTATTGAAAAAAATGAGGTTTAACGTTCGAAAATCAAAATAATATGCATTTAATTTGATTCAGCAATTTGGCATGAAGTGATTGAATACATTTATTTTACATTTGATGTGCAAACTATAAGATTTACAAAGATCACAAGTTCAGCTCACATTAACGTTTGATGTATACCTATATGTGTGAATCGTATATACAGATATACCTAGCGCAGATGCTGCTGCTGACGTGCAGTGACAAGCAGATACGCATGACACATTTGAAAAAACGACTGAATATTAATTAATAAACTCTGTTTTTAAGTAAAAAATGATTTAAATATATATATTTATGATGATGATTCATCAAAGTCTCGTACAGAATATGTCCAACTCTCGTAGAAATACCGCTGTTCCCATGCTTGGTCAAGAAAATACTATTCTTGTATGAAACTTTAAATCTTCTAAACATTATTTTTTTTTTTTTTTTTTTTTTTTTTTTTACAAGTTGGATATATATATTTTTTAAATAAAAAAATTTAATACCAAATTAGGCACCCGACAGAATTCTTCTTGAAGTCATCTCCGAAAATGATCCTCAGGTACTCTAGTCATTGGGGACTTAAATGCCCCCCTACCCCCTACCATCGAAAAATTCCACTCGAACTCCCGAAGATGATCCCAAGGTACAGTACTGCTCAAAAGTTTAGCGCACCCCCAAATTTCATATTATTCACCTATGAAATTTGAGCTTGCGCTTAACCGTGACAGCTCATATCGTTGCGTCAATGTCTTAAACTTTTTTTTTCACTCAAAGAATACATTTATATGAAAGAAAAAATTTTATTACCCTAATATTTAATTTAAAAATGATTGTTCACTCACATTTTTGCTAAAAAAGTTACTTTTCGAAAAACAGTAATTTTTACCTATTTTTTGATTTTACAGACTGTTTTGAAATTTATTAGAAACATCCAACTACATAATTAATTTTTTTCCGTGTTTTTTCAATGTTCAAGTTTAACGAAAAAAAATTTCAAGTTTATATGTGCCAAGTGCCCACTAATAAAGTTAGGCCTTTGGTTCTGTGGAGCATGCAGCAAAATGGAACCACACATAGCGAGGAATTGTCCAAACTCGGGGCAAGTATATTTACATAACATTGAAAACAGATCGCATGAAAACTATAAAAATGATGGTAGAGGTGACGGTAAAATGTCTTCAAGACACTCAAACAGATCAAAGAGAAGAAACAGAAAGCCATACTCCTCGGATTCTTCGAGAGACAATAAGGTAACAAATATGCATGAAAATTATAATAATACTAGGGGGGGTACCCCCCTGCTCGCTCCGCTCGCCAACCCCCTAATTATAATTGATGACTATAAAAATTAATCTAAACAATACGTAAGCTCTATGTTTGGTAAAATAATAAAAAGACTTAAGTGCTTAAAACCAATAAAAATTAGACACGAGAGTTCAGTTTGAACTTTACTTACTCATCATAATTTTACCAAATTATGTTACCAAAAGATTCATAACCTTACCAACCCTACTTGATTTTTCATCTTTAACCTACTAACATATTTTAATCGAAGCCACATTACAGACCTTACTAATTTCACTTACTTCAAATACCGCACTTAATCCCCAACTCATCTCTCACTCACTCTACCAACAAACCCTTCTCACTTTATTCATTTTGGACCTGACTCATCTTAGATGTCTAGCTTAAACTGCCCACCCTGAAAACTACTCTAGTAATTAGCGAAATAATTAAAAAATCACGATTATTTTCAAATTTTGCAATCTCGTATAAGCAAGCCTCGATTTTCAGTCGTAATACCCCTAGTGTTTCAAAATTGTCGATAATTTTCCGACTGTGTTTTGCGGGGAAAGTTTGACAAAAAATCACTCGCGCTTCACGCTCGTGATTTTTCACCTGTCAAACTTGCCCCCCTCGTTGCTGTGCAAAAAAACTGGAGGAAAATTATCTAAAATTTTGAAGCACGAAGGGTTATTCGGCTGGATTATACAAAATTTTTTTACAGATTCTTCTTGAGATGAACTTACTTCCTGCATAGTACCAGCTCGCAAAATTGCGTTTAAGCCGATTTATGATTTTGTGGGGGAAGGGTTGGATTTGAAATGATAAACGGCTTTGTTCAGCACCCTCTCATGACAACAAAAAGGATTTAATAAAAATTTCAATGACATAAAATGACATAATTAGAAAGCTGCAGAGCTCAAGACCTTTTTAATGATATATGATTTTATATGAAAATTCTAATTAGAGTCAAAGTTATAATTTAAATATCTGATCTACCAGCCCACAACCACCTTACCTACACTCTACCCTCCGCACAGACTCGCCTTATCTAACCCTATTTACTATTCTCACCCATATTAAGAACCCTACTAACTATACTTACTTTTTTATCTTCAACTACCTGACCTAATTCAATCTTAGCTACATTACTGACCTCACTAATTTGATTTACTTCAAATACCGTATTTTATCCCCCAAACTTATCTCACCTAATCTACGAACAAATCTTATTCACTTTATTCATCAACTCAGTCACTAACTTTAAAGTTTTGTTGAAGTACTTTAAATTTTGAAAAAGCTCTATTAACATTTTTAAGTGCAATAACAAACCCTTCCCACCTCATCTTCCCTTCCACGCTCCTCCCCATAACCTCCGCCTAACCAATGTCATCTACCTTACCAACCTGTACTATTTTTCCTGTTTTTTCACATGTAGCTTCAATATTATGTTCATATAAATTTGTTATTTTCAATCTAGTTCCATTGCATACACCATCTTTTTTACTTAGATTTCTAATTAACATTACCACTGCATTTTTTTTTTTAATTTTAGTTCATGGGTAGAAAGCCCGTCATTTACTGAATTTAAGTATTCAATTGGATAATCTAAACATATCTTTGAATCAGTTTGATCTACTCTCTTATGAATGGCTTTGTCTATACTGCAATATGTTTTACTTGGTCCATTTAATATGTTTAATACTTTTCTGTTTAACATTGCAACATTTTCATTTTTTGAAGCTAAAATAACTCTGTTTAAATTATTCTTTTCATTTATATCTCCAAAAATTGAATAACAAACATCTTTATTTTTCCATTTCATAGGTACTTTAAAATTTTCAATTTCTCCTATTTTTAGTAATAATTTAGAAAAATTTTTATCTTTACATCTCATATTTTCAGTGAGTTCAAGAATTTTGAAATTTTTCCACAATTAACTGTATTTAATCGTATCTTCTACAATAATTTTTTCATTGCCTCTTTTGACTACAGGAAGGATTTGTCTAAAATCGTCACCTAAAATTATTAATTTTCCTCCAAAAGGAAAAAATGTTTTACCTGTACCACCTGGTCCATCTTTTAAGTACATATTATTTTTGTTTTTTGTTATTGTATTAAATATATTTTTTTGATCATTATTAAATTTTTCAAACATTTTTTCATACTCTTCTTTTCAGTTTATTTTGCAGTCATAATTTTCAGAAATATTAGAAATATTTTCTAAGCATGGTTCTGGTAAACCAAAACATTTATAACTTAAATTAGAATCTTCGCTAGATAGAAATTTGATTATTTCATTCAAACCTCTATCTTCTGCATTATCTTTGAAATCTTTTATAAAATGTAATTTATATTTATTCCAAATTCAATTACCAGGAATTTTTTCAGACAATAAAAATAATCCGAAAAATTCTTGTAATTTTTTCGGAGATAAATAGTTTATAGATTCTTCAAAAATGGCATATACATTTTTATCATTTACTATTAGACCCATTTAAATAGCTCCTTCTCTATATGTTTATAAATAATTTTATTATGAGTTCTCAAGTATTCGTGAGAAGTACCACCTTTTACTTTATCTGATATTAATTTTAAGTGAAAACTCTGAATTTTAAGAAGAAACAACGTTTATTCTACCTATAGTTTGAAATTTTTTTTAATTTTTCTACCTAACAAAAGTTTTATCATCTAGAAATCTATAGTAATTTGGTATATTGGCATTTTTAATATTTCTAACAGATAAATTTTATTTAATTCAAACCAAGTTGCTAAAGTTGTTTTCCAATTTTTCAACTATTTAATTTTTTAACTATATTATGTTTTGTTGATTTTCTGTATGAATTTCTAAACGTTGTACTGAATGACTACATTTACACAATTCAAATCCTTCTATACACCAAGCTGCTTCTATAGAAAATATTACATGAGAATCTAAAAAACATCGTTTTGCGAAAAAGAGGACTCAACTTTGAGGACTCATAAGTATCGTTTTTACTTGTCTTTTGACCGTGTTTTTATGAATTTTTAATTTTGAGGACTCAACTTTGAGGATAATAAAAAAAAACCGGATTATAATATAGGGAGATAAATTTTATTGCAGATACTGGTGCCTCTGAGCACATAATAGGAAACGGTTTCATTTTAAATGATTTCAAGAAGATAAAAACAGGAATAATCAGAACTGCAAACAAGAATGGAAAAGCAAACATGAGAATCGACGGAGAAGGAAACCTAGTGGTCAAAGACAAATCCGGAAAAAAGATAGAAATTAAAAATGTTCTGGTGGCCGGAAAAATTTCCGGAAACCTGCTATCACTACGAAAATTCGTAGACATTGGTTTCAGTGTACATCTGGACAACAAGATCATAAGAATTTTCGACAAACAGACAAACGTGGATTACATAGTTGGTAATTATGTAAAACCACATTGGCACATCAAGTTCGACATCCTGGAGTCCGAAAACTTAACAAAATGTCAACCATATGAATGCACAGCTCACATGATTTCCGTAGAAGATTTCATAAATCAATCCCAAACAGATGTGCACGACTTCTCAACGTCGGAGGGAGAAACGATCAAAAGAAGCTCACACGAACATCCGTCTGGACTTGGGAGGGAGAATTCAGATGAAACTTCCCAAACAGAAAAAGAGGTAGATTTCTTCACAGACTCCGATTTGAATGAAATCAACCTAAACAGAAAAATACATGAATACAACAATCAGTTAAACTCAAATCAACCGGAATCGAAAGCCATCGAAAACAGTGGTCACAAGGACAGAAATCTTGGCAAAATGTCCAAGGGCATGAAGTGGCACCTTCGCTTAGGACACCTCAGTATCGGATACCTTCGAAAAATCAAACAGCAAGTAGAAGAACTGAAAGATGTTAAATTTGGTGAAGAAATACTAGACTGTAGAGTCTGTAAAATAACCAAGATGGTCAAGAAACCACATGATGAAAGTAGAGTCAAGGCAGCACGTCCGATGGAACGACCACACAGCGACATAATGGGACCAATCCAACCAGTGTCATTTCCAGGTTCAAACAGATATTTGATAACGTTCACCGACGATTTCTCGAGATATGCCAAGGTATACTCTATCAAACAGAAAAGTCAAGCTGGAGACTGTCTGGAGGTCTTCTTACGTCAAGCGAGAAACCTCATTGGTAAAAATGCAAAGGTGTGTTACATCCGAGCAGACAACGCCAAAGAGAACTTAGGAGGAAAATTCAACTTGGTCATGGAGGAAGAAAAGATAGATGGAGATTTCTCACCTACATACACGCCTCAGCTAAATGGAACAGCTGAAAGACTAAACAGAACTCTAGAGTACAGAATTCGTTCCATGTTGGAAGACTCCGGGATACCTCCATCAATGTGGGTACTGGCAGCAGAAGCAGCCACACATGTATACAACCGTTCTCCACACAAAGCGAACGATTTCGAAATTCCACTCAGAAAATTTGCACCCAGAGTCAAACTACACTTAAACAGATTAAGAAGATTCGGGTGTAAGGCCTATCTGTACGAACCAAATCCACTAAGAAAATTTTCGGCGACAGCAGTCGAGACCATCTTGGTAGGATACACAAAAACCGGATACCTGGTATGGCATCCTCCAACTGGAAAATTCTACAACTCAAGAAACGTTGACTTCAATGAGAAGGTAGTATATCGAGACGAATACACTGCCAAGTCCGAAAACTTTGTGTCAGCAAACCCGGAGGAAGGAAAACTCGACCAAACAGATGTACCACTTATTGATTTCTCAGAGAAGACTCACCAATCAAAAATGAACGAGCCGAACAAACAGCCAGTTACACAACCACTGACAGATATTTTGGAACAACAACCAGTAAAGAAAAGAAAAATCCAATCAGCAAATCTATCGAAAACCCAAACAGAAGACGTGCCATTCAAACGCATTCAACCAAGCCGAGCTGCAAACAGTCGTTTGGACTACAAAGAACTGGCTAAGACGGGTGAGAAAACAACTTTGGTAAGAGACAACACCTTTGCCAAGTTTGTAGCCGTTGAAACAGACGAACTGGATGTGTTCTTTGAATTCGAGGAGCAAAAACAACCGAATCGACACCCAGACGGATACCAACTTAAGTGTGCTTTCTTGGCTGAAGTAAACAGAGTCCCGACAACCTACAAGGAGGCAATGGCCTCCACAGATGCGAAACAATGGCAAGAGGCCATAAAACAGGAATTAGAGTCGATGGAACGTAACAATGTCTGGGACATAGTGAATTGACCCCTCAAAGAACAAGACGCACCCAAAGTCATCGATTCAAGATGGATTTTTAAAAGAAAAATTTCAAACAGAGGTGAACCTACCTATAAAGCCAGGCTAGTCGTGAGAGGTTTCAAGGATGACACACAGTACGAGCTCTATGAGATATATGCCCCGGTTTCCAGACTTCCTCTCATCAGGGCCTTTCTATCGGTGGTAAACAAATACGACCTGGAACTTTGCCAGATGGACGTCAAGACAGCATTCTTACACGGCGAGCTTGAAGAAGAAAAGTTCATGGAAATTCCAGATGGTTTGGAAGCCTTCATGAAAATCAAGAAAAGCAAAGTGTGCAAACTGAGTAAGGCAATCTACGGCTTGCAAGTTAGCTCCAAGCGGTGGCATGAGAAACTCACCTCGAAGATTCAGAAGCTTGGACTCAAAAACACGGTGAGTGAGCCTTGCCTATACACCAGGAGACACAAGGGAGAAGTCGATGTTATCCTTGTGTATGTCGATGACATGTTTGTGGCTTCAAACAGCAAACAGAGACTGGAAGAAATCAAAGCGAGCCTCTGCCATGCATTCGAAATGAAGGATCTTGGAGAGCCTGGACATTTTCTGGGTTTGAGAATAAACAGAGACAGAGACAAGAAAACAGTCAAGATAGACCAAACAGAATACACGGAGAAAATCTTAGAACGGTTTGGTATGAAAAATTGTCACCCCAAGAGAACCCCGATGGAAACACGACAAGTGCAAAAGCGGAAAAATTTACCAAACAACAAAGATGAAGATCTAAACAAACAGAAACAACCAGTGGAAGCCGGAGTTCCTTACAGGGGAGCTATTGGCTCCCTTTTGTATCTGGCGGGTGGTACTCGTCCAGATATAGCCTACTCAGTCAACGTATTAGCTAGAAGACAGGTCACTTCTACGGTGAAAGATTGGGAGGACGTAAACAGAATCTTTGAATACCTGCGAGGAACAAGCCAGTATGGTTTGACATACACAGGACAAACAGAAACCCTTGAAGCTGTGACCGACACAAGTCTCAACGATTGGACAGATTCAACGTCGACCGCCGGGTTTATGATCAACTTGCATGGGGATACAATAGCTTGGAAAAGTTACAAACAGAACTACGTCAGCAGATCGACTACGAAAGCCGAATACGGCGCGATGAGCGAAGCATGCCGTCATTTAATTTCCTTGGACAAAGCCATAAGAGACATAACTGGAAAGTGTTACTTTCCTTTTACTGTCTGGTGCGACAACTCGGCCGCAGGTAAGAACACTCAGAAGGAAGGATGTCAGAAGCTCTGTGACTTCGATGATCCTGTGCCCAATATCCATGCTAACCTTCGCTTCAGAGAAGAATATGGTGATCGTCCTGAGTTGTCTGATCTACATGGAGACTACATCAAACAGAACGTCAAGGAAGGAGTCGCTAAAGTTAGATGGCTATCGACCAGAGAAAATCCTGCAGACATTTTTACCAAACCACTCGATTTTAAAACCCATCAAAATCATACTGGGAAAATTTTTAAACTGGGTTTATTTTAAAATTAAAATTACAAACAGATAAAACCAAAACAAAATTAAACAGAATCTGCAAGGTAAGAATCATTTAACAATTTTTTTTGCTTCAGGCAGCTGTATCGCAGAAAAATGGGTCTTCTAAAACCGTGGGAGGAGTCAAACAGGATGGACTCGGAACCCGAGGAAGCAAATGACGAGTTCAACTACGTCCCTTTACGTAGGCCAAGACGCGGACCAAATTCTCCTGAACCTCCGGAGGAAGATACTGAGCGAGACCTAATTATTTTTGACTAGATGTAATTTTAGAGAGCTTTTATTTTTTTTTTTTAAGTAGAGTTTTTTGGGGCTATTCCCCACAATTTATCACTCACTGTGTTTAACATAGAATCTTGTACAAACAGAATACATATCAAACAGACAAACAGAAAAGGCTTCACCCCAAAGGAGGGAGTGTTGGGGCAGTTTTGAGCGAAGCCTGAATGATACTCGCGCGAGAGTGGCAAAGTCGCTACTCGCGTCACCGTAGGTGGGGGGAGCCTGCCGCGGCGCCTTTTTACGCTGTGTGCGACTTCACTTCGCGCGCGCGTCTCTTCTACGGTGCCTCGTGGGTAGAATTTACCTTTTGGTAGTTTTGTCTAAAAAGAAAGAATTCAAGATTTGCGACAGCTCTCGTCTTTTTGTAAATACAAATAAAACAAAAATTAAACAGTTAAACAGTGTTACTCAACAAAAGAAAGTGTACTCGTGTTTTTCCTTTTTCTATTTCCTTCCCGGCAACTACACATCCAACACAAAATACGTTAGCGACTTTTCAAAATACAGCGAACGTCACAAATAGAAGTCGATCAGGTCGACCTCGCGTAACAAGTGCTAGAGTGGACAGACTTATTATTAATAAAGTAAAAAAAGATCGTACAATCACAGCCAATAAACTAAAGAACCAATTAAAAGATGAAATGAACGTCATTATTTCTAGACAAACTGCAAATAGAGGTATGCTTGACAAAAACTTGAAGAGCTGCGTGGCCATCCGTAAGCCGCTTTTAACAGTCAAAAATCGTAAAAATCGCTTTGAGTGGTGTAAAGACAAACTTTTGTGGACTGAAGAAAAGTGGAACACTGTGTTATTTAGCGATGAATCATCATTCCAACTGTACTCCAACCGTCCGAAAAGGGTAAGACGTACCGCTGATGAAAAATATAATCAAAACTGTCTCGCAGCAAAAGTTCAGAAAGGTGGTGGTTCTGTTATGGTTTGGGGCTGTCTTTCAGGAAAAGGACGAGGCGAACTCCATTTTATCGAAGGTACAGTCAACAGTGATAAATACATAAATATAATGGAAAACGCCATGATCCCTTCAAAAAAAAAAATTTTCGGAAGACGAAAAAATTGGCTTTATCAACAGGACAATGCTCCTTGCCACACTTCAAAGAAAACATTAAAGTGGTTTACTGACAACAAAGTTTCCCTTTTGAAATGGCTGGCTCGTTCTCCGGATTTAAATATTATTGAAAATGCTTGGGATCAAATCGAACGAATGATTCAAGAAAAAAGCTTAAAGAATCTCAAAGATCTAAAATTGGAAATAGCGGCTGCATGGCAAAATTTGAGTCAAACATATTGCACAAACCTCGCAAAGTCAATGGTCCGTAGAGTCACTGCTTGCTATGAAGCGAAAGGAGGAGCTACAAAATATTAGAATATCTTCAAAATAATATCATATGTTATAAAAAAAAGATTAAGTTGTGTATATAATCACGAATGTTAGTTAAGTCTTTGTGTTTAAATAGTTTAATAATAAAATTGACGTTTTTTTTCCTTTTAAAAATTATTGTTATAAATATAAAAATTGTAACTTTTTTTTCAAATATTTTAGGTTATTCATGTAAATTGAAATTAAAATAAATGAAAATACAATAAATATGTGTTACTATACAATTATTTTTCCATTTAAAAGAAATAACAGATTTCAGCATAAAACTCAGTAAAATTACTAAAAACGAGTTATTTATAAATGACTAAAAATTTATGTTTTTTCTCTGTGGTTTGAATATTTTTGAACATATAAACTTGAAATTTTTTTTCGTTAAACTTGAACATTGAAAAAACACGGAAAAAAATTAATTATGTAGTTGGATGTTTCTAATAAATTTCAAAACAGTCTGTAAAATCAAAAAATAGGTGAAAATTACTGTTTTTCGAAAAGTAACTTTTTTAGCAAAAATGTGAGTGAACAATCATTTTTAAATTAAATATTAGGGTAATAAAATTTTTTCTTTCATATAAATGTATTCTTTGAGTGAAAAAAAAAGTTTAAGACATTGACGCAACGATATGAGCTGTCACGGTTAAGCGCAAGCTCAAATTTCATAGCTGAATAATATGCAATTTAGGGATGCGCTAAACTTTTGAGCAGTACTGTACCCCAGGTATCCCTGTCATCGGCTAGCTGGATGTTCAGGTCCAAACTGCCTTCTCAAATACTTCAAAGACTTATTTAAATCATTCCCGAAGAATTCTACTCGAACTCCCGAAGATTAACCCCAGGTACCCCCGTCATCGGTGACCTGGATTTCCAGATTCAAAAATGACAACGGATTATTGTATTTTCATCCAAACATAGATTCTCTGCAAACTTCCAGACCTCTGGTTCATATGGATTTAAAATTATAGAGCATGGCAGAACATAATTTCAAATTCGAACATACGGCCACGACGACGACGACAAAAATACACATTGTGAACTAAAGAAAATCCCGTAATAAAAATTGACCATGAAAAATTGAGATTTTTTTAAGTTCTTTTCAGGGTTCTTTAGGTTTTAAAAACCTCAATTTTTCATGGTCAATTTTTTCAAAGGTTTAAAAGTATTTTTTCCTAAAAATTTATTAAAAAAAAAAATAAAAAAATAAAATAAAAAAGCGGAGTTGCAGAATTATCCAAGTGCAATAGACTTTGAGCTGGAATTTTTTAAAAATGAGCTTAAAAAACTGTTTTTATTGAAAAATGGGCTAAAACTACCCTTAAGGTTATAGAGTAAGCCGTTGTATGAGAAGAATTGTTAGTGATTTGCTTTATCATTTATCAAAAGAAAACGATCCCCAAAGTTTCGTCAAGATCATAGAGTTTCACATATTATAACGTCTCCTTGTTAGTGATTTTTTTGACAAAAGTTACAAAATTAGGTGTATAATAAAATCGTGTCAAGTACTGTATTTTTGAGTTTAGTAGGGATTTTCAAAGCTTAAAAAAGTTTTTAGGAGTCAAAAATTAATTTTAGTTTACCAAAAATTAAAAACTCAATTTTTGGAGAAATGGCTTGATTTAGCTAGATATTTCAAAGATCAAAATGTGTGGATGACAGAATAGAATAAACTTGACTAGAAGAAGTAAAGCTTATTTTATTAGAATAAGTATGTCAACCTACCTCGCCTGACAATCTGCCCCAGTGTCTGCTATATACAATTAGTATTGAATCCATCTTTGTGAGTAAGAAAAAGGTAAAGTAGAGTTGATAACCTCTACCGAAAAAAAATTTTCTTGTAAATACACTAATTTTAATGAGTTTTTTTAAATCATAATTTTTAAGGAAATCTTTTTAAAACCACGGTCTAGACATTGAATCGATTGCATTAAGAATATATAGTACAGTACTTATACATTTTTAATTTTTTAAATTTTAAATGCTTGTAGAATCCTAAATTTTTGTTTTTTTGGAAGTTCAATGCACGTTTATCTCGATTTATTTTTGAGACTCTAATCAAATAAGCTCACAAAACACACACTTGGACAGTTACACAGCAACAATACAGTTAGATACTCGCCAACCACCAGGCTGCCGTATCATTTGTAGAAAGATCTCTAAGCCAGTGGTGCCACTGCACCGGTTGGTGACCAGAGCCGAACCACGATATCAAGAAGAAGTATCTCTGAGGTTACTATACCAGGCGGACCCTCATCCATGACTCCATGTGACTGAACAAGCGATCAAGAGATGACTATTGCTGACCACGATACACTTGCACACCCAACGTCTTAGAGAAAAGGGAGGGATAAAAAAAAATGAACAAAGAGAAAGAAGAAACGTTGCCAAAAGCGCCAATATTTAAGGCTTTGAGAGCTCCCACTTCCACGGTCACCCCAGAATGGGTATGGAACTTTACTTTTCTGGGGTCCATGGTCACTGATCTATTTATGGAGGTTGGTTACAAATCATCGGACTCTACCTATTATAAAGTCGGGGATCTTCAGTGTTCAAATTATAAATTCAGAAGACTCAAACCATGGTAGAAAAGAGGACACCATTAAAAGCAGGAGAAAGAAGAAAAGAGTCCAGAGAAGAACCAGGTACGGACATAGGAATGAAAAGAATCAGAGGGAGTATGTGAATTAGACACGACCTATACACTAACTATATTTCTACGGCTCAACCCTCTAGGGAAAGCAAGCGTTCCGCCAAAAAAAGGCCAGATGGAAGGTAAGAATACAACCAAGCGATAGACACTAAAGCGATAGATCACTTATGATAAACAATTGCCCAATATTTCTGTAGACTGCCCATGTGTACGGCTCACGAAACCTTGGATGAAAATGATCAGCTCTGCTCTAGAAACGGAGATTGACGTAGCAGAGAAAAGCATCAGTACACTTTCCAGCTACCTGGGAGACGCAGCCTGCAACGCGGTGGCATGGTATATGCGGTCATTGTTACGGATAGAGCCAAGAACAGCAAAACTGCTAAGAAAGTCAAAGCCAGAAGAGTTTCTACCTCAACACGCATCCTAGCACTTGAAACATTAGAGTAGAGTGTCATAATGTGGCAACAAGCAACAAACCACGCATTTTTGTGGTTTCTTTCTTTCTAATTTTTGAGATTATTTTCCCGAGCTGACTTTCAACCAATAGAAACATCGTATTTGACATTTGGCGGAGAGGTGTGGGTAAAATTATTTGGATAATTTTTCGGTTATTTCCAATTAGTCGCATAGCGACTAAAAATTATTAGTAAACAATTAGTAACCTACATTACACCCTATGTAATTCAAAGATTTTAAAGTAAAAAGACTATCATCCCGCAAAAATGTTAAATCTGGCGTTTCAGTGGGTTGAAATTCAGTTGGGGAAAATAATCCAGCCTAATACCGCTGGTGCTTCAAAATTATAGAAAATTTTCCTCCAGTTTTTTTGTCATAGCAACTCGCGAGGAAAGTTGCAAAAAACAGTCGCAAATTTCGATAATTTTGGAGCACCCGTGGTATTACGACTGATAAAATTTTATTTTTTACGAATTTTATGATCTTGACCATGTATGATTTAAATCCCCCAGGTCAAAATTATACTAAAAAGCACTTTGATAAATCTTGAAAATTATCTGAAAATTCTAAAAAGTGACTCAAGTGTTAGCTCATCTCTTTCTAAGTTTTAAATTTACGGGGCTATCTTGAAAATTCCGGCATATGGAGGGCTCAAATCACTTGGGGAATAGTTTTTTCGGATTCCGCGAAAAATTTTCGAAGAGACACATATTTTCAATCATAGAAAAATATGAAAATTCCAATTTCCAGCCGAAAAAATGAATTTTTTAGATAAATAAAAAAAAACTATGAATTATGTAATTAGCCTGAAAGTGCTGAAAAATTAGGAAAAAATCCCAAAAAAAATTTTTTCTTTCAAAATTAACCTGTAGATTACGAAAAAAATAGTTTCAAGACTATCCCAAAAGTTCACCCGACTAGTCTGGTTGATGTCTCACGGAATGACCCTTAATGAATATGAAAAAATTATTCTAAAGTCGTTTAGCGATGGTTGTCGACTGGGCACCTTCAAATTGAGATGGATTCAGTCCACAGTTAAAGTAAAATGAAAACAGTCACTGAGGCTTGATGTGACTCAAGAAAAAAATCGAGCGCACGCTCCAAAATTTTTTTTAAAGAAATAAACCGACAAGCTTACAACCCCGAAACTTTGCGCGGAGCATATAATAAATTAAATAAACAATAAAAACAAAAAATAAACCGACATGCCTACAACCCCATAAGCCTGAATTAATCTAGTAAATAATAGATCTTTTTACAAACAAATAAACTGATAAGCTTACAATCCCACAACCTTGCCCTTACCAAGGAGAAATCGATTTTTTTTTTTATAAACCGACAATCCTACAATTCTATAAACCTGAAAAAACCTAGTAAAAAAGAGATTTTTTTATTAACAACTTTTTGTTTGTTACAGCCTCTATTGGCCCAGTAACGGGGGCACCCCCACCACCTTTTGTGAGGGGGCTTATGCCGATCCTATTGGCGATACAACCACAGAGAAATTCGTCTGCTTGAGTCGGTGACGGTCTTAAGAAAAGTATATCTATAAAAAAAAAAAAAAATTGAAAATGACGTCATCGCTATAGGTATACTTTCCATGGAGTTTTTGGTGCAGCAGCGACTTCAAAATGATTTTACTAAAACACTAAAAACATATATGGCTAAAAAAGTATTTCAGATTATTCTTGAGGGTTTAAACTTTATTTCATGACACGAATTTTTTTGTTTTATGAGCTTAATATTACGATAAGCTTGAAAAGCTGTCTAACCTCCTATGCTGCCCCATGCAAATCGGCCAGTTTATCACCGACTCGAGCAGACAAACTTCTGTGGTTGTATCGCCAATAACTTTACTACTTTACCCTCCTCACTATTTTTTCACCTATGTCTTTACCTATTATTTACACTCTCGCATCCGCTCAAGGTACTGCCTATTGGTTCAAAAAACTATTCTGAAAAAAATTCTCAAAGGTAAAACGTCACCCGAAAGTGGTCGGTGTATTGAGCGATTCCGATTTGTCACATTTTGTAGACATAAACACCGAAACTGAATTGTTCACATCTTCCGTTTGTCATGTTGCAACGGAAAAAATACTTAAAGATCCCGCGGAGCGGCAGTAATCGTGTGTCACCCATTCAAGTATTGACCACAAAAAATACTTCGTAACTTGGTTGATCGACTTTTTCTTCAGTATTAGCTCAATATTCTCACATATATAAAAAATTAGGTGCAACTGATACACAAAAAAAACCTAGACAGAATTAAATAATTGGACTTGAGCTCTAAGGGAGTAACTGAGTGTGGGTTTCACATGGACTAAATAAGATTGATATACATTACAGTGAATTGATAGCGGTGACCGTTCGTTGTAAGTGACTGAGCAGTGCAAGCATCGGTTACAGAAACAATAGCTCAACAGAAGGAAAAGAAAAAACTTGTATATAGACGAGAGAAAACAATAAATAAGTTTGTAAGTAAGTTTGTGCAACGTGATTTATTAGGAAAAATTCTCGTTATTTCTCTTGAAGAAAAACTTGACATGAAAAAAATTTTAACGTATCCGAAAAACCCGGCTGAATGCATTCAATAGAAAGACATATTGTTTCTAATTTACCTTCAGAAGCAGATGTTCAAATTTGTGACGGAGTTTTTACATACATTTAATGAAAAACTTACCTTTAAATTACAGACTTTTATCAAAAAAATTGCTGTCATCGTTCTCAAATACAAAAGCCAGATTTATGATAATCGTATTTGATACTTATGCATCCTCTTCTATAAAAGACTATGAACATAATGTAAGAAGGACTCATCGAGGTCAAATAATTCAAGTCGATGATTTGGCAACTCCAGACGAGTTTATCACTCAATTAAAAAGCATCACGTTTTAAGAAGATTTGGTTAAGTACTTGATAAAAATCTGGGATAACCATGAAATGGAGTACTCGAAAAATAAAATTATTGCTGTTAATTAGAAAAAATATTATAGATATCAAGTTATTAACAACGAAATTGTGAAAACAAACGATGAAACTCAATCGTGCCCAAAACATGAAGAAGCTGCCACAAAAATGATTTTTAATCTTTGCAACTTTAAAGAGCTTCAATCTCCGTTTAACATTGTTTGACGGTGTTCAGATTCTGATGTTTTAGTAATACTGCTGACTAATAATAATAAATTTTCGGTTGCCGAAAAATAAAGATCGGGAAAATTTACTTTAACTAATACATGGTTTCTTCTAGGTTAAAATAAGCTAAGGCATCCGTGAATTTTTATATATGCATCTCATCTTAGATCAGACACAAATCGCCTTGTTCAAAGCCATCGAGCAGACTTCTGGGAGTATTACGGTGATAACGTTGGCAAGACAACTAATTTGTCTCAGTCAAGTGAATCCAGAGTAAATATTTTAAATACTCAAATTTTATATCGAGACTGTAATGGACAACACCACACTCTTATACACGATGAGCCTGAAAAACGGTGAAGATCAAATACAAGTGGTCCACCAAGTAAGCTACCTAGAGTTGAGGCATTTGCGACGACTTTGGAAATTATTGAATCTAGAAGTGAGTCTCAGGATCCTGAAAATATATTCTGACTAGCGATTATCCCAACAGCAATGATGACGATTGAAGATGCCGGCCTTTGCAAGGAGATAATTAGAGCTTTATTGATCCATGTTCCATCCACGCTTTGTCGTTGTTATTTGTCCTACTTATGTTCACGTCGCAGGAGTATCAGGTCAACCATTAAGTTCCGCAAAAGTTCGCACAAATATTGAAATCATCCTCAATTTGGTGAGACTCCATTGAAAGTCGAGGTTTATGGTCTCATAACATTGATATCACCACTCCATCAGAAAAGCTTATAACTAATGCCAGCGATAATTTCAGAGGATTTACTTTAGCTGATCCATAAATTTCAATGTACCAAAGGGTATAAACATCATCCTCGAGGCTGACATCTATCATAAGGTCATATTATCAGGTGTTTCGTCTCAAAATAAATTGTTGGCTCAAAGATCTGTCTTTGGTTAGATCATCACTGGTTTACTTCAAAAGAAATCTTCGAAAGATTCTCAAAATCAATTGTCTGTTTTTACTACAAAAATGTTGAAGATTTGTGTTATCAAAAATTTTTGAGATTAGTCCAGAAGTACTGGGAGATTGAGGAAGTGCCCAAAGCTGTTAGGACATCATCATCAGATCTTGAGTATGAAAAAAAATTTGCAGCTTGCCATTTTAGACTTTCCTCAGTACGGTATGTGGTTCCTCTTCCTTTGAAAGAAAGTGGTCTGTCCATGATAGGTGAGAGCCTTTCATACTCTTTGATAACGCTTACTGCTATGCATCGTTAGATGGAAAGGGACATTTGCTCGGGATTATCACAAATTCACGCAGGTTTATTTGGAGATGCGTTATATGTGACTTGTAACACTGGAGAAGATGGTAGACAAAAGTATAGTCATAAACTACATTTCTCATCATGGTATTTGGAAACGAGGCGACAATGCTCGAAAGTCCAGAACGGTTTTTAATGCCTCTCGCCTGACTTCAGCTGGGAATTCTTAGTAACATAACAAAGTGCAGTTAATACTTGAGCTGTAATTATATGCAACCCTATTCTTCTAACATTGAGGCTCGTACCATTGCATAGTTTTGGAGTTGTTGAATTTCACATGAGAATGATTGATGTACCAATTTTTAACTTTATATTATGGGCTCTAGACATAATACCGTAATGTCCGGCGTATAAGCCCCCGGACGCCGGACAATAAGGGAATTAAATTTAAGGATTCAGTAGGGTGGGATGTTATATCATCATCATTTGTACAGAATCCCATGAATTTAATTCCACAGTAATGCTAAGTAGTTTATTCAAAATAATATTATTTATTGTGTCATCTGGTTCATTAGTCGATGCTAATATAGTACGTTTACATAACCATTTTGTTCATAATTATTTTGAATGTCTGGAAAAACTTTTTTATAAACCTTTTGAAGAATTTAAAGTATTACAAAAATCATCACTGAAATTAATATAATCATAATCTGAAATAGGCATTTATCCTTCTTCAATTTCAAAAAAATCTTTTGCAAATTTTCTTGATGAAATATAACTTGATATATTAAGTCTCAGATTTACAGTAAGTTACTTTTGAATAACATGATTCTATAAGTATGATGATTTAATTGATGCATTCAATTCATGTCAGTGTACCTCCAGAAATGAAAATATTTGCATAAATTTTAAATTTCCCGTGGCTGTGGGATCTTCTTTAGAGACTTATTCTGAGATTTTATAAAACAAGTAAAGAACTTTTGAAAATTCACAACAAATTAGTCCGATAAGGTAAGTGTCCAGGATTATTGGACAGATACCGTAAATGTCCACCAGAGTGGCACCCCCCTTATTTATCATACAATCACACTTTAGAACCCGAAAAAATATTCTAAATTTAGTTTAACTACTAAACTTTACTGTAGTATAAAAAAGACCTCGTTTATAAGCTTAAAAGTAGCTCAAAAATCACTTCCCAAGTGAGCCCTTCAAACAGCTCCAAAAGTTGTTTGGCACCCCCAGGAAAATCTCGAATTATCACGAAAAGGTACTTTTTTGTTTTATCGATTACAAATCGTAAAATTCATTGAAAAACTTAAAAAAAATTTTTCTGTCACTTAACACCTTTAAAAAAATTTTTATACCTATTTTTACCATGAATTTATCTTTTTTCATTATTTATTGAGGGGGTGCCGCTCAAGGGGACAATTGAGACTACTTGTCCCCGGGCTGGCACCCGGACAAGCTCAAGTTTTACGTTTGTCCCCTAGATGGCACCTTTTTTATTTTCGTGTTTACCTTGATAATTTCACCGGTGTTTACGCATAAAAATGTTTGAATATCATCTTCACACAGTTTAAAAAAAGTTTGGCGAGTTGAAATGTGCAGAATGTTTATATCTGAGCTTTCAAAGTTAACCTAATTTTTACGAAAAACGACTCGACGGCCGGGCCGGCGAAGATAACCTCGGTTGAGTTTTTCGTTCATGATCTTCTGCTGAGGAGCTGATGTTGAGTGTAGAATTTAGTGATATTGAACTTAAATCAAATGATTTTAACCATCCACAGCGGTTAACAAGTGATTTTGATCAATTTTCAATCAAAGTTAGTGAGTTTAATACGAAAAATATGCGTAAAATGCGAAATTTAGGGGTGCCATTCTGGGGGACGGTTCGGGGGGACATTCCTGAAAATTCTTTTTTGGGGGGTGCCAACTTCATGGACATGACTTTGGTAATAGTTTATAGTAAATTAAGCACTTTTTTAATGAATAATTGATGAAAAAAATGATTGAACACTATTCCTGACTTATTTTGTGAGCATCCTGTGAAAAAATTATAGATTTTCATGCAGTATTAGTGTAATAATCGAGCGTAAACCAAAAATTTCCTCTTGAAAAGTGTCCAATAATCCCGGACATTTACCTTATAAAGCACAGCAGTTCAAACATATCAGATTCGGTAGAATTGTTATACATAATATCAGTTTAAAATTTTTTGAATAATGCATAAGATAGTCAAATCAGGGATAAATGGAGGGATAGTCGCATTTAAACAACCGCGTGAAGAGAGACCCAGAATAAAAAATACCACGTATTGGCAGGTAGGATTTGAAGCCTCCAATTTGTGGAACTTTTCACGTGTCAATCTAAATGGGAGTATTGAGTTCAGAGGCCACCATTTTCATAGAAATCAATCAAATAGAATCATTTCTTCATTTGATAAAAATGAATAAGTTTAAATATTGTAATGATTTTTGGCAATGAAAAACTTATCTCGCATTCTGAATTTAAATTTGTTAATAACTGATTCTCTTTTACAGTTGTTAAGTTTTTCTCAATGTTTTTCGGGTCTAATTCAGAATTTTTCTCTAAATTGTTATCATGATCATTATTTTTCTCTAAATTATTTTAATTATCATTCTCAAGCTCAATGAACTTTTCATTATTCTCCCTCCCAATCTCTGACAATGAATTCTCTAAGTTTTCAATTTCAAAATTTCAATTTCAATTTCATTTTCTCCCTCCGGTCTTTGCAGAGTTTGAATATCTACTCCCTCTGAAAGTAGCAATTGATTATTTTCGATATTTGTTGTCTGAGATTGATCTGAAAGTTCATAATTTTTAACTATTCTTGCTTTGCAGCTGTAATTGTCATGTCATTTTGTAACTACGCCATTATTATCAAAATCTTTGACTATCTCAAATTTTATAATCCAATAAGTCTTCTTATAAATGCCTTAGAAAATGATTTTACCATTCTCTTTGCAAAAGACTTTCAATAATTTATCTAAATAAATTGAAAAACCCGCACCTGTCAATTTTCTCAATGAAAACAAATTCTCTGAAATATCTTTGGCAGCTATAACATGGGTTAATTTCAAACAATTCTCTACATATGTATCACTTTTGAGTAAAAGTTCTCCCTTACCGTTAATGATAATGTCTACAAGCTCACTTTTATTCTTGCTTCTTATGACCCCGTTCTTAGAAATTTTAAAATCACTAAGAATGAGACTTTTATTTACTATGTGTTCTTTCGCTCCCGAATCAGCAACAAACTTAATATATTCTCTAAAATAAGGTGAATTTTCTCTAAAATTACTCTTACCTTGGTTTGAAGGTTCAGGTGCTCGAGCAGCTGTTGCAGCTTGCTCATTTACAGGCTTACCACCACGACCTCTGCTGCGGCCTCTGTAGTTTCCACTACCATCACCGACTCATCTTCGAGCAGGGTTTTGACCTTTGGATTTTTTGTTTGGTTGAACATCTTGGTCACCACTTTTTCTGTTGTAGTTCTCGTTCTACCAACATTTGCTCGATTTGTGGTTGGTAATTTTCTCACATGTGTAACAATACCACTGGTTTCGCTCTTTCAAAGGGCATTTTGCCAATGTCCTGGCATATCACATCGAAGGCATTTGTCCTTTTTGGCGTTTGAGCCATGGTACCCGCCTCCACGGTTACCTTTCTGCTTTTTGACAGCTCTGGAAGCTTTCGGTTGGTTTTCTCGATTTTCTCTAAATTTTTTCGAGTTGATTTCAACCTCGATGTCTCTCATCGTTGCTCTCATTTCTTTCAAGGTCAGCTCTCGCTTTTCTCGCCTTTTTACAGAAGAATTTCTGAATGACACGAGAAATTTAAGCGTCACAAGATGTACTTGTGCGGGCGCAAGCACTCCACTTGCGTCCACGCGAAGGATGGGCATTATTGCTGTGCACTGCAGTAGCGTGAAAAACCACTGCGTGCACGGGTAGATTCAAGGCGTATCAGAGTGAAGAATAACTCAGGACGCGCGCGAGGACCTGCGTTTGAATGCAGTATACGGAGAATGCATGAGTCTCTTGGGTGCACCGGCAACACCGCGCGTATACCCGAAATTCGAAAGATCGATTGAAAAATCACGCTTCCACTGTGTCAGTGAATCCTCCCTTGCGAAGAAGAAAAAGAAGAAGCATAGGAGAGAGGGAAAAATGCCACATGTGGATGCTTCCCTGTCTCGCTCAGTATTAAGGGCCCGGAGCAACACGTGTACGCCCGCTGATACCGGCCGGCACTGGCCCGTTCAGAGAAATCGTAAACATTTGACCGTTTATGTGTCCTTCGAATCGCCCTGCAACTAGCCTCTCCTCCAACACTTGAAAACTCGTTAATGACGTCACTTAGCGTCGTTTTAGTTTTTCTTTCAAACAAAGAAAATTCATTCTCACCATGCAATAATTGGAATAGGGTTGGCAACTTTTTGAAATTTATAATATTTTTTTGCTTATTTAGTTAAAATATCGAAAAATAATTGACACGTATTTTTTCTTTTTTTAAAAAAACTAAAATTAAAAAAACTACAAGTGTTTAAATTTTTTAAAATTTCAATACATATAGATATACTTTTAATGGAATTTCGGGTTAATGACGTCATCAACCCGTAGTTTTAAAAACTTTTCTTAATTTTCTTCTTGCTCAATTTTGATTTAAAAATTCAAAAAAAAAATGTTAAAATTCATTAAAAATCGAGTACTTTTAAAAAAATATATTTTTAAAGTACCGGTTGCCAACCCTATTATATTTCTCTCACTTTTTAGTTAATAGTAGATAATAGATAATTCCATCACCTCTAATTCAATTATTCAATTGTCAAAGAAAGTTACTTATTCTCTCACAGTAAACCATTTTTTCCTTGTTTCTCTATTCGTGCACTACACAACAGAATTTTCTAAAAATTTTCTTAATTCCCTAATTTTTCTCAAAGTGTACTCATTCTAAAATTTCTTACCTCAAATGAAGAATCTAGAAAGACTCTTTTGCGTATTGGTTGATCATGGTTGATTATTCCTGGAATTGATTTTATAGCGCGCCGTTGATGCGTGCACTGGAGCCCGTAACCACTTGGATGGATGGTATTATAAGGGAGGTTTTTCACAGGATAAATCACAACACAAACACAATAATTTATACTCTTAATTAAATATTTTATTTATTCTCTAATAAAAGGTTCTCTCAAATACTCGAAAAGCTAAACGTAAGCACTGGTAGCAAATTTATTACCGAGTCTTAAAACTTCGGCAACATCTGTGGGAATCGGTGTGTCTGTGAAATTAATCAACCATTTATCGGGAGTGTTTATGTTATTGTTGGTTATTTTATGGGTTTTGTTATTGTTTTGAGTGTACTTGTCATTCTGTGTACTGTTGTAATTAACTATCTCATCTAAATTTAAGTTTTTTTGTATGTTGGTTGTTCGTGTGGTCAATAAGTAAAATAAAATCTTTTGTTGCTTGGTCTAACGAACGTTTATTTGAATTCTTCTTGCCAACGTTTCGTCATCGTTTGTTGATGACATCTTCAGGGCTATATAAATTACAAAAATTTCAAATTATACAAAAATTATGAAAAATTATAAAAATTACATCATAAATTTTATTAATTTGTAAATAAAATTAAAATTAAAAAATTTTTTCACCTATAAGATTATAAAATCAGTCGATAAATTTATCGTGTTGTCGAGTACATGGTTTACATATTACTGATTTTGGAACAAACTTCTTTGATGATAAGTCTGTCATAACGCCTCTACAGTCTTCTTATAATCCTTCCTAAAGGAGACGCTATAGTCAAGAGATTTTCAAAAAATAAATTTTTTTTTTTTTGACATATTCTGTTAGTACAACATCTCAAAAATGCTGTGCTAAAATTTCAGCTCGATCAAAGAAAAACTCGACCTGGCTTTACATTGGGGAGCGCCTCGGGGAGCGCATAAGGGGGGACAGGAGCGCACTCCTCAACAGACGAAGACCCTCAACATTTCTACTGCCCGGACGGAGCTGATTCTTGGTGTGAGTACAATAAAGCTTTAGCAACTAGAGGCATAAAAGACTTCAAGCATTCGTATGAACCACTTCCAGTACATGTATTAGAAGCAATTCGTTCAGTATACGAAGACTTGTCGAAGAATGCACTTTTGGAGCGCTGTGTTGGAGGATTCACACAAAATAATAATGAGTTGCTGAACCAGCTCATATGGAAAATCACTTCAAAAATCCTTCCTGCTGGCTCAAAAATTGTGGAAATAGCTGCTGATATTGCAGCAGGTACCTTTAATGAGGGTGCTGTGGCTTTATTAGTGTTCATGGACAAGTTGGGGATCAATCTTGGTCGGACGGCACATGAATATGCGCGTATCGAGGACCAATTACGCGTACGTCAGGCGAACAAAGCAGCGAAAGTTCAGACTAAAGAGGCTCGGATACTTCATAGAATGAAACAGAAAGAGGCTCTAGACATCGCGAATGCAGCAGGCACTTGACTGTATGGAGCAGGCTCAGACGATGCCGTGTAAGTAAAAAAAAAAAAAAAAATCCATTTTTTCCGTACTTCAAAACTTTAAGCGCGTTTTTCTTGAAACTAGATTTTTAAAAACGATGAACGTGATAACTCAAAAACTATTCATCCGATCATTTTCAATTTTAAACACACTTTTTATACACTAAAAGCTTGAGCTTGACGGCTCGTTTTTTCTCATTTTCCAATTTTAAACAAAATGGCGGCCAAAAAATGGTAAAATTTTGCGGTAAAATTTGATGATTTTCCGTAAAATTTTTGTTAAAAATACGAAAATTGATAAATTCAAAAAGTAACTCATCAAGCCCGAGAAAAAAAAATACTGTAACTAAAACTTCTTTATTTTTGTGTTTCAGATAAGCCAGTTACGAGTTACAGTGTTCACCGCAGCATAACTGTTTTTTAACAAGTCGCGGAAAATTCGCTGCCATCGGCTAAAATATTAATATTTTTGTACCAAAATTTTGTAAAATATTGTTCAAATGTTGCTTAATACTGTACTATTTTTTTTAATAAACATAACTGATATGGTTCTTTTTTAAAAATCGTCAAAAAAGTGCTTTTTTTTGGGTTGCTAGACTATACCGTCCCCTTAAGTACTGTCACAGGGCTAGAATTAAACGAATTATTTCACAAAGGATCGTGCTCACTCACGAAAACCCACAGCGATTGTCGTCCGTTCTCCCCTGTCCTGTTGACAAAATGCACATGCAGTGCATACGACTATTTGTCGATTATTCCAATACCTGAAATTCTGGGGGAAAGACGCGTACGCGAACTAATACAATTGTTACGCGGCGCGGCTGCTCTCTCTCGTCGGTAGTGCACTCTTGCATACAATACAATTAATTTTAATAATTAACCGCTTCGCGGACTTACTTTAACAATTCAGGTGCACCTACGCTCGGGTAACAATCGCACTCTCCGGTATGCCTCGCTGAGGCCAAGAATGCCTTCGAAGGCCGAACGCCGGTTTCTGTGATGTTTTCTCTATCGTATTCACAAACGCTCACAATCGCAATATCGATCTCGCAAATTAATATTAAGTTATAACAAATTATATCTACTGCTCGCGTGCGTTTTAATCCGTGGTCAAGACTAGAGTGACGCAGCTCGGCCGGTGGCGCTGTCGCCTTGGTTACCGACCCTGCGTCCACGCGTTTCTAACGGTCGCGCGCTGCAATTCAAATTATAAATTTGAATTCAACTTATTTTTCCTATGCACCATTACACCCCCGGACGAGATTTGACGTATCCCTGGATTCGTCGCATCGATATTCACCCAAAACGCGACCTAAGTGAGTTGGGATGTTACGAGGATAAGATAGGAATTGAATGAATAAGGTATTGTGATTAAGTAACTAATACTTTTATTCATCATCCCTGTACATTGGGTGTAATTAATCATCCTGAATGGCTGTTTAGCCAACCCGAATGACTACCAAGTCATACCGTTGGTCACTAGTCGCCACGACGATTGTTTGCCCTTCCTGGGCAATGTCGTGGATTAGCAACTCCGGGGTAGCCGTAATTCAGGCATCGCCGCTGTTGCTCCTTCGGCTTGCGGTTCTCGATGTGTGCCGCTGCCTTCCAGGCTTCTATTGATACGAAGAAGAGGTCCCGCTGAGCTCTGTGGGCCTCTTTCCTCATCTTTCTTCTTTGCTCAGCTGTTGACTCCTTCAAGGTTTCCAATTGAGCTTGTTCAGCCTTGGCTTTGGGCTCTTTTTCTCGCAGTTGTTTGCGAGTTGCTCGAAGATGCCATCCCCTCAGGCAATGGTCCTTGTCAGGCCTCCTACAGCTGGTAAAACCTCTGGAACGTTTCCTGCTCGTAGGTCTCTTGTTGTACCGACCAGTCACGGCACTCACGAAGCTTTTTCAACATCTTACTCCAATCGTCCAAGGTGGGAGTTGTTTTTGAGCTATCCGATGGTGTCGCCTGGGAAGTAGAGGTCGCTTGGTTGGTTGCCTCTGCTTCGCTGCTGGGGTTTATTTCATGGTTATAAACTCGAGTCGAGAATCCAATATCGAGTAACTCGAGTCGAGTCGAGTCAAGTCTAGTCGACGCACAGCAGTTTATGCTTGTAACCTGCATACGCACAAGAAGTTTTTATAACAGAAGGGTGAAAAAATATTTCGGAGGAAGTTTGGACTCCGGAGGGGTCAGGGCGGACACCTGGTGCACCTGGTGATACTTACGCCTCAGAGATGATTTCTTCGGAAAGTTTTGACTTCAAATGGGCCGGGGTGGACACCTGGTGCCACTGGTATTAATTACGCCTTGGAGATGATTTCCCCAGGAAGTTTGGACTTCGGAGGAGTCAGAGCGGACGCCTGGTGCACCTAGTGATACTTACGCCTCGAAAATGATTTTCTCAGGAAGTTTTGATCCCAGTGGGTTCACATCATCAAGTTTACGATTAGGATAGCATCTTCAGAGTGTAGTTATTACCGGGCACACCAAGTATTTTCCCTGACTCCTATGGAGTTAAAATTTCCTGAAAAAACATCTCCAAATCGTAAGTATCACCAGTTGCACCAGGTGTCCACCCTGACCCCTCCAAAGTCCTAACTTCCTAGGGAAATCATCTCCAAGGCGTAAAAATCACCAGGTGCTCCAGGTGTTCGTCCTCACCCCTCCGAAGTCCAAACTTCCTGGGGAAATCATCTCCAAGGCGTAATTAATACCAGTTGCATCGGGTGTCCACCCTGGCCCATTTGGAGTCAAAACTTTCCGAAGAAATCATCTCCAAGTCGTAAGTATCACCAGGTGAACCAGGTGTCCGTCCTGACCCCTCCGGTGTCCTTAGTTCCTGGGGAATTCATCTCCAAGGCGTCAGTATCACCAGGTGCACCGAGTGTCCACCCTGACCCCTCCGGAGTCCAAACTTCCTGGGGAAATCATCTCCAAGGCGTATCACCAGGTGCACCAGGTGTTTACCCTGATCCTCCGAAGTCAAAACTTCCTGGGGAAAATCATCTCCAAGGCGTCAGTATCACCAGGTGCAACGAGTGTCCACCCTGACCCCTCCGGAGTCCAAACTTCCTCCGAAATATTTTTTCACCCTTCTGTTACAAAAACTTCTTGTGCGTATGCAGGTTACAAGCATAAGCTGCTGTGCGTGGACTAGAGTTGACTCGACTCGACTCGAGTTACTCGATATTGGATTCTCGACTCGAGTTTACAACCATGGTTTATTTGCAGTGCCCCCATTGCACTTGTAGAAGGAGTGGTTGACTGACCTTCTTCTTCTTCGGTGGGGGGTGGTGGTACTACGAACTTCCTCTTCCATTATTCGGACCAAGTCCTCTCTCGAGTATTGATCGGCCATTGCTGAAACAGAGTAGGAAAGGAAAGGATAAGAACAGGAAAATCAGATTGCTTTCAGTCGCGCGCTAGTTCTCCGCGGTGATGGTGAAACCGATACGAAGGCCTCCCTTTTCCAGGAGCCTTTCGGCCTACCTCGGCCTCTTTTCGCGGGAGCCAATTTAACCGGGCTGGCTTGATCGTCCGTTACGGCTTGATGATCAGGCCCATTCAGATTGCTCAGATCTCTCTCGTTCTCGCACACTACCTGATGCTCGCTAGCTTCAGGGTTTTCGCACGCATCCCTCGGTGTCTGACTCTCTTCGACAGAAGTTTCCGGTTCTTCTCTTCTGACCCACCTCTTCAATTGTCGAACCGCTACTGGCTGGATTTCGTTGCCGAACTTGTCTTTCATCGCATACGTATTACTACCTAGTCTCTGTATAATTATATACGGACCAGAGTATTTGGGTGCAAAACTGGCTGTGATGCCTTTGGCTTTATTTGACAGGACTTTATTTTTCCTTAGAATTATATTCCCTGGTTCAAAGACAACCTCACGGTGCCGTTTGTCATAATGCTCCGCTGCCCTGTCTTGCTGTATGCGAGAATTTTCACCAGCCTTACTACGAAAAATCTCTGCTCCCTCTTCTTTCTTCTTCCATTCTTCCAGAGCTTACTCTTCATATTTCCGTAACGACTCATCTGCCAGTCCTTTATTGACTATGCTGCAGTCACTCGGCTGCCGTAACATGTTCAACATGGCAGGACTCGTTTTGATGGCTGAGTGCTCTGCCCTGTTATACGCACAGACTAGTTCGGGTAACAATTCATCCCATCTCTGCTGGTTTTCTGCAATAAAGCATCGAATCATAGTCTTTAAAGTCCGATTCATCCGTTCCACTTGGCCGTTAGACTCAGGATTGTTCGTCGGAGAGTTTTCATGCTAAATACCAAGTTTGACTAATCTGTCCTTGATTGTAGTGGTTTTTAAACTCCGAACCTTGATCCGATAAAAACTTTTCTGGCTGACCCCATCTTAAAATCACGTCTCTCCAGATGTGATCCCAGATGGCTTCACCTTCAGCCCGTTTTAACGGCGTTACTTCTGCCCATCGTGTAAACAGATCCGTTAAAACCAACTCGTGTTTGTGTCCGTTTCTGCTTCTGGTATATGGACCTAATATGTCGCCCGACACGACTTGCCATGGTCTTACGATTGCCCGTTTGTCCATAAGGCCTCCCGGTAGCCGTTGCTCGACCTTTTGCATTTGGCAGGTTTGGCATGACTTGACGTATGCCTCACTGTCTTTATACATGCCAGGCCAAAAAAATTCCTGAGCCACCCTTTTTAAGGTTTTATCTCGGCCCAAGTGCCCTGCTAACGGCTCGTCGTGCTTTTCTTGTATTACTGTCTGACGTAAATACAACTGTACGATCAATTTCCAGGCATCATCATCGCCTACCGTCTGTTCAATCAAGTCGTCAGAGTTATAATAATATAGTCTGTCTGTCACGACTTTCCACCTGAGGAACTTGACAGGATTTCTCTGAACAGCTTTTATCTTGTTCAAGTACCAGTCGTCAGGCTCTCCGACAGGATAGCTTACGGCTGCGACAGTTGGCTCATCTTCTTCTTCATACATGCGGGACAATGCATCGGGCACGATATTTAGAGACCCTTCACGGTACTCTGTCGTAAAAGTTTAGCCTTGCAGCTCTAGCGGCCATCTCGCTAATCTGCCCGTTACGTTCTTCAACTTATCCATCCGCCGAAGTGAATTGTGATCCGTTACTACGTGAAATTGAAATCCTTCAACGTAGCAACGGAATTTCCGAATTGCCTCAACTACGGCTAGGCATTCCCATTCCATCACGCTGTAATTCCGTTGTGCCGGGTTTAAGACTCGACTAAAGTACTCGATGACTCGTTCCTCACCATCAATGGTTTGAGTTAAGCAGCCTCCAATACCAGTGTTCGAGGCGTCAGTCTGTATGTTAACGGCTTGGTGAAGTCGGGTCTAGCCAACACTGGGGCAGATGCCAACAAGACTAAAACCTTCTCGAAGGCGTCTTGTTGTTCTGTGTCCCATTTATAGCACACTCTAGTGCTTGTTAACCATGTCAGTGGCTCTGCAATCGTGGCGAAATTTTAAATAAATTTCCTGTACCACGAGGCCATGCCTAAAAACCTTTTTAATTGTTTGCGGTTTTTTGATATACTGAATTTCAAAACGGCTTCGACTTTTTCAGGGCAAGGTCGAATTCCGTCATGGCTAACGACAACGCCTAAGTACTTCGCTTCGGATTGACAGAACTTACTTTTTTCTCTATTCACAGTAGGACCTGCCTCTCTGAGCTTTTCCAGGATGACTTCGAGGATTCGCAGATGTGTTTCGAAATCCTCAGTTATGATAATAATGTCGTCCAAATATGCATAAGCATAAAGTCCGAATTCTCTTATTATCATTTCGATCAGGCGTTGAAAGGTGGCGCCAGCCTGGTCTAACCCGAATGGCATCCTTTCAAACTGGAAAGTGCCTAAATCAGGTAGTGTAAATGCCGTTATCGGCCTTGATTTCTTTTTCAAGGGAACCTAGTGGTGAGCCGATGACAAATCAATGGTCGAAATATACTTAGCTTTCTTCAGCTTGCGTAAAATGTCGTCCATGTACGGTAAAGAGTAAGCTTCTGTCTTTTTACTGTTAATTAACTTTTTCAAAGTTATTACAAAAACGTCGTTGACCGTTTTCTTTCTTTACCATCATTACAGGTGACGACCAGCCACTTTTTGATGCAGGCTCGATTATGTCGTCGTCTAGCATCTGTAGAACATGCTCGTACATTCCCAGTTTCACAGCTGGTGAGACTGGGTAGTACCGCTGTTTGATAGGCTTAGCATCGCCAACGTCGATTTCGTGTTCTATCCACGTTATACAACCTAATGGCTCATCAGCCTCCGGAATGGCTCGATCTAACATTTCGTTAAGCCTCTCCAATTCTTCCGTACTAACGTCAGCTAACCCAATTGACGCCAAACTTGTCAATTCGGTTTCAGACACAACTGCAACTTCGAGGTCAATTGCTTTCCCAGCTATTCTCACATCCAGTCTGTTCGTTGCTGGATCTAGCACGGTATCGAATGTACAGATGAAATTGGTACCTAAATAACAATCCGCGTCGAGACTTGTCAGAATAGCTACCTTAATATCCCGAGTTACCCCGGCAACCTCAAAAGGTAAAACAACATGTCCAGCAATTGGACATCTGCGGCCATCTGCCACTTTGACTCCTTTACCGCAGTATGCCTCGATTTTCCTATTGCATGCTGAAGCAGTTTGTATTGCTGCTGATTCCATTACCGTGCGCGATGTACCGGGATCATATAACGCTCTGATGCAAAAGTCGCCTATATTAACTGGCATTCACCATCTACCTTCTACATCGAGGTTATCTTCAGCTAGCTCGTTCGGATCACCCGTCTGCTCGGAATCTTCCCGATCCACCGAGCATGCCTGACTGCCATCTCCGAGTGATGACTCGGCCGGGACCTTGGCGAAGTAGGTGTCAATTTCCCTTACTCCGCCGATTTGGCGTTTCCCGGACGTTAGGGACATTTCGGTCTCTTGCTTTGCTTCGGAGATGGTCTTCTCGCCTTGTCGTCGTCCTCAGACTTACGTCGTTGCTTGGTAGGTCTGGCTTTGTGTGAATTCTGGGGCCTCGGGCACTGAGGCTTCCCATTATTCTTGCTTTTAGCTTCGATCTTGCTTGCTATTGTTTCAAGAAGGCTAATAACCGAAGAGTCGGCAGACCTGCCTGTCATAGCCGTCGCGGCTATGTTAACCTTTGGTTTTTCATTAGTCTTCTCTTCCTTATATGCCAGATGTGGCCAAGTTGACGTAGAGGGTGGCGGTGGTGGCTTATACGCTAACTCCATGTTAGTAATTCTTTCGATCTCGATTGCCTGACTTAATAAGCCTTTAATTGACTTAACCTCTTCACGTCTGATCTGCCTGCGTAATCGAGGCAACATGTTGGTTAACATAAAGTCAATTTGTTCCTTCTCAGTCGGTATCGGCCTAATTTTTAGCAAATAAGACTGCAAGCATGTTAAGTGATTCCGCAATGACTCGTTCTCATCTTGAGTTCGGGTAGTTGCTTCCATCCTTGCGGTCTGTTGGTAGTCTTCCACTCCGTACCACTCACGGGCTTCTTGACAAAAGGTCTCCCATGAGTTGATCGTGTCCCGCACGTTGTGGAACCACGTGGCTGCCATACCAGTCAACATCATTGGTAAGGCATCCAATAACTGAGAATCGGTCAAACCAGCGAGTTTATTGTATTCCTCTATCTGCAATAAAAATTGTTCAATACTTGATTCACTATCGCCATTGAATCTAATATCCCATCTTCGAACAATTATGCCAACGTCAATTGGCTTCATCGGATTGCCTTGAGCCTGGATTGATTCCTGAGTGGCTAAATCAGCCGTCTGTTCGTGGCTTTTCAATTGTTCGAGCTCAGCCTGCAATGCCTTTATCTGTTCTTCCAACTTCTGTGATCTGTCCTGCCTCACAACCAGAGGACTGGAGCTATCTCTCAGCTCCCACACTGACGTCTCACAGAAATTGACTCTAGTATGTGGTAACTGAGTGTCAGTCGAAATACTGCAGTCGTTCAAAGAGTTCTGCAGTTCCGTCGAGGAAACAGGACCTCTCGCTCTTCGGTTCCGATCTGGCTGACGGCACATATTAGCCTCTATAGTTGCCATTTTGGCTCTGGTGTCCTCATATGCCCTTTTTAACTCCTTAAATTTTTCCGTCAACTATCTCATGGCTTGGAGCACCTCGCCGTTAATATCGTCAACCTGGTCCGGTTGTCCATGTCCGGTCAAATTCTCACGTTCCGTGTTGCGATCATGTACCTGACCGCTCGAGTATTCCTCCTGGAGTCTCGAATCTACTTTTCGGACCATTTCCTCGTCCATGAGGACAGCCAAGGGGTGTGTGCCACTTGTGGTGTAATTTGGATCGATTATTGCCGATCCAGATTTCTCCCACATTGTGGTCGCTGTGAAAGTGGCTCTTAGACTTTCTCGCTTGACTTTAACCTCGTTCGCATCCTCGGACTCGGTCACAAGAAATTCTTCCGCTGAATAATAGCCTAGCCGCCAATTCAGCAGCCTACCGCTTTTCTCGTTTAGCGTACCTTCAGGCTTGAGCTCAAGCTCATTCAAAGCCTTGGAAACGACATCAGCCCCTTTAGCCATGATCCACGAAAAGACTGCGTCTTCCTCTGTAAGTTCGTCCATCCCAACTGTGTTCGATGTCACCTATCTTACAAAAGAAAACGAAAATCTAACCCACGTGACAGTGTCAGCACACTCTAATTTATTAATATTTTACACAAAATTTATGTCTTGCAGACGACAAAATTTTAATTATATTTCTGAGTTATGTAAAAAAAAACAAAATCGATCCACCAATTCCAACAGCAATAATCCGAAAATGACTAAAAAGTCCACCAGCCACGCTTGGTTTTGACAAAATTTCCCGATTAACTAAAAAAAACGAATCACCCGCTGAAGCCACGATAGAATCAACAACAACAAAAATCAATCGTTTTAACCCGTGTCAAAACTCGATTTATCTTACTCAGAAATATAAATTACAGTTGTTATCGAACGTTAGTCGATAACAGCCTGCATGTAAAATAGAATCATATTTCGCAATAATAATACAATAAATTAATATTATTCAGCGCTCAACTCTCACTCCTGTCACGTATAGGTTTTGCTTAGTGGAGTACCTTCGAATCCTGCTCTCAAAAACAAAAAAAAAGCAAAAAAAAGTAAGTCAAAATCGAATAACGCAGCTCGAAATATCTGCGTCGGAGTAAAATTCACAGGCTATGCCTAAACAAACACCCTACCGTATAACAACACGGTCCAATCAAAACAACTCTGATGTGAATTTAACTTCGGGTTGCTTGAATCCTCAAACCCGAAAAAAAATTAAATTAACGATTTTAACCATAATCCAGCAAGTACCCGCACTCCACCGAGCGATTAACAATAACAGAAAAAAAAATCTCTACATGCTATGCTATACTATAGCAGCAGCAAGCTCTTCGCCTTTGCCTTAAGGGGGGAGTAGGGGCTAGACATTTTCAAAAAATTGATCAGCAATCAAAACAAGCCCTTAAAAGGAAACTGCAGCAGGGAATGTGCTTTATGCAGCTGGAATCGACGACTCAGTGTAAGTTGTAAAAAAAAAATTTTTTCATGATTTTTCCGCCTCGAAAACTTAAAACGCGTTTTTCTCGAAACTAACTTTTTCAAAGTCGGTGAACGCTGCCATTTAAAGACTACTCAACCGATCGTTCTAAAATTTGACACATTTACTTGTTATATAAAATACCCAGCCCCTACGGAGAGTTTTTTTTTTTTTTTCGGTTTTACGGATACAAAATGGCGTCAATTTTCCGCAAAAAATCCGGTTTTTTTTTAAAATTGTTGCCAAATCTTGAAAAAAAATTTTAAAAATAAATACTCTCCGTAGGGGTCGGGAAAAACTCCTACTTTAACTAAAAAAATTATTTAATTTCATTTCAGGTAATCCAGTGCAGCCCAGGAGTGTTCACCGCGGATGACCTTTTTTTTTCGATGCCTCCGAAAATGTTACGTCAGAGGCTCATTTATGAATATTCTTATTCAAAAATTTGCCAAAATTTACTTTAAATGTTGCTCTATTATGTGTCATTGTTTAAATAAATGCATTTGTTTATACGTCGCCCCAAAAAATCGTCGAAAAAGTGCTTTTTTTTTAACCAATTAACCCCTACTCCCCCCTTAATCTCGATGTTTATTCGACTGACTGGCCTTGAACCCCCCACCAGACAGCGCACACCTGCGATCTCTCACACGTACAAATAACCTTTGTTTTCGTTAACTACCTACACACGTTGTTGGGCGCCAATTGTCACAGGGCTGGAATTAAACGAATTATTCCACAAAGGATCGTGCTCACTCACGAAAACCCACGGCGATTGTCGTCCGTTCTCCCCTGTCCTGTTGACAAAATGCACATGCAGTGCATACGACGATTTGTCGATTTTTCCAATACCTGAAATTCTGGGGGAAAGACGCGTACGCGAACTATTACAATTGTTACGCGGCGCGGCTGCTCTCTCTCATCGGTAGTGGCATGAGTTTAACTAGGACCGATCGCAGGAACACGGGTTAATCGGATTAATCAACTTTCATAAACTTTAATAACTTTAATCAAAAATAAAAATAAAAATGTCACAAAATAATTCAAACTATCTCTACCCGATTGTTTACTACCAAATAAACATAAATGACTCGTAGTCTTAATTCGCCGAAAATTGATTCTACAACAACAAAGTTCGTCGTTCAGTGTCACAGCTGTTAAACACACCAACACACACACACACGCTCTCGCGAGCTCGGCTGCTAGCTGCAGCGCGCCAAAAAGAACAAAGGCGAAGATTCTATCAAGTACTTCAGTACTTCATTAATACGCACACTCACACTCTTGCATACAATACAATTAGTTTTAACAATTAACCGCTTCGCGGACTTACTTTAACAATTCAGGTGCACCTGCGCTCGGGTAACAATCGCACTCTCCGGTATGCCTCGCTGAGGCCAAGAATGCCTTCGAAGGCCGAACGCCGGTTTCTGTGAGGTTTTCTCTATTGTTTGTTCTCACGTCCCGATCGAGTGACAACTCGATAACGTGAGAATTCACAAATCTGCACACTGCACAAACGCTCACAATCGCGATGTCGATCTCGCAAATCAATATTAAGTTATAACAAATTATATCTACTGCTCGCGTGCGTTGTAATCCGCGGTCAAGACTAGAGTGACGCAGCTCGGCCGGTGGCGCTGTTGCCTCGGTTACCGACCCTGCGTCCGCGCGTTTCTAACGGTCACGCGCTGCAATTCAAATTATAAATTAATTTTCCTATGCGCCCGTTACAGTACATAGTGTCCTTCTGTTTATTGATGTTAGTAGGCTAAAAGTGAATAAGGAGCATTTCTAGAAATGCTCGTTTTCTCAAATCCGGCTCTGTATCAAGTTGATATTATCTAATATAAACTAGTTTTATACCATTGAAATCTATTGAAATTTATTTAATTGAAGAAAAAATGATCCATTGAATTTCATTGAAATCGATTCAAAGTGAATAAATTTTAAACGTTTTTAATAATCTATAGTCTCATATTAATAAATCAATTTCAATAGATTCAATAAAAATCAATCGGCAAATTTAGAAGTTGACAACTCCTCGTGGCAAATCACCAATTAAAAGTACTGATTGAAAACCCCATTTAATTCCATTCAATTTTTCAATTGTATCAATGAGTAATGTGCCATTTTATTGAATGGATTTCAATAGATTTCAACTGGCATTTTACTTATATCGGAATAAATTGGTAAATCGTCAATTAAAAGTTCCGATTTAGATACCCATTGGAAACATTCGAATTTTCAATGGAAATAAATGGATTTTTTGCAGCACGGTCTGGCGACAAAAAAAATGTTTTGTCAAAATTTCATGTTTATGACTTTTTCTTGCAAATTTTGAATTTATGTCTAAAAGTGTATAAGACAAAAGTTGTAGATTTTTCAATTATCTAAAACTTTTCTTCTTAACTTTCATTGTCAGGATGTCAACTTTCGTTGAAAATCATTAAAAACTGTGAAACACCCCTAAAAATCAACCCTCTTTCACCCCGTAAACTCGAGCACTGTTCGTTTCGATATTTTTTCATACATTGTCCCATTTTCTTTCCATTCAACCACAAAATTACTGTAAAGAATTTTTTCTAAACTTACCCACTTTCAGATTTAGTACGACTGACCTATTATAGGTTTGTTGGCTTTTTCGGGTATTTGTTTATTCAAAAATTCAATTTTTTAGACTCTTACTTCGCTCAGGGTTATGGATTTGTAGGCTTGCTCGGTTCCTTATTCATTTATTCAATTTTTACAAGCTTGTTTAATTTTTATAAGGTTTAAAAGCTTGAGAGATAGAGAATTAATTATTTACGAATCTCTAAAATAAAAACTTTTCTCGACCAAAATTTAATCTGAATCCCGCGTCAGTTTGAAATTCAATCTAGCTGATGCCCCCCTACATGCGCATCCTAGAACGAAAACTGGTTCTCCTTGTGGCAACATCTTTAAACTTTACTTCACCATGAGTAAAATGAAAGTATCAGCGTAATATCGTGAAAGTCACGAAGCCTAAGAAGCTTCAAGCTTTGCTGGACTAGTGCAGACCTGCAGATTCACCCGACAAGGAATACACGTATCTGAGGGGGTGTCGACGTCGACCAGGTGCACCAGGTTGAAAAAATTCATCGGTTATGACTTCCCCTAGAAGTTAAATTTATAATCGATATTTTCCAATCAAACACATATTCAAGGGGGAGCCAACGTCGCCTGGTAAGCCCGGGTGCACCAACCTACGGCTTCTTATATTACTAGCATATAGAAGTAAAATTAAAAAAAATTTATTGAGACGTGACGCGACGTGGCTAATAAACTAAAATTCGAGTTAAAATTACTGTTACGTTGATGAATTGTTTTTTAGTAAATATTTCTTTTGAATAATTAAAAATAAAAAATTTATAAAAATAAACATGAACTCAATTTAGAACTACTCCTTGCGATAATCAACATGAAGCTACGCTTCTACCAACCATCTCGCGACGAGTGCGCTTTTAAAATTTTTTTTTATTATTATTATTTTTTTTTTGTGAGGTGGGTGACTCCCGCCTAAAGCTCCTGACAGGGGTTTCAGTCCCTGCACTAATAGCTCAATTTGACATTTTGTCAAATTGACACAGATATATTATCGTCTGCCGTTTTGTCTAGTTCCCTATCCCGACAGCTGACAAAAACGGGGCCATTATTCTCTACATCCAGAAAGGAAAGGATGAGGTTCAAGAAGACTGTGACAGAGATTATTGGAAAAGAATAGGTGCAGGAATTCATAGCAAGTACAAGACTAGAGCTACTAATCCCTAATGAAACTAGTGAAGCGACGTTGAGAGAGTACGGCGCAGAGTTAGACGGGGACCATGTTTTTTCAGAGAATAAATGGCAGAAATATCTTGCTATCAAAAGTTTCAAGGATTTGGTGACCTCGAAAATCTTCCATAAAGGCTGATTGAAACTTCCCTGGTGCAAGGTTAGAGTTTAATTACAGATAACGCTCCTCAGATATTTTGATGTTAGATTATATTACTATTTATTATTTCATCCATATAAGCATAAATATGAGAAAAGTTTTTTTTTTTTTTTTTTTTTTTTTAAATCATTATGGGAAGGGATTAAATTGTGTTTTGAGTAATTGTAACTTGCGTTTTATAGAAAAATCGAAGACTCTAATTACACATTCAGAAATTGTTAGATAGATTATATATAACAAATATTTTAAATATACTTATATCTAATTGTATGATATTTTTTGAAAAGAAATATTATTCCTTCGTATGAGTTAAATTCGTGTTCAATTTCACAGGTTTTCCAGCCGCTTACGCAGCATATGCAGCTGGTCGTGGCTACTCTAGCTATCCGAGCTTTGGACTACCCTACCCAACAGGTAATTCGACATCTTAGCATAAATTAGTGTAACATTTTGAATCTTAGAAGTTACATTGAAACGTCAAAAGCATAGCATACATTATTTTACATGATTTTACCTAAAATTATCAGTCGTAATATCCCGAATGCTTCATAATTTTCCGACTGTTTGGTTGCACAGCAATACTGAAAAAAAATTTCGGCCTCTACTTGACTTTAGCTGAGACGCAGGCGCACCTATTTAAGCATGTCGGTGGCCGAACAGCTGAGGGCGCTGCTTGACCAAGCTCAAAATATCAGCCACTGAATTGTTTGAGTCATCAAATCATCTTTTTCGGCCAATCAGCGGCCGAAACGAAGTTCGCTGATCGTCTCGATTTTAGTTTGAATTCTGAGTTGTAAGAGCGCTATGCGTTTTTTCCAGGAACAAAGGAGGCAAGTTTGGCAAGTTAAAAATCACAAGCATGAAGCGCAAGTGATTTTTTTTTCAAACTCGCCCCGCTAGTTACTGAGCAAAAAAACTGGAGGAAAAGTTTCTACAATTTTGAAGCAAGAAAGGTATTCGGCTGGATTATTTTCCCCAGTTTAATTTCAACCCATGGAAACGCAGTATTCCACATTTTTACGGAACAACAGACTTTTTATTTTAAATTCTTTGAATTACAGATGTTACTTTTTGTTTACTAATAGACCTATTCGATTCAACTTTTGGGTTATAGGCCTGGGCGAACTCGAGTCAGTGCGGTGTATACCTATGTATGAATATTCATAGGTATATATAGGGTCTAACCCAAAAATTGAATCGAATAATAGTCTAACAATTTGAGTTGCTATACGACTAATTAGAAATAATCGAAAAATTATCGAAATAATTTTCCCCACACTCCTCTGCCAAATGTCAAATACGGCGTTTCTATCGGTTGAAAATTAGCTTGGGGAAATAATCAGTATAATCAATGATGTTACTTCATATGATTAGCAGCCATAAATTATAAGACGAGTAACATCACAAATATGTCATCATCGGTTGAATTATGAATTTTCAAAGTATTCAAAAAGATTTTATTATGTACTGAAAGTTCACAGAGCTATAACGATCATTTTTCAGCAATTTTTGTTGATTCAAATATTTTTTAAGTTTTTTTGACCAGTTCTTTTAGAAGAGTGTAACTATTATTTGAACTGCGAAGATATTTGTTTTGCTGTTCAAATCACTTTCCGATTTTTTGCAATTTAAGTGCTGACTTAGAATTGCATAGTCCAAGTATCGTTAATAACTTAATAACATTCCCAACAGTAACAGCACAGCTCCCCAAACGCGAGAAAAATTCTAAAAACGTTTTGACTTGCTTATTAATTTTAAAAATCCTAGAAAATTCTAGGAGAACCTAAAAGGACTGAAACACTATAATTAAAAACTGATTCAAAATATTAAGTTAAAAAAAATTTTTTTTTGTTTTTGTTGAAAAAAATGATAGGCACCATAATTGAATAGATACGAAAAAAGATAAATATTGAAGGCCTGAATTTAGAAACTGCCTTGGTGCTCAAGATACTCGAAAATCGACCTACAAGGAGAGAGGCACATACACCCTCCGGAGAACCAAACTCTACCAAACTTTGGGAATTATTTTCTTGTACCATTAGATGGAAGAAAATATAAATAGTTCCATCCAATGGGCCTTTTGAGTCTGTTCGCTGGCGATGTGTACTTTTAAAAAAACACCACTTTTCGCTTAATATCTAAAAATACACATATTTAGTATTTAGTTCACTCAAAGCCAATTCGATGGATCATTACCAAATTTTGGCTCATGATTTCTTTTACTTAAACACTCTTGAAAAAACTATTAAAAAAGCCTAATTAATATTTTTAATTGTTTTCTCTACTATGAGCACTTTATAAAAATAACAATTTTTATACCTTTTGGTTGTTATTTTTTATACACATTTAAATCAACCTCTTGGAACATTTTTATACTTATCTAATTTCTTTTAATAAAATAAACTGTAAATGACACTGCCTTGAGCACATTCCCATTAAAAACTTAATTACATCACAATAAAACTTATCCAAACAGCGCTATCAATGTACTACACACTTATATCCATAACTGTACAAGAAAATAAAAATGATTGTACACCTCAACACTTTGACACACACAAATCAAAATTTAAACTTCCTTGAATGAAGACCTGGTTATATTTTCAACTTTCTTGACCCACAGACTTACTAAAGCTTATTAGCTTTTGTACATAACTTTTAATATTTATGATACATGTTTGTAGACCGGCTTGCCGGATTCTTGATTATTAAAAATTATCTAAAGTTTTGAAATGAAATAACTAAAAACACTTATCTTAACCCTTAAATGCCACACGGGGTCAGAATGACCCCACATAACTGTCAGTGTGGCAGTTCTGGATTTGGGTGTGGCCTTTAAGGGTTAAACAAAAAACACTTGATCACTTAGCACATTTTTTAACACTTTACATATTTACCCAACTACCACACTATTTTTGTTGATCTGATTCTAGTTGATATGGTTCTTTAATCACATTGACATCTGTATCTTCACATCAAAACTTCCATGATGACACTCTTACTCTACCCAGCTGAAAAAATCCATATGGTAATCCGTAAGGAAACCCGTACGGGGACCCATAAGGGTTCCTGTAAAGGATCCCATACGGGTTTCCGATACTGATATTTGGTCAGGGTTTTCGTACGGGTTTCCATACGGTTTTTTTTTTTTTTTTTTTCTTTTAATTTTATTTTCACACTATTTTTTTATTTATTTAATATTATTATTAGATATTGATATATTATTCTTTATAAGATTTAATTATTAATAATAAAATTATTTTGAATAAAATTATCGAAGAAAAAAATTTTGTTCGACTGAGATCCGAACCCATGACCCCAGGCATCACAGGCAGACACTCTACCACCTGAGCCATTGAGCTAGCATGCATCAAGACCTCAATTAAACTCCTTTAATATACAACTTATTGTCGGTTAAGCCCTTTAATTTAGATGAAGCTTCGACAAAATTTGTTTTAGATTTAGATAATGTAATACAATTGCTCGTGTTTGCGCGCTGAGAGAGACTAGTTAAAAATCAAATATAAAACAGTTGTTAAAGTAGTTTAATTAAAGTCTTCGAGCAAGCTAGCTCAATGGCTCAGTTGGTAGAGTGTCTGCCTGCCATGCCTGGGGTCGTGGGTTCGAGTCTCAGTCGAACAAAATTTTTTTCTTCGATAATTTTATTCAAAATAATTTTATTATTAATAATTAAATCTTATAAAGAATAATATATCAATATCTAATTATAATATTAAATTAAATAAATAAAAAAATAGTGTGAAAATAAAATTAAATAAAAAAAAAACCGTATGGAAACCCGTACGGAAACCCTGACCAAATATCAGTATCGGAAACCCGTATGGGGTCCTTTACGGGTCCCCGTACGGGTTTCCTTACGGATTTCCATATGGATTTTTTCAGCTGGGTAGCTAGTTAATAAGAGAAATTTTAATTTTGTCCAATCCTTACTGCAGACACTTTTTTTATTCTTGACACCACAAAAAACATGCATATTTTTAGATAAAAAATATACCTATCTGCTGACAGGTTGAATAACCCAAGTTAGTAAAATAAATGGCAATGAGTCGTTTTTTTCCACTTTTATAATAACTTTGCATTATCTGTCAGCTCAGCTGTTGTTGTCAACTCAGGTGGTTCCAAAACACAAGTGTCAAGTGCGTTCTGCAACTTTGTAGCTGCGGTTTAAGGTCTAGTCTAAAATGCGTACATTTTGAAACAGATACTATTTACATGTTACAGACTGGACCTTAAACCGCAGCTATCAATTGCAGAACGCACTTGACACTTGTGTTTTGGAACCAGCTGAGCTGACAACAGATAATGCAAAGTTATTATAAAAGTGGAAAAAAATGACTCATTTCCATTTATTTTACTAATTTGGGTCATTCAACCTGTCAGCAGATAGGTATATTTTTTATCTAAAAATATGCATGTTTTTTTTATTCAAAATAAATATTGTTGCTTTGTGAAAAAAAAAAAATTTTTATTTCATTCAGAGTATGTGGTGTCAAGAATAAAAAAAGTGTCTGCAGTAAGGATTGGACAAAATTAAAATTTTTCTTATTAACTGGCTAGAGTAAGAGTGTCATCATAAAAGTTTTAATGTGAAGATGCAGATGTCCATGTGATTAAAGAACCATATCAACTAGAATCAGATCAACAAAAATAGTGTGGTAGTTGGGTAAATATGTAAAGTGTTAAAAAACGTGCTAAATGATCAAGTGTTTTTTGTTTAAGATAAGTGTTTTTAGTTATTTCATTTCAAAACTTTCGATAATTTTTAATAATCAAGAATCCGGCAAGCCGGTCTACAAACATGTATCATAAATATTAAGAGTTATGTACAAAAGCTAATAATCTTTAGTGAGTCTGTGGGTCAAGAAAGTTGAAAATATAACCAGGTCTTCATTCAAGGAAGTTTAAATTTTGATTTGTGTGTGTCAAAGTGTTGAGGTGTACAATCATTTTTATTTGCTTGTACAGTTATGGATATAAGTGTGTAGTACATTGATAGCGCTGTTTGGATAAGTCTTATTGTGATGTGATCAAGTTTTTAATGGGTATGTGTTCAAGGCAGTGTCATTTACAGTTTATTTTATTAAAAGAAATTAGATAAGTATAAAAATGTTCCAAGAGGTTGATTTAAATGTGTATAAAAAATAACAACCAAAAGGTATAAAAAGTGTAATTTTTATAAAGTGCTCATAGTAGAGAAAACAATTAAAAATATTAATTAGGCTTTTTTAATAGTTTTTTCAAGAGTGTTTAAGTAAAAGAAATCATGAGCCAAAATTTGGTAATGATCCATCGAATTGGCTTTGAGTGAACTAAATACTAAATATGTGTATTTTTAGATATTACGCTAAAAGTGGTGTTTTTTTAAAAGTACACATAGCCAGCGAACAGACTAAAAAGGCTCATTGGATGGAACTATTTATATTTTCTTCCATTTAATAGTACAAGAAAACAATTCCCAAAGTTTGGTAGAGTTTGGTTCTCCGGAGGGAGTCCCTGTTGAATGTCCACACGTGTGAGCCACACGTACCAAGGTCACCGATGATGGGGGTACCCGGGGTACCTGGGGGTCATCTCCGAGAATTCGGGTCGAATTCTTGGGATATGACTTAGGATAGATTTCGGAGGTGTTTCAGAGCATATGAGGAAGAAGTTTGAACCTGGGGAGCCAGGTCGACGATGACGGGTGTACCTAGGGAACCTGGAGGTTATCTTCGAGAGTTAGAAACAATTTCTGCAGAAATGACTTTAAGAGGTGTTATAGAGTATTTATCGAGGCAACTTAAACCTAGGTACCCAGGTCGCCGATGACGGTTGTTCCTGAGGAACCTGGAGGTCATCTTCGACAGTTTGGGCCAATTTCTGCGGGGATGACTTAAAAGTTCTGCATTTTTGTTCAACTAAATTATACTTCTCGGAGATGACCCCCAGGTACCCCAGGTACCCCCATCATCGGTGACCTTGGTACTAATGTTCAAATTGGCTCGATAAATACTCTATATTACCTCTTAAATTCGTTTCCGCAGAAATTGTCCCTAACTCTCGAAGATGACCTCCAGGTTCCCTGGGTACATTCGTCATCGTCGACCTGGCTCTCCAGGCTCAAACTTCTTCCTCATATGCTCTAAAACACCCCCGAAATCTATCCTAAGTCATATCCCAAGAATTCGACCCGAATTCTCGGAGATGACCCCCAGGTACCCCGGGTACCCCCATCATCGGTGACCTTGGTACTTAGGTTCAAATTGCCTCGATAAATACTCTAGAACTTTCCTCAAAGTCATCCCCGAAAAATTTAGCCCAAATTCTCGGAGATGACTCCCTCAAATATCCCCGTCATCGGCGACCTGGAGGTCCAGGTCGATAAGTGACTACGGATTCATGTATTGTCATCCGAACCTAGACCCTCTGCAAAATTTCAGACCTCGAGGTCTTACAAGCTCCAAGTTCTAGAGCTTGGCAGTTTTGAACGTACGACGACAACGACGAAACATTGTGAGTTAAAGAAAAGCACGTAAAATAAAAAAAAAAAAACAATTTGTTGATTATTTATGACATAAGGGGCTATAAAATCATTAAATAAATAACTATATCCAAATTTATTCCTTTTTATAATCATCTACTTGAAAATAATGTTACGTGTGCCACACGTGTCATTCAATACACATTCAATAGGAGTAGCCTCTCCTTGTTAGTCAGTCCCATTTATTTATTTTTTTTTTCAAAAATGCTGTCTTTAAGTCCCGCACCTTAATTCAACTATTCCAATTTTTCATTAAATTCAAATTATATACATAACTTTGGTTTAAAATCTCTTACAGGCCTCTACAACCTCTAAAATTGAAAATTTTTACGGCTGCTTTTAAAACTTCCGATACAAAAATAGTTGCAAATATAGCTTCTACATTAATCAAAATGAGTGTTCAGGGCAATTCAGATAGGAGCATGTATTGGGGTACTTTTCGATTGAGAAAACGATGGGATAAGTATTACAATGCCGTTGAGTGTATCAGCTTGATGGCCTTGTACATTTTTCTCCACGCAAGATGGGAAAGTAAAAAAGGCCGTCAAGTAATTTAAGTATGGGAGTGTAAAGTGCGAGTCGTTAAAAAAACCCATAAAAATTTGATGACTCCTAGCCCTTGTTTCCACTTGAAAATGTAGGGGTTGCATTCTGATAATCCTCTATTTTTCTCAAAGTACCCTAATACATGCCCCATTAAAAAATGTATGGTATTTATCGTGAGTCAGAAGTTCTAATGTTGGGAAATATACCATTACTTTTTCCCAAAAAAATTTTGCCGTAAAGCTGGTGTGTCTATCTTAGTTGTAACAAAAGTTAGACTAAAAAAAAATTCCTTAAGATGACCTTAAAATGGCCTTTTTTCTAACTTTGAAATGATGCTGCGCACACTAGGAATGAGAAAGAGGCCTCTAGTTTGCGGAAAAACTCTCATATTGAATAGTACTTGAGGTAGTTTCCTAGGGTATATTTATACTCTGAAGCCACGTGCCACCACTGCCGGTGCTGCTCAAAATTCCTTTGAAGTCACGCGATTTTCAATGTTTATGGTTCGTTATCCCGAAAGTTAATACCACTTGGTATATTTTCTTTATTTCCCATTATTTCTTACATCTTGCCCTACCAGAAAACCTGTTTTTTAAAAATTTTTACGCTCGGCAGAGTAATTCCATGTAATGTTGAAACTTCTGAGCTCAACATTTCTAAAATTAGAGCCACTCGGGGATATTTGTAAAATACCAATGTGTAGGGGATTCAAAACTAACTCTTTCCCGTGTTAGAAAACTTTTCTAAGAATCACGAAAGCTACGGGAACTACCTTAAGGTAAAAAAAAATTTTAAGAAAATCCGTAAACCCCAAGCGCACGATTTTTTAAAAAAGTATTATTTTGATCCATATGAATAGTTAAATAAACACATGCACTTGATTAAAAACGTATGAATTCATATCATTTTATAAAATCAGAAATTAAGGAGGTTCCTTTCCAAATAGATCCAGCCCACAGATTTTTTCCAAATTAAACATACACATAGTTTTTGGTATTAAAATAGCTTAGTTAAAATTTCAAAGGTCTGAGGAGCTTGTGAAAAAAGTTATAACCATTTTTAATTTCACAACTTAACATGGGCTCTTACGGGAATTTCTTTTAAAATTGCAATTAATCAATTCCTAGCCCACATATCTTAACGTAGCTTGGCACAAAAATAATAAAAAATCAGACTTTTATTATTCTTTTTTTTAAATATTCATTAGGTACACCAGCCGGACACCATATCATTCCGAGGTTTGAACTGCCGCTCAAAACACGACCGTCAGCCTAAAATTTTTTTAGTACCAACCTCGCATCATAAATGCACTAAAAAAATTATCTTGCTCAAAATGAGGTTAGAGAGCCAAATGATAGACATTGATCTCTATTTTTTTACTTTTCTCAAGCTAAAAGCTAAATTATAAGTCGTTGCTGTTGTGACGTCCCGAACGTCTTATACTTTATGTGAATATTCTAGTTAGTTTTTTTATTAATTTTATTAATTCGTATAAAAATTAAAATTAAAAGAATTTACGCTTTTTATTTTTCTTTTAATTTTACTCTAAATGCTTTGATCAAGGAAGCTCAAACTCAATCAATCAATAATAATTGATTTTTTAATAATTTAGCTTGAGAAGTAAAAAATAGAGATCAATGTCTATCATTTACATTGGCTCTCTAACCTCATTTTGAGCAAGATAGTTTTTTTGGCCGATGCTCGTGATGCGAGGTTGGTACTAAAAAATTTTTAGGCTGACAGACATATTTCGAGTGGCAGTTCAAACCTTGGAACGATATGGTGTCCGGCTGGTGTACATTCGACGGACATCATATCTGTCCAGTGGTTTGAATTTGGCGGTCGATTTATGTTTCCCAACCTGAAAATTCCAGGGCCGTATGAAATTGATTTTTTGTAAGGGGGCAATGGAGGCACCGGAATTAGAGGTTATGTTCTGTTTATCAGGGTGTTTTATTTATTTATTTATGTAACGAATGAAAATTTTAATGATTTATAGTTTAAAACGGTGTTTATTTGAAAAACTTTTTTCAAAAACTGAGTGGTTTTATTTATTTTTGGTTTTTGTGACTTGAACTTTTTACAAAATTAATCTTGCTAGCAAATTTTAAATTTTTTTATTATGTTTGAAGCAAAAAGAATTAATAAAAATAAATATAATAAAATAAATATATTATTGAAAATTGTCATCTTAATATACTATTATAATTTTAATTTTTAATTTCTTATAAGCTACAAAAACTTAGTGACCACTAAATATGTAAAAGCAAATTAATTAATAATAAGAGCAGTTGGATTTATCATGTCAAATTCAGTTTATTCTAATAAACTATAATACATTAACACTCGCTTTTTTAACCACTCAATTTTCGAAAAAAGTTTTACAAATAAACACCGTTTTAAACTATAAATTATTAAAATTTTCATTCATTACATAAATAAATAAATAAAACACACTGATAAACACAATATAACCTCTAATTCTGGTGCCTCCATTGCCCCCTTACAAAAAATCAATTTCATATGGCCCTGGAATTTTCAGGTTGGGAAACATAAATCGACCAAATTCAAACCACTAGACAGATATGATGTCCGTCGAGTTTACCTCTAGCAATATTTATAAACATTTGATTTTTGTAAATATGACTTCCCATTTACTACAATTAGATGTTAAAAAGGTGCTGAGCCAATGAGCAGGCGACTTCTCTCGTCAGATGTATTTTTGACTCACGTAGCTGGTAGAGAACATCCTTAATTAAAAGAAATAAAAAAATAAAAAAATTTGTATTTGATTTAAAAGTTCATAAAAAAAGTAAATGAATGTGAAGTTAAACTTAACAAAAATTTTGTTTAAACAGTTTATTGCAATTCAATCTTGCAATATCTTATGTAGGAGATTTTTAAATACTTTTAATCATGCCTTTAAATTCGAGATGAATAGGTTTGAACAGTCAACAACTACGCCTATGACTATGGTCGGTTTTAAATTATAAATACAAACTTTTTGGTTTGTGTTGACCTTGTATTGATGATCCGGGCATTAATTGAAAAAGATGTTGTTTTTTTCCCATATTATTTATTATCACAACGTTTCGAGGAAACAACCCTCCTCTTTAAGTGACATAACATTAGAATGCCAAAACGTCCAAGTAAATTGTATCACATTCGTACTGATGTTTGGGGGGTTTTTCACCAGTTTTTCAAACTGATCACCTAAAAGTTGAAACATCTTCAAGGAATCGTCTGCAGAGCGTAATAATCACCAGGTGCACAAGGTGTCTCTACTCTGATCTTCCTAAAGTTAAAACATCCTGGAGAAATTATATCTAGAGCACCAGGTGTTTACACTGATACCTTTGGAGGACTGCCAGGAGACATCATCTTCACGTCGGCATTGTTCAGCAAAGTAAGATGTGCACGTCTGACCCGTAGATATTTGTATAAGCAGAAACATCCTAAATAAGAATTTTTTCAGAAAAGTGCTGGATGATGGATTAAATTTTGAAAAAACTTCTTTTGCAAAAAGGAGTGATATCATTTAAAAATTTTTTATAAAAAGTTTTTTAATTTATTGATCTAAAGTCAGATCAAGCAAAAAGAGATTTGCAACTTTTTATAGTATGATTTTTCTGCAGCATTTTACAAAACTCTGCCAAACCATTTTATTGGTTCTATTTTATCAAATTTTGGCAGAGTTTTGTAGACATCTGCAGAAAAATCATACTATAAAAAATTATACGGCATTACGGGTCGGACGCGCACAACTTACTTTACTGAACGATGCCGACTTAAAGATGATGTCTCCTGGTAGTCCTCCAAAGGTATTAGTGTAAACACCTGGTGCTTGCTCTAGATATAATTCCTCCGGGTTGTTTTAACTCCAGGAAGATCAGAGTGGAGATACCTTGTGCACCTGATGATTATTATGCTTTGCAGACGTTTTTTTGAAGAAGTTTCAATTTTTAGGTGATCAGTGCGAAAAACCGGTGCCCTTAGAGACGATTACCCCCTACAGATGATTTCAAAATCTTTCATGATTTTAGGGAATTCTTCATGCTCTTATTAATATAAAAAGCTCATAAAACACCATAAACTTATTCAAGTTTTTTGTTTTATTTATGATCACTAGATTTAAATTTAGTTTAAAAAAATTTATTTCACTATCCCAAAATTTTTCATTGTAGTACTCAGGAAAAAAATTTTAAAACAAAGAATTTACAAGTTAGGTTATAACCTCCTCAATTCAAAATTGATAAAATAGAACTAATAAAAATAAATATCAATAAATATCAAACTTCCTGAAGAAATTATCTCTACGGCATAGTCGTCTTTAGGATACCAGCTGTGCACACTGATCTGACCCCTCCGGAGTAAAAACTTTTTAGAGAAATAATCTCCAGGACGCAGTTCATTAATCTATAATATTTTGAAAAATGCACGTGCACCACCGGTCTGAAAGCGCAGCCATGGCTCCAACCGATATCGTACCTAGTTTGGGCCCGCCAGACGAATTTGGTCCGTATTCGCGGCATCAGTGGCCGCATCAAAACGTTCTCTCAGGATAGGCCGGTTTCACGAAAAAAACTTTTTTAGATCTTATCACAAAAATTTATACTGAAATTTCTGATTCAAACTTTTTTCTTTAAAAATATCAACACATCTTAATTGAAAATATTTAAAATCTTAATTTTCAGTATTAAAATTTTGGCGACACTGGCGCTCTCACGCCGTCTGCCGGAATCCATTTGAAATGCCGAAAATTTTGAAAAATCGAATGTTGAAGGGTGTAAAATGCGGAGAACTTTTTTGGCTGTTATCAAAAAGCATAATTTTTAACAAATTTTTTAACATATGTAGGCCGCTGAAATAGACATAATCATCAAAGCTATGCAAAAGTAGAAGCTTTTTAGTCATTTTAAATAGTGATTACTTTTTAATAAGGCCAATTATTCAAATAAATATCCCACAGTTCAATAGAAAACACCAAATTTGTTCATTAAAAAATTAAGGCTTATTTACAACGATACTCGTAATCAATCGAATCACACTGAGTTCACTCTACTTGAGAGGGACACCGTGAAAGAGAATTTTAGTTTTTCACACACTTCGTATTTTCTTCTTTTTTAACTTGTTACTGTCACGTTAATAAGCCCCTCTTTACCTGATTAATTAAATTCATTGATGTTCGACCGCAGCTTCCTCGATCCTATGTCACCGGAGATCTCGTTGTTTTCTCATTGCAGATTTAGACCTGTGCAGCCGCTGATGGATTCGTCGAGGCGTCGAAGAAAATCCCAAGACGATGACCTCTGCAGAATAGTTACATCCATTGATGAAAAGTCTTCGAAAGCCCGATGAATCTTGTAGTTTTTTCAGAAAGATTTTTTGGAAAAAGCACCCGAAAGATGTTAACTTGTATCGCTGATGGTTCCACTGCTTTTCTGTTGCCTAACAGCGGCGGCGACGTTCAATTCGTTACCAGCAAGACGAACGGCTGGTGTGCTCGCTCTCATTCCTCTTGTCGCCTTGGATCTCTCTCTTGCTCCTTTTTTATTCTTTCTTCTCCTATCGTTTTGTTGCAGGTGTAGCCAGCTACCGCTAGCTTGAGAGCTAGATATTTAATCACCAATATTTTTAACACGGAAAGCTCTCAATTACTTAAACAACGATTAAAAAGATGGAAAAAACGGCTGTAATGGTGTATTTTGATGAAAATCATACCTCAAATTTTATCTAGGGATCGAAAACTCTTTTATTTCTGGGAGTTAGGGTTCCCTCAGAAAGAACCATCCGGGAGTGGCTGGTGAAACTAGAGAAGAAGTAAATAAAATTTATTGCAAAATTATGTTTAGCGAATTTATCCTTGTCTACAAGAAAAAATTCTAATTTAGTCTACGAATATACAAAAAAAACTCTGGAAAGAAAAAATGAAAAAAAATGAGATTTTTGTCTACAAAAAAGGAAAAATCACGGAGAACAACGCCACGCGAATTTTCAAATTTTTCCCCAAAAGGTCGTAAGAAATTTTCATTCATACCACAACAAAAAAAAGATCATGCACGACAAAAAGATAATAATTATATGATAAAAATTTCGATACCTAAATCTTATAACCACAAAATTTGATCCAAAATGTCAGGCCACGTTTTTCTTACTTTCGTGTAAGCATGAATTTTTCAAATTACTATCAATGATCTGAAAGAGCCAAGTCTTCTAATAAATTAATTTTATTCACCGATAATTTAGCTCAAAAGGGAAATAAGAAAAATAAAGAAACGTCTACAAAATTTAAAGGAAGGAACAAAGGAGGAACTTAGAAAATTTGGCACTCTTAAAAATCCTAACCTCTCTCTACGGCTACCAAAACTGGAGTGACGCTCCACGCGTCTCAAAATCCTAACCTCCTTCTTCTTAGAACTCAAAAATTTCCCCAACCAATCAAAACAACTTTATATCTTTAACAACTATCCACACTGGCAGGCGGCAGCATACAAAATTACAGTACACGCGGTATTCACAATTTTATACTGCATATGGCTTGCACACACACTCGTTGTCTCTCTTTACCTATGTTCGCACACTTAGACCGCGCACAGTCAGTCAGTACACTTACTCGTGGTAATCTTGTATCCCCACTGTTGTTTGTTCTATGTGCGTGCGCGCGCCTGCATCTCTTCCATCGCCGGGGCTCCCAGACGGAGAGTCGCGATCTGCTTGGTGTATTTGTGTGGTGTACGTGCGCGTTCTGGTCCGGGAGAGCGCTCCCGGATGCATGTCATGTGTGTGTGTATGTACGATGTGCGCGCGCTGCAGGTTCCGAGCGTCGCTACAGCAGCAGCCAGCTGACAGTGGCAGCCACCACGTGGTTGGCCTCAGCTGCTCATCCGATCAGCGGACGCAACGTGAATATCACCTGGGAACTGAAACACACAAATAAAAAAAAATTGTTGTTTCCCAGGTGACTTAACATTGCCAGGCCGGAATAAAATTACGAGGGATTCACTCCCTCGCACGATAACTAAGAAAGTCGTCAAGCTATCGTAAAGACAAGCGAGCAAGAGAGAGAGGGAGAGAATGTCGCTGGGTGACGAGGAGACGAGCCAACCAGTCACCCTTGCGCCATACCAACATTTAAGGGATTCTACCATTTCACGCTCGACTGACAAGTTCGAAACTCCTCCACCCGACACTTATACTTTTTTTAGAAATTTGATTTACATTGTAATTATACCGGTTGTTGAGATTTTTTTAACGCCGCTGACATGCAAAAACTTTATACGTATGCACTTTTTCAGCAGGGTAAGAATTACATCCTTTGATAATACGTATAACCATGAAAAGTATTTTTATGAATTATCAAGAAACTTAATGTGTAACTTAAAAATGTGAAATGAAAGTGTTTTTAGAGAGATTTTAACTTTAATCCTACTGACATGGTTCATTAAAGAAGTACATTTGAATAGATTACAAATAAAAATTTTAACATTTGTGATGGTTATAGTTTTCATGCACGATACGCAGATTAATATACTCTAAACGATGTCCACATAACATTTTGCTACTTATTTTATAATCTAAATTATATTTTAAGAATACTCAAATGACAAGAGAGAGCATATGTTTATAAAACTAAGAAATTGATAAAAAATATTTATCATCACAACAGAATTATAATCATTTTTTTTTTTAATTATCAATGTTTTTTAATTAGGAGAAATTATAATGACTAAAAAAAAAGCATGAAATAATTAACAAAAATTAAAGTTCTCTAAAAGTATTTTTTTACATAAAAAATTCTTTCAGAATAGTTGATTAGTATTAAAAGTAGAGCTGGAATCTTCGATAGTAGTGGTTTTATGAGAATACAGTAGAAGCTCGATTATCCGAACTAATTAAAACCAAGGTTAGTTCGGATAACGAAAAGTTCGGATAATCGAGCTTGAACAAACCACATTCATAAAGCATCATCCAAAGGTGCATACTTTGATTTTTTCATAGTTTTTCTTTTTTTTGAGCCATCCAAACTATCTAATTACGATACGAATTCTAATATTTTATTTTTATTTTTTACTATTAGATTTTTTACTAATAGATTTTCCGACATTATATTCTCGTGCAAGGTCATTCTGAGACTCATTCTTTAATAACCTCTGAATTATTTTAACTTTGGTTTCGAGATCTAAAACGTTTCGTTTCCTTTTCAACGACATTTGTCAGCACTCATTCAATACTACACTGATACTAAAGAGCAACGTTAAGTACCGAAGGACTTTAGAGACTTAGTTCAGTAGACAGTTTTGTCCCGCTCCCAAGTTCTGAGCCGGTTCGGATAATCGAGCGTTCGGATAATCGAGCTTCTACTTTAGTTGGGAACAGTATTCGGTCTGGTAATAGCAGCATAACTGCGCTTATAATCGTGGTTTTCTTTTTTTTTTTTTTTGAATATTGTCTTCTACCTGAGCTAGCTCAGCAGCAAACTGTTCTCCCAAAAAGTTCATCTTACAATGGTATTTCTGGTGCAGAATCTTTTTATTTTTCCTCTTGTGTTTGAAAGCTCTGAACAAATACATTGCTTAAAGTCTTATAACCGTTTCCACTAATTCATGTTTTTTAGGCTGAGCTTGTTTTGTAAAACAAGATGTTGGATTAAACGTACCAGATTTAGCAAAAATCCAAGGTGAAGATATTGTTGAAATAGGTTGATTAGGCTGATAATTTTCTTTTCGAGTCTAGTTTAAAAAGAATTTTTGTGAAGTAGCAGCACTTCAAGGAGTGAGTCTATCACTACCCCCCGAACAGAAAGCTTTGAAGGAGCGAGCGAGCCCCTGGTAAGGCTACCTTACGAGGCCCACGCTTGCTTGTAACGGGGGATCTCGGGGCGCTAATAAGCGCCTCGTTAGAGTGCAGTGAACTAACGGTTGCCTAGTTGATAGGTGCACTGTTTTGGGTGTTAGTACATAATACACGTGCGTGTTTGAATATGATTTTTGTTTTTTTTTTAAAGTAATTAATGTATATAATTAATATAAATGACTAAAATAAAAAAATTGTAGTATGAAAAGTATTAAGTTGGAGTAAACTTCTGTCAGGCTGTGAATTCACTAACTGAAAGTTTTTAATTGATTTTAATTGAAGATCAGTGCTGACTTACAATTCTAACCTTAATCTTTTCAAAATATAGTTATGTTAATTTTTTTTATTATTAAGTCAATTAAATATGAGTGATAAAATTAATCGTGCGAAGGAGCTTGGAAAAATTAGAGTTAAGAATCATAGAGAATTATCAACAAAATTCAAAAAATTTAAATCGGACCAAAATGAAATTCGTCCTGAATCCTTGTAAGTGAAAGATGTAAAAAGAGATTCACAGCTATAACTGTAATTTTATCTCATTAATTCATTTTTTAGTTTAAAAAATTTTTTTCATTATTAGATGAAAACTCATCAAATATACCAGAATCGTCAAATCAGGCATGTCCAGAATGGAATTTGGAAGATTCATCTGGGGCCTTATTATGTAAAACGATATCCGCTAGAGGCAGGTATATCGGGCGATATATTGGTCGCTGTTGTAGGGGAACCTTTAATTATGTTATTTCAAAAGATAGGTTAGGCATGCGCAAATAAAATTTGAAAAATATTTGTTTAAGTATTTTTTTTAAACTTGGTTTATTTATGAACATACATTATAATTTACTTTAAAAAAATTGTAAGAGAAAATAATTGAATTGATTGATAATTATGTATTATATTAACTATAATGAGATGAAAGAAATTGTAAAATCATTGTCTTTGGATATTTAAAATATATCAGGAATTGAATTAACAATAATAAAATTAAAATTATTTACAATTATTATTTTGCATATACCCTATGTTCAATTCAAATAATTTTTAAAACAGAGTTTTAAATTTTTATGTAAAATAAATGCTATAGCAGAATTATCAAAATAAAAATTTTTTTTTTATACTTTATGTTTAAAAATCAGTAAAAAAGTATACAAGAAAATTAATTCATTTTAATTGTCCTTCAATATCGATAAAATCATTCATCTCAACGGAGTCATAAGTTGTTTGTTCTAGTCAGGAATCAATTGGTAAATTTTACCAATTTTATTTAGTTTCACCTTATATCCAAGCGAAAGAAATGAAATCTTTAAAAAGAAAGACCTTTAAAAAGGTAAGAATTTACGGCGAGTGGTTTTTTTGGACAGAACTAAAACAAAAGTATATATGTTGTTACTTCCAGATCTATGTTAATATTAATCAATTTATCCCGAAAGATAGGAACAGATGAATAAAATATAAAAAAATAAAAAAACCATCTTTCAGTATAGTTACAGTGAATTCTGTTTATTTTATTTTTTAACTTTTATTTTCTAAATTAATTCGAGTATCTACTCTGATTTTGATATTATGTTTTCGGGGATACGAACAGATAAATGAAATGAAATCTAAAATAATTTTCCGGACGAGTTTTTAATAAATTTTTTTCAGTTTTATTTCATTAAGAATTTTTACTCAAATTATTAAAAATTCCTATTCTGATTCTGCTGATATTTTTTTGGAATATGAACAGATGAAAGGGATGAAATCAAAGAATCATCTTCCGGACGAGTTTTAAGTAAATTTTTCTTTACTTTTTACGCATCTTATTTTTTTTCATTTTTTTTTTTTTTTTTTTTTTAAACTTGAATTTGATTATTTTTTGGTAAAAGTTTACTATCAATTTATTCAATTTAGGTGTCGTTCAATATTGATAAAATAATTCGGACTCGACGGAGCCGCAGATTTATTGATTAGAATAATATTACTTTTCAAAGGAACAATTAAAAAAAAAAAAGTTCTTAGATTTCTAAGTCTTTTTATTTTTAGTTTAATACAGCTTCTGCTTTTAGGTGGTGCATGAATTTGGTCGACTGTTAATCGTTAATCTGCGGCTCCGTCGAGTCCGAATTATTTTATCGATATTGAACGACACCTAAATTGAATAAATTGATAGTAAACTTTTACCAAAAAATAATCAAATTCAAGTTTAAAAAAAAAAAAAAAAAAAAATGAAAAAAAATAAGATGCGTAAAAAGTAAAGAAAAATTTACTTAAAACTCGTCCGGAAGATGATTCTTTGATTTCATCCCTTTCATCTGTTCATATTCCAAAAAAATATCAGCAGAATCAGAATAGGAATTTTTAATAATTTGAGTAAAAATTCTTAATGAAATAAAACTGAAAAAAATTTATTAAAAACTCGTCCGGAAAATTATTTTAGATTTCATTTCATTTATCTGTTCGTATCCCCGAAAACATAATATCAAAATCAGAGTAGATACTCGAATTAATTTAGAAAATAAAAGTTAAAAAATAAAATAAACAGAATTCACTGTAACTATACTGAAAGATGGTTTTTTTATTTTTTTATATTTTATTCATCTGTTCCTATCTTTCGGGATAAATTGATTAATATTAACATAGATCTGGAAGTAACAACATATATACTTTTGTTTTAGTTCTGTCCAAAAAAACCACTCGCCGTAAATTCTTACCTTTTTAAAGGTCTTTCTTTTTAAAGATTTCATTTCTTTCGCTTGGATATAAGGTGAAACTAAATAAAATTGGTAAAATTTACCAATTGATTCCTGACTAGAACAAACAACTTATGACTCCGTTGAGATGAATGATTTTATCGATATTGAAGGACAATTAAAATGAATTAATTTTCTTGTATACTTTTTTACTGATTTTTAAACATAAAGTATAAAAAAAAAATTTTTATTTTGATAATTCTGTTATAGCAACTATACAGTAAAAACTCAACTCGCCGTTGGTATTTTACATTTTTAAATTTTTTTTTTTTTTTTTTTTAATTTTATTTATCTCCAAGCTTTAAAAAAAAAAAAAAAAAAAAAATGATATTTTACTAATTATTAATTTATTATTTTTAAACTATTTAATAATTATTAACTTAAGTTTATTTTGATTATTTAATTTTTTATTTTTCAGTTCTCAATTAAAATGAGGGTAAAATAAATTGAAAAGATTTTTTTTCTTAGTTATGTGTTGTTATTGCTCTGCAAAAGGAGTTTTGGCGTAAGAACCAAACTATGCTTAAATGAATTTTTTGAGATGTTTTTTTTTTTTTTATCACGCAGTCAAAAATATTTTTTCAAATCTCTGATCTTACTAGATTGTTTTATATTTTTTTCATCATTTTACTTACTCTAAATCTTAACTTTTCAGGCTTGAAGCGTAATAGTTTTATTCAAAATTTTATCTATTTGTAAAAAAAAAAAAAAAAAAAAAAAAAAAAACTTAAAACACATCACTATGACTAAACTGACTTAAATCCCACACAATTTGAAGGTTTCACAAAAATATTGCAACTTGTAGTTATAACAGATACTGTACCGATAAAATTTTTGGTGATAAAATTTATTATATTTACAATTTTTGCAACATTTCTGACAATTTGAATAACCCCATAAGACATTGATCAACATCACATTTAAATGCAGCTAATATCAATGACCAAGTACAGGGAGTTGGTATATAGCGGATGAAACTAAAATTAATCTTGATAGTCAGACAAATTCATCTTGGAAAATAAACTGAGAACAATAATCCTTATCCGTGTTAGTATATTGACTCAGAATTTATGAATTCCAGTGATGATTTAAATGTATTTACTTGTCTGACAATTTGAATAACCCCATGAGACATTGATCACTATCGCATTTAATTCAAATAACATCAAAAGTTGGTACCACACCACTACATTTATTATCAACTAAAAATGTAAATTCAGTCAGTTTTATGAAAAAGTTATAAATAATTTTGTGTCATCTATTTTTTTTATAATTTTATCTTTATCTTTAGATATTGGCTTGTACAGCGTTATGCAGTCAATACCTTGGGCATTTTTATGCAAACAACAAATTAAAGTATTTATTTAATTATTTTCAATTTGCAGGGTCTGAACCGATAAAATTTTTTGGTGATAAAATTTGTTATATTAAAAATTTTTGCAACATGTGTGTACTTGTGTAACAATTCCAATAACCCCATGAGACATTAATTACCATCTCATTTAAATGCAGCCAATGTCAATGACCAATCACAGGGAGTTAGCATCTATATTATATACATATAAATTAAACTTAATAGTCAGACATTCATCTTGGAAAATAAACTGAGAAGAATAAAACTTATCAGTGCTAGCGTATTGACTCAGAATCTAAGTTCCAATGATGATTTAAATGATGTATATATACATATATATTTATTTAACTTTAACTGATCACGGTTATTGACATCTCCTGAACTTAAACTTGCTGTACGTTGGATGAATTATAACAGCTAACTTGATAAAAAAGCATGAACCACTGCAACATTTTTAAATTACTATTAAACTGAAAAAGTTTATTTCAGTTAAATTCTTCAAAAGGTAATTAAAAAAAGTTAATCTTCATGAGTGTATTAGTTGAGAGTCAGCATATGGAAACCTCTTTGACAGCCCCAAAGAAAGTGAAGTAGTTCTGAAGAATCATCATTGAAATGTTTACTCTGAATCGCTACACTTGCATTGATAAATTTTATTATCACAAACACACTTCCAATATGAACCTTTCTGACAATCAAGTTAAATTTTACTTTTGGCTGCTAAACTAACTTCCCATATTGGTTTATTGACATTAATAATTTAAAAGATTTGCTTTGATAGTAAATAAGTGCATTCAACTTAAAACTGTTTATACAAAATATTCATACACTTCACATCAAGAGAAAAATCATTCACTCACACACATTCAGAAAAAACTTCAATTTTAATGAGGGCCAATAAACTTTCAAAGCTGCAACAGAATATTTCACAATTTTAACTCACAGCTTACACAAAAATTAGAATAACTTATAGATGATATCATAGGACAACCGTCGACTTTCAATATTTTGTTTTAAAAAATTAAAGTCAAATATTTCTATAATTACTAACCAATAATTATAGAAATAATAATTATTAATTAAACTATGCTAATTATGAATTTAGCGTGATGCCACTATATATTTGACTACTTTTCTAATTACTTAATTTTTTAAATCATACAATAATGAGCGCTGTCTTCTGCAGCAGCTCGAGCTGATCAGCTGTTGTCATGCCCTGGGCGGCGGGCGGCCCAGGCTGGGCCTCTTGCGTCCGCGCACCTCGCCTGCGCAGGCTTCTCGCAGCTTGCTGCAGCAGGCCAGCAGCAGGCTGCAAGAGTGAGACAGAGAGTCCGTAACATCCGGTTTCGGCTGCAGCGTCTTGCAAGGCAGCATGCTGCAGAGAGACCGGATGCTCGACACTGAAATCGGAAATCGCCTGAATCTTGAGCGAAGAGAATTTGGGGAGTTGAAAAATTGAAACGTTGATAACTTTATAATGCGACCATATTTCGTGATGATTTTTTTTTTAAATTACTCAGAGAATCACCGGCTATGCGTAGGCTATATGGTTTAAAAAAAATAATCATCCTAATATTGTTTTTCTCGTGATCGTCCTAACCTAAAATCGAAATTCAATGTATATAAAGCCCTGCAGGCTTTCACGGTAGTAGGTTAAAAAAACCTACTCGCCGTCAAAGCCCGATTGGGCTTTAGGATATCAACTATACGTTGACGCTCTGCTAGCCCTTGCTGGTAATTAAAGTCATTTTCATCAATGTCGACTTCGACTTCATTTTGCTCAAAATTAACAAGAAAAACTTCATTTTCATCCGCTCCTCTGAAATAAATAAATTTAAAAACTGATGAGTCAATAGAAAAAAAAATTTTAACTCAGAGTATATACATCAAGTTTTTTAAACAAAATTTTCAAAAAAATGCATGAAACAAATAGTAATTAAGTTTTCTCAAAATACTTACCCATGCAATTTGCGGAAATTATGCAAAATTGCACAAGCAGTTACAATTTTTGCAACTTTCTTTGGTGAATAACATAGTTTGCGTGATCTGCTGATGCATCTAAAAACATTGGACAAAATTCCGAAGCATTGCTCAATGTTACATCGAGTTTTTCTTAGAGCATCATTGAATTTCGACTGCGGTGAGCCAGGCACAGGATTTGTAAATGGAGTGAGTAAAATAGGTGAAAGTGTGTATCCAGAATCTCTTAAAACATTGTAAATAATATTATTGTTTAGGTAGAACAATTTGGTTGAAATTATCAGTTTTCATAAAGTCAAAGTACTTATAAAGTATCTAATTGAAATTATTAAAAAACAGTATTTTCTAAATTGTGTAATAAAGAAAAAGAGTTCAATTAATAAATTTTTTTTTTCTAGAAACAATACTGATAAAAAATTGGAAAACATTGCCAATATTTGCATATTATAAATTAATTTATTTTAAAAGAGATTTCTAGAATCTTAATTTACTTTGAGATTTTAAGACATGATTTATTGACATTAAAATCAGTACCAAGCAAGTAATAACGTCCTTCTCTTCTCTGCAGTCCTTGCTGCCTTTCAATTTCTTCTTTTTGTCTGAGCCATTCCAAGTAGGTTTTCATTTTACCAAAAATCCAAATAAAATGATCTGTGTTGCTCCCAGCACAAACTCTTATGTTTCTGATAAAATTGTTTCCATCTGAAATCTGCAAAATTAAAATTTTACTAAAATAAAATGAGGCTGCTGATAATTGTTAAGCAATAAAGTACTTACTGCTTGGACATTAACTGACGGTCCAACTGCATAGTTGATATAATTTTCTTCATTTTCAGTAGGTCTCCACAGTGTCACTTTAAAACAATCAATTAACCCCAATATATTACGCATAGGATTAAATCTGTGAAAACTATTAAAGATTCCATTAAAATTTAATAAAGCATTGAAGCTAAAATGTATCTTGGGGAAAAAAAATTATTGTAAAGGTAACTTTACAATCATAAAATAGTGTAGCTAATGAAGAAATTAGTAACTTTAGTATAAAAAAAATTAAAATTATTTGCAAGCAGAAATTAAAACACCATACTTACGTACTGCTAACATTTAGACGTTCTTCTCTGGTAGTAGGAAAGTGTATGTATCTGCGAGAGAGTGTTAGTAAAGCAGTTAAAACTTTATTTAATACTTTACTCATTGAACCTTGACACATGGGATGATTATAGTCTGATGCAACTCCTTTTTGCAGTCCACCTTCTGCAAAGAAGCGAAGAGCTGATAGAACTTGCAAATGAGGAGGTATAGCTGTGGACCTTACACCTTGCAATTGTGGGCTCAAAAGTTCAATCAGTAAGATAGCAGCTTGAGGTGTCAACCTATTAAAAAATTTTAATAGTTTCAATGAAAAAAATACTAGTATGCACTGACTTTCAAACACAATGTTACTGGAACAAACTATTTTATGACAAGTAAACATTGATATTATGAAATATTTATTTTGAAATCTTAAAAAACTTGCCTATAGTGTCGTCGAAAATTTTCTTCGCCACCTAAGAATGGGTTAGAGAAATCTCTTAACATCCTTCTAAATAGTTTTAAACGTTTAAATGCTTGCCTCTGATGCTCTCGTTCATCTTGTATAGCAACTCCAAGCAATAATGCAACATCCATTTTTAAATGAATAATTGAATTTGTATAATTAAAAAGTTTTTGAATTATAACAAACAACTTAGTATGAATTCAAATTTCTGACGTGTTGTAACTAAATAAGTTAAAGAAAATAATAAACCATCACAAGACGTCGACGCCTTATCACAACAAATAAACTTATGGTGCGGTATTAACCTAACCTCATTTCAACAACAACGAGTAAGGTATGTATACAATAAATTATTTATAATTATATCTGTATTTATACCTTTTTAGTTTAATTAGCAAAGATTCAGTAATTGTATGAATAAATAAGCAGCATTCAAAAATCACGCTTTTATTTTTTGGACTAATTTTTCTTACTGGACAAAATTTTAAATTTTCGCTCCAATGTTTTGTCCAAGATGGCTACAGATGTGGACAGTGGAGGGGATGCGAGTCTCAACTTGAACTTGCATTTCAATAATAAGTGTAGTGTATACCTCTGTACATAAATTTTTCTTTTTTGATTAAATGATAAATGTAATAACAGTTTAAATTTTGTCGAGCTGAAGCACCTTTGCTTTTGTTTGGAGGCAAAGATCTAAGCTTATTTTCTTTAGGAAATTTGATTATTTTATTGAGCTAAGTAGATCAAAATATGAACAGGTAAGTTTGATGAAAAGTTTACAAAAAAAATTAATTTGGAAAAAAGATTTTCTTTATTGACATTTCGTTTAAAAATGAATCACTGATAAGGTTTTGCAAAATGTGGGATTATTCATCTTAACTTTTAAATAAAGGTAGAAATATTTTGTAGAAAACATATGTACCAAAATAATTTCTTTTTCATAATAGTAATTAATAATAATATTAAAAAGTTAACAAATATTCAAATAATTTTATAATATTCCTTTAGTGTCACACCAGAACAGCAGCAGCAATTGGTTATTTTTATGGAGAAGCATCTTTACTTTGCCAGAGGACAGAAACCTAAATTGGGTCCAAGTGGTAAGAAAAAATATGATGAGATGCTCCGGCAATTGGCTGATATCTTAAATACCCTTGGTCCGTATAAATATCCTCAAGACTGGTTAAAGGTTAGTTGGAGTAATTGTTATAAGTTGATTAAATTTTTACTTTAAAACCTTAACTATATATTTTTTAACCTGAATATTCAATTTAGATCTGGAAGGAAATAAAATTATATGCCAAAATGGTTAAAGCCAAGTACGACTTTCAAGTCAGAAGAACAGGTAACTTTGTCATTACAGCGAGACCTCCAACAGACTTGGAAGTTAGAGTTTGCAAAATATTTGGGGAATCTGGTACCGGTCAAGAGCTTATTGAAGAAGAGGGATTAAATGTTACCGTTACAATCAATTTTATAAGGTAAGACAAGACAAGAATAATCACCCATGGAGAAATATTTATGAAAACAAAATTTTAGAAAAAATAAATAATTAAAAATCCTAACTTGTTAATAGTTGTGTTGAAAAATTAAAATTTTGATTTTAAACAATTAATTTGAAATTATTGTAAAATATACAATACAAGATAGCTACTATTTTATAAAATTCACTGTTTGTCTCAACAAAGTTTAACTGCTAAAATAATTGATTAATTTACTAACATTTAAGTAAGGAATTGCTAATTTAATATATGTATAAATAGAATTTACTAACGTTTCCATTTTGCTATCACAGTTTTGTTATTTTTTTATATATTAATCAAAGTTTATGAATAACCTTTTCTAAAAATTGAATTTACTAAAAGTATGTACTTTTATAATGACATTAAGTTTCAATAAATTTTCCTGGAAATACTAAAAACAATAATTAAAAAATTAAAATTCGGATATAAAAAATTAAAGATCTTTTTCTTTGTAAGTATTGGCACCAAATGAATGTTCGGATATCAAAAAATTAAAAGTTCATTTCAAATATTACCGCATTAAATTCGTGCGCATGCGCCAAGCAGTTCATCAACCATGATTCGTCCTCTTTCCGCGCGAAAGTTAGACTTGTAAATACGCTTGCTTTTCGCGGAAAATTTTTTGACTCTTTCACTCTCTTTTGGCAGCCATTTACATAAAGCTTGCGCCGTTATTGGTAGGAAGTCAAATCCAAAACAATCATGGAAAAAGAGTAAGTTTATTAAAAATATTTTCAGCAATTAAATAAAAATTAGTTTATTTTATAAAATGATACAAATATTTTACGGAAATATTGATAATTGGCTTCACAATAGGTAGATTAAAAATTCCCGAACGCGTCCTTCCAATTTACTCCCAGAATTGTATCGTTTCTAAAATTCAGTAATTCTTAATTATGAGAAAATTTTTCAAGTTTAGTCACACATGGCTGTTATAAAATATTTAAAAAAGTTTCTCAAAATGTAAATAATATTTTAATCTAACTCAACGACTTCTTTTTATTTTTGCAGCGATTCCAAAAATGTTGCCAAAAGGGATAAACCGAATGGAACTCAAATGAACCGACTTGTTGAGCTTATATGCGATCCTTCTAATGAGCATATTATTACTGGTGAAGGCTTCGATGAGGATTGGATCAAAATTTCAAAGACTCTCAATAATTGCATTGGCGGAGTAACCAGGCCATTCGCTGCGTGGCGACAGGTTTGTACCCTTATATACACGTTTTCTTCAATTGATCTAATTGATTGAATACATAATTTTTTTTGCAGTGCTACAAAGATTTATTAAAAAGAGTTTTAGAGCTTGCAACAGCTAAAAAAATAAATCTAGATAAAGATTCTCAAAATACAAGAATCTTTAAGCTCTTGGTAAGTCACAATCTCCTGGAAAAGATGAAAATCTTACACAAAAAAACAAAACAACAAAATAAATCTAAAAAAAGGAAAATTGAACTTTCTGATGATGAAGATGAAGAGCAAGAGTTGGACGCATTAAAGAAAATAAATGGAGAGGTAGGAGATGAAGAAGAAGAGGAAGATAAATTGTGCCAGTCGAGTAAAATTATAGAGGATGTAGATGAGGAAAAGGTTCTCAAAAATTCATACAAGTCTGTTTGCTTCGTGGAGTTACAGTCCGATTCTTTGGATGGATTTGAATTTCCTGATGTTGATCTCAATAATTGTGGTGGTAAGTTAACTATTTTATACATATTACCAAATGTGTATTTTTAAGTTTATTCTAAAATTTAAAGATTTCAGACAAAACCTGTTTAATTTTTTCATGTCAGTAACTCTAATTTTACTTATGTATTATTCTTAAGTTAAACAGTAGTATTAAAATAATAAAATTAAATGAATTTTTAATTCTTATATTCTACTTTATTTTATACTTATATCTACTATATTTTAATTTTTATATTCTACTTTATTTATTGTAATGTTTATTGTTGTTTTGTAGGATCACCAAAAGGAAGTCCAAATGAAATTGACTTATCGAAAAAAACAACAGAATCAACAATGTCAATTTCACAATTTTTAAACACTGGAGCTAATACTTTGGTGCAAACACCAATGTCTGCGTCAAAGGGTAATTACTCTCCACAACAAAGTTTTTCGTCTAAAGGTATTTACAATCACACCGTATTATATATGACTCAGTTTTATGTTAAAATATTATAAATAAAAACAAATTATGTGTAAAAAAAAAAAGTATTGTGTAAGCAAAAAAATTGGTTGTTGCAGAGCCCGTAAATAACAAACAAAAGCGTGCTGCAAATTTAAAATCATTCGGAATTGACAACTCTCCCATTGATTATGATAAAAAAGGTATGAAGAATTTACTTTAGACTGTATTTTAAAAAACCCTATATGAAGCATATAAATATAAATTATAAAGTTGTTAATGCATGTTCTTTCTTGAAAATTGATAATTGTCTGATAATTAATCATTCACAATTAATCAAATTTTTACTGGTAATTAAAACAAAGTTTTTAAGCTCAAAAAAAAATTATTGTTGCAGAAATGAAACCAGTGAAGGTCCAGGTGAAATCAGAAGGAAAAAAGGCTGTTAACAAGTCTGCGTCCAGTGTTTATTCTGACACAATAGATTTGACTAGTATGTATTTTTAATATATGATATTGTTAGCTAAAATGTGTGTTTTATACTTCATTATTATTTTTTTTTACATTAACAGGTGAAGTAGACGAAGACATGTGTAGCAGCACTCCCCTTGCAAGAAAGTTTCGCAGTAGCCTTCCATCATTGTTTAAAAAAGACAACTTAAATTTGATAAACGAAGCAATTCATAATCAATCAGCTCATTCTGCAACAATTGAGACTATGCTCAGAGGTTTACTTGCCAAACTTTCTAATTTGGTTGATGTCCTCGTGGTTCAAAACGATATATTAATGAGTATTAACATTAATATAGCCCAATTTTTAGCACAAACCAAGGAAAAAACTGCAACGCAAGAGAAAGAAGACAAAGAACCAAAAGCTCATGAAACCATTGATCCGAGTCTTCGCTCTGAAATTATTCTCTCTGAGAAAAATTCACAGGAGAAGCAAGGCGATGAATTTTCTGATTAAATTTTTAAAATATTTTACTACAAGTATTTTTAATATAAATAGGTGGTGGTAATTTTACTGGAATTTGAAGCTAAAAACTGAACTTTTTTTTTCAAATAAATAAATTTGCTTTTATTTAAAATATGTTCACAATCAAAAAAATACCATTTTAATTTTTTGTGATTGATGTAATCAATAAATTTCTTCTAAATTATTACTGATTTTCAATTTTTAATTTTGAAAGACAACTGTTTTGTATTCATCTTGAAGTGTAAATTTCATTCGTATAAAGGTTGGACTCCTTAAACAACAATTTTTTATTTCAAAATAATACTGAAACCATTCAGTAAAATTGTAATCCGATAAAATCTGATAAAACTATGCACATTTATTTTAAAGTCATTGTAGTTTCAGCGAGCTTAGAATATACATTACTTTTTGATTTTCATTTTAAGAACAAACTATAAAACTTACTGATCAATAATAAGTGATCATTAGCTAGATTAATTGTTAAATTCATTAATTGAATATATTTTTTGAACAGAGAACAAAAGATTTGCTGATAAGTTTTTTGTTATAATTACATCTTGCTTTTCCATCCATGAAAAATAGAAAACTTGCTCATAAAAATTGTTTATTGATAAATACTCTCAAAGAATAACAAATATTTATACTACCCTGACCTTTTTTAATTTATATTATTTTAAATTTTTTGTTGAGTTTACATTTATTTTGCTAAACACATTTTTAAAAAAGTTTCCATCTTTATTATGAAAATTATATACTAATTTTCATTGTTAAATAATCAACAAATGTAGCTTTCATCACTGATGAATTTTTATTTTAAGGAATGAATACAATAAATCTTTTTATTTAAAATTTCTTCATAATATTTCATCTTACTTGTTTGCAATCGTTTGGGCACAGTTTTATTTACATTACATTTAGGACATTAAATATTTGATAGAAATTTCATTATAAGCATAAAACATAAATGCATTTACTTCTTTCCACTCCTTGACACTTTTCATATAATTTATCTTACTCTTCCATTTTCCTAATTATTTTTCCTCTCAATCAAATTTTTCAACCACTACCATTAATTATTTTAAAAATTGATGAAAAACTTCATTAGTACATTCATTCAAAATATGAAGAATAGAATTTAGATGATTCAAAATTTACTTTTTTCTAATCACTCCCACCTAACCTATCTTTTGAAATAACATAATTAAAGGTTCCTCCACAACAGCGACCAATATATCGCCCGATATACCTGCCTCTAGCGGATATCGTTTTACATAATAAGGCCCCTGGTATTAATCAAAGTTTTGAGAATGAGTTGAATGGTAGGAAAAAGCTAAAATTAATTAAAATTTACTTTATTTATATTAATCTAATTAATTTTTTTTTTTTTTTTTTTTTTTAATATTAAAGATGCTAATTTTCGCCAAGAATGGAATATCTCAGCCTCCTCTTCCTATGACAACAGCTTTGTAAATATATTAAAGTCTGCTACTGAAAACGATGAATTTTATTTGAATTGGTCCAGATTCTCTGATGAAGAAGACTTTGAAAGTGATGATTGTATTGATAATGAAAGTGATTACTTACCTTCAGACTGTATTAAAAAAAATGACATAGTAGATGAAATTTTAAAATGGGCTATTCAGAATAATAAGACCAAAAAGTATATCGATGAATTGTTGAATATTTTACAGCCAGTTATTTTAAAGTGTTACAAAACTCTAACAAGACGGACTGGTGAATCAAAATTCAAAGTGGTTGAATTAAAAGACCGGTCTGAGTTCGTTTATTTTAGAATAGCTGAAAATCTTTAAAAAATGGTAAATCCTCAAATACATAAAGAGAAGTATCTGTATTTACAGTACAACGTTGACGGATTACCATTGTTAAAATCTTCTCCAAAACAATTTTGGCCCATTTGAACGAAAATTTTTTTTCAGCCTGACTTTTATAAACCTTTTACGGTTGTATGTTGGTGTCGCACTGGTAAGCCGAATGACTTTGATCAGTTCTTTGAAAACTTTATATTAGAATTTAATGATTTAGCAAAAAATGGTCTTGTAATTGATGGAGTGAAATTTGATATTAAATGTCATGGTTTTGTTTGCGATAAACCCACGCGATCATTAATCAAAAGCACTAAGTGTCACACAGCTTTTTACTGTTGTGAACGTTGCACTACTAAGGGTGAAAGAGTTGATATTACGACTGTTTTTCCCTCACTAAATTCTCCTTTAAGGACCGACGCTGGCTTCCGAAATAAAAGTCAGGAAGAACATCATCTGCCTGGAAAGCCTTGTCCGCTTTTATCAATTAATCCGGCTATGGATATGATTCTTCATTTTGTTTTAGATTATATGCATCTTGCTTGCTTGGGAGTAGTTAAAAGATTGATCATAGAGTATTGGACAAATACCAAAAGTAAAATATTAACTCGCTTACAAATTCTTCAACTATTTCAACTTATCTAATTTTGTCCCTTCTGACTTTCAACGGGGAACGCGATCTTTAGCTGAAATATCAAGTTGGAAAGCTACTGAATTCAGATCTGTTTTGTTATATTGTGAACCCTTTGTTATAAAGGATATTTTGCCCGATGCTCATTACAAGCATTTTCTTTTATTGTTTGTAGCATTTAGAATTTTATGTAGTTCGGAACTTTTTGATAAACAGTGGGAAAAAGCTAGTGAATATTTAAAAAAGTTTGTGAAACTATGTCCTAAGTTATACGGCAATAACTCACAAGTTTTCAATGTACATAATTTAATCCATATATCAGACGATGTTAAAAAGTTTCATTGTACTTTAAATGAAATATCAGCATTTCCATTTGAGAGTGCTTTAGGAAAAAAAAAGTATAAATAGTGGCTTTAAGCCTTTAAAACAATTTGTACGTAAAGTGGAGCTGCAATTAGATTTGAACACGTTTAAAGTACAATTACCAGAACCCTTTGGAGTTTTGAAAACTGTTGAGTCACATGTCACAAATATTAAAAAAGTTCAGTACTTAGATTGTGAAATTACTACGAAGAGCCCCAATAACTTCGGTTTATTAAAAGATGACACTGTATTAGAAATTGAGTCTATGTTAGGTAATTCTTCTGGAATAAAAAATTCAGATGATGTAACTATTTTTGGTAAAAAGTGGGGTATCAAAGGCAGTGCTATAAAATATCAAAAAAAAACTTTATCTGAGATGAAAACGTTGGAAATCAAGCCTATCGAAAAAGGAAAAACAAACAGTTTTTCCTTGTCGAATGTACGCAGTAAAGTTGTTTTGTTACCAATCTTTGGATTGGCAGAAGATGAAAAAGAGTTTTTCGTAGTGCCTTTACTTCATTAAGGTGGTTTTCTACCAAATGCATGACAATAGAGAATCAGCTCAAATTTTCTGGAGGTGCTTATTAGATATTAATAAACATTTTTCCGAAGTCCGATCAAAATTGACCATATAGTTTAAAAGTTATAGCAAGTTAAAGATTGAATTTTTTTCATTACGCGTATAGATGCTACGCTGAAAAAGTGTACTAAATTATTGATATTTGTCTTTTTACAATAGAGATCCATTAGAAAAACCTCATACATATAGTTTCGCTATCGAAAAATTCATTCCTTGAAACTGCAAAAATTGACCTTTTACAAATTTTACAATAATTTTACAAAAATAATTTTCACGTGAATAACCTCCAAAACTGCGGTATTCAAAGGTGAGGTTCAAAGTTAAAAAAAAAGTTTTGTTGTGATTGTCAATGTTTTTTTGGTAGAAAATAATTTCAGAAGCCATAACAAGTTAAAAATTAAATTTTAATAAACAATTTTTACTAATTTGGTGAAATAATTTTTTTTTAGTCTTGAACTTGACTAGCTCTGGTAGAAAACCACCCTAAATAATTTATTGCAAGTTTATAAGTTGTAAATAGAAAATCAGAATAGTCATGTGCACATGTACTTTTTAATAAAAATTTAATTGACTTAATTGTTAATAATTTATTTATTAATATTCTATAACATCTGCATAATCAATTTTGATTTATTTACCATATTTTTAATCGAGAATCTCCAATGAACAAAAATATTTTTTATATATTAAACTATGATAGTTTCTTGCCCTTGAATTTATTTTTTATTTTAAAGTAACTACAGTATTTTGGTGAGCAGAAAAATTTTATGTATCGATAATTAAATTATCAATTCATGAATATGTATATACTTTAAAAAAACTTTTTGATAAACGATTTAAATGATAAATTAGCAATCGCAGAATAATGGCAGGCATACAGATAGCACTCGTGGTCTGTGGGCAGCTGGCAAGCAGATCGTTTGTGAGCAAATTGATTGATGTGTACTAATGTTTTTTTCGTGTTATATTAACAAATATTTACTGTTGTGGTTTTAATTTTTGAAAATAAAGTATTGAATTGCCGTGTAAACAACGTGGAATATTTGTGGAAACTAGTTATCTGTTTTATCTGACTGTTAAATTAAACTACAGTTTTGAGGTTAGAAGTCGCTGTAAGTTTAAGTATATACATATATGTATATTTAATAATTGAGTGATTTCATAGTTTAGCAAATTTCCTTACAAATAAAAGAATAAGTAATAAAAATATTTTTGCTATCTAATAAAGAGTTTTTTGTTTGTTTACATTCGTTTGCATATGACAAGTTCTCCTTTTCAAGCAGTCTTAATAAAGGCTGATAAAAACAATGAGTTGAACAACCAATACATAGTTGCACCATCTGTTTGAACACAGTTGAGAAATGGTTACCATTATGTCACTTATGCACTACAACCTTATAAAGATGAAGATAAGGCTTCAATAGAAATCATGATCATGTCTAACATGATGCCAATTCCTGAAGCCTGGAGTTGCTTTAAATGCACTCCTATAGAATACGCTAAAACTTATGAGAAAGCTATTCTTAAATTACATGAGTTAAAAAAAAAAGATGGAAATAAAACAATTAAAAGCTGAGAAGAGAAAAACAGTCAGTTACACAAAAATAAAAATCTTAAAAAAATAAAGCAGGATGAAGTTGTAAAAAAATCTCAACAGTTGCCCGATAACGACAGCTTAAATAAAACAGACCACTTATGTAGTACAGCTCGTCGCCTTGGAATAAAAAGGTACTATCTCAGAAATTTTTATAGAAAGATACTATCTCTCTATAAAATTGATACGAGATAGTATCTTTCTATAAAAATTTCTGAGATAGTACCTTTCTATTCCAAGGCGACGAGCTGAAGAAGACCTGAACTTTGATGTACCATCATTAGTCGATGAAAATTCTTTGGAAACATTCTATGATTGTTCAGATTCTAAAGTAACCTTTGCAGATCCAGATGTTTCCCATGATAACATGGTACAAGTGATTTAATGAAATCCCATGATACAAGTGATTTAATGAAATCAAAATAAGAAACTACCACTTTTTTAAATCCAGATTCACCTGATGACAATGAACAGAATTTTGAAAAATGTGACTTAGAGAAAATGACTGATTTAATACCTACTATAGAAAATATTTCTCCTCAAACTGATCATAGTGTAGTCTGTTCAAGTAGTTGTAATGATAACAGTTTAGACACTACCAAAAATAATGATCAAAATAGTATGTTTACTCAGTGTGAAAGTACCGCCTATATGTCTTCTCCACTAAAAGATGTTACTGAAGATATTCTTAAAATTAGTGAAATTGATCAGATAGCAGAAAGTATTTCCCAAAAAATCAATACTGGAATTTCCAGTTTAAACTTTGTTACAGTTCCTGTTTTGGAAAATAAGTGTACTTTAGTGGCAGATACATTAAAAAAAGAATTATTACCTTACAAAGCTTCTCTTATTAGAATAGAGCAAAAATTAAACCACTGAGGCTTATTCCTCCGCTAGGGGCACTAGAGTGCCCATTGGGGAAGTTTACGCAAAATACAAATCAGCTGCAAGTTTACTTGTAGTTCCACATTCTTAAATCATAAATTGAGTCTAAGGCTATTGTTTATTAAAATGGATAAAAAAAACCCTGATTATGGAAAGTGGACGGTGGTTCAACTGGTAGAAGAGTTAAAAAAGAGGAAAGTAAAGCATACGGGAAGAAAAGCTGAATTAGTTCAGAGGTTAATTTATTTTGGTCAAAACAAATTTTTTTTTACATGGTTTTTAGTAACTTATTATTCTACTTTTGCAGACTTGGAGATTTAGATAAATTATTCATTAAAGCAGTGTCTAATGAAAAGTCTTTTCTTTTTGAATTGCCTCATGATTCTTTTTATAAGGACTTAAATGCTTCTCACACAATAAAACTTGATGAAGGATTTGATACACATTATTATCAATCAATTGGAGGAATTTCAAATAATAATAAAGGGAAGAAATTGTACGGCGAAGGATATTTACTTACATTACGAAAAGCTGATTTTTTGAATGATACATTTTTGCGGGCTAGAGTAGCTTCTGAGTTCAATAAAAATGTTATTTACAATGCGGATATAAAAATTACATCATATAAATGCATTTCTGTTACTCAATGTGAATGTGCAGCTGGCAAAGCACCAAGTGCTCATTGTAAGCATGTAAATGTAGTCACAGAAGCAATTCAAGATTTTTTATCCAATCAAGATATTAAAACAAGAGAAACTTGTACTCAAAAACTACAGACTTTTCACCAAGCAAAAAAATTTAAAGGTTCTCCAATCAAGATAAAAAATTTGCAACTAAAAGAAAATAACAAATTACAAGAACAGTTAAAAATCTATGATCCAAGACCTGTCAAATTCAGAAAAAATCCAAACTATCCAGTTTATTTTAGAAATGACTGTTTGAATTTCGCTGGTAGTGTATTGGATACATTTCCAGAACTGCAACTATATAAATGTGCTAATTTATTTGCTCTGTATAATGAGCATGATTATGATACTCACCATGCTGAAGATTATTACTTAGAAACTGAGTATATTTCTTCGATAACTCCTGAAAGAGTTGCAGAAATAGAGTTAACAACAAGGGGTCAATCTGGTAACAAAAATTGGATCCATGAAAGAAGTCTGCGACTCAATAGCTCAAACTTTGGAGAGATTTGCTGCACACAATCACCTGAAGCATTGGTACAAAAATTACTCAACCCAAAGGATATATCTAATCTCCCATCGATTGTACATGGAAAAAAATATGAAGTGCAAGCACTAAAATTGTTTGAAGCTGCAAGTGGTTTAAAAGTAAAAGATTGTGGGTCATTCGTTGATATTGACTATCCTTATTTAGCTGCCTCACCAGATGGTGTGATAGATGACAAGACATGTGTTGAAGTTAAATGTCCTTTTAGTGCTGTAAATAAAATTATTACACCAGAAAGTTAATCAACCAGACAGTTAATTATTTATATCTTTGTGAAAAAGATAACATTTTAAAATTAAGAGAAAATCATTCATACTTTTTTCAAATCCAGGGGCAGTTACTGTGTGCTAAAAAAGAGTTGTGTTACTTCATAGTATATACAATCACAGACTCTTATGTTCTTGAAATAAATAAAGACCAAAATTTCATTAATAATATGATAAAAAAGTTGAACTTTATGACAATTTTTGGAAAAAAGCTATTTTGAAAAAAAATCTATATAAAAATTACTGAATGAGATTAGAATATTTCTAGCAATAATAATTAATAAAAAACATAAACAAATTTTATAAAAAATTTAAGTATTTATTTTAAGACTTGTACTTAACATACAAGAAGAATTTTTATAAATTAATGTTAATTATTTTGTTGTATATTTTTTACATTGAAAATAATAAAACTGTGATAATACATTTCTTAAAATTTAATGAATTTAAAAAAAAGTTTAAAATCATGCTAAGTTTAAGCATCAATTCCTACAATTGGTTTCCTAAAGTTACACAGCATGAAACACACAAATACAATTTTCTCCACTAATAAAGTTTGAGATTGATTTAATGGTCCGTATAAGATTTCATAAGTTTTACCCAATCCAATTATGCGCTCGCTGTGAACTCTCTTACTTGAAATCTTTTTATCACTAATAACCGTCTCACAAGAAATTTGATTTTTTTTACTGAAGAATGTTGGAATATTTAATTTAATTCTATGAGGAGCTAAAATGTCTTGAACATTGAACCCTTTATCTGCCATCAATAAATCTCCTGGATCACACATTTCCATAATCTTACTTCTCTCAATTATTTGACGATCACTAGTAGATCCTCCATAAGCTGGTGAAATATAGGATGTCAATCCTGCTGGAGTAGCACAAACAACAGTTTTAGCTGTTGGTTTGTTTTTATATGTTGAAAATGTGCTTTGTTGAGCTACTGGCATGCTTGGCCGAGGAATAGGAATTTCTGTCCCATCCAATATACCTCTGGTACCATTAAATTTTTTGCGGAAGTCAGTAGGAGTATAAAAATCTACAAGTTCTTTAGAAGACCACTGACTTATTTCAGACCACTGAAGGTACATAAACCTTATACAAGTAATGAAGATGTTGCCAACTTGCTTAAGAGGTATACTGAAAAAAAGACTTGTTTCATAATATTTTTTATGCTGTCTAAGAATAAATAAAGTTAATGAAAATTGATCTAAAATGCCTATACTCGCTGGAGGCCTTCCATATATATAATTTAATTCATGTGCTGCTTCCCCTAGACTTCTAAAAACAAACAAAAATTTTTCATAAGATTCCAAGCCGGTGTAAAAGTGAATGGCTGGATCATCATTTTTTATATTTTCCAAACAAAAATCAAACGGGTTGCCAGGGTTAACTGAACAAGTCCAACTAATTTCTGGTTGACTTCTTTTTGAAAAAATTAACTCTGCAAGGTATCTGCCTTGCAGGACCTAAATTTCAAAGTTATACGGGAGCAGTGAGCCGGGCGATGAAGGTAAAAGACCCCTTTTGACGAATTTCAAATTCATCCGCGTGCGCAAGAGTCTTAGCAACGCGGCGCGCCGCCCGTGGGTCAAGATGATGTGAAATGAGTGGCATCCTCGCAACCCTCGCATACGCGCACACCGAATGGTGTGGCCGGACAAAAGGTGTCCGTAGCTCGCGGCCCCCACTCCCGAAATTCGGCAGGTCAGATTCGCCGGCAACATCGCACGTCCGAGGCATCGAGAAACCTCGCGCAGGCCCGATGCGACACTAATTTTTGAACCATCTCAGATCACGCATTGAATTTACATTTTCCTTGTTGTGATCAGAGATTAGGTTCAGTTTCGATTTGCTACAGTGTCATTAAACTCTCTTCGTTTTACTAAATTTTCAGTCACCATTAAATAAAATTCAATCGGTCGACTTTAATAGTGCTTACGTATTCGGTAAAAATCGAAGGAAAATTTCCGTAAGTGTCGCGAGATACGAGTCGCGCGTTTTTTTTCGCGAGGAGTACGGACGGCGACGTTCAACGATATCCTGGGTAGCAGCTTGCCGTGGAAGCAGCTCGAGGTTTAACCGAGAGACGTCGAAAGAACGTAAGTCCTTTTATGTTGGCCGAAATATTTTTTGTTATTAACCGTTGAATGATTATTACTCTCTTAAGAGCAGGAGACAGTAAAAGTCTCGAAGCTTAAGGAGAGGAATATCATCCCGCCTAAGTGCTGTCACGATCTCGGGGTCTTCTTTGTTCGAATCACCTTTAGACGCGATCTTCGGACTGAGTTCGAACACCCATTCTCGCGGCTCACTGCACGGTTAAATAAACTCGCGAATCATTATTGTCGCGAGTTAAACACAAAACTTTGTAGCCGCAAGCGGCATGAGGTAATATTTTAAATAAATTGTTAATGTGTAACCCTGGTTTAATCATTTATTTTTTTTTTGCTTAAATTTGTTTTAAATATAAATTTTTCGTTAGTAATCCAGCTAAATTGCAGAGAGGGTAAGTTTTTCGGGTTAAATTGATTTAAACCCGAGCCAGAAAACTTCCAACTCACTACTGACTTCAAACTCTTGACCACAATAATTATTAAATACTCTTTGGTCTGACTCTTGAATCTCTTCAAAATTCTGTTGATCTGAGTTGACTCTGTTCTCTTTAAAATCCTCTGCATCTTGTAAAAACGCCTCACGCTTACTTTTAACGTTTGATAACTTTTTCTTTTTTTTTTCTTTTTTCTTTTTCTTCCAAACACAAAATGAAGGATTACTTCCAGCTTTTAATATTCTGTTCTGATACTTATCTCCTAAATAAAAATAGTAATTATTAACAATAATATTTATCAATAAATTGTAGGAAACAGTTGAATAAGTTATTTTCACACACCCAATGCATTTCTTCTCACGAAATCCTTTGGATTAAAATGCACATAACATACTCGAGCACTTTTGTTGATATTTACTTTTTGTAACTTTAAAGCTCTAATCCACTCTTTTTTTAAATTTTCGTCTTTGGGAAAGAAAAATCCTTGATCGACACTATTTTTTCATTTATAAACACAACACTTCTGTTTCATTTTAGTAGTAGTTTGGCAGTAAAAAAAATGTTATTGTTATTTTTACTCAGCTACCGTATACACTGGTACACGCTTGCTTAAAGAGGTTATGTTTACAGCTTTTACTTAAAAAAAATTTTTTTCCAGCTTGCTCAAGAATTTAATTGCGGCATTTTTTTTTTTAAATAATTAACACATCAATTTATTGATTTTGTAAAGTTTTAAACTAAAAAAAATTTTTTAATTTGAACTTTATTTTTACTCATGTTTAAAATTTTGCGCTGTTTCCCCAATAGGCACACTAGCGCCCCTGGCGGAGGAATAAGCCTCCTTGATTACTGTAGTTTTACTGATTACATTGATGATTACATTGATTCAATACAGTAGTTTTACTGTATACTCTTTTTATTTTGAATAAACTACCTCAGCCAGATTTCGTATCTGAAAACTTCATTACCTGGAGAAATTATCTTCACGGTATAATCGTCTTTAGGAATACCGGCTGTGCAGACTGACCTCTGCAGAGTTAAAACTTCTTTGAGAAATCACCTCCAAGGCGTTGTTACCGGAATTGTTGCCAGATGTCTATCCTGACCCTTGTGAAGTAAATACTTCCCAGGCCAGAAAAACAATCTCAAGGACTTAATTGTTCAGTAAATTACATACGAACTTATCGAAAGCGCAGCCACGCCCCCGACCGATCTCGTGCTGTTGCTGAGTTCGGCAGGCGAATTCGGCCAGAATTCGTGGCATCGGTGGCCGCATCAAAACGTTTGCTTGAGATGGATCAATTTTACTAAAAAAAAATCTTTCAGATTCTCTCACGAAAATTATAATCAAATTTCTGATTAAAATGTTTTTTTTTTTATAAGATCAATACATCTTAACTAAAAAAAATTAAAAATTTGAATTTTCAAGATTTAAATTTTGGTGACACTGGCGCTCTCACGCCATCTGTGAAAATCCGTCTGAACTATCGAAAGTTTTAAAAAATCGAACGTTAAAGGGTGGAAAGTGCAGAGAATTTTTTTGGCTCTTTTCGAAAACGTGCTATTTTAATATAATTATTACAAGAAGTGAGACCACCAAAATGATCAGCACAATAAATATCAGGCATAAGTAAAGGTTTTTAAAGGATTTGAAATTGTAAATAGTTAAAAATATTTAAGAAAACCATTAAACAAAAAGATTAGGATGTTAAGAAACAAAAGCCATGAGGGTGCTGTTGCAAGAAACTCCGTCTATGGCCGTGCTACTCCACAGGTTCTCTGTATTACTGGTTTAGTAGCACGGCCGAGGTAGCCTCACTGAAAAGATTAAGGTAGAATTAGTTGCGTTCTCGGCCGCAAGTCGTGCCACTCTCTTTAGAAAGGACTGATTTCTCTCCGAGAAACGACTGATTGTCTGCTGGAGGAGACTGAGTTGCGTCCGTGAAACCGGCAATTCAACTATTCCAGTGCTCTAGCAGCAGCGCCCGTAGCGTCTTAACATCCTCATAAGTATGGTTACGGTAACTTCTGTTCCTATAAATAAAGCGCGGTACCACTGGCCAGTCTAAGAACCCTCCCTTTGATTGAATTTTTATTTATTCATCCCTACCCCTAAAATCAAGCTGGATGTCCAGCTGGATTTCAGATCCAATTTGACGGCTGAATTTCCTGCTGGATTTGAATATATATATATATATATATATGTGTGTGTGTGTGGGTCAAAATAATACTTTTTTAAAAAACCGTCCGCACGAGGTTCACCGATTTTATTGCAATTTTTTTGGCAAAAGAACTATTTAATAGAAGACTTTTGCCACAAACTAGAGGTCTCTAGCTTATTTCTTCTTGGTGCTAGATTTTTTCAAAGATTGAAAAATAGCCTATTTTTAAGCTGTTTTAAGAAATTTTAAGGTATTTTTCGAAAAATTCTAATTTTTGATAAAAATGAGATAGAAACCTCTAGTTTGCGGAAAAATTTTGTTCAAAATAAGTTCTTTTTTGTAAAAATATTTTGACAACATAGTTTTGTTATTTTTATAATAATACAGTCCTACACAGATATTGCTATTTTTGCTCTTTTGCAGGTATCTTCAAACGACCGTAGCTTTTTCTGGGCTAAATTTTTGTGCAAATTAAAAAATTGTTAAATTTTTTTTATGAAAATACAAAAATTTTGCGACCAACCGGAACCCTGTACGGTCTTCCGCTTCCAAGATACAGCTGTTTAAAGTTGTCGAAAAACAAAAAAAACGCATTTTTTACGATTTTCCCACGCATTTTTGAACGGTTTCGACCTTTTTTTTCTCTCTAAAATATGTGGAATCTTCTCTTCATGTTTCCAAACAAGCTCCCATAGTAATTGTAGTGTGGATTTGGGGTTTTAGTTGATGCCAAAGCATACACTTTTGACACATTTTATGTGCTAAACTAGTGTTTTATTAACAATATACACGCTACATTTAACTTTTTCGTTCATTATAGATGTTTTGAAATTATTTTTTGACTAAAAACTATTTAAATTCCAGCCAAAATTAGGTCGCCCGCTATGAAAAAATTGATACTCAACGAAATATTGATCTCAATATCAAAATGATATACTACTTTTATTCAGTTTTTTAGTTATTTGATTCGTTAAAAATCTATGTTCAAATATTGTAAATAATATACCACTTGTTTATCTATTTTTTTCTATTTTTGAAATTACAAATAATTGATTATAATTTATCAATTATTCTGATAAAACAATCATGGATTACTATTGCTTACTCTAAAAAAAATGAGTCCAAAATAAAAATGTTATTTTTTGAATGCTATGAAGCATAAAGCAATCTACCAATCTACATTCTACTTATAATTATATCCACTTATGAAAAAAAAAGAGAATGAGAGATTCGATTAGAAAGTCGAGTCGATATATCGAATCGAAACTTGATCTTTGATTCTTGGAGCAAGAGCGCCCCCTTTCATGCCTCTCAAAAGTGTGAACCAGCCAGACGCGCCAAATTTAAAATCTTCAGGCATGCTTGATTTGAATTTTTTGTTTTTTGGTTTTTTTTTTAAATTGATAAAGTAAGTAACGAAATTTAAATTTTTCATAGATAAATAAGCGTACAAGCTTACAACCCCATAACCCTAGGCGTAGCGAATAACAAATAATTAACTTTTGTAATAAATAAATAAGCCGATAAGCTACAACTCCAAAACACTGGGCATACTTAGTAAAAATAATTAATTTTTTTTAATAAACAAATAAGCCGATAAGTTAGTACCCCACAACCTTGGGCATGGCTAAAAAAAATGTTAATTTTTTTGATAAACAAATAAGGCGATAAGCTACAACACCATAGCCTTGGGCATGGCTGAAAAAATGTTCATATTTTTAATAAACAAATAAGGCGATGAGCTACAACCTTATAACCTTGAGCATAGCTAAAAAAAATGTTAATATTTTTAATAAGCAAATAAGGCGATGAGCTACAACCCCATAACGATGGGTGGAGTGATAGAGAAATAATTAAAATTTTTAATAAACAACTACGCCGATTAGCTACAACCCCATAACATTGGGCATGGCTCAAAAATTTTTTTTTCCATGTCCAAGGTTATGGGGTGGTAAACTTGTTTGCTCAGTTGTTTATTTAAACATTCACATATTTTATATTCGCTACGCCCAATGTTATGGGGTTGTAGCTCATCGGCTCATTTGCTTATTAAAAAAATTAATTATTTTTCATTCACTACGCCCAATGTTATGGGGTTGTGGCTCATCGGCTTATTTGTTTAATAAAAAAATTAATTTTTTTTCATTTGCCACGCCCAGTGTTATGGGGTTGTAGCTCATCGCCTTCTTTGTTTATTAAAAATATTTACATTTTTTTCAGCCATGCCCAATGTTATGGGGTTGTTGCTTATCGGCTTATTTGTTTATTAAAAAAAATTAATTATTTTTACTAAGTACGCCCAGTGTTTTGGAGTTGTAGCTTATCAGCTTATTTGTTTAATACAAAAGTTAATTATTTGTTATTCTCTACGCATAGAGTTATGGGGTTGTCAGCTTGTCCGCTTATTTGGCTATGAAAAATCTAAATTTCGTTACTCACTTTATAAATTAAAAAAAAAAAAAAAATTTAAAATCAGGCATGCCTGAAGATTTCAAATTTGGCACGTCCGGCTGATTCACACGTTTGAGAGGCCTGAAAGACGGCGCTCTTGCGCCAAAAATCAAAGATCAAGTTTCGATTCGATGTATCGACTCGACTTTCTAATCGAATCTCTCATTCTCCTTTTTATAAATGGATATAATTATAAGTAGAATGTAGATTGGTAGATTGTTTTATGCTTCATAGCATTCAAAAAATAACATTTTTAATTTGGACTCATTTTTTTCAGAGTAAGCAATAGTAGTCCATGATTGTTTTATCAGAATAATTGATAAACTATGATCAATTATTTGTAATTTCAAAAATAGAAAAAAATAAATAAACAAGTGGTATATTATTTACAATATTTGAACATAGATTTTTAACGAATCAAATACCTAAAAAACTGAATAAAAGTAGTATATCATTTTGATATTGAGATCAATATTTCGTTAAGTATCAATTTTTTCATAGCGGGCGACCTAATTTTGGCTGGAATTTAAATAGTTTTTAGTCAAAAAATATTTTCAAAACATCTATAATGAACGAAAAAGTTAAATGTAGCGTGTATATTGTTAAAAAACACTAGTTTAGCACATAAAATTCGTCAAAAGTGTATGCTTTGGAATCAACTAAAACCCCAAATCCACACTACAATTACTATTGGAGCTTGTTTGGAAACATATGAAGAGAAGATTCCACATATTTTTGAGTGAAAAAAAAGGTCGAAACCGTTCAAAAATGCGTGTGAAAATCGTAAAAAACGCGTTTTTTTTTTTTTTTTGTCAACTTTAAACAGCTGTATCTTGGAAGCGGAAGATCGTACAGGGTTCCGGTTAGTCGCAAAATTTTTGTTTTTTCATAAAAAAAATTTAACAATTTTTTAATTTGCACAAAAATTTAGCCTAGAAAAAGCTACGGTCGTTTGAAGACACCTGCAAAAGAGCAAAAATAGCAATATCTGTGTAGGACTGTATTATTATAAAAATAACAAAACTATGTTGTCAAAATATTTTTACAAAAAAGAACTTATTTTGAACAAAATTTTTCCGCAAATTAGAGGTTTCTATCTCATTTTTATCAAAAGTTAGAATTTTTCGAAAAATACCTTAAAATTTCTTAAAACAGCTTAAAAATAGGCCATTTTTCAATCTTTGAAAAAATCTAGCACCAAGCAGAAATAAGATAGAGACCTCTAGTTTGCGGCAAAAGTCTTCTATTAAATAGTTCTTTTGCCAAAAAAAATTGCAATAAAATCGGTGAAACTCGTGTGGACGGTTTTTTAAAAAAGTATTATTTTAACCCACATATATATATTAAAAATATATATTTGTCAATATTGCTTAAAATAAAGTTATAATTCATTATTCAATAATTTAAAAAAAACTTAGTTCGATTTTTTTTAAATCATTGAAAAATGAGTATATTACTTAATTTTAAGCAATATTACCAAAAAAAAATTTTTTTTTTGAAATCCAGCAGGAATTCCAGCTGGATATCCAGTCATCAAATTAGAACCGAAATCCAGCTGGATTTTAGGGGTAGCGATCGTTTTTAACTGTTTTTAGCCAACCATTTTGAAATTGGCGCCATTCTCGTTTTATACGTATATTAGGGCGATGGCACAAGCTCTGTGGATGCACTGCACCGTCCCGCGCTCCCCACCTAATCTCTCCAGAACTGCGCCCCCTATCTATCGGTAGACGTCCTCCATCTATATTCTACCATCTATCGCAGTTCTGCAGAGGTTAGGGGGGAGCTGTGGACGGTGGATGCGGTGCATTCACAGAGTTTGGGCCATCGCTCTGCAGCTACGCTCCTACACTTTACATAATGCCTCCCCAGCGGACCACTTACTTTGATTATTAAGTGGTTTTTGAAAATTAAAAGACTTAAAAGATTAATGTATCTTTTTTTAGGACGTTCAACTCGAAAAATTAATCTTGATGAATAAATTATGAAAATTTAGAGATATTTTGATTGAATAAAAAGAAGTCCTCTGTTAAAATCTGGAAGTAATTAGGAGTCTACTAACAAAGATATCAATAATTATTGTTTTGACCCATTAACACAGTGTCATATGGGAAATCGAACTTTTTCGTGCTTCTTAACAAAGTCTCTCAATAATGGATGATGACACAAAGCACAGTTTTTTTGAGGTGTTAAAAGAGCATTTGATGATTATTTTAAGATGTTTACGGAGATGATTAGGAGAATATTAATAATAGAAAAGAATAGTCAAAGAAAAAAAAATAGTACTTTTGGGGTTATGTTAGACTCGAGCAACCAATCAGCGTGTTTCTAAATCGGAAAAATAGTCATACGAGAAGACTTGACTTGAGTAGTCAAAGTTGAGTGTCCTTAAGACATTTTAACCGAAAACTTTTATTATTTATTGTTATTGATACTTATTTGATAATTTTAAATTCGGACGAATAGCAATAACACTAAGATAACCAACAGTGACAACAGAAATAATAGCAAATCAATAGAAACATTAGTTATTGTTTATTAACTGAAAAAAATTTTTCATTAATTTGTCTGTAAATTATCTATTAGACTAATGTCTTATCGATAAGTCTGCATCAGCTCATGATTTATATATGTGTTACGGATCGGGTCTGAGAATGTTGCAGATCAAATTTTATATTACTAATTATTATAGTTGTTAAACGTGTTTCCTGGTTTCACGTTCTCGTATGTTTGAATTTCTCTCAGAGTATAATGCGTGCTGTTCCTTTCTTCAATCTGAGATGGATGGTACCCTTAAGATTTGGGTTGTGTGCACGAGAAATGTAGTGACTTTTTCGGGGCCACAGTTTTTCCCATTGATACTGCGGTAGCAATCGATAGAAGAGGGAATTCTCAGGACGGGAGTGCGAAGTGGACGTTGTGGCCACCAAGAATGAAACGACACGCGGTATCCAGGGAAACTAATAAAATTGTTGGATTGAAAAATAATTTAACTTATTATTTTTTCTTCTTGAAAAATTAAAACTCTCATTTAACCTCTCTTTGCTTTACAATAAGTTTATTATTATAAAACGTTTATCATTATAAAAATTTCACCCGAATAATTTAGAAAATCGCATCTGTAACTTTTTTCATGCATTACAGTTTATGCTTAAATTTTATGTTACAGTGGATCTTACTAATGGACAGTTGACTCCAAATAATAACACTCCATTACTGACGCAAGCACTTTCTGGTAAGTTTTTGTTATTAAATATGTGCATGTATATAGCAAGTAACTAGTAAGAAGAAATAATTTATACAACTAAATCTCAAAAATTGAGGGTCTGGATGCGCTTAGCGCTCGAGATCAGGCTCGGTCAGGCTAATCCGCAACAAGAAAAAAGCTGTCATTTTTTACCTATTCATGGTATCGCTTCGAAACTTTCCAGAAAACTTTTTTAAAACCTAATGAAAAACTTCCTCGTTTGAAATTTTGTCAGCTCTTTAGTTTTATGCTTCCTTTTTAATACAAAATTTTCGGTTAGGAACGGTCTATTTTTTTTTTAATAGTTAATCATACATCTCTCAAGCATTTTAAAAATATCTGGTCTGGAGTATAGGCAGCGGAAAGGGTTCAATATTATTGTGCTAAAATTAAAAAAAAAAAAAAAATTCAGTAGTTTACGAGTTTTTGTGAGTTGAACTCAAAATACGTATATCGAAAAAAATTAAAGGTTTTTTTTAACTCTTAAAAAGCCATGAACTACTGAATAATTTTTATCAAATTTTAGCAGAATAATATTGAACCCTTTTTGGTACTTATAGTCCAGTCCAGATATTTTTAAAGTGCTTGAGAGGTGTATAATTAACAATTAAAAATAAAAAATAGACCGTTTCTAATCGAAAACTTTGTATCAAAAAGTAAGGATGAAACTTAAGAGCTGTAAAAACTTCAAACGAGGAAGTTTTTCATTAGGTTTCCTCCCGGAGGAGCACCTCAAAACCTTCAAAAAACCTTATATTTAACATGTTTAAAGGGGCTCCTCCCGGAGGAGCCGTAATTTTCAGAGCTCCTCCCGGGGGAGCCAAAAAAAAAAGAACTCCTCCTGGATATAACTATATATATATACTAGGGGGTACCCCCTCGCTTCGCTCGCCAACCCCCATAAAAATAGTTATAAAATATGGAGTTTTTTGACAGTTAATATTAACATGTTTTTTGAGTTGAGTTTGTGTATTGAATAAAAGTTCAAACATGTTTAGGTAAAATTGTTGAATATGATTTAAATTGAAAAAAGAAAATTTTATATTATGGTGAGTCTAAAAAAATAGTTATAAAAATTAAATAGAAAGTTAAAATACTTCAAGTACTTGACACATGTTAAATATAATATTTTTTAACCGTTTTGAAGTACTCCTTTAAAAAGGGCTTTTAAAATTACGAGTCCTCTAGGAAAAGCGCCCTTCAAAGAGGTTAAATATGAATTTTTTGACAGTTAAGGTGTTCGTACAGGAGAAGCTCCTATAATTTAAAATCAACTCCTCCAGGAGGAGCCCCTTAAAACATGTTGAATATAAGGTTTATTGACGTTTTGAGGTGCTCCTCCGGGAGGAGCTCTGGAAATTAAGGCTCCTCCGGGAGGCGCCCCTTAAAACATGTTAAATATAAGGTTTTTTGAAGGTTTTGAGGTGCTCCTCCGGGAGGAGCTCTTTAAACTACGGCTCCTCCGGGAGGAGCCCACTTCAAACATAATAAATATAAGGTTTTTTGACGTTTTAAGGGGCTCCTCCGGGAGGAGCTCTGAAAATTACGGCTCCTCCGGGAGGAGCCCCTGAAAATATGTTGAATATAAGGTTTTTTGAAGGTTTTGAGGTGCTCCTCCGGGAGGAGCTCTTTTTTTTTGGCTCCTCCCGGAGGAGCCCCTTAAAACATGTTAAATATAAGGGTTTTTGACGTTTTAAGGTGCTCCTCCGGGAGGAGCTACTAAAATTGGCTCCTCCGGGAGGAGCTTTTAAAATTAAGAGCTCCTCCCGGAGGAGCACCTCAAAACCTTCAAAAAACCTTATATTAAATATGTTTTAAGGGGCTCCTCCCGGAGGAGCCGTAATTTTCAGAGCTCCTCCCGGAGGAGCCAAAAAAAAAAGAGCTCCTCCTAGATATAACTATATAATATAGGAAGATATACACATATGTATATATATATATATATTAGGGGGTACCCTTCTGCTCGCTTCGCTCGCCAACCCCTATAAAAATAGTTATAAAATATGGAGTTTTTTGACAGTTAATATTTAACATGTTTTTTGAGTTGAGTTTGTGTATTGAATAAAAGTTCAAACATGTTTAGGTAAAATTGTTGAACATGATTTAAATTGAAAAAAGAAAATTTTATATTATGGTGAGTCTAAAAAAATAGTTATAAAATTTAAATAGTAAGTTAAAATACTTCAAGTACTTGAAACATGTTAAATATAATATTTTTTAACCGTTTTGAAGTACTCCTTTAAAAAGGGCTTTTAAAATTACGAGTCCTCTAGGAAAAGCGCCCTTCAAAGAGGTTAAATATGAATTTTTTGACAGTTAAGGTGCTCGTACAGGAGAAGCTCCTATAATTTAAAATCAACTCCTCCAGGAGGAGCCCCTTAAAACATGTTGAATATAAGGTTTATTGACTATTTGAGGTGCTCCTCCGGGAGGAGCTCTGGAAATTAAGGCTCCTCCGGGAGGAGCCTCTTAAAACATGTTAAATATAAGGTTTTTTGAAGGTTTTGAGGTGCTCCTCTGGGAGGAGCTCTTTAAACTACGGCTCCTCCGGGAGGAGCCCACTTCAAACATAATAAATATAAGGTTTTTTGACGTTTCAAGGGGCTCCTCCGGGAGGAGCTCTGAAAATTACGGCCCCTCCGGGAGGAGCCCCTGAAAATATGTTGAATATAAGGTTTTTGGAAGGTTTTGAGTTGCTCCTCCGGAAGGAGCTCTTTTTTTTTGGCTCCTCCCGGAGGAGCCACTTGAAACATGTTAAAGATAAGGGTTTTTGACGTTTTAAGGAGCTTTTAAAATTAAGAGCTCCTCCCCGAGGAGCACCTCAAAACCTTCAAAAAACCTTATATTTAATATGTTTTAAGGGGCTCCTCCCGGAGGAGCCGTAATTTTCAGAGCTCCTCCCGGAGGAGCCAAAAAAAAAAAGAGCTCCTCCTGGATATAACTATATAATATAGGAAGATACACACACACACACACACATATATATATATATATATACTAGGGGGTACCCTTCTGCTCGCTTCGCTCGCCAACCCCTATAAAAATAGTTATAAAATATGGAGTTTTTTGACAGTTAATATTTAACATGTTTTTTGAGTTGAGTTTGTGTATTGAATAAAAGTTCAAACATGTTTAGGTAAAATTGTTGAATATGATTTAAATTGAAAAAAGAAATTTTATATTATGGTGAGTCTAAAAAAATAGTTATAAAAATTAAATAGTAAGTTAAAATACTTCAAGTACTTGATACATGTCAAATATAATATTTTTTTACCGTTTTGTAGTACTCCTTTAAAAAGGGCTTTTAAAATTACGACTCCCCTAGGAAAAGCGCCCTTCAAAGAGGTTAAATATGGAGTTTTTTGATAGTTAAGGTGCTCGTACAGGAGAAACTCCTATAATTTAAAATCAACTCCTCCGGGAGGAGCCCCTTAAAACATGTTGAATATAAGATTTATTGACGTTTTGAGGTGCTCCTCCGGGAGGAGCTCTGGAAATTACGGCTCCTCCGGGAGGAGCCCACTTCAAACATAATAAATATAAGGTTTTTTGACGTTTTAAGGTGCTCCTCCGGGAGGAGCTCTGAAAATTACGGCTCCTCCGGGAGGAGCCCCTTAAAACATGTTAAATATAAGGTTTTTTGACGTTTTAAGGTGCTCCTCCGGGAGGAGCTACTAAAATTGGCTCCTCCGGGAGGAGCTTTTAAAATTAAAAGCTCCTCCCGGAGGAGCACCTCAAAACCTTCAAAAAACCTTATTTTTAACATGTTTTAAGGGGCTCCTCCCGGAGAAGTAAAAAAAAAAAGAGCTCCTCCTGGATATAACTATATAATATAGGAAGATATATATATATATATATATTCAGTATAACCAATTCTCATTTAAAATTTTTCGGGCAAAAAACATCTAGTATGACTAAAAACGTTGTTTTTTTTGTATAAAAATTGATTTCAATACGTTTCTATAAAATTATAATGAACACAAAACTAATTGCATCCAAGTATAGATGGGAAAAAATACATCAACTGTAGGAGGCTCACGCGAGCAGGGCCGTCTCAAGTGAAGAGGCCCTAAGATAGTGAATATATTTTTTTTCTGTACTTATTACAAAAAGCATTTAAATGAAAAAATCAGATGTTTTTTTTTTACTTTTAGTTATTGATTCAAACAATTAAAGCTGCATACATATATTTTTTAAGCAAAAAATAAGGTTAAGATCACCTGATTCAGCAGTTTTTTTTTTTTTCTTAAAAGTTAATCCGCCAGCCTAGTTTTTTTTATGCTAAAATATTCCGGGAAAAATAAACTATAAGTACAATTTTTTCAGAACAATTGTCCTCGTCAGTTTTTTAAGCGAACGAAAAATCGATGATTTCCCATAAGAACTCGTGTTAAATATCCAAATTTTAGAATTGCAATTTAGGTCACAAGCATAAATATTTTTTTTTAGAAATGTAATCTATGCTATAAAAACCGTTTTCTCCAAATTTTAGGAATATTGACCTGATGAAAAAAAATCGCATGAGCCTCCTTAAAACAAAAAATTGTTATTCTACGACTTTTTTTGCCCATTTATGGCCAAAAAATTATTTCTATAAACAAATTAAAAAAAAAAAAATGATATATTGTTTAACAATAAATTTTATTCTACTAGGACATGTAAATTGGCACTTTGAGATAACCAAATCAATAATAATTTTTTTATGAAAAAATAGTTGTAATCACGGCAAATAAAAAAATTTTCTCATTGTACGAACAAATTTTTTAAAAAGAATTTTTACTTTTAAAAATGTAGAAAAAGTATTTTTTATTACAAAAAAATTTAAAACTTTAGAGAATAATAATAATAATTAATAATAATAATTAACTTTAAATTCAAATTTTGTTTGTTTATTTTTTTTTTTTCACCATACAAATTATTTGATTTACAAAGTCGTCGGTGTTCTTCGTTAGCTTTCAGATTAGAGAAGTTGATACCGTACGCACGACTGTAGGATCTAATGAAACATCGAGCACTTAAAAATGATACACTCGTTCCATTACTCTTGTCATCTTTCAGCTCATTTACTTCTGAAAACTGGCGTTCAGCTTCCGCATTGCTATGAGGAAGTGAAAACACAATTACAACCAGCTTCTTGAGATTAAAAAATCTATATTCCTCCGAGTCAGCGATTCGAATTTTAAAAATTTTAGATCAAAATTTTTCAACTTGCATCTGTACTAGAGATTCTTTTTCTTCAATAGAAAAAAAAATTAGGTAATGCTCTCCACTCGTAATTGATTCTATCGTAGTCCAACTCAGGGTCAGAAACATGTTTTTGAAGTTTTGTGATGTCTTGTAGTTTTAGTCTTTCTCTGGTTAATTGTGACAAAGCAAATTTTGGTTCAATAAACTGCAGTACATTATAAATTTCCATATTTTCAGCAAACCTTTTACGCCAATCTATAAAGGATTCTTTATAAAAATCGAAACAATTATTTCGTATTTTTTCTGCTAAACTAGCTTCTAAACTTGGTTTATCCAAAATTTCCTTACATCAAATTCCGAAATTAATTCTTTCCGAGGACAAAAAAATAGTGCTGTTAGAAAGATCTAATTCTTTAAGAGAAGTTTCGTTCAAAACTTCTTAATTTATAAAGTTTGACCCTAGCGTCTGTAGAAAAGCTCTTATCTCCGGGTAGAGTTTGTGTACCAATAGGCCTTTAGTTTGAAAAAATGCATTAAATTTGTTGAAAAATTCTAACACATATTTCAAAAAATGACAGTGTGCCATAGTTTCATCATCTTGTAGGAGTCGTCTGAATTTGGATACATTATTTTCGGGGTCAGTATCTTTTTTATTTTTATTTTGTTCAAACTCCTCGATGATAAAAAAATGGACCACTGCATCATACAAAACTAGTAATCTAGCTATACATCTTTGCAGTTCGAGCCACCGCGTTCCAGCAATTTTCAACAACCTAAGCTCGGGGAGTTCAAAAAGATGTACGAACTCGTCCAAAGAACTTGTTCTTTTGTTGCCCTTTTTAATGTAAGTCACTACACCGCGTACCAAGTCTACTACGTACTGAAATCTCTGGATACAATGGCTAACTACTAGTGCAGCAGTATGGCAAACGCATGGTATCAATAAGAAGTTTTTATTTACAGATTTTAAAAATGCATACAAACCCTCGTCTGGTCTGACCATGACATTTGCATTGTCTACTGATAAGCCTTTTATTCTAACCATACTAATACCATTTTTTGAAAAGAAATTTTGAAGTGATTAAAAAATTCCTTTTGCACTTGCATTAAGAGGATCGAGTTCAATAAGTCCAAGAAAGTGTATTTTCACGTCACCCTCGGCTTCGTTAAAATACTGAATAGAAACTGAGAAAATTTTGCAAGCTCCAATGTCTGTGCTTTCATCAGCGAAAATTGAAAAATAGGAAATATTTAATAAAAAAACCAGTTTTGTGAAAGCTTCAGGATATAGTGAATTTTTAATGATGGCTGCGCATTTATCTTCCCTCATTTTCATAGCTTGAATCGCTTCCGGATCCTCGCTCATTTTTTTCGCGTAGGGAACGAGGTAATCAGTAATCCTCACTGGGACGTTGCATTCAGCTACCCACTGAGCAGTTGTTATACATTGCTGCAATTTTCTTTCAGCCATTGTTATTTCGTGTGGTGCAACTTCTACGTATATTCCTTTTTCTTTAGCGGCAAGTTCATTCTTTTTATGTTTTTCATTCTTTAAGTGCGAGACGAGGTCAGATTTTTGGCAAAATTTCAGTTCCAACAGTCTATTTTTTTCCGAATTGGGACAGAATTTACAAAACACTTTTTGTGGATTATTAGGATGTCGTTGAATCCAATCCTTTAAATCTGGATGGTTTTCCCAATCTGGCTGGTAGGGAGTCGGTTTTTTTCGTTTCTTTTCGTTAGAAACGCCTGGTTTTGATCTTACATAATCACGCGTGTCAAACGACATTATAGAGGTCAGATTACGACGTTGACAAGATCATGTGAAAGTTTATTTCAGTTTGAAAGCTGTAAATTATTCAAATAAGTTTTAAAGTAAAAAAATTCCCAAGCCTTTTTACTTGTTTGTAAAAATCTTACCTTGTACTATGATTGAATTGGCTAGATTTGCTTCGTTATAAACTCTTTCTTTTTTAGAAGATATAAACGTAAATTGGTAAATAGGTACTTCAATTTTCGAATAGCTGAATAGATAAATGATTTGAGTTTTAAATGAAATACATCTTATATATAGATTATAAATTTGATAAAGGTAAACTAATTGTTTTTCGCATGAAAAAGAATTGATGAAAGAATTGAAAATTTTATTTATGAATTAAATAAAAAAATCATGTTTGAAAAATAAAATTTTAAAATTGAATACTTGTTATTATACTCAAAATTTATTATTTACACAACTATGACTGTTAATATTATACATATTTAACGTTTAGCAATAACAGAAAGTTGTAAATCTTACGATAAGTATAAAGTAAAGAAATCTCTGAAAAATAAAATATAATAATTTTTTTATTAATTAGTAATTCACCTTTTTGGTTATTTACTTCTTTAACCTTCAATGTACAATAAGAAAAACTATATAATGAGAAACAAAGGTCAAAAAAAGAATTGAGATGCAACATGCAAGCAAGTTTCAAACAGACCACAATTTTTGAGAATTTTGAAATAAACTTCATTATTTAACTTTTTTTTAAGTTTTATACTTGAGAATGCTTTTTGTAAATTCAATTTTTTATTAAATTGGATGCCTACGGTTTTCAGCTTGGAGTTCAAAGTTTGAAAATGCACTTTTATTTTTAATTTTTTTAAAAATAATTTTTATTTTTCTTTAAAGTTCTTATTTATGATTAAAAGAGGAACCTAGAGCTTTATTTTGGTATAGTACTTGATTTCTTGGCTTTGAGAGCGTGCATTGTAAAGTCTTCCGCAGTGATTTTTTTTTTTTTCTCATAAAAAGCGCTAGTTTATAATAAAAATAGGAACCTATGATTTATTTCGCTTTATTAACTAAAATAGGAGCCTAGAGCTTTAGTTTGGTATCGTGCTGAAATATCTCGTTCTTTATCGAACTAAATAAGCATGCTCTCATTAATCAGTCTCTAAACTTCAGTGAGATATCATGCTGAAAAATATAGTTTTTTAACGAAATATAAAAGCTAGGCTTTGTTCTTTTGGAAGCTCTAGATTTAAAGTTATACTGTACTAATAATGAAAATTTTTTTTTCCTGTATTTATTTCTATATTAGACTAAGCTTGATTATATAACTAAATAATGATAACTTTAAAACTTGGATCTAGAGTCTGCTTTTTTTTTTTCTTTGGACTTGGGTGATAAACAATTGGTTTTTTATTCCTCTCGACGCCCAGGGTATTTAGGTGTTGAGGCTTGGGGGATGAACAATTAGTTTTTTATTCAACTCGTGTCCCAGTTTTTTTAGTTAGTTAAAAGCTTCGGGTTTTAATAATCTCTTTATCATTCATCTCGACACCCAGTGTTTTTTAAATAAAAGCTTCGGGGATTAATAGTCGCTTTGTTATTTATCTCGACGCCCAGGGTATTTAGGTTTGAAAGCTTGGGGGATGAGCAAATAGTTGTTCATTCATCTCGACGCCCAGGGTATTTAGGTGTAAAAGCTTTGGAGATGAACAGTTAGTTTTTTATTCATCTCGAGTCCCAGTGTTTTTTAGTTAGTTTAAAGCTTCGGGTTTTAATAATCTCTTTATCATTCATCTCGACGCGCAGTGTTTTTTAAATAAATGTTTCGGGGATTAATAGTCGCTTTGTTATTTATCTCGACGCCCAGGGTATTTAGGTTTGAAAGCTTGGGGGATGAGCAAATAGTTGTTCATTCATCTCGACGCCCAGGGTATTTAGGTGTAAAAGCTTTGGAGATGAACAGTTAGTTTTTTATTCAACTCGACGCGCAGGGTATTTAGGTGTAAAAGCTTGGGAGATGAACAATTAGTTTTTTATTCAACTCGACACCCAGGGTATTTAGGTGTAAAAGCTTGGGAGATGAACAGTTAGTTTTGCATTCAACTCGTCTCACAGTGTTTTTTAGTTAGTTAAAAGTTTCGGGGATTAATAATCTCTTTTTTATTCATCTCGACGCCCAGGGTATTTAGGTTTGAAGGCTGGGGGGATGAAAAATTAGTTTTTCATTCATCTCGACGCCCATTTTATTTAGTTAAGAGCTTCGAGGAATATTAAACTTTTTTTTCATTCATTTCGACGCCCAGGGTATTTAGGTGTAAAGGCTTGGGGGATAATTTTCTCAAGTAACAGTCACTAGTTTCCGAAGGTTTTTTTTTTCAATTTCAAACAATTATATACTTCATTAATTACTTAAAAATAATTCAATAATTATTTTATTTTTTTATTTTCACGAATCTGCACTGTCGGTAACGTTCGAGTTTTCATAGCCTACAAACCGCTTAATGTATATAGACTGCAGCGGCGTTGCCGTTTGTTTCTCGGTACGATCTAGCTGCACTGATCTTCACGGTAAAAATTCACTCCTCGTTTTATTCGAGGCCATTTTACATTATTGAAAAAAAAACTCTATTGTTGGTTACATGCATAGTGGTGATGATGATCCAGATGATGATCATAAAAATGTGAGGTTACAAATTCAAAAAAAACTCTCACTGACGAACAAAAAAAGGAGCAGCAATATGTCAAAATCTATCGATCGTGGTGAAATTTTTACATTCCCATCTTATTTTTTAACGCTGTTGGAATGTAAAACTTTCTCCACAAAACTGACACATCGAAAAGTGCCAATTACATGGCCGAGTGGGATAAAAAATCTTGTTACACTAATGCGTGGAGGCTCAATTTTACACACGCTAACCTCAAACGGGGTACGTAAAATCTCGCCTCCAAGAATTAGTGTAATAAAATATAGTATTATACATGTGAGTTAAAAGGATTTCCTCCTCGTGTGAGCATTTTGCACTCCCTTTGCTCGTGCAAAATGCTCGAGAAGGAAATCATTTCAACGCACTTTTATGATAATATACTATTACAAAATTGAAGTTTAAAAAAAATTTTTAACAAAAAAATAGTTTATTAATTCCACTATTGTCATTAAGCAGGAATTTCTCAAAAAAGGCTGAAACCCGTTTGTTTCAAAAAATGGTCTAAAGTTGCCTCTACGGCTATAAGGTAAAGGACCCAATTGTGGACCCCTTACCCCAATCGACAGTGGTATTCTTTTTTTTTTTTTACGTTTTTTTTTTTTTTAATTTTGACGTTTTAGATAAAAAGTACACAGAGGACACGTGACCGAATTTGAAATTTGCATTGTTTTTTAGTTATAACTCTGAAACTACTCAAAATATCACTTAAAAACTTTTCAGTCATTTATATCAACTTGTAATAAATACAGAAAAAAATTTTTATATTGAACTTTATACTACATTTATTTAAGAGCCACGAGACACTTGCACGCCACTTTGACCTTTACCCACATATATTACTGTTTCCCAGAAGTACAAAATTTTGATAAAGAATTTAGAACTTTTTTCTAATATCAGCTTCTCAGTTTCAACAATGAATGTGCACTTAACAACATAACTTAACAATTTGTTTCTAACAAGGACTTGTAATTTTTTTTATCTTACTCATTAAAATTAAATTATTTATCAATATTATTACGTATAAATTTTTAATTAGTAAATCTATTTGGATTCTTGAAACAAATGAATCTTGCTGTATGAAAAAGGGTTCGTTGTTATGCCAACCTCTAATAAACGCTGAACCTCAACGGTTCGATTAAATGTTAAAAAGAAACACTTCACCTTTATTGAATTACATGAAAAAATGTCAACAATATACGTTAAATAAAGCATTTAAACTTTAATACATCCAGTTAACCAAAAAACTTTTATTCATTCTTATAAGGGTTTTTAATTTTTTTTATCAAAATTCAAAATCTAAGTCAACCTTAAAATTGGACAACCTCAAAACAGGACATTTACCTTAAAAGTACATAGTTACGTTTACACTGGAGCGTCATCATTATAAAAAATCTAAATATAAAACTATCACCTCTGTAAAATAGTTAAAACATAAAAAATACTCATGAAATGTACTACTACGTAAATAGAGAAAAGCTATCAATACTATTTTTTGTTACAGTCATGAATAACTATCAGGCTGCAGCACAAGCTGGCTTTCCACCAACGTCACCTCATGGGGCTGGTGCTCATGGAGGACCTCAAGGCCGAACTTTTCCAGCAGCTAATTCACCTGGACCTATAGATATGTATACCTCAAGTGCAGCAGCAGCGGCTGCAGCTGCTGCCGCTGATTCAGCGGTTGCAAGCTATGTGCAAGCGGCAGCCAGCCCTCAGCCACCTACAACCGCTTTTCCGGCAATCGCTGTTTCACGTGCTCCTCTTAATTATAGTCCTGTAAGCCTGATATTTACTTTACTATTACTCTTTACTCTTTTATTCTATTAATTATCATCTAAAAAAAGACTGTTTTTTTTTCGTTTATCTAAACACAAGATAATTATACGTAGTTATTTCCAAACTCTCAAACATTGTTTCAACAAATTAAAAACCTTTAGTGTATCTATATACATTGCCACGTATACATCTTTTTAATTCTTTTGAAATCTGGATATCAACACTGCTAAAAAGTTTATTTATCAAAATAAAAATTCAAATCCTGGTCCTGAAGTCGAATTTTGTCTTTCTCAATTTTTGTTTTTAAAAATTCATCTTTCGTTATAAGATGATAATATTTTAAGAAAAAAAATCTTTTTTCTGCACTTCCTTTTAAATTGAAAGGCCGTTAAAACTACTTGAAAACTATTGATGATTACTTGTGCTCTCCATATCCAAATTACGACCTTTGTAATAACTCAAAAAGTTTAAGTACCCTTAAAATTATCTTTGACATAAGTTTTACAGCAAACTAAAACTCTTTATACCAAATTGACCAATTTTGTAAAAACAAGGTTACGTCTTCACCTTAATACTATTCCACAAAATAGCTTTTTTTTTTCTTTCACTTAAATTTTAAAAATACTTTTTACATGAATTAAAAATTGTATAGAAACAAACATTTGCAAATAATACCAATATAATTTTTTTTTCTTTTTCTGAAGAATCAATTCATTTTATTTTGACGTATTTTTTTAAATCCTGATTTTAAAAACACTTAATAAACTTGGATCACAAATTTTATGTAAGTGGTTTTGAAGAACTCAATTAGTACTATTGCTCAGTAAAATTTCAGCCAATGGGGTAGGGACCGATCTGACTCGTACCCAGCTATAATTTCATAAGTTACAATGAAAGTTTTCCTCACTACTTTTATGAATTACATACCAAGTGCAGTTTGCACAAAAAAAAAAAAATAAATAAAAAAAATAAAAAGTTTTTTTTGTGTAGAAAAGTTTTTAATAGTTTTGGAAACAATTACAAATGAGTCGGTCACAGACTCCAATGATTGATATGGAATTTTTTTACTGACTTTTTTCTAATTTATAAAAATTTTTGAGTTAATCCTAAAGGGTGGTAGCCCTTTGACGGCGAGTGGGTTTTTAACACCGACTACCGTGTTTTGAATACTTTGAATTTCAGTTTTAGGTTAGGTCGTTCATGAAAAAAACACTATTCTAGTAAAATTTTAAAAATTAGTGCCAGGCCCACTGTCACGAATTGGATGCCATAACAATATTGAAAGTAGCAATGGAAAAGAAAATATGAGAAGTGCTAAAATGTCAAAAAGTTTCATAAAACAAAAGCAACTAGAAAAAAAACTCGAAAAAAAAAATTAATTTGATAAAAAAGAATGTATTGATTGTAGAAATTAAGCATGCGCTAAATTTTTTTTCTGCGCATAGGGTTGAGAAACTTCTAGAGGATTACTCGCACCTATGTATAAGCTGATTGCAGACTATTAGGTTTCACAAAATTCGATGAAAAAATTATATATAACAGAATTGAAACTAATTGTTGCATTGTACAGACGCACGATGCAGACTTCACCCTAAGAGTCTAATACGAAAAACAATATGCTCCAAAAAGTGTGTCGGTAGCCTCGAGCAAAAATATATGAAAAGAAAAAATAGTATAGTGAATTATAAAAAGTGAATATAATTTTGCTAGTATGTTTCTAATTTTGTACAATTGCATATTTTGCATCTCCACAGGAAACATCTTGATATAAAACGCATCTTAATGCATGATTTATCGTAATAGTCAATGCGTCATATGGAATTGGATCGCATAAGATTACAGTCGACCGCATTTAACACTGTAGAATTACAGTAGGACCTCGCATTGCATTGTTTAAAAATATATCTGACTGGATCGCAGCGTATTGCATTTTAAAAATTACATTTTGCCGGATCACTTTGGATCATGATGCATCAAATTAGACTGCGTTGTATTATTTTGGATTGGCTTGGATCACCTGAATACTGTTGAATCGGATTGGGCTTTAGTTCATCACTTTTTATTCATTGCATTGTATTCGATGTATTTAGATCGCATTGAGCTTGAGAGAATCACTTTTTTTAATAACACTTGGCTGAATGTTGACTTTGGATTATAATGAATCGTATCTGATGACGCCGTACCACTTTGAATTGCATTGAATTCGATTGGATTGGATGGGATTGGATTGGATTGAATCGCATCGGATCGCACTGGATTGGATTGGATCGCATCAGATCGGATTGAATCGCATTGGACCGCATTGGATTGGATTGGATCGCATTGAATCGGATCGGATTGGATTGGATCGCATAGGATCGAATTGAATCGCATTGGATTGCATTAGGATCGGATCGTATCGGATTGGATTGCATTGCGATCGGATTTGTATTAAATTAACTAACTTACAACTGGAAAATAATAAGGAGTCTGAAAGGGAACTTAAGTTTCCCACTCAGTAGCAAAATAAATAAAAGACAAATTTAAGATAATTACCGGCTGGATCTCGATATTTAAAATACCAAAAAAAAACTTTCAAGCATTCTAGCAGTGAGGTATTAAGATATTTTTCGGATCTTAAAAATGGAATACAAAGATATTCAATTATGAGTACTTAATTTCATAAACGACCATATGATAAAATTATTCAGTAATATAAGTCATTTTAATTAAAGTTTAATTCAAATTTTAGGGATTGGCATTGAAAAAGGAACAAAAATGAAGAATTATTCTTCATTTTTAAAAATATCTTAATACTTCACTGCTAGAATGCTTGAAAGTTTTTTTTCAGTATTTCAAATATCAATATCCAGCCGGTAATTATCTTAAATTTGTATTTTATTTATTTTACTACTGGGAGGGAAACTTTGGGGGGGGGGGGGGGGGGGGGGGTAAACCCTGGAGGGCAAAAAAAGCAAATTTTTCATGATTTTTCTCGAGCAAACGGCAAAAGTTATTTAATTTATTAAATAGTGTACATAATAAAGTAACATTTGAACTACTTTCTGTAATTTTTTTGAATAAAAATATTAAAAAACAAGCCGATGCCAGTGCTTTTTCGGAGACGCCTTCGCTCGACGATTTTTTCCCGTGGTAAACGCCATTTTGTCCATAAACATCTGAAACAAAAATTTCAGGAAGATTCTGTTACAAGGTAAGTTTTTCCTGGTAATAACACGAGGATTTTTTTTTTCACTTTTTTACGATTTGGCGGCTGTTTGAAGTCAATTTGAGAATGATTGGATCACATGGGTACCGATGGTACATACCAAAACTTTTACAGTCAGCATTTTATTCGATTGTAGGCTGTAGCACTATTTCAAAATAGTGAACACGATTTCTCGTCACCTAATGGACAAAATTGGATCGGGTGAACGAGAACATTTTTGTTTTGGTGTCTTATAGTTCTAATCTAACGATAAAAAAAAAAAAAAAAAAAAAAAAAAAAAAGGATGTCAAGTGCTAAACCCGAGTATCGGTCGGTCGTGCCTTTTAGCCTCGGTCGTGCATTACGTGGAGCGATAGCGGAGGGCAATGCATACCTTGCATCGCGCAGAGCGGAGGTTTTTTTGCCAAAATTTTTTTGAAAGTCTCAAATCTTATGCAGCAAACCTGGGACCTGGAAAGTTCTGGGCAAAAACACTGTAGCCAGGCAAGTCAAATGGGCACTTGAGCGTACCGAAAGGCCAGAAGGCACGCTACTTCAAACATATTATCTAAATAAGTAACTGCGCAAAAAAGACCATTTTTATGTCATTTTTTAAAAACTCGAAGTAATCGCATCAATGATATAAAAATATGATTTGAAAATCAAAATTTGGTTTGAAGCAAGCTCTTTACGCAAAAAATAATGCCGGTTTGAAAAGTTACTATAAATATTCGTCCAGTATTCATCGAAAACATACAATAATACGACTATCTTCTGAATTATTGGCAAAACGAAAATATTATTTTTATTTATACAATTCTTATTACTAGAACATTAGAATCGATTTAACCACTAAGAGATTATCCTTCGGATATCTATTGTTTTATTCATATTGCATGGTAAAAAGTATTAATTAATATATTATAAACAAATTAACTAAGTTTACATTGTAAATTAAACATTGTAATATAATTCTGAGTAAAAGTTTCATTATTAATTAAGTATCATTTAAGGAGGTTCCCTACCAAATAGATCTAGCCCACAGATTTTGATTCAATTTTACGTACAGTCAATTTTTGATGTAAGAAATGGTTAGCTAAAATTTAGCTAATAAAAGTAAATTTCCCATTAGAGACTATGCTAAATGAGTCAAAATTAAAATGTTAATTTCTTTTTTCGGAAGTTCGTAAAGTTTTAGATTTTTAACACATCTATTTGTAGTTTGTCCGGCCTACCTTAAATTAAATCTAAAATTTTTGTATGAAAATTTGAATTTAATCAATTTTGATAACATTATTATAATTTTTTTAGCATAGAAAAAATATTTTCAGAAAAACTTCAGAAAATTTTTTTGTAAAGAGAAGTTAAATTTTTAATTAGAGACTTATTAAAGCAAAGCAGGGGGTTGACAAGCGGAGCGAGTAGGGGGTACCTCCTAGTGTATATATATATATATATACTAGGGGGTACCCCCCTGCTCGCTTCGCTCCCCAACCCCCCCCCCAGAATTTTATGCTTGAATCTACACCTGTACCTACGCTTATACAGATACTCTTGTGTCTACCTCTGTACCTACTCTGATACATACCATTGTTTCTACTTTTATAGCTTATGACTACACCTGCACCTTATTTCGTGCCTACCTTTGTTCTCACCTTTCATCTTACTCCAAACCCTTGTAACTACTAACTAACTTGTTCTTACCGTTGCACCTACTGCTTTTTATAACTAAGCTCTTACCCAGGAATATGCTCATGTTTATATATATATATATATTTCTATCATGGTGATAACTGTAGTTTGAATTTTTTTCATGCTTTTATTTATAATTCTAAGACTACTTTGTTCTAATCTTTGATCATACTTTCATTTCAATCCTTTGTTGAACATCTGTTTCTATGCTTTTACCGACTTATTTTCGTCTTTTTATTTATTAACCTTCCCTGCTTTATAACCTTGCTACCATCCACGTCTGTTGAATAGTTTTTTGACAAATATTTCCTACATCCTTTTACATTTGTTATCAACGCTTTTTCTACGTAGGTCTGTCCCAATCAACCTATCTTGATTAATATCGAAGTTTATCTTACGATACCAGTTTCCAGCCATGTGTAGCCTCTTTCACTTTGTTATTATTTTCATACTTCAATTTGTAATTTTGAACGTATGTTGTACTTTTTTTTTTTTTTTTTTTCTCTAACCCTGAAACTAACATCTTTTATACTATTGTTTTCGATCCTGCACAAACCTTTGTAGGTAAACACTTACCCACTTTTGAATCTACCGATGTACCCACCCTCTTGCCAAACCTTGAAGCTCTCTAAGCGAAGCGCACGCACAATTGTATTATATTATCTAAAACAAGTTTTGTCGAAGCTTCATCTAAATTAATCGACAATAAGTTATATATACCCTTTACCTTTGCGCTACGTTCAGAGTTCATATTCATTTAAACTTTTGTGGTTATAGATTCATTGGTTTTGTTTCAGTTTGTATACTAATAATTATTATTTTCATGATTATAATCGGATAATTTCGAACACTTGATTACATAATTATTTTTTCATCAAATCTATTCTCTAGATGTTTTAATTGAATTGTAATATAAAAATTAAAAAATAAAATTAAAATTTTAAATTTTGTTCTTCAACCAATCACATCACGAATAAAATGCTGACATTCTTTTTGGGTTCTCTCTTTCATCTTTGGATATTAGTTAATTTTATTTAATGCTTCGTAGTTACTTTTTAAATTTCTTCTATAGATACATAGCTGATAACTTGTATCAAAAATTGGCGATGTGGGTAGAAACTGATAACATATATCAAAAATGAGGGGCGTAAGTAAAAAAAAGAGCATGGGGGGGGGGGTTGATTAGAAAAGGGTCTAATTTATTATCACGGGAAAAAAAAGCAAAGGCACGGGAAATTTTAGGTCAAATTCACGGGAAAAAATACATTTGCACGGAAAAATAAGTGATTAAACGGGAAAGAAAACAAATGCACCGGAAAAAAATACTTGAGCGGAAGTTAAATGCATTAAACGGGAAAAAAAATATATTGAATGGGAGTAGAATTAACATTGCGCGGGAAAAAAATGTATTAAACAACAATAGAATTGATCTCGCACGGGAAAACGTCATATATTTTCTAGTGAATGGATTATCCCACGATTCGATTCGATTTACTATTGCACCTGCCACACTTACCCAGTTAATAAATTTTGTTTCCTGCCCTATAAGTCACTTTGTTGTAAGTTAATTTATAGTACCCTTGGTCACTCTAACCACAAAATCAAATCTTTGATGCGTGTTTTCGGTGACTCGTACTATAAAATAGTATATAAAACGAGTGCAGTACGTCAACAGGGCTTAATAAGAACCTCGTGCTGTGCTTCGCTACTTACTTCGGTCCTTAAAACCACCCCGGTGACGATGCTGCACCTGTACTATAATATACTATTTTAACTGCATTTATTATTCTACCTACGAGAACGTGCTATTATATATTATATCTTTGTTATTTACTTCGTTGTAATCTAATTTTAAGTGCATTTAATTATCTATTTATGCGAACGTGTTACCATATATTTGTATCACTCGATGTACTTGTCAAGCGACCAAATAGAGTTATACCCCAAGACCGAAATAAAAACCTTATACAGGAGTCAAATCATCTGAACTGTGCCACTAAAAATGATGCACTCGAATTTCATAAATATTTTTAAAGATTCTGATTGGCTGTTATCTTAAAATTAACGTCCTAAAATTTTTTTAAAAAATTTTAATTTTTGCAAAAGTTATAAACAAATGAATTGTAAGCATCTTTTTTTTTTTAAATTGCCATATTTCCAAGAATTTTTAATAAAAGTTTACAAAAATTTAATGGCAGTCTTAGGAATATGTACAGAACCGAACAAAATAGTAAAAAAATAAAATAAAATATTTTTAACAACAAATAATCAATTTTTTAATAAACAATTAAGGTTTTTACTACTTTTTCGACTATTTCAATTCAAATTTTTTTCATAGTATTATTGTTTAAAGTCTTCTTTGGACGATCGCATAAAAAAACTTGTGCATTCTTACTTAGGAAGAAAGTCATAAATGTTTAAACATTGACGGCTGCCGAGCCGCGCGTACAGCGCCTTGCGACGCAACCCGCAACGCATCATACTTACTTTAGAGCTTTTGCATGCCGTTTTAAATAACAATATGAATTATTTTATAAAATAAAAACCTTTATTTACGTATTGACAATTACTCTTTATTATTAATTTACAGTTTTTTTGTAAGTACTTGTTTTTTAACAAATTTTGAAGGACTCGAAATAATTTTACATTGTAATAAAACCTCTCGCAAAACTATTTGTCTAAAAAGCGTAAATAAAATGAATCCCTTTCATTTTCATCGTTTCAATATTCGTATTGAATTATTTTAATTTAGTGTAACTAATTTCGGTAGCAACTAGTTGCTATCGAAATTAGTTGCTTTTCTAATGTCGAAAGCTTTATTAGGAACTTTTATTAGGTACCACTTTGTTAAGAGATTTTTTATTTTTTCTAATTTTTTCATTTTTGCAGTCCTTTATTGATAATTTTAAATCTACTGATTTTCGGCTGAGGTTTTTCTTCGCACGGGCCGTCGAACTATTTGAAAATAAATGTGGGGCTTGCCGGGAAAACTCTCGTAACAATTTGATAAGTCTATTTAAAAAAAATAAAAGATTCAGAAATTCAAATAAATTTATTAATTGCAAAAATGTATTCGGGATGAAATTTAATAATTTTTCTAAATACATTATCTTGAATTATAAATGAAAAAAAATTTTTGATTAAAAAACAAGTTTTACTTTTGGAATATTCATTTAAGTTTCAAAAGTTTTTTTTTTTTTTTAAACGGACTTATCTACATTTTCCTTTAACCCACAATAATAATAATAAACTAGTTTTGGAAAATTATTTTTATTTCAGGTGTCAATTGCTTACTGTAACTGAAACTACAGATGATTTCATTGAGAATCTGTGTTCTGAATTACCGAGCATTTTAAAACATTATTTTATTGCTGAATCACAAGGAAAGTATTTAAAAACAATTAAAGAATCACTTAAAACTGGAGAATTTTTGGTTACTTTAGACTTTTCTGAAAATTACTCTTTTAAAATTCAAAACGCAATTCACGCTCAACATTGGTGTACAGACCAAGCTTCTTTACATGTTTACGTTATCTACTATAAAAAAAACAACGTTGTTGAGCATTTAAATTTTGTAGTTTTTTCGGAGTGTAAGGACCACGATGCAAGTGAAGTATACTTGTACAATTCTAAGATGATTAAGTTTTTAAAAAACAAAGTTTGAATCCCGAAACGTTAAAAAACTTATTTATTTTTCGGATGGGGCTGGGTCCCAATATAAGAATCGCTATAATTTATTGAATTTATTTTACCATGAGAAAGATTTCGGTTCGAAAGCAGAGTGGCATTTTTTCGCAACCTCCCATGGTAAAGGTGCCTGTGATGGCATTGGAGGTTGCGTAAAAAGAGGTGCATATAGGGTGAGTTTGCAAGATAAAACAATTGTTACGACCGAAAAATTGCATGAGTGGGCGAGTATTTATTTTAAAAAAATTAGTTTTGACATGTGCACATTATCTGAGTATCGTGATCATGTAAAAAGTTTAGAAAAAAGATTTAGCACAGCTAAACCTATTGTAGGAACACGCTCTTTTCATTGCTATAAGCCGAGTACAAAAAATTCATCAGAATGTAAAATTATTTCGAGTCATTCAAAATCTGTTAAAAAACAAGTACTTACAAAAAAACTGTAAATTAAAAATAAAGAGTAATTGTCAATACGTAAATAAAGGTTTTTATTTTATAAAATAATTCATATTGTTATTTAAAACGGCATGCAAAAGCTCTAAAGTAAGTATGATGCGTTGCGGGTTGCGTCGCAAGGCGCTGTACGCGTGGCTCGGCAGCCATCAATGTTTAAACATTTATGACTTTCTTCCTAAGTAAGAATGCACAAGTTTTTTTATGCGATCGTCCAAAGAAGACTTTAAACAATAATACTATGAAAAAAATTTGAATTGAAATAGTCGAGAAAGTAGTAAAAACCTTAATTGTTTATTAAAAAATTGATTATTTGTTGTTAAAAATATTTTATTTTATTTTTTTACTATTTTGTTCGGTTCTGTACATATTCCTAAGACTGCCATTAAATTTTTGTGAACTTTTATTAAAAATTCTTGGAAATATGGCAATTAAAAAAAAAAAAGATGCTTACAATTCATTTGTTTATAACTTTTGCAAAAATTAAAATTTTTTAAAAAAATTTTAGGACGTTAATTTTAAGATAACAGCCAATCAGAATCTTTAAAAATATTTATGAAATTCGAGTGCATCATTTTTAGTGGCACAGTTCAGATGATTTGACTCACGTAGTCAGTCAGTCAGGGTATAAGTGGATAAGTTTTTTTGGATCATCGATTGCAGAAACTTTGGAAATGGCTTTCTGGCACCGAATGATGAGCAAAATCATCAATAATTTTTCTAAATGGTCCTTTTTTCGATTATCCACACAAAATGTTCGAATTATTTTTGTTTTTTAAATAATTTTCAAACAATTTGTGTTCAAAGCCCATTGCACTCCTAGACATGTGTATCCTCGCATGTTTTTGTCTTTTTATGAACATTAAGAGAAAAATATTTTCAAATCTTGACTCAAAAAGTGTAAATCTGAAAAATTTATATTTCAAACCTCAGAAAGGCTAAAAAGTACTTTTAGTAATAAATTATTCCTGTTCAATTTTTCGAGTTTGGATTTGAATTTAAGTTGGTTGAGATCTTCTTTATATTGAATATTGAATCAATTGGGATGTGTCTTGAGTTTTATTTTTTTTTTTTATTTTAACAAAGAACTTTTGAAGAAACGATAAGTCGACAGGTTAGATCAATAATATAAATCTCGTCTATGCTGTGCAATAATATACGGATATACCTTATTGATCTAACCTGTCGACTAGGAAAGATATTTTCGACCGAACAAATTATATTATAGATTTTTAAAAGTATTTTTGGAAAAACCTCGGCCACGATTATTTTGATCAATGTTCTTTTTACAGGCATCACGATACTGTTACTACTTACTGCTTCAATAAGGCATGTTCAACAACGAATATTAATGCACAACGTAGTCAATATTGATCTCATTGATCTAAATGTAGTACACAGTAAATTTCGTTTAAAATTTTTATCTTATTTTTTTTCAACAATCCACTTTGTTATTAGGTAGGGTTCCTGTACCTAATATGCCCCCCCCCCCCCCCCCCTGTTATTTTGAATATGCTCGATATACGGCATTTCTACAATTAGGTAGGAAGAAGTCAAAAACACTGATTTATGAAGTTTTGAGTTGTTTTGAACATTTGAAAATTATTTTTGCGCACGCCTTATAGCTAAAACTAGTTTCGTTTACCTTCGTCATTATTTTACGTTGTAATTAAATGGTCTGCCAAAAGATTTAGACTCACCTGACCGAAATTTTCATAAGTAGCTTCGATTCGTTATTGTTTCAGCTTTATAACGTGATTTTAGTTTTTGTTCAACTCGTTTTCTAACGGCTTTTATTCTTAAATAACTTTTTATTCTGCAGTGTACCTAATATGGCCCCCCACGAATTAGTAGAAATACCGATATTTCATAGATTTGCTTTCATTTTGCGTGGTATAAAAATTTTATAAAGTAGTATCTGGAATATCGTTTTAATTTAGTGTGTAAAATTTTAAAAGAAGCTGTTAAAGTATACACAATTTATTCGCAATTAATAGATTACTTCAAAGGGGCCATATTAGGTACACAAATTTTTGGTGTCTTAAAAAAACGTGTTTTGGTAAATCCTCTGGCATTTCAAGCTCATTGATCAAAATTGAACGCGTAGGTCTCATTTTAAAGACCTTGAATTAAACTTACACGTCAAAAAATATTGATTTGATTCGCCACAACGACGATTCTCGCTTAGGGAGCCATATTAGGTACATCTACCTTGCTTATTTTTCGTATATACTAATGAAACTGATTTGCTAAAAGTTAAAAGAACGTACGGAATTACTGAGTCAAACTATTTTTTTTTTATAATGCTTTATTCAGCAGACAAAAAAGACCGTCCAAAATAATTACTTTTAACATGGTGTACTGAATTTCAGTACACCATTCAGGAAGCTTTCCCAAACAGTGAATTAAAATTATCAATATTAGATTAAAAAAATAAATTTAAATACAAACTTGAGTTTTACGCCATTTTTAAATTTATAAAAATTGAAAAGTACTTCATAATTATCTGCGTCGGTCGGTGATCGGTTTTTATTATTAGTGTGCGTAAATTTTTGTTTTTTAATCGCTTGATTCACGCAAATATTTAAAATTTAACAATTTCCTTAAAAAGCACATTTTTTTTCTCGTTTGACCATACAATGTAGACCCCCACCTTTATTATGCTTTTCATCGGCATTTATATTTATTTAAAATTCATGAAATTTAAAGTTTATTGTAACTAAAACTTACGAAAAATTAAAAAAATATGAGGTTTAACGTACTGCAAAGGTAATTTTTGGCTAATTTTATAATATGTATTTTGAAAAAATTTATTTAAAAAACGCTCAAAAGTTAATTTTGTTAACTTTCAAGCTGACACAATAGTGTCTACGAAACGACTAAATTCAAAATCACTTGAGGTATTTTATTGTGAATTTACCTTGAGTATATTCAAAATAACAGGGGAGCCCATATTAGGTACAGGGACCGTACCTTATAACAAAGTGGATTGTTAAAAAAAATAAGATAAAAATTTTAAACAAAATTTACTGTGTAGTACAATTAGATCAATGAGGAAAATATGGAAATCGTTGTGCATTAATATTTGTTGTTGAACATACCTTATTGAAGCAGTAACAGTAATCGTGATGCCTGTAATGAGGACATTGACCAAAATAATCCTGGCCGAGGTTTTTCCAAAAATCCATCAAAGATACTTTTACAAATCTGTACTATAATTTGTTCGGTCAAGACACATCCCAATTGATTCAATATTCAATATAAAGAAGATCTCAACCAATTTCAATTCAAGTCTTAACTCGAAAAATTTGAACAGGAATAATTTGTTACTAGAAGTACTTTTTAGCATTTTCCGAGGTTTGAAATATTAATTGTTCAGATTTACACTTTTTGAGTTAAGATTTGAAAATATTTTTCTCTTAAAGTTCATAAAGAGTCAAAAACATGCGAGGATACACATGTCTAGGAGTGCAATGGGCTTTGAACACAAATTGTTTGAAAATTATTTAAAAAACAAAAATAATTCAAACATTTTGTGTGGATAATCGAAAAAAGGACCATTTAGAAAAATTATTGATGATTTTGCTCATCATTCGGTACCAGAAAGCGATTTCCAAAGTTTCTGCAATCGATGATCCAAAAAAACTTATCCAACCCTGAGAGGAGGACCCGCTAGGACTAGACATGTGGGTCACTTCTTTGGGTTATGAGCTAATTTTCAAACAATTTCGTTCAAAACCTGAGCCAAAGGCGAGAGTGTCAAAGGTTTGCTAAGGGTGAGCTCATACTTTTCCAGCGTCGAGTGTAATGTTTTTTTCAACTCAATTTAGGGATAATTTAGTTTGCGCGTACGCGCAAATTTTTGTTTGAAAGGTTAAGTTTGCGCCTACGTGGAGACTTCTCCGCGTACGCGCACGCGTACATACATGAATACATACATGAGTATATTTGGATGATAATTACAGAATATAAAAAATAAAAAATAAATAAATAAGGATTTAAAGTTTAACAAGACTTTTTTAAATAAAATTTTACAATTTATTAAAAAGAAAAAATTACTCCGTTATAAATTAATTTTTCTGAAAATAAAATCTTTTTTTCATTTTTCTTAAATTAAAAACTTGGATTTTTCTAATTAATCTTATAATAAAATTTTTTAAAATTAATGAATTCAAATTTTAAAATTTTATATAGTTTAATTATACCATTAAAAGAGAATTATTAAATTAAGAAAATATACAAAACTTGTAACAAAACATTAAAAATATTCAATCATAACTATAGATTGAATTTAATCTCATCCAATTTGTTTAAAACAATTAAAAAATTGTTCTACAATTGAATTATCTTCAATTATATCGAATATAGATATCAAAACAGATCAAAACAAATCAAAACTTTGTCCCAAGGACAAAGTTTTGATTCTGCCAGTATATATTGATAAACCAATGTTTTCTCATGGTCAATTGTACGTCGCTCTATCAAGATGCACATCTTCAAATCGAATATTTATAGAAAGCAAAAATTCTGATGAAATTAATAATGTCGTTTGGATGAAAATTTTCACAAAGTAAATAAATTTTTCTTTCAAAATTTTGTTATTTTCCTCTAAGATCAATTTTAAAAATTTATGATTCGATCTATATTACTTTATAAGTGAAAAAAAAATGCATTGCATTTTTATGTGTTAAATGTAAAAATTATATAAAATTTTGAATCTTATGATTGCCCTTATACATTAAAATAATTTAGAATTTTAAAAAATTTATGTTTTATATAAAATTAAAAATATCGTTTTGATGAAAATTAAAAAAAAATTATTTAAGTTGAATTTTTCAAATTTAATTGAAAACTTTCTTCTTTCAAAATTTTTGTTTTGTAAAATTTTTTCGTCTATCAAATTTAATTTTGATCATTCTTCTGTATACTGTATAAATTAAAAAAAATTCCTTGTTTTTTTCTGTTGAATAAAAAAATTTTATGAAATTTTAACTTTTATTATTGTCTTTATACAATCGAAAAATTTTTAATTATAGAAAATTTAATTTTTATGGAATCAGATTTAGGTTTATTTTTCAATAGAATGAAATCGTATCATATGATATTCCAAGAACTTCAATGAAACTTCTAGGTTACTTTTGTTAAAGCTGACAAATTTGAAAACTAAAAAATAAAGTATTATGGGTCTGTCCGTATAAAAACGAACCTCAGAGTAAAAAATTAAATTATGAAAAAAAAATATATAAACCGTTTTTTCTGGTCAGAAATTATATGTAGTTTCTGGAACTATACTGGTTCTACCACTTTTTTTTTTAATTTAAAATTTTTTAGCCTGTTGATGAATCTATGAACACCACCGGCCTGACTTGTGTGATTCTAGTGCAAAGTTGATAGCATTGTAAATCGTTCGATATCAACAAAGATTTATAACTTATGTTTCACTCTTTAGAATGCAGTGTGATTGAGCTCTCAGCAAAGTTTCAATTTGTTTCAGTAATTACAGAAAATTTTGTGCTGTGGTAAAGATTCTTATTTCTCTGTAACACCCGGAACGCTAAAAAAGGGTATTGTTTGTATAGTGACTTGAGTTTTTAATATTTTTACTCAGCTTCTTGTTTACAAAGCTATCTTAAGATAACTAATCCCCCCCTACTGTAGAAAAAATTTTTGAGACTCCCCTTTCCGAAAAAATGCGTTCCGGGTGTTACATTTCACGGACGTCGCTGTTAAAGTGCACTTGAATCTTTCAGAATTAATACATTATTTAAGCAGAAAAAAGTATAATATTACTAAAGCATTAAAAAAAAACAATACAGATATCTTATTTTTTTTTTTTCACTTTTAAACGTATTTTAGAGCGTTGGTCTTTTTGCCTCCGTTCAATCTTTTGGACTCATGTTTTCGATGAAAAAACTTTTTTTTAAATATTTTTCAGCTAAAAATAAGTCGAAAATGTAAGTGGACTTTTTTTCGTAAAGTCAATAGTTTTCAAAAACTTATACTCCGGCCGCCATGGTAGGCTCGACTGATTTTCTACAGATGCACGGTTTTTTTAAACTTGGATGATTTTTTTCTCGAAAACTATTGACTTTACAAATAAAAGTCCGCTTACATTTTTAACTTATTTTTAGCTGACGAAAAAAAAAAAATTTTTTCATCGAAAAAATGACTTTTTTACTTTGTTATTTGTTTAAATAATTGTAAACAAATTTTTCCGTCCACCCTTGAAATTCTTCATTAGGAAGTCAAAATACATCTTTTAAGCCTGGGTGGATCGCTGACCGCTATCGGATCACGAAAACCCCTACGGCGCCCAGACTATAAAGAAAGAATCAGAGATAAAAAAAGACGAAAAAAGAAAAAATTACTTTTAAAAAAAGATTCCGTTGAATTAAATGAGATAAAATATTAAAAAATATATTCATGGTGAACAATTTGACTATTAGATCTTATATTATCAAAGATTTTAATTTAAGTAGTATTATATAACAATGTTTATATTATACACCCGTTAAAAATGTAAAATCTTCAAAAAATATTTTTTCTTAAATAAACTGCTTCAGAGTTTTTCAATAGATGATTTTTAATTTAATAGTATCAAATATGTATCAGAAATCATTTTTTCAGTGTTCTACAAGAAATTTATTCGTACGCGTAACACCCGGAACAAATTCGTGTAACACCCGGAACATAAAGATAAATTTTTATTAAGTAAAAAAAATGAAAAATACAAAAACTTTTATAGGAGCGTAAAAGTTTCAAGACTTAACTTTAACATGAATTTTTTTCAGAACTGCATCATTTCATAATTCGCTGAGTTCTTGTATTCTTACCGGTAACATCAGAACCACTTCTGTTTTCAGTAACGCCCGGAACGGACTTTGCATTAAATTTTTAGAAAAATGAAAGATGTGAAAAATTTTTGAATGACATGAAAATTTTCTAAAAAAAAAGTACTTCCCTTTAGTATCAATTTTTTTTTTTTTTTAGTATTCTATGTTGATAAATATTTGAAAAACTGTGTACGATGTAACACCCGTCACATACGGACAGACCCTTATAAAAAAAAATTTTCATTAAATTAATAGTCAAGCTTTTATAACCTAAAAGTTTCATTAAAATTCTTGGATTGATTTTCTTCAAAAAATTTAATTCCACATATTAAAACACATTATAAAATGAAAAAACATGAATGTTCTTATTGCGATGCAAAATTAAGTTAAAAAAAAATTTTAGACAAACATCTATTACTTCATACTAAAAAAAAAAACCTTCAGTTGTTCTAAGTGTTTGAAAAATTTTTGTTCAAGAAAAGATAATTTAGATAGGTGCTTTAATAAAATTTGTTGTAGTAAGACTGTAACTTTTATTTTAAAATCAAATTGTTATCCGACTATAAGTGCACAGAAGAGAATTTTAACGAAAATTTTCAAAATAAAGCAGATTTAGAAAAAAATTCATCAAAAACAGATTTTTTTTTGTTTGTTTTAATTGTCAAAATCATTTTTATTCAGAAGAACTTCTAAAAATACATTTGAAAACTTATTGTAAGAAAAATTTATAGGATCACTTAATAAAAAAATTTTTTCATTTCAAAAATTCAAATTTTAATTTTAATCTAAGTCGGGGGATGACGAGCGGAGCGAGTAGGGGGTACTATATATAAAAGTACCCTTACTATATATAAATAACCTTCTTTGAATAAATTAATATATCAGAGTTAAAAACCATTTGAGCGTTTATTATAATTATCGACTGTGTTGAATGAAATAAAATAAAAAAACAAATTAACGTTCAGCAACTATTGAAAAGGTACTACTCAAAATGATATCCAAGTTTCAATTAATTTAATTAGATTTTGTTAAAATGAAAAATTTGAAACATTAAAACTCATTTTAACATTCCTATGTATAGACTATTAGAATATTATTTTTTAATAATCATGTCTATAAATGTTTTATTTCAGGCTCCTTTAATTCCTGCGGCTTTTACTAATGGATACCATTGAGAATTCTTATAGTCTTATTTTACGTAAGTAAAAAAAAAAATTTATTATTAAATATTTCTTGCGTCATACGAACGATACAGTGTTTATGTGGCGTTAATATTTATCAAATATTTTGAGCCATATTCAATACCTTACGATGTACTCTAAAGATACCATCAATACACAAAAAATAAATAAAACGGCTACATTTTTATTGAATAAAAATTACTGTAAATGCTTTGGTCAAATAGAATTGTTTTTTAATCCTAATTGCAGCATTTACCTGCTAAGGTATTACTTACAAAGAAAATGACCTATCCTTTGGAAAACAGTTCAAATTTAACTAAAAAATTTAAACGTGAATAGTTTATTATTGAAGAAGTACTTTTCAAAAAAATTTTTATTTTTGAAATATGAATTATTCGAGATTAAATTGAATAATTACGAAAGCTTCCCTTTTCCCATAATTTTTGTTTGTCGTATAACTTGTAAAGGTTATCAGAAACTAGTTTTTAGTACAGATTTTTTGTAAATAATTTTTTCTTTAGCTTTTTTAACTTATTATTTTTAATAGCGTACTAACTTAATACGACACGTCTTGAAGTTGGGCAAAATTTTTTTTAAACTGAAACTTTCTTTTGTTCCATAAAACATTTAAGGGGCACTTTGGATTTGAAAATATTTGGAACTAAATAACACTCATTTCATAACATCAAGGTAGATATTTATAAATGCGTTAGTTAGAATAATTATATATTGCCAAGATTTCTGGTAGAGATGATTAAACCAACTACACTCCTCTTTTGACAATAAGAATAGTTCAAGTACTTTATCGCCTTTCTTTCGTAGTATAATTAATCGTTTTTACGACCAACAATTTTCCGCTAGACTATCAGCAAGCAGAAGCCTAATTATCCTTTTTTTAAGCTTTAGTCGAGAAAGCTGCTGGGTCGGTAATCTCAATAAGTTACTAACGCTTTCACAACGAGATCGAAATTAATAATTCAAATTTCATTTAAGTTCCTTCCCAGATGTTAATAATTCGCGTAGCTTTTATTAATCGATGATAGGACGTAAATACTTAACACATGAATCTAGACTAGCGCTGTTTGACTCTTAATGGTGTTAGCGTGGTAAGAATCTTAGCTGAATCTTTCTTACAGTCTTCTTATGAAAAATAGTATTTTATTTAATTTAAAAAGGACTGTGAGAGAATTTCAGAATCAAGAGGAGGGAATACTTTAGAGCATTTGTCAGTAGTGTCAGTTTTCAAACTGACCCGAGATATGTTTGGAATACCTTTAAAGTTCTGAAGAATAGATTTACAAAGATTATTTCTTTTGGTCTGCAAATAGCTGAAGGTCACAAGAAAGACAGAGCAACAATTGATAAGACAGCTCCTCCTAGGGATAGACGAAAGCCTCCCAATCTTCCTGAGCATGAGTTCTTTGATGTTCCCTTTCGTTTTTCTGAATTGAATGGTGCCCTCGACCCTAAGAAAACTGGGTCAGCTTCTGGTATAGATAGTATTGAATATGAGATTATGAAAAAACTTACCTTCAAGTACATACTGCTTTCATAAAATGTTTTCAATGATATGCATGCTTGTAGAATGTACCCTGCAAGCTAGAAGAACTTATTCGTGCATCTGATCAGTAAGCTCGGTGTTTCTTGTTTTAGGCCCAATGCTCTTACTTCTTGTCCATGCAAGCTTTTTAAAACCCTTAATAAGAACATGAGGTACATGATGTGATCCTAGGAGTCCAATGCATGGAGTCATGTGCAGATAATTTGGACTGTCTGGCTTTCAGGGTTGAAGAGCCTTTTTTAGAGAAAAGGGGTATAATGATAACGTTAACATCGACATTCTTTGCACCAAACTTAGGGATCTAGGATGCTCAGATAGCGTGTTAGCCTTGTGCAGTTTGTCACTTTTGGCAGGTTGGTGTATGACAACTATCCTAATAGTGAGGCAAGAAGGGCCTATATAAGGGATGCTGCTCAGGAAAGTTTGTTGAGAATAGAAGTTTGATTTCATACCTAGCTTGAAAGTACGTGAGGACTGGACGCGCTAGGTTAAAATTTTCTGTTGTACCAAACGACATATATGTCATTATTGTCGTATTATTTGATTGATTTTCATAAAAATTAATTATTTTGAGGCCAATAACTCATCATTTCAATAAATATGCATCTTACAAACACCTTTTTACGATTACAGAGTCCAATAGTGTCGTTAAAAATTTTGTACATGCCTGAAAAATCGATTTTTCCACTCATTTTGGCCGTTTTTTAACAATTTTTGATGAATTTTTTAAAATTGAAGAAAAGGTCTTTCAGAGTCTAGCAAGCGGGATTTTCTTTCTCAAACATTATCTTTTTGAAAAAAAAACTTATGTACAGCTCCATTAAGCCCTGAAAAAAATTGGCGGGCCTAAATAATAAGAGTATTTTGTGATAATAAAACTACTTAACAAGTATTTAATTACTTACTTGGCGCTTTCGAGTGAACGAGAATTTTTTTTTTTTTTTGCATTTTTTACTATATTAAGTAATAAATGAGCTTAAGAGTTTTCAATAAAACAAAAATTTTTACCCTTTAATTTCCATTAGTAATAAAGTTACAAGCGTTCAATGATTTAAAAAAGTTGCTACCTATAAAATAGAGACTTTTTAAAGAAATTTTGGACTATCGAAGAGAGTAGCAAAGGAACTAAAAAATTATAGTTTCAAATCAAGTTTGCATTGTTCTTTTATAAAAATAATGCTTTAGTGATTTATTTACAAAAAAAAATTATAATTGAATTAAAATTTATTTTACCGCGTTTGAATAAAATTAAAAAAAAAAAAATTTTAAGTTACTAAGAACGATGAAAAAATTAAAATACTTAATTAAACTACTCAAAATATAAATAATTTGAACAGTAATAAACATTTTTATCGATCTCCAAGATAGTCAGCTCGCAACAGTGTCTACGTCCGCGCGTCGTGCAGTGTGAGTGCGAAACAAAGTGTCGGGTGCCTGCGTAGCAGCAAATCAAATTATTTTCCCGCGCTTTTGTGTACTGCTGCTACTTAAAAGAGCGCGTACGCGCCGTCGCTCACTGTGCTTATACCGCTGCTTGCTACAGTAGGCCATTGCTCGCTGTACTGCTTCTCGCCATTAAAACCTGTTGCTCGCTACACTGCTGCCCGCTTTTCGAACGCCATCACTCGCTATACCAGCTGCTCAGCACCGTTAAACGCTGTGCCTTGAATACTGTTGCACGCTGTAGACAGGCATATCCCCTTTTGAAATGTCCGGCAACAAAAGTGATGTATGTGCTACATGCAAGCAGTCAGCCCGGTCGGATGCAAAATTGCATACCTGTGATAACTGCACTCATCAATATTACTCAGTCTGTAATAAATTAGCTACAGTATCCATTGATGGTAAGCCTGCAAAAGTGTGTTCTGACTGCATTAAACAGTCAACACCGAAGCTTAAGTGAACGCAGTCGCACAACATCGAATGCTTCGAGCTAATCAAACACGTCCACTACTGAGCAATCGCACGGCGACATGCTAAAAGCAATTCTCAGGGAGATCACTGGACTCAAGACCTCCATTAATGAACGCTTTGATGGACTCAAGTTGGAGGTGAATGCACGCTTTGATGTTGTGGACAGCAGGCTTGCTGCTATACCTGCTCTTGCCACTAGGGTGGACACCGCCGAGGTTGAGCTTGAGGAAATCAAGCGGGAAGTATCTTAGTTGAAGCAGCTAATGCTGAATCCAGCGAATTCAGAAAACACTCACTCTGACCCTGAACTCTTGGACAAGGTACTTAACCTAGAGAAGAAAAATGCAGATTTATCCAAGAGTTTAGCTTCGATGCAGAGGTCGAGGTCAATGAATGGCACTGACATTGTGATTGGTGGCTTAGCTGTACCCACTGGAGCAAACCTAAAAACTGTTGTGCTCTCTATACTCAGGTCGTTTCACCCTGACGTAGAGTCTAGGGATACAATCACTACACGCCTGATGATTAGCAAATCAGCCGTGAATGTAGCCATAGATAAATCAATGCTAAACACTGCCACTCATCAAGATGTCGCACCGCGAGAACCATCCGTAACTATTAATGCATCTCTGCCTCCATCAATATTGGCGACTTTGAGCTCACGTGCGCTTCTCCTGGAAATAATCCAGAGGAAAATAAAATTCGGCAAATTACACACGTCAGCCATAGTCCAGCATCTTCCAGCAGGAGTAGATGCTACTTTGATTATACCTAGCCTGATCAATATCAATGAGTTCCTGCCAAAGGACATCTTCATTTTACATCGGTCTGTCCGTGAGAGAGTCAGACAGCCGAACTCTGGCTTCACAAGCTTCGTTAGGAGTGGTCAAATCTTTGTTCGGAGGAAGAAGGGAGATGCTGCCACAGCGATCACGTCAAACGAGGACCTTCAACGTTTTTTAACTTAACAGGTATACTGCTTCATCTTCTCTCTCGCGGCAATAATTCATTTTCATCTTATCATTTCATACACATCAGTGAATCACACCAATCGCCTAATGTTTATCTATCTCACTCTTCTTTATCACCTACATGTACCTCATGTCCTACCTTTCAGAGGCCGGTGCGGACGAAGGGGACTGAGCTGCGGGCTTGTTGTCTTAATGCAAACTCACTCCGCGGCCATATTGAGCAGCTCAGGCTCTTTCTCGCGTCGCAACCCTTGATGCATATTATAGCCGTTACGGAATCTTGGCTGGGATCCCCGATTGAGGACTCGCTTGTAGCTTTGGATGGTTACACTATCCTTAGACGCGACCGTAATACCCAGGGGGGTGGAGTGGCACTCTTCGTTCATAAGTCGCTCTCAGTTAAACACCTCTGCTCGTCTACTACAACTTGGACTGGCAAGCCCGGACCTCCTGAGTATCTGTTTGCAAAGGTTTCTCCGAGAGGGAGTGACCCTATTTTTGTTGGTGTGGTGTAAGACCCCCGAAAGCTCCATTTCTTGCCGGCAAAGATTTTATCCCTGCACTGTGCGATAACATGCACAACTATGGCACCAAGATTATTATGGGTGATTTCAACGCTGACCAACTTTCGGAAACGGACGCTAATGCGAGCTTTGTTCGTCGGTTTATTGAGGAAAATACCTTGTTTTCAGTACCCTTTGGAGCTACACACCACACCTCTCACTCGGATACCTGGCTTGATCTGGTTCTTGTTGATGCACTTGACACCGTGAATAGTCACTGGAAGACAGAAACACCTTTTATTGCAGGACATAACCTACTGACTATTACCCTTGACGTACAAACCCCACAATCTTTGGTAAATGACTTTACTTACAGGGATTTTAAATCTGTTGACTCTGAGGCTTTGAATGAATTTTTACTTAAGTGTGACTGGTCAGTACTCACGGATGAGTTGAGTTCCCTTAGTGAGAGGGTGGATTGTTTATACGCTAACCTTGATGCTGCTCTTGATATTTTCGCCCCTCTGAAAACCCTCAAACAAAGGAAGAATCACCATCCGTGGCTTACTCCATACCATCGTGGCCTAGTGACTGAAAGAGACTGGCTCTACAGACGTTACCGACGCTCGAGACTTGACATTGAACTGTTTTTATACAAACAAGCCCGAGACTTTGCTCATGAGAAGATTGAATATGCAAGACTTGACTTCTATTGGCATAGGCTTAAGGACATCACTGATCCCCAACAGCTTTGGAAGGAACTAAGACATCTTGGTATCTCCTCCAAGGCTGACTCCGATCTGGGTTGATTCTCGGTGGAAGATCTCAATGCTCACTTTGCCTCTGTTTCTTTTGATGATATGGCCCCAGATCTTTCTCTTTTTCTTAATGATTTGCGAAAAGAGGAAGATTTTGAAGGCTTTGTCTTTGCAGATGTGACTATGGACGACATAGCACGTGCTATCAGTCAGTCGACATCCCAGGCGGTGGGCATTGACTCTCTTCCTTAGAGCTTCATCCAATCAGCTTTTCCATCCATTGGTCCTTTCCTCTGCAAAATCTTTAATGCTTCCTTATCTACATCGACCTTTCCTGATCAATGGAAGAAGTCAATAGTGATCGCACTTAATAAAACACCCTCTCCATCCTGTCTGAATTATTTTCGTCCTATTTCCCTGCTCAATTTTATGTCAAAGATCCTTGAGAGACTGGTCCATGATCAGATTTCTGCATTTATTGAATCTCAGGGTCTGATGGATGAACATCAAGCAGGATTTAGAGCGGGACATAGTACGCAGATGGCACTGTTGAAACTCACTGATGACATTTAGGTGGGTATGGACAAGTGACAAGTGACTGCATTACGACTTTTTGATTCCAGCAAAGCCTTTGATTCGGTCTCGCACGTTACACTGCTCAGGAAACTACGATCATTGGGATTTTCTCATGGGGTCTTGCGGTAGGTTGCTTCTTATCTGACTGGTCGCTCGCAGGCATTAAGGGCAGATGGCGGCTTTACTTCTTTCGTCCCCTCAATAAGGGTGTGCCCCAGGGCTCTGCGCTGGGTCCTCTGCTCTTCCTTCTGTTCGTCATTGATATCGCCCAGGGTCTTGCCCCTGGTGTCTACCATTCCGTTGATTATTTTCAAAACTAATAGTGTGTCCAGTGTTTGTAACGTGGAAAGCTATAGCATTATTAAGATTCCGTTTTCTGACTGCATAGTCATGTTCATACAGTCGCTTTTTTCATCTTCTAGAAGTTTGTCCTATATAACAATTATCACACTCGGCGCAGTCTACCTTGTAAACAACATCATTGCGATAGTGTTTTGGGATTACATCTTTCCCTAATTTAGTAATGGAGTTGAATTTATTAATGTTCTTGTATGTAATGTTAAGTTTAAATTTACGTTAACTGCCGGCTATTAAATCTGAAAGATTTTTTACATACGGGAAGCAAATGAACCGTTTTGGATCACTATTGGTATTACCAACTTGTTATTATTCCTATCAGTAATATTATCATAAGAAATTTTCATGATTCTCCCTTTTATGCATTTGTCAATAAGTGTAGTAGGGTAGCTATTAGTTAACAAAATGTTTTTAGTTTTAATTAAATTTTGATTATGAAAACGATGGTCAGATAGTTTTATGGCTCGGTCTATTTAATTGTATATTATTGCTATTTTATGTTTAAGGGCGTGATGTGAATAGTAATTAATGTATCTATTAGATGCTGTCGGTATTTGATACCAATTATATATATATAAATTACTAGGAAGCAATCATCATCATATCGATAAAACAAGATTTTGCAAAGCCCGTTTTTTAAGGCACGTTTCTCCAGCATTTCTAACGCAAAATTAGAAAAGCATGGGCTGCTATAAAATCCGTAGAATTTGTTTATAAAATCTGCCTTTAAATTGCAAGTAAGTGCAATTCAAAAGTGTCCAAATATCCAAAAAAAATTCATGTCTATCAAGTAGAGTGTAGGGGGAGATGTAATCCCATTTTTCATCTAATGCCTGCATAATGAGGCAATGCAAAATGTTTGAAAATAATGCGACTACGTCAAAAGAAACTAAACGGTGTTATTCCTCAATTTTAAAATTCTCTAACTGTTTTTTCAATTTAAAGATATTTTTTATATCGCTGGTCGGTAGTTCTAGAACTTTCTTAAGAAAGTTAGTAAGGGCTTTATCAAAAGAGTAAGTTGGGCTATGAATAGCGGAAACTATGATGCGTACTGGAAAGTCATTTTTGTGTAAAGTCCGTAGGCTCTGGGAGTCAGTGTGTTCTTGATATTCCTTTGTTTTTTTGATAGTTGTAAGTACCCTTGTTTAAATGTGCCTGTGTTACACCATTATTTAATCAAACAGTCCATCTTACTAATGCATTTTTTGATCGGGTCTTTCCTCAAAGGTAAATAGTAATAAAAAAATTTAAAAAAAGAAAAAAAGGTAAATAATTAAAAAATATAATAAATTTTTCTTATTCAAATTATTTATATTTTGAGTAATTTAATTTAGTTTTAAGTATTTTAATTTTTTCATCGTTTTTAGTTACTTAAATTTTTTTTTTTTTTTAATATTATTCGAAGGTGGTAAGACAAATTTTAATTTAATTATAATTTTTTTTTTGTAAATAAAGCACTGAAGGATTATTTTTATAAAATAATAATGCAAACTTGATTTGAAACTATAATTTTAGTTCCTTAACTACTCTGTTTGATAGTCCAAAAGTTCTTTAAAAAGTCTCTATTTTATAGGTTAGCAACTTTTTTAAATCATTGAAAGTTTGTAACTTTATGACTAATGGAAATTAAAGGGTAAAAATTTTTGTTGTTTTGAAAGCTCTGAGGTTCATCTATTACTTAATATAGTAAAAAATGCAAAAAAAAAAACTTTCTCGTCCACTCGAAAGCGCCAAATATAAGTAATTAAATATTGGATTGAGTTGGCATCTACTTGATGAAGATTCATTATAAAATAATTATAGTAAAACCAAATATAGAGTTTTGTCAATCTTCACTTTTTTATTAACAATTAATTATACAAAATTATTGTCGTTACGATCGTTTCGGTGCACAGCACCTTCATCAGACGACTTTCTATCATCGACTGAAGTCATACGCATTATAATCGGTATATAAAATCATGAACAGAGGAAACGTAAACATAAACATAAATACAAGGATCAACGCACTCACTATCTTAAATCTAAATTTAATAGAGGAGAATTGTTCAAGTCTTTTTGATCATTTAATAAGACGTGAGAATTCTTAAATCTGTTGATTTCGAGAGCCTCTAGAAAATTTAGTTTTTTGCCTTTCTCCCCAAAATGTATAATTTTTATTTTATTGTCATAAGCATGATCATAATCGAGTAGATGCTTCGCGTGATTTGATTTTTCAGGATATACATTTCTAAACGTGGCTTCATGTTCTTTGTTGCGTTCTGAAAAAGCTCTGCCTGTTTGGCCAATATATATCTTATCGCAATTTTCAGTACCACATTTTTTCACATATACACCTGACTTATCAAGCTCATGCGTAACATCTTTGTTATTCTTAATTAAAGTAATTAAATACTTGTTAAGTAATTGTATTATCGCAAAATACTCTTTGTTTAATTTTGATCTTCAGGATTACCGGTAAGTGGGGTAAGAGGACGAGAATTCAGAACAAGTTCTACGCTGACTAGAACTGTCGAAAACTCTTCGTAAGTCAAATTTCTAGGGCCTATAATGGGCCTGAGATGATTTTTCACGGATTTGACGCCAGCTTCCCATAGTCCGTCAAAATGTGGTGCTCTAGGTGGTATGAAATTTGAAGTGATACCTTGCTCTGCTAATGTGCCGGTGAACAGATCCCATCGAAACTCTGCTGCTTGAAGTGCTTTCCGTAGTTCACGATCTGCACGAGAAAAATAGCTGCCATTGTCGCGTGAGATTTCTGAAGGCCGTCCACGTCGGCCACTAAACCGAATCAGAGCTTCTAGGATTGACTCAGTCGTGAGGTCGCCTACGAGCTCAAAGTGTAATGCCTTTGTGCTCATACAAACAAATATGGATAGGTAACCTTTACTTGGGCGGATACCACGGCTTTTGGCTGAAAGCACGTTGAAAGGGCCAGCGTAATCAATCCTGACGTGGGAGAAAGCTCGTGCAGGAGTGACTCGAGATTCTGGCAACGAGCCCATAAGTTGAGTTGCAGTTTTGGCTTGTATTTTGACACAAATGACGCACCCTTTTAAATAAGCTTTAAGTTTGCGTCTTCCATTAAGGATCCAAGCTTGTCGATATGGGTAGGCACTCGTAACTCCTATACCACCGTGCAAAGATTGCTTGTGTGCCCATTTGAAAATGAGTCGTGATAAATAACATTCATCGCTCAAAATTGGTGGATGACGCTCATTGAATTCAAGTCCTGAATGTTGCAACTGGCCACCAACACGAAGAATTCCATCTGACTCAGAAACGAAAGGATCTAAAGATATGAGTGGGTGTTTGGCTGGCAAATCTTTCCCTTTCTGCAAACATTCAATTTCCACCTAAAAATACCTTCTTTGGTTCAAACGGACACACGTTAATAAAGCTTAGTTCATTTCCCAGACTTTCATTGGAGATAGCAGCGGTCTATTAGAGTCTCTGCCTAGACGCCGTCGAATCCATCTTCTTATTCGAACCACGAACCTCAAAAGAACAAGAAGATTCGAGAATTTGTTTAACAGGTCAGGAGATTTACTCTGTGTAGTACAACAAGTGTATGAGGCATGTTCATTGGGCAGGTCGCTTAACAAATCATTTCGAGTATTTTATTTTGGCCAAAATTCAGATTTTTCAGCGAGCCAGCTGGGTCCTTTCCACCAATCAGCCTTTTGCTGAAGTATAATTAAGTCAACGCCTCTTGAGGCCACATCCACTGGGTTTGACTCCGTTGGAACGTACTTCTAAATGTGAGAGGGAAGGAGTTCTTGGATATGAGCAACATAATCATCAACAATAGAATTGTTGGTTGGATTGGTAGACCAAAGCCAATGTAGGACAATCTTGGAATCACTCCATGCATGGCAGTTTTGGATATTTATTCCAAACTCCTTTGAGGTTAGAACCAACAACTCAGCAGCCATCAACGCAGCTCTCAATTCTATCCTAGGAATAGTCGTCCGTGCAGTAGGCTTTGTGGATGGTTGAAGGCTCTTGATGGATGACAGCTTGGTTTTTGCCAAAAGAATGAAAGTGCACTCGGAGGCACGTGGATCATCAGTTCTTGAATAAACGACGGCTACTATCACGCGTCGACTTGCATCAGCGAAAACATGCAGTCCCAACTCACTTGATGAATAACAACCTTTCCAGCGAGGAATCGTGATATTTGATACATACTTCAGTTGCTCCACGAACGTTGTCCATCGTCTGAAAAGTGAATCTGGAATTATCTCATCCCAGTCAAGACGTGCACGCCAAATGTCTTGAATAAGCATCTTGGCCAATAAGGTAATTGGAGCTAGCCAACTTCATGGGTCAAAAATGCGCGCAAGGTTAGCCAAAATCGTTCTCTTTATGTTCTGAACCTGAATGTTTGGAGGTGATAACTGAAAATTGTCGTCGATCGGGTTCCATCTGACTCTTAACTCACTTAAGGCTATCACAGGAACTCGGCGAATGGGCGAATTCGCTCATCGACCGTGGACCGTCGACCGGTTTGTATCCTAACCTCTGAAGAAAATGGTCGACGGTCGACGGTCGATGAGCGATTTCGCCCATCGCCTAAGTTCCTGTGATGGACTTTACAGGACCTTCTGAGCGGAACTGTCACCATGACGGTCGGAGTCTTGCATCCTTAGGAAGGTCATCGAGCAATTCTGACCTGTTTACAACCCACTTTTTCAATGGAAAGCCTCCAGATTTTAAAAAGCCAATTACTGGATCTCGTCGAGATCGGGCTGTTTCCACATCATCAGCGCCTGACAACACATCGTCAGCATACCTGTCTTCCTCAACAACAGGAACTGCCTTCGTCATTCAACAGTAGGAACGGCCATGCCTGCCCTTCATCGAGGCACAGCTGTTAAACAGTACCGAGAGCTTGGTAAACTGCACACAAAGTTTTATAAGTGACAGTAAGTAGCTAAAAATGTTTCGGTGGGCTGGATCCATCAGGACTCCACACTATTCTTTGAAGGTCGTCAATCTTGTTCATCAATTAATATTTGTCGGTACATCATACGCATATCCGTGCAAAACGCGATTGCATCATGCAATTTGCATATCTCCTTCAGCGAATCAAAACCATCGTCAACAATCTTTGAAATTTCGGGCCGGTGCATAGAACATCGTTCAAGCTGTATCCTGTAGATGTTGGTTTTGATGCGTTGAATAAGACTCTCAATTTCTTCCCCTGATAGCCAGTGTGCCAAATTCCATGATGAGAAATGTAATGTACCTAGACCGTAGAGTTCTTCAATTCAACATCCGTCAGCTGTCGCATGTGCCCACATGAAAGATACTCAGCCATGAACCGTTTATACTCAGTAGTCATTTCGGGATCTGGATGAAACCGTCGATGTAAGGCGTAGAGAGAGGCTAGGCTCCATTCAGATTGTCTCCAAGAAGGTTTAAATTATCGTGGTTGTATGGCATGCGAATGATGTATCGTCTATCATCAGTGCGGCGGTATTGAGAGAATATAGTTTCACACTTCACGTCATCAGGAGATTTACGAGTTACATGCGGTATATCTTTAACTTCCCAAAATCGTTGAACAAGTGAAATTAGTTGAGATTGCCAAGATGGATATAAATCTTGCTGAGTAGTCATGCAAATAATCGAGTTTGGTGACTGAGCTTGACTCGGCATCTGCCCCGAAAAAATCCAACCCAAAACTGTCAGTTGGATGATGAGAGTGTCTTGAATTTTAAATCCCGGCTTGAGGAGACAGTGATATGCATTAGCCCCTGACAAAATGTCGACGCTGTCAGGATTGCAGAAAGTTGGATCAGCGACAAGATTGATTTGAAGGCACTTATTGACAGTTTCAGGACAGACAGCAGCTGAAGGAATATGTAAGCCGAGTCTTCGAGATTTCGTTTCAAAAGGTTGGGATTTTGAAAATTTCCCGACAGTCTTTTCCGCTTTGCATCATAAAGTAGAGAGTGGTATAATTTGTTCGGCAGTGTTGACAAACTGATTGAGAGGGGCATCTTACTGGTCTATGATCAGCTTTTAAGCAATTGGAGTAAAGATTTGATTTATTAATTACTTGCTTCCGCTCTGCAACGCTCAATCTTTGAAATTTCTTACAGAGTCCAATGTAATGAGATATTTCACACAGCGGACAAAGACCATAAAAGGCTTGAGTGGCGAGAGTTCGATGATTTCTATTCGCAGATGAATTTGGAATTGAACTCGAACTCTAACTGTGGGTGAATCCAGAACGTTGAGATACCTCTACCGATGTCAAAGATCGACATCGACGACGCAAAAATTTAATCAGAGTAGAGTATGTGATCACCTCTTTGTTTGGAGTCGCTGAGGGTTTGTTGAGAGCTTCCAACTTCTTGAGTTCGTCTTCCCAGCAAGGTCTAGTCAGTACATCTATATCTGAAGAGGTAAACAAAATCATCCAGACATCATTGAATCCTTGACACGGGCAGTCATACTAACGCGTCCGTGATAGATAAACGAATCTCGTGATCTACGACACGGCTAGTCTCAATACTGCGGCCACGGCAGATAAACTAATCTTGAAATTTGCGACACGGGCAATCTCATTACTGCGACTGTTGCAGATGAAAAATCTCATAAGCGTGAGCTAGCACATAATCCGCGACACGAGCAGTCTCACTACTGCAGCCGTGACAGATAACTTAATCTCATAAGCGTGAGCTTGCACGCAATCTCAATCTAAGTCATTGGTAGCACAGCAGCTGCGACCGTGGTAAAATACAAAAAAAAAATCATATCGAATGCAAAGTGAATTGAGAAAAAGACAGAATCTTGATTGCATCATGTTTTAAATCACTTGAATTCTCCTAACCAAAATTCATAACCTCCACTTTTTTTTTTTTTTTTTTTTTACTTACATTGTGAAATCCTATTTTGCACAATTAAACATACTAGAAATTACTCAGCGCGCAAACGCGCACGGACCCTTATTTTTTGCTTTTGCAAAAGAAATTTTTGTTAAATAAAATAAAAAATTCTAACTCCATCAGTTTTTAAGCGTGCAAGCGTGCATGGGAAAAAAACAAAAATAGTAACCTCAAATGCAATTTTCGAACATTTTAAAAACTTCTTCACCAATGAGCTCACGAATAAATTGTTTACGCAAGATGGCGATAGCTCTCTTTTATAAAGGGAAACAATTGAATTTTTTAAAAACTATATGATGGAATATTCTTCTATGGATGAGTACTTAATAATTATGCAACAATATTATATTTTCAAGACTTCGAAAAAAAAGTGTGCCCACTTGAGAAAATTTCACTCTGTATTTTTTTTTGGTATGTTGGATTCTTTCAAGCTTTATAAAACTGAGAACATTTGATCTAGAGATCTGAAATTTTGTACAGCCCTCAGGATCGGATGACAATACAATAATCCGTGGCCAGTTTGAGACCTGGTCATCCAGGTCACCGATGACGGAGGTACACGGAGACCATCTTCGAGAAAAAAATGAAATTTTGCAAATTTAATAAAAATTTGTACTTGTTTTACTGATTTTATAAAAAAAATCGTTGACCCGGACATCCAGGATAACGGTACCTGGGAATCATCTTCGAGGAAAAAAAAATAAGTAAAAAAAAAATTTTTTTTTACAACATGCTTTTCTAAAAAATAAACTAAAAAAAATTGAATAAAAAATGTTACAAATTAAATAATAATCGTTCTTTAAAAGGAGAAAAGAACTTTGATTATACAAAATTAAGTTTTGAATTGTCTTAAATAAGCGTGAGGGTACATATATTAGAACTTCGAATTTAAATTTAAAGTCTTAGAAAAGCGTGAATCATGTTAATTGTAAGATCAAAATTAAAGGTTTGAATTCATGATCCACGCTTTTCTACGACTTTAAATTGAAATTTGAAGTTCTAATCTATGTACCCTCACGCATATTTAAGACAATTCAAAACTTATTTTTGTATAATCAAAGTTCTTTTCTCCTTTTAAAGAAAGGTTTTGATTTAATTTGTAACATTTTTTATTTTAATTTTTTTTAGTCTATTTTTTAGAAAAGCATATAATCAAAAAAAAATTTTTTTTAACTTATTTTTTTCCAAAAATTTTCACCACTGCGGCCAATTTGTGAACATGTGGTGCTAACTGGAGACTTTAACTACCATATGTCACGAAGTGAAGGAGACTCGGAGGAGTTTGGTGATCTGATCACAGCTCACTGCCTCTCCCTTGTTAGTCGAGAACCTACTCATCATACTATCAGACATGGTGCTGTCGAACGACATACCTGCCTTGATCTTTTCATAACAAGAAACCCAGTTCTCACTTTCAGAAAATCAGTATCACCTTTCACACCTGGTCATGATCTTATTGAGATAACATACAACATTATCACCCTACACATTTCACCAAAATATATGCGTACACGCAAAATCAGATTTATTGATAACTCCACACTAACAGATCTTATACGTTCTAATTTAACTAATTTTTCTACTGAACTCAGCCCTGCAAATCCGCCTACTTATCTACCGGACCTAAGTCTCCTGCAATATCAACACCTAAGCAATATAAACTTCTCACTACTGCTGTCTTAAATGCTTTTGATATCCTAGCAACGTGTAAGCTCAGAAAATTAACTCAGAACAATCTTTTTTGGACTACTGAGGATGTGAGATTAAAAATTAAAAAACGCGATGCTCTTCATCAACGAGTTTCACGTTGCGAGCCGGACCCAGACAAGCCAAGAAACTATTTTCTGAGTACAAAATACTTCGAAATTTCGTCACGTACCAACTAAAACGTGTCAGAAATAAATCTATACTCGAAAAGCTTGAGGCTCAGAAAAATTCAGCTGCCCAGTGGCGTGAGTTCCGAAAATTCGGTATCACACGTTAGAAAAATCCTTCGCCACTTGAGTTTTTCCCAGCAGAAATGCTAAATGTCCAATATGCGTCAATCACCCATGATTGGCAACCCCTCACGGATTTAGATGTTGAAAACGTTCTGATCACACCTCTCAACCCACTTTTGCCTCATTTCGATTTTAAACATGTGAGCCTGCAAGATGTTTTCGATATTTTCTCAAAAAGCTCGTCAAAAGATATTGGTCACGACAATATCACGTCAACCATGTTGAAACTAGCTTTCCCTACACTGCTTCCAGCGATCACCAAAATCTTCAATGATTCATATCAACTGGCACCATCAATAGGTTATCAGTAGTTATACTGCAGCTTCAGCTACCAGTACCCACATTGATCCAGGGAGTCCAGAGTTAATTAACAGTGATCTTATTTCAAACTTAAGTGTCTTATTAATTCTCTCCAAAGTGCCGTTGTGTTGAGGCGTGAATGGCGGAGAAAAGTCACCGTCAATTTTCTCGCTTTTGATCACCTGTAAAAATTCACCACCTAGATTTTCTTTGGCACAGTCTGCTTTAATATAACACACTTTACCATCGTGGCCTAATAAATTTCTATTTTTTATTAACCAGTCTTCAAGACATTCTTCTGACTGACTTTTATTCTCAATTGAGTAAATTCTCGCAAACCTCAAATAATCATCTGTGAAAGTTATCAAGTACCTGTTACTACCTGGAAATGAATTAGGCTTTTTGGGTCCCATGATATCAGTGTGTATTTCTTAAAATAGTCTTTCGGCCTTTATTTTAACCTCGTCATACAGTCTCTTTTGCATTTTAGATACGACACAGACCTCGCAATTTCTGATATCATCATCAAACTTAACATTTTTCAATACGTCAACAATTCTTTTCATTTTTAATAAATAACCCAGAGAAGGGTAACCCAACCTTATATGCCACTTCATGCCCTCTGAGTAACTTTCGTGATCCATCTCACTTTGTCCAGACTTTTTATTACACACTTTACCTGAGTTATCATTATTCATCTGATTTTCAGTTTCGTGTATTTTTCTGTTCAACTTAAAATGATCTAAATCAGAATGAAAAATTCTGATTCCTTATTATTATCTTGAATGATTTCATCATTTTTCTCCCTCTCAATTTCAGATCGACACAACTCTGAGTTCATTTTTACTCCATTCGCTAAAGAGAGTTGGGAGACGTTCATCTGAGATTGCTGGATGAAATCATCCAAAGAAATCATTTTAGTAGCACACTCATACTTCTCATGGTCATTCTCTGAGTTGAATGTTTGAAATGAAATTATTCAGTAGGGCTTTATGTAGTCTACTCTGATATACTCTGTGTTAGTATCTTTGTCAAGAATCCGTATTCTCTCATCATCCAACTCAATAGGTAATCTCATTTCAACAAATTTTCTCAAAGATAACAAATTACCCGCAATTTCACCAGCTACAAGTACATACACCGAGAGAACTAAGACACAACAGTTAATGCGCCGACATAACAGTTATGTCGGGACGCTTAACTATTAGTGGCGGACAAAATCTCGTAATAGTTAATACCTACGACTTAACTGTTAATGCGAGATACCTAAAATATTAATCTAGAATTTTTTCGCGCTGAGCGAATGTGCGCGTGCGCGCTTGTTCTTAATTCATCATAACCATAAAACGATCAAGCGCCAAATGCAGTTTATGGCGGTTTTTTTATTCAATTATAGACTTTGAGCGTTTAGTTTCTGAATGCTTTTCAAACGTTTATCACTAAAAAAATAAAAAGTAAGAAAATATAATTTATTATAAAATAGAAAAACTACTCAATTTTAAAAAGTTATAATTTTTACTGAAATATTTCTATGCAACAATTAAACTATTTTCTAGACAATTATACCAAAAACAAGTTGAAAAATTTACAAAAATTTCTTCTATTTTTTAATACATATCATTTCCTGATAAGCAGTATTGCCCAAAAATTTAACAATCTTAATTACAGTTCTCTCATTAAAAGTTAAGTCGGAGGTATTAACTATTATGAGATTTTGTCCGCCACTAATAGTTAAGCGTCCTGACATAACTGTTATGTCGGCGTATTGACTGTTGTGTTTTAGTTCTCTCGGTGTATGAATGTCAATTTAATTCTCTCCCCTGATTTGCTAATTAAAAACGAATTCCCTTTCCCATCTATTCTCATATCAGCCTTCTGATTTTTGTTCGTACATCTGACAACACTCTTGATACATTTTTTTAAATTAGATAAAATCAAACCTTTACACACGATATGCTCAATGGCCCCTGAGTCCGCAATAAGACTGATTTTATTATATAGTTTATTCTTTAAATGGATTTTCGAATTTACCTGAGTTGCCTGGTTAGTGGTTGGGTTTCTTGAGTATGGCATATTGTTCCTTGCTCTAGATTTGTTAAATCTACCAAACATAATTTTTCCACCCCCCTACCATTTCTATTTTCCGCATTATACTCTGAGTTATTGTTTTTATTTTTGTCATTGAATTTACTCGAACATTTCAACCTTGGATTTGGGCATTGTGCAGCATTGTGATTTCAACCATCCAACATATTTTAATCCAAGTCACATTACCAGAGTTAACCAAGTATCCGAAGTTGAAGTTTCGGATACTTTTGGGATTTCAAAAAGTTTCCGAAAAAAGTATCATTAGATACTTTTTAATTTTTTATCCGAAAAAGTTTCTTCAGATACTTTAAAAGTATCCGAAAGGGTATCTTTAGATACTTTAAAAGTATCCGAAAAAAGTATCTTCGAATACTTTTCTTGTTTTGAAAAATTATCTTTGGATACTTCTTAAATTTGTAAAGTATCTAAAAAAAGCAGTTTCGGATACTTTTATAATCAAAATGTATCCAAACATGCTTTTTGTCATCAAAATGTTTCAATTGATACAGTTAAAAAATTTAACTTTTCTACCAATGAGTGCAAAAGCAAAAGTCAAATTAAAAAAAAAATTATTAAAAATGTTATTGGAAATTGTTGGGGATTCTCGCACGGATGCTAAGGATTATAAAAGGATTTAAAGTACTCTATTGCATCTAATTTTTTGCAAAACAAAAAAAAAATCACTTTTTGAACCAATTTTTGAAATCAATCATGTTCAAACGTATTCATCGAAAGCTAATTGTAGCGAAGCACGGTGATTGACAAAAAGCATATTCGGATATATTTTGATTATAAAAGTATCCGAAACTGCTTTTTTCGGATATTTTACAAATTTAAGAAGTATCCGAAGATACTTTTTTTGGATACTTTTCAAGTTTAAAAAGCATCCTGAAATACTTTTTCGAAAAAAGAAAAGTATCCAAAAATATTTTTTTCGGATACTTGAAAAATTTAAAAGATGAAACGTATCTGAAGATACTTTTTCAAAAAAAGAAAAGTATCCGAAGATGATTTTTCAAAAAATCGAAAGTATCCAAAGATACTTTTTCGGATACTTTTAAAGTATTTAAAGATACCCTTTCGGATACTTTTATAGTATCTGAAGAAACTTTTTCGGATACTTTCGAAATTTATCTTGTATCTGAAGATACTTTCATGAAATTTATCTTGTACCCAAAGATACTTTTTTCGGATACTTTTTGAAATCCCAAAAGTATCCGAAATTTCAACTTCGGATACTTGGTCAAGTCTGCACATTACTGACTTTACTGATTTCACATACTTCAAATACCCTTCTTAATCCCCAACTCATCTCTCACTCACTCGACCAACAAACCCTACTCACCGTATTCATTCTGAACCTGACTAATCTTAGATCTCTAGCTTAAACTGCCCACCCTGAAAACTACTCTAGTAATTAGCAAAATAGTAAAAAAATCACGATTATTTTCAAATTTTGCAATCTCGTACAAACAAGCCTATATTTTCAATAAATTTTTTTTACAGATTCTTCATGAGATGAACTTACTTCCTGTAACAGCTCGCGAAATTGCGATTAAACTCATTTGTGATTTTATAGGGGGAGCGTTGGATTTAAAATGATAAACGACTTTGTTCAGCACCTTCTCATGACAACAAAGAGTATTTAATAAAAATTTGAAGGACATAATTAGAAAGCTGAACTCAAGACCTTTTGAATGATAAATGATTTTATATGAAAATTCTAGTTAGAGCCAAAGTTATAATTTTAATATCTGATCTACCAGCCCACAACCATCTCTCACCTTATTTAACCCGATTTACTATTCTCACCCATATTAAGAACCCTACTAACTATACTTACTTTTCATCTTCAACTACCTGACCTAGTTTAATCCACATTACTGACCTCACTAATTTGATTTACTTCAAATACCGTATTCTATCCCCCAAACTTATCTCACCCAATCTATCAACAAATCCTACTCACCTTATTCATCAACTCAGTCACTAACTTTAAATTCGATTGATTGTGGGTTTACTTGATGTAGATCCATCTCAAAATCAGATTATTTAATTTATAATTAAATAAAGGAAAACAAAATAAAATTCTTATTAAGTTTTAGAAATACACAACTTTATTAAAGGCAACAATTGTTTCGACGCGTTGCGTCTTTATCGAACCAAGTTATATTACAAACTGCTACTTAATTTTAAAAACACAGGTGTATTTATAGTTACAGAGTTGAGATACAAACATATATATATATATTTATACTATTTCAAAGAGGTTTAGTACAGGGGAATGATTTAAGTCTAGCTGATCGTTCAATAGAACATTTTTGTTTTTTGATCTATTTATTTCAAGAGATTCTAATGTATTCATAAGAACACTCTTGTTACAAAACTGTAAAATAGCAAATTTATCGTTAAAAACATGATTTTCATCCAAAAGATGTTTAGCGTAATTAGACTTAAATCTTTTATTAATATAATCTGCCTTATGTTCTTTTATACGAGTTACGAATTTTCTCCCTGTTTGTCCTACGTATACTTTATCGCAACTACCACAATTTAATTTATAAATAAAAGATCGGTCTTTTCTATCGATTATTATATTAAAATTCTTGCTGTTTTTTATGTATGTGCTCGGTTTCCTATCAGTTTTAAAGGATATTATAATATTTTCATTCAATTTTCTAACTATTGTGCTTACTAAGAGTGAATAACGATCGACATAACTAAAATAGAAATAATATTTACAGGGTTTATTAATCACAGGAAATATTTTTTCGATAGTTAACTTAAATCTTTTCTTTCTCAAAAGTTTATCAATCAATTCAATCGAGTAACCATTATTTATTGCGATTTTTTTTATAAAGTTGATAACTGCACAATACCACTGCACATAACCTGCACAATGCCACTGCTACCCCTTACCTGCGTACAACTTAAGCGGTCAGGAATGTCAATTCTAATTTTAGATTAACAATTTTTAAAAAGATGATCGTGTTCTCCTTGAAATAACGATTTCAAAGAAACTTGAATCTTGATTGTACGACAAAAATTGCCCAAGTTATGAGTTAAATAAAGTGTATCAATGTAATTAATCTTGTCAATTTTGAAGCTACAACAGTAGTATAGCAAAGAGAGAACGGTGCCATGGCGCCGCTCTCTCGTATTTTTTTGGTCCCGCTCTCTGGTACTTTTTTGGACCCACTCTCTCGTACTTTTTTGGTCCCGCTCAAATGTTTGAACTTTCATTATAAAATTTATTCTTTTCAAAAGTTCAAAGTTTAAACCTATAAGTTTGAATTTTACGGTTAAAATTTTAAACTTTAATGAGAAACCGTATACTTTTACTACAAAGTTTAAACTTTAAGTTTAAATGTTTAAACATTCAGTATGATACTTTTACTTCAAAAATTCAAACTTTAGACCTATAAGTTTAAACTTTACATTTCAAGTTTTAACTATACTTTTACTTTAAAGGTTTAATTTTAGACCTAGAAGTTTAGACTTTGAATGTGAAACTTTATACATTTACTTTAAAAGTTTAAACTTAAAGTTCAAATGTTTGAACTTACATTATGAAATTTATACTTTTACTTTAAAAGTTCAAAGTTTAAACCTATAAGTTTGAATTTTACGTTTAAAAGTTTAAACTTTAATGTCAAACCGTATACTTTTACTACAAAAGTTTAAACTTTAAGTTTAAGTGTTCAAACTTTCAATATAATCTATACTTTTAGTTCAAATGTTTAAACTTTCAGTAAGATACTTTATACTTTTACTTCAGACCTATTAGTTTGAACTTTACGTTTAAACTTTTACTCTAAATGTTTAAACTTTGAAGATGACACTTTATGCTTTTACTTGAAAAACTCAAACTTACTTTTTAGAAACTCGTTTTCTTAAAACATAATTATAAGTCAACAGGGTTTATTATGTTGTATCCAAGACATTTTAAAAAATTTTCGTTTTGTCGTTTTAGTGGTTTGGAATGCTTGGACTTTGAAACCAATAGTTTATTTTTTATGATAGTTGAATCATTGTTCTGTCGCCTTGCTTCTTTTAGCCTTAGTTTTTTGTATGGTTTAAAGATTAAACCTTGACCTTGTATATCAGGTTTTTTACCTTGGGCTATGGCTTCTATCGCATTATTACTTCTTTTGATTTCATCCATTTTTTCTCGATCAATTTTTGTATCGTTAATAGCCTTGTAAACTCCAGAAGCACCACTTACCAATGCACTTGCTGCACTCAATCCAGCTAACAAAGGTGTAAGTGGTAAAGCTCCACCAGTTTTCAAAGGTACACTTGATTTAATACCCATTCCTAGTTTCGATTTCAGGTTCGTTGAAGTAATTTTTTCAATAGAACTCGAATGTTTTGGAAGTTCCGAGCATGGCTTTTTCTGGTGGAATGTAAGCTCCCATACATTTCAGCTAGTCTCATAAAGTAATTGTTGCCCGACAAGTTTAGTTCGAAGGGGAGTTTGTTGATGATATTATCCATCAATCTGGAACTCCCCTTCTTCTTTTTATTGTAAATGATCATTTCTCTATGAAGGTTACTTTATAACTGAAATCATTAGTGATAAATGTACTGTATTTATAGTGATTTGAAGCTTAACTACAAAAATTAAATGTTGGATACAGTTAATATCATCATCATAGACTATCGGGAAAAATTTAAATACATCTATTTTAGTATTAAATGATGTGAGTTTATTAAGGATCATTATAAAAGAAAGAAATGAAGTTAGGTACAAGTGGACTCTTAACTTTTAGTTCTTAAAGAAAGAATGAAGTAAGGCACGAGTGGATTCTACACATTTTGCTATAAATATGAGAACGAAAGAAAAAGTGTTCAGTCTTAATTTAGACATCGAAGAGCCAATATGGATAATTTTATCTGGCAGAAAAAAATCCTTGAAGAGCTAGTTAAAGCTCAAAAAGCAGCAAAACGCAAGTATAATGTTATGCGCTCTCAAAGAGATGATACTGAGCGAATTTTACATCAAACATTGAAGCCCATTGTCGATCCTATTCAAAAGTTAGTTGATCTAAGTGCTTACAAACGAAGAAAATTAAATAGTATAGATGAGCAATATAGTAATCAAAATTTTAATGAAGAAAATAGTCATTTGAAAAAACAATTAAAAACAAAAGGAGTGCACCCAGTTAAAACTGATAACGATCTTGAAGTATCATTTTCTGAAACATTGATAGACAATAATGAAAGACCATTAATGACTGTCATAGAATCATCTGACTCAGAAGATAGAGAATTATTCCAAGATGAAACTATCGCAGAACCAGAAGAAACTTTTGAAAATAACAGTAGTCAGAATGAAAGCCCTACTCCAAGTGAAAAGTTTTGTCTTGATGAAAGCGATAATTCAGTTACAAGTACTGAAACTGCAGCTGAAGATGATTAAGATGAAGATATGTATCAATTATTCAATACAATTCAAAATCAAGGAAGCTTAGACAAAATTTATGGAATTAAAATGGACAAAGGAAAACTCTTACTTGGAAAAACTCCAATAAGTTTTTTAAATAGTCTTGTAAAAGTAAACGATAAAACTTACCAAAAAACTCCTGGGTTGCTTGAATTATTATTTGAAATAGATCCAGTTCATTGTAATAAAAATGATAAAGAAAATTATAGGCAGATCATGGAAACTACTCATGCTCATAAAGTTCGGTGTCAACCTAATGAAAAAATACGAACATCGAAAAGTAAAAAATTTATCAAAATTATCGCTCCCATGTTTTTAAATGCAGAAGAAAAGACTGGAGAAGGATTTTTAGATGGTAAAGATGATCTATCCTGGATCGATCCAAATGAACTTGTTACAAATGAAGAAGGAGTTAGTGAGGATGATCCCAATGAACTTGTTGAACGTCTTAAATTACTGGTCTCTGTATAACTTACTGGAAGTGCGTCTCACGATTTTGAAATTTATAACATCATCGAAGAGCTAGCAGAAGGTGGTTACATATATTAGATATCATCAAAACTTAGAATATACTTTTCGAACTTTAACTTGGAAGTCTTAAAGTAAAAATTTTCACATTGAGAGTTTAAAACTTTATTCGTTTATCTTCAATTATCTTTTGAAGTACTCTACACTTACATCAGCACCATCATTCAGCAACTTTTACTATTTATAAAATTTAATCTTTGATCATAATTATTGTATATAATATTCAACAATATAAAAATCAAGCAATAAAATAAAAATCTAATTTAGGGCAGTTACGACTTATGTATATAGCTAACCTAAAATATAGATATAGACGCTCATTGCCCCCACTCTGACACCACGCACCGCCGCAGCCAACGCAGCTGCAAATCATACTGAAATCATGTATTTTTCATTCTTTTCTATTCAATATCTCAGAAGTTACTATCGCTTGCTATGTTTAGCTTTGTACCTCTCGATTTCTTAGATCTTACCCTTCAAGAAAACCTGTTTTTAAAATATTTTAAGAAAATTAAGTTTGCTATCCGAGATTAACCTTCAAATTTTTACGAATTTTTACACTCAGCATATGAATCTTATGTAAAAATTGAAACTTCTGAGCCCAATATCTCAAAATTAAGTATGGCTTGGGGGTGTAGGAAAAAATACCAGCATGTAGAGGACATAAAAATCTACCTTTGGGCAAAGTTTTAGAGATTTTTTTCAGAAACTCAATTTTTGCGGTAACTACCTTCATACCAAAATTAATTGAAAATGAAAATGAATATATAAGTAAATTTCAAAATTGATCACAGTCGGTAAATCAGCGAGAAACTAATGAGGGTTAGATGGTCTAACCGACAGATTCTAACAGCAGACCACCCCAAGACCTCTTGACCACTACCGCTTACTGTTATTAAAAATAAAATAAAAATAATAACAAATTAAATTCAATAATAATTACTTATAGGAAGTCTTTGAGTAGTGATATTTTTTTTTTTTTTTTTTTTTCTGATAGATGGAAATTATCATTTGTGAGTCCTGTATTCAAGAAAGGGGTAGGAGGTATGTTTCAAATTATAGACCTAATTCTATTATGGGTTCTGTTGCTAAATTGTTTGATGCTGTGGTTGCAAATAAATTATCATCTTTACTTTCTCATAAAATAATTAAGGAACAGCATGGATTAATGAAGGATAATTCTACTTTGAAAAATTTAATAATATATATAATCAAGGTATTATCTGAAAATGCTCAGTTTGATTCTTTATATTTAGATTATTCCAAGGTTTTGATAGAGTGAAATTGTTTTTTACTCTAATTTTTCACTCTAATTGTTTTTTACACTAATTTAGAGTACTAAATTGTTATTACATAAATTAATGTCTCATGACATTGAAGGTAAACTAATTAAATGGTTTGTCTCCTACTAATAGAAGTCAAAGAAACAAAGTTAAAGGTCGTTTGTCTGATTGTTATAATGTTTCATCTGAGGTTCCTCAGGGGTTCCATTTAGACCCTTTTCTTTTTATTTTGTTTATAAATGACTTGACCACTGAGCTAGATTATGTTAAGGTACTGATATTTGTTGATCATATAAAACTACTTTTCAAGATTTTCAATGTAACGGATTGTATAAGATTGCAGAGAGTGATTTATATAAATTTATTAGTCGAAATTTGAAAAATAAACATGAAATGAATGTTACTAAATGTAAGATTATTTCATTATAGAGTTTGAGATCTATGATTGAATTTGATTATAAAATTAATGAGTGTGACATGTGGACGGAAAAAATATATGTAAACTGAAAGTGGGTTATTAAAATTTGAACTTTTGAATTAAAAGTATACAGTATCTTACTGAAAGTTTAGACATCTTATCTAAAAGTATAGATTATTATCTTGAAAGTTTGAACACTTGAACTTAAAGTTTAAACTTTTGTAGTAAAAGTATAGGGTTTCACATTAAACTTTAAAATTTTAACCGTAAAATTCAAACTTATAGGTTTAAACTTTGAACTTTTGAAAAGGATAAATTTTATAATGAAAGTTCAAACATTAGAACTTTAAGTTTTAACTTTTAAAGTTAAAGTATAAAGTTTCACATTCAAAGTTTAAACTTCTAGGTCTAAAATTAAACCTTTAAAGTAAAAGTATAGTTAAAACTTGAAATGTAAAGTTCAAACTTATAGGTCTAAAGTTTGAATTTTTGAAGTAAAAGTATCATACTGAAAGTTTAAACATTTAACTAAAAGTATAGATTATTATCTTGAAAGTTTGAACACTTGAACTTAAAGTTTAAACTTTTGTAGTAAAAGTATAGGGTTTCACATTAAAGTTTAAACTTTTAAACGTAAAATTCAAACTTATAGGTTTAAACTTTGAACTTTTGAAAATAATAAATCTTATACTTTTACTACAAAGTTTAAACGTTAAGTTTGAATGTTTAAACTTTCAGTATGATACTTTTACAAAATTCAAACTTACTTTTCAAAATTCAAACTTTAGATCTATAAGTTTGAACTTGGAACTTTTGAAAAGAATAAATTTTAAAATGAAAAGAAACAACAAGGTATATTTAAAAAAAAAAAACTAAAAATTGATCACAGAAGGTAAAGTAGGAAGAAGCTAATGGGGCTAAGACAGTCTAACCGATAGAGATATCTCTAACAGCTGGCCACCCCAAGAGCTTTTGACACTACTATCACTTGTTAGAAAAAAAAAACAACAAGATAAATAAATACAAATTGAAATTTTATTTTTATTATAATTAGTATAGTTTTTAATTTTTATTTTCCAAACCTACAGTCATGTAGGCAAGATCTATACACCCCCCCCCCCATGGTGATCTTTCGGTTAATAAATTGTCAATAAATTCACAATCTACCAATGGTGGGGGTGGTGATAATAGGGGGATGGGGGAAAATGATTTAGGAGGGGTGGGAGGTGGTGGAGAATTAAAGGGTATGAGGGTTGATGATGAGGAAGGAGGAAAATTTAAAAAAAATGGGTTTCAAATTGGGTAAAACTGAAGGAAAAACTATTACAGGGTGTTGAGGTGTTGGAGGAGGTGTTATGGGGAGGGGTGTGTTGATAATTGGGGTGGTTGATGGTGGCGAACAAATTCCTCCTCCGCTCATCTTCAGCTCTTCACGTGTCATCCCTGCAAAGAAAATTTTTATTAGGTATTGTTTGAAAATAGAATAAATGACGAGTTGGATGCAACAAAGGCCTAAGTGCTTTGGAAACCCCCACTCCTCCTAAATCCATAGCACTTAGGCCCTTGTTGCATGCAACTCCTCAAATAATGTATACTTGCTTTAAAAGGTGCCTTTTTCCGGCGTCGAGATCTTCAACTCGGCGACGTTTAGCCGGACGTTGCTCTGGTGAGCTTCGTCGCCGAGATTTGATTTTGATTTTGATGATTTTATTAATTGTACATTATGTTGTACAAAATACACAAGGTGAAAAAGTTATACATAAAATTAAAATTACAAAATAAAATAAAATAAAATAAAATAAAATAAATAAAATAAAGGTATATAAAAGGCATGTAAATATAGATAGATAATATAAAATAACAATAACAGTAATAAACAATAATCATAATAATAATAGCATTAGTAACAGTAAGATGAATGTGCAACAGGTACACAATTTAACAACGGTGTACCAGACTCAGTCTTCTCCCTCAGCAGTAAAAATATGTGTTTTGACGAGATGTTTGAAACTGGACAGGGATGATGATTGGCGTATATGAGGGGGTAGTGTGTTCCATGAGTAAGTAGCCAGTATATGAAAAGAACGTTTCAGACAGTCCGTACGAGCTAAGGGGACAATCAACGAATCAAGTGCATGCGGGTTCGCCATTCTCAAGGGACTTGAGCTGAGCTTCTCAACAAACAAATTCGCCAAATAGGAGGGAGTACCTGTGAGAAGGATTCTATAGAGCAAGCAGGCAGCAAAATAATCCCTGCGGCCCGCTACTCGAAGCCAGCCAAGCTCACGTCGGTAGGGTGTAACGTGATCACTCTTTCTAATCCCAAAGATGTACCTGATCCCACGATTGAGCAAACGCTGTAGTATGAGATCCTGCTCACCCGAGATATTACAGTACACCAGTGAACAATAGTCAATAATAGGAAAAAGCAAGGTCTGCACGAGGTGTTTACGCAGTTCAGAGGTGGTGCTGCGTCTGAAATGGTTAAGACGGTACAAAAGAGAGTTGGCTCTACGACAAACATACCGAACATGGTCTTTCCAGTTCAGCTTAGAGTCCAGCACCATCCCCAAACTACGCGCAGAGGGGACAAACGGGACTGAGCAGCCACCAAACCGCAGGTCTCGAATACCCAAATCGTTAAAGGCATTGACATAGAACGGGGTCCCAAAAATCATTGCCTTGGTCTTACCAGCATTTAACACCAGCTGATTAGTGGCAGCCCAGTCAGCAATGTGTTCAGCACCCCGGCTCAGTCTTCCAAGAGTGGCATGAATGTCCTCAAGTCGGCCCCGCACGTAAATCTGCAGGTCATCCGCATAAATCACATGAAAGACACCAGGGCCAAGGCCTACAGCTATGTCAACAACAAACAGAAGGAAGAGCAGAGGACCCAACACGGAGCCCTGGGGCACGCCCTTATTAAGGGGGCGGAAAGAAGTAAAACTGCCGTCCTCTGCCCTTACTGCTTGCGAGCGGCCAACCAGATAAGAGGCAACCCATCTCAAAACCCCATGCGAAAAACCCAAGGACTGTAGCTTCCTGAGCAACGTTACGTGCGAGACCGAATCGAAGGCTTTACTGAAATCAAAAAGCAACAACGCGGTCATTTGTCTTCTGTCCATACCCACCCGAATGTCTTCCGTGAGTTTCAATAGTGCTGTCTGTGTGCTATGTCCTGCTCTGAAGCCCGCCTGATAATCGTCCATCAAACCCTGTGATTCAACAAAGGCAGTAATCTGGTCATGGACCAGTCTCTCAAGGATCTTCGACATAAAACTGAGCAGGGAGATAGGACGAAAATCATTTAGACAAGACGGAGAGGGTGTCTTATTGAGAGGGATCACTATTGACTTCTTCCACTGCTCAGGAAAGGTCTTTGGGAAATGTAAATTTTAATGAGCCTTCCCGAGCTCAGAATAAGAATAAATAAAAGTAAATTATTTACAATAATTATTTAACATTTATTCAGTAAAATACAATTAGTTTTGGTGTTATATTTTAAATATGAAAACGACGACAGGCGCGCGCGGAGGTTGGAAGTCGAATACCCGCTTCTCGTTGTTGATGTCGTTGTTTCGGCGTTGTCAAGCACGGCGTCGTTGCTTAGCGCGCGGAGACGAACGAAGGTGCGGGATTCGAACGGATGTTCGAACCGCCACAGGTACTCCCCCTCCAGTGCTGCTCGCGGAACGTGAGCAGAACGAGACTCGTTTCTTTGTAGAAGGTTCAACGGATGGACGAGTCCTTGATGACGAGGTGTCGTTAGCTGGTGTCGCGTCTTTTTCAAGTGCAGGCTTACGGGTTGAAGTTGGCATGTCAGAGGCTTCGATGAAAGCAGGCTTCAAAACGTCAGTAGAATACGTTCGGGCTTTTCCATTGATCTCGATCACGTAATTCCTCTCGCTGATACGACGAATAACCTTGTGAGGACCTGAATAGGGTGGGTCCAGTGGCTTCCGGATGGAGTCAATTCGTCTGAAAACATGAGAGCAGGTGGATAGCTTACTGAAGACGAAAGGCTTCTCAGTGACGTGTCTGGAAGCCGGTACAGGTTTGATGGACTGAGTAAGCCTACGAAGTCCCTCGACGAATGAAGGCGGATCAACGTAAGTGTCCTTTTTGGTCGAAAAGAAGTCGCCAGGAACTCTGATCGTTGTTCCAAAAAGCATCTCAGCTGGAGATGCCTGAAGATCTTCCTTGAAAGCGGTACGTAAACCCAGCAGGACGGATGGAATTTGGTCGGGCCAAGGTTTTTCCTGATTGCACGTCAAGCCAGCTTTGAGCGTACGATGAAAACGTTCCACCATCCCGTCTGATTGAGGGTGATACGTCGATGTTCGGGATCGGTTTGCGCCAATGAGCTTACCCAACTCGATGAAAAGGGCCGATTCGAACTGTTTGCCTTGGTCTGAGGTGAACTCGAGCGGAGTACCGAAGAGACTGATCCAGCCCTTAAACATAGCTTGGGCGATGGTCTGTGCAAACATGTCCGGAATAGGAACAGCTTGTGGCCACCTAGTGTACCTGTCGATAATTGTTAAACAGTATTTGAAAGATTTAGCAAGAGGTAACTTGATAATATCCACATGAATATGATCAAAGCGTCCATCGGGCAGTTTGAAGTTCCCAAGGGCAGAGCGATTGTGACGGTTGACTTTTGATCGTTGACAAGGTTGACACTGTTGTGCCCATCGAGTAATGTCCTTGCGAATTCCAGGCCAAATGAATTTTTCAGTGACAAGTCGCGTCGAAGCCCTTACACCAGGGTGAGCAAGATTGTGAAGTAATTCGAAAGCTTTTCTTCTAAGCGATGCTGGTAAGTAGGGTCTGACGACTCCAGTCGAAGAATCGCAATGAACAGAGTAGCCATCGATGACCAAGGGCTGGAGGGCTAAACTTGTGTTGTCTATTAGATTGGGTAGCTCCAAGTCCTCAGCTTGAGCTTTTGACACAGTTTCAGGATTTAACACCGACGGCATAGCAACTGCGCACGCACGAGAAAGAGCATCAGCGACTACGTTGTCCTTTCCTTTGATGTGCTGGAAGGTGATCTGAAACTGAAAAATGTAATCCAGTTGTCTGGCTTGCCTTTCAGAAGATTTTAATGAACTCTTGTTGGCTGCCGATATCAAAGGCTTTTGATCGGTATATACGGTGCAACTATGTCCTTCAAGAATTCGGCGAAAATATTTTACAGCTGCGTAGATAGCCAGAAGTTCTCTATCGTATGCACTGTATCTTTTTTCGGTGTCAGAAAGCTTCCTAGAAAAGAAACCCAGTGGCCTCCAGGTGCCAGGTGGAAATTCTTGTTCTAAATGGCCTCCAATAGCCTTGTCGGAAGCGTCCGTTGTTAATGCCAAAGGTGAGCCAGAACGAAGAAAGGTCATTGTTGTGGCTTCTACCAATGCAGTCTTGCTGTGATTGAAGGCGTCGTCCGCTTCTGGGGACCAGCTCAGGCTGGAGTGCTTTTGTCTCGGGCCAAGGCCTTTTAACATGTCATTGAGTGGAGCCATAATTTCAGCTGCTTTTGGGATGAAACGATGAAAGTAGTTAATCAAGCCCAAGAAACTACGTAGTTCGTGAGCTGTTGAAGGCTTTGGGTACTCCACGATGGCATTGACAGTTTTTGGAGGAGGTGTGACACCATCTGCTGAAACGATATAGCCAAGGAATTTCACCTTTTCCTTACCGAGGACACATTTTGATGGGTTGATGCGTAGTTTGGCTTTTCGAAGGACCTCGAAAAGTTGCCGTAGATGGTCAAGGTGTTGCTCGTGGTTTTCCGAGTCAATGAAGACGTCGTCGAGGTAGCATTTAGCAAACGGCAAATTACGAAGCAGGTGATCCATGAACCTCTGCAATGATTGAGCGGCGTTGCGTAGACCCATGGACGATCGTAGGAACTCAAAAAGGCCAAACGGTGTTGTTACTGCCGTTTTCGGTATGTCTGACTCTGCGATGGGAATCTGATAAAAGGCTTTTCGTAAATCGATCACCGCGAAGATTCGGCCTTTAACCTCCAAAAGGAGATCATCTACGATCGGAATCGGATAATGGTCTGGCTCGGTACAAGCGTTCAGACGCTTGTAGTCTCCTGTGATGCGCCATGAACCATCGTTTTTCGGGACCAAGTGAATTGGGCTTGCCCATTGACTGTTTGAGCGTCTGACGATACCGAGATCAAGAAGTCGTTGAAATTCTTGTTTAGCAGCTTCAAGACGATCACCTGCGAGTCGGCGTGGATGCTCGAAAACTGGTGGACCTTTTGTGGTTATCATGTGGAAAATTGGAAGGTCTGGTGCTGAGGCAGCTGTGATATCTGGCGAACACAAATCTGCAAACTCCTGAAAGAGGTCTAAGTATTTTTTACCTACATCACCATCTGGAATTTCAGCTGGCGTCGTAACGACTGAGACGCTGTGAATGTTTGCAGCTGAAACCGAACCATGTGAAGCGAGGCCGGTTACGTGGTCGGTGAGTCGCTTGGTGCGTAGATCGATGAGTAGGCCAAAGTGAGTTAAAAAGTCGGCACCGATGATGGCTGATTGGACGTCTGCGATAATAAACTGCCAGCGAAAGGAACGGCGAAGACCCAGGTTTAATGTCATTGTGTGATTGCCATACGTAGCAATTTGCGATGAATTGGCTGCATGAAGTGTTAGTGCCTCACGTTTTAAATTTCTAGCTTTTATAAAATTTTTGGGCAAAAGTGAAATGACAGAGCCTGAATCAACTAAAAATTTGATTCGGGACTCTCGATCGTGAACATGTAGGCGGTTTTCTGACGGCCAAGCATCACCAACCTCCGCCGCCTCAATCGGGGTTGGACTTACCGGTTTCCCTGCGTTGAAAAACTGCATGGAGCCTTACACTTTTGTGCTTGGTCAAAGTAAATTTGATGGTACCAGCACCAATCAGGGTTGCGACTTGGAGTTGCTGATCGTGACTTTTTTCCTCCGGACGAGACTGGCCGTGAGCGAGAGCGTGATCTTGAATGAGACGTCGTCGGTTGGTTAACTTGCGTTGGTATGCACTGATTTTGTCGAGTTAGCGAGACGAGTTGAGCCAACGAAAGTCTCATGGCAGCTAGCTCACGAGTCAACGGGTCCTCTACAGCAGCGATGCATGGGCTGTTCAAAACCATGTTTGAGTACTCATCCTGGACAAGTGGCGGTGGAGCTGACGCTGGAACTTTGACACCAACTGCGGCCACCGGTGAATCATTGGACATGAGTTCATCCGCAAAAGTGGCCTGTTCATCTAAACCTGTGGCTTTGAGTACCTTGATTAGTCTACTGACCTGAGTTGGAAGGAGGTCTAGCCATTTCACTCGAAGGGCTTCGTCTGTTATTGCAGTGCCTGCTAGACTACGCATTTGGCGTAGCAGTTGAGACGGTTTCTTGTCCCCAAGTTGCAACTCAGTGAGCAGTGTGTGAAGCTGTCGATCCGCTAAATCGGTGAGGCGTTCGAGGATTGCATTTTTTAGGCTCTCGTATTTGTTGTTTTCCGGTGGATTCAGCACGATGTCCGACACTTCCTGAATGACTTCGATGTCTAAGGTGTTTACGACGAGGTCGTACTTGCTGGTGTCGGAGCGTATTCTGTAAGTTCCGAAAGCTGATTCAACCTTTACAAACCAAAGTTGAGGGTTGAATTTCCAAAACTTCGGCAAATGGCACGATGTAGTTGACTCGACATTGGCCAATTGCTGGAGGTAAGCTTGCTGTATTTGTCCTGCAGGCTGTTCGTTGTTATTGACTTGCTGGCCGTTTTGCTGTTGAATTTGCTGTAGGTTATTTTGCTGAGCGGCTTGTTGTACTTGTCCGTCAGCAATTCCGCCAGCAGCCGCAGGAAGACCAGAGTTGAGCATTATGTTCCGCGCGCGTCTGTCGCGCATAGAAGAACTGGGCGGGGAGTGAAAAATATTGAAAAAATTAATTCAAAAGGTTATGAAAAAAAAAAATCTTCAAACGTCGGGGTCACCACTTTGGGAAATGTAAATTTTAATGAGCCTTCCCGAGCTCAGAATAAGAATAAATAAAAGTAAATTATTTACAATAATTATTTAACATTTATTCAGTAAAATACAATTAGTTTTGGTGTTATATTTTAAATATGAAAACGACGACAGGCGCGCGCGGAGGTTGGAAGTCGAATACCCGCTTCTCGTTGTTGATGTCGTTGTTTCGGCGTTGTCAAGCACGGCGTCGTTACTTAGCGCGCGGAGACGAACGAAGGTGCGGGATTCGAACGGATGTTCGAACCGCCACAGGTCGATGTGGATAGGGAAGTATTAAAAATATTGCAGATGAAAGGACCAATGGAAGGAAAGGCTGACTGAATAAAGCTCTGCGGTAGGGAGTCAATGCCCACCGCCTGGGATGTCGACTGGCACATAACGCGTGCTATCTCGTCCACCGTCACATCCACAAACGCAAAGCCACCATGATCTGTCTCTTTTTCCAAGTTATTCAGAAAAAGAGAGAGATCTGGTGCCATATTATCAAAAGAGACAGAGGCAAAGTGAGCATTGAGATCCTCCACCGAGAAGCTACCCAGATTGGAGTCTGCTTTGGAAGAGATACCAAGATGCCTTAGTTCCTTCCAGAGCTGTTGAGGATCAGTGATGTTCTTAAGCCTTTGCCAATAGAAGTCGAGTCTCGCAGACTCAATCCTCTCATGTGCAAAATCACGCGCTTGCCTGTATAAAAGTAGTTCAATATCGAGTCTCGAGCGTCGGTAACGTCTGTAGAGTCTGTCTCTTTCAGTCAATAGGTCCCGGTGGTATGCAGTAAACCACGGATGACGATTCTTTCTTTGTTTGAGGGTTTTCAGAGGAGCAAAAATATCAAGAGCAGCGTTGAGGTTAGAGTACAAGCAACCCACCCTCTCACTAAGTGACTGCGTTTCATCCGTGAATACTGACCAATCACACCCTAGCAAAAATTGATTCAAAGCTCTAGCATCAACAGATTTGAAGTCCCTGAAAGTAAAGTCATTCGTCAAAACTTGGGGGGTTTGAATGTCAAGGGTGACTGTCATCAGGTCGTGTCCCGCAATAAAAGGTGTCTCTGTCTTCCAGTAGCTAGTCACAGTGTCCAGTGCGTCAACGAGAACCAGGTCAAGCCAAGTATCCGAGTGGGAGGTGTGATGTGTAGACCCAAATGGGACCGAAAACAGAGAATTCTCATCAATAAAATCACGCACAAAAATCGCATCAGGTGAGTCCGAGAGCTGGTCTGCATTAAAATCACCAAGGATGACCTTAGTGCCATAATCATGCATATTATCACGCAGGTCGGACACAAAGTCAGACCCAAGGACAAAAGGGGCATGCGGGGGCCTATACACCACACCTACAAATATGGGGTCAGTGCCTCCAAGAGAGACCTCAGCTAGAAGATACTCAGGATGACCAGGCCTACCGTTCCACTCAGTGGAAGACGAGCAGAGGTGTTTAACCGACAGAGATTGATGAACATATACCGCCACCCCACCCCCCTGGTTATTACGGTCATGCCTTAGAAGATTATAACCCTTCAAAGCAACAAGCGCATCCTCAATCGAAGGACCCAAATGGGATTCAGTAACAGCGATCACGTGTATCATGGGCTGTGATAAAAGAAACAGCCTAACCTGCTCGATATGTCCCTTAAGGGAGTTAGCATTGAAATGGCAGACACGCAGCATCATGCCCCTGCCACGCACGGACCTCTGGTGTAAAGAGTGTGTAGGAGGCTGGGAGAATGATTGAGAATGAGATGAAGAAGAACTAAAGAGTAGCGGTTTGAAATAGGATGTAGTAGAGGAAGAAGTAGTTACATGTGAGGTGAGAGATGAAAGATGCATACTGTGAAGAAGACTGAAGTGATAATATGAAAATGTAATATTACCGCGAGAGAGAAGATGTGTCAGCATACCTGTTATTACAAAAAACGATTCAAATCTTCAATGCTGGAGATGAGTGTAGGGGTGTCTCCCTTCTTCCTGCGAACGTAGATTCGGCCACTGCGGATGAAGCTGATGAATCCAGAGTCAGATTGTCTCGCCTTCTCACGTACAGCACGATGCAAATCAAAAACTTCCTTAGGAAGGAATTCGTTCAGGTTCAGCAGTCCAGGCAAGATTGAGTTGGGATCAATCTCAGGGGGTAAATTCGATGACAATGCAGAGGTGTGCAGCTTACCCAACTTAATTTTGCTCTGGATAATTTCTAGCATGAGTGCTCTGGAGTGAAGTGTAACCAGAATCGATGGTGGGCGACTTTGCTGACGATTCGTAGGCGAGGTTGTGGTTGGAGGTTGAGTTGAGGACGTTGCAGCGTTTGAAGTGGAAGTTAACGTTGCTGACCTTGTGGTGACCTTGCTGATGAGCATCCTTGCACCCACTATATCACGGGCTTCAGTATCCGGACGCAGAGTCTTGAGTACTGAGAGAACAAGTGATTTCACGTTGGCACCAGGAGGAGTAGCAAGACCTCCAATTACCAGCTCCGAGGAATTTGTAGCACGTGTCGTCGCGTTCAGTCGAGCAAGATCAGAGCTGAGAGCGGCATTCTTTTTCTCAATTTGTTGAATTTTATTTAACAGCTCAGTATCACAGTGGAGGGTGGCAGACAGTTCCGGATTTTCAAACTTCTCCTTCAGCTCAGCCAGTTCACCTTTTATATCTTCCAGCTGGTCCTCAACAGTGTCAACTCGAGCTACCAACTTCGGGATGACATCCAGATCAGCAAGTTTGTTGTCAATACCATCGAAGCGCTCCTTGAAGGAAGTCTTCAGGTTTCCAAGCTCATTCAGGATACTTCTCAAAAGTGCCTCATTGGCTACTGGATCAACATTCTCCGAAGTTACGGCATTCGAGGTATTAGATGAACCAGATGAGGCTGAGTTTGTGCGCAGACGAGTGTTCGCTGCGTCGTTCAACCTAGTCTTGTCAGGCGCGGCCTGGGTGATGCAGAACGTGCAGGCTTTCGCTTGCTTACCATGCAGCATAACAGTTGCTAATTTAGCACACTGCGAATGGTAGAGCTTGCTGCAATTGTCGCAACAGTGTAGTTTCGCATTTGTGCGCGCGGGCCCGTGACAAGAGCCGCAGAGAGGAGTATCTTTCCCGTTCATGACTGAAGTTTTAAGTATCACTGGCTACTCTTAACCTCTCAATTACGCAGTACTGCACAAAGAGCTAGCGAGATGACGGACAAGAAGTACTAGTCAACCTGTGGTCAGGCCACAGGTAAGTGAAAAGGCCAAGAAATGGTCAGACCACTGTGTGGTATAGACCGCCTAAAGAGGCTAGCAAGTAGTAGAAGACTATGAATAGTCAGGCCGTAAAATCGCAGATAAGGGGTGACAGTTGCCAAAACAGTCAACCAGTGTAAGGTTATAGTATACCGTACAGGCTCCAAGGTATGCCGGGTTGCCAGGTATCAATTGCGCAGCCTATCTATGATTCAAAAATTCGCGCGGATTTGCTATGGCTATGCGCGCACTATTGTAGATAGAACTTAAGGCACTTTGCGCGGCTAAACACTGATGCCGCCAAAATTTTGCACTAACCTCACTTTGCACTGGTGTAATTTAATAAGTTTTTTCAAAGTTAAATTACTATGAGCAACACCACAGTAAACAAAAGTCAATCACTCCACTTAAACTAGCACGAGAACCGCTACACTAGAAAAAAATCTCTCAGTGAACACGGGAACGAGACTCAAACATTAGGAAAAAACCGAGAGCGTGTGTACGTACGTCGAGCCGAGCTCAGAATCCGAGAGACGATGATTGGCGGCGACGGGGTGTGTTGGGCGGCGGCTTCGTTAGCGTAACCTGTAAATAAAATAAAAAATTAGAAAATAAATTTTAGGTTGAAATTGTGTGTGTGTGTGCACACGCGCGCGCGTGTGTGTGTGTGTGCTTACCGTGGTCTAGGTCCTCCTCCCACTCTACGGGGTCATAGAGAGCCGGGGACGCCGGAGGGGGGTTGTACCTAACGTCCTCGTCGTTGTCGTCCTCGTCGTCGTCCTCGTTGTAGTCCTCGTTGTCTCCGTCCTCGTCCTCGTCCTCGTCGTTGTCGTCCTCGTTGTCGTCGTCGCGTCATCGCCCTAGTCGTTGTCGTCCTCGACGAGGTGACGCTGTTTGGCGATGAGGGTCTTCCCAACACGGGGATCCACTCAGCCCGCTCGTCGTCGTCGTCGTTTAGATCCTCGTCCTCATCACCTGATTCAGGTGTCCAGACTTCAGAGTTGACACAACTCACCGATGGAGGTGTGAGCAGGTCGACCACGACCACTGGTGACTTGCGTGGTGTAACCAAGTCGATGACTTCTGGTTGTGGTGGTGGTGTCGACTCCGGTGCTGGCGATGGTGCTGGTGGTGATGGCGTTCTCTCTGGGGTTGGTGGTGCCTGAGGTACAGTGTCGAGAAAGGTTATCATCAACCGAAGAGGTAGCAAGGGTTCTGTAACCCTCTGAACATGAGCGATCACTGGTGAGCTCAGCATCTAAAATTTGATTACCTTTAATTCAATAATGTTGTCAGAGCTCTAAAATTTGGATTTATCTCCAGAGTAGCATGATTAAACTTCAGGGAGTATTGAAGTTGCCATAGAGAGATAATTTCTATTGGTCATCTATAAAAACATATGTTTTATTATTTAAATAATAAAACTCACGTTTTCATGAGTGACCATGAGAAATTATTTCTCTACACTGGGAGAAAGTTGAGCGTCTGCTGTCCCAAAAGTTGGGGAACGCTGCTCCCGACCGCCATGGGTAATATTCTGCCCAGATACGAGAGAAACGCAACGAAAACAAGTTATCGAGTCTGCCGTAAGAGGCGCTACACCCAAGTTTGAGAAAAATATTTCTCGTGGTGGGTAATATATTCCCCACCACGAGAAATATTTTTCTCAAAATGTTGCGTACTATAGTACCGGACAAATGGGGGCGCTGCCACTCGATTTTTTCCCAGTGTATGATAAGTTTAATACTTCCTAAAGTGATATTCAAGCTGAACTGAAACTAAATCCAAATTTATAGAGCTCTGCTAGTATTATTTAAAAAGTTATTCCAATTTTGATCATATTTGTCTCTTATTCGTTCTAAATTCCAAATATTCCAAATTTAAAATAATGCTGTTAGAGCTCTATAAATTAGGATTTAGCTTCAGTTCAGCTTCAATAAGCTCTAAAAAATATAAAAGTTGTCATAGAGAAATAATTTTTCATGGTCACACATGAAAACATATGTATGACTTTTAAATAATAAAACCCATGTTTTCATGAGTGAACATAAGAAATTATTTCTCTACGATGACTTTTATAGTTTTAGAGCTTATTGAAACTGAACAGAAACTAAATCCCAATTTATAGAGATCTACCAGTAATATTCTCAAAGTTATGAGCATTTAAGCTCATTTTACACTTTGTCGAAGAAAAATCTAATTTTCCAACTTTGAGAATATCACTGGTAGACCTCTACAAATTGAGATTTAGCCACACTACAACTTTCACAAACACTAAAAACGTAAAAGCTACTATAGAGATAATTTTTCTCATGGCCACTTATGAAAACATAAATATAACTTTTTAAATAATAAAACACATGTTTTCATAGGTGATCTTGAGAAAACTTATCTCTATGATAAGTTTAATACTTCCTGAAGTATATTCAAGCTGAACTGGAACTAAATCTCAATTTATAGAGAACTACCAGTGATATTCTCAAAGTTATGTGCATTTAAGCTCATTTAACACTTTGTCGAAGAAAAATCTAATTTTCTAACTTTGAGAATATAACTGATATTTCTCTATAAATTGGGATTAAGTTTCAGTATAACTTTCACTAAAAATATAAAACCATCATAGAGATAATTTTCCTCATGGTCGCCTATGAAAACTGTTACTCATATTTGTTTGTAAGTGACCACGAGGAAAAATTTTTTTTTTATGAGTAAAATCTTAAATTTATTATGAAAATATTCAAAAATATTTGAAAATAAACATAGTTCTTAATTTAAGGTGGCTTGTAAGTGCTGCCCCGTACCTAGCAGGGGCCCTTGCGGGTGCATAAGTTTACAAAAATTTTAAACAAGAAAAAAAATCAATTTTTCCTATTTTTAATGATTATTACTATTTATTATGATCGTTATAATTCATTTTAAAACGAAACTTGAGATAAAAAACATTAAAACAGTGAAAAATTTCATGTTTTAGAGGTTATGTACCGCAATTTATTATTTTTCTTAAAAATTAGTCCGATAACCCCATATTGTTATAATTTTAAAATGATCTTTAACTTTTTACCTTTAAAATGATACCTGACTCGTAGCAAACTAGTGTATTTAGACAATTTGGGGAATATTTAAATGTTTTTTCCCATAAGAGTCCATGTTAAAAACAAATATTTTTAATGATTTTTTTCTCGAAAATAAGTCTGATGACCTTCCTAGTGTCCTCTAGGAAAGTTGTTGGTCTCACTTCAAGGAATCTACCTGATTTTTTTCGAAACTTATTAGTGATTTTTTAAAATACTTACAAGCCACCTTAAGTAATGATAATTATGAGTACTTACTGTGTGAATGAAAAGATGTCTTCCTACAGAGCGGATTAATTTTGCTCCTTCCTCCTTCAGCGTTGAGTGTAAAAGAACTCTTCAGTGAGAAATTCCCAGCGCCCTCTCCTCATGTAGTGGAACTTCCTAGTGCAGCGCCACAGCTTGATTGATACATCACCGTTGCACATGATTTAAACACTAAACTTAAGTTTAACAATGATTGATTTCTGATAAATATGAAGTGTATACTCATGTATCTAGTAATTGAAATAAGTATTTCAACGTTGTTCATATTTATCCAAGAATGATTATTTTAATTTGAATACACGCGCGAAATTCAAAAAAGTATTTTAAATAAAATTTTAAAAATGAACAAAAATATTTTTCTTTCAATTCAGCACCTCAAGAGAGCAGCCAGCTGCGTCTCAGTGCTTTACCGACTCCCCGCTTTAAATCGTAACAGGTGACTGTTATTCCCCTCGAGTGCGCTCCCAAGCTGCAAACTCGAGGGGGGCTGGCAAACCCCAACGCTTAGGCAATCCGTCACGCTTGCGTGTGTCGAGATAAATCGAGTCTATGTCAAATGCCTCCACACTAGTAGCGCCCTCTTCAGGGGATTTCGAGGATAAAGCTCGGCTTACACTTAATAAGGTGCACCGTTAAACCGCGGGTGATTTAAATTTAATATTAATGAGTAATAAATTATTTTAAGCCTCCGGAGCAATTAAAATTTGATAAAAAACTATCCCCAAGTTTTTTTTATGGATAAACAAATAAATAAAAAATCCCCCAAGCTGCTACAACCTCATAACGCCGAGCTCGCGAGGCTTTTTTTAAAATAAATAAATAAATGATCCCCCAAGCTGCTACAACCCCATAACGCTGAGCTCGCGAGGCTTTTTTTTATTAAATAAATAAATGATCCCCCAAGCTGCTACAACCCCATACCACCGAGCTCGCGAGTTTTTTTCAGAAATGAATAAATAAATAAAAAATCATCCAAGCTGCTACAACCCCATAACACCGAGCTCGCGTAGCTTTTTTTATAAATAAATAAATGATCCCCCAAGCTGCTAAAACCCCATAACGCCGAGCTCGCGAGTTTTTTTCAGAAATGAATAAATAAAAAAATAATCCCCCAAGCTGCTACAACCCCATAACACCTAACTCACGAGGCTTTTTTTAAAATAAACAAATAAATAAATGATCCCCCAAGCTGCTACAACCCCATAACGCCGAGCTCGCTAGTTTTTTTCAGAAATGAATAAATAAATAAATAATCCTCCAAGCTGCTACAACCCCATAACACCGAGCTCGCAAGGCTTTTTTTTAAATAAATAAATAAATAAATGATCTCCCAAGCTGCTACGACCCTATAATGCCGAGCTCGCGAGTTTTTTTTATAAATATTTATTTATTTATTTATTTGTAAAAAAAACTCGCGACCGGCGAGCTTGGCGTTCTGGGGTCGTAGCTGCTTGGGGGATTATTTATTCATTTTTTTATTCTATAAAAAAAATGGCTAGCTCGGGGTTATGGGGTTGCAGCAGCTTGGAGGATCATTTAATCATTAAATTAAAAAAAAGCCTCACGAGCTCAGCGTTATGGGGTTGTAGTAGCTTGGGGGATCATTTATTCATTTATTTAAAAAAAAAGCCTCGCGAGCTCGGCGTTATGGGGTTGTAGCAGCTTGGGGGATCATTTATTCATTTATTTAAAAAAAAGCCTCGCGAGCTCGGCGTTATGGGGTTATAGCAGCTTGGGGGATCATTTATTCATTTATTTAAAAAAAAGCCTCGCGAGCTCGGCGTTATGGGGTTGTAGCTGCTTAGGGGATTATTTATTTATTTATTTAAAAAAAAGCCTCACGAGCTCGGCGTTATGGGGTTGTAGCAGCTTAGGGGATCATTTATTCATTAATTAAAAAAAAAGCCTCGTGAGCTCAGCGTTATGGGGTTGTAACAGCTTGGGAGATCATTTATTTATTTAAAAAAAAGCCTCGCGAGCTCGGCGTTATGGGGTTGTAGCAGCTTGGGGGATCATTTATTCATTTATTTAAAAAAAAGCCTCGCGAGCTCGGCGTTATGGGGTTGTAGCAGCTTAGGGGATTATTTATTTATTTATTTAAAAAAAAGCCTCACGAGCTCGGCGTTATGGGGTTGTAGCAGCTTGGGGGATCATTTATTCATTTATTTAAAAAAAAGCCTCGCGAGCTCGGCGTTATTGGGTTGTAGCAGCTTGGGGGATCATTTATTCATTTATTTAAAAAAAAGCCTCGCGAGCTCGGCGTTATGGGGTTGTAGCAGCTTAGGGGATTATTTATTTATTTATTCATTTCTGAAAAAAACTTGCGATCTCGGCGTTATGGGGTTGTAGCAGCTTAGGGGATTATTTATTTATTTATTCATTTCTGAAAAAAACTCGCGAGCTCGGCGTTATGGGGTTGTAGCAGCTTGGGGAATCATTTATTCATTTATTTAAAAAAAAAGCCTCGCGAGTTCGGTGTTATGGGGTTGTAGCAGCTTGGGGGATCATTTATTTATTTATTTAAAAAAAAGCCTCGTGAGCTCGGTGTTATGGGGTTGTAGTAGCTTGGGGGATCATTTTTTTATTTGTTTAAAAAAAAGCCATACGAGCTCTGCGTTATGGGATTGTAGCAGCTTGGGGGATCATTTATTCATTTTGTTAAAAAACAGCCTCACGAGCTCGGCGTTATGGGGTTGTAGCAGCTTAGGGGATTATTTATTTATTTGTTTAAAAAAAAGCCATGCGAGCCTTGCGTTATGGGATTGTAGCAGCTTGGGGGATCATTTATTCATTTTGTTAAAAAAAAGCCTCACGAGCTCGGCGTTATGGGGTTGTAGCAGCTTAGGGGATTATTTATTTATTTATTCATTTCTGAAAAAAACTTGCGATCTCGGCGTTATGGGGTTGTAGCAGCTTAGGGGATTATTTATTTATTTATTCATTTCTGAAAAAAACTCGCGAGCTCGGCGTTATGGGGTTGTAGCAGCTTAGGGGAATCATTTATTTATTTATTCATTTCTGAAAAAGCCTCGCGAGTTCGGTGTTATGGGGTTGTAGCAGCTTGGAGATCATTTATTCATTCATTTAAAAAAAAAACCTCGCGAGCTCGGCGTTATGGGGTTGTAGCAGCTTGGGGGATCATTTATTCATTTATTTAAAAAAAAGCCTCGCGAGCTTGGCGTTATGGGGTTGTAGCAGCTTGGGGGATTATTTATTTATTTATTCATTTCTGAAAAAAACTTGCGATCTCGGCGTGATGGGGTTGTAGCAGCTTGGGGAATCATTTATTCATTTATTAAAAAAAAAGCCTCGCGAGCTCGGCGTTATGGGGTTGTAGCAGCTTGGGGGATCATTTATTCATTTATTTAAAAAAAAGCCTCGCGAGCTCGGCGTTATGGGGTTGTAGCAGCTTGGGGGATCATTTATTTATTTGTTTAAAAAAAAGCCATGCGAGCCTTGCGTTATGGGATTGTAGCAGCTTGGGGGATCATTTATTCATTTTGTTAAAAAAAAGCCTCACGAGCTCGGCGTTATGGGGTTGTAGCAGCTTAGGGGATTATTTATTTATTTATTCATTTCTGAAAAAAACTTGCGATCTCGGTGTTATGGGGTTGTAGCAGCTTAGGGGATTATTTATTTATTTATTCATTTCTGAAAAAAACTCGCGAGCTCGGCGTTATGGGGTTGTAGTAGCTTGGGGGATCATTTATTCATTTATTTAAAAAAAAAGCCTCGCGAGCTCGGCGTTATGGGGTTGTAGCAGCTTGGGGGATCATTTATTTATTTTGTTAAGAAAAAGCCTCACGAGCTCGGCGTTATGGGGTTGTAGCAGCTTAGGGGATTATTTATTTATTTATTCATTTCTGAAAAAAACTAGCGATCTCGGCGTTATGGGGTTGTAGCAGCTTAGGGGATTATTTATTTATTTATTCATTTCTGAAAAAAACTCGCGAGCTCGGCGTTATGGGGTTGTAGCAGCTTGGGGAATCATTTATTCATTTATTTAAAAAAAAAGCCTCGCGAGTTCGGTGTTATGGGGTTGTAGCAGCTTGGGGGATCATTTATTCATTCATTTAAAAAAAAAACCTCGCGAGCTCGGCGTTATGGGGTTGTAGCAGCTTGGGAGATCATTTATTTATTTATTTTAAAAAAAGCCTTGCGAGCTCGGCGTTATGGGGTTGTAGCAGCTTGGGGGATTTTTTATTTATTTATTTATCCATAACAAAAACCAAGGGATAATTTTTTATTAAATTTTAATTGCTTCGGAGGCTTAAAATAATTTACTACTCATTAATATTAAATTTAAATCACCCGCGGTTTAACTGCGCACCTTATTAAGTGAAGCCGACCTTTATCCTCGAAATCCCTTGAAGAGAGCGCTACTAGTGTGGAGGCATTTAACATAGACTCGGTAAATCAGTGAATTTGCAAGAGCCGTGGTGGCTCATTGGTAAAACCAATAAACCCTGTTGACTAATAAATATGATTTAAGAAAAACGATTTTCTAAAAGTAAGTTTGAATTTTTCAAGTAAAAGTATCAGGTGTCATTCTGAAAGTTTAAAGATTTAGAGTAAAAGTTTAAACTTTTAAACATAAAGTTCAAACTAATAGGTCTGTAGTAAAAGTATAAAGTATCTTACCGAAAGTTTAAACATTTTAACTAAAAGTTTAGATTATATTGAAAGTTTGAACACTTAAAGTTTAAACTTTCGTAGTAAAAGTATAGGGTTTCACATTAAAAGTTTAAACTTTTAAACGTAAAGTTCAAACTTATAGGTCTTAAGTTTGAACTTTTGAAGTAAAAGTATAAATTTCATAATGTAATTTCAAACAGTTGAACTTTAAGTTTAAACTTTTAAAGTAAAAGTATAAAGTTTCATATTGAAAGTTTTAACTTTTAAACATATATAAGAATGATTATTTTAATTAGCTCAATGGCTCAGGTGGTAGAGTGTCTGCCTGGCATGCCTGGAGTCATGGGTTCGAATCCCGGTTGAACCCTTTTTTTTTTCTTTAATAAGTTTATTAAAAATAATTTTCAAATTGAAATATTATCAATGAATTGTAAAATTCATTAAAATTAAAATAAGTAGTATAAAAGTAGAGCTACCGGCTAGCCAGCAGCGACTAGCCCCTAGCACGACTCCAGCCCTCACCCTCAAAAAGTACGAGAGTTCTGCGCCAAAAAAGGTACGAGAGAGCGGGACCAAAAAAGTACGAGAGAGCGGGCCCAAAAAAGTATGAGAGAGCGGGACCAAAAAAGTACGAGAGAGCGACGCCATGGCGCAGAGCTCTCGAGAGTACGGCGCCATGGCGCTGTTCTCTCTTTGCTATACTAGTCACAACTGTAATTCAAACTACTTATAAATCGTCGTGATGTGATAAAAATTATAAAGCAACAAAAAAATTGTTGCTTTTGAATTTTAAGAAAATTTTATTTTGTGAATTTAACACATGTTTAACATGTGTTTTCCCGATATTACTCCAGATTTTTTCTTCTTGAAGGGAAATCACCTTCGAGGTGGATGGTTCCGCCTTGTTGCACTTTGGCCCTCCCATAAATTTGCATATTTCACGCTGATTGGTTAATCTGAATGTTAAATAACTAATTCGTTTATGGATTAAATCGAGATTTTTTTTTGGTTCTGACTTAACTTTTTCTGTTGAATCACGTCATATACCTTAGATCTGGTCGTTTCCGATCACCCTGTATACACCCGGAAATTTATTCGGACATTTTGGTATTATCATGACAGTCAGGATAGTGACATGACATTTCACCATAAAAACTACCAATTTTTGAAAAAAATTATGTTGGTATAAAAATATTTGTAGGAAGGCTTTAAGTTCTCGTTAAAAACTGTTAAATAATCACCTTTATTATTCAATTTTTATTATAAATTATTTAATTTTTATTATAAATTACGAAAAAAAAAACTTTTTTATAAAAAAAAAAAAAAAAAAAACAATTTTTCATAATTTTTAATAAAAAGAAAAAGAAATGGTCCGATTACCCCACCGGCACGATTATTCCACCCTACTTTACTAAGGTAAGTGTCCCTACGAACGATCCTATCCCTGACAACCGCATACAATTGTATTACTAAACATATCCGGGCCTCACGGAAACAGCGCGTAGTGGTTAGGAATACGGCAGTTAGCAGCAATAGGGACACTTACCTTAATTAAAAATGAATGTACTTTACACATAATTTATTTATACGTGTACAGTATCAAAATTGAAAATCAAGATTTATTAGGCACGACCGACCTCGAAGGAGTCAGGCAGGCCTTATAACTTCGTCAGAACAAAAAAATGCAACCCAGCGGAAATCGAATATTTAGGTCACAAAATAACTTTTTAACCTTGTTGATCGCAAGTAATAACTTGTGTCCCTCCGACGCAAACCAAAAGAACGGCAGGGACTCCCTGCGCACTCGACCAATGCGCATCCGGCCTACTGCATGCCCTCGATGCGCTCGAGCCGTAACATGGCGGCCGGCTGCGAATTGGACGAGTGTGCATGGGAGTCCACGTGCCGTTCTTTTGGCTTTAATCGGAGGGGCCTCCACGACAAACTTTAGTCCCTCGGTGAATAATATACTATTTGAACATATTCCGAGGTCGATCTAAGAAATATTAAGAATTTTCACTTTTTCATGCTCATGTACTCTTATGACCTAAAGAAAAAAATAAAACTGTGCAAAGGATTTCTCGCAACCAAATGATTAAAATTGAACCCTGTGAATGAGAAAATATTTGTTTTGGTGTCAATAAAAAAATAAATATTAAAAATTATTATTACAAATATATTATTTTTTAATATTTTTTTCATCCCATAGCTCTACTTTCATATCTAGTATGATCGAACCACATGTTTACAAATGACGCACACGTAGCGGTCGTTGGGTCAGTGGTTAGCGTGCTCGCTTCTGAAACAACGTCGTTCGAGGGGTCTTGGATTCGATCCTCGACGCAACCAACTTAGAATTTTTTCTTCGTTAGCTGCGTCGGTAACATCGATCCCTACGTTCACTCCAACTGCTTTGAAGTCGGTTTTACCGGGGGATTCCATTTCAGCGCTGGTTGGAGATTATCTCGACCAGGACAATATTTGGGGCGTAATTTCCCAATGAGCTAAACTTGGTTCAGCGCTGGTCTAATCCAAGACCATCTGATTGGGGGCATATTTGGGACAAGTTCCCCATGAGCCTCCGGTTCAGCGCGGGTCTTTTGATTAACTGGAATGGGGCACATACCCTGGGTTTCCCGTACTCCACATGGTCTATTTGGACCATGGGCTAATGCGAAGCAGTGTAGGGACCAAAAGTTGTCAATTAACACATGTTGGAGCATAAAAATCACGACTATAAATAAGTAAAAAAAAAAAAAAAAATGACGCACACCAAAACTTTTTACTATCCTAAATCCCAATCGGGCTTTAACGGCGATTTGGTTTTTTTTAAACCGACTGCCGTGAAAGCCTGCAGGGCTTTATATACTTTGATTTTTGGTTTTAGGTTAGGACGCTTCAAAGAAAAACTATTTTAGAATGATTATTTTATTTATATTATACATCCCGCGCGTAGCTGATGATCTCCCGAGTAATTTAAAAAAAAAAATTATCCCGAACAAAGCCCGCATTGAAAAGTTATGAACGTTTCATTTTTCGAAACGCTGATTTCCTTTGGCTCACGGTAGTCAGGGGAATTCGATTTCAGTTTTGAGCATCCGGTCTCTCTGCCTGCGCTCTCTGTAGACTTAACCGGACGTGACGTAAGCGGTGGGCGTGTCTATTTTTGCTATCTCACTCCTATACCTACTGCTTACCTACAGCGGCAGACGGGGGCATGTCGGCCCGGGCCTGTAGCCATGGCCCATGAGGCGACTGGTGGCGCTGTATCAAGCAGCTCCCTACAGCTGACGAGCTGACTACAGCTGACTGCATCGGAGCCGCTGAGCAGAGCAGCTTGTAATGTGTTATGAGCAATAATTTTTTTATAAATAATTGATTGTCATAGAACAAACAGTACTGAAGACCCTTATTTTCATTATATATTAAATAAGTGGTAGAATTTATAGTTATGAATTTGTTTAATTTCAATAAAAGAGTATGAAATAAATAATCTCTACAGACTTTCTATGATCATCATCATCAAAGATTTTTCAATTATTGTGGTGTGCCCTGTGAGTTGATAATAATTGTGATGTGGTTGTGTTGGGGACCTGATGCTGGAGGTGCACATTGGCAATATTAAAAATAAAGTTTTTTCTGAATGAGTGTGTTTGTGTGTGTGTCAGGTTGAACTTACAAATTCCTCTTTTATAATTCACCCAACTTGCAAATTGCAAAAGGTGCAATTGCAGGACATACTGTCATTGTCATACATATTATCGCTTAATTTTAATCATCATTGAAATGTATATGCTCTAAGCCAATACACTTGAACTGTTAAAGTTTTGTAATCCTACCCTTTTTCAAAAATAAACTTGATGTCTGAAAGTTTTGTGATCCCACCTTTTTTCTAAAATAAACTTGATGTCTGACAATGAATTTTAATTTTGATTGTAACTGTTACATTAACTCAGGGTGTTAATGATAAGTATATTTAAGTCAACATGAATCAATTATTAAAAATTTTTATCTTTTTTGTTGTCTGTATGCAAGCTTAAGTTATGCGGCCAAAGTGATTTTACATTTTAAAATTGGTTAATTAAGAAGTACAAAAGAAATAGATAGTTTTGGGTCTAGGTATCCAGTGGACCAAAAATTATGAATTCTATTTGGCATGGATTTTTAAAGTACGGATGAGCATTTGCTTCATTATTTTCAAAATGGATTTAGTTTGTCCATCAATTATGTATGCAAAATGAATTCAAAAGTACTTCATAACAGTAAATTATGTCTATGATTTTTATGGGTTCTGGATAATGATAAAATTATATAAAAGTAGTTTTAAACAGAAGAACTAGATATATCTAAGTTAACATGAACCAATCATTGAAAATTTTTATCTTTTTTAAAATCATTTTAAGGTTACAAATGAGTATTTGCTACATTTCAATGTAAATTTACATTAAAATAAAGTTATGCAATGTACATTTAAAAAATAGGTAAAAACTAAATTAAATTTTTTTTTTTACATATAAAATTGATTTCCCTAGGACTTTCATAGGTTCTGGTTTATGTCGTGGTTTTGCATCAGAATAATTGAATATATCTTAGTTATTGTTAAATTATTTAGAATTTGTTAATTTCGTGAAATAATTTATTAAGACATATTTCAACAATATTAATGATTTATTTATGGAGTTTGGTTTTTTGAACTTGTGGACAAAAAGGAAATACATTTAAATATTTACCGAATTTACGCAATAAAATCTTTAAAAAATACTTTTAAAAAAGTAATATTTACGGCGATTGGTTTATTTAAAAGGAGTCTAAATAGAAAGTTATACGCTAGATATAATAATCTTTTTTTGAAAATGAACTAATGAAAGAAGTGAAATCAAAAAATTTATTACGGATGACTTGAGGCCGAATTACTTATTATTTAAAAATAATTTCTCTAAAAGATGATCATATTATGTTGAATCACCTTCAATATACGTAAAGTTAACAATTTTTCAATTATAGCACATACATGGGAAAACATATGCAAATTGCACACAACTCAAACACTTTTTAAAATTAAAAATTAAAATATGCTGTTAAGAAACACACTGAGCATTCAAAATATAATTTAAAAAATACGGGTATCAATGATTTTTTTCGAGATAATTTAGTTCAAAGAATATTCAATTTTTACAGGTCAAGTATAGCCATACATTGTGATTTAGTTGATTTCTAACTTAATTACAACATATTTTAATTTCAAAAAGTGTTTGAATTGTGTGCAATTTGCATGTGTTTTCCCATGTACGTGCTATAATTGAAAAATTGTTAACTTTACGTATATTGAAGGTGATTCAACATAATATGATCATCTTTTAGAAGAGAAATTATTTTTAAATAATAAGTAATTCTGCCTCAAGTCGTCCGTAATAAATTTTTTTATTTCACTTCTTTCATTAATTCATTTTCAAAAAAAGATTATTATATCTAGCGTATAACTTTTTATTTAGACTACTTTTAAAAAATCACATTTTACTCGATTTTAGCACTATTAGAAAATTGTGCACAGGCAGGGGCGTTATTACATTTTGGGCCCGGGTCTGGTTAAAGTTCGACCCCCCCCCCTCCCCCCACTAATCTTAATATTTTTCAACTCTGAACAGTTCAGTACCTAATTTATAAAAAAAAAAAAAACTCAAACCTTGAACCCCCCACAACCCTGGGCGCCCAAGTTCAACAAAAAAACTGATCAGCTATCCCCCAAGCTCTAAACCCCCAAAACCCTGGGCGTCAAGTTCAATGAATAAACTGATCAGCTATCCCCCAAGCTCTTAGCCCCCAAATACCCTGGGCGCCTGAGTTCAACAAAAAAACTGATCAGCTATCCCCCAAGCTCTAAACCCCCAAATACCCTGGGCACCCGAGTTCAACAAAAAAACTGATCAGCTATCCCCCAAACTGTAAGCCCTCAAATACCCTGGGCGCCCTAAGACAACGAAAAAACTGATCAGTTATCCCCCAAGCTCTAAACCTCCCAAAACTCTGGTTACCGAGTAGAATAATTTTAGAAGTTAAGCGTACTTTATATAGTATTTGGATATCAAATCCATGAAAAGTGTTTTTTTTTTTTTTTTTGTTCCACAATAAGGTTCTGGATTTTATTTTCTAGTTAAAAAAAAAAAAAAAAAAAAAAAAAAAATTCGTTGATAGCTTTTTTTGTTGAAATTGGGCACCCAGGGTTTTGGAGGTTTAGAGCTTGGGGGATAGCCGATCAGTTTTTTTGTAGAGCTCGAGCGCCCAGGGTATTTGGGGGTTTAGAGCTTGGAGGACAGCCGATCAGTTTTTTTGTTGAACTCGGGCACCCAGGGTTTTGGGGGTTTAGAGTTTGGGAGATAGCTGATCAGTTTTTTTGTTGATCTTGGCGCCCAGGGTACTTGGGGGTTTAGAGCTTGGGGGATAGCTGATCAGTTTATTCATTGAACTTGACGCCCAGGGTTTTGGGGTTTTAGAGCTTGGGGGATAGCTGATAAGTTGTTTTATTGATCTCGGGCTCCCAGGGTTTGGAGGGTTTCAGGCTTGAGGGATAACTGATCAATGGTTGGTTGAACGCTCCCGGGTCTGGATGAATCCAGACCCACGATAAGGGAAATAACGCCTCTGTGCACAGGATTACTCGCGACCTAATGGACAAAACTGAACGGGGTGAACGCAAAAAAGCTTGTTTTGGTGTTCTATAGTTTCAGCCCAAGAATAAAAAAAAAAAAACAAAAACAAGGTTGTCGAGCGCGAAGCGCAAGTATCAGTCGGTCGTGCCTTTTATGCACGGAATGATAGCGAATCATACCTTGCATCGAGCAGAGCGACGCTGCGCAAGGCCTGGGACTTTAAAAAAATTTTGGGTGAAAACACTGTAACCTGACAAATCATCTGTCCGCTTGATCATACATGGAAGGTATAGTTGGGTAGATTCCACCAAACAGTTTAGCAGTAAGGGCCAAACCGAGTTTAAAAGGCGTGTAGCTAACGCTAAACAAGCTTAGCAGCTTCCTGCTAAACTAGACTTTAGCGCTCAAAGCAGACTATCTTAGGTTCGTTTTGGACTATTGAATATTTGACGGAAAAAACACTTTCAACAGGTTTATATAGGTAAGAAAAATTATAAACTAATATTATGTGATCAACTAATTAGTTAAAACATCTTCCTTTTCTTGCTTTTATTTTTGGTTTATGCGCAAACTACACTAATCTAGGTTTGGCAGTGGCTGCTAAACCTGTTTAGCGCTGGCTACCAAACATACCTCTTAAACTCGGCTTGGAACTTACTGTTAATCTCTTCGATAGAATCTACTAAAGTATGCTCTACGTGTAGAGAAAGGGCCAGAAGGTGCACCAGTTAAAATAAAATTTGATGCTCAGATTATAGTTGCAGCTAGATTGTACGGGTAGGAGGGACTCAAGTGCTAACTGTTTCAGAATAATTTATTACAGAATAATAAATACAATTCTGTGCTAATTTATTCACAATTTTTTAATTTTATTAAAATATTTTAAAATCAATAAATAAAATTTTACATTATAGTACATAATATTCTTTATTCTCATAATGGATTGCCTTACTAATACCTAATCGGCACTTAAAGACTCCCTATAATTGCATAATATGCTAATGACATTAATAATATGTCACTGATGTATTGCAGATGATTTTCCTATGGAAAGTTGAAGAGTATAGTAATGAAGATGAACTAAATTTTTAGCTTTTGTCCGAATCAAGTTTATACGGATAGTTCATTTTAGTATAATGAATTAATTCATCGGAAAAACTAATTATAATATACTTTTTTTTTCAGCATGATGAGCGAACGGGTTAAGTGCAATATGGTCGACTGACAACGTTACAGATGCAGCAGTCATTTGTTATGTATTAAAAAATTGTTTTTGAAAGGCGAATATCTGTGACGCAAAAGAAGTTGACGATAAAATCTTATTTTCTATGCACACATGATGCGAAATTGAAGCTATCGTTTATTAGGTGGAAGAATTCAAATTTGATGAATCCGGACTCTGTATAGAAAAAGAAGATATTCAATTTGCGATAAAAGAACGAGGGAAGTGATAGCTTTCATTGGAACTACTTTTATGTATTTATTTCTTTAAAATTCGTACTCCCAATTTCAAATGGCTGGTACGATATAACAAATTTTTAGGATTAAAAAAAGCTCTAACTTTGTTGATTCAAGTAAAAAATAACTAGAATTCCATCGCATTGTTACAAGATTCCGTAAGTTTAGTGACCAAAGAAACGGTGATGTTTATAGCCTAACACAAATTGACGGAACAAATAAGTAAATTAAAAAAATATATGGTCGAGCATATGATCCATAATATTTCAAACAATTCTAATGCTCACTTAAATAGCGAATACGCTGACGGTATCGTATATAAGATTTCGCGAATAGTAAAACAAATTAAAACAAAAAATATTTAATTTCTTAAAATTGGCTGTTTAACAGTATTTTATTATTGAATATTAATGTTAGAAATAGTTATTGATAGCAGAGATTAATTTATATTTATTTAGCGGTGATAGGTCACCGATTATTGTTAATTAAAAAATGGTAAGTGCACATGCTACGTATTTGAGTGATACGAGACTTCTGTTAAATTTTTTTTAAATAAATATATGAAGATGATTGAACGATGCAGCAAAAAAAAAAAAAAAAAAAAAAAAAAAAAAAAAAATTAATTGAAATGAATGAAAATGGAATATTTTATCAATGGCGTGAAACTATTTTGTCAGTTGGACAAAAAGTTGTTGCCGCATTTATATCAAATGAAGCTTTAAGTACGAAGAATTGCGAAAGAAATATGAACAGATTTTTGAAAGCATGTTCAATGATAGGCAAAATAATTTAAAATGGTATAAAATTGATTATACACCATGAAAAACATTTATAAAAATTATTTTTTAAATCCTTCAAAAGGTAACTGTTAAAAATTTTACCCGAAAGTAAAAAAAAAAAAAAATTAACATTAATACAAACAATTTATGTTTTTTTTAATTTATCATTAACTTTACTAAGATATGTAAAAAAAAACTGCTAAAAGCTACCAGCTGTTTTGATTGTGAGCACAGCATTCATTTGCTAGTATGTTGCACGCAATCCAAACTGACAGTTTGGTCACGAAAATACAAAAATCAGGCACTAAAACTACAATGAGACACCACACTATAATTCTTTCCTTTAATTTAAAGAGGCATAAATCGTTCATTTTTATGAGATGACCATTGTCCTGCTTTAAAAAACCCGAAGACGATTGAAGACTTTTTAATGGTTTCTAATGGATGTCTCAATCGGTACATTTAAATAGCAATTTTCCGATTGATCTCGGTTGAAAAAAGAAAACCAATTGAAATTAATTAAAATTTATAAAATTCAATTTATTAATATCAGATTTTTTAAGTTTGGAATATAAAAACTAATTAAAATTGATTAAATATTAATAGATTTTTATGTCCCTTAAGCGTTGAGGCTCGATTTTACATACGCTCACCTCAAAGGGTATACGTAATATCAAGCCTCATACATTTTGGTATGATAAAATATAATATTGTACATGTGTGTTAAAAATAATTTCCTCTTGGTGTAGTCACTCGTGCAAAAACGGCCACACGATAAGAAAATCATTTTAAGGTACTTGTATAATAATATACTATAAATCGATTAGAAGTTATCAGAAGAGTAAATGGATTTTCTTAGGATTTTAATTTAAACATAAACTATCTTAAAAAATTAATGATAAAAATTGGAATCTTTTTAAATTAATATCATCTTGTATTATTTAAGGTGGTTTTCTACCAAATGCATGACAATAGAGAATCAGCTCAAATTTTATAGAAGTGTTTATTAGATATTAATAAACATTTCTACGAAGTCTGATCAAAATTGACCATATAGTTTGAAAGTTACAGCAAGTTAAAGATTGAATTTTTTTCATTACGCGTATGGCCGCTACGCTGAAAAAGTGTACTAAATTATTAATATTCATCTTCTTACAATAGAGATCCTTTAGAAAAACCGCATACATATAGTTTCACTATCAAAGAATTCGTTTCTTCAAACTGCAAAAAATTGACCTTTTACAAATTTTACAGTAATTTTTCAAAAATAATTTTCGCGTGAATAACCTCCAAAACTGCGGTATTCAAAGGTGAGGTTGAAAGTTTAAAAAAATGTTTTGTTGTGATTGTCAATGTTTTTTTGGTAGAAAATAATTTCAGTAGCCATAAAAAGTTAAAAAATAAATTTTAATAACTAATTGTTAGTGATTTGGTGAAAAAATTTTTTTTTAGTCTTGAACTTGACTAGCTCTGGTAGAAAACCACCTTAAACTTAATTAAAGTCAAAAATAGTTTTTGACAATTATTGTCGTAACAGCAGAACTTGCTGCTTCCTCACATAGATTTAAAACCAGATTATGTTATCCATAAATATATATTTTGCTTTGATAATAAAATTAACTGCTTGCCATCAAGCCGTTCAGAAGACAATTACAATCGTTAAAAATCGTTTTAAGGTAGTAGTTCCGCCTCAGTGCACAACTCAAACTAACTCTGAAATTAAAATATGTTGTAAAAAAACACTTGATCTTTCTAAATATCACTTAAAAAATACAGGTATCCATGCTCTTTTCCAAGATAATTGAGTTAGAAATTCACCAAATCACAAAATATAGTAATACCTAACTTGTAAAATTTAACATTTTTTGAACTCAATTATCTCGAAAAAAAGCATGGATACCTGTATTTTTTAAGTGATATTTTGAAAGATCAGATGTTTATTTACAACATATTAAAAATTCAGATAGTGTTTGAGTTGTTTGCATTTTGCAGGTCTTTTCCCATGTATGTGCTATATATCGTGGAACTACTACCTTAAAGCTATTGGCCGTTCACGTTAAGAAATCATGGAAATCTCCGACTTTTTCAAATTATCTTAAAATTTGAGCATCAATTCTAAGTGTTAAAGTTTTCTTGGTTTTCAGGCTCTTAAAAATTTTTTATTACATTAGTGCGTGGAAGCTCGATTTTACGCACGCTAACCTGAAGCGGGGTACGTAAAATCTCGCCTCCAAGCAATAGTGTAATAAAATATAGTATTGTACATGTGAGTTAAAATGATTTCCTCCTCGTGGAGTTGTTTTTGCACGAGCGAAGAAATCATTTTAACGCACTTGTACAATAATATACTATTTGTGTCTTCTACGGGAGGAAACACTTAGTATTCAAATGTTCTATTTTAATGAAAATTGATTACTTTTTTTTTTATTAATTTGCTGTCATTTGTTTGTTTGTTTGTTTTTTTTTGTTTTTTTTGTTTTCCCAGAAATAAAAATTTCTTGGATGTGCCGGTTATAGTAATCGTGTATCATGAGCATCAAACGCCGATACCGTGAGACGCCTAGTGTCTGAATCCATGTAAATAAATTAATTTTTGCTTCAATAAATTAACCATTACAAAGCTTTTGGCCTCTTCTATAACTTAGTGTAATTTAAAATTATTTTGTTGATTCAATAGACAATAACGACAATTATTACAATCAATTTGTAAAAAATTTTTTCAACGTTTTTCACATGTACATCAAAAATAATATAAAAATCAATGCAATAAATTACTTTCACATTCGTTAAAATTAGATACTTAAAACTAAGTGAAAAATGTAACAACAAAAATTAAAAAATGTTTTTTTTCCGCAACTTAACCATAAAATCGGACCTTTATCCCTTGTTTTCGGTGTCTCATGCAGAAAAACACATTTCAAAAGGCGGTCATAAAGGATACCCAACCTCGTTGCGAACCTTGTCTTCGGGTCAGCCCGCAAACCTCTTTGTTGAGCGAATCAACCCTCTACAGCCTGTATCGAAATTTTGAATTCAACTGTATTCTCAGCATTATTTTTCTGCTGAATTGACTCCAAAACATGAAAATATTATAAGTTTGACGTCTTTTGATAGGTCTTAGTTTCTCTTTTACCGCGTTATAATCGGTTCATTCATTAAAAAATGGCACCAAAAAAAGTAAAGAAAAATAATCCAATTTCATTAAAATAAAATATTTGAATACAAAATCTTTCTACCTTGCTTTTTAGAAGACACAAAAAATTTTTTTAGGACCCGTAAATTTAGGAAACTTAATCTTTTAAAACTCAGAATCTATTCCTAAATTTCCAGATGGTTTAAAATAAGACGTAGATTTTCATACTTTTTTAACGTGGGCAGCCCCTAATGGTTTTTAAGGGGCAGTGAAAGTAGATAATTTTTTATTCCTTGTTTATTAATTTTTTCAATAACTTATTTATCAATATAAAAAAAATAAAAAATACAGTCGGTACCAGCAAAGTTTCTTGCACTTGATCAACATAATATGAATCATTCTGCAAAATTTTGAAATCGAAATTTTAATTATTTTTGGTTTACCATTGTCTGTCATTTTTACAAAACACTGTTTTTCAAGCAAAATTTCGATAAAATACGGCTGACAAGGTTTTTCCAAATGTAATCAAAATTTTGATTTGAAACTTGGCAGAAAGTTCCATTACTTGTATATCTAGTGCAAGTATCTCTTCATTTTCAATAATATTGTTTACTGTTTAAGTTTGAAATCACTATTTAAGTTATTTTAGTTCTTCTTTGACACAATATCTTTGATATGATTTTGATAGTTCTTATATATCATTATTTTTTTTTAAAACCAAATAATATTATTGAAAATGAAGAGATACTTGCACTAGATATACAAGTAATGGAACTTTCTGCCAAATTTCAAATCAAAATTTTGATTACATTTGGAAAAACCTTGTCAGCCGTATTTTATCGAAATTTTGCTTGAAAAACAGTGTATTGTGAAAATGACTGACAATGGTAAACCAAAAATAATTTAAACTTCGATTTCAAAATTTTGCAGAATGATTCATATTATGTTGATCAAGTGCAAGAAACTTTGCTGGTACCGATTTTATTTTTTATTTTTTTATATTGATAAATTAGTTATGGAAAAAATTAATAAAGAAATAATAAAAAATTATCCACTTTCACTGCCCCTTAATTAGAAAAGAAATTACTATCAGCGGTTACTTTCAATACAAGTTTCGATACTACTGGATTTCTAGATGCTTCTATCAAAAAAGTGAAGATTTTTTTTTTAAAAAGCATGCTTGGTTTCAGTAGGAGGTGCTACGTTTATTGTCTGCTACAATAAACCGTTAGATAAACGTCTTTGAGTAAATAAAAAAGAAATTAAATCAATTTTTTTATATTACGAAAGATATGTTTTTATTGTTAGTTCGTGATTCATTTTAACAAATCTTATAAATAACTTCATTACTTGAGGCGTTGGGTGCAAAAACAACCTAATCCTGAATTTCTAGTTTTGAGATAAATCGATTTCAAAGTTTAAAACTGCTACAAATCGATCAAAAAATTAATTTAAAAAAAACCCTTGAATATTCTAAAAGTATTAGTATCTTTGAGTGTAATGTTATTAATAAAAAAAAATTTTTATATTAATTTCACATTAAAACAATGAAAAATAAAAACAATGGGTTAGGTTGTTTTTGCGAACATCGGGTATTTATGATATGTTTTTCATGAATTTTAGATTAAAGTCGCAAATTTGATAGTTGTTTATGATAAAAAGTGATCTCTCTGTGATTTTTTATTAAGTATTTATTTATTTATCCACATTTAAACTAATAACAAAATTTAAATTATCTGCTTTTTAAGCAAAAAATAAAAAATTTGATATTATAAATTTTAAAACTCTCGTCTTCGTATTCAGATGACGTTTCTTCACCCTTTAGAACTAGTATTAAAACTAAATGTAGTCTTTGTAGAAGATTCATCCATTTTATTCCAAAAATAAGTAATTAAATCGGCACAAGCAACAAAAATCCGAGCACGCGAAGTTAACTGATACGCTCCGCTGAGCAAAAGCTAAGTTGCCCCGCCGCGCTGGAGTTTTTTCGCGTGTCCTACTCTTTTGGAATATACAAAACATGAAAAATAACACAAACCTTATGACAATTAAGTTTTATCCTAACTAATCTGGGTTAGGTTGTTTTTGCACCCAACGCCTCACTTATTTCCTTAGGAATACAACTTACAAGGAGATGATTTTTGATGGACTTTTATTAAGGAAATGAATCTGCTTTGGAATAAATTCTAATGTTGTTTACAAGCAGAAGTCAGTAACTTAACACAATTATTCGGGTCAATATAAACTAACCTTACACCGATACCAAGCTTTAAAAAAAAAAAAAATTTTTTAATCGAGGCATTTGTAAATTTTGAAACTTTCACAAAACCTTTCAAGATTCTATTCTTTAAATTGCAACTTCAGAAAAAAAAAAAAAAAAAAAAAAAAACAGTTTTTAATATTTTTGCACTACATTGTAAAGTCAGTGGCACTACATGCTTTCATATTCATTATATTTGCTAGTGCATAAATTAACGATTGAAAAAATGTATGAATTAAAAAAAAATTATTATTAAAATTTTTTAAATAATAATAAATAATAATAATAATTAATTTTTCAAATCATAGAACAGGAAGAGAATTGAATATTATTAAATTTTAGTTCATGTTTAATTAATTAAGATATTCAGAATTTTTTCAAAATAAATCACCCTTGAAAACTAAATTATTTTAACTCTAAGAAACATTCATTTAAATAACTGATCATTTTTCACTTTCAAACTTTTAAATAGTTGCTTCAATGTGTTAAATGTACTTTTTAAAATAACTTTCGTTTGGCAGTGGAAGTCCATTGAAAATAAAACGATCATAATTCACTTATAATGTTGATAATATCGTCGAAATCGATTCGACTTTAAACATTTACAAAAGTTGTGACCACTGAACTAATGATATTGAAAAAAAAAAAAAACAATTTAAATCTATTGATTTTTATTTAAAAAACCATTTAAGTCAATTCAGATTTTTATACATTTATAAAATTTGTAACATTTTAATTCTATTGAGAAATTAATTTTATTGAAATGAGAAATTATCAGAATTCGGTTTTTTTATCATTATAAAGTTGTTTGATTTTAACTAAAATATTTTGTCTACTAAAAGGGTACCATGAGAATCAATCGAATTCAATTGAAGGGTCCACGGGTAAATCGGGAAACTCGATTTTTTGCATTTTTTTTTTTTTTTATAAAATGATGATTTGATACTTTAGAATCTCAGAAATTCAACAATTTAAACTAGATTTTAATTTAACTTTTTTTACCATTTTTAGACAAGAAAAAAAAAGCACGGGAAACTTTTTTTTTATTAAAACAGTAGTAATAAAGGGTCAAAAAAACTTTTATACTTAATACTTTTTGTTTCTTTTTTTGTAAAATTGAAGATTGATCAATAACATTTTTATCCTGAATAAAAAATTAAAAAGTTATTCAAAGTCTTACTTGAAATACTTAAATAAATTTTGTCAATTTTCCATAAATAAAGTTTTTTCAAGTCTCCCGGTTTTTCCCGTAGACCCTTCAATTAAAAAAGTTTTTTGTACCGATTAAAACCATTTAAATATATTAGAAACCATTGAGTTTGAATCGTTATCAATAGATCTTTTTCGTCCCTCTAACCTCAAAATCGGAACTTCACCCCTTGTTTTCGGTTAGAAGGACGAAAAATAGTATATTTCCCTTAGGCTCGAGGGTTCGATTTAGCCTCCTCATCGCAAACCTCTCGGAGGCCAAATCGAACCATCTCGCCTGCGATATAATATACTATTATAGCAGGAAGAGTGCCATAAAAAAACTTCATAAAATGGACTAGAATATCCTTAAATGCAGTAAGCATATAAATTTCTTAATTCGTGTAAAAAGTTTAAAAAACTACAAAGATAAGTAGTAATATAAGAAATGAAAATAAAAATAATAATGATGATGATGACAACATGAACAGTAACAACAAAAACAAAAACAATGATGATAATAATAATAATAATAATAATAATAATAATAATAATAGTAAATTAAAATTAAGAATTTTATTATTATTGACTCATAAAATCTAAAAAAAATTAAATTTTAATTAGAATTTAATGATAGCAAAAAATATCTTTCATTCTGTTTACATCTTGAATGCATAACTAGCTATTTTAAAAGAAAGTCTGTACATACATCATGAATATTTTTAAAATTATGCAATCCAAAATTTTTAATTAAAAATAAATAATATTACAGCAAAAGTAAATAAGTGAACAAAAAATTTAACTTAGAATAAAAAAAAAGAAATTTTAATAATTTATTTACCCAGTTCAAAAAAAGAGTAAGTTATTTCTACTTTTAAGATGATGATATGTTACTTATTGTCGGAAGTTGTACATTTACATCTCGAGTTGTTGACGCGAAGCGCGCAGCGGTGAGTAGCAGCAACGCCGATAATTAAGTATCGTATTTCATTCAACAGTAGAGCAATATATTAGTACTTTAAGAAAAATGCGGCTTAAATTTACCCATTATTGAACGCTGAGGTGTAATTGTCGTGAAAAGTAATCAAGATGTAAAAGTATCACTTCTACCGCGAACTTTACACGTCTAAAAGTCCCAATAACATAATCCAGTTGATTGAAGTTTAATATTCATGCTCTTATTAACTAAATATTCCTGCAATCGAACTATTCATGTTGAACTTGGTAAGTGCTAGATTTTTTAAATATCAAACCCTACGGATCAAACAGATCAGAAACTTAATTTTTTTTTTCCTTTATTTAAGAGTAAATTAATTTGCGTAATATAATTTTCAACGTATGTATAGGTAAAATTTGTGATATTGACTTATTAATTACTCGGATTTAATGAAATCCAATGAAAACTACTGCCGTATAGGTCTCTCCTCAAAATCGATTATTATGAAAGTGTTTCCTTTTTTGTTTCAAATTGAAAATTATGTTTGAAACTTCCCTGCAATATAGCCAAGTTCAATTTCTACACGCTCACCTCACTGAAAATGTACTCAAATAATTTTTTTTCTTTTGCCTCATATTTTAACAAATTAATAAATAAATTATAAAAAATGAAACGATTCCCATTGAAAAGATAATTGAGCAGCGATTACGCCCTATAAATGGCTTTCGCAGGGAGTTTCAACTTCGGACCGGTCAGGATGAACACCTGACAGAAGAGGTGTTGATTACTTCCTCTATATGATTTCCTTAGAAAGTTTTGACTCCAGAGGGGTTAGAGTGAGCTCTTGGGGTGCCTTGTGATAAGTTCACCCTGAAGATGATTTCCCCAGGGTAAGGCTGATGATTTTAATCCCTCTCAAGTCAAAACTTCCTGTTGAAATTATCTACAAGGAGTAATCGCTATCCTATGTACCAGGAGTCCACCCTTAGTTCTTCGGAGACAAAACTTCTAACAGAAATCATCTCCAGAATCTAGTTATCATTGGTGGCACCAGGTGCCTGCTCTGACCTGACCAAAGTCAAAACTCCTTCGGGAAGCCATCTATAAAGCGTAATCGCTGCCCAATGATATTTTTAATTGGGACAGTATCCTTTTTCATAATTAATTTATTATTTCGTTCAAATATTTGGCAAAAGATAAAAAAATATACAAGTACATTTTACGTGTGGCACACGTGGGGCTTTGCAACAGGGTTGAACATGCAAATTTTAACTACCAGACTTTTTTAATTTTTTGATAGTTTATACCAGGAAAATGTTGTCTAGCGCCCCGGTTTTCATGATTATGTCACGCTCAATATTTAGGGCATACTGACTACTTAGTCCATCACTATGTCAATTATCATGGTCAATGTATACATTGACCATGATATTACAGTATACTGCCCACCGTAAAAAATTAGCATGTTCTGAAATATCTACCATAATTTTTTTCACGCGTGCCCATGCAACGATGATCCGAATAGGAAAATCCACAAGAAACAGACATTCAGATCATTTTTTGGATTTTTTAGCTAATTTTCAAAAAATAGATCTTCAAAGCTTGTTCTACTTATATACCCTTACGAAAAAACTCTAAACTAAAAACCGAAAATTAATACTGAAAATGATACCAAATGCTACACCGGATTGGATGAGATTTCGCAAAAAAAAGTGGATGGAAATGAAATACATAGTGGAATTTCAAACCCTTGATCTTTTCTTCGAGAAGTATAGTTCCTTATTCCAATCACTTTACCCATTTAGCCACACTTTTGATTCATTTTATAATGTTTAAAAGTTCATACGAACATAGAAACAAACTACATAAGATTATTAAGATTTTAAAAAAGTTAAACTGAATTTTAACGAAACAGACAAAAAACTCTTCATAACAATTTTTTTTTTATTTTTTTTTATTTTTTTAACTCAATAAATAATTTTCAATTTTTTCAAATTTTTCTGAGACATAGTTTTAAATAATCAATAATTATTTTTAATAATAATTAATTAAAATGATTATTAATTATTACTAATTATTAAAAATATTACTAATTTTTAATAATTGAGGGCCTGCATTCACGAACTGCCTTAGCACTTGAGACGCTCAGGCTGGTCCATCCGCTACTTCAAAAATGCTGTCATTTTTTACCTATTTGGAATATCACTTTGAAACTTTCCAGATACCTTCTTTGAAGAGCCGATTTTCGAGTGTTTCGAGCGCTAAGGCAGTTTGTGAATGCAGGCCCTCAATTACTTGTTAATTCAAATAATTAAATTTAATAAACTTTGAATAGGAAAAGTTTTTTACTAAATAATGTAGTTAAATTTAATCTTTTTACGTTGTATGTATATTACCGATTATCGATTTTAAATAGTATCAAATATGAGTCTAAAATTTTATACATACAAAGTTTTATGGCATTTTGTGTATTTCATCTTTTACGAAAACAAGTTAAAAAATATTAAATGTGTACAGTTAACTGACTGAAAAATTTTGCTATGATTATACTATAACTATCATGGATGGTAACTGAACTTTTTTATTTTGAGAAGATTCTGATATAATTCAAAAGCATGGCAAATTAAGTACGATATGCTTTGAAAACTTTGAAAAGTTACAAATTTTAATGTTAACTCACCGCAAAAGTTGGTTAAAAAAAGATTGGCATGATTTGAAACATCATGAATGCTAAGTACAACTAGATGAATTATAAAATTATTCACAACCATTTCAAAAGTAAAACGATCATGAGAATCTATAAATGCATAGGCTATTATTAAATCATACAATTATTACCTAAAAAAAAGAGTCAATAATATATAACTAGAGTTATTAACATAATTAAAAATAATGAAAACACAAAGTATCTAAATAATAATAATAATAATAATAATAATAATAATAATAATAATAATAATAATAATAATAATAATAATAATAATAATAATAATAATAATAATAATAATAATAATAATAATAAGATCAACAACAACAATAATAATAAAAATAAAAAATAAAATAATAATAATAATAATAATAATAATAATAACAACATTATATATACATATATTGTTGTATATGTATGTATGTATGTATGTATTATATACATATTATAATAATAAAGTCAATAATAATTATAAAAATAATAATATTATCACACTGTTAACAATAATCATGTTATGAAATAATTTTTTTATTACATGAAAATAATATGAAATAAAATATGAATTCAGGGTTTTCACATAGATATTTAATAAAATATATTTGAATGTTTGGGTTCATGCTTTGCATTTTTTTTTTTTTTTTTTTTTTTAGAACTGAATAACAAGAATCGAATAAGCAAATAACTTTTGATTGAAATTTCAAACATATTTAAGAAACAGGTGCATAAGTGATACGGTGATTTGCAAATTTATTAGAAAATGCAAAAGAAATATTTTTAAAGATTTCTGGCTTTTTGATATTGGACAGTACTTTCAGGACTTAAAATAAATAATTTTTTCTAGTGATACATCTCTTTCGAGGCTAACAAAGAACCCTCTGGACTTATTTCACAAGTCTCTTAGGCTTTGTCAGAGTTCTAGAGAATATGTAAACTAGGAAAATAAATAACCATATACCGATTACATAGGTATTTTAACAATTCTTCCAAAAGGGACTTTTCATCAACCACTCGTCAAAAAACTCCAATTCACTCAGAGTAACTTCCATCCAGGAGTACAATACCCTGTAAAAAAATCAATTCCTCGTGAATTGATTTTTCTCATTTTAATTGATAAAAAAGTGCCTCTCATGATTTCTTTAGAGACACTTAAAGCCATTTTATATATGCGTTCGAACTATAAAATTACTTTCCTATTACGTGAGTATTGAATGGCCGTGAATCACTGGAGCATAACTACTTGCGTTTAAACGCACTATAAATTCTTGACATGAAAATAACTGTTTATCTTGGACTACTGTTTGGGAAATTAAAAAATTATATATTATTTATTAACCAAGCAAATGTTAATACTAGCTTAATAAATATCTAGACCATCATAGTAACATGAATCGAAAAGCATTTAAATTTGAAAATTTACGAAAGATGAAAATATGGTCAAAAAAACGAAATTTGTTGGTGCATAATCTTATTGAAGTCACGTCATTCAATATAGGTAGTTAAATTTCATTTTAAGCAGATTTTAGATAATGGCTATTAAAAAACGCCGCAAGCGCCTCTTTTTTTTACGAGTCAAGAAAAAAAAAAAAAAAAAAAAAACAACCAAACTATACAACATTTTATTGTTTTTTCGAAACGGATCACATTGAACTTTTTAATTGAACGTCTCTAAAGAATTATGTTTAATTTACATAAAGCAATATTTCTTATATTATTATACATGAAAAGCGAACGCCATCACATTGACATAGAGAGGCAATTGCGAATTACAAATTGCTTCTGCGAGGGTTCTGTCGTTCAACTTCAATGTATAACATCAAACTTTGTTTCAATACGTTCAAAAAAAAATTTTTTTTTCAAATCAATTAAATATACATTGTTCTTTTAATAGATTGCTTATTGTAACAGTCATAATTTGTACGGCTGAGATAAAAATACGCAGAATCACAATAAGCAGAAAAAATATACAGCCTAACACATACTATTCTCAAAATCTTGGTTCAACATGTAAAAAGGCTTCACCTCAATAAATATAATGGTTTTGACACAGTCAATGTAACTTTCTACTACCAGAGCACCCGCGTCGAAAAGTACTCGCATCGAAATGCCACAGCAAAACGATATTTATATAAATTTATAGAATTTCATAATTACAGAATTAGTGAAAAAAGCGACATGAAAACACTAAAGTTGAAAGGGATTGTTTGAAGTTACGTTAAATAAATATTAAAGTTGAATCGCAAATAATGCTTTAGTCTTAATACAGCTTCGTTAATAAAATTAGAAAAATATTTAAATGCAAGCAATTTTGAGTTACTATAAAGAATCAACAAATGCACAATTGAGTCACACATTGACTAGTTCAATTCTAATTGCAAAACAATTTTAATTGCATAAAGATGTCAGAATTAAATAATAACTAATAATATTTTAAAATTACAATTTGAAAAAGCGCACACGTCATGGGGAAAGCGTCGGTTTGTAGCATATAGCATATGGTATATATGGTTTTTAATTTCATTTGCTATATTCTATTAGCAATACGTTTTTTGAAACTATGTGAATAAAAAAATTAAATCAAATTAAAAAAAATGTAGAGAATACTTTCAGATTATTTCTCATTGTACGTAGCTTATACATAATTTTTGAAAATAAATAAAAAACTATCGTAACTTTTGATAACTTTTTGAACAATGTCATATAATTTGTTTTTGATTAATAGCATCGAAATTAAAATTTTTAGAATTCTTGAAAAAAAAGGTAACCACAAGAATAGACTATTTGGGAGTCTTCGAAATTTAAGTCAATTTTTAGTGCAAACTACAGTTTTTGGTTCAAAATGAAGTCCCCGTAAAGTTTCAAGCGGAGGAACTTTTTTATTGTAGAGAGAGTTGTAATTCGAGTCAAAACTGATACGGACTATCAGTACTACAGAGATATGGTTGAATGTTTGGTTTTCGAATTATCTGAAAGATTTGCACGAGACTTGGCCAAAATTTTGTTAACGATAATAGTTGTAAACTCAGTTAAATTCTTAGAGCTTTCTGTCTTGAGGATAAAAAGATATGAACAAATCTAGTCTAACACGCAATCATATGGAAAATCGCAGTTTTTTGAGGTTAATACAGGATTTCAGACAAACTTAATCAAATATTTAATAAATCTAAGCCAGAATGAGCAATTAATGTTTGTCGTAAGTTAGTTTAAAAAATCACAAAACACTAAAATCTAATGACGGCCACCATACACGAGAGCGGCAGAGACAAAGAGTGACGAAGAGCTCCGTAACTTTCTCTGTCTCACTTGTACGAACCTAGCGTTCTCTCTCATGAGGATGGTTAGAAAAAAATGCCGTGGCGCTAGTGGCAAGACCCTCCTCATTGAAAGTATATCTATATTTTTTTATATAAAGATATACTTTCAATGAGGAGGATCTTGCCACTAGCGCCACAGAATTTTTTTCTAACCATCCTCATACCGAACATGCAACCTTAAAGTAGTATTTTTATACAGACGCAATTATAAAAAGTTTAATTATTATAAATCAAAAAATACCATCAGATTTTGAGTAAAATTCTAAGAAGAGAATATACTTGGTGTTTTTTCGATTTACCTCACCGATTTCGCTTGAAAATTCATAGAAGTTGGCGCTTCTACCAAATCGGCTAAAATTCTTTATTTCAGTACTTTATCACATTAATATACTTATTAATATAAGGTCGATTTTAAGAAGCATTTTATGTATTTTTTTTTATTTTTATTTTGTAGTGGGAAAAATTTATTGGAAACTTTTTGTGGCAATTTTTGTCAATGAAGAAAATTTTTATATTTAATTAGAAAAAACATACATTTACGAAAAGGAATTTTACTTCCGGAATAATTTTGGCAGTAATTTTCGTAAAAACCTAATTTTGCATAAAGTCATTCTAATTCTAGATCAAGTTATAGCAGTTTCATCAAAAACTTTTTTTACAAATTAAATAAATGAACATAGAGTTTGACTTATAGATTTTATCGGGTGTGCAGAGCTAATTACCAAATGCTCCAATTTTCAGTTAAGGAGGGTCATGCGATTTAGATCTAACCGTTTGATTGGTTTGAAAAAATTCCAGGAGATTCCTTGAAAAAAGAGCAACAACTTTTGTATGCAAATTTTATTAGGTAGCCAGGCTCATTTTCTAGAAAAAATTCATTGAAAAATTTTTTTTTTTAACACAGGGTCTTATGGGAGAAAATGGAAAAAAAAATCTCAAACTTTTTTGAACCGCTCTTTCCGGTTAAAAAGATTCACAAAAACTCAAAATTCCTCTAAGATTATTTAAAAATTATAATAACAGGGGGTAGCCAGGCTACTTTTAACCTAAAAAATAAAAATGTGTCGAAAAATTACGTATGACAGCTTGTGTCTGCTGCTACTACTACATGATGGCGTCGTACGCGCATGCGTCAGCTAGAACTGGCACGCAAGATTGCCATGTTTTTAATAACATTTTCGTGTTTTTTTTTGACGAATTGGCCTTTTCTTTTTCCAAAACAGGCTCTGCCTTTCACTTCACTTGACATTTTTATTACAAAGCAACAGAGACAGTAACTCAACTGTGCTCAGCTGTCTATCTCGAAAATGCACACCCGTAGGTACTAAGTGTCCGAGCAGTGAGGGGTTTTTTTAAATTTTTTGGTAGTTTGTTTTCGCTTACATATTACCAATAAAATTTAATGGATGATTAAATAAAACGATAAACAAGTTCTGAAAACACAAAAATTTCTTTATTTTTATTACTTTTTACTTCGCACCCTCAAGGGCCCTGGCTTGATACGGGGCAGCGCGCATGAGCCCCATTAAGGGCCACAGATACTCAGATTCTCAGATTCTTTGGAGCTGCACTTTAATTTTATTTATTTAAAAGAAAGTAAATTGAATTTGGCTCAACTAAGCTAAGGTGCACTAAATAAACATACAATATATTGGAAAAAAAAATTTTTAACCTCCATTTCTGTCGCACTTTTTCATACTTTGGTTTCATAAATTTTATAATCTAAAAAATATTACCATAAAATTTATTTGGTAAAAAAAAATTTCCAAACCAAAATATGAAAAAATTCCTTTAAAATTTAAGCTAAAGAAATTTTTTTCAAGTATATTGTATAGTTATCTAGTGCACCTTAGCTCAGTTTAGCCAAATTCAATTTACTTTTTTTCTAATAAATAAAATACGTGAGGAGCCCTGGTAACTTAGAATCTGACTTTCCGTGGTCCTTAAACTTCCTGAACGTCACCGATCAGTTTTTGGCCTGGTGGCTGTTTAAACTATCCAGAACAGAAAATTTCTCGAGGCTAGCGAGGGCCTTTTTCGATGCCGCGCGTACGAGTGTAACGGAGCCCGAATAAGGGCCACGTTAGGTGTTCTTATCATATTTGGTAGGGGGACAGTTTTCCCAATTTTTTTCTTCTTAAATCCTGTTTTCCAAAATTTTTAAATGGTTTCCCTTTATGAAAAAATATTAAATTTTTTTGAAGTAAAAATATACAAAACTGTAATAATTTGGGAAAACTGGTAATGTGAATATTGACCTTTGGGAAAAACGGGATTGGGAAAACTGTCCTACAGTCTCATATTCAAGGTAGGTGCACATTTCAATTAAATTGAATACAAATTTAATGCTGTTACGCAATGCGACTTGTTGTAGATAAATCATGTGCTAAAATTTGTGACAAATTAAATTAAGAAAAATTAAGTTAGTTTTATTAATTACCAAAAGAAAATCGAAATTTGGTAAAGTCAATTGTTAACATAACCTTAAACGGTCTTCCCGAAAAAAAAAATTCAAGTTGCAACGGCGAATAGGGGCCTAGCTCGCGCCCTATTCGAGCTCCGTTACACGCCCAACTATAGGTCCCTGCAAAGATGCCTTAGGTAGGCTATACATTCGTACCCCAAGATTATTCTGTTCGGGTAGGTTCACCAGGTCGACAACGGCGCACTAACACTAGTTTTGCATCTTAAGAATATTTACCATTATTGTGCATTTTTGTTTTTCATTAATACTAAGAAAAATTTAATGGACAAATTGATTAGTTTTACGTCATTTTTGCGCATTCTATTTATGTTAATAATATCCTGATCACCTGCAATCACATGCAATAATTATACTAGGGATGCCTTGACGAAAACCGGTGAAGCATTATATATACAATCAAGTTTTTCATTATTGAACTAAATTGAAATGAAAAAAAGTACAATGCTCCAAGCGGCGATGCGCGTATGTTTCTGGTCATACTGACACCTGGCCAAAACACCGCTGTTTCCGTGCGTTTTTAATTTTAAAAATTAATAACTTTTTTCATTATAGAGTGCACTAATTTTTTATTGTAGATATGATTAGTTTATACATCAAGGTTCAATATGCCGAAAAAAATTTTACTCGAGCCATATGCGAAGTAACTTAAATTTTCAATTGTTTATTGCGAAAATCAATTTTTATAAACTAACGGAATGCTTTTCATTCATTGATTATTTTTCGTCTAAATTTCGTAAACTTATATCAATAATTTTTAAAATTATAGCCTTTTGAAAAAAAGGACCTTAAAGTTTGATTGTTTATAAATTTTTCATAAAGTGAAATTTTCAAAAAATATTTTAGGGAGTTATTTTTCACATATAAAGCTTCAACTTCATGTAAAAAAAAGATTAAAAATCGAATAGTTGATTTTTAGTGACCCACTTCAGAAATTGAGGCTCTATTATGAGTGAATTCTATATTAAAATCATATGAGAAAATTTTAAGCTTTCCAAAAGTGTCCGCTATTAGGAGGATCCATATAAAGAGGTTTGACTGTATTATTAATTTAAAGTTTGATGACTACACTTCAATTAATATAAAGGAACATACATTAAACTGACTTGAATGATGTCTATTCTATCACGAAGATTTTATTAGAGTGAGAAAGAAATGAATAAAATAAATTTATAAAAAATAAGAAACTAATCATTAAAACTAAAACTCTTAAAAAAATTTTTTCATCAACAAAGTAATAGTCTTTTACGTTACGGAATGATTAATGATACTAGTACTACTGATAAATTCCTCAAAAAATACAATAAAGATTACTTTAAAAATAATTGCAGCTTTCAAAAATCTAGCCCGCTTAAAAAATAAATTTTCATTTATTATATTTCAAATACTTTTTTTCATATTCATTTGTGATAAACATCTTCAATGCGAGAATCAGAAATACATAAATAGTATTTTATCAGTTTCAACGATTATTTTATGACAACCTTCCTTTTCAAAACCTAGTTTATTTTTAAAACCAGATTTTTTATAGCACGAAATTTTCAACCATTTTAGAAATAATAATAAAAAAATTATCAAAGCAGTAGCTAGTATTATCAAAGTAGCTTTCGTACAAAGAACGAAAAATGAGTATTTTTGAGAGATGTTCAAATTGACACAGAATAATATTAACAGAGTTTTACAAAGAGTTTTTCAAAAACCATCTTGTGGCTAGTTAATCTATAGTTTTTTTTTTTTTTTTATATAAAAAATTTTGTAATCATCCTAATTGGCAGCTATTAAAATTTTTTATAGTGTCTTCAACCGGTGAAAAAAAAATTCTGCATAAGACTTCTTAAACTTTAAAGTTAAAAAAAATAAAAAATTCTTTTAGTTTACTCGGTTGGTACTGAATTCAATTGAAAAATTAGTCTTAGACTTAAAGAAAGTGATTAATAATTAGTTATTAACTCAGAAGAAGCGCTTTTGCGAGTAGAAAAAAAGACATGAAATCTAGTTTAGTATCAAATCCAGTTTAATACGCAATCATATGCAAGATCGCTATTTTTTGAGATTAACAGAAAAATTTAGACAAACTAACCAAAAGATTATAATAAATAAAAATCTTTGGTATAGAAGAAAATTCATGCTTCACTCTTTTTTAATTATGAATGAGATTTTAAGCATGTGTTTAAGTTAGTTATAAAATTATCACCCTGAAATCTTTAGTTGGACACTATGATTTGCACGAGTGTGAGAGAGACGACGAAGAGCTCCATGACTACCTTCTTCCCCGCATGAATACAGTCTTTTTCAAAAGTACTAATACCACTCAGCGCGTCGCAAGCACGCACACGGAAACCCGTAATCACCAGGACGGACGTGATTCGTATTATTTTAAGGTGATGATCGCTGAAAATACAAGCGATTCACTGCGAAAAATAGTGAATCACTCTAATTTAGGGTGATCGATCACAAAAAACAAGCAAAGCAAGAAAGTCAATTTTAGTCTGCTACTATGTTCTACACACCCGCATCCTATAACTCACAAATATAAGAAATTTTTTAGATTTAATCTTGAATTTACATTTTTATGAAGTCAAATTTATTTTTTTCATTAAAGGTTTTGAGTGAAACTTTTTATACAAGGGTAAATAAATTAGTCAAGTGTGAGGTTATGTGCACCCGAAGTTTAACTTCTAAACTCGATCACCTGAAATTAAGGTCACTACCCATTACTTGCATACTTGTGATTACGGGTTTCCGTACATAGGAAAAAAACAATGATTGTATCAAAAGGCACTTTTTAAATATTGTAAGAACTTCTCCACCAATCAGCTCATGAATAAAATCTTACATTGAAAATCTCACCAAAATGGCGCTACTTATCTTTTACATAGGGATCTGCACATGAGTGCATTTATGCACTAAAAGCAGCCATAACAAGAGTCGCTCGTAAAAAAGAAATTCTTTAGGTACTTCAAATTAGAAGATCTCAAAATGTAGTTCCAGTCGGAATATTATGTTAGTAAGAAAGAAATTATTTAGAACTTCTTCAACTATAATCTATCAATATTTCAGAGAAATTCAAGGTTCATTCAAACTTTAGTGGAACGTTATGGTATATTACCCAACACGAGTGAGAAGTTCTACGTGGCCGTTGAGAAATTGATGTGCTGCACGGGACGTGGGCGTATTTTCAATAGGAGTATACATTAGGGTACTTTTTGATTGAGAGAACGATGGCACAAGTATTACAATGCCGTTGAGTGTATCAGCTCGACGGCCTTGTATATTTTTCTCCACGCAAGATGGGAAAGTAAAAAAGGCTGTCGAGTAATTTGGGTGCGTTAGTGTGAACTGCGAGTCTTTAAAAAAGCCCATGAAAATTTGATGACTCCTAGCCCTTGTTTCCATTTGATAATGTAGGCGTTGCATTCTGATAATCCTCTATTTTTCTCAAAGTTCCCTAATACATGCCCTATTGAAAAATGGTATACTACACAACATGAGTGAGAAGTTTTACATGGCCGTCGAGAGTTTGATGTGCTGCACGAGGTTGAGCGCAGCGTAGCCGAGCGCAACACATAAAAACTCGAGAAAAATATACAAGGCCATCGAGCTGATACACTCAACGGAATTGTAATACTTGCCTCATCGTTTTCTCAATCGAAAAGTGCCCTAATACATGCTTCTATTTTAAAAAGTATGGTACCTAATATTTTTACTGGGGGATACAGATTTAAATTCACTATAAACAAGTTTGATTTAAAAAGTTATATTATATATAATTAATTTTCAGTTGACAAAAATTATTAATAATTTTACCGAATGCAGTGAGTTTTTGGTTGTCTTACGGTCAAACGAAAATGATGAAAAATTCATTTTTTCATTTCATCAAATTCATTTTTAACCAAATTGTTTATATAAATGGTTTTTCATAATCTTAAGCGAGCAATGAGAAAAGTGAGACACTTTTTATTTGCTTTAGAACAAATAAATACTGAGCTAATTGTTCAGATCCCTTTATAAAAGAGAGCTATCGCCATCTTACGTAAGATTTTTATTCGTGAGCTGATTGGTGAACAAGTTTTTAAAATATTCGAAAAGTGCATTTTGAGGTTACTCTTATTGTTTTTTCCTATGCGCGCTTGAAGCGCGCTCAGAAGAGCTAGTATTTCAAATATCATCTTCCCGGCTTAACTTACTTGATGAACTATCGAATCAAAGGCAATTTAATAAAAATACTGTTTATAACTCGAACAAGAGAATTTTTTTACAAAGTTCATAGCCTGTGCTTTCAAAAATACTTGAAATAGTATACAAAATTTATAGTACTCCTGGTCGCGCCAATCTTCAAAATCTGATATTTGATTAATAAATGACATTCACCTTTTTTGAGATCTGAGAAGAAGATTGAAATTGTGGTAAAAGTTTTCGACAAAATTTTAACTAGTTTCGGCTGATATCAATACTTGAATTAACTCAGAAAAAATTACAGAAATAATTTAAAAAGTAGAAATTTAGATGTGGATACTATTAAAAAAAATATTATGATGATAATAACAAAAATTATTAACTCTTAAATACGGACTCGTATCAAATCTAATTATGAGTTCAAAGTTGAATGAGAAGCTATTTTGCTGACAGACAGTAATTGTGTAACCTTGTGGAGTGCAAAATTTTTTCATTCTACCTTTTTAGCAACTTTCTTGGTTGGATAACTCTAATCAGAAGATAGTCAATGATGCAAATTAAAAAAATCTTTTGAGCGTCTTGCATCAAGTTTTGGAGAACTTCTTCTCTTTGAAATTAGTTAATAGTTGGTAACAGTTAGATGAAAATATTTGTAAAAATAACTTAATATTCAAAATTTTTATTAAGATATGAAACAGTTGCATTAAAGGTTATCAAAAATATTCAAAAACAAAATTAATATAAAATACTATATCATAATTTATAACTTATCAAACTTACAATATGATTTATGTTAACATAAAAGACAAAAAAAAAAAGAAAAAAAACAGCTGATTGAGCAGCTGCTCATTATTTTAGAAATTTTTTTTTATTTGATATTTTAAATTTAACTGATCGAATTTTAAATTGTTGAAAACTCCTGATAAAGCCGCTCATGAAATATTAAAAAAAAAAAATTTATCTGGATCGATTTGAACCCACAAACCTTGGTACATATTGTGATACAAGCGATTTAGGCTCCGCTGTCACCAGCTACATATGCGATTGATTTGTTCAATATTTCATAATGGAAAAAAAAATCCATATGCGCAAGTTTAATTTAATTATTCTATTCACCTCGATTAAATTAATTTATTTCAGGATACATATTTTCTGTAAAAATCTCAGATTTTCTTCGTTAGCTCGTTTTTCTCTAAGATATCAAAAAAAGTACAATTTTATCATTATTTATCTCCTATCTATGCACTTCTTTTATGTAAACAAAGTATATGGTATAAAACAAAAATAGAAACCGCATTAATAGAAAATATGATGATAAAACTTTTTTGATATCTTTGAGCCAAAACAAACCTTTTGATCTATGGGTTCAATAAAAATCGTTCACAAAATACCTAGTAGTAGCCAACAAAATCATAAAACTTACCTCGAAACAAAAAATAATAATAACAACTTTTTTTTGATGCTTTTGGATCAATGGGCAATGAAAACGAGAAACTGTCAAAATACAAAATGGCTGATAATAAAATCACTGAGTGTAGTTGAAGAATTATTTTTCAAATTGAGGTTAGTTTACAAATTTCATTCAATTTTTGAGACTCGAAAAAAATCCGAGATTTTCAAAGAAAATGTCTTGTCTTCATAAATCTATTCGTTAAGGTAACAAAAATGTAATGCCTACAATTGAAAAAAAAAAAAAAAAATGGAAGCAGCTACTATCGTATAGTATTTGCTTGTAGGATGGGCAGAAGTGACGCCCTCATCGCTAGATTTAGATATTTTTGCGTGATTATATCTATGGACTATCAGAGGAATTTTGTGAAAAATAATTTTTAACAATTTTTAAAAAGTACCATCGACGTCGAAGTTTTTTCTATCAAAAGATTAAAATTAATAGAAAATTTCAAAAATGAAACTAGATTAATTTTGACATTTTTTTTTAAAACTCAACTCACTATAAGCTGTAATATTAATTTAATCAACAGTTTACGTGTAAAGCACAGGCATCGACTCCGACAAAATTGCCAAAACGCGCCACCTTTAGAAGGACGATCAGAACGCTCGCTCTACTTTACTGACCCCTACAAGCAAATAAGAAAAAATAATTTTTTTTTTTAAACAAACATTTCATAATATACACACATTTTTAGCTTTACATCTGTAAATTTTATTAGAAACTTATTGGCTTTTCAGTGTAATTTTTTTTTCCGTAATTTTGAAAAGTAACTGATTAGGTGTTTCAATTGAAAGCTGCTTAGGCAGCTGCCCGGGTTGACATTTGGACTGAATTATTAAATAAAAAAACAGACCGTATGTGAGTTCACCCACAAATTTTGAAAAATTATGAAAAGTCGGTGGTCAGTTATACCAGTAAATCAAAGACATTGGCTGCTGCAGAGGCTGATAATTGAAATTGCATAGCGCTCAAGCGCGCCAAAATTACGGTATAGACACCACTTCTTCTCTCATCGCAATGACGGGGTGGAAGAGGCGATGGCACGAGGCAGCGGTGGACAAAAAAGAGTTACAATAAGAGAAGCAAAAGAGGGGAAAGGTTGACTGATCTACGGTTTTACTCCTCACTTTGCGTTATTTTTTTTTTTCGTACATCTTCCGTGTAAAAGTTTCACTTCAAAATGAACCTTAAATATCATGGCATGAATTTTTATTTTTTTATAATTGCATGCTATTGTTTTCTTTTTTATCTGACTTAATTTTTTATTTTTGCAGCTTCCACACTCAGTCCATCCTATTTTAAGACGATGCTTCGGCGTCGTATATGTTTAAATGGACTGGCACAACAATTATCTGGATTTTGAGACTTTTAGAATAGCTTATTGAAAGATTATCTTAAATTTTGAAAATTAAAAACTACAAGTCTAAAATGGTGGCTAAAACTCTGCAAAGTCACGGAATTTCGAAAAAAAGTAAATTGTGATTTTTATAGTTATGAGGTTGAATTTTTATTTGAAATTCAAAGCTAAATACTTGCAAGATCAAATTTAATAAGTCTTTTTCATAGCAGACAACTTGTATTTTTCGTGATGTACCTAAAACGATATTTTATAGTTTTATTTAATTTTCTATGAATTTTTAACTGTTTTTACATAGTACATTCAAAACCTATTATTTGTTCCATAATGATGACAACTTTATCATGAAAAAATTCACGTTATTTTTACTTTAAAGCTGATAAAAAAATTCTTGTTACTAACCCCAAGCTAAAAAGATATGTACCGAGTTATGAATTTTCAACTTTTTATATTCATTTTTACCAAGATTATTTAGATTTATATGATTTTTTAAATTGAATTGGTAAGCAGATTTTACTTTCAACGTTAAGTCGACATAATCATGAACTCTTTTTTTCACCATTAAATAGTAGGTTATGAATATCTTCTGCTATGAAAAACCTTATATTGTATGAAAAAAGTAAAAATGAAGATGATGACAGCGACGATAATTGGTAATTTTAAATTTACGCAATAAAAACCAAAGTTCGATACTATAGTATTTATTCGGGCCCCAATCTATTTTAGGTGCGTTATGAGTATTTTTTTTTTTTAACAAATAACATCGAGCCCAATAATAAAAAGTTTCCACATTCTAACAACAATGAGTATCTTTTAGTCGTTTTCATCGTTGAGTAACTTACTCAGAGTAAGCTCTTTGATATTCCCTTAGATGGCAACTGCATAGCTGACAAAATACCGTTCGCTGTTTGATGTTATAATATATAATATTATAACAGGGTTATATAGTATTTATTTGGACATGTTCGATAATGGGGGTTATATACGATCGTATGTTTCTGGACGGTGCCGCAGGTTGAAATCTAGCCGAACCCGTATGTAACCCCCATAATCGAACATGTCCAAATAAATACTATACATTATCTGTTATTTATATTTGGTCAGAAAATAGCACGAATAATGCACCGATAATTGGTTGGTGTCCGAATAATATTATAAATAGTTCTCAAAAACTTAGTTCTAGATTTTTTTAAATTCTAGTAATATTTTAGTAATCACTAACTTACTAGTTCCAACACAAAAAATTCTATTAAGAACTATTTCTGCGTGTAAGTAAAGTTTTGAAATTTTGGAAAATCCCTGGTAAAAATTCAATCACATGACCAGAAAAATCAGAATTGAGTTTCTTTTCAGTCGTAATACCCCTCGTGCTTCAAAATTGTTGATAATTTTCCAATTGTTTTGTTGCACAGCATCGAGGCGCGCAAGTTTGGCAGGTTTAAAATTTGCCGTGCACAAAAAACTAGAAAAAAAATTTCTACAGATATAGAGCACGAGAGGTATTTGGCTGGATTATTATCTCCAGTTGAATTTCAACCCGTAGAAACGCAGTATTTCACATTTCTCCGGAAAAACAGACTTTTTATTTTTAATTCTTTGAATTACAGAGGTTGTTTACTAATAGACATATTCGATTCAAATTTGGATTTAACCCGACCTACCCGAGTTAGTGCGGTGTAAACCTTTATATAAATATTCACAGGTACATATAGAATATACACCGCAGTGACTCGGATCTAAACCAAAAATTGAATCAAGTAAGTCTAACAATCTGAGTTGCTACGCGACTAATTGGAAATAATGCTTTTTCATAGCAGACAATAATCCGTAACCTAATTTTTGACGGTTAAAAAAAATTCCCGATTCCGTCGGCTTTACAACGTTAATGGTAAAAAACTGTTTCCAAATTAATCTTAAAAATCATAGAAACCTAAATAATATTAGTAAAAAAGAATATGGAAAATTTTAAACTCACAACCCTTACGTATCTTTTTTTGCTTGGGGTATTATTCGTGGTGAACAACAAGGGTTTTTTTATCAGCTTTAAAGTAAAAACAACATAAATTTCTCTATAATAAAGTTGTCAAAATTATAGAATAATTTACAGAATTTGATACTAATTCGTTCAAAAAGCTAAAAAATTTATAGAAAATTAAATAAAACTACAAAATATCGTTTTAGGTTCGCCACGATAAAAGTAAGTCGTCAGCTATAAAAAAGCCTTATAACCGAAAAATTTTTTAAATAATTTTACTCCAAATGTCAAATACGCCGTTTCTATTGGTCGAAATTCAGCTTGGGAAAATAATTATAAAAATATTAAAGAATTCTGTGATTATTAAGAAATTTAGCTACCATTTGGATCTAACATTTTGAATGTTTAAAGTATAAGAACAATTTTTAAATAAGCTATTCTAAAAAATTCAAAATTCATAAAATAATAGTAACCAGTCCATTTATACATGTACAGCGCAATTGTCTTCAAAAAGAGTAAAGTGTAGTTTGTAAAAATAGATAGTAAAGTTGTTTGAAAAACAATATTGGTGTGCAAATATCAAAAATAAATAGTACCTATCAGTCAAAAATAAAAACTTTGAAGAGAATTTCAAACCATTACAGCTGTCAATAGGATTATTAGTTTTTACGTGACAAGCTGTCAAATATTATAAAATAGTATATTATAGTACGGGTGCAGCATCGTCACCAGGGCGGTTTTAAGGACCCGAGTGCGTAGCGAAGCAGAGCACGAGGTCCTTAAAGAGCCCTGGTGACGTGCTGCACCAGTGCTATGTACTATTTTATAGTACGAGTAACCGAAAACACGCATCAAAGATTTGATTTTGAGGTTAGAGTGACCAGGAGTACTATAAATTACATTTTTTACTTTGAAGATTTTTCACTCAAAAACTATGATGGATGCAAAAAAAGTTTCAAGAATATTTTCTTTTCAAAGTTATCTAAAAAATACAAAAAAACAAAGTTTTTTTAAGAAAACCCTCGTATATATGTGTTTGTCTTAAATCAGGTATTTTTAGTTACTCACTATCAAGATTCATATTCAGTCGGCCAAAATACTTAAGAAAAACCTTTTTCAGTTAATTTCTCTATAAAAAAACAGCTGCACCTCTGGACTATGAGTTTTTACCTCTTTTCAATCATTAATCTTAACCTCCATCCAAATAAAATTTGAATCAATTTTGAAGAAGTTTAAAAATCATCCACGTATTTTAGAAAAAATTCTGATTTTAGTAACTATGTATTAAATTTGTATTCTCTTGACATTTTTTTGGGTCTACCCATACACTCAACGATCCTAAAATTTAACGATAATATTTATACAAGCTTGCTGAAATTTATAGTTTAAAAAAAAAAAAAAAATTTTTCTTTCTCGTAAAGGTGTTAAGATTATTTTGAGAAAAGGTGTTTTAGGTAAAATTATAATAGCTTACTCCGTACAAGTGTATAGCTACAGCAGAAATTAAAATCATAAACTAAATTTTATAATTTCTGACTGCATTGTTACGAAAAAAAAAAAAAAAACGAAGACAAAAGCTTAACATAGATACAGTTGGGACCGAGAAATTATAAATCGTTAAATATAAATTGAACTTTTACACGGAATACGGGTACCATACTATCATGTCTAACTGTTGGAATCATGATATAAGTTTAGATTAAATTCAAACTTTCCATTGTATAAATTAAAAATCTAAATGATAGCTATGCAGTTGAGGCCCGATGCCAATAACCACTGTTAACGATCCGATTGCGAACAGCTGAAAGCAAACAGATCATACCGCGTTTTTACTACTGGATCGCTAATCTTTCCCTTCATGTGAAAAATGCTAAAAAAAATTTTTAGTAAATATTAAATTAAGGAGTTCTTTTTTACTAGTGATTGTTATTATAATCAAACCCAGTGGTAAGAGGATTTTTCATAGTTTCAAACTTCAAATTTTTAAAACTAATTAGTTCATTTATTTTAAATAATATATTCTTATAAAAATCAGAAACGATTTCATATCAAAACGATAAACTTGTTAATATTAAAAAGTTAGAAAATGTACTGAAAATTCAGTATTTTTGCTGTTTTAAAATAATAACAAGCACTTTGAAAGTTTTTCAGTCTTTATTATTGTTATTGTCGTCATAATATCGATAGTTGTAGCGAAAATAGTGGTAATAGCATTTATAATAATAAAAATAAAAATAATAATAGTAGTAATAATAATAATAATAATAATAATAATAATAATAATAATAATAATAATAATAATAATAATAATAATATTAATAATAACAACAACAACAACAACAACAACAACAACAATAATAATAATAATAATAATAATAATAATAATAATGATAACAACAACAATTTAAACTGTCAATTTCCACGAATAAAGAAATACTTTCTAAGCTCTGTAGCTAAAATATATTTAAGAAAGTTAGTTCTGTAGAAAAGTTTGGCTTGCATAAAAATGCAAAGTATTAACTGCTATTTATTTGTTTCCAGAACATAAATTTTTCAATGAATATAAAGTAGATATAGTTTTTTTTTAACTAAACAAAAACAGAAAATAGTTTTACAATACTAGATTGTTTGCGTGGTTTGCGAACTAGAAAATGGCGTATATACACAAATTTTACCAAAAACAAACTTCTTTTTATGAAAATTGTTGACGATAGGAATGCTGAAATAAATTATAATTGATTTTTATGGATTAAAGATTAGAGATAAAAGTGTGAAACACAAATGAATTTATATAAAAAAAAAAAAAAAAAAAAAAAGGTGTTTTAATACAACAAGAATTCTTGCAATATAAAAAGCAATAAATTATCCGGTCTTTCCTTAGTAAAATATATCAGGTTTATATTTTCATGACATTTGTTACGTTAAAAAAAAAAAAAACAAAAAAAAAACAAAGAAACAAACAAAAATAAAAAATATATATCGACATTTTCTTACTAATATGTAACAATTCCGTTCATATACTGACATAAGGAAAACTAAAAAAGATATTACTGTGATTATCTAGATTAATCATTAATCAAATAAAAATAAAATAAAATACAATATAAAGTATGAGAAGTGAAAAACACGGTTCCAAAAAAGAAAACAAAAATTTTGTATCTTTTACGTTTTTTTTTTTTTTTTTTTTTAATTGTTTTTAGTGCACTCATCGATAAAAGTTTCGAGACGGAGTCAAGAAAAGATATTCTTAAATAATATTATAAATCCACAACTAAGCTTTACAATGCAAGCGACTGATTATTAAAAAAAAAAAAAAAATCTTTTCAATTTATTCGCTCTTTAATTTTACAATGTACAACGTCCCGATCTCAAATGGTGGCACGGCAACCGTGTCAGATCATCCGTTCCGGGCCCGTTTGCCGTGCGTGGCCCGTGCACGGCTTGTAACGCTAATCCGGACCCGGCACGGATGATTTGCCGTGCGAGTTGCCGTTTGATCAGATATGTATACACATTCTATATATACGCCAAATATGTTGTCTGCTGTATCATTCATAAAAAACAATTGTAAATTGCTAAAATTACATTTATAAATTTATGAATGTAATAATTAAAAATAAATTAAATTTGAAACAGCCAATACAGTCGTGCGAGTTGCCGTGTGATATAATATGTATATTGTAAATATTTGTGTCAGTGTGTGAATATACCAGTGTGTAAACAGTCATAATTACACGGTGATATTCGTTGCAGTGTCGTTATTTCTAAAATAATACTATTATATTAAGTATAAGTTAATAAAGTTAAAGGTATTAACCAAAATAATTTGTTTTAATAATAATTCTTGAATCTTGAAAAATATTTACTCATTGGTGTATGATTGTTGTATGACGAGTAACATAACCACTACATTCGACTCATTTATATTAATCAGTATCAAAGCCTAGGTAACAACATCTAAAATCAATGTCTCAATTGCAATTCAGGTTTTCAACGAATATTTTACTTGTAAAACCAGATATACTGAGCTAATATTTATATAAAGTTTATTCTTATTCTGTGTGTATTATATTTAAAAGTTTTGGCTATAAAACTTCTTCAAAATCAAAAGTACTCTCAGTTTAATAATGTAGAAAAATGAAAATTAATTCTGTATTAATTTATTTTTTATTAACTACCTGCCACTCTTACTTTGAAAAATAACTGTTTGTAATTAAAAATTTTTCAGGATGTATGCTGTATGGTATACATATATTTATACTGGTGGTATATAACTCATACTGTATTGGCTGTTTCAAATTTAATTTATTTTTAATTATTACATTCATGAATTTATGAATGTAATTTAAGCAATTCACAATTGTTTTTTATGAATGATACAGCAGACAACATATATGGCGTCTATACAGAATGTGTATATATATCTGATCAAACGGCAACTCGCACGGCAAATCATCCGTGCCGGGTCCGGATTAGCGTTACATGCCACATCCGATCCGTGGCCCGGCAACACGGCAACCGGGCCCGGAACGGATCTTTGCCGTGCCGCCTTTTGAGATCGGGGTATGCACATATTAACAATTGAAAGAGTGAGACCAAAATTAGCCCATTTTTGAGCCATCGATTTTCGAAAAAATTTTTGGTAGAAGTGGTAGTTTATGGTCAGATATGAACCCCTGCCAAGTGACAAGTAGAGAACATTTTTCAACTCTGAGATGTAAAGTAGTATTTTTATGAGAACGTTTAAAAGGACAATTCTAAAAAGTCTAATTTTTAGGAAACAAAAAGAACCATTGTGTTTTTCGTAAAATTCTAAGAAGAAAATATACTTGGTGTTTTTTTGATTTGACTCACTGGTTTGGCGTGAAAATTCATAGAAATTCACGATTCCACTAGACGGGCTATTTTTTGTGGCTTTTTGGTCTCACTCTTTCTACTTAATTATTTTTCACCGAAGTTTCATAATTTCAATTTAGGCAAATCTCTGAAGCTTTTAAGTTTTACTATAATTGAATATGAGTTAGGTTTAAATACATATTTTATATAAAATCATGCTTTTTTCTTATTTAGGAAATTGTTTTTGAAAATCTTATACATTTTCAATTAAAAAAAAAAAAAAATGTTTTCACAGAAAACAATTTAATGTCTTGGAAGAATTAGAAATCATTAAATTAAGGTTGTAATTATGGGCATTCCTATAAATATTTTTATCATAACTTTTTAAGCATTCTAAGAGCATTTTCAAGCTAAGGTTGAATTCTTGTAAAATCAGTTTTTTGGTAGTTATTTCATGAAAAAAAAATCATAAAAGAATTGAGAAATGTGAGTCAGAAAGATAAAATAGTAAATCATCAGTTGACCTCAATTGTACAAAAAAAAAATTTTTCTTTCATTATAAAAATTCCGTTAGTCAAAAAAATGTTGAAAAGATGTCAAAAAATAGACATCTTTTTGACCTGTTATAATTAGTGCAAAATGAAATTTTTAAGTAAGCATACTCTAGTTTTTAGAATGCTTTGAAATGGTTGTGAACACTAATTTTTAAAGATTTATCTTTATTTTCATTAATAACTTTGAGCTTAGAGTTGACTCTGAAACGTCCGCTACATTAGCTTGAAACGTCCATTACTAAAAAAAATTAAAATAATTTTAAATTAAAACTTGTTACTCATTTAAAATAACATGTCTTAAATTTAACTCATTTCAATACTGTAAAGCAGCTACATCTCAACAAAATTTTATTCTACCGAAGATTTAAAAAAATGAGTTCCGTTTTTTGAAACATCTGCACGGTTACTTTTTTTAGTTCTCATTTTTTTAAAACAATGTCAATTGACTTCAAATTTTGTGGGGGGAAAATATATACAATGAGCTTTGTTTACAGACAAAAAAATATTATTTTTAATTGTTAGTTTCAGTAATATAACCTTTTAAAGTTGTCAAAATGAAGCCTGAGGACTTTGAAAACTTTTGTTTATGAACCTAAGCGTAATAATTTAATATTTTATTTTTTAGTAATTTATCAATATTTTCAAAAACTAATATTTCTATAGACTAACCCAAACTGTGTGTCATCAAACAGTTAAAAACAAAAATATACATTTTTCTTTGGCACAGACATAAAATTAAAAAAAAAAGTAGTTTAAAATTACTTTGGTTTTAAGTTTATGTAACTTTTCATTCTATACTCAAGTTCTAAAAAAATATGTTGAAGTATATAAAAAAGTATTGATTTCTTTACCCACAGCTCCAATTTAAGCTCAGAAAAAAGGGAATTTTCGATATTATTTTTAAGCACAGAGGTTATTATAATATAAAAACAACTACTTTAACTTTAAAAACTCAAACTAAACTTCATTCGCATAATCAAACTTCAAAAACAACTTGCTCGAATCGCAATCGAACTTCGAACCTCAAAGTTCATCTCTTCGAACATCAACAACAAAAACATTCGAATAAATGCATGACAACTGCGCGACATTTAAACGTTATAAATTTGAACACGTTCATAACAATATTTTATTAAGCTTCACAAAAAAATGTGGCGCACAAGTGTTTTTCAACTTCTAAAAATGAAAGAAGTCGAAATGAAAAGCTTAAAAACGTATGTCTGTATTTTGAAAAAAAAATTATTTCAAAGTTTAAAAGTTTTAGAGACTTGCCCATATAATATTCGCTAAGCCTTAATTGTTAAATTGATATTGTGACATTTTTTACAGCTGCCAAAAATTTCTCATTTTGTTACATAAAAGTAGAGTGCAAAATGATTAAAAAGTTTGGATTTTTCAAAGTAGATGACTCTTGAATACGGCTGATTGCACGGAGAAAAAATATGATTTTTTATAGTTTGAGCAAACGATAAATTCCTTAGCACAGATAATAGTTAACCAAACGACAAAAACTCTGTGTTGAAACGATATTCAAGTTTTAGACTTCTGTTCTGATTGGCTCCATCTCAATTCATATTTACAGCACGAGGTGTAGGCGAGACCGCCATAGGTGGTCGAGCCCATGGTGAAATAAAGTTAAAAGGTGTGGACATAAGGAGAACCAGTTTTCGTTCACGTCTGCGCATGTAGAGTGGGGGGTGACAGACCGTCAGCCATGATGGATTTTAAACTTACGCGGGATTCAGATTAAAATTTCGCCTAGTTTAGTTTTTCTGTCTAGAATTTTGTTAATGGTTAATTAATGAATTAAATTGAAATAATAAATAAATAAATTATCTACAAAGCTTTGGAACCCGAAAACTCTGGACATCCAAGTTTTTTTAATTGACAATTGAATGAATAAATGATCCCCCAAACACTAAAACCCAAAAACGCTGGGCATCCTATTTTTTTATTAAACAAAGTAAAAAATTAACAAATTAACCCAATGACGCTGAGCGTTTCAGTTATTTTATTAAAATATTAAATAAATAAATTATTCCTTAAACTGTATTACCCAATTACTCTGGGAGTCCTAGTTGTTTATAAAACCAAGTAATAAATAAAGAAATTATCGCCCAAGCTCTCAAACGCACAAATGCTGGGGGTCCAAGTTTTTTTATTAAACAAAGTAAAAGCTCAACAAATTAACCCCAAACTTTAAAACCCAATAATTTATTTATTTATGTAGAAACAAAAAAAAAAAATTAACAGACTGTTGAACTCGATAAATCTAGGTGGCTGGAGTGCTGTAATTAAGTTAAATATTTAACAAATAAATTATTGAGTAAATAAACAAACACCCTATTTCTACAACCCTAAAATTCTGGTCACTGAAACTCTTCAAAAAAGGTTTCCCCCAAGCTCTTAAACCTCGAAAACCCTGGACACAGAGTTTAAGTAATAAATTAATTGTTTGATAAGTAAATAATTAATAAATAAATAAATACTGAAACAAATAAACAAATACTTATCCCTTAAAACCCAATAACTTTGGGCTGAAAAATTTTTTTAACTATTTTTCACCCAAGCTCCTGATACACCAAAATCTTGGGATAAAATAAAAAATTTTTAAAAAGTAATAAATAAATTAATTAATCTCAAGCTCTACAACTCAAAAACGCTGGGAGTCCAAGTTTTCTTATTAAACAAAGTAAAAGATAAACAAATTAACCCCAAACTCTAAAACCCAATAATTTATTTATTTATTTAGTGAAAAAAAAACGCTGGGCGTCCGTGTTTTTGATTAAATAAAGTAATAAATACTCGAATAAATAAATGAAGCATCAAGCTTACAACCCAATTACGCTGGGCATTTGGGCCTCCAGCATACGATTTTTTTTTTTTAAAGTAATAAATAAATTATCCCGCAAGCTTTACAACCCAACAATGCTGGGCATACGAGTATTTTTTTACAATTAAATAAATTAATTATCCCACAAGCTTTACAGCCAATAACGCTGGGCGTCCGAGGTTATTTTATAAAACAATTATTACTTTTTTTAATAAATAAATGAATTATCCTTCAAGATCTTAAACCCAAAAACGCTGGGCATCCAAGCTTTTTATTAAAAAAAGTAATAATTGTTTCATAAAAAAACTCGGACGCCCAGCGTTATTGGGTTTAAGATCTTGAAGGATAATTAATTTATTTAATTGTAAAAAAAAACTCGTATGCCCAGCATTGTTGGGTTGTAGAGCTTGCGGGATAATTTATTTATTGCTTTAGAAAAAAAAAATGTATGCTGGAGGTCCGAGTTTTTTATTAAACAAAGTAATAAACAAACAAATTTAAATGCCTAGCGTAATTGGGTTGTAAGCTTGATGCTTCATTTATTTATTCGAGTATTTATTACTTTATTTAATCAAAAACTCGAAATTGGGTGTTTGTTTATTTATTCAATAATTTATTTGTTAAATATTTTATTTAATTACAGCACTCCAGCCACCTAGATTTATTGAGTTCAAGAGTCTGTTAATTAAAAAATTTTTAACCGTTTAGGGTTACTAAGTTGATGAAGTCTGGTATTTGTTTATTTTTTAAATTGCTTATTAAATAATAAATTATTTTTTGTCTTTGATCTAGGACTTTGGGAATTTAAGAACTTTAAGGATTATTAATTAAAGAAGTTTTAGCTTCCAGGGTTATTGAATAGTGGGAGTCAATTATTTGTTTTAATTTAATAGTTTGTTTATTGAAAAATTTATTTATTTACTGCACTCGGCCCCCTGGTTTTGGGGGTTTAAGGGCTTAGGAGTTAATTATTAAAAGTTTTTTTCGGTCTACGTATCTCAAAAATAATAAAAATGTTTTTTGTGGTTTAAATTACATGCGCTTATTGAAATCAACATGGCTCCCGGTTTGTCACACGCTCATTGGCTTAAATTTGGGAGGTGCGCATGGCCATACCTTTTAACTTTATTTCACCATGGTCGAGCCGAAACCAAGAGCTGTAAAAATTTCGCTTGAGTCTGAATACGTTTTCGTCTCATGCTGTCAACAATACTTTTTATTGTAGTAGCCCTCTCAAGACGTTCTTCATACCTGTTTTTGATTAAGACTCACTTTCTGTCGCACTGCGTCAGTAAGGAGATCAGCAGTTCGTACTTTCTACATTCAGGTTAAGCAAAGAAAAACAGCTGATCTCTTACTGTCGCAGTGCAACAGAAAGTGAGTTTTTCATCCTCTAAAATAGGTCTGAAAAACATCAAGAGTGGGCTATACAATGAAAATGATTATTATTCCCCTCAACCACTTAAACTGGTCGTTCAAAAGCCTCCTCCGTGCTAATAAATACATCTTTTAACTATCCCTACAGGCGTATGGATTTTGCATACTACTAGCGCCATGCAATTAATTTCCTGGCAATATTGATAAGGAATAATAGTTATTTATGAAGTTATTTATGTACCTAGGGTGACTAAGTCGCGTCTTAGCGCGAGAGAAGAGCGTTCAGCTCCACTGTTAGCATGCTAGCATCAGAAGCATTAGTCGTTCGAGGGGTCTTAGGATCCTCCACGCAATCAACTTTTGATTGTTTTCTTTGTTTGTTTCGTCGGTAACATCTATCCCTACGTTCACCGCGACTGCTTACCGAACTTGATAATCTTCACTAGGGTCAATATTCTGGAATTCAGTATCCCGAGCCTAACGATGGAGCGCTGTCAAATTGCTTGACGGGGCGTAAGTCTTTGGATTTTCCATACAAAACTAGCATTTTCACGCGTATTTAGTGCACCTCATAAATCGGTAACCACGTTGCGGTACACGAGTGAATTGCGAAGCAATGTAGGGTCAACCTTATGACCAGATGGTTAAGTAGATAATATAAATATAAACCACTCTCGGTCCTTGGGGAACGAAATTGTTTTTCAAGGGCCCAAAAGGCTTTAAAAGATTTGGCTTAAAGGGTGACTTTGAGATTAATATTCACACGGAATTCAATGCAAGGTGCTAAAGCAAAACAATGTGTTTATTGGCTTGCAAGGAGGCTTTTAAACGCTCTGTCTCAATAGTTGAGATAAATAATAATTTTAAAATTTTTTATAATTAAAAAAGATGCTTTTTATTAATTTTTAAATACTTTTTTAAACTACCAGAAGTTTTTGTAGTTTTAATAAAAACTTTAACTCACAATGTTCAAAAACAATTAAAGCAAAAAAAGTCGGAGTTGATACAAATTTTTACTGATACTACATTCCGAATTACCGTAAAAGGAAATACAAGTAAAAAACAAAGACAAAGTGTAAATCTGCTTAAATTCTCCCTTCTTAAATCTTGTGAGATCCATTCTTGAAGATTCTTGAATTTTTATTTTGTTTTTTAGGTACTCAACAAGGGGGTTTTCACTAATTTTAATGATTGGCCGGAGGACAACAATTTTTTAAGATTTTAAAAGTCATAATTCAAGAGTGCGGCTTACCCCCAAGTGGCGCCCTCTGGTGAAGTATTACTTGGCCTTAAATAAATAACTGATTAATCTGAAAAAAAACTTGAAAAAGTCTATAAATCAATCTTCAAGTGTATTGAATACTATTATACAGTATATTAGATATTATTATACATTATATTAGATACTACTATACAGTACTGTTTGGATTCTTTATTATTTTCCAAAGAAAACTATAAAAAATATTTTTTAGATAGCAGCTTAGGAGAGTAGCTGTCTTTGATATTTCACTCGAGACAGCAGACAGCAAGCGTGACGCTCGAGCTGCTGTCAGAAATTTTTTTTTTGTAATTTTCTAAGGAAACTAATCAAAAATCTATATAGTACCATACTTGAGGATTGATTCATATAATTTTTAAAGAGTTTTTAAAAATTAATTTGTTAATTAAAAACGTCTCTCGATTAATTAGTTAATTAAAAAAGACTCGATGGCCAATGCATCGCCAGAGGGTAAGCAGCACTTTTAAACAATTTTTGATTTACAGATTTTCATATTGCGTGGTCACCAGTCTATGTTGGAAATTGGAAAAAATATTTTCTATTAAATACCCTAAAAAAAATATTAAAATTTCAAGAAATTTCTAGGATAGACCTTTCAAGTTGCTGGGGAAGTGAGGGGGGGGGGGGAATTTTGGCAAATTTTAAAGAAATGTGATAGAAAATATTTCAATTATAAATTTTTTAAAATGATTATTTAAGTATACCGAAGATTTCGAGTATAACAATGATTTATAATAAGTGCTTTCTTGTAAAATATGATAAACAAAAAAAATTTTATGAAAATAAAAGGTTGATAAAATAAATGAATCATGTTTTGTTGCATCTCGTGTGGTCTTACTTTTTCAACTGCAAAATAAAGTAAATGTTTTATTTATAAATACTTTCAGAAACAGATTTTTAAACTTTCATTCATGTGTAAAAACTCGAGTTTGAAGTAAAAATGCCGACTCCCCTGTCCATAGATTCGAATTTTAAGAACTCTGAAGTCTTAAACCCGGACCGAGTCTTTCAACCTTTTAAATCTACAGACTCGGATCATTGTAATGTCAAGACAAAGAGACACGAGTTCACGAAACAATCAGACAGCTTAAATATATATATACTGTATATGTATACAGTATAAAACAATTTTTTTTTTTTTTTAAACCACTTAAAAAAAAAAGTAAACTGTAAAACCAGTTTAATTATTTATTACTTACCTGCTGTGAATATTTTTTTTGTATGAAATAAATTTTAGATCGTTTTCGACTTGACTTTTGACCTTAAACTTTTTGATACCAAATTACTTTGCAAGATCCAAAGATATCATCATGAAGCGTAATGTAAATGAAAGCAAACATTTGACAAGTTAGATTGAATAAAAGCATAATAAATATATAAACTATTGGATCTAAAAATGGAAAAAATACAGAACGAGAGATTTCAAAAATACTATCAATCATAATAAAAATTTTACCTCAAATTAGCGTTTGAATCAATTGAGTTTAAAAAAGAAACAAGAAAAATACCAATTGTATATTAAGAGGAAAACAAATGTTATAACATTGGCAATTATAAGTATAAAACATAAACGAATAGTACTGTAAATGTAAATAATAATATCGAATACAATGAATATTAATACACTTTTAAAAATAAGTATTATATGCAAGTATCATACAACTAATTACGGATTCATGCGATTAAGTTTATTGTTTTAATAAATTTAATGACTCTATCACTACTCTTATTATAATGACTCGATGACAATTATGATAATGATAAAAATAATAATTGCAAATAATATATAAATATATGTAATATTAAAATTAAATATATTAAGATTAACGTTAAGAAAAAATATCACAACGTGCCGTGTGTATGTGAATAAATTTAAAATATAAAAAATATTGTTCAATTTAAGTCGATAATTGTGTTTGTTTCCTTTTCCTGGCATTACTTTTATTCCTAAGACAATTACTTTACATCCTTCTTTTATTTTCCCTTTTTTTAAATTATGTTTTAGTCTGGTTGCTGGTAAGGTTTTCGTGAGATTTTTTCCACCACGGATAAATAAAGGTTTTTTTAACTAATATTGATGTGCTGATCACGAAAATCTAAGTTAAAAAGCATAAAAAAGAAGCGTTTAAAAGTTAACAACAATTATACTTTGCCACTGCGGAGTTCAGCGTTGGTATCGATATTCTGCTCAGGGGACTAAGCTATAAGTTCAGGGCATACTTTTCGACTAAGCATTAGGTTCAGGTTGTTCGGTGGGCTAGTACAGGAATCCCACAAGTTTGACAACCCAATAACGCTGGGTACAGCGATAAATAAATTATTTTTTATAAACAAATAACTAACCAGCAAGCTTCAAACCCCGGTAACGCTGGAAAAAAGAATAAATGAATAATTTTTTATAAACAAATAATTAACCAACGAGCTTTAAACCCCCATAACGCTGGAAAAATAGATGAATAAATTATTTTTTATAAACAAATAACTAACCAGCAAGCTTTAAACCCCCATAACGCTGAAAAATAAGATAAATAAAATATTTTTTATAAACAAATAACTAACCAGCAAGGTTTAAACCCGTGTAACGCTGGGTTATAGATAAATAAATTATTTTTTATAAACAAATAAGTAACCAGCAAGCTTGAAACTCCTGTAACGCTGGAAAAATAGATTAATAAATATTTTTTTATAAACAATTAAATAAACCGACGAGCTCTAAGCCCCGTAACGCTGGGGAGAGCGATAAATACATAATTTTTTATAAACAATTAAATAAACCGCCAAGCTTTAAGCCCCAGTAACGCTGGGGAGAGCTATAAATACATAATATTTATAAACAATTAATTAAACCGCCAAGCTCTAAACCCCCATAACGCTGGGGAGAGTGATAAATACATAATTTTTTATAAACAATTAAATAAACTGACAAGCTCTAAACCCCAATAACGCTGGGGAAAGAGATAAATACATAATTTTTTATAAACAATTTAATAAACCGCCAAGCTTTAAGCCCCAATAACGCTGGGGAGAGCGATGAATAAATTATTTTTTTTAAATAATTAAATAAACCGCCAAGCTCTAAGCCCCCAAAACAATGGGGAGAGCGATAAATAAATTATTTTTTATTAACAATTAAATAAACCGCCAAGCTTTAAGCCCCAATAACGTTGGGGAGAGTGATAAATACATAAATTTTTATAAACAATTAATTAAACCGCCAAGCTCTCAACCCCCATAACGCTGGGGAGAGCGATAAATACATAATTTTTTATAAACAATTAAATAAACTGACAAGCTCTAAACCCAAATAACGCTGGGGAGAGAGATAAATACATAATTTTTTATAAACAATTTAATAAACCGCCAAGCTCTAAAAATATTAATTTATCAAATATTATTATAAAAAATAATTAATTTATCTCTTTCCCCAGCGTTTTGGGGGTTTAGAGCTTGGTGGTTTATTTAATTGTTTATAAAAAATAATTTACTTATCGCTCTCCCCAGCGTTATGGGGGTTGAGAGCTTGGCGGTTTAATTAATTGTTTATAAAAATGTATGTATTTATCACTCTCCCCAACGTTATTGGGGCTTAAAGCTTGGCGGTTTATTTAATTGTTAATAAAAAATAATTTATTTATCGCTCTCCCCATTGTTTTGGGGGCTTAGAGCTTGGCGGTTTATTTAATTATTTAAAAAAAATAATTTATTCATCGCTCTCCCCAGCGTTATTGGGGTTTAAAGCTTGGCGGTTTATTAAATTGTTTATAAAAAATTATGTATTTATCTCTTTCCCCAGCGTTATTGGGGTTTAGAGCTTGTCAGTTTATTTAATTGTTTATAAAAAATTATGTATTTATCACTCTCCCCAGCGTTATGGGGGTTTAGAGCTTGGCGGTTTAATTAATTGTTTATAAATATTATGTATTTATCGCTCTCCCCAGCGTTACTGGGGCTTAAAGCTTGGCGGTTTATTTAATTGTTTATAAAAAATTATGTATTTATCGCTCTCCCCAGCGTTACGGGGCTTAGAGCTCGTCGGTTTATTTAATTGTTTATAAAAAAATATTTATTAATCTATTTTTCCAGCGTTACAGGAGTTTCAAGCTTGCTGGTTACTTATTTGTTTATAAAAAATAATTTATTTATCTATAACCCAGCGTTACACGGGTTTAAACCTTGCTGGTTAGTTATTTGTTTATAAAAAATATTTTATTTATCTTATTTTTCAGCGTTATGGGGGTTTAAAGCTTGCTGGTTAGTTATTTGTTTATAAAAAATAATTTATTCATCTATTTTTCCAGCGTTATGGGGGTTTAAAGCTCGTTGGTTAATTATTTGTTTATAAAAAATTATTCATTTATCCTTTTTTCCAGCGTTACCGGGGTTTGAAGCTTGCTGGTTAGTTATTTGTTTATAAAAAATAATTTATTTATCGCTGTACCCAGCGTTATTGGGTTGTCAAACTTGTGGGATTCCTGTACCAGCCCACCGAACAACCTGAACCTAATGCTTAGTCGAAAAGTATGCCCTGAACTTATAGCTTAGTCCCCTGAGCAGAATATCGATACCAACGCTGGCGGAGTTCGCGTTATTGTACAGCATGGCGCATGCGCAGCAGTCGCAGCTGACAGCTGATCAGTATAGCCGCCCCGTAGGCCCATAGCTGAAAAGTTTAATTGTTGTTAACTTCTAAACGCTTCATTTTTATGCTTTTTTACTTAGATTTTCGTGATCAGCGTATCAATATTTGTTAAAAAAACCCTTATTTATCCGTGGTGGAAAAAATCTCACGAAAACCTTACCAGCGACCAGACTATTTATAAAATTTTGCAAATCAAATTTACTTGTTTGCAAGAAAAAAGAAATCATCTACACCGAGAGAAAAAAGTAGCAGCCGACGCCCCCTATGATAAAATCGGTGGGTCAGCGATTGCTCTCGTCGCCGATAGCATCAGCTACTCTTTTTTAGAGTAACAGCCGCACTTGAGTAGAAGGTGGTTGCATACGCTTGAAAAAAACGTGAATGACTGCCTAATGAACATAACCTAAACAATTGTATGGGATTTATCATATAGTTGTGACCTATAATACTTTTTCCTTTTCTTATGAAAAATTAATTTTATTTATTGTTGAAAAAAAAAACTTTAATTACAAGAAAAATTAGTAATCATAAATTATTCATCATAAAAACTAATTTTTCATTAAAATTTAAAATTATTCATAGTTGATTATGAAATAAAATATAATATCGATTAAAGTAATAAAAATTGAAGATGAGAAGTTATCATTTCAGTAGTAAAATAATAAAAAATCCAATCGACATAAACATTATTTATAAATAAAAAAAATAATTTTTAGTCAGAAATTACGACGGAAGTATTGTGTATAAATATTGAAAACTGATTTATTTAGATAATTTTCTACAGTAGCACAATAAAACTATACATTTATTCAATACGAATAACGTACGCAGCACTCTTAAAATATGTTAATATAACATTATGCACTCCACGACGCATGCAGAAAACTTTTCGTGGTCCGGCAGATGAAGAATACTGTCCTTCTCGCCAAGCGTGTCTGGTGATACCCAAAAGTGTGTCCCTTACTACTCCGATAGTAGCAGATACTCTTTTTTGCGAGAGCAGATGATACTCTCTGGTTAGCGCAGCAGGCATAACCTATAAGTCAGCAGACACTCTTTTTTTCTCTCGGTGTACAAAGAAATTAAATTAAGTCTCAAAATAAAAAATGAAAATTTCATAAAGCATGAAGAATATCTCTCTGGCAGAAAATATTTTCGAAAAACACACGGAAAAAATAAAATCCTTGCAGCGGAGCTGAATTCAGCGATATGACGATGCGAACAGTTAACGACGCTCCAACGCAGACTTTTCATCGTGGCGAGGCAAAGTCTGCGTTGGAGCGACGCAAAGTTAGCTATAGCGTGCCTTCCTTACCAACAGCTGTAGCAGAGCTCGACTCACGCTTGACGCTTGTTTACTTGTGTACTTACTCTCTGCTATCGCGGGTTTACGGCAGCATAACTATAAAAAAATGTGTTTATTGATAGTTGTAATTAATTTAAGTATTTTTTATATCAGTGCATAATTGTTTAAGTTAACAATCATATTCCGCCTGTCGGTAAGCAAGGCACGCTATAGCTAACTTTGCGTCGCTCCAACGCAGACTTTGCCTCGCCACGATGAAAAGTCTGCGTTGGAGCGTCGATAACTAATCGCATCGTCATATCGCTGAATTCAGCTACGCTGCAAGGATTTTATTTTTTCCGTGCTCCGAAAATTGTTGAAAAACTTCGAAAAGGAGGTGTTGCAATTTGGCCGAAATTTGCCCTACGCCAAATCGGCTGAAACTGCAGGACAAGGTGTCTTTTTGGATCTGAAAAAACATCCTGTAATTGTTTTTTCGATAAATTCATTAGCCGCGCATGCGCAAAAACATTTGTGTCCCATTTAAAATACACGGGAAACCACAATTTTAGGGAGTTTTTCGTTTATTTCTCGAAAACCAGACTAGAATTCTCTGAATCTCTGAAGAGAATTCAAGAAACTAGAATTCTAGAATCTCTGAAATTTTAGAATGTTATGAAGACATGAAAAACTCAACTTTTCAGGATGATTCCGTGAAGGGGCCAGGTGGGCCACCCACTTTTTAAAGCCTCTGAAAGACCCGAAAAAAACAACTTTTTTTTTTTCAAAAATTCATAACTCGGTCTCTAGTAATCCGATCGGAACCAGGTTTGGCGCAAAATTTTTGTCTTTAGTTGTTTTTTTTTAGAAAAATTTTTGTCTCTATAGTTTTAAGAAGCTTTACTGCACATAAATCGTTCATAACCTCAAAATTTTGAAAAAACGTGGTTTTTTGGACTTATTAATGCCGTTTTAGTTTGACAGTATAACAAAATATATACTTTCTGAAAGAACTCAAAAAAACGCATAATTTTTTTCTAAGGTTTTTGTACTATTTATGGGTTTAAAGTCGATTTAATTCACTTTAAAGGTAAAAAATCGAGACAGTTCGTTAAAAAACCGTTCAAAACTTGAAAATTTGGTGCGTAAGCCTCCATTTTTTAAAATAAAAAGATGCCCTTTTTAATCTAGTTTACGTTGATATATGTTTTCATATACTTTTATTCAATATTTATTGTAAAAAATTCATAAAACATCGAAAAAATACAAAAGAATGACCCTTTTTTACTCAAAAGAATATAGCCGGGTAAGATAGTCGAATCGGCCCCCACGGCAAACAATTTTTACAATATATATATATCATTCAAAAGGGCATGAAAAAATAAAATTTTTGGCACAAACTGCAGCTTCCTATTCCCTCCCTAGGGACCCTGGGGTCTAAAATAGTGATTTTTCAGCTTTAATTCATATCTCAGAACCTATAAGAGCCAGAGAAATGCGGTTTGCGACAAAATTTTCTAAAAAAAAAAATGAAGTTCATCTATATTTTTTTATATTTTTTTCGACTCTTAATTTAAACCGTTTGTGCCCAGGGGCGTCATTACGAAATTTTCCGAGCTATAGAAGTCCAAATAATCATATATATATCACCTCGTTTTTTATTTTCCCATGGGTGCCCGAGCTCAACAAAAAAACCGATCGGCTATCTCCCAAGCTCTAAATCCCCAAAACCCTGGGCACATGAGTTAAAAAAAAAACTGATCGGCTAACCCCCAGGCTCTAAACCCCCAAAACCCTGGACATCCAAGTTCAACAAAAAAACTTATCAGCTATCCCCCAAGCTCTGAACCCCCAAATACCCTGGGCCTCCGAGTTCGACAAAAAAGCTGATCAGCTATCCCCCAAATACTCCAGGCGCCCGAGTTTACTAAAAAAAAACTTATCAGCTATCTCCCAAGCTCTAAACTCCCAAATACCGTGGGCGTCCGAGTTTAACAAAAAAACTGATCAGTTGAACCCGGATGCCCAGGGCTTTGGAGGTTTAGAGCTTGGGGGATAGCTGATAAGTTTTTTGTTGAACTCGGATGCTTAGGGTATTTGGGGGTTTAGAGCTTGGGGGATAGCCGATAAGTTTTTTTGTTGAACTCGGATGCCCAGGGCATTTGGGTGTTTAGAGCTTGGGGGATAGCTGATAAGTTTTTTGTTCAACTCGGGCGCTCAGGGTATTTGGGGATAGCCGATAAGTTTCTTTGTTGAACTTGGGCGCCCGGGGTATTTGGGGGTTTAGAGCTTGGATAGCAGAGGTATGGAACTCCATAGCTACAAAAAAGTGAGCTATGGAGCAGCCATGGTTACCATAGCAGTAGTGACGCCCCTGTTTGTGCCATTTTTTAAACTTAAATTTGAATAGGCTTGTTTATCGTATAGAATACGCAACGAGAAACGGAGGTATTCTCGTTTCAGATTTGAGAAAAAGAAAATTTAACTGTTTGTACGAGTTATTTTGAAAACTTATCATATAATTATCACAACTTTATCATTGAGAAATTTACGTTGTTTTTACTTCAAAGCTGATGAAAAAATTCTTGTTCTACACCACGCGTTATACCCCAATCTAAAAAAGATATGTACGAATTATGACTTCTCAACTTTTCCTCATTAATTTTTACTGAGATTATTTAGATTTCTATGATTTATAAGATTGAATTATAAAGCATTTTTTTTTTATTTACTTTTAACGTTGTTAAGACACAATCATAATTTTTTTTTACCGTCAATTAGCAGGTTATGAAAATCGTCTGCTATAAAAAAAGCCTTATACGCAAATATTCAAGAAAACAGATCAAATTAAAGCATTTCTTGCAGAAAATATCTTCGTGAATTTTTGCGAATCTTTGTGAATCTTTGTGAATTTTTGTGAATCTTCGTAAATGTTTGTGAAAATTTGTGAATCTTTGTGAATTATTGCACGAATTAGGAATTTTTTCCTTTTTTTCGATTAGATGGACGAAAAATAGTATTCCCTTAGCCCAGCGGGAATAATATACTATTTATCAATTTCTTGGTTTTATAAACTGTGTTCTCTCTTCTCATTTGAGTATTCTTTAAATATAATTTAGATTATAAAATAAGTAGCAAAATGTTATGTGAATCTCGTTTAGTATATATTAATCTGCGTATCGAGCATAAAAACTATTACTGTCGCAAATGTTAAAATTTCCATTTATAATCCATTCAAATGTAGTACTTAAATGAACCTTGTCAGTTATAATCTCTGTACCTAATATGGCCCCCCGCGAATTAGTAAAAATAGCAAAATAAGAGTCTTTGAATATTGAATTATACGATCATGAATAATTAAACAATATGCAGCTGTTCCATTAGGAAAAATATCTCGTGATTCTATTTCAAGTCGAACATGAACAGGAGCGTTTTTAATTATATCATTTTGCTTTGAGCAATCAATAACTATTAATGGAATCTTATCAATAAAGTCTTTCTTAGTTAAAATAGGTTCAGGATCTTTACTGTAATATTCACCTTGAAAATTAGCATACATATCATAAAGAAGCGCATATTGATTTTGATCTACGATTATATTTAAATTGTTATATGGATAATATTGGGAGTTTAAAAAAAGTTTAATATTACTAATATTACAATGATCGAATAAACTAGCATCTGCACTTTTCTCTGATTTTCTATTGGTTTGAAGACCAACGATGACAAAACGTGGTTTTTCCAATTGATTTGAAGTTTTCACAGTCCAGATATGTTTAGATGTTTGAGGAAGCATAGGATACTCAAAAAATTCTCTTGATCTAAAACTCATTGTTATAGGACGATCTTTTTCAATGATTTTCAATAAATCAATTCTATAAGAATCAGAAACTGATACGTAAGGCATGAGCCACTCAATTTTTGTAATATCAATCTTGAATTCTTCATAGTTGAGAATATTGTTTTCTCTGGTACCTTCTTGCTTAACTGAATTTATATCATTTCTTGATCTAGTAAGAATTAATTCATGTTTGACGTTGACGATAATTTTACGATAGTCTTCACCAAATCCAAAAAACATGCTCAATGGAATAGCTACATCAAAGTATCCAGCATCATTAGTTATTTTACCGCTTTCTGAGAGACCAAACCATCCAGCATTTTCTATTGATTTAAGTTGATTGGGATTTAAAGAAACCCAATTTTTCATTAGAGTTGATAAACCAACATTTTTGCAGCGATCAATCTCAATACCATTTAATTCATAGCGAATATCTTCAAACATATGACAAATGGCATTATTAACGAATTTAGTTTTTTCGGTCAAGGCTGGTTTATCAGGTGGGTTTGTCAATCGACCACAGTTGCGAATAGAACTGCGAGATGGTAAAAGACACAAGTCTTGATGCTGTATGGCTATACAAATTTCATCACTATTATTATATGAAGAAGTATAGGGTTGATGAGCATGAATCTCATAATGAGAAATGCTATCGTCGAAAGCGACGGGGGTTTGAATGCTCAGTAGGTCCACCATTTTTTTCTTGATTGCAACAAAAAAATGTGCAAGTTATTTTCCACCACCAACGATTTTTAATCCTAGACTCTTGAGAAACTGGATGTTCCGTCGTGTTAGCGCTTTGGGAGCTCGACGATGACTGACTGATGGAGTACATAATGAGTTGCTTTTATATCCTCTGCTATAAAAGTTTGTTTGAATTCCCCTTCCATGATACACGATACCCATTATGATGATTTTATGTGTAGTCTGATTGTGATAGTTTCACCACGAAAATTAACAATATTTCCGTCTTGATCGATTAGTCGCAATTGTAAATTATCAATACACTTTACTGAAACAGGCAAGTAAATAACTTCAGATGGAACTTCAATAATTTTATATCCTGTATCTGCAGATGGGTAAAATTCATGAATAGTATGAACTTTTTTATTATTTATATAAGCTCCAGTAGTTATATTACATTCAACTCTTATTGAATTAATTTTATTAATGTTCACAGGAAAATCTGAAGCATGTTTTAATTCTGGTTGTATCAAACGATTACTGAATCCCATAAGTTTTCCAATTAAATCTGAAGGTTCAAAGTCTATGAACTCAGAGCTTTCGATTTCACTGCGTAAAGTGTTCTCGTTAGGTTGAATTGAAAGTTCAATATTTTCTTTACTGAGGATTTCTTGAAGATATTTATTAATGTCTATCATATCGTAACTTCCAGTTGGAATAGTTATTGTATGATTACCAATATAAAACTTATTGCAACCAATATCAATATTAGGAATTGCGTTAAAGGTTAAAAGTTGTACTAAACCAAGAGTATAATTTTTATCTGGTGAAAGTTCAATTGGAGGATAATACTGTGCTTCAAGAGTAGAAGATGTGCCAGACAAGGTAAGAGTTATTGACTCCATGACACATTATAGTAAACTGAACAATCCTGATATAAAACATTATTTATATACCTTTTAGCTCTCCACTTAAAAATTGTAAACATAGATGGCCACCGTTGTAAGAGTTAAAATCTTGAAATCTATTTGAGTTATACTTCACAGTATCAACGTTAAGACATCTCATTAATTCAGGTGGTGGTTGTAAATTACCAAAACTGTCGAAGTAGACTACTTCATTGCCACGTTTTCGATAAGCCACCCAATGAGTTCCTGATCCACTTTCTTCATCAAGATTAACTATAGCTGATTCATGATTATTAGGACCTGACAATGGAAGCATATCTCTCATGAAAACTCCTCTAAAATATGGAATTTTTAATATTTTTGCATGTTTAATTAGATCAAAATTTGTAAGAGCTCGATTGGGTAAAATTAAATTGAGTTTTTTTTTTTTTTAATTTTTGGCATCTTTTTTTTTGGGTGCACGTTTTTTTTTTGATTTCTTGCAATTTTTTTTTTTTTTAAACCTTTGCCTTTAAATGACTTTAAGAATAATCCAAGACCACGCTTTTGAGATTTGAGTTAAAGTCCTTTTCCTAAAGCTATGGCTTCCATAGTTTTATTATGTCTTTTACTCTCTTCCAGCTCTTGTTTAGCTGATTTAGCTTCATTAATAGCTTTATAAATACCAGCAGCACCACCTGCTAATGCACCTGTAGCTCTTAAACCAGCAAATAAAGGTACTAATGGTAAAAATCCACCAATTTCGGAGGCTACTGGTAAAATCCTAGGAACTTGAATTTTACTCTTTCCACCTGCTTCTTTGACTGCAAGTTTGGATGCTCTAAGCGCTGCACTTATTATACTTTTAGGCGTTTTACCAGGATTAACTATTGATTTTGATGCTCGTTTTATGATGGTATTCAAAGTTGTCTTGGATTGAGGATTATTCTTATTTTTAGTTTTAAGACCCATTCCTAACTTTCTTTTCAATTTCATAGCGTTGGTAACAGCATAGGCTGCAGCTTTTTCACTAAATTTAGCGTCTTTTGATTTAACTCTTTCCCATGATTTTTCAGCTAAAATTTTGTCAGCAACATGTCTTGCACTCATATTATCTTTATTTTGAGAATATGCAATATCATGGTCTCGACAAGCGGCGTCAAGTCCATTAATTGGAGGATCACCACGTGCTAATCGAGCTTCTAACTTAGTACCAGGTCCGCAATAACTGTAGCCAGGTAAGTGCATTTCAAAAGGAAGCTTGTTGATGATTTTATTAATCAAACCACCCCCTCGCTTCCTTTGATTCTCTTTCTCGTGAATAATCATCTTGCTTCGGCGATTCAACTACGACTGAGCTCTAGAGTATAAAAGCACGCTATTTATACTTTTTTTCTTATTCCAGTCTGAGATTTTAAAAGATCAACATGGATTTCACACAAAATTCGGTTAAGCTTCCGGTGCCTAACTTTGACGTCATTGCTGAGCAAGAGAAGAAGCCAAAGAGTCATGGTGATTTACTTCCAAGCAGTATCCGAGCTGTTATATCAGGTCCATCAAATTGTGGAAAAACAAATACTGTATTAGCACTTTTAACAGATCCAAATGGGTTACGTTTTGAAAATATTTACGTTTATTCAAAGTCGCTCAATCAACCAAAGTATAAATTTTTGCAAGAGCTTTTAGATCCTATTGATGGAATGCAGTATCTAGCATTTATTGATCATGAAGAAGTAATATCTCCAGACAACGCCTTACCTAACTCCATCATGATTTTTGATGATGTCTTAACTGAGAAGCAAGAGCATATAAAAGCTTATTTTTGCATGGGTAGACATAAAAACGTAGATTGTTTTTATCTTTGTCAATCATATGCAGCGGTACATAAACATCTGGTAAGAGATAATGTCAATTTAATGATTTTATTTCGTCAAGATGAGGTTAATTTGAAGCATATTTATGATGATCATGTGAATACTGATATGTTTTACAATCAATTTAAAAGTTTATGCTCTAAATGTTGGATAGAAGGTAAACATAGTTTTATAGTCATAGATAAAGACAGAGGTATTAATGAAGGTAGATATCGCAAGGGTTTCGATTGTTTCACTATAAATATAGCTTAAACCTTTAAAAGTCATTAGTTGAGTGTGAACCTCTGTTGTGTAAACATGGCTAACTATTGTCGAGAGAAAAAAATACTCGAAGAGCTAGTGAAAGCTCGAGAAGCAGTAAAACAAAAATATAATCTTTTAAAAACTCTAAAAGATGACAGTGAGCATGATTTTAAGGAAAAATTTAAGCCTATTGTTGAGCCTCTTGAAAAACTTGTACAAATAAAAAAAAGACGTGAAGAATATCCTGAAATGTATTCTGTAAAAATAAAAAAATCAGATGAAAATTTAGAAGAAGAAATTCAAAAACATCCTCATCAAAGTTTTTATAAAGTCGAAGGATCTACTTTACCTGTTGAAAAGGAACACTTAGAAATGGATATACCTGAGGATGATAAAAGTAATAATGATTTACAAATGGTTTTACCTGAAGATGGAATATTTGAAAATGATTCAGAAACTTTCCTCTCTGAACATGATGCAAATGATAATTGTTTAGATGAGACGGCCAATGCACAGAATGAAGGTATTAAAGGTATTGAACATATAAAAGAGTCTGAAATAGATCTAATATTTGGTCCAAAAAAAGTATGAGGTGGTTATAAACTTGGCAACGCAGCAATAAGATTTTTAAAAGATTCTATTGAGGTGAACAATAAATCGTACCCTACAAGTGAGGGTTTAGTAAATCTTATTGTTCTAAAAAATCCTGTGGGTTATAGCTTGACTGACTTAACTCTTTATAAAGCAATTCTTGAACAAACTAGTGCTCACAAGAAGGGGAATAATCCTAGTGGAGAAATAAAATATCATATTACAAGTAAGAAATATAAAGATATAATGACACATCTTTTTGATGTAAATTCAACAAAAACCACACAAAAAAGATCACCATTTAAAGCTGTAAAGAAAGCGTCGATACAAAGGAAATCACCATTGTCAAGATCAACTCCTACAAAACTTGGAAGTGGCTTCTTACCTAAGTATAAAATTTCAAGGTTAGGTACAAAAACTGACTATGTCTACTGGGATGATCCTAATGAATTAGCAGATCGTCTACGATTATTAATTGCTGAGCAAGCTGCTGGCAATTCAAATCATACAAACGAGATTCACTCAATAGTTGAAGAATTGCGAGAAAGTGGGTATATATATTGAAAATTATTCAATCATCGATCAGTATCAAGATGCCTTCGGACGTGTTTGGACGTAAGAAACTGGAGAAAAACGTTAGTCGAGGACCTCCAGGCGTTGGTTATAAATTTACACAAGACGGTCACTACGATCTAGAATTTAAGCGACAGTGTAACTTAGCCTCACCTGTCGAAGTCTCAGACGCAGTTAATTTGTTTACCCTTCATCAAACAATTGAAAAAGAACAAAGTAAACTGAAAAAAGAAGTATTTGAAGAAGTAGAAAAAAAATTTGTGAATTTAAGAAAAGAACTATCAACTTGGCTTTCACTCTTCAAATCGAACATTGTGAAAACTTTAAATCAGCAAGAACCTGTGGAAGTACTTGAAGACGTCATTAGTGATTCAAAACTTTTAGAAAATATTTATAATCATCGTGAAATATTGAAAGAAGACATCAATTAATAATGGAGCAGGTTGTTAAAGAGATTCATAAACCAGCACGAAGAAATTTTCCACGTAGAAAAGTAACAATGAGAGGGATAAATGATACATGGCAGGCTGATCTTGTTGAGCTTCAAAATTATTCAAGACAAAATGGAGGCTATAGATATTTACTTAATATTATTGATATTTTTTCAAAATTTGCCTGGTCTTTACCCTTAAAGACGAAGACTGGAAAAGAAGTTACTGAAGCAATGCAAACAGTTTTGAAACAACAATCTCCTCGTAATCTTCATGTAGACATAGGTAAAGAATTTTACAATAAACATTTTCAAGATCTAATGAATGAGTATAAGATTAACATGTACTCTACCTACAGTGGTTTAAAAGCTTCAATATGTGAAAGATTTAATCGAACTTTAAAAAATAAAATGTGGCAAAAATTTAGTTTGCAAGGAAGCTATAAGTGGCTTGATATTTTACCAGACTTAATAACTGAATATAATAATCAAAAGCATCGAAGTATAGGTATGAAGCCTGTAGAAGTTACTTTAGAAAATAGTGATGAAGTTTTACCAAGATTGAATAGCATTAGAGTTATAAAAAAAAAAACCCTAAATTTAAAGTTGGAGATAAAGTGCGTGTTAGTAAAGTAAAACAATTATTTGAAAAAGGTTATGCAGGCAACTGATCTGCAGAAATTTTCACAGTTTCACGTGTTAAAGAGAATACTCAACCTATAACTTACAATCAAAAAGATTATCAAGATAAACCTATTTCAGGATGCTTTTATGAACAAGAGTTGCAGAAATCTAAAAAACCTGATGTTTATTTAGTTGAGAAAGTGATTAAACAAAAAGATGATAAAGTTTATGTTAAGTGGCTTGGTTTTGACAATTCTCACAATAGTTGGATAGATAAAAATAGTTTATAATTTAAATAAAATATTCTGTAATTAAAAAAATGTTGTAACTTTTATATGGTAAATTTATAAAATAAATAAATAAATAAAAAGACAAATGATTTTGTTATGATTTTCTTTTATTTAGAATAGGTCCTATTACATATTCCATACACTTAATTCGCATTTTAAAAAATTATTGGATTTAGTATAACACTGGTCCTTTGAATTCTTAAATTAAAACGTTCTCTGTCGCAAGCAGCTTGAATCCAAGGACCCATTCTTGCTTTACGACTAGCATAATCATACACATACATAATCTTAACACTAATACAATCATTAAATGTCACTTGCTTCATTTTTACAAGATCTCACACAAATTTTACATATCACTGCTTATTACAAAACTCAAGTTGTCGGTTTCCTAAGTATTTAATAAACAACTGATCCTTTTCTACTTCTTCTTTCAAAAACTCAAGCTGATCAGGATTTTTAGTGAAGAATGTGCTTAAACGTTCAGGTAGAAACACTTGGAACTCTTTGTTGATTATAACGACAATGCTAGTTCCAAACCTGGTGTTGCATTGATATATTTTTGTTATTTTGTAGAACTCTCCACTGACGAGATCAGTCAACCTCTTTTTTGGGAGATATTGGGTTTTTGCCATAGCATTCATCTTAGTGAAATCCATTTTTAATCTATAATAGAAAAATACTTGTTAATAATATTTAATTAATTTAAGACTAGTTTTTTTTTTTTTAAGTATTGATGCTTACCTTATTTGAATAACTCGTTTCGTCAAATAGTCGTTCAAAATTGAGTCTAGCTTTTTCTGTAGAGTTCCTTCGTCTAAAAATTTTGAGCAGCAAGTGAGCTTTCGTCTTCGACTGTCGCCCTTAAATACTTGACCGATATCGTCTGCTAGGGACCCTACTGCATCATCTAAATCCATTGTTTCACTATGACTATTCAGCTCACTCTTTCTCGCACCGCACGGTGCTCCCTCCCATCCGCCACTATGCGCTCTTCGGACGCTCTCGCCTGCCCCCCCTCCCTGCCGCTGCATGCTTCTCACCGCGCGAGCAGCTCTCTCCTTTTTATGGCCCCCAACCGAATATTCTGCTAACTCTCACTGTTTAACCACCATCGAGCAAAGACGCTTTCTCCTGCAACATCTAAAAAAAATCTCTGAAGGACAAGCAAGTAGTTAGTTTTTTTTGTTTACTGGAAAATTATAACCCTGGCACAATCCCATCTAGAAACTCTCAAAGTTTACTGTACAACAATTTAAAAGGATAATAAATTAACAATGTCCTTGAGCAGTTAAAACATCTTAAATATTTGACTCAAAAAAAACTTGGCTCAATAAATCTGCAGAGAGAAATATTCGGCTCAATAAAAAACTTACGTGACACAGTCGCCATGACTGACTTACCTCTAATTAATAATTCATGGCGAGATTCATGGTGAAAAATACTAGGAGCTAGAGTAACTAAAAAAACTACCTGGACATGGTCCACCAATAACTCATAAACCACGGTGATATATCAAATCTTTTCATAAAATTAGAAATCAGAGTGGGAGGAATCAGATGGATACAATTGGATTCATGTTCGAACAGGTTAACTCCATGTTTCCAACAAAACTATTACTCACGCTTTTCAGAAAGCATTGATTTTTAGTCGTTACATTTTCCAAGAACTGCACTGTAAAATCTCAATCTATTGTTATATTTGAAGAGATCAACATTTTTGAAATTATCTTCTGAAACATTGTTCTAAATTTGTTCTAAATTCTTCTAATACCTTTGAATATGAGTTGAATTTTTTTTTCAAGAACATTCAATCTGGAGTAACATCCGTTAATAACAATTGATATTCATTCTAGATGCTTGTGCATGATTAAATTTACTTGCAAGGATTAGTTGAATTTCTTCTAGAACATTCTATCTGACGTTATTTCCGTTACAATGTTATAGAAGTAAGATGGAAGAGGAAAATCGTATATAAGTAACAAAATGTTTGAACCGAGATTATTTAACTCGGAAAGTTTACAGGGACAACATCTTTCAAAATGGTAAAGAAAATTACTACATCACAGAAAAAAAAACTAGTTAATTTTGTGACTTGATTCTTGAAATAATTCTCATTGATTAAAAAATAATAATTTTTATTCATTTAACATTGCAGAAAATATTCAATTTTTCACTCTTAAACACCGTTAATGGTAAAGTTTTCGTTCCTAAAGAATGGAATGCAGAAGAGATGTACAAAGTGACTTCTGTACGAAATCTAAAAACAATTAACGGTTTAAGAGTAACGATTACGATTAACAGAAGCCAACAAGTCTTAATGCCTCAAGAATTTCAAAATATATTCAATGTAGAACGAGGTCTGTATACATACCTAAAAATTGAAGCTGCTAAATCAACACTATTCATCAAGTATTTGGGTAATGGAAAAATTGAATTTAAAAATAAAAATTAAACTTCGACTTTAACATCCAAGTATCTAAAAAAAGTGTTTTAAATTTGTTGAAGTTAAAAACATGATACTGAAAGCATTTACCATCTTGTAAGTTATGTCATAAGTAGTATAAATAAAGGTATATCCGCATAATGTAAAGTTGCAATTTTTATTTAATATCATCCTATATCTGGAGACGTAAGAAAAATGGTATGAGTACTCATTGTATAAAAATAAAAGTTATGCAATACCATATCCCTGGTAGAAAAGCGAACATTTCTGATGTGTAAGAATAAGATTATACAACTATAATTGATGCTACAAGAATGTTGTTAAAAAAATTACCCAAAAATGGTCCTTTGTTAAAAATGTTTTTAACTCAATAATTTTTTTATTCACAGACAATCTTTGTTTGATTTAAATTCAAGCCTCTCAACTTAATCTAACTCCTACTCCAAATTAGAGAACCTATTTTCAGCTTAAGTACCGAACATTTTTCATGGTTCTACAAAATGTTGGAAAATGCCGAAAAAAAGTTTCACCCGAGATGCAAAAAATAGATACGTCTATTATGGAATTTTATGCCCATGAAGTTGTTATGTCTTTAAAAGAACATAACTATTTCAAATATTATTAGTCTAGTTGTTTAAAATTAAAGACTATTAAGTATGGATTAAACAAGGTATACTTGAGAAGTTAGTTTACAAATTACTTTTTATATTTAAAGAGATGTAACTCTTTGTAGGAGTTGTCGAGATATGACTCTTACAAATTACTTTTTATATTTAAAGAGTTGTAACTCTTTGTTATAGTTGTCGAGATATGACTCTTTTTATGTTTAGTGAGATATGACTATAAAAATTACCTTTTTCGGGTTGCCGACTCCGGAGCTGGTTCGTTAAACACAGGCTGACTTATTTCGATAATCAAGCGTTTGACACAACAAAGTCACGAAATAAGACATTAAAATACTATAAAAATGTTTAGGTTTTCTACCACAGGGGTACGTCTGTATTAATAAAATTTCTGTACTTCAACATAACTGTTTTTATTTTTAAAATCCTTACTTTGATTCAATCAATATTTAATTAAAATAACAAGTATCAATTACTTTATATTTTTTATAAAATTAATTTTTTCTTAAAAAATTTCCAAGTACTATATTAAAGCTGATCAAAATCACTTTTCTAAAAAACTAACTTTATTAACTTCTAACTATTTCATCAATGACATTTACGAAATCATGACTGTTTCATGAAACACATTCATAAAATCATGACTCATTCATGAATGACATCTATGAATTCATGATTGAGTTCCATGAAATCATGAGTGTTTCATGAACTATAACTATGAGATCATGAATTGCATTCATGAAATCACGACTTTTTCATGAATTACAACTTAGAAATCATGAATTGCATTCATGAAATCACGACTTTTTCATGAATTACAACTTAGAAATCATGAATTGCATCCATGAAATCATAAATTACAACTATGAAATCATGAATTGCACTCATGAAATCATGACTGTTTCATGAAGTACAACTATGAAATTATGAATTGCATCCATGAAATCATAAATTACAACTATGAAATCATGACTGTTTCATGAACTACAACTATGAAATCATGAATTGCATCCATGAAATCATAAATTACAACTATGAAATCATGAATTGCACTCATGAAATCATGACTGTTTCATGAAGTACAACTATGAAATCATAAACTGCATCCATGAAATCATAAATTACAACTATGAAATCATGAATTGCATTCATGAAATCATGACTGTTTCATGAACTACAACTATGAAATCATGAATTGCATCCATGAAATCATAAATTACAACTATGAAATCATGAATTGCACTCATGAAATCATAAATTACAACTATGAAATCATGAATTGCATCCATGAAATCATGAATTACAATTATAAAATCATGACTGTTCTATGAATTACAACTATGAAATTATGAGTGTTGATAAATTTTGCTATAAGCCTCCGTGGCATTATTGGCTTGCACGCTAACCGAAAGGTTGGTGGTTCAAGCCCACTCGGAGCCACTTTTTTTCCAGCGTTGCAGCAGGGTGCGTTTGGCAGCAGGGACAACGCGGCCAAAGGTTGGTGGTTCAGGCACACACGGAGGCGTCAGCGCCACAACAGGGTGCGTTCGCAAGCAAGGAGCGCGCAGCTGCATAGCTGGAGGACACAGCGCAGGAAGAGCGTCCAAGGAGCGCGTAGCAGGGGAGCGTACAGCAGCAAAAGAGAGCGTCCATGGAGCGCGTAGCGGGGGAGCGTACAGCAGCAGGAGAAAGCGTCCATGGAGCGCGTAGCGGGGAAGCGTACAGCAGCGGGAGAAAGTGCCCAAGGAGCGCGTAGCAGGGGAGCGTACAGCAGCGAAAGAGAGCGTCCATAGAGCACGTAGCGGGGGAGCGTACAGCAGCGCGAGAAAGCGTCCAAGGAGCGCGTAGCGAAGGGGGGGGGGTTTAGCGGTGGTCGCCAGCAAGGAGTGCGCAACAGTGAGGGAAGAGAGCGTCCAAGGAGTGCGCAGTGGGGGAGAGCGTTCCAAAAATTACGAGAGAGCGACCGTTTCCAAAATCAAGAGAGAGCACCGTCCTTCCAAAGGTACGAGTGTGCACCGGCCCCTTCTAAAAGGTACGAGTGCGCACCGGGCCCTTCTAAAAAGTACGAGTGCGCACTCGTTTACATACTACTGTGCGGGTAAGCAAATATCCTTGAAATTTAATGATGTTGAAGTCGCAAACATTGCATGCAACGGTTTTAATAAGATTTTTATAAATAACGAAATAAGATATTAAATACGTAAAATATGAAATCTGAAGAATGTAAATGAATAAAAAACACTTTTCAGACAGAAAAAAATTATTATAAAACAATTGATTTATTTACTTATTAGAAACAACCGGAATAAAGAGTTTGCAACACTCGCAACACCAGGTATCTGTTACAATTTTTGTCTAAATTGACAAACTAAAAGATATTTATATACTCTACGTCAAAACTCTAAGAAGAACCTGTGGAAAAGATTTTCAAGGGTCGTCGCGAGCTCTTCAACCGTAAAAAATCGAAAAAATCGAGCTTGCAGCGCTCGTGTCTCCAGGTATCTGCTTCGATTTTTTTCTCAATTGACAAACTGAAAGATGTTTTTAAGAGAAACGTGAAAACCATGAGTAGAACCCGCGAAAAAGGTATTCAAGGGTCGTCACGAGCCCTTCAACATTAAGGAATCGACAAAATCGAGCTTGCAGCGATCGCATCTCCAGGTAACTGCTTCGATTTTTTTTAAATTGGAAAACTAAAAGATATTTATATACTCTACGTTAAAACTCTAAGTAGAACCTGCGGAAAAGATTTTCAAGGGTCGTCGCAAGCTCGTACAACGTAAAAAATCGAAAAAATCGAGCTTGCAGCGCTCGTGTCTCCTGGTATCCGCTTAGATTTTTTTCTAAATTGACGAGCTGAAGGATATTTTTAAGGGTAACGTGAAAACCATGAGTAGAACCCGCGGAAATGGTTTTCAAGGGTCGTCGCGAGCCCTTCAACCGTAAAAAATCAAAAAAATCGAGCTTGCAGCGCTCGCATCTCCAGGTATCTGCTTCGATTTTTTTCTAAATTGACAAATTGAAAGATATTTATACACTCTACGTAAAAACTCTAAGAAGAACCTGCGGAAAATCTTTTCAAGGGTCGTCGCAGACCTTTCAACGTTAAAAAATCGACAAAATCGAGCTTACAGTCCTCATGTCTCCAGGTATCAGCTTGGATTTTTTTCTAAATTGACAAGCTGAAGGGTATTTTTAAGGGTAACGTGAAAACCATGAGTAGAACCCGCGGAAATGGTTTTCAAGGGTCGTCGCGAGCCCTTCAACCGTAAAAAATCAAAAAAATCGAGCTTGCAGCGATCGCATCTCCAGGTATCTGCTTCGATTTTTTTCTAAATTACCAAATTAAAATAAACTTATATACTCCACGTCAAAACTCCAAGAAGAACCTGCGGAAAAGATTTTCAAGGGTCGTCGCAAGCCCTTCAACCATAAAAAATCGAAAAAATCGAGCTTGCAGCGCTCGGATCTTCACTTATCTGCTTCGATTTTTTTCTAAATTGACAAATTGAAAGATATTCATATACTCTACGTCAAAACTCTAAGTGGAACCTGCGGAAAATTTTTTCAAGGGTCGTCGCAGACCTTTCAACGTTAAAAAATCGACCAAATCGAGCTTACAGTCCTCATGTCTCCAGGTATCAGCTTGGATTTTTTTCTAAATTGACAAGCTGAAGGGTATTTTGAAGGGTAACGTGAAAACCATGAGTAGAACCCGCGGAAAAGGTTTTCAAGGGTCGTCGCGAGCCCTTCAACCGTAAAAAATCAAAAAAATCGAGCTTGCAGCGCTCGCATCTCCAGGTATCTGCTTCGATTTTTTTCTAAATTGACAAATTGAAAGATATTTATATACTCTACGTCAAAACTCTAAGTGGAACCTGCGGAAAAGATTTTCAAGGGTCGTCGCGAGCCCTTCAACCATAAAAAATCGAAAAAATCGAGCTTGCAGCGCTCGGATCTTCACTTATCTGCTTCGATTTTTTTCTAAATTGACAAATTGAAAGATATTCATATACTCTACGTCAAAACTCTAAGTGGAACCTGCGGAAAATTTTTTCAAGGGTCGTCGCAGACCTTTCAACGTTAAAAAATCGAAAAAATCGAGCTTGCAGCACTCGTGTCTCCAGGTATCTGCTTCGATTTTTTTCTAAATTGACAAACTGAAGGATGTTTTTAAGAGAAACGTGAAAACCATGAGTAGAACCCGCGAAAAAGGTAATCAAGGGTCGTCACGAGCCCTTCAACATTAAGGAATCGACAAAATCTTGCTTGCAGCGCTCGCATCTCCAGGTATCTGCATCGATTTTTTTTTAAATTGACAAACTAAAAGATATTTATATACTCTACGTGAAAACTCTAAGTAGAACCTGCGGAAAAGATTTTCAAGGGTCGTCGCAAGCTCGTACAACGTAAAAAATCGAAAAAATCGAGCTTACAGCGCTCGTGTCTCCTGGTATCAGCTTAGATTTTTTTCCAACTTGACATGCTGAAAGATATTTATACACTCTACGTCAAAACATTTGGAAGAACCTGCAAAAAGGTTTTCAAGGCTCGTCAAGAGCCCTTCAACCGTAAAAAATCAAAAAAATCTTGCTTGCAGCGCTCGCATCTCCAGGTATCTGCTTCGATTTTTTTCTAGATTGACCAACTGAAAGATATTTATATGAGTAACGTAAAAACCGTGAGTGGAACCCGCGAAACAGGTTTTCAAGGGTCGTCACGAGACCTTCAACATTATAAAATCGACAAAATCGAACTTGCAGCTATCGCCTCTCCAGGTATCTGCTTCGATTTTTTTCTAGATTGACAAACTGAAGGACATTTAAATGAGAAACGTAAAAACCGTGAGTGGAACCCGCAGAAAAGGTTTTCAAGGGTCGTCGCGAGACCTTCAACCGTAAAAAATCGAAAAAATCAAGCTTGCAGCGTTCGTGTCTCCTGGTATCAGGTTAGATTTTTTTCTTCACTGACAAGCTAAAGGATATTTTAAGGGTAACGTGTAAAACCATGAGTAGAACCCCGCGGAAAAGGTTTTCAAGGGTCGTCGCGAGCCCTTCAACCGTAAAAAATCAAAAAAATCGAGCTTGCAGCGATCGCATCTCCAGGTATCTACTTCGATTTTTTTCTAAATTACCAAATTGAAAAATATTTATATACTCTACGTAAAAACTCTAAGAAGAACCTGCGGAAAAACTTTTCAAGGGTCGTCGCAGACCTTTCAACGTTAAAAAATCGACAAAATCGAGCTTGCAGCACTCGTGTCTCCAGGTATCTGCTTCGATTTTTTTCTAAATTGACAAGCTGAAAGATATTTAAAAGGGTAACGTGAAAACCATGAGTAGAACCCGCGGAAAAGGTTTTCAAGGGTCTTCGCGAGCCCTTCGACCGTAAAAAATCAAAAAAATCGAGCTAGCAGCGCGCGCATCTCCAGGTATCTGCCTCGATTTTTTTTTAAATTGACAAACTTGAAAATGTTTATGTGACCTATGTCAAAACTCCAAGTAGAACCTGCTGAAAATGTTTTCAAGGGTCGTCGCAAGCCCTTCAACAGTAGAAAATTGGCAAAATCGAGCTCGCAGCGCTCGTATCTCCAGGAATCTGCTTCGGTTTTTTTCTAAATTGACAAACTGAAAGATTTTTATATACTCTACGGCAAAACTCTAAGTAAAACCTGCTAAAATTATTTTCAAATGTTGTCGCAAGCCCTTCAACCGTAAAAAGTCGAAAAAATCGAGCTTGCAGCGCTGACATCTCAAGGTATCTGGTTCGATTTTCTTCTAAATTGACAGGGTAAATGATATTTATATGAGTCATGAGGAAACCATGACTAGAACCTGCGGAAAAGATCTTCAAGGGTCGTCGCAGACCTTTCAACTTTAAAAAATCGAAAAAATCGAGCTTTGCAGCACTCGTGTCTCCAGGTATCTGCTTCGATTTTTTCCTCAATTGACAAACTGAAGGATGTTTTTAAGGGAAACGTGAAAACCATGAGTAGAACCCGCGAAAAAGGTAATCAAGGGTCGTCACGAGCCCTTCAACCGTAAAAAATCAAAAAAATCGAGCTTGCAGCGATCACATCTCCAGGTATCTACTTCGATTTTTTTCTAAATTACCAAATTGAAATAAACTTATATACTCTACGTCAAAACTCCAAGAAGAACCTGCGTAAAAGGCTTTCAAGGGTCATCGCGAGCCCTTCAACATTAAAAAATCGAAAAAATCGAGCTTGCAGCGCTCGTGTCTCCAGGTATCTGCTTCGATTTTTTCCTCAATTTACAAACTGAAGGATGTTTTTAAGAGAAACGTGAAAACCATGAGTAGAACCCGCGAAAAAGGTAATCAAGGGTCGTCACGAGCCCTTCAACATCAAGGAATCGACAAAATCGAGCTTGCAGCGATCGCATCTCCAGGTAACTGCTTCGATTTTTTTTAAATTGGAAAACTTAAAGATATTTATATACTCTACGTTAAAACTCTAAGTGGAACCTGCGGAAAAGATTTTCAAGGGTCGTCGCAAGCTCGTACCACGTAAAAAGTCGAAAAAATCGAGCTTGCAGCGCTCGTGTCTCCTGGTATCCGCTTAGATTTTTTTCTAAATTGACGAGCTAAAGGATATTTTTAAGGGTAACGTGAAAACCATGAATAGAACCCGTGGAAAATGTTTTCAAGGGTCGTCAAGAGCCCTTCAACCGTAAAAAATCAAAAAAATCTTGCTTGCAGCGCTCGCATCTCCAGGTATCTGCATCGATTTTTTTTTAAATTGACAAACTAAAAGATATTTATATACTCTACGTGAAAACTCTAAGTAGAACCTGCGGAAAAGATTTTCAAGGGTCGTCGCAAGCTCGTACAACGTAAAAAATCGAAAAAATCGAGCTTACAGCGCTCGTGTCTCCTGGTATCAGCTTAGATTTTTTTCCAACTTGACATGCTGAAAGATATTTATACACTCTACGTCAAAACATTTGGAAGAACCTGCAAAAAGGTTTTCAAGGGTCGTCAAGAGCCCTTCAACCGTAAAAAATCAAAAAAATCTTGCTTGCAGCGCTCGCATCTCCAGGTATCTGCTTCGATTTTTTTCTAGATTGACCAACTGAAAGATATTTATATGAGTAACGTAAAAACCGTGAGTGGAACCCGCGAAACAGGTTTTCAAGGGTCGTCACGAGACCTTCAACATTATAAAATCGACAAAATCGAACTTGCAGCTATCGCCTCTCCAGGTATCTGCTTCGATTTTTTTTCTAGATTGACAAACTGAAGGATATTTAAATGAGAAACGTAAAAACCGTGAGTGGAACCCGCAGAAAAGGTTTTCAAGGGTCGTCGCGAGACCTTCAACCGTAAAAAATCGAAAAAATCAAGCTTGCAGCGTTCGTGTCTCCTGGTATCAGGTTAGATTTTTTTCTTCACTGACAAGCTAAAGGATATTTTAAGGGTAACGTGTAAAACCATGAGTAGAACCCCGCGGAAAAAATTTTCAAGGGTCGTCGCGAGCCCTTCAACCGTAAAAAATCAAAAAAATCGAGCTTGCAGCGATCGCATCTCCAGGTATCTACTTCGATTTTTTTCTAAATTACCAAATTGAAAGATATTTATATACTCTACGTAAAAACTCTAAGAAGAACCTGCGGAAAATCTTTTCAAGGGTCGTCGCAGACCTTTCAACGTTAAAAAATCGACAAAATCGAGCTTACAGTCCTCATGTCTCCAGGTATCAGCTTGGATTTTTTTCTAAATTGACAAGCTGAAGGGTATTTTTAAGGGTAACGTGAAAACCATGAGTAGAACCCGCGGAAAAGGTTTTCAAGGGTCGTCGCGAGCCCTTCAACCGTAAAAAATCAAAAAAATCGAGCTTGCAGCGCTCGCATCTCCAGGTATCTGCTTCGATTTTTTTCTAAATTGACAAATTGAAAGATATTTATATACTCTACGTCAAAACTCTAAGTGGAACCTGCGGAAAAGATCTTCAAGGGTCGTCGCAGACCTTTCAACGTTAAAAAATCGACAAAATCGAGCTTACAGTCCTCATGTCTCCAGGTATCAGCTTGGATTTTTTTCTAAATTGACAAGCTGAAGGGTATTTTTAAGGGTAACGTGAAAACCATGAGTAGAACCCGCGGAAATGGTTTTCAAGGGTCGTCGCGAGCTCTTCAACCGTAAAAAATCGAAAAAATCGAGCTTGCAGCGCTCGGATCTTCACTTATCTGCTTCGATTTTTTTCTAAATTGACAAATTGAAAGATATTCATATACTCTACGTCAAAACTCTAAGTGGAACCTGCGGAAAAGATCTTCAAGGGTCGTCGCAGACCTTTCAACGTTAAAAAATCGAAAAAATCGAGCTTGCAGCACTCGTGTCTCCAGGTATCTGCTTCGATTTTTTTCTAAATTGACAAGCTGAAGGATATTTAAAAGGGTAACGTGAAAACCATGAGTAGAACCCGCGGAAATGGTTTTCAAGGGTCGTCGCGAGCCCTTCAACCGTAAAAAATCAAAAAAATCGAGCTTGCAGCGATCACATCTCCAGGTATCTACTTAGATTTTTTTCTAAATTACCAAATTGAAAGATATTGATATACTCTACGTAAAAACTCTAAGAAGAACCTGCGGAAAATCTTTTCAAGGGTCGTCGCAGACCTTTCAACGTTAAAAAATCGACAAAATCGAGCTTACAGTCCTCATGTCTCCAGGTATCAGCTTGGATTTTTTTTTAAATTGACAAGCTGAAGGGTATTTTTAAGGGTAACGTGAAAACCATGAGTAGAATCCGCGGAATTGGTTTTCAAGGGTCGTCGCGAGCCCTTCAACCGTAAAAAATCAAAAAAATCGAGCTTGCAGCGATCACATCTCCAGGTATCTCCTTCGATTTTTTTCTAAATTACCAAATTGAAATAAACTTATATACTCCACGTCAAAACTCCAAGAAGAACCTGCGGAAAAGATTTTCAAGGGTCGTCGCGAGCCCTTCAACCATAAAAAATCGAAAAAGTCGAGCTTGCAGCGCTCGGATCTTCACTTATCTGCTTCGATTTTTTTCTAAACTGACAAATTGAAAGATATTCATATACTCTACGTCAAAACTCTAAGTGGAACCTGCGGAAAATTTTTTCATGGGTCGTCGCAGACCTTTCAACGTTAAAAAATCGAAAAAATCGAGCTTGCAGCACTCGTGTCTCCAGGTATCTGCTTCGATTTTTTTCTAAATTGACAAGCTGAAGGATATTTAAAAGGGTGACGTGAAAATCATGAGTAGAACCCGCGAAAAAGGTAATCAAGGGTCGTCACGAGCCCTTCAACATCAAGGAATCGACAAAATCGAGCTTGCAGCGATCGCATCTCCAGGTAACTGCTTCGATTTTTTTTAAATTGGAAAACTTAAAGATATTTATATACTCTACGTTAAAACTCTAAGTAGAACCTGCGGAAAAGATTTTCAAGGGTCGTCGCAAGCTCGTACAACGTAAAAAATCGAAAAAATCGAGCTTGCAGCGCTCGTGTCTCCTGGTATCCGCTTAGATTTTTTTTCTAAATTGACGAGCTGAAGGATATTTTTAAGGGTAACGTGAAAACCATAAATAGAACCCGTGGAAAATGTTTTCAAGGGTCGTCAAGAGCCCTTCAACCGTAAAAAATCAAAAAAATCTTGCTTGCAGCGCTCGCATCTCCAGGTATCTGCATCGATTTTTTTTTAAATTGACAAACTAAAAGATATTTATATACTCTACGTGAAAACTCTAAGTAGAACCTGCGGAAAAGATTTTCAAGGGTCGTCGCAGACCTTTCAACGTTAAAAAATCGACAAAATCGAGCTTACAGCGCTCGTGTCTCCTGGTATCAGCTTAGATTTTTTTCCAACTTGACATGCCGAAAAATATTTATACACTCTACGTCAAAACATTTGGAAGAACCTGCAAAAAGGTTTTCAAGGGTCGTCAAGAGCCCTTCAACCGTAAAAAATCAAAAAAATCTTGCTTGCAGCGCTCGCATCTCCAGGTATCTGCTTCGATTTTTTTCTAGATTGACCAACTGAAAGATATTTATATGAGTAACGTAAAAACCGTGAGTGGAACCCGCGAAACAGGTTTTCAAGGGTCGTCACGAGACCTTCAACATTATAAAATCGACAAAATCGAACTTGCAGCTATCGCCTCTCCAGGTATCTGCTTCGATTTTTTTCTAGATTGACAAACTGAAGGATATTTAAATGAGAAACGTAAAAACCGTGAGTGGAACCCGCAGAAAAGGTTTTCAAGGGTCGTCGCGAGACCTTCAACCGTAAAAAATCGAAAAAATCAAGCTTGCAGCGTTCGTGTCTCCTGGTATCAGGTTAGATTTTTTTCTTCACTGACAAGCTAAAGGATATTTTAAGGGTAACGTGTAAAACCATGAGTAGAACCTGCTGAAAAGGTTTTCAAGGGTCGTCGCAAGCCCTTCAACCCTAAAAAATCAAAACAATCGAGCTTGCAGCGCTCGCATCTCTAGGTATCTCTTCGATTTTTTTCTAAATTGACAAACTGAAAGATGTTTATGTGACCTATGTCAATACTCTAAGTAGAACCTGCTAAAAATGTTTTCAAGGGTCGTCGCAAGCCCTTCGACCGTTAAAAATCGAGAAAATCGAGCTGTCAGAACTCGTGTCTCCGGGTATCTGCTTCAATTGTTTTATAAATTGACAAACTGAAAGATGTTTCCATGACCTATGTCAAAACTCTAAGTAGAACCTGCTGAAAAGATTTTCAAGGGTCGTCGCAAGCCCTTCAACAGTAAAAAATCGACAAAATCGAGCTTGCAGCACTCGTATCTCCAGGTATCTGCTTCTATTTTTTTCTAAATTGACAAACTGAAAGATTCTTATATACTCTACGGCAAAACTCTAAGTAAAACCCGCCAAAACTATTTTCAAATGTTGTCGCAAGCCCTTCAACCGTAAAAAGTCGAAAAAATCGAGCTTGCAGCGCTCGCATCTCCAGGTATCTGCTTCGATTTTTTTCTAAATTGACAAATTGAAAGATATTTATATACTCTACGTCAAAACTTTAAGTGGAACCTGCGGAAAAGATCTTCAAGGGTCGTCGCAGACCTTTCAACGTTAAAAAATCGACAAAATCGAGCTTACAGTCCTCATGTCTCCAGGTATCAGCTTGGATTTTTTTCTAAATTGACAAGCTGAAGGGTATTTTTAAGGGTAACGTGAAAACCATGAGTAGAACCCGCGGAAATGGTTTTCAAGGGTCGTCGCGAGCCCTTCAACCGTAAAAAATCAAAAAAATCGAGCTTGCAGCGATCACATCTCCAGGTATCTACTTAGATTTTTTTCTAAATTACCAAATTGAAAGATATTGATATACTCTACGTAAAAACTCTAAGAAGAACCTGCGGAAAATCTTTTCAAGGGTCGTCGCAGACCTTTCAACGTTAAAAAATCGACAAAATCGAGCTTACAGTCCTCATGTCTCCAGGTATCAGCTTGGATTTTTTTCTAAATTGACAAGCTGAAGGGTATTTTTAAGGGTAACGTGAAAACCATGAGTAGAACCCGCGGAAAAGGTTTTCAAGGGTCGTCGCGAGCCCTTCAACCGTAAAAAATCAAAAAAATCGAGCTTGCAGCGCTCGCATCTCCAGGTATCTGCTTCGATTTTTTTCTAAATTGACAAATTGAAAGATATTTATATACTCTACGTCAAAACTCTAAGTGGAACCTGCGGAAAAGATCTTCAAGGGTCGTCGCAGACCTTTCAACGTTAAAAAATCGAAAAAATCGAGCTTGCAGCACTCGTGTCTCCAGGTATCTGCTTCGATTTTTTTCTAAATTGACAAGCTGAAAGATATTTAAAAGGGTAACGTGAAAACCATGACTAGAACCTGCGGAAAAGATTTTCAAGGGTCGTTGCGAGCCCTTCGACCGTAAAAAATCAAAAAAATCGAGCTTGCAGCACTCGTGTCTCCAGGTATCTGCTTCAATTGTTTTATAAATTGACAAACTGAAAGATGTTTCCATGACCTATGTCAATACTCTAAGTAGAACCTGCTAAAAATGTTTTCAAGGGTCGTCGCAAGCCCTTCGACCGTAAAAAATCGAGAAAATCGAGCTGTCAGAACTCGTGTCTCCAGGTATCTGCTTCTATTTTTTTTCAACGTTAAAAAATCAAAAAAATCGAGCTTGCAGCGCTCGCATCTCCAGGTATCTGCTTCGATTTTTTTCTAAATTACCAAATTGAAATAAACTTATATATTCCACGTCAAAACTCCAAGAAGAACCTGCGGAAAAGATTTTCAAGGGTCGTCGCGAGCCCTTCAACCATAAAAAATCGAAAAAATCGAGCTTGCAGCGCTCGGATCTTCACTTATCTGCTTCGATTTTTTTCTAAATTGACAAATTGAAAGATATTCATATACTCTACGTCAAAACTCTAAGTGGAACCTGCGGAAAATTTTTTCAAGGGTCGTCGCAGACCTTTCAACGTTAAAAAATCGAAAAAATCGAGCTTGCAGCACTCGTGTCTCCAGGTATCTGCTTCGATTTTTTTCTAAATTGACAAGCTGAAGGATATTTAAAAGGGTGACGTGAAAATCATGAGTAGAACCTGCGTAAAAGGCTTTCAAGGGTCATCGCGAGCCCTTCAACATTAAAAAATCGAAAAAATCGAGCTTGCAGCACTCGTGTCTCCAGGTATCTGCTTCGATTTTTTTCTAAATTGACAAGCTGAAGGATATTTAAAAGGGTGACGTGAAAATCATGAGTGGAACCTGCGTAAAAGGCTTTCAAGGGTCATCGCGAGCCCTTCAACATTAAAAAATCGAAAAAATCGAGCTTGCAGCGCTCGTGTCTCCAGGTATCTGCTTCGATTTTTTCCTCAATTGACAAACTGAAGGATGTTTTTAAGAGAAACGTGAAAACCATGAGTAGAACCCGCGAAAAAGGTAATCAAGGGTCGTCGAAAGCCCTTCAACAGTAGAAAATTGGCAAAATCGAGCTCGCAGCGCTCGTATCTCCAGGAATCTGCTTCGGTTTTTTTCTAAATTGACAAACTGAAAGATATTTATATACTCTACGTTAAAACTCTAAGTAGAACCTGCGGAAAAGATTTTCAAGGGTCGTCGCAAGCTCGTACAACGTAAAAAATCGAAAAAATCGAGCTTGCAGCGCTCGTGTCTCCTGGTATCCGCTTAGATTTTTTTCTAAATTGACGAGCTGAAGGATATTTTTAAGGGTAACGTGAAATCCATGAATAGAACCCGTGGAAAATGTTTTCAAGGGTCGTCAAGAGCCCTGCAACCGTAAAAAATCAAAAAAATCTTGCTTGCAGCGCTCGCATCTCCAGGTATCTGCATCGATTTTTTTTTAAATTGACAAACTAAAAGATATTTATATACTCTACGTGAAAACTCTAAGTAGAACCTGCGGAAAAGATTTTCAAGGGTCGTCGCAGACCTTTCAACGTTAAAAAATCGACAAAATCGAGCTTACAGCGCTCGTGTCTCCTGGTATCAGCTTAGATTTTTTTCCAACTTGACATGCTGAAAAATATTTATACACTCTACGTCAAAACATTTAGAAGAACCTGCAAAAAGGTTTTCAAGGGTCGTCAAGAGCCCTTCAACCGTAAAAAATCAAAAAAATCTTGCTTGCAGCGCTCGCATCTCCAGGTATCTGCTTCGATTTTTTTCTAGATTGACCAACTGAAAGATATTTATATGAGTAACGTAAAAACCGTGAGTGGAACCCGCGAAACAGGTTTTCAAGGGTCGTCACGAGACCTTCAACATTATAAAATCGACAAAATCGAACTTGCAGCTATCGCCTCTCCAGGTATCTGCTTCGATTTTTTTCTAGATTGACAAACTGAAGGATATTTAATTGAGAAACGTAAAAACCGTGAGTGGAACCCGCAGAAAAGGTTTTCAAGGGTCGTCGCGAGACCTTCAACCGTAAAAAATCGAAAAAATCAAGCTTGCAGCATTCGTGTCTCCTGGTATCAGGTTAGATTTTTTTCTTCACTGACAAGCTAAAGGATATTTTAAGGGTAACGTGTAAAACCATGAGTAGAACCCCGCGGAAAAGGTTTTCAAGGGTCGTCGCGAGCCCTTCAACCGTAAAAAATCAAAAAAATCGAGCTTGCAGCGATCGCACTTCCAGGTATCTACTTCGATTTTTTTCTAAATTACCAAATTGAAAGATATTTATATACTCTACGTAAAAACTCTAAGAAGAACCTGCGGAAAATCTTTTCAAGGGTCGTCGCAGACCTTTCAACGTTAAAAAATCGACAAAATCGAGCTTACAGTCCTCATGTCTCCAGGTATCAGCTTGGATTTTTTTCTAAATTGACAAGCTGAAGGGTATTTTTAAGGGTAACGTGAAAACCATGAGTAGAACCCGCGGAAAAGGTTTTCAAGGGTCGTCGCGAGCCCTTCAACCGTAAAAAATCAAAAAAATCGAGCTTGCAGCGCTCGCATCTCCAGGTATCTGCTTCGATTTTTTTCTAAATTGACAAATTGAAAGATATTTATATACTCTACGTCAAAACTCTAAGTGGAACCTGCGGAAAAGATCTTCAAGGGTCGTCGCAGACCTTTCAACGTTAAAAAATCGAAAAAATCGAGCTTGCAGCACTCGTGTCTCCAGGTATCTGCTTCGATTTTTTTCTAAATTGACAAGCTGAAAGATATTTAAAAGGGTAACGTGAAAACCATGAGTAGAACCCGCGGAAAAGGTTTTCAAGGGTCTTCGCGAGCCCTTCGACCGTAAAAAATCAAAAAAATCGAGCTAGCAGCGCTCGCATCTCCAGGTATCTGCTTCGATTTTTTTTTAAATTGACAAACTTGAAAATGTTTATGTGACCTATGTCAAAACTCCAAGTAGAACCTGCTGAAAATGTTTTCAAGGGTCGTCGCAAGCCCTTCAACAGTAGAAAATTGGAAAAATCGAGCTCGCAGCGCTCGTATCTCCAGGAATCTGCTTCGGTTTTTTTCTAAATTGACAAACTGAAAGATTTTTATATACTCTACGGCAAAACTCTAAGTAAAACCTGCTAAAATTATTTTCAAATGTTGTCGCAAGCCCTTCAACCGTAAAAAGTCGAAAAAATCGAGCTTGCAGCGCTGACATCTCAAGGTATCTGGTTCGATTTTCTTCTAAATTGACAGGGTAAAGGATATTTATATGAGTCATGAGGAAACCATGACTAGAACCTGCGGAAAAGATTTTCAAGGGTCGTTGCGAGCCCTTCGACCGTAAAAAATCAAAAAAATCGAGCTTGCAGCGATCGAATCTCCAGGGTCTGCTTTGATTATCTTCTTAATTGACAAGCTGAAGGTTATTTATATGAGTAACGTGTAAACCATGTGTAAAACCTGTGGAAAGAGTTTTCAAGGGTCGTCGCGAGCCCTTCAACCCTAAAAAATCAAAACAATCGAGCTTGCAGCACTCGTGTCTCCAGGTATCTGCTTCAATTGTTTTATAAATTGACAAACTGAAAGATGTTTCCATGACCTATGTCAATACTCTAAGTAGAACCTGCTAAAAATGTTTTCAAGGGTCGTCGCAAGCCCTTCGACCGTAAAAAATCGAGAAAATCGAGCTGTCAGAACTCGTGTCTCCAGGTATCTGCTTCTATTTTTTTCTAAATTGACAAACTGAAAGATTCTTATATACTCTACGGCAAAACTCTAAGTAAAACCCGCCAAAACTATTTTCAAATGTTGTCGCAAGCCCTTCAACCGTAAAAAGTCGAAAAAATCGAGCTTGCAGCGCTGACATATCCAGGTATCTGGTTCGATTTTTTTCTAAATTGACAAGCTGAAGGATATTCATATGAAAAACGTGAAAACCTTGAGAAGAATTCAAGATAAAAATTTTAAAGGGTCGTCGCGAGCCCTTCGACCGTAAAAAATAAAAAATCGAGCTTGCAGCGCTCGTATCTCCAGGAATCTGTTTCGATTATTTTCTTAATTGACAAGCTGAAGGTTATTTATAAGAGTAACGTGAAAACCATGAGTAGAACCTGTGGAAAAAGTTTTCAAGGGTCGTCGCGAGCCCTTCAACCCTAAAAAATCAAAAAAATCAAGCTGGCAGCGCTCGCATCTCTTGGTATCTCTTCGATTTTTTTCTAAATTGACAAACTTAAAGAAGTTTATATACTCTACGGCAAAACTCTAAGTAAAACCTGCCGAAAAAATTTTCAAATGTTGTCGAAAGCCCTTCAACCATAAAAAGTCGAAAAAATCGAGCTTGCAGCGCTGACATATCCAGGTATCTGGGTCGATTTTTTTCTAAATTGACAAGCTGAAGGATATTCATATGAGAAACGTGAAAACCGTGAGAAGAATTCGAGAAAAAGATTTTAAAGGGTCGTCACGAGCCCTTCGACCGTAAAAATCAAAAAAATTGATTTTGCAGCGCTTGTATCTCCAGGGTCTGCTTTGACTATCTTCTTTATTGACAAGCTGAGGGTTACTTATATGAGTAACGTGAAAACCATGTGTAGAACCTATGGAAAGAGTGTTCAAGGGTCGTCGCGAGCCTTTTAACCGTAAAAAATCAAAAAAATCGAGCTTGCAGCAATCGCATCTCCAGGTATCTGCTTCGATTTTTTTCTAAATTGAGAAACTTAAAGACGTTTATATACTCTACGTCAAAACTCCAAGTAGAACAAGCAAAAAAGTTTTCAAGGGTCGTCGCGAGCCCTTCTACCGTAAAAAATCGAAAAAGTCGAGCTTTCAGAACTCGCGTCTCCGGGTATCTGCTTCGGTTTATTTCTAATTTGACGGACTGAAAGATGTTTATATAATCTATGTCAAAACTTTAAGTAGAACCTGCTGAAAAGGTTTTCAAGGATCGTCGCAAGCCCTTCAACAGTAGAAAATTGACAAAATCGAGCTTGCAGCACTCGTATCTCCAAGTATCTGCTTCGATTTTTTTCTTAATTAACAAACTGAAAGATTTTTATATACTCTACGTCAAAACTCTAAGTAGAACCTACGAAAAAATTTTTCAAGGGTCCTCGCGAGCCCTTCAACATTAAAAAACCGACAAAATCCAGCTTGCAGCGCTGGCATGCGCAGGTATTTGCTTCGAATTTTTTCCAACTTGACAGGCTGAAAGATATCCATAAAATCTACGTCAATAGTCTAAGTAATACCTGCCGAAAATATTTTCAAGTGTTGTCGCGAGCCCTTCAACCGTAAGAAATCGAAAAATTCGAGATTGTAGCGCTTGCATTTCCAGGTATCTGCTTCGATTTTCTTCTAAATTAACAAGGTAAAGGATATTTATATGAGTCATGAGGAAACCATGACTAGAACCTGCAAAAAAAAATTTCAAGGGTCGTCGCGAGACCTTCGACCGTAAAAAATCGACAAAATCGAGCTTGCAGCACTCGTTTCTCCAGGTATCTGCATCGATTTTTTTCTAAATTAACAAACTGAAAGATGTTTATATACTCTACGTCAAAACTCTAAGTAGAACCTACGATAAAAATTGTCGAGGATCGTCACCTGCCCTTCGACCGTAAAAAATCGAAAAAATCGAGCTTGCAGCACTCGTTTCTCCAGGAATCTGCTTTGATTATCTTTTAAATTGACAAGCTGAAGGTTATTTATATGAGTAACGTGTAAACCATGTGTAGAACCTGTGGAAAGAGTTTTCAAGGGTCGTCGCGTGCCCTTCGACCGTAAAAAATCGAAAAAATCGAGCTTGCAGCAATCGCATCTCCAGGTATCTGCTTCGGTTTTTTTCTAAATTGACAAACTGAAAGATGTTTATATACTCTACGTCAAAACTCCAAGTAGAACCTACAAATAAAATTTTCAAGGGTCGTCGCAAGCCCTTCTACCGTAAAAAATCGAAAAATCGAGCTTGCAGCGATCGTATCTCCAGGTATCTGCTTCTATTTTTTTCTAAATTGACAAACTGAAAGATTCTTATATACTCTACGGCAAAACTCTAAGTAAAACCTGCCGAAACTATTTTCAAATGTTGTCGCAAGCCCTTCAACCATGAAAAGTCGAAAAAATCGATCTTGCAGCGCTGACATCTCCAGGTATCTGGTTCGATTTTTTTCTAAATTGACAAGCTGAAGGATATTCATATGAAAAACGTAAAAACCTTGAGGAGAATTCGAGAAAAAAATTTTAAAGGGTCGTCGCGAGCCCTTCGACCGTAAAAAATCGAAAAAATCGAGCTTGCAGCGCTTGTATCTCCAGGGTCTGCTTTGACTATCTTCTTTATTGACAAGCTTAAGGTTATTTATATGAGTAACGTGAAAACCATGTGTAGAACCTGTGGAAAGAGTGTTCAAGGGTCGTCGCGAGCCCTTTAACCGAAAAAAATCAAAAAAATCGAGCTTGCAGCGCTTGCATCTCCAGGTATCCGCTTCGATTTTTTTCTAATTGACAAACTGAAAGATGTTTATATACTCTACGTCAAAACTCCAAGTAGAACAAGCAAAAAAGTTTTCAAGGGTCGTCGCGAGCCCTTCGACCGTAAAAAATCGAGAAAATCGAGCTTTCAGAACTCGCGTCTCCGGGTATCTGCTTCAATTGTTTTCTACATTGACAAACTGAAAGATGTTTACATGACCTATGTCAAAACTCTAAGTAGAACCTGCGGAAAATCTTTTCAAGGGTCGTCGCAGACCTTTCAACGTTAAAAAATCGACAAAATCGAGCTTACAGTCCTCATGTCTCCAGGTATCAGCTTGGATTTTTTTCTAAATTGACAAGCTGAAGAGTATTTTTAAGGGTAACGTAAAAACCATGAGTAGAACCTGCGGAAAAGGATTTTAAGGGTCATCGCGAGCACTTCAACATTAAGAAATCGACAAAATTGAGCTTGCAGCGATCGCATCTTCACTTATCTGCTTCGATTTTTTTCTAAATTGACAAATTGAAAGATATTCATACTAGGGGGGGTACCCCCCTGCTCGCTCCGCTCGCCAACCCCCTAATTATAATTGATGAATATAAAAATTAATCGAAACAATACGTAAGCTCTATGTTTGGTAAAATAATCAAAAGACTAAAGCGCTCAAAATCAATAAAAATTAGACACGAGAGTTCAGTTTGAACTTTACTTACTCATCATAACTTGATTCATAAAATCAGACTTATAGAGAAAAGTTTTTAATTATTTAGGCAAAATCATGAGGTATAGAATTTTATTTCTTTTTTTAATAATTTTTAGTCAAAATCTATCCAGGGCTAAAATAGATCTAAAATTGACAAATGAAGATATAAATCAATTTTAAAATAGTTAGAGTGTTCATGTAAGGTACATACATAAATTTTTGATGACTCATAAGGAATATTAAATAGGCATATTAAATAGATTCATTTCAGATGGATATTACAAACTTTATTATATTTGCCGGCCCACAAGTGTCACTCACCTAATCACATTGACTATCTAACCTACTTCACTATATCACCCATTTGGAGAACCCTACTAACCTTACTTCATCTTTCATCTTTAACCACCTGACCTATTTTAATCTTAGCTGCATTACTGACCTTACTAATTTTACTTACTTCAAATACCGTAAATAATTCCCAACTCATCTCTCACTCACTCTACCAACAAACCCTACTCACCTTATTCATTCTTGATCTGACTCATCTTAGATCTCTAGCTTATACTCCCCATCCTGAAAACTACTCTAGTAATTTGCCGAATGATAAAAAAAATCAAGATTTTTTTCAAATTTCGCAAATTCGTACAAACGAACCTTGATTTTTTTCAAAATTATTTTACAGATTCTTCATGAGATGAACGTATTTCCTTTATAGTAAGAGCTTGCGAAGTTGCGTTTGAACCGACTAATTGATAAACGGCTTTGTTCAGCACCCTCTCATGAGAGTCATGACAGCAAAAAGTATTTTCTGCACTCCGGCCGGGAAGTAGCAAAGACTGGCGCGCTCAGAGGCCAGAAAATGCGTCGAGCAGAAAAATAGTAGTACTTATACCACACGTGGCCACGAAAATAAGAAATGTCTCAGATCACATGTAATTTTCGGCCGAGGCGCAGCCGATTGTAGTAATCTACTAATTAATAAAAATTTGAATGACACAATTAGAAAGCTGAGCACAAGACCTTTTTTATCATACAAAATTTTATATAAAAATTTTCATTGGAGCCAAAGTTATAATTTCAATATGTCTATACCAGCCCACAACCACACAACCATCACTCACCCCATCTAAGTCTCTTTACTATTCTCACCCGTATTAAGGCGAAGTCATAAGGGTCATTTTAACAAAAAATTGAAGATTCAGTAAAATTAAAAATGAAAATGAAAAAAGGGCTCTGTAGCGCTGGAGCTACTATCTTAATATATCTTTTAAGCCCAACCCCATCAAAATCGGATCAAAATTAACGTCAGAATATGGGAAACAGTTTTGTAAATTTTTGTATCTTAATAGCATTTGCTATACATCTATAAATATTGAATCTTTAGGAAGTTTTTTTATTTTCGTTTTCGTTTCATTTTAAATGATTTTTTTCGCAAATTCTGCAACTCCCCTTAAGACTTCGAATTTTTTTATCTTCAACTACATGACCTAGTTTAATCTTAGCCACATTACTGACCTCACTAATTTAATTTACTTCAAATACCGTATTTTATCCCTACCCCTAAAATCCAGCTGGATTTCCAGCAGGATTTCCAGCTGGCTATCCAGCTGGATTTCGGTTTCAATATGACGGCTGGATTTCCAGCTGGATTTCAAAAGAGAAATTTTTTGGTGAAAATCAATATTGCTTGAAATCAAGTTATTATTCATTTTTCAATGATTTTGAAAAAATTTATCTTAGTTTTTTTTTTTTTTTTTTTTTTTTCCAGCCGGATCTGTCCAGCTAGAAATCCAGCTGGACAAATTGAAAAATTAACAATAACTTGATTTTAAGCGATATTAACCAAAAAATTTTTTTTTTGAAGTCCAGCTGTATTTAAGGGGTAGGGATCTCCCAAACTTATTTCACCCAATCTACCAACGAATCCTACTCACCGTATTCATCAACTCAGTCACTAACTTTAAAGTTTTGTTGAAGTACTTTAAATTTTGAAAAAGCTCTATTAATATTTTTAAGTAAAATAACAAACCCTTCCTCACCTCATCTCCCCTTCCACCCTCCTCCCGCATTACCTCCGCCTAACCAACCTTATCTACCTTACTAACCTGAATCGACTTAAATTATTAGCTCTCACTAAACTAACGTATCTCGCTTATCTAACCAGCTGGCTTGGGATTGCGTAAATCTGCCCACTTAAGTGTCCCTTGATTACCCGTAAAAATTTCTAGTACCGCACAAATTTTTATTCCTAAGTAAATGTTTTTTATCAAAAAGTAAACATTGGTATTAAGTTAGGTATGGGTTATATAAATTAATATAAATAATATAAATTAGTAATTAATATATCTAATATAAATTAAAATCCAATCGTTCGTTGATCTTAAATCGGTATATAAATATATATAAATAATTATTTGATTTTAAATTATATTATACTTTCAACGAAGAATTAAAAGGGATCTTTGAAAAGGGGATTTTTGAAAAAAAGGGGATCCAACTGAGGGGATCCAATACTTTCGACGAAGATCCAATTTAGGGGATCCAATTTAGGGGATCAGAAAAGTGCGATATTTAACTGTGTTTTGACCGTGTTTTTAAGAATTTCAGATTTTTGAAGATCCAATTTATGGGATCCAATTTAGGGGATCAGAATCAAAAACGGAAATATAATATAGGGAGATACTCTACGTCAAAACTCTAAGTGGAACCTGCGGAAAATTTTTTCAAGGGTCGTCGCAGACCTTTCAACGTTAAAAAATCGACAAAATCGAGCTTACAGTCCTCATGTCTCCAGGTATCGGCTTGGATTTTTTTTCTTAATTGACAAGCTGAAGGGTATTTTTAAGGGTAACGTGAAAACCATGAGTAGAACCCGCGGAAAAGGTTTTCAAGGGTCGTCGCGAGCCCTTCAACCGTAAAAAATCAAAAAAATCGAGCTTGCAGCGCTCGCATCTCCAGGTATCTGCTTCGATTTTTTTCTAAAATGACAAATTGAAAGATATTTATATACTCTACGTCAAAACTCTAAGTGGAACCTGCGGAAAAGATCTTCAATGGTCGTCGCAGACCTTTCAACGTTAAAAAATCGACAAAATCGAGCTTACAGTCCTCATGTCTCCAGGTATCAGCTTGGATTATTTTCTAAATTGACAAGCTGAAGGGTATTTTTAAGGGTACCGTGAAAACCATGAGTAGAACCCGCGGAAAAGGTTTTCAAGGGTCGTCGCGAGCCCTTCAACCGTAAAAAATCAAAAAAATCGAGCTAGCAGCGCGCGCATCTCCAGGTATCTGCTTCGATTTTTTTTTAAATTGACAAACTTTAAATTGTTAATATACTCTACGTCAAAACTCCAAGTAGAACAAACAAAAAAGTTTTCAAGGGTCTTCGCGAGCCCTTCGACCGTAAAAAATCGAAAAAATCGAGCTTTCAGAACTAGCGTCTCCGGGTATCTGCTTCAATTTTTTTTTAATTGACAAACTGAAAGATGTTTATGTGACCTATGTCAAAACTCCAAGTAGAACCTGCTGAAAATGTTTTCAAGGGTCGTCGCAAGCCCTTCAACAGTAGAAAATTGGCAAAATCGAGCTCGCAGCGCTCGTATCTCCAGGAATCTGCTTCGGTTTTTTTCTAAATTGACAAACTGAAAGATTTTTATATACTCTACGGCAAAACTCTAAGTAAAACCTGCTCAAATTATTTTCAAATGTTGTCGCAAGCCCTTCAACCGTAAAAAGTCGAAAAAATCGAGCTTGCAGCGCTGACATCTCAAGGTATCTGGTTCGATTTTCTTCTAAATTGACAGGGTAAAGGATATTTATATGAGTCATGAGGAAACCATGACTAGAACCAGCGGAAAAGATTTTCAAGGGTCGTCGCGAGCCCTTCGACCGTAAAAAATCAAAAAAATCGAGCTTGCAGCGATTGAATCTCCAGGGTCTGCTTTGATTATCTTCTTAATTGACAAGCTGAAGGTTGTTTATATGAGTAACGTGTAAACCATGTGTGGAACCTGTGGAAAGAGTTTTCAAGGGTCGTCGCGATCCCTTCAACCCTAAAAAATCAAAACAATCGAGCTTGCAGCGCTCGCATCTCTAGGTATCTCTTCAATTTTTTTCTAAACTGACAAACTGAAAGATGTTTATGTGACCTATGTCAATACTCTAAGTAGAACCTGCTAAAAATGTTTTCAAGGGTCGTCGCAAGCCCTTCGACCGTAAAAAATCGAGAAAATCGAGCTTTCAGAACTCGCGTCTCCGGGTATCTGCTTCAATTGTTTTATAAATTGACAAACTGAAAGATGTTTCCATGACCTATGTCAAAACTCTAAGTGGAACCTGCTGAAAAGGTTTTCAAGGGTCGTCGCAAGCCCTTCAACAGTAAAAAATCGACAAAATCGAGCTTGCAGCAATCGCATCTCCAGGTATCTGCTTCGGTTTTTTTCTAAATTGACAAACTTAAAGATGTTTATATACTCTACGTCAAAACTCCAAGTAGAACCTACAAATAACATTTTCAAGGGTCGTCGCAAGCCCTTCGACCGTAAAAAATCGAGAAAATCGAGCTTGCAGCACTCGTATCTCCAGGTATCTGCTTCAATTGTTTTCTAAATTGACAAACTGAAAGATGTTTACATGACCTATGTCAAAACTCTAAGTAGAACCTGCTGACAAGGTTTTCAAGGGTCGTCGCAAGCCCATCAACAGTAGAAAATCGACAAAATCGAGCTTGCAGCACTCGTATCTCCAGGTATCTGCTTCTATTTTTTTCTAAATTGACAAACTGAAAGATTCTTATTTACCCTACGGCAAAACTCTAAGTAGAACCCGCTGAAAATGTTTTCAAGGGTCGTCGCAAGCCCTTCAACCATAAAAAGTCGAAAAAATCGAGCTTGCAGCGCTGACATATCCAGGTATCTGGTTCGATTTTTTTCTAAATTGACAAGCTGAAGGATATTCATATGAGAAACGTGAAAACCGTGAGAAGAATTCGAGAAAAAGATTTTAAAGGGTCATCGCGAGCCCTTCGACCGTAAAAATCGAAAAAATCGAGCTTGCAGCGCTTGTATCTCCAGGGTCTGCTTTGACTATCTTCTTTATTGACAAGCTGAGGGTTATTTATATGAGTAACGTGTAAACCATGTGTAGAACCTGTGGAAAGAGTGTTCAAGGGTCGGCGCGAGCCCTTTAGCCGTAAAAAATCAAAAAAATCGAGCTTGCAGCAATCGCATCTCCAGGTATCTGCTTCGATTTTTTTCTAAATTGAGAAACTTAAAGACGTTTATATACTCTACGTCAAAACTCCAAATGGAACAAGCAAAAAAGTTTTCAAGGGTCGTCGCGAGCCCTTTTACCGTAAAAAATCAAAAAAATCCAGCTAGCAGCGCGCGCATCTCCAGGTATCTGCTTCGATTTTTTTCTAAATTGACAAACTTGAAGATGTTTATATACTCTACGTCAAAACTCCAAGTAGAACAAGCAAAAAAGTTTTCAAGGTTCGTCGCGAGCCCTTCGACCGTAAAAAATCGAAAAAATCGAGCTTTCAGAACTAGCGTCTCCGGGTATCTGCTTCAATTTTTTTTTAATTGACAAACTGAAAGACGTTTACATGACCTATGTCAAAACTCTAAGTAGAACCTGCTGACAAGGTTTTCAAGGGTCGTCGCAAGCCCTTCAACAGTAGAAAATCGAAAAATCGAGCTTGCAGCGATCGTATCTCCAGGTATCTGCTTCTATTTTTTTCTAAATTGACAAACTGAAAGATTCTTATATACTCTACGGCAAAACTCTAAGTAAAACCTGCCGAAACTATTTTCAAATGTTGTCGCAAGCCCTTCAACCATAAAAAGTCGAAAAAATCGAGCTTGCAGCGCTGACATCTCCAGGTATCTGGTTCGATTTTTTTCTAAATTGACAAGCTGAAGGATATTCATATGAAAAACGTAAAAACCTTGAGGAGAATTCGAGAAAAAAATTTTAAAGGGTCGTCGCGAGCCCTTCGACCGTAAAAAATCGAAAAAATCGAGCTTGCAGCGCTTGTATCTCCAGGGTCTGCTTTGACTATCTTCTTTATTGACAAGCTTAAGGTTATTTATATGAGTAACGTGAAAACCATGTGTAGAACCTGTGGAAAGAGTGTTCAAGGGTCGTCGCGAGCCCTTTAACCGAAAAAAATCAAAAAAATCGAGCTTGCAGCGCTCGCATCTCTAGGTATCTCTTCGATTTTTTTCTAAATTGACAAACTGAAAGATGTTTATATGACCTATGTCAATACTCTAAGTAGAACCTGCTAAAAATGTTTTCAAGGGTCGTCGCAAGCCCTTCGACCGTAAAAAATCGAGAAAATCGAGCTTTCAGAACTCGCGTCTCCGGGTATCTGCTTCAATTGTTATCTAAATTGACAAACTGAAAGATGTTTACATGACCTATGTCAAAACTCTAAGTAGAACCTGCTGACAAGGTTTTCAAGGGTCGTCGCAAGCCCTTCAACAGTAGAAAATCGACAAAATCGAGCTTGCAGCACTCGTATATCTAGGTGTCTGCTTCTATTTTTTTCTAAATTGACAAACTGAAAGATTCTTATATACTCTACGGCAAAACTCTAAGTAAAACCTGCCGAAACTATTTTCAAATGTTGTCGCAAGCCCTTAAACCGTAAAAAGTGGAAAAAATCGAGCTTGCAGCGCTGACATCTCCAGGTATCTGGTTCGATTTTTTTCTAAATTGACAAGCTTAAGGATATTCATATGAAAAACGTGAAAACCTTGAGAAGAATTCGAGAAAAAAATTTTAAAGGGTCGTCGCGAGCCCTTCGACCGTAAAAAATCGAAAAAATCGAGCTTGCAGCGCTTGTATCTCCAGGGTCTGCTTTGACTATCTTCTTTATTGACAAGCTTAAGGTTATTTATATGAGTAACGTGAAAACCATGTGTAGAACCTGTGGAAAGAGTGTTCAAGGGTCGTCGCGAGCCCTTTAACCGAAAAAAATCAAAAAAATCGAGCTTGCAGCGCTCGCATCTCTAGGTATCTCTTCGATTTTTTTCTAAATTGACAAACTGAAAGATGTTTATATGACCTATGTCAATACTCTAAGTAGAACCTGCTAAAAATGTTTTCAAGGGTCGTCGCAAGCCCTTCGACCGTAAAAAATCGAGAAAATCGAGCTTTCAGAACTCGCGTCTCCGGGTATCTGCTTCAATTGTTATCTAAATTGACAAACTGAAAGATGTTTACATGACCTATGTCAAAACTCTAAGTAGAACCTGCTGACAAGGTTTTCAAGGGTCGTCGCAAGCCCTTCAACAGTAGAAAATCGACAAAATCGAGCTTGCAGCACTCGTATATCTAGGTGTCTGCTTCTATTTTTTTCTAAATTGACAAACTGAAAGATTCTTATATACTCTACGGCAAAACTCTAAGTAAAACCTGCCGAAACTATTTTCAAATGTTGTCGCAAGCCCTTAAACCGTAAAAAGTGGAAAAAATCGAGCTTGCAGCGCTGACATCTCCAGGTATCTGGTTCGATTTTTTTCTAAATTGACAAGCTTAAGGATATTCATATGAAAAACGTGAAAACCTTGAGAAGAATTCGAGAAAAAAATTTTAAAGGGTCGTCGCGTGCCCTTCGACCGTAAAAAATCGAAAGAATCGAGCTTGCAGCGCTCGTATCTCCAGGAATCTGTTTCGATTATTTTCTTAATTGACAAGCTGAAGGTTATTTCAATGAGTAACGTGAAAACCATGAGTAGAACCTGAGAAAAAAATTAAGGATATTTATATGAGTCATGAGGAAACCATGACTAGAACCTGCAAAAAAAATTTTCAAGGGTCATCGCGAGCCCTTCGACCGTAAATAATCGAAAAAATCGAGCTTGCAGCGCTCGTATCTCCAGGGTCTTTATTGATCATCTTCTTAATTGACAAGCTGAAGGTTTTTGATATGAGTCACGTGAAAACCTATGTAGAACCTGTGGAAAGAGTTTTCAAGGGTCGTCGCGAGCCCTTTAACCGTAAAAAATCAAAAAAATCGAGCTTGCAGCGCTTGAATCTCCAGGTATTTGCTTTGATTTTTTTCTAAATTGACAAACTGAAAGATGTTTATATACTCTACGTCAAAACTCTAAGTAGAACCTGCCAAAAAGATTTTCAAGGATCGTCGCGAGCTCTTCAACCGTAAAAAATCAAAAAAATCGAGCTTGCAGCGCTCTCATCTCCAGGTATCTGCTTCGAATTTTTTCCAACTTGACAGGCTGAAAGATATTTATATACTCTACCTTAAAACTCTAAGTAGAACCTGCCAAAAAGATTTTCAAGGGTTGTCACGAGCCCTTCAACCGTAAAAAGTCGAAAAAATTGAGCTTGCAGCGCTCACATCTCCAGGTATCTGCTTCTATTTTTTTCTTATTTGACAAACTGAAAGATGTTTATATACTCTACGTCAAAACTCTAAGTAGAACCTACGAAAAAAATTTTCAAGGGTCGTGGCGAGCCCTTTATTATTAAAAAATCGATAAAATCGAGCTTGCAGATCTCACGTCTCCGGGTATCTGCATCAATTTTTTTCTAAATTGACAAACTGAAAGATGTTTATATAATCTACGTCAAAACACTAACAAGGAGAGGTTACACCCTCCGGAGAACCAAACTCTACCAAACTTTGGAAATTGTCTTCTTGTACCATGAGATGTAGGAAAATATTAATAGTTTTATCCATTAGGCCTTTTTAGTCTGTTCGCTGGCTATGTGCACTTTTAAAAAAACACCACTTTTAGCGTAATATCTAAAAATACACATATTTAGTATTTAGATCACTCGAAGCCCATTCCATGGGTCATGACCAAATTTTGGCTCATGATTTATTTTACTTTAAGACTCTTGAATAAACTATGAAGAAAGCCTAATTAATATTTTTAGTTGTTTTCTCTACTTTGAGCACTTTATAAAAATAACACTTTTTATACCTTTTTGATGTTATTTTTTGATGTTATAAATCAACTTGTTGAAACATTTTTATACTTATCTAATTTCTTTTAATAAAATAAACTGCAAATAACACTGCCTTGAGCGGATTCCCATTCAAAACTTGATCAAATCACGATGAAACTTTTCCAAACAGCGCTATCAATGTACTACACACTTATATCCATAACTGTACAAACAGAGAAAAATCATTGTGCACCTCAACACTTTGACACACACAAATCAAAATTTAAACTTCCTTGAATGAAGACCAGGTTATATTTTCAACTTTCTTGACCCACAGACTCACTCAAGGTTATTAGCTTTTGTAAATAACTTTTAATGTTGTAACGGGGTATTTCTAAAGAAAAGGGCCTCCCTTAAATAATTAACGGAGTTTCCCGGGCCCTCCCGTTACAAGAAAAATCTCTTTCAAAAATTCTAGGGGAAAACTCCTTAATCTGGGGTCAGGGTTTCCACGGAGAGAAAACCTCCGGGAACGGTTGGTGAGCTAGAGAGAGAGAAAATAAATTATTACAAAAATTTTAGGTTAAATTTGATTTTTTATTCTTGTCTACAAAAATAAAAAAATCATGTCTACAATTACAAAAAATAAAATTTTAATTTGAGAACAAAGGAATTAAACAAACTATAAAATAGTCTACAAAATGGCGGGTAACGACGCCGCGCAAAGACAAAGAAAAACTCTCTCGAATTTAATAAACTTTTAATAATAGCCAAACAGAATTCTCATTTATCGTGCAATATACAAAATTTCGGGAAAACCATGCTTTATAAAGTTTCCAATAAAATAAAACAAAAACCTTACGTTACAAAAATTTCAACCAAAATTCTCTGATGCCCCAAAATGGCTACTCTCTGGTTTTTCAACTCTCGGTATTGCAAGAAGGAAATAACCCAAGTCTTCGAATTCTTCTTGTACCTAGCTGTAAATAAAGAAAAAAAAATGTCTACAACTCAACTAAAGAAATTTAGGAAAAGGGAACTTAGGAAAAAGTCTACTCAAAGAAGCAAAAAAAAATCACACTCTCAAACACTACCTCACGCTGTCGCTACTGAGAACAGAGTGACGCTCCCCGCGTCTCTCTGACTCGACTTCCTTCCTCACCATCCCCTCCAAACACTCTCCACCAATCAACAAAAATCAATCCAATTAAGCCTCATTCATACTCGAGGAACAGTCATTTGTCTACCAATCAGACACATTCACGCCACAACACCCAATCACGCTCCCGTCTACAATCTTCCGGTGGCGATCGCCACGCCACCCATAGTACGCGCGAAAATCCGAAATAAGAATAAAAATAATGCACACGAGGCACTCACTGCGTTACCCTATCCCTTGCGCACATACTCTCTCTCTCGCTCTCCCCCATACGCACACATTGTTCGCGCAACGTACACAATACAGAAAAAAAATAATATCTCACTCACGCCCGTGTCTACTGTGGTGAGCGTGCGCGCACGCGCTTGGCGACGCAGTTGCGTCGTCTGCCGACACGCGCCGCGCACCTCCTCCGTCGCCGAAAACTCCCCGACGGAGAATCGGAACCCGTGTGTGGTGTATGTGTGTGTACGTGCGCGCCCTGGGCCGGGAGAGCCTTCCCGGGTGGTGAACATGTGTGTGTGTATATGTGTCGTGCGCGCGCCGGGTGCTCGTGCTGCTGCAACAGCAGCGTCCAGCCGACGGTGATCGTCGCCACGTGGTCGGCTTCTGCTGCGCGAGAAAGTGGCATGGTTATCACCTGGGAAAGTAAACAAACCAATCAATTATTTCATTGTTTCCCAGGTGACGTGACACTGCCAGGTAAGAAAAATAATTTACGAGGGATTCACTCCCTCGCAATGTTTATGATATATGTTTGTAGACTGGCTTGCTGGATTCTTGATTAATGAAAATTATTTAAAGTTTTGAAATTAAATAACTAAAAACACTTATTGTAAACAAAAAACACTTGATCATTTAGCACATTTTTTAACACTTATTACATATTTAACCAACTACCACACTTTTTTTGTTGATCTGATTCTAGTTGATGTCGTTCATTAATCACATTGACATCGGTATCTTCACATAAAAACTTCCATGATGACACTCTTACTCTAGCCAGTTAATAAGAGAAATTTTAATTTTGTCCAATCCTTACTGCAAACATTTTTTTATTCTTGACACCACATACTCTGAATGAACTGAAAAAAAAAATTTTATTTTTTACACAAAGCAACAATACTTTTTTTTAATAAACAAAACATGCGTATTTTTAATAAAAATAAAAAATATACTTATCTGACAGGCTGAATGACCCAAGTTAGTAAAATAAATGGCAATGAGTTTTTCTCCACTTTTATAATAACTTTGCTTTATCTGTTGTTAGCTGAGCTTGTTCAAAAACATAAGTGTCAAGTGCGTTCTGCAACTTCGTAGATGTGGTTTAAGGTCCAGTCTAAAATGCGTACATCTTGAAACAGATACAAGTTACAGACTGGAACTTAAACCGCAGCTACGAAGTTGCAGAACGCACTTGACACTTGTGTTTTGGAACCAGCTGAGCTGACAACAGATAAAGCATAAAGCGAGACAAGCAAAGTTATCATAAAAGTGGAAAAAAAACTCATTGCCATTTATTTTACTAACTTGGGTCATTAGGCCTGTCAGATAAGTATATTTTTTATTTTTATTGAAAATACGCATGTTTTGATAATGACACTCTTACTCTAGCCAGTTAATAAGATAAATTTTAATTTTGTCCAATCCTTACTGCAAACACTTTTTTATTCTTGACACCACATACTCTGAATGAACTGAAATAAAAAATTTTATTTTTTTCACAAAGCAACTCTTCCATGACTCGAGTATACTCAGTCTTAAGAGCTGGATCATTATCAAGCTTTTTAGCGAGACTGTGGAAGCGTCTCAAAGCCATAGACCGTGAATTCCCAAGATCAACGTTACTGACACGAAAGGGTAGTCTAAACGTGTACCACCCTGACTGATCACGCGTCACATTTCGAGTAAAATGAGCTTCACACTCGCGATTACCCAAAGTTTCAATCTGCCGAGCAGTAGCATCCTCAAGCAACCAAAATTTTGCAATTTGTTCCTTCAACTCAGTCAATTTACATGATGGATTCGGAATTAATGACGTCACCTTACCGGCAGCAACCCAACCAAGTCGAGTTTTCTGTAGTATGAGATCGCAGCCGTTGCAAGATAAATTCATTTGACCGATTGATAACAAAGACAAAGTAGTCCACGAGCCAATGATCATATCAACTGGCTGTGGTAAATGAAACTGAGGATCGGCGAATCGAATGTCAGCAGGTAATTTTACCAAATTGCGGGGAAAAATTTCACTTGGCACTCTCTCCGCAATCACAGGAACTATCAGAAAAGATTTTGTTTCCTTGAAGTCATCATTAACTGAATAAAAAGAAAGTTCGACCATGCCCTTTGAAATAGTAGTCATTCCATCGATAGCACCGACTGGAACAGAGCATGATTTTATCGACAAACCCAGCCGTTCAACTAATTTCTCAGTAATAAAATGTGCAGTAGAACACGTATCAAACAATGCACGACACCGAATAAGTTTGCCTGCCGAATTTGCAATCGATCTTGAGCACTGATCATCAACTGTGACTGATTAACGCGTGGAGATAATTTAAATGCCATAATATCTAGTAGGGTGGGCCGAAAATGAAAAATTTTGGAATTTTGACATGCCTGAGGTCTCAAAAGTTTTCTTTTAACATGAAAATAAGAAAAAAATTTTGTACACGCAAAAAAAAAAATTTTAGGTTTGCCCAAAGCCCTTGAAGTTTTAGTAAAATTTGTTTAAAATGAGCTAATTTAAAAAAATATGTTTTTTTTTTCAATACGCGACTACTTTGCGAAAAAAAATCGTAGAGACGCAAATAAAAAAAGAAAAGAAAGCTCTTTAGTTGTAGTTTAAGTCTCTATAAATAAGAATATCATAAAAAAATTTTGGAAACTGTTTCGCAAGTACAAACTTCATACTTTTTTTTCTTTGTTTGTAGTGGTTGTAACCCGAAAATCGCTGAAATGCGATTTTTTTTTTTTTAATATTAATAACTTTGAGAAAAAAACCGTAGAGATACGAATAAAAAAATAAAAGAAAGCTCTTAAGTGGTACTTTAAGCCTATGTAAACTAAAATACCATAAAAAAATTTTGGGAGCTGTTTCATGAATTTTCTTTAAACTTCAATATCTCTGCTAGAAAAAATCATGGAAACACGAATAAAAATAAGAATTGAAGCTGTTTAATTGAATTTTAAGCTTACGTAATACAAAATTGCATAAAAAATCATAAAACTAGTTAGTAAAAGGTTTCGTCAATATTTCTAGTTATTTTGCCAAATTTCAACATAATTGTATGAAAAACTTTAAAATTTTTCTACTTAAATGATCGTTTTGACGTTTGACTATTGACATTTTCACTAGTATTTAAATAATTAAACGGTACTTTTTCATGAAAAAACTCCATACTTATGACAAATGGTTTATTACTTTATATAAAGATTTTTAAAAAACATCGCCACATAGGAAAAAAATATTTAACTAATGTTTAGTTATGACTAATAGTTTATTACTTTTTTGTAAAAATAAAAACACCATCTAATGAAAAATTGTTCAACTAATGTGTATAAAAAAGTAAGAAATGTACGGATTTTTAAAAATTACATGAAAATTTTCAAGTAAAAACAAATAAACTGAAAAAATATATGAAAAAACTTTTTTCGAAGATTTTATAGAAAAATTTTAAAGTTTTTCATACAAATAAGTTGAAATTTGGAAAAATAACTAGAAATATTGACGAAAACCTTTTATTAACTAGTTTTACGATTTTTTATGCAATTTTGTATTACGTAAGCTTAAAATTCAATTAAACAGCTTCAATTCTTTTTTTTATTCGTGTTTCCATGATTTTTTCTAGCAGAGATATTGAAGTTTAAAGAAAAAAAACGAGTTTTACAATTTTAGAAAAAAAATTTACAAAAAAATAGCATACTTCCATTCATGAAACAGCTACCAAAATTTTTTTATGGTATTTAAGTTTACATAGACTTAAAGTACCACTTAAGAGCTTTCTTTTCTTTTTTTATACGTATCTCTACGGTTGTTTTTCTCAAAGTTATTAATATTTAAAAAAAAAATCGCATTTCAGCGATTTTCGGGTTACAACCACTACAAACAAAGAAAAAAAAGTATGAAGTTTGTACTTGCGAAACAGTTTCCAAAATTTTTTTATAATATTCTAATTTATAGAGACTTAAACTACAACTAAAGAGCTTTCTTTTCTTTTTTTATTCGCGTCTCAACGATTTTTTTTCGCAAAGTAATCGAGTATTGAAAAAAAAAAACATGTTTTTTCAAATTAGCTCATTTTAAACAAATTTTACTAAAACTTCAAGCGCTTTGGGCAAACCTAAAATTTTTTTTTTTTTTTGCGTGTGCAAAATTTTTTTTCTTATTTTCTTGTTAAAAGACAACTTTTGAGACCTCAGGCGTGTCAAAATTCCAAAATTTTTCATTTTCGGCCCACCCTAATATCTAGTCATGATGAGGTCTTGCCTTCAGTCGAATTTTCCGAGGTTATAGGCGTCGGGGCTTTCGACTCCTTTTTAACCTGCTTATCCTTAAAAAAATGGTTATGCAAAAGGGTGTTGTGATATTTCGAACACTCTTTGCAGTGTGATAAGGTGCATTTTTCGGAATGTGTACGTAAACAATTACGACACAAATTTGCACTTCTCACAAAGTCCCATCGACCTTGAATGGGTAATTTCGCAAACGCGGGACATCTATAAAGATGATGTTTTTCTCCCTTGCACAACAAATAATCAGAAGACGTCTGCATCAGCAAAGTACGAGCACCGTTGTCTCCCTTACGCGGTTTGGATGATCTTTGATCTCTATCAGAGTGTTGGCGTTTATTACCAACCTCCGGCTTACTAACGCGTGATGAATCTTGCTCAGCAGTAAATAATCGAAAAGCTGTCTCAGAAATAAATTTATACAATTCATCAAGACTCGGAGGGTCATCCAGACTGAGAGTCTCTTCCCACTTATTGCGAGTCTCACTGGGAAGAGCGCGTTCAAGCAAGCGAATTATTAAATACTCGTCGGGCTTAACGTTTAAAAACGCAAGCATGTTAAGGTGTTGCTTCACCCCGTCGACGAGCTTAGTCAGTACTGTGCGCGAAGGTTTGCTCTGCGCTGGCATATCAATAATTGCATCGAGATGATTCGTTATCAAAATACGCTGGCGATCGTATGAATCGATGAGCAACTTCCACGCAGTACTATAACTTGCCTCACTTATATTAAAATTCGAAATTTTATCAAGTGCAGCTGCCTGCAACGAATCTTTCAAATATAAGAATTTTTGAAGATCAGAAATATCCTTGCAAGAATCAATCATTTCAAGACAAAAATTTTAAGACCAACCCGAAATCTCTAATAATGAAATTAGCTGATTTATGTAGAATTGAAGATCAAACATTAAAAATTTTTTTAAAGAAAAGGCTAAACGTTTCGAAAAAATTAATAAATCATCGTTTTAGATTTTAAAAATTGTCAATTTTTTTTTTTGGCTTTTTGCACGCGGGTTTTTTTTATAAATCAATGACTCAATACATAATCCCCCAAGCTGCTACAACCCCATAATGCCGAGCTCGCGAGTTTTTTTTAAAAATAAATAAATAAATAAAAAATCCCCCAAGCTGCTACAACCCCATAACGCCGAGCTCGCGAGTTTTGTATGAATGAATAAATGGAAAAAAATTCTCCCGAGATCTTGCAAGTTTTTAAGAGATAAGTAAATTAAAATAATCCCCCAAGCTGCTACAACCCCATAACGCCAGGCTCGCGAGTTTTTTTAATAAATAAATAAATGAATACAAAATCCCCCAAGCTGCTACAATCCCATAACGCCGAGCTCGCGAGTTTTTTTTATAAATAAATAAATAAAAAATCCCCCAAGCTGCTACAACCCCATAACAACGAGTTCGCGGGTTTTTTTTATGAATAAATGAATAAATACAAAATTCCCCAAGCTGCTACAACCCATAACGCCAAGCTCGCAAGTTTTGTATGAATAAATAATTGGAAAAAAATTCTCCCGAGCTCTTGCGAGTTTTAAACAGATAAGTAAATTAAAATAATCCCCCAAGCTGCTACAACCCCATAACGCTAAGCTTGCGGGATTTTTTTTATAAATAAATTCATTAAATTCGGTTTGGTTTTTGAAGGTTACGACTCGGCACGATAGATTAAACGCATGACGCATGGCGCGTTGCGAGGTTAAGCGAGCGCATGGCGAAAATTGAGGTTAAGCACATGTTGAGATTTTTTGAAAATCGAGTTTTGAATGAAATGATCAAAGCAAATGTTTAATTGGAACAAAGACGAAATAAACAGTGAAGAGTCTAAATTTACGGAAATTTCTATTAGTAAAGAGTATTTAAGAAAGAGATTTCTAAGAGGTTTCGTTAATGTTTTAAAAATGAATTTACACATAGAAAAGAGTATACAATTAAAACTGAAAATGGCTAAATATGCAAAAGTCGACGATACTTCCATTCCTATTTTTGATGGGATTGATTATGAGAACTGGAAATTCAGATTAATGTCTACATTGGATTATAAAGAGTGTCTAGAACTAGTGGAACGAGAAAAAAAAGCCGGTGAAAAAGCAGGTGCACCTTCGCTTGATTAAACAATAATAATGATAATTACTACTAGCCCGAATGGCTTCACACAAGACGACAATGCCTTCCAAGGCCGCACGTTGACTTTCCGTGAGATGTTCGCCTTCCCCGCTCCGATCCAATGACAACTGGATCACAAGAAAATCCACACAACTTCTCACTGATAACTTTATCTAACACGACCTCAATAAAGTTATCTAACAACACAAAAAAGTAAATAAGTATATTCGCTCTCTGACACACGTGTGATCGCGCCAAGCGCCGAAATTAGAGTAATGCTGATCGGTAGATCTCGTCATCACCTGACTTACCGATCCGCATCTGCGTTCCATAACAGTTAGCGCCGAATTTGAATTTAATCAACGCGCTAGCTGTTTTAGTCTCCTCCCAGAGGTGACGTATCCGGGATTCATTACCTCGACAATCCCAAGAACGCAGCTTACTTAAGTAGGGATTACATCAATTCCCATATCGTCACAGGACCCAGATTAAAACAATCTCCATAACACCCGATCGCACGCTACCTGACACTTGCGAGTGTCAGGATTTTCGGACGCGTCCCTCGGTGGTTGAATTTCCTCTTCCGACGGTTCTTGCTCCAGTCTTGCGATCCAAGTTTCCAGCCAGATATTGTAATTACCGACTGTCTGGTTAATCAAGTCGTTGGGCTTACAATCGCTAAGCCCGTCATCCACGACTCCTAACCTTAAAATTTTCTAGGTTTTTTTTGACTTAAAACCCCATTCAATCTCCAGCCGTCCAGCTCTCTGACCAGATAGCTTATGGCTGCATCAGACAGATTCTTCCTCAGCAAACACTTGTCGGCCTGACCGATTAACCTTGACTTCGTTAATTTGGTCATAACCACAGCTGTATCTTTGAGGTTAAATTTCTCAATAACCCACAATTGAATTTTCCAGATACTTGCTGCCATCTTATGTTTACTAGCTTGCTCAGTATTTATCTGACCAACTGGACAAGCTTGGGTGCCATATCCGAGTGATGGCTCGGCCACAACTTTGGCGGAGTAGAATTTATGACTTTCTACTCCACCGGTTGTTCGTTTTCCGGCCGTTCAGGACAACTAAACCTTATGTGCCCTTTTTGCCCGCATTCCCAGCACTTAACTGGAGAACCTTTGCCAGGACTTCCCTTACTTCCATCACTCTTACTCGATCCTGGAGATGAGCTTCTAGCCTCTTCGTCATCCGTCGACTTACGACTTGCTTTGGTCCTTCTGGCCTTGTATGAACCTTGGTGCCTTGGATCCGTAGGCTTTCCAAACGACATACAATTAGTCTCGAGTTTGTTAAGCACAGTCTCGAGACGGCTAATAACCGAAGTCTTGGCAGACCTGCCTTCCACAGCCGTTGCGGCTATGTTAACTTTCGGTATTCTATCAGCTCGATCATCTCTATAAGCCAGATAAGGCCATACTGACGTAGACGGTGATGGAGGTGGCTTATACACCAATTCCATATTGGTAATTCTCTCGACCTCGACCGCTTGGCTTAATAAGCCTTTAATTGACTTAACCTCTTCACGCCTGATCTGTCTACGCAATCGAGGCAACATGTTCGTCAACATAAAGTCAATCTGTTCTTTCTCAGTCGGTACCGGTCTAATTTTCAGCAAATATGACTGCAAGCAAGTCATGAAATCCCGCACTGACTCATATTCACCCTGAGTCCGGGTAGTCGCTTCCATCCTTGCGGTCTGCTAGTAGTCTCCGACTCCGTACCACTCACGGGCTTCCTGACAAAATGTCTCCCATGAGTTGATTGTGCTCCGCACGTTACGGAACCACGTAGCCGCTATACCGGTCAACATCATTGGTAAGGCATCCAATAACTGAGAACCGGTCAAACCAGCGAGTTTATTGTATTCCTCTATCTGCAATAAAAATTGTTCAATACTAGATTCACTATCGCCGTTGAATCTAATATTCCATCTTCGAACAATAATGCCGACGTCGATTGGCTACATCGGGTTGCCTTGAGTCTGGATTGACTCCTGAGTGGCTAAATCAGCCGTCTGCTCATGGCTTCTCAATTGTTCGAGCTCGGCTTGCAAGGCCTTAATCTGTTGTTCCAGTTTTTGTTCTCTGTCTTGCCTCACAACTAGAAGACTGGAACTATTCCTCGCTTCCCGCACTGTCGTCTCACAAAAATTGACCCTAGTGTGCGGTACATGACCGTCGGTCGAAATACTGCAGTCGTTCAACGATTTCTGCATTTCCGGTCTTATTGTCGAGGAAACCGGGCTCCCCGGTCCCCGGTTCCGATCTGGCTGGCGGGACCTATCAGCTTCCATCGCTGCCAATCTTGCCCTGGTGTCCTCACTTGACCTTTTCAACGCCTTAAGCTCTTTTGCCACCGATGTTATGGCTTAAAGCACCTCGGCGTTAATGTCGTCCTCCCGGTCCGGTTGTCCATGCTCAGCCAAATTCCCCCGTCCCGGGTTTAGATCATGCACCTGAATGCTCGAGTATTCCTCCTGGTGTCTCGAAGCCGCCTCTCGGACTATTTCTTCGTCCATGAGGACAGCAAAGGGGTGCGTGCCGCTTGTGGTGTAGTTTGGATCGATTATTGTAGATCCAGACTTCTCCCACATTGTCGTCGCTATGAAGGTGGCTCTTAGACTTTCGTGCTTAACTTTAACCTCGTCCACCTCCTCAGACTCGGTTGTGAGAAAGTCTTCCGCTGAATAATTGCCTAACAGCCATTTCAGCAGCCTACCGCTTTTATCGATCAGCGTACCTTCAGGCTTGAGCTCAAGCTCATTCAAAGCCTCTGCCACGACATCTGCCCCTTTGGCCATGATCCACGAAAAGACCAAGTCTTCCTTTGTAAGTTCCTGCATCATAACTGCGTCCGATGTCACCTAGCTTACAAAGAAAACAGTACCCTAACCCACGTGACAGTTTCAACACACTCTAATTTATTAATATTTTACACAAAATATATATCTCGCAATCCTGAAATAGATAACAAAATTTAAATTATATTTCTGAGTTATGTAAGAAAACAAAAAAAAAACAAAACCGAACCACTGATCTAAACAGCAATAATCCGAAATGACCAAAAAGTCCACCAACCACGCTTGGTTTTAACAAAAACTCCCGATTGGCTAAAAAAAACGAATTACCCGTTGAAGCCAATATAGAATCAACTACAAGTGTCAAAACCCGATTTTTCAACTCAGAAATATAAATCACAGTTGTTAACGAACGTTAGTCGATAAAAGCCTGTATGCAAAATAATATTTCACAATAATCATACAATAAATTAATATTACTCAGTGCTCTACTCTCGCTACTGTCACGTATAGGTTCTGCTTGGTGAAGCACTTGCTCTAACTAAAAAACCAAAAAAAAAAAACAAGTCAAAATCGAAAAACGCAGCTCGAAATATCCGTGTCGGAGTTCAATGACCAGGCTATGCCTAAACAAACAGCTTACCGTATGACAACACGGTTTAATCAGAACAACTCCGATGTGAATTCAACTTCGAGTTGCAAAACTCTCAAACCCGAGAAAAGAAAAAAAAATAAGTTAACGATTTTAACTAAAATCCAGCAAGCACCCGCACTCCACCGAGCAATTAACAGGAAAAAAAAAAATTCCTCGACTTGCTGTGTTACACTATAGCAGCAGCAAGCTCTTCGCCTTTGTTTTTATCCTAATATTAACTCTGCCGGCCGACCTTGAATCCCCGCCGGTCAGCGCACACCTGTGATCACTCACACTAACCAATAACCTTTGTTTTGGTTACCTAACTACCTACACGTTGTTGGGCACCGATTGTCACAGGGCTCGAATTAAGGAATTTTATTCCTCGGAGGATCGTGATTGATCACGAGAACCCGCGGCGATCGTCGTCCGCACTCCTCCGACCTGCTGACAAAATGCACTTTCTGTGCACATGACAATCCGTCGATTTTTCTTCAATCCTGAAAACTGGGGGGAAGACGCGTACGCGAACTAATATTATTATTACGCGGCGCGGCTGCTCTCCTTCATCGGTAGTGGCGTGAGTTTATGTGGACCGATCGCAGGAACACGGGTGAATTAAATTAATGATCAAATGTAAATTTTAATAATTTTAATTAACAATAAAAATAAAAAAAATAAAAAGTTACATGATATCTCAAATTAATTCTACCCGATTGTTTACAAACAAGTAAACCCGAATGACTCAAAGTCTTAAGTTGACGAAAATTGATTCTACAAAAATAAAGTTCGTCGTCTGTGTTGTGATCGCTTCTAACACACCGACGCATACACACACTCTCGCGCTCGTCTGCTTGCTGCAGCGTGCCAAAAGAACAAAGGCGTGGACTAACTCCGATACAAAATCTAAGTACTTACTGTACTTCACACACACACACTCCGACTCTAACTATCACACGAACAAATACTCAATGATTAACCGCTACGCGGACTTACTTTTCTAGCAGGTGCACCTTCGCTTGATTAAACAATAATAATGATAATTACTTTTAGCCCGAATGGCTTCACACAAGACGACAATGCCTTCCAAGGCCGCACGTTGACTTTCCGTGAGATGTTCGCCTTCCCCGCTCCGATCCAATGACAACTGGATCACAGGAAAATCTACACAACTTCTCACTGATAACTTTATCTAACACAACCTCAATAAAGTTATATAACAACACAAAAAAGTAAATAAGTATAATTGCTCTCTGACACACGTGTGATCGCGCCAAGCGCCGAAATTAGAGTAATGCTGATCGGTAGATCTCGTCATCACCTGACTTACCGATCCGCATCTGCGTTCCATAACAGTTAGCGCCGAATTCGAATTTAATCAACGCTGTTACAATGTATACTAGATAGATTTTTAAAAAATTTCTCATAATTATTCAGCCTTTTTTATTTTAAGTAATATAAAGAGAGCTAAAATTATAAATGGAATTGGGTTATTTGGTTTATTTAAATAATAAAAAGAAAAATGGGTCATTTGGTTTTTTAAGCAATAAAGAGAAAGTTTAAAAGTGAAATAGAAATGGGTTATTTGGTTTATTTGAATGGACGAGGCTAAACAGGTAATTTTGTGTACAAAAAAGATCTAGTGACTTTTGTAGAATATTTATCACCAGGAAAAGTTTTTGTACGAAAACAGTTTTTGTACAAAAAAACAATAATGATATAATCCATACCAAATAACCCTCGTAGGTCTACATCGTTCTAGCTTTTACCCAATAATAACCCAAACCAAATAACACTTCTAGGTTTACTTGGATCTAGCTTTTACCTTAAATCCAATAACCCAAACCAAATAACCCTTCTAGGTTTACTTGGATCTAGCTTTTAACTTAAAACCAATAGTCTATCCCAAATAACCCTCCTAGTCTTTTCCAAAAATCTTATAATTTTTTCCTTTCCAATTTGTAACTAATAGAAAAATAGAAGACAGTGTCTAGATAAAAAAAACAAGGGTTACTTGGGATGGACATGCGGGATTTAAGGTAAAAGGTAGTATCGAACTAAAATTAAAAAGGTGATTTAAGGTAAAAGCAATAATTAAGTGAATCTAGAAGGGTTATTGGAATGAGGGTAAAAGCTAGGAGGCTTATTGAATTTAATTTACAGCTAGATCCAACTAAACCTAAGAGAGTTATTTGGCATGGGTTATTGGAATGAGGGTGAAAAGATCCAAGTAAAGGTAGGGGAGTTATTGGATTCAAAGTAAAGAATAGTATGTGTATTGTTTTTTGTACAAAAATTTTCAATTGAATGCAGACAAAAAAAATCACTTTATACGTATATCTTTTTTTACAAAAAATATTTTGAAGAAAAAAATATTTTCAAATAAGGCAGAAAAGTATTTTTTTTTGTACAAAATTTTTTTTTTTTTTTTTTTTTTTAGTTTTTTGATCAACAATTATATTTACACAATGTGCTGAAAAAATTTTTGTACAAAAACTTTTCCTGGTGATAAATATTCTACAAAAGTCACTAGATCTTTTTTGTACAAAAAAGTTTCTGTACAAAAAAAGTTTTTGTATACAAAATCACCTGTTTAGCCACGTCCTATTTGAATAATAAAAAGAGAAATGGGTTATTTGGTTTTTTAAGCAATAAAAAGAAAGTTTAAAAGTGAACTAGAAATGGGTTATTTGGTTTTTTAATTATAACTAGTACCACTCAGCGCGCTGCAAGCGCGCATAGGAAAAAAACAATAATTGTAACCTTAAAAGGCACTTTTCGAATATTTTAAAAACTTGTCCACCAATCAGCTCATGAATAAAATCTTACATTGAAAATCTCACAAAAATGGCGATAGCTCTCTTTTATAAAGGGACTAGTACCACTCAGCGCGATGCAAGCGCGCATAAAAAAAAAAACAATGATTGTAACCTCAAAAGGCACTTTTCGAATATTTTAAAAACTTCTACACAAATCAGCTCAAGAATAAAATCTTACATTGAAAATCTCACCAAAATGGCGATATCTCTCATTTATAGATAGATAAGAGAGTTACAAATAAAAATATAATTGGGTTATTTGGTTTATTTGAATAAAAAAAAGGAGACATGGGTTATTTTGTTTTTTAAGCAATGAAAAGAAAGTTTAAAAGTAAAATAGAAATGGGTCATTTGGTTTATTTAAATAATAATAATGATTAAATTGGGTTATTTTAAGGTATGCAAGTACACGCATTCATCATATAAGTATCACGCGCGCAGTCCGCTCCCTCCGCACTTATTTCTAGGCATATAGCGTTAAGTGCCAATGTACCATTTGATAATGAGAGAACTGAATCGTCGAAGATTTTGGAATTGATTCATACCGATTTAAATGGTCCATATAAAACTACTGGTTATTGTGGAGAGAAATATTTTTTGACTTTTATAGATGATTACAGTAAATGTACGAGAACTTACTGCATTAAGAGTAAAAATAAAACAGCAGGTTGTTTCGTAGAATATGTGAATTTAGTCAAGAATTTTTTCATTAAAAAAGTAAAGAATTTGCGTTGAGATAACGGGAAAGAATATTTACATCGTGAAATTTATAATTTTGTTAAATATAAAGGTATTGAGTTGTCACCATTCCCAAGCTACGTACACGAATTGAACGGTGTAGCAGAACGATACAACAGATTCGCAATGGATATCGGTCGTTGTTTAGCCCGGGAAGCAGGAATTGATAACAGGTATTGGCCTGAATTTATAAAAACAGTCTCTTATTTAAAAAATCATACAATTGCTATTTTTGGTCAAAGAATCGAATGCCGTTATTAGTTTATAAAAATTTAAAAAATTTTCCGAATTTGTTTAAATAAATAATGTTTAAACAATGAAAATTGAAAAAAGAAAAAATACGTATCTACTATTTTTTCATGAGACAGGTTTTCCAACAGTTAGTTTTTTTATATCACTTTTGATTTTTCCATGGGCGGTAATGGGTTAATGCCAGACATGTTAAAGTAATTGAAATTGAGAAAGAATTAATTTGCATGAAAAAAATAATAATGAATGAAAATGAAAATGTCGATGAAGAAAATAGTATTAATTTAAGGTTAGAGAACGAAAATGATTCTGAGAAAGATGATGACGATGATGAATATGAATCGGATGAAAATATTTCAAGCAAGTGTGATAATGATGAAAACATTGATGAGATGATTAATGAAAATATTGAGAGAAATGGAAAAATTGGTAACAATGAAAATTTGACTATCCCTAAAAGATCGAATAGGAAAAGAAGTCCTGTTCAAAGATACGGTCATCCTGTAACACATTGTGTTTATGTCAATTATATAAATGCGAATGTACCGAGTACATTCGAGGAGGAGCTAAACTCCAGCGAATCGAAAAATTGGCAAAAGGCAATGAACTCCGAAATTGAAAGTTTAAATAAAAACAAAACATGGGTACTTGTTGACAAACCTAAAGGTAAGAAAATAATTGATGTTGAATGGATTTATAAAAAGAACAATGATGATACTTATAAAGCTAGACTAGTAGTTAGATAGAGGTTTTCAACAAAAAGAATATTTGGAAAATGTTTATTCACCTGTCGGTAAAATGCAAACTTTAAAAGTTCTATTAAGTTACAGCTGTGCGAATAACTTATTTGTAGAACAAATGGACGCTGAAACAGCATTTTTAAATGGCAACGTAATATCCGAAGTTTACTTTTATGAACCTAAAGCTTATGAAACTGGTAAGAATAAGGTTTGTTAATTATTAAAAGCTCTTTACGGTTTGCGAGAAAGTTCTAGAGCTTGGTACGAATGTTTTCATGCTTTTATTGAAAAGTTAGGATTTGAAAGAAGTAATTATGACTTTTTGTTTGAGTAATTATTGCTTATATGTAAATAACAAAGGCAAAGATCCAATATATATTTTAGTTTTTGTTGATGATTTGTTGATTGTTTGCAAAAGCCGTTTGAGCCCTGAGAAAATTTAGACTTTTTGGAAAAGGTGAACCACCCTACTATATATAATATGTATAATTTGTAGCTTAAAGAAAAATCATGCTTCTCTTAGCTTTCTGCTTAAGCCATCCTATGGTGACCGAATCTCGAGTACAAGACGGACTTTTGAGACCAAATTTTATTTATTCAGGGATCAATTCGATGTATAAAGTAAATTTTTTTATAATGTTTGAACTGTTATATACTTGTTAGAGTAAAAATGAAAGTTATTTTCAATTCATTTATCTTAATAATTAACAAAATGTGTGCTAATGGCCAGGTACTGCTACGTGACTCGTGACCTTTACCTAATGCGGATCTTGTTTAGTGTCTATTAATCTGCGCATCACGCATAAATACTATTACTGCCGCAAATGTTAAAATTTCCATTTGTAATCCATTCAAATGTAGTACTTTAATGAGCCTTGTCAGTACAGTTAAAATATCTCTAAATAGTATTTTTTTTAAGGTTCCATAAAAACAGGTAGAAGTAGAGTTCAGCAGCAGACGGTTATTGTGGCGAGCGATCCCGCGAAACGAGTGAACGAGTCACAATAGTCTGCTGCTAAGCTCTGCTTCTACCTGTTTTTAAATGGAACCTTCGTAAAAAATATTTTTTTGCAACTAACTTCTCAAAGAATCTTTATACAGTTACGTTAGCTTTCACTTATAATGTGCGCATGCTCATATTTAATTATAGGGGAGGTAGGGGTATAATGGCGCGGTTAATTTAAAATCACTGTTGTAAAAAAACTAAACATTAAAAATCAAATTTTTTAGTACCCACTTCTAGGTAGAAGAATTCTGAATGAATTGACACTAAAATAAAAATAAAATTGTGATAAAAAAATTATGTATTTGAAAAAAACCTGACACTCCGTTTATGCCCCGACAATTTTACCGTAGGGGTAAAAACTGCGCGGTGACGAGGCACAAATGGTGCACTTATATAGATATACAAAGTGATGTATGTACAGAAAGCCAAAGGTCTAGCACAACTTTTTTTTTTATTTTTGTATTAAACTGTGAATTAGTTATGAACTGTACACAAAAATGAAAGAAATGGTAAAATAATACTAAATCAATTCAAAATAATCGTTCTATGTATTAACATAAATAATAAATCGTTCTATATATCGAATAAATTACACCCAACTACGAAATAAAATCACAACAATACAGAATCTTTCTTGTTGGAATGGTAACCCGGGCAGAAAACATCTTCGAGTATCTTCGATAATCTTTGAAAATATTTGAGAATCTTCGAGCATCTTTGAGAATCTTTGAGAAACTTTGAGATTCTTTGAAAATCTTTGAAAATCTTTGAGATTCTTTGAGAATCGTTAAAAATTAATGTCTAGTTTTGAAATTTTTCTCAAAGATTCTCAAAATTTCTCAAAGATTCTCATAGAATCTTAAATATTTTCAAAGATCATCGAAGTTACTCGAAGATAATTAAATTTTTTCATAATTTCACGAAGATGTTTTATAATAAAAACTGACTACGATATATTCCTTAGTATTTTATGTATTAAACGATTACAGCTAAATTTAAACATAAAATGTCATTATTTATGACATTTTTTTTATTTCTAAAAAAACCGTTTTGATATTATTTAGACTGTTACTGTTATGAAAAAATAAGTTATTGAATACTATTTAATACCTCATTAATAGTTTAGTTTTCAGTTTTCTTTATCAAAACTTTTTTTTTTTTTTTTTTTGTAACCACATAGATAATTCAGAATAAGAAATATAGGTTTAATTTCCAACTGTTGCATGCAGTAAGACTATAGTCTATACAGTAGCTACGTTTCTATTGACTGTCCCATGAAGGGTGCTGGTTGTTGTTTATAACTCAACATTTTGCTAATTTTATGATAAGTTATGATGAAAACGAAAAATTTACAAATAAATATCAGTAGACTTGCTAAAAACCTGAATAAGTGCAATAGTATAGTAATTGTTTAAGGATATGATACTGGAAATTAAACATTGCATCTTACTAAGTTTTCTTTTTTCAATGATTTTTGATTATATAAGGCTTTTTCATAGCAGACGACTTAGATTTATCGTAGTGAACCCAAAACGATATTTTGTAGTTTTATTTAATTTTCTATGAATTTTTAAATTTTGTAAAAGTTAGGTTTAAACTATATTAATTATTCTATTATTCTGACAAGTTTATTGTAGAGAAATTTAAGTTCTTTTTACTTCAGAGCTAATAAAAAAATTCTTCTTGTACACCCCAGGTCCTACACCCCGCGTTAAAACTTATTCACATCTTTTGAACTTATAAACTTTTCGAATTCATTTTTACCAAGATTATTTAGGTTTTTAACATTTTTCAGATTTAATTGAAAAAAACTTTTTTTAACATTAACGCTGTAAAGCCGACAGAATTGGGAATTTTTTTTAATCGGCAAACAGTAGGTTATGGCCTGTCCTTGCCTGCCATTGTCCCTTTGAATTAGAATCTTTAACTCATGAGGTTACATTGTTTTGTTCAATTAATTTGTTTCATTTTATTGTTTTTTGAGGCACAGAAATTGCATGCGTTGAGTTTAAAAGATGTAGCAAGCAAATTTTTGGTTAGCACCTGCTAGCAAACCATAGTGCAAGAATTATTATCAATAACGTCTTTATTCAATGAGTTGTCTTTATTATTAAATTTAAAATAAACGAAGCAAACTACTCGGAGAGGGCATTGAATAGGCTCAGAATTTATAAAAATAAAGTAGATATTAATGTTTTAACTATAATTATTATAAAAATAATATATGACATACGATTTTGAGTAAATTTGAGAATCTTTGATAATCTTTGAAAAATCTTGAGAGACTTTGAGAATTTTTGATAATCTTTGAGGAATTTTGAGAATCTTTGAAAAAAATTCCAAAACTAGAAATTAATTTTTAACGATTTTCAAAGAATCTCAAAGATTCTCAAAGATTCTCAAAGATTCTCAAAGATTCTCGAAAATACTCGAAGATGTTTTCTGCCAGAGAAGACATCAATCACAAGAAAAAACACAGTCAAAGATCGATCTACCTAATTTGAGGTTACGATTCACAACAGGTCAGATGGCGCGCCATTTATACCCCGCTGGAGCGCACCATTAAATTTGTGCCCCGATCAGATTTTTTTTTTTAACTTGCAATATTTATATGAAAACAATATATTTTATCAAACTTAAATACATCGTTTAAAAGTTTAAATCATGCAGTTTTTATAGGGTGCAATCATAAAATTGTATTATATTTTTTTCAATAAGGCAGCAAGATTTACAGGTATCGTAGCCAAAACTTTCAAACAGAATAAATACGTGCCAAAACGTTTTTAAGTCGATTTTTTTAGCAGGAATTATAGTTCATATGATTAAAAACAATATTATAAATTGTTTTGGTTCAAATTTTCAATTTAAAGTCTAAGAAATTGACGGCCCGTTTTTCCGGTCATCCATTTATGCCCTTTCCTCCCCTATTCTATAATTGAGAGCAATTAGGTTTACACGCTGCCGCTAATTGGGGGAGCTCAATTCGGTACCACGACAAAATCTACGAAAAAAAATCTACTCGGACAAAATCTACGAAAAAAAATCTACGAAGACAAAATATATGAAAACAAAAATCTACGAAGACAAAATATATGAAAATAGAAATCTACGAAAGGCATAATCTACGAACTTTATAATTTTAAATGAGACTATGATAAATTCAAATTGCAGCATCTAAATACATTTATATTTATATTTAAATTCAAATTATAGCATCTAAATACATGTATATATATTGTAACAGCTAGCGCGTTGATTAAATTCGAATTCGGCGCTAACTGTTATGGAACGCAGTTGCGGATCGGTAAGTCAGGTGATGACGAGATCTACCGATCAGCATTACTCTAATCTCGGCGCTTGGCGCGATCACACGTGTGTCAGAGAGCGAATGTACTTATTTACTTTTTTGTGTTGTTAGATAACTTTATTGAGGTTGTGTTAGATAAAGTTATCAGTGAGAAGTTGTATAGATTTTCCTGTGATCCAGTTGCCATTGGATCGGAGCGGGGAAGGCAAACCTCTCACAGGAAGTCAGCGTGCGGCCTTGGAAGGCATTGTCGTCTTGTGTGAAGCCATTCGGGCTAATAGTAATTATTATTATTGTTTAATCAAGCGAAGGTGCACCTGCTAGAAAAGTAAGTCCGCGTAGCGGTTAATCTTTGAGTATTTGTTCGTGTGATAGTTAGAGTCAGAGTGTGTGCGAAGTACAGGAAGTACTTAGATTTTTGTATCGGAGTTAGTCCAAGCCTTTGTTCTTTTGGCGCGCTGCAGCAAGCAGGCGTGCGCGAGTGTGTGTGTATGTCGGTGTGTTGATAGCGACCACAACACAGACGACGAACTTCATTTTTGTAGAATCAATTTTCGTCGACTTAAGATTTAGAGTCATTCGGGTTGGATTGTTTGTAAACAATCAGAACTAATTTGGAATATTATGTAAATTTTTGATTCATTTATTTTTATTGTTAATTAAAATTATTAAAATTTACATTTTATCATTAATTTAATTAACCCGTGTTCCTGCGATCGGTCCACGTAAACTCACGCCACTACCGACGAAGGAGAGCAGCCACGCCGCGTAATAAAAACATTAGTTCGCGTACGCGTCTTCCCCCCTCTTTTCAGGTATTGAAGAAAAATCGACGGATTGTCGTGTGCACAGAAAGTGCATTTTGTCATCAGGCCGGAGGAGTGCGGACGACGATCGCCGCGGGTTCTCGTGTTCAATCACGATCCTCCGAGGAATTAAATTCCTTAATTCGAGCCCTGTGACAATATATACTAGGGGGGGTACCCCCCTGCTCGCTTCGCTCGCCAACCCCCCAGAATTTGATGCTTGAATCTACACTTGTACCTACGCTTATACACATACTCTTGTGTCTACATCTGTACCTACTCTGATACATACCATTGTTTCTACTTTTATAGCTTGTGACTACACCTGCACCTTATTTCGTGCCTACCTTTGTTCTCACCTTTCATCTTACTCCAAACCCGTGTACCCTTGTTCTTACCGTTGCACTTACTGCTTTTTATAACTAAGCTCTTACCCAGGAATATGCTCATGTTTATATATATATTTCTATCATGGTGATAACTGGTGTTTGAATTTTTTTCATGCTTTTATTTCTAATTCTAAGACTACTTTGTTCTTATCTTTGATCATACTTTCATTTCAATCCTTTGTTAAACATCTGTTTCTATGCTTTTACCGACTTATTTTCGTCTTTTTATTTATTAACCTTCCCTGCTTTATAACCTTGCTACTATCCACGTCTGTTGAGTATTTTTTTCCGACTCTCTTTACTACGTCTGTTGATTTTTTTACTTCCTACATATGTTAATAATCTTGTGCTTACTACCTATTTTTTACTCAAGCTTCTAACGCCGAACCTTCTGCACATGCATTTGTTTCTACATCTGTTTCTTGTCCCATGCTAACTCTAGTTCTTTATTTTTTTTTTTTAATCTTCTACACTGAATCTAGCCTTGTGTATAATCTTTTTTATCCTCTTGTACTTACTACTCTAAATAACCCTATAACAAACCTTGTTCATAACATTGTTTCAAACTTGATAACTACTGTGGTAACTTCATTGTACCTACTGCCGTACCCGGACTTGTCATTACGTTTGTAACTTTGAACCTACGCTCATATGTACATTTTTGCTTAATATTGTTTCTCTCACTTTCATATTAATCTACTTGCTTAAGTTTTGGTGTTTGATGTTGTTTTTTCTTTTTTTCATGCTTTGGTCTCTAACTTTGAATCTTTGTTCTCATCTTTGTGAAAACTATCTTTTCTATTGTTCTTCTCAAATTTTTTTGTAATTGCAATCGTGAAACTAATCATCTTCATACAATTTTGCCCACACAGCTCTTTAACTTTTTTGACAAATATTTCCTACATCCTTTTACATTTGTTATCAACGCTTTTTCTACGTAGGTCTGTCCCAATCAACCTATCTTGATTAATATCGAAGTTTATCTTACGACACCAGTTTCCAGCCATGTGTAGCCTCTTTCACTTTGTTATTATTTTCATACTTCAATTTGTAACTTTGAACGTATGTTGTACTTTTTTTTTTTTTTTTTTTCTCAACATCTAACCCTGAAACTAACATCTTTTATACTATTGTTTTCGATCCTGTACAAACCTTTGTAGATAAACACTTACCCACTTTTGAATCTACTGATGTACCTACCCTCTTGCCAAACCTTGAAGCTCTCTAAGCGAAGCGCACGCAACATTGTATTATATTATCTAAAACAAGTTTTGTCGAAGCTTCATTTAAATTAATTGACAATAAGTTATACAGTAGAACCTGTGTACATTGACCACCTCTCGTTCCAAGGAAAAGTGGCCAATGTATGCAGGTGGCCAATGTACAAAGGAAAGTGAAGGGGTGGGCTAAAAAAAAAGTTTCAAATTTTAAGTAATGTATTATAGTTTAATTTTCTAATTGAAATAATCTGTGATCTTCGTTTGCTTAGCAGCACAAGCTGAAGAAATCCACTTTGCTTCAATCTCAATATATAAATCATATAAATGTTCAACATTAATTTCAACTTTTTCTCAAAATCGAATGATATCGATAACACTCTTTAAAGCTTCATCGTAAGATAAATATTTGTTTATCGTTTGATTTGTGTCCTCTTCCTCATCTTCGTCAATTTCTTCATCATGATTCTTTTGAGGTTCGAGGAAAGATTTTAATACTTCTTCAACGGCTTCATCAATGGTAACCGGGAACGGCTCATGAACAAGCTTTCCTTCATCTCTCTGTTCGATTTTATTGATTGAAAGAAAATCATTTGGAAGAATTTGTAAAACTTCTGCTAGAGGCGCTTCATCATCAACGGTCTGAGATTGTTCAGATGACCCTGGGAAGTCAGCACGACGAAAACACTTCTCAAAAGTTGACTGTTGAACTTCTTTCAAAGAAGCATACATCCATCTTATTGCGTGTAAAACAGTAATGGATTTTTGAAATTCTGCTCTTGAGCCATCTTTTTCAGCAATAGCAATTAAAAATCTTAACATTTTCGATCTGTAACGTGCTTTCACAGCTCTGATAATTCCTTGGTCCATTGGCTGAATTTCTGATGTTAAATTGGGTGGTGTATATACCCTTTACCTTTGCGGTACGTTCAGAGTTCATATTCATTTAAACTTTTGTGGTTCTAGATTCATTGGTTTTGTTTCAGTTTGTATACTAATAATTATTATTTTCATGATTATAATCGGATAATTTCGAACACTAGATTACATAATTATTTTTTCATTAAATCTATTCTCTAGATGTTTTAATTGAATTGTAATATAAAAATTAAAAATAAAAATTCAAATTTTAAATTTTGTTCTTCAACCAATCACATCACGAATAAAATGCTGACATTCTTTTTGGGTTCTCTCTTTTATCTTTGGATATAAGTTAATTTTTTTAATGCTTCGTAGTTACTTTTTAAATTTCTTCTATAGATACATAGCTGATAACTTGTATCAAAAATTGGCGATGTGGGTAGAAACTGATAACATATATCAAAAATGGGGGCGTAAGTAAAAAAAGGACATGGGGAGGTTATTAGAAAAGGGTTTAATTTATAAGCACGGGAAAAAAAGCAAACGCACGGGAAATTTTAGGTCAAATTCACGGGAAAAAAGACATTTGCACGGAAAAATAAGTGATTAAACGGGAAAGAAAATAAATGCACGGGAAAAAAATACTTGAGCGGAAGTTAAATGTATTAAACGGGAAAAAAAATATATTGAATGGGAGTAGAATTAACATTGCGCGGGTAATAAATGTATTAAACGGCAATAGAATTGATCTCGCACGGGAAAACGTCATATATTTTCTAGTGAATGGATTATCCCACGATTCGATTCGATTTACTATTGCACCTGCCACACTTACCCAGTTAATAAATTTTGTTTCCTGCCCTTTAAGTCACTTTGTTGTAAGTTAATTTATAGTACCCCTGGTCACTCTAACCACAAAATCAAATCTTTGATGCGTGTTTTCGGTGACTCGTACTATAAAATAGTATATAGTACGAGTGCAGTACGTCAACAGGGCTTATTAAGAACCTCGTGCTGTGCTTCGCTACGTACTTGGGTCCTTAAAACCACCCCGGTGACGATGCTGCACCTGTACTATAATATACTATTTTAAGTGCATTTATTATTCTACCTACGAGAACGTGTTATTATATATTATATCTTTGTTATTTACTTCGTTGTAATCTAGTTTTAAGTGCATTTAACTATCTATTTATGCGAATGTGTTACCATATATTTGTATCACTCGATGTACTTGTCAAGCGACCAAATAGGGTTATACCCCAAGGCCGAAATAAAAACCTTATATAGTCAGTCAGTCAGGGTTGGATAAGTTTTTTTGGATCATCGATTGCAGAAACTTTGGAAATTGCTTTCTGGTACCGAATGATGAGCAAAATCATCAATAATTTTTCTAAATGGTCCTTTTTTCGATTATCCACACAAAATGTTTGAATTATTTTTGTTTTTTAAATAATTTTCAAACAATTTGTGTTTAAAGCCCATTGCACTCCTAGACATGTGTATCCTTGCATGTTTTTGTCTCTTTATGAACTTTAAGAGAAAAATATTTTCAAATCTTAACTCAAAAAGTATAAATCTGAACAATTTATATTTCAAACCTCAGAAAATTCTAAAAAGTACTTCTAGTAACAAATTATTCCTGTTCAATTTTTTAAGTTTGGACTTGAATTTAAGTTGGTTGAGATCTTCTTTATATTGAATATTGAATCGATTGGGATCTGTCTTGAGTTTTATTTATTTTTTTTATTTTAACAAAGAACTTTTGAAGAAACGATAAGTCGACAGGTTAGATCAATAAGATAAATCTCGTCTATGCTGTGCAATAATATACGGATATACCTTATTGATCTAACCTGTCGACTAGGAAAGATATTTTCGACCGAACAAATTATATTATAGATTTTTTAAAGTATTTTTGGAAAAACCTCGGCCACGATTATTTTGGTCAATGTTCTTTTTACAGGCATCACGATACTGTTACTGCTTCAATAAGGCATGTTCAACAACGAATATTAATACACAACGTAGTCAATATTTATCTCATTGATCTAAATGTAGTACACAGTAAATTTCGTTTAAAATTTTTATCTTATTTTTTTTCAACAATCCACTTTGTTATTAGGTATTAATATTCGTTGTTGAACATACCTTATTGAAGCAGTAACAGTAATCGTGATGCCTGTAATGAGGACATTGACCAAAATAATCCTGGCCGAGGTTTTTCCAAAAATCCATTAAAGATACTTTTACAAATCTATACTATAATTTGTTCAGTCAAGACACATCCCAATTGATTCAATATTCAATATAAAGAAGATCTCAACCAATTTAAATTCAAGGACCATTTAGAAAAATTATTGATGATTTTGCTCATCATTCGGTACCAGAAAGCGATTTCCAAAATTTCTGCAATCGATGATCCAAAAAAAGTTATCCAACCCTGAGAGGAGGACCCGCTAGGACTAGACATTTGGGTTACTTCTTTGGGTTTTTAGCTAATTTTCAAACAATTTGTGTTCAAAACTTGAGCCAAAGGCGAGAGTGTCAAGGGTTTGCTAAGGGTTAGCTCATACTTTTCCAGCGTCGAGTGTAATGTTTTTTTCAACTCAAAGCAAGGAGTTCAAACTTCCTGTTTGGGAAAAATCAGAAAGTTTGAACTTTCTGCACCATGTGTGAAAAATAAATTTTATAGAGTTAGGAAGTTTTTTTAATCACAATTTTAATGTTTAGAAGGAAAATAATTGATGCATTTATCGCAACGTATTCAAAGTTTTTGCGCGCACGCGGAGATCTAGAGTTTTGCGCGCATGCGGAGATCTAAAGTTTTTGCGCACACGCGGAGTACCTAGGTTTGCGCGCACGCGGGATAATTTAGTTTGCGCGTACGCGGAACACCTAAGTTGCGCGTACGCGCAAATTTTTGTTTGAAAGGGTAAGTTTGCGCCTACGCGGAGACTCCTCCGCGTACGCGCACGAGTACATACATGAATACATACATGAATATATTTGGATGATAATTACAAAATAAAAAAAAAAATAAATAAATAAGGATTTAAAGTTTAACAAGAATTTTTTAAATAAAATTTTACAATTTATTAAAAAGAAAAAATTACTCCATTATAAATTAAATTTTTCTGAAAATAAAATCTTTTTTTCATTTTTTTTAAATTAAAAACTTGGATTTTTCTAATTAATCTTATAATGAAATTTTTTAAAATTAATGAATTCAAATTTTAAAGTTTTATATAGTTTAATCATACCATTAAAAAAGAATTAATAAATTAAGAAAATATACAAAACTTGTAACAAAACATTAAAAATGGGGGGCGGGGAAAAAAAGGGCGGGGGGGGGGGGGGCGTGGGAAGGGCGGGCGGAGGGCGTGATTGGAAAATTATAGGACAATTCAAAACTCATAGAAATAAGCATATTTCGGTACACTTTTACGGTTAGTTAAGCACTTTTTTGAGAGGCCTGTGGGGGGCGGGGGGAGGGCGGGCGAGGGGCGTGGGGGGCGTGAGAGAGGAAAAACAACTATATAATATAGTAAGATAAGATATAAATAAGCTTAATTTCTTATAATTTAATAGTTATTCAGTCACAATTTAATTTCTAATGAAACACTAACGGGTTATTTTTTAAATAATGCGCGCCGTGGGGCCCGAAGGGCCCCCGCAGAGGCGCGACATAAAATTTAGTTCCAACCAAAATCTACATTGAATAAATTTCTAGTCCTAATAATCTTAATTATGTAATTCTTAAATTTTTATTTGCGTAGATTTTTTTTTAATACAGATTTTGTCTTTCGTAGATTTTGTCTTTGATAGATTTTTTTTTCGTAGATTTTGTCACGTAGATTTTTTCTCCTAGATTTTGTCTTCGTATATTATGTCACGGATTCTCTTAACCAATCAAATCAATTATAAAACGAAGACATTCAAACATGTTTCATCATTATAAAGAGGAATTGAGAGTTGTCACGTATCGCATTTATAGTAGATATTCCGAAATAATTTACAGTAGAACTTGCAGAAAAAGAAACTGCAACTAAACGAGCTGTGAAAAGAGCCATTGAGAAGTCAGTTGCATAAAAAACACTTTCATCTCACATTTTTAAGTTACACATAAAGTTTCTTTATAATTAATGAATATAATGTTATTGGTCAAGCCCGAGAATCGGCAGTAATTTCATTAGCGCGCTGGCGCAGCCAGCTCATGAAGTTACTGTCCATTTTTGGGCGAGACCAATAATATTTTTTCTCTGTTCGAAACCGATAACTCCGTGTTGTTTAGGGATCGTCCATAAACCTCTTTCCTCTCAGAGGGGTGGGAGGGGGGGGGGGTAGCAATATTCTACATTCAACCTCAGGGGGTAGGAGGGGGGGGGTGTTGAAGACTCAGGAAAGTTCCTTTTTTCATAAAGTTTTTAGTACGCTTGCAATTCATTATTTTTTTATTTTTATCTTTTGATAACTAATAGTGCAGTGCATATAGTTATCGTTGGAAAAACCACAGTGAGGTAAAATTGTGGGAGCTCCGAGTATATAACTCATTTTAATTAATTAATTGGTTTAAGGTAGTTCTCCCCTGACTCTGCTTTGACACACCGAGTATTTTTGAATCGGTTTTTGTTCTTAAAAATTTGGCAACGTCGATGTTTACATTCGTAATTCGTATTTCGTATTTCGTTTAAAAATAGTTCTTAAATATTTTCAAAGGCTATGTCGAAGTAGTTTTTGTGTTAATTAACTGTTGTATAATTATGTATTCACAATCGACACATAATGGTCGTTTTATTGAAAAAACAGTTTTAAATCAAAGATTCAAATGCAAAGAAGCTCTTGAAAAAAAACGCCAAGAATTTAGGGATAAACTTTTGAATGAAAAACGAGACATTGCATCATGTTTATCAAATGCTCAGCGTATTTTTGTTATATATATGGGTCAAAATAATACTTTTTTTTAAAACCGTCCACACGAGGTTCACCGATTTTATTGCGATTTTTTTGGCAAAAGTACTATTTAATAGAAGCCTTTTGCCGCAAACTAGAGATCTCTATCTTATTTCTGCTTGGTGCTAGATTTTTCAAAGATTGAAAAATGGCCTATTTTTAAGCTGTTTTAAGCAATTTTAAGGTATTTTTCGATAAATTATAACTTTTGATCAAAATTAGATAAAAACCTCTAATTTGCGGCAAAATTTTGTTCGAAATGAGTTCTTTTTTGAAAAAATATTTTGACATTATAGTTTGGTTATTTTTGCTCATTTGCAGGTATCTTCAAACGACCGTAGCTTTTTCTAGGCTAAATTTTTGTGCATATTAAAAAATTGTTAAATTTTTTTTATGAAAAAACAAACATTTTGCGACCAACCGGAACCCTGTACGATCTTCTGCTTCCAAAATACAGCTGTTTAAAGTTGTCAAAAAACACAAAAAACGCGTTTTTTACGATTTTCACATGCATTTTTGAGCGGTTTCGACCTTTTTTTTTCTCTCAAAAATATGTGGAATCTTCTCTTCATATGTTTCCAAATAAGCTCCCATAGTAATTGTAGTGCGGATTTGGAGTTTTGGTTGATTCCAAAGCATACACTTTTGACACATTTTATGTGCTAAACAAGTGTTTTTTTAACAATATACATGCTACATTTAACTTTTTCGTTCATTATAGATGTTTTGAAATTATTTTTTGACTAAAAACTATTCAAATTCCAGCCAAAATTAGGTCGCCTGCTATGAAAAAATTGATACTCAACGAAATATTGATCTCAATATCAAAATAATATACTACTTTTATTCAGTTTTTTAGTTTTTTGATTCGTTAAAAATCTATGTTCAAATATTGTAAATAATATACCACTTATTTATTTAATTTTTTCTATTTTTGAAATTACCAATAATTGATCATAGTTTATCAATTATTATGATAAAATAATCATAGATTACTATTGCTTACTCTGAAAAAAATGAGTCCAAATTAAAAATGTTATTTTTTGAATGCTATGAACCATAAAACAATCTACCAATCTACTTTCTACTTATAATTATATCCACTTATGAAAAAGTGAATGAGAGATTCGATTAGAAAGTCGAGTCGATATATCGAATCGAATTTTAAACTTGATTCTTGGAGCAAGAGCGCTCAAAAGTGTGAACCAATCGGACGCGCTAAATTTGAAATCTTTAGGTGTGCCTATTTGAATTTTTTTTTTTTTTTTTTAAGGAGGTTCCCTACCAAATAGATCTAGCCCACAGATTTTGTTCAAAATAAATGAACACATAGTTTTTAGTATAAAAATAGCTCAGTTAAAATTTCAAAGCCCTGAGGAGCTTGTGAAAAAAGTTATAAACATTTCAAATTTTTACAAATTTGCATGGGTTCTAATGGGAAATTCACTAAAACAGCAAATACTTAATTTTCAGCCCACAGATTTTAATGCAGCTTCGCACAAAAATCGGAAAAAATCAGACTTTGATTATACTTGTTTCAAAACATTCATTAGGAGCCTGTAGCAATAATTATAAACAATTGATTTTATATTCTTGTATATATGACTTCTCATTGGCTCATACAGAGGTTAGAAAGTAGCTGAGCCAATGAGCAGACGACTACTGTCGTCAAATACACATTTGACTTACGTAGATGGTAGGGAACCTCCTTAAGGTGGTTTTCTACCAAATGCATGACAATAGAGAATCAGTTCAAATTTTCTGGAGATGTTCATTAGATATTAATAAAAATTTTAACGAAGTCTAGTCAAAATTGACCATATAGTTTAAAAACTAGAGCAAGTTAAAGATTGAATTTCTTTCATTGGGCGTATGGCCGCTACGCTGAAAAAGTGTACTAAATTATTGATATTTGTCTTCTTACAATAGAGATCCTTTACAAAAACCACATACATATAGTTTCACTATCGAAGAATTTATTTCTTGAAATTGCGAAAAATTGACTTTTTACGAATTTTACAATAATTTTACGAAAATAAATTTTTCACGTGAATAACCTCCAAAATTGCGGTGTTTAAAGGTGAGGTTAAAAGTTTAAAAAAATGTTTTGTTGTGATTGTCAATGTTTTCTTGGTAGATTTTTATTACAGAAGCCGTAAAAAGTTAAAAAATAAATTTTAATAACCAATTTTTAGTAATTTGGTGTAATAATTTTTTTTAGTCTTTAACTTGACTAGCTCTGGTAGAAAACCACCTTAATTAATAAAGTGAGTAACGAAATTTACATTTTTAATATACAAATAAGCGGACAAGCTTACAACCCCATAACCCTAGGCGATGTGAATAACAAATAATTAATTATTTTAATAAACAAATAAGCTGATAAGCTACAACCCCATAACCTTGGGCATGGCTAAAAAAAATTTTAATTTTTTTAATAAACAAATAAGCCAATAAGCTACAACCCCATAATACTGGGCGTAGTGAATGAAAAATAATTAAATTTTTTAATAAACAAATAAGCCGATGAGCTACAACCCCATGACGGTTGGCGTAGTGAATGAAAAATAATTAATTTTTTTAATAAACAAATAAGCCGATGAGCTACAACCCCATGACGGTTGGCGTAGCAAATGGAAAATAATTAATTTTTTTAATAAACAAATAAGCTGATGAGCTACAACCCCATTACGGTGGGCGTGGCAAATGAAAAAAAATTAATTTTTTTATTAAACAAATAAGCCGATGAGCTACACTCCAAAACACTGGGCGTACTTAGTAAAAATAATTAATTTTTTTAATAAACAAATAAGCTGATGAGCTACAACCCCATAATCTGGGGTATGGCTGAAAAAAATTTTAATTTTTTTAATAAACAAATGAGCCGATAAGCTACAACCCCTTAACATTCGGCGTAGTGAATATAAAATATGTGAATATTTGAATAAACAACTAAGCAAACAAGTTTACCACCCCATAACCTTGGGCATGGATAAAAAAAATTTTTGAGCCATGCCAAATGTTATGGGATTGTAGCTCATCGGCTTATTTGTTTATTAAAAAATTTAATTATTTTTCATTCACTGCGCCCAGTGTTATGGGGTTGTAGCTCATCGCCTTATTTGTTTATTAAAAATATAAACATTTTTTTTAGCCATTCCCAAGGTTATGGGGTTGTAGCTCATTGCCTTATTTGTTTATTAAGAATATGAACATTTTTTTTAGCCATGCCGAAGGTTATGGGGTTGTAGCTTATTGCCTTATTTAATTATTAAAAATATTAACATTTTTTTCAGCCATGCCCAAGGTTATGGTGTTGTAGCTTATCGGCTTATTTGTTTATTAAAAAAGTTAATTATTTGTTATTCACTACGCCTAGAGTTATGGGGTTGTAAGCTTGTCCGCCTATTTGGCTATTAAAAATTTAAATTTCGTTACTCACTTTATTAATTAAAAAAAAAAAAACAAAAAATTCAAATCAGGCATGCCTGAAGATTTCAAATTTGGCGCGTCCGACTGGTTCACACTTTTGAGAGGCTTGAAAGGGGGCGCTCTTGCTCCAAGAATCAAAGTTTCAGTTTCGATTCGACATATCGACTCGACTTTCTAATCGAATCTCTCATTCTCTTTTTCATAAGTGGATATAATTATAAGTAGAAAGTAGATTGGTAGATTGTTTTATGGTTCATAGCATTCAAAAAATAACACTTTTAACTTGGATTCATTTTTTTCAGAGTAAGCTATTAATAGTAATCTATGATTGTTGTATCAGTCGTAATACCCCTAGTGCTTCAAAATTGTCGATAATTTTCCGACTGTGTTTTGTTGTACAGCAACGAGGGGGGCAAGTTTGGCAGTTTAAAAATCACGAGCGTGAAGCGCGAGTGATTTTTTGTCAAACTTGCCCCACGAGCTGCTGTGCAAAAAAACTAGAGGAAAATTGTCTAAAATTTTGAAGCACGAGGGGTATTCGGCTGGATTATTTTCCCCAGCTGAATTTCAACTTATAGAAATGCTGTATTTTACATTTTTGCGGTTATAGTTCTATTACCATTGTTTTGCATGCTCGCGTCGTGAGATTTGTTAAAGTAAAATGAAAACCTTATAAATGAATTTGTTGCTTAATAAAACAAAATCTCAACTAGATTAAATTAATCTTTATTTTAAATAAATTACACACGAACAAGAAAATATATTCGGACACGCTCTTTTTTTGGAATCACAATTATTATTATAATGTTCGAACGGTTGCTAACGGTATTATTAAAATAAAACGCGAGCGCTAACCTCTTTGGTCCGAACGTCAACGTTTCTCAATAACGTGACGTTGGTCTCCGCATTTCGAAGTCAACGTTCGATCAAGAGACAAATGTGGCCCCAGTGAACGCCAGACACTGTGCACACGACCGAAAACTTAAAACTCTAAATAAGTTTTCAGGCGAAGTAGCGCTCTCAAATAAATTAATAAAAGATAAACTTATTGAATTCATAATAAATGAAGTCACTCAAGTATTACAACTAAATCATTCAAAACGCACCACACTCAGTCACACCGAACATCTCGTTCAGTTCCACTCTCCCCCCCGTACAAAACTCACATGTTTTTACACAGAAATTTTAACAAGTTTGCAAACAGGACGTTCCATGATTTTCCCACCGGATCGTAGGTGTACTCTATACACTTCGCCCTCGCTATTCGGATGCAACTCCGTTATGACACCTTTTCGCCAAACGTTTCTAGGCATTTCATTATCTACAATTAAAACTTGATCACCCACACATAAAACGTTCTCAGACTTGGAGTCAAACCATTTTTTACGAGGTAAGAGAGTCGGCACATATTCACGAATCCAGCGATACCAAAACGCGTCCACGAAATGTTGGGCTAAATGCCATTGTTTTCTCAAACATTTTTCACTGGCTTCGTAATGTCTCAATCTAACCATCCCTGACGAGGACCCAAAAAGAAAATGATTTGGGGTAAGTGCCTCTCGGTCATGCGGGTCGAGTGAAACATGGGTTAAAGGCCTCGAATTCACCGAGTGTTCCACCTCAGCTAAAATTGTAAGCAGAGTTTCATCGCTTTGAGCATGTCCTTTCAAAATGAATGTAAGGCATTCTTTAACTGACCTTACTAACCTCTCCCAAGCTCCACCTATATAACTTGCAGTTGGAGGATTGAACTTCCAATCTATCTTATGCTTCAAAGCAAAGGCAGACCTTTTTTTTCCTCCCCTATCCATACTATCTAAAACTTCTCTTAACTCTGAGCTTGCACCATGGAAGTTCGTCCCATTGTCACTGTAGATCGACATCGGCCAACCTCTTTTTGCAGCCAATCTTTCAACTGCCATTATTGTCGAGTCTGCACTTAAAGAGTGTGCAATATCTAACCATATAGCTCTTGTGGTCAAGCAAGTAAATAAAACTCCCCACCGTTTTTCTCTACGACGACCTACCTTTACTAAGATTGGACCAAAATAATCCAAACCACAAAACGAAAATGGTCTCAATTTATAACCTAGCCGCGCTGGGGGTAAATTACCCATTCGTGGTTGTTTAGGAAGGCCCCTGACCAAACGGCATAGGTTGCATTCATGAACAATACTCCGCAAACACCTGCGAAAACCCAAGATCCAAAAGTTCTGCTTCAACTCATTGATCACAGCTTCGTGGTTCTTATGAAAATGTATATCGTGGTAGTGACAGATCAAAAGTCGAGTGACAGGGTGATTTGAATCTAAAATTACTGGTTGAAACAAATCGCGAGAGCCAGGATAATATTTTACTCGACCTCCTACTCGAAGCAAACCCTGATCGTCAATAAAAGGAGACAATGAAAGAATGCGACTGTCTCTCGGCAAAAGTCGCGATTTTTTAATAGCAGTAATTTCTTTGCTAAAACTAACTGACTGGATTTCCCGAAACCATAAAATTTCCGCAAACAGGTGTCTAGATCTGTTCTAGAATCATGAATTCCTTGAAATATATCAAGAGCTTTCACAGTCAGCATCGTTGCTTTAATTAACCCATACCATGAAGAAAATCTAACGTAATCAGGAAGAATCTCGGATTTTCCACCCTCATGATTCAAAATAAATAGGTTGTGAGTTTTTCCTTTCAGTTCGCGATCATCAACAACGAATCCTCTTCCCTCCCTTTCCACAGGCCAAAATTCTTCTGATTCCCGAAGAAATGATGGACCAAGGAACCATCGGCTGTTCGATTGTAAACTTTCTAGCGCTAAATGAGTTGCATCATCTGCAGGATTATTTGCGGTATCAACCCACCTCCACTCCGCGGGTTTAGATTTTTCGGCGATTTCACCTAATCGATGCATAACAAATGTTTTATAATCTCGGGGATCTGACCTTATCCATCGTAATACCGTTCGCGAATCGGACCAAAAAACTCGTTGGCTTATGCAGAATTCATGTTCGCTTCCTACCGTCCCAGCTAACTTAACTGCGAGTAACGCGGCTTGCAGTTCTAAACGTGGAATCGAGCATGGTTTAATGGAAGCTACACGACTTTTTGCTATAATTATTGCCGTATGTACCTTAGAATTTGTATACAAAAATCGCCAATACCCGACTGCTGAGTATGCCTTTTCACTTGCGTCACAAAAAAAATGTAGTTCTATGGATTCGATCATTCTACCTTGAATTTGATAACAACGTGGTATTTCACACGCCTCTACTTTTTCAAAATCATTCAACCAAGCCTTCCAAGACTGAAAATCGTCCTTACACAAAAAATCATCCCAACCAATATTACTCATCCACACTTTCTGCATCAATACACGTGATCGAATAGTAAATGGAGACAATAGACCCAAAGGATCGAACAACGACATCATCACACTCAAAAATTCTCTCTTGGTAGGTTTTCGAACACAGTTCCGTAAATCGGCAGGGAATTTAGTTTCACTGAATCTAAAAACAAGAGAATCGGAGCTGGTAAGCCACTGCAAGCCTAAAACACGTTTCTCACGGTCCTCAAAGAAATTCGCAGTTTTAGGTAAGTCAACTTGCTTTACTGACTCCAAAACACTCGGTTGGTTACTTGCCCAACCATGCATTTCCCAGCCAGCAGCCGCATTAATCTCAATGACTTTCGCAATTTCACTCATAGCCTCACTAATAGTTTTGTAACTCTTAAGAAAATCGTCCATGTAGGTATCTTCCTCCACACTTTTCGCAGCCTCAGAGTAAATTCTCCGAAAAAATTTTGCGTTTCTATTTTTTATGTACAAAGCTATGCAAGGTGAACATTTTGCTCCAAAAAAAATAGAGCTCATCAGGTTTTCTTGAGGTTCGATCGACCGATCCCTTCCCCTCCACAGAAATCTTTGCGCATCACGATCTCTATGAAAAACTTTTTATTTTCAAAAACATATCTTTCATATCTCTCTTAGCTGCCCCAAATTCCTGTCTGAATCTCATTAAAACCCCTAACAAACATTTTAACAAATCTGGACCGGCCAATAACAAATCGTTGAAACTTATACCGTTTGACTTAGCAGCAGCATCGAAAATCATTCGGACTTTCCCGGGTTTATTCACATTCTGAACTCCGAAATGCGGTAAATACCACACACGTCCCTCTGGTTTCCCTGGAGCTGGAATCGCATATCTTTGCTCAAATAGCCGATCCATTTCCTTATAATATAATTCCGCATATTGTTTATCCCGATCAAGTTTCCTTTCTAACGAATAAAGCCGGCTTAAAGCAATCCCACGGCTAAACGGAAGAAGTTCATCATCGTCCTTCCATAACAAACCAACTTCCCATGAGTTACCGACGCGTTTACTTGTCCGATCCAAAATTTCAAGCGCACGTTTGTCGTTATCATTAATACGAGGTCGCGGATTTATACCCAAAGAATCTAAATCGAAACTTTCCAAGACTAAATTGTGTAAGTCATCCTTCCCTGATTCCCCCTTGTTTAAAAAATTTACAGATTCAAAATTTCGAGAATCAGATTTGCTAGTGTATTTTCCATGAATAGACCACCCCAAACAACAACGTAAAAGAACCAAATTGTGATCACTTAAAAAGAATGTTCTCTAGATTTACAACCAAATTTATATGGTCTTGCTCTAGTAAAATTTCTGGCTTGCTATTAAAAGGTGATACTTTAACTCCAGTTTGATTCTCACATAAACGAAAAACATCTTCCGACAATCGACTTGTGGGCAAAGATAGATCTTCAACGACAAGAATATCTCTACATTTAAAAATTTCCCCTGCCACCTTCACGTCAACCGAAACCTTACGCGATGCCGTCAAAATCGGAGCTTCGTGACCGACTCCCTTTAACCTTACATTCACATTCTCAGTCGGTAAATTTAATCTTTCAACTACGCTTTTACTTATAATTGATATAGTCGCTCCCTCATCCAACAATACATAATTAATCTCCGTCTTTCTTTCACCAATCACTGCAACAGAAACAATTTTTAACATAACAGTTTCATACAGTCATTTTGACTTTCTGCCTTTTGACGTAGAACGGTCAGAAGGAGCTGCAGTGGCTACATTTTCTCTCGAACTATTTGACGTTTGCTGCACGGAAATATGTTTTGAATCGGAATTAAAATGCAAAATTTTGTGATGTTGACGGTCACAATTGTCCCAAGCCACCTTTGAAGGACAAGCATCACGATTATGACCTGAACCTAAACATCTAAAACAAAGATTTGAGCTGCGTAAAAATTTCCATTGTTTACTCAATAACTCACGAGATAAATCCCGACAATCAGCGATAAAATGTTCTCGCCCGAAATAAGAACACTTAGTATCGTTCACGAGTTTGTTATGATCCGGAACTGAAACGTCAGCAACAGTGAATACACATTTCTCTCCTGGACGAGAAGAACGAGAGATTTCTGGAATTAAATTTTTACGCGAGCTAGAAATTCCGGGTAAACCCACGATACCAGCCTGTGCAGCTACTTCTGCCTCACGATTGATAAAATTTGAAATAATTTCAAGCGGCGCACTTTTTTCTTCGTTATTCGCTACAGCCACATACTTTGCATAGTCACGGAGCATAGATTCTGCAATTTTATTCAAAATTTTCCTACAAAACTCAGGACTATATAAATAGCCGCAATCTCTCAAACTTTTAGTCGCAGAAACTGCTCCTCTCAATTTTAAAGCAAACTTCATAATATCTGCATTTCCAGAATCTAGTCTCGGTAGCTTTTTTATATCTTTCACAATATTTTCAAGAATTACTGACTTATTGCCAAATCACAATTCCAAAATTCGCATAATTTCATTGGAACTACAATTTGATGCAAAGTAGGTACTCGCAATCTCTCTCACATCATCTTTCAAAGCTTCATGCCAACGAATTACATTCTCCCCGTCAGTGTGGTTTCCTAGTTTTGTCGAAGACTTATACACTTGCTTAAAACGCAACCACTCTATAGGATTCCCAGAAAAATACGGAAGTTTTTTAATGGTAATGCGATTAAAATATCCCGAGTTTATTCCCGTGGAAGCAGATTCTCTCACGACCGACATAGTATTCTCAATCGCGTTTGCTAAACGATTTATTGGATCTTCATTACCCGCGCTAAAAGATTGATTTCAAGCATTCCCGTTAACATTACTTTCCGGTCGCTCAACATTCAAATATCTAGAACCGTCACAAAAATCATTCCAGCGCGACTCGCAAGATAAATTCTCAGATAATGTGTGGCTGTAGCAATCGCTCGCGTAATCTTCCACTGGGTGCGCCTTGATTAGATCTCGATGCAATTCAGCATCTTCAACTAGCGACGAGCCTCGACAACGAGCGGCAGCGTCCTGTGAAGAGCTTTGATGACGAACAGTTTCAGCTGGCAACGAGCCTCGATGACGACCGGCATCGTCCCTTGAAGAGCCTTGATGCCAAGCAGCAGCATCCGGTGACAAACCTCGATGACGGACACTCAGAGCAGGCGACAAGCGTCGATGCCGAGCAGCAGCATCCGGTGACGAACCTCGATGACGACTAGTAATGTCTCTTGAAGAGCCCCGATGACGGACACTCCCAGCTGGCGATGACCCACGATGTCAAGCGGCAGCGTCCCGTGAAGAGCCTCGATGTCGAGCGGCAGCTCCCCGTGAAGAGCCTTGATGACAGACGTTCTCAGCTGGTGACGAACCTCGATGACGGACACTCAAAGCAGGCGACAAGCGTCGATGCCGAGCAGCAGCATCCGGTGACGAACCTCGATGACGATCAGCAACGTCTCGTGAAGAGCTTCGATGACGGACACTCCCAGCTGGCGACGACCCACGATGACAAGCGTCAGCGTCCCGTGAAGAACCTCGATGACGGACGTTTTCAGCTGGCGACGAACCTCGATGACGAACAGAAGTCTCCGGTGGTTTGCTCGGAGGAGTTTCAGATCGGTGAACTTCGACCGCGTCGGGCAAACGTAAATCCCCTACGGTGATACTGTCGTGGTCATTCTGACGATCATTTGACATCTCTCTGTTCACTGAATTCGATGAATCATGCAAATCAGGTGTTGTCGTTCTCAGCGAAGATTGTACGACGGCTCGATGAAACTCTTGAGCCGCTTGACTTCGAGTTCGGATGATCGGAGTAAAACCACCACTACGACTAACTTTCGCGGAGCCCAGAGAAAGTGATGTTCCTTTCCTTTTGCTCATTTTGAATAAAGTTTTAGAGTCCTGCAGTCACGGTCGCCAAATGTTTTGCATGCTCGCGTCGTGAGATTTGTTAAAGTAAAATGTAAATCTTATAAATGAATTTTTTGCTTAATTAAACAAAATCTCAACTAGATTAAATTAATCTTTATTTTAAATAAATTACACACGAACAAGAAAATATATTCGGACACGCTCTTTTTTTGGAATTACAATTATTATTATAATGTTTGAACGGTTGCTAACGGTATTATTAAAATAAAACGCGAGCGCTAACCTCTTTGGTCCGAATGTTCCCGTTTCTCAATAACGTGACGTTGGTCTCCGCATTTCGAAGTCAACGTTCGATCAAGAGACAAATGTGGCCCCAGTGAACGCCAGACACTGTGCACACGACCGAAAATTTAAAACTCTCAATAAGTTTTCAGGCGAAGTAGCGCTCTCAAATAAATTAATAAAAGATAAACTTATTTAATTCATAATAAATAAAGTCACTCAAGTATTACAACTAAATCATTCAAAACGCACCACACTCAGTCACACCGAACATCTCGGGGTTGAAAATCTTTGAAAAAGTGGCTATGAGGTTTATGGACGATCCCTTACAGGTCGAAAATAAGCATGATTTGAGGTTGATTTTTTAGCATTTTGATCGAATAATCATTTGTTAACCTCTACTTACCGAAGTTACGGACTCCGAAGTCGACTTTGCGCATGCGTTATCATATAAATAGATATACTTTCAAATGCTAAAAAAGAGACCGAGAATCAGGCTGATTCTCGGTCTGTAAACAGCAGGAGAATCGACTGAGTTCTCGGTTTTGAACCGAGAAAATGCTTTTCATGTCATACGTACTGTCAAAGGTTGCAATTCTTACCTTGCTAAAAAAAATACATGCGTGTAGATAATTTGTATATAAGTTGTCGGTTTTCCGTTGGATGGATAAATAAATGTAAATTGTTTGGTTGGTCTCACGAACTTTTTATTTAAATCCTTTATTATTGTTACCAACGCTTCGTCATCGATTCATAATAACCTTTTCAAGGCTGAAAAATAAAATTTTAAATTTTTTAACATAGATCGCGAATTACAAGATTCATAAGTTAAAAGTTACAATAAATAACAATAAATATGTTTACCTCTATAACTATGCTCATAATTTGAGCATTACAATTTGACTGAACTTGAGTTTACCTGTCGTAAAGTTTTGTAAGTAGCCACGCCTCAAATGTTCTTTTATAATCGTTTCTCAAAAACTGAGTATCAAGCTGTTTGTTTATAATGTTAGGTAAAGAGTGGAAGTATAACGTCTCCATAGGTACGCTTCCTCAAATTAGGTTCTGTATCCAAAATTTTAACATTTTTGAATTCAAAAGAATGATTATTCTCACTACAATAGAAAGCAATAACAGATTTCTCATCAGCTGCTTTGACAAAAGATACATGCTCACTCATACATTTTTCCAAAAAATGTCTGGTTTGGCTTATGTAAGTCACATCACAATCTTTACAATCGATCTTATAAACAACATTGATTTTGTCCATCTTGCCAACAGTATCTTTGCCAAAATTTACAAAATGATTCAACTTATTAATATACCTATATACGATTCTAACACCAAACTTATTCAAAATAAACTGTGTTCGAAGAAAAATATTTATGGTATGGCAAAATAAAAAAAGGTTCAGCATGAGAAACATCACGATTGTAAATATTCTGATTACTGATTCTAACCAATCTATGCTTGATGTGTCTATAGTCACAAATCTGGCGGGGTAACCATTCTCTTCCAGCAAGTTCCTTACCAAATTCAAATTATTCACAGAACCAGTTTTATGAGAATCTTTCTGAATCTTTGTGAAATTTTTTGAATTTTTGTGAATCTTCGTGAATATTTGTGAATCTTTGTGAATTACTGCGGGAATTTGTAATTTTTTATTAAAGCCTCACAAAGATTCACAAATATTCACGAAGATTCACGAAATTCACGAAGATTCACAAATATTCACGAAAAATTCATATAGATTAAAAATGTAGCTTAGTTAACCCCTAAATGTCACACCCAAATCCAGCACTGCCACACTGACAGTTATGAGGAGTCAATTTGACCCAGTGTGTCATTTAAGAGTTAATACTTTACCCTGCTAGAGAGCCCTTCCTTGAAAATAGTTTCTGAAATAAAATCTTTCAAGCAAAAAAACTCGTCAGACTTCCCCTTAAGGGGAACTAAGACCAAGTTTCCATTGAAATTGTTCAAAATGAAAAAAAAAAAAAAATGATTTGAAGTACTTAATCGAAAAAAGGGCTCTAAAGCAGAGTGCTACTAAAAAGGTATCTTTTCAAAAAATCAGCTGAAATCAGGTCAAAATTTTCTGAGAAAAATGCAGAATGGTAATTTGGTATTTTTTTCTACAGTCGTATCGGACAGGATAGTGGACGTCACGTTGTTGATGTGTGTGCGCTGTGCGTTAGTCGTTACACTGCTGACAAAGCTCAATTGATTCTCAATAAAATATGAATAGAGTATTAACAGGATAATTTATTCTTTCTACAACGAACTATCTCATCACTAAAAGAGTTTTTTCAACCCTAATTTTCAAAGATGCAACGGTGAACTCGGGGGACTAAGGCTACTCTGAGCCAACCCCCAAAGCTCCGTCCGATAACTCCAACAGGTCCTAGAAAAAATCGGGTCCCAGAGCCGTTCAGGAAGCTGATTGCATCAGCGTATAATGGCGCGACCACCTGCGTCAGGACAGCGGACGGCATCAACAAGCCCATCTTCATTGACTCGGGCGTGAAGCAAGGATGTCCCATGAGCCCGATAGTTTTTAACTTTACTCTGGAATCTGTTATTAGGGCAGTTGCGGCTTCAGGTGGGGGCTACGAACTTGCGGGAGAGGTTTTTACAGACCTCGACTATGCAGATGACATGGGTCTCATTGCGGCAATAAGAACCCTCATGAGATCTGCGGAGGATGCTACTGCGGCTGTTGGCCTCAACTTCAACCCTGCAAAATCTGCCACTTTACATCTGAAAGGCAGGGGTGTCGATGTGGTCAAGAGAACGCAGTTCAGCATACAGGGTGAGGTGATGCGCCCCCTAGATCGTGGCGAGGCCTACGAATATTTGGGCACCCCAACGAGATTTTAAGTCAAGCAGACGCCGTACATCACCATAGAAGAGCTGTCGGCGGAAATCCGTGCGGTCGACAGTTCACTGCTGGCCCCTTGTCAGAAACTTGAGACCGTTGCTACCTTTATCCTGCCACGAATGAACTTTTGTTTGAGGGGGTCGGATGTGAGAAAAGGTCCTCTCGGGGAGGCCAACAGGGAGTTGAAAAAGACTAAGAGATGGATGAACCTCCCCAGACGTGCGAGCGCTGAATTGGTCTTCCTCCCTCCATAGATGGAGGGCGGAGGGCTTTTGGCTCTTGCAGACATGGCCGATGTTCTTACCATCGTTCATGCCTCTAAGGACACAAGCGTGGCTAATGTGGCCATGTCTACGTTGCGGGAGACTACGAGTGGGCCACCCCGTCGACGAGCATGATATGGCAAACTATCTGTCGGAATCCCTAGAGGGGAAATTCGCTCGACCATCAAGAGGTTCTTCACTTTGGTCGAGAGCCAGAAATGCGACCAGACGGATGTCCCCTGCTTTGGATCTGAAATCGAGGTGGACTGCCGAGCGTGCTGAACTCTCATCGGAGTGCCGTCGCCCAGGCAACTGGGACGACAATGACATCATCATCATCCCACCCATGGCTCGTGGACAGGTCGTACGGAGGCTGAAGGCCGCACTAGTGAAGCAATACGAGAATAGAGTTCTTGCCAAACCAGATCAAGGCAAGGTCCTCGAGGTAACCAGCCAAAGTGCAGAGAGTAATCACTTTCTTCGCCCCGGCAGTTTTACCCGCTTCGCTGACTGGCGCTTTGTTCACCGATCTCGCTTGGGGCCGGTATGTCTAAAGGCCACCATGCGGTGGAAAGCTCCTGGGGTGGGCAAGCAATGCAGGAAGTACGGTGACCTCGAGACACTTCCTCACGTGTTCCAGCACTGCGGCGTTCACTCCGACGCCCGTACTAAGCGCCACGATGCCATTCTGGACAGGCTTGCCAAGGCCAGTAATGTTCCTGGGGGAATCAGAGTTAATCAAGCCATCAGGGGCGTTGACGAGAAGTTTACCAGACTGCGGCCCGATCTCGTGATTCGAAACGAGATTGAGAGAAAAATCACGATCGTTGATGTAGCCCTGCCATTCGAGAACCGGATGAAGGGGTTCTGTGAAGCGAGAGCGGGGAAACTTACTAATTACAGCCCACTCACTAAGAACTTGCAACGGCAAAGCTACACGGTCGTAGTGGAAGCGTTCGTCGTCGGCGCCCTTGGCCGCTGGGGCCCAGGTAACGAGCGGGTCATGGGACTCCTCAACATCAGCCCGTTCCATGCGCTGATGATGAGGAAGCTCATGATCAGCGATACGATTAAATGGTCCCGGAACATCTACGTGGAGCACCTGTCGGGAGTCAGACAGTATTAGTCCGCTTCCTTTTTACTTTTTTTGTATTTTATCTTGTATACGTCCGTTAGTTGTGATTTTTACTTATTTATTTATTTTATTTTAATTTTTTTTATGAATTTATTTTTTTTTTTATTATTATTCTTTTTTTTGTGTAAGATGACTTAGCACTTAGCGAAAACTGACTGTGATCACTAACGAATTGTAAATGAGTCAAATATGTATATGACTATGTATCCTAGCAACTGTTAAGATAATAATGTTCTACATTGACGTAATTACGCGAGAGACTAATACTTATGACTGGAGTGAATCAATGACGAAGCAAAATTGTGATAAAGAATTAAACATATGACGTGATAAGGTGATATAAATTAAGTGATCTATTGAACTCAAGCTAGTGTTGTATGATTTTAACTTAACTATATATTGTCACACCCATGTAACCCCCTTTGGGGGGAAGTTATTTTTTATAAAAAATTAAATTTTAATAATTTACTATAGTATGAGAATTTATAATTCATTTTTTTCAATTTAGCCAAGTTACCTTCGTAACTTCGACCTTTACCCTCATGGAAAAATGGGTGCCACTGTACCTGGAGATTCTGATGTAAGTATACATTTGCTGATATTGATTTTTCAGATATCTTTTACTTGAATCGATTTATCAATAAAAGGATAATTAAAAATTTATACAGTTGAACTGTTTTTCCATATCGATAAAACCATTCATCTCCACGGAGCCATATATTTATAACTAAAACTTAATCAATTATTTCAATTTTTATGTTAATACATTTTGTGAAAGTTGAAAAATCGATAAAAAAGTTCCTATCGTTATTTATACATTAAAAAACTATGTTAAATCATTATTTTTTATTTCTTATTTAACAGACCAGAGCTAAACTGTGTTATAATAAAAATATTATTTATAAAAGAGAAAATTTAAATATTATTTATAAAATAGAGAAAAATTAACAGGCTCCGTCGAGATGAATGGTTTTATCGATATTGAAAAACAGTTCAATTGTATAAATTTCCAATTATACTTTTATTGATAAATCGATTCAAGTAAAAGTTATCTGAAAAATCAATATCAGCAAAGAAACGATTAGCGTAAAACTTGAAGTTTTTTGTTTTAGATTTTATTTCTTTCGATGGGTTCATATTTTTTTAAATGCTAGGTACTTTTCTTTCAGGTAGTATTCAACCAAAAAACCAACTCGCTGTTCAGAAATTACATTTTTTAAATGTGTGTTTTTCGAAGATCTCACTTCTTTCGATGAGCTTTTATTGAATTTATTGAAAATACATGATTACTTAAACTTATAATGTTTGATGAAGTTAAATCATCATACTTAAATGCTTCTCAAGTAATCTGAATAACTTAAAGCTGAAAAAAAACCTTATTTCTCCCAAAAAGTATTAATTTGAGCCACACGTGTGGCACACGTAACATTATTTTCAAGTAGATGATTATAAAAAGGAAAAAAATATGGATATAGTTAATTATTTAATGATTTTATAGCCTCTTACGTCATAAATAATCAACAAATTGTTTTTATTTTTTTATTTTACGTGCTTTTCTTTAACTCACAATGTTTCGTCGTTGTCGTCGTAATTTCAAAACTGCCAAGCTCAAGAACTTGGAGCTTGTAGGATCTGGAGGTCTGAAATTTTGCAGAGGGTCTAGGTTCGAATGACAAAACATGAATCCGTAGTCACTTATCGACCTGGACCTCCAGGTCGCCGATGACGGGGATACCTGAGGGAGTCATCTCCGAGAATTCGGGCTAAATTTTTCGGGGATGACTTTGAGGAAAGTTCTAGAGTATTTATCGAGGCAATTTGAACCTAAGTACCAAGGTCACCGATGATGGGGGTATTCAGGATACCTGGGGGTCATCTCCAAGAATCCGGGTCGAATTCTTGGGATATGACTTAGGATAGATTTCGGATGTGTTTTAGAGCATATGAGGAAGAAGTTTGAACCTGGAGAGCCAGGTCGACGATGACGAGTGTACCTAGGGAACCTGGAGGTCATCTTCGAGAGTTAGGGACAATTTCTGCGGAAATGACTTTAAGAGGTAATATAGAGTATTTATCGAGGCAATTTGAACATTAGTACCAAGGTCACCGATGATGGGGGTACCTGGGGTACCTGGGGGTCATCTCCGAGAAGTATAATTTAGTTGAACAAAAATGCAGAACTTTTAAGTCATCCCCTTAGAAATTAGCCCAAACTGTCGAAGATGACATCTAGGTTCCTCAGGAACAACCGTCATCGGCGACCTGGATACCTAGGTTTAAGTTGCCTCGATAAATACTCTATAACACCTCTTAAAGTCATTTCCGCAGAAATTGTTCCTAAGTCTCGAAGATAACCTCCAGGTTCCCTAGGTACAACCGTCATCGTCGACCTGGCTCTCCAGGTTCAAACTTCTTTCTCATATGCTCTGAAACACCCCCAAAATCTATCCTAAGTCATATCCCAAGAATTTGATTCGAATTCTCAGAGATGTCCCCTAGGTACCCCGGATAACCCTATCATCGGTGACCTTGGTACTTAGGTCCAAATCGCCTCGGTAAATACTCTAGAACTTTCCTCAAAGTCATCCCCGAAGAATTTATCCCAAATTCTAGGAGATGACTCCCTCAAATACCCCCGTCATCGGCGACCTGGAGGTCGAGGTCGATAAGTGACCACAGATTCATGTATTGTCATCCAAACCTAGACCCTCTGCAAAATTTCAGACCTCCAGGTCTTACAAGCTCCAAGTTCTAGAGCTTGGCAGTTTTGAACATACGACGACGACGACGAAACATTGTGAGTTAAAGAAAAGCACGTAAAATAAAAAAAACCAATTTTTTGATTATTTATGACACAAGAGGCTATAAAATCATCAAATAATTAACTAGATCCATATTTTATTCCCTTTTATAATCATCGACTTGAAAATAATGTTACGTGTGGCTCACACGTGTGGACATTAAACAGGGTATGTACATTATACTAGAACAATATTCAAAGATTTTTTGGTTTACAAAATAAAAATAATACTTGCAGCACATATTGTAAAATATGAGTATAGCGTAGAACAAAAAAATTGTTGAAAGACAAAACCCTTTTGTTTCAAAATTCGGTAAATGAGAGTAGTGTCATATCCTTGGCCTCCTTATTCAATTTTCATAAATAAATAAACGAATTGTTTCCCGAGTTCTAAGACCAGCAAACTCCTAATACATGTGTTAAATTTATTAATAAATGAATAAACAAATTCTCCCCTAAGTTTAGAATATAACTTGTTTAATTATTTATAAATTAATTAAATTGGGAGGATTGGGTCTGCTAGGATCCAACGCTCATTCTCATTAATCAAATTTCGAAATGGAAAGTCTTGGGCATGGTGCGTCCGGAACAGAATTTTTTTCTAACCATCCTCATCACAATCCTACTAAAACTTTGTTTTTAGCAATAAAGTAGTACTTTTTTTCTGAAATATATTTAAACCGATGCAAATCCGCTTTGAAGTTCGGTAATGCAAGTTTTTGAAGTTACGAACGATCTGAGAATTTTGTCAAGTTAATTGTTTCAATAATATTAGTATATGTACCAAGTGTTTTAAATAATGTCTGTTGAAAGCATTAAAATTAATAATAAGAGAGAAACTTTGATAAAAAAAAATTGATATTACGTAAATAAAATTTTTTACAAAAAAATTGAATTTTGGAAAGGGCTCATCTATGAACGGATTATTGATTATTTTCATAAAATATTCACCCTCAAATATTTTTCCTAAATTATTTCAAAAATTAAAAAACCAAGAAAATCTTAATAAAACTGTTTATCAAATATGAAAAAATATCATGATTTTACAAAGTAAAAACAACAATTAAATGATTTTTGTAAAGTTTTTGGTATGTATAAAAAATTCTAGTATCATTAGAGTTTTATCTTTGAGTAGAAATAGACTGAAATAATTACTAGAGATCTCAGGTTGGTCGTAACTTTTCTTCAAATAAGGCTTCAAAAAAAAAAAAAAAAAAAAAAAAATACAAAAAATACAAAAAATCTTATAAGCATATTAGTGATATGAAAAAAAAAGAATAAGTAAATAAAGTTTTTAATTAAAGAAACTTGTGTTTGGTCTCACGAACAAATTTTATTTTTTGACAATTAATAATTACATTAATGCCGACGTTTCGTCATCGTTTTTAGAATGACATCTTCAGGGCTAAAAATATTCAAGATCACAAAATTTTTTAATGAATGACTTAAGACTATTAATTTATAAATTATAATTTAAAAAGTAGTTTATTTTACCTATAAAAGGTGAAATATAATACAAATGGAACAGCCAATGTAGGTATTGACTAAGTCAAATTATCAAAGACCAACTAGTTGTCGGCTTTGTGGACAAAACACTACTGATTGATCAAATTAGATTTTAGAAACGAAGAAAAAAAGGCAGTTAAGAGCTCAATGGTCAACAGTAGAAGGAGAGTGGGGAATAAGAGACCGGACAATGTCCTTATAATCCTTTCGATGGAATTGAGTATCCTGCTGTCTATTAATGTTTTTATCATAAAATTGAATATAAAGCATCTCTAAAAATTTTCGTTTCCTCATCACAACCTCAGCATTTCAAACGGAAGCTCCATTAGAATCAAAAGAATGATCATTAAGTAGACAATGTGTCGCAATAACTGACTTTTCATCTTTATTTTTAACATAACGTTTATGTTTATGTTTGCGTTCGTACAAATGTCGTTTTGTCTCACCTACGTAATATTTTTCGCAATTATGACAATTAATTTTATAAATAATACCAGTTTTTTCCAACTTGTCAATTTTATCCTTGCCTAGAGAATGGAAGTGATTTAGTTTATTAATTCTTCTGTTAACAGTTTTTATGCCAAATCTTTCGAAAATATAAAGCATTTTATGTGTGAGATATTTGTGAAAGGGTAAAAGGGTAAAGTTAAAGTCAAATTTTCCAGCATTTTTCGATGAATCACCATTATTGAGGATCTTGTCTAAACGAATTTTAATATGGCGTTTAATGAAATCAGAAGGATAGCAGTTATTAAATAATAATTTTTAAACAGTTTTTAAATTATTTTCATGGAATTTTTTATCTGAAAGTAGAATGGCCTTATCAACGAGATTAAATACAATGGATTTTTTAATTTGTAAAGGGTGGTGAGAGTCAAAATGAATATATCTACCAGATGAAATTTCCTTCATATACCAATTCATAACAAGTTTTTTATTTTCATAAAATGCTTTATATTTTCGAAAGATTTGGCATAAAAACTGTTAACAGAAGAATTAATAAACTAAATCACTTCCATTCTCTAGGCAAGGATAAAATTGACAGGTTGGAAAAAACTGGTATTATTTATAAAATTAATTGTAAAAATTGCGAAAAATATTACGTAGGTGAGACAAAACGACATTTGCACGAACGCATTAATGAACATAAACGTTATGTTAAAAATAAAGATGAAAAGTCAGTTATTGCGACACATTGTCTCCTTAATAATGATTCTTTTGATTTTGATGGAGCTTCCGTTTTGTACGCTGAGGTTGTTATGAGGTAACGAAAATTTTTAGAGATGCTTTATATTCAATTTTATGATAAAAACATTAATAGACAGCAGGATACTCAATTCCTTCGAAAAGATTATAAGGACATTTCCGGTCTCTTATTCCCCCCTCTCCTTCTACTGTTGACCATTGAGCTCTTAACTGCCTTTTCATCTTCGTTTCTAAAATCTAATTTGATCAATCAGTAGTGTCTTGTCCACAAAGCCGACAACTAGTTGGTCTTTGATAATTTGACTTAGTCAATACCTACATTGGCTCTTCCATTTGTATTATATTTCACTTTTTATAGGTAAACTTAACGACTTTTTAAATTATAATTTATAAATTAATAGTCTTAAGTTGTTCGTTAAAAAATTTCGTAATCTTGAATATTTTTAGCCCTGAAGATGTCATTCTTAAAACGATGACGAAACGTTGGCATTAATGTAATTATTAATTATCAAAAAATAAAATTTGTTCGTGAGACCAAACACAAGTTTCTTTAATTATTTATATTAATACGAACAACCACCAAACTAAGCAACATAATAAATAAAGTTTTATCTTTTGTCCGATCAAAATTCAACCTAAATTTTTTTTACTTAGAAAAATTGACTTATTGTGTGTTTTGTAACAGTGCTCATCCGGGGAAAAACAACAACGATCCGCGTTGTCGGACCAGCAACTGTACGCATATAAAACTTCTGAGTACTCGCTCCTGAGAACTCCTGCAGCCGTTGCTAGTACCTGTAAATAATTAAACATACATGCTTGGGGAGACGCGTACGGGCTAGCTGTCAAATGCTGGCAGTGGGCGGGGCTATTCCCCAAGCTAAAATCGTAATCAGAAAAAACCAAATTTCTCAGAAAAGTGTCCTAAGCGAGGAAATGTCGAGCGGAGGAAAAAGATTAGTTTTCAATAACAAACTCGAAGAAAGTCAATTTTAATCTTTAATTTATTAATAATAACAACAACAAAAAATAACAAAGATTGTTCAAAAATCAACGGTCGCGATCTTCGAATTTAAAGTTCGGCCGATCACGCAGGCGGCCGAACAAAGAGACGTGTAGGTAAACAAAGAACCTGCCGGGCTACGCTCGCCAGCTCGCAAGTTTCTACGCGGGATTTCTGACAAGAATTCACGCGTAGAACCTTTCGGAAATAAATCCAGATAGGGAGAGAAAAATCGACAAGTTTTCTCCCTTACCGCGACACACTCCTTCACTCTATCCGCACTCGAACGCGGTTACACAAACCTTTACAGGCGCGGGTGGAGATCTCCAAGCGAAGACGGGTGGTCTACGAAAACAGCACACACTCTTTTACAGCACTCATTCCTCGCGATGTCGTGTTTAACGAAAACCTCAACGCGACTCGCGATTACAGTACTTTTTCTCTCTGACGTTGAAAGAAAATCGAGCGTCCGTGCTAACGTTCTACACACGACTGGCGCGCTTCCGTCCCGTTCTACGCGGTCCGACCTCTAACGGTCGGTCCGTTCCGGAATGGTCCGCCAGCTGCTGAGCATCAGCTGCTGGCCCACGTCCACACGGATGATCAATATCGATCGTGTGGACGGATGTTTTAACCGACCGTGACAGTTTATACCTACAGAAATTACAATAATTATTCGTGAATTGACTATTTTACCTTAAAGGTGGGCGAGTAATCGGATTTTAGAATTCAAACAGCTTCGGTGTCATCACTCGAGTGACACGTTCAAAAAGTCTTAAGGACGTTCAACTTTGACTACTCAAGTCAAGTTTTCTCGTATGACTATTTTTCCGATACAGAAACACGCTGATTGGTTGCTCAAGTCCAACCTAACCCCAAAAGTACTATTTTTTTTTCTTTGACTATTCTTTCCTAAAAAACCGTTATTTAAAAAAGTTTTTAAAGAGCTCTGATTACGATAAGCTCTATAATAAGTTGAAAAAATATTTTTCATAATGATGTAACACATTCAAAATCTCAATAACCCCGTAGTTACGAAAAAAAATTTTTTCTCCAGGAGCCTGTGGGAAATAAGGTAAATAACTGTAAATTATTTAATGGGCAGCAAGTTAAATAAAGAAAAATTGAACGAACATGAACCAAACGAAATTGTGAATAATTCAAATTTTGAGTTAAAATTAGAAGATAGAAATTATTTACGGAAAATTTTTCTAAAAGGTATAAAAAGAGTTTTGGTTCTCGACCGAGTGGTAAATAAACCTAAATTTGTACGGAAAATAAAAATAACGCAAAAGGTCTTAAACCAAGGAGGTGAAAGTGCAAATTTTTGACGGTTGCGACTACAGCATTTGGAAAAAACGACTCTTTCTGGCATTGAAAATTAGGAAATGTGATGAACCAGCAAAAAGAGATAGAGCCGCTACTGATGAATTAAAAGAGTGGCAAGAAAAAAATGATAAAGCCATGAGTTACATCTACAATAATATTTCAAATGATCAATTTCAATTTATCGGAAAAAAAGATTCAGCTTTTAAAATAATGAAAGTGTTTGATAAAATGTATTTGAAAGAATCAACAGCACTACAGATTTGTATACGAAATAAACTCGATATTATAATGTTATTGGTCAAGACCGAGAACAGCGATCCGATTCCACGAACCCCGATGTTTTCTGGTCGAGACGCGAAGCGCGGGAGATTTCAAACTGGCGAGAAAAAAATTATTAGTTTTTATATATTTTATTTACTGTTGTAACAATTGAATTTGATTCTGACTTTCCTAATTCGATATTTGATATAGGTTGTTTAATTAAAAATTCTTGTGATAGTTCAGCATGTAGTTCTTCTAGTATAACTACTTCTTGAGATATTTTTTCTTCTGCATCTTCAGGAACCTCGTTATTTTTGGCCATATTTTCTTTTTTTAGTATTTGTTCGTAGTGAAATGAACAATTTATGTAATTGTAATTAGATGTTTCAACTTTCTTGATTACTTTATTTTGGCAAGTTTCATTTATCTCATTTTTCATTTCTTGATATTCTTCATTGTTTTGATTTTTTTAAGTTTCAGTTTGTTTTGATTCTAATTCTGGTATTGTATCTTCGGAAAAATCATTTTTAGGTTCGTCTTGGGACATTAAAATATGAAGGTCATCTGGAATTTCATCATTATCAACTGATTTGCTTTTTTTGTACATTGTTTCTGGTTCAGGATTCGACAAACGCTTTTTGGCTATTTTAATACTATTTTTATTTTATGGTGGAGATTTTGAAATTCTGACTTCAACTTCTTTAGATGTTGATGGTTTTGAATAGTCATTTTCTAAATCAAAGGATAATTTTTTTGCCAATCTTTTACAATTGTAGTTACTATTTTGTTGATAAGATCTAGCCACCAGCATACTTCTCCATGTTCCAAGTTGCTGTATCTCACTGTCTTTGAAGCCGGCTTCTGCAGCTAACGTGCAAGTGGTAGTTCGAAAACCAATGTCCAGTATAGGTCTCACGATTTGGAAGATTTAAAAATTTTGCAATTTTTTTACCAGTTTCACCAATTTTTTTGTATTCAATAGGCTACAATATTTATATACATATCATATAATTTATCTATCTTTAGATTTAATTTTTGTTGCAATTTTATATACTTGAAAATTTTAATTAACATACCTGTGTTTTACATTTTTGTGTATCTCTTTTGTAATTAAGAAAAAATCTATCAAGTATACCTGTTCCTACAGGTCGTTTATTGATATATTTTCATCGTATTATAAAAATTCTTGGATCACCACGTTATGAGACAGTTACAATGTGAAATTAAGAGTAGATAATTTAAGTAAGGTGTCCCTGTTGAATGTCCACACGTAACGTTATTTTCAAGTAGATGATTATAAAAAGGAATAAAATATGGATATAGTTAATTATTTAATGATTTTATAGCCTCTTATGTCATAAATAATCAAAAAATGGTTTTTTTTTTTATTTTACGTGCTTTTCTTTAACTCACAATGTTTCGTCGTTGTCGTCGTACGTTCAAAACTGCCAAACTCTAGAACTTGGAGCTTGTAAGACCTGGAGGTCTTAAATTTTGCAGAGAGTCTAGGTTCGGATGACGATACATGAATCCGTAGTTACTTATCGACCTGGACCTCCAGGTCGCCGATGACGGGGGTACTTGAGGGAGTCATCTCCGAGAATTTGGGATAAATTCTTCGGGGATGACTTTGAGGAAAGTTCTAGACTATTTATCGAGGCAGTTTGAACCTAAGTACAAAGGTCACCGATGATGGGGTTACCCGGGGTACCTGGGGGTCATCTCCGAGAATTCGAATCAAATTCTTGGGATATGACTTAGGATAGATTTCGGGGGTGTTTCACAGCATATGAGAAAGAAGTTTGAACCTGGAGAGCCAGGTCGACGATAACGGGTGTACCTAGGGAACCTGGAGGTCATCTTCGAGAGTTAGGAACAATTTCTGCGGAAATGACTTTAAGAGTTGTTATAGAGTATTTATCGAGGCAACTTAAACCTAGGTACCCAGGTCGCCGATGACGGTTGTTCCTGAGGAACCTGGAGGTCATCTTCGACAGTTTGGGCCAATTTCTAAGGGGATGACTTAAAAGTTCTGCATTTTTGTTCATCTAAATTATACTTCTCGGAGATGACCCCCAGGTACCCCAGGTACCCCCATCAACGGTGACCTTTGTACTTAGGTACTAATGTTCAAATTGCCTCGATAAATACTCTATATTACCTCTTAAAGTCATTTCCGCAGAAATTGTCCCTAACTCTCGGAGATGACCCCCAGGTACCCCGGGTAACCCCATCATCGGTGACCTTGGTACTTAGGTTCAAATTGCCTCGATAAATACTCTAGAACTTTCCTCAAAGTCATCCCCGAAAAATTTAGCCCAAATTCTCGGAGATGACTCCCTCAGGTACCCCCGTCATCGGCGACCTGGAGGTCCAGGTCGATAAGTGACTACGGATTCATGTATTGTCATCCGAACCTAGACCCTCTGCAAAATTTCAGACCTCTAGGTCTTACAAGCTCCAAGTTCTAGAGTTTGGCATTTTTTTGATTATTTATGACATAAGAGGCTATAAAATCATTAAATAATTAACTATATCCTTATTTTATTCCTTTTTATAATCATCTACTTGAAAATAACGTTACGTGTGCCACACGTGTGACACACGTGTGGACATTCAACAGGGGTGTGGATTAAATCAATAAATTAAATAAAACGGAGTTATATACTCACAACTCCCACAATTTTTTACCACACAGTGGATATTCAACGATAACTATGTGCACAGCACTATTAGTTATCAAAAAATAAAAAAATATATAAGTAATGAAATTTAAATTAAATAATTTATCCAGTGTCCGGTTTCGTTGTTATTGCAACTCAGTTTTATTTAATTTATTGGTTTAAGAACTCTCATCAAGTATACACATCGCAAAGAATTTATTTTCTTTGTTTTGATTTTCGTTTGTAAGCTAGTCTGAGTGGCTAGGTGTGTAGTGTTAGTATACTCTATATAAGCTTCTGCTTTTTGTGTTTTTCATTTAGTTTCAAATTTTACTCCAGTCTGATGAGTTGCAATAAGAACGAAACCGGTCACTGGATAAATTATTTCATTTAAATTTTATTGCTTATATATTTTTTTATTTTTTGATAACTAATAGTGCTGTGCACATAGTTATCGTTGAATATCCACTGTGTGGTAAAAAATTGTGGGAGTTGTGAGTATTTAACTCAGTTTTATTTAATTTATTGGTTTAAGAACTCTCATCAACTATACACATCGCAAAGAATTTATTTTCTTTGTTTTGATTTTCGTATGGATTAAATGTATGAAAGTGCACAATCAGCAACTGTTCCCACGGAGTCTGGCAGCCTAATCAGCGTCTTGACGAGAAAAGGTCGAGGTGGAGGAGACAGCGAGGAGCAAGTGCAGGAGCGAGAGAACAGTTAGAATTTTAGAGTGAAATATAGCACATCGCGCCGCGAATTTGTACCAAGTTAATTGTACCGAGTACCCTACGACTTATATAAGTTAAAGTTCATTGTGACGAAATATTGTGAGCGAATAGTTGACCTAAGCCAGCATTTAATACGAGTACACTGTTAGTTATAATTTCGAGTTAGTGTGATCTAAATCTTGTGTTTGACCGAAGCAAATTGTGACTTAAATAAAATAGCTCATCTACCGATAGAAGACTCGTGGGACTTGTGTTCCCATTATTACACCTATTCACTCCTTTTACTCAGCAGCGATACCGGAAGGACCACCAGGAGTTAAAGAACTCTTGAAAGCTAGCTCTAAAGGTAAACATTCCTATTTAATAGTATTTAAGATTTCTTGTCTCGCGCGCACGTAAAGTTTTCCCGTCATCGTAAGAGGGTGCCGTCTGCCCCCGGTTTTTCGTCAACACTCTTTCCCGGGTCTGCGCGAATAATAAGACACCATTTTTAGTTGTTGGTATTGTGATGAGATAACTGTCGTTAAGATCTTGAACAGTAGACATTTTTAAATTGGTCAGTTCATCTCTTCTGCAGCATCCAAGTGTTCCGACAATCAATATGACCTGTTATGTTTTGATTGCAAATTTTTAATACATACATATATATATATATATATGGGTCAAAATAATACTTTTTTAAAAAACCGTCCGCACGAGGTTCACCGATTTTGTTGCAATTTTTTTTGGCAAAAGTACTATTTAATAGAAGACTTTTGCCACAAACTAGAGGTCTCTATCTTATTTCTGCTTGGTGCTAGATTTTTTCAAAGATTGAAAAATGGCCTATTTTTAAGCTGTTTTAAGCAATTTTAAGGTATTTTTCGAAAAATTCTAACTTTTGATCAAAATGAGATAGAAACCTCTAGTTTGCGGCAAAATTTTGTTCAAAATAAGTTCTTTTTTGGAAAAATATTTTGACAACATAGTTTGGTTATTTTTATAATAATACAGTCCTACACAGATATTGCTATTTTTGCTCATTTGCAGGTATCTTCAAACGACCGTAGCTTTTTCTAGGCTAAATTTTTGTGTATATTAAAAAATTGTTAAATTTTTTTTATGAAAAAACAAAAATTTTTCGACCAACCGGAACGCTATACGATCTTCCACTTCCAAGATACAGTTGTTTAAAGTTGTCAAAAAACACAAAAAACGCGTTTTTTACGATTTTCACACGCATTTTTGAACGGTTTCGACCTTTTTTTTTCTCTCAAAAATATGTGGAGTCTTCTCTTCATGTGTTTCCAAATAAGCTCCCATAGTAATTGTAGTGCGGATTTGGGGTTTTAGTTGATTCCAAAGCATACACTTTTGACACATTTTATGTGCTAAACTAGTGTTTTTTTAACAATATACACGCTACATTTAACTTTTTCGTTCATTATAGATGTTTGGAAATTATTTTTTGACTAAAAACTATTCAAATTCCAGCCAAAATTAGGTCCTTTGCTTTGAAAAAATTGATACTCAACGAAATATTGATCTCAATATCAAAATGACATACTACTTTTATTCAGTTTTTTAGTTTTTTGATTCGTTAAAAATCTATGTTCAAATATTGTAAATAATATACCACTTGTTTATTTATTTTTCTCTATTTTTGAAATGACAAATAATTGATCATAGTTTATCAATTATTCTGATAAAACAATCATGGATTACTATTGCTTACTCTGAAAAAAATGAGTCCAAATTAAAAATGTTATTTTTTGAATTCTGTGAAGCATGCAACAATCTACCATAAGCTACAACCCCATGACAGTTGGCGTAAAGAATGAAAAATAATTAATTTTTTTAATAAACGAATAAGCTGATGAGCCACAGCCCCATAACATTGGGCGTAGGGGATGAAAAATAATTAATTTTTTTAATAAACAAATGAGCCGATGAGCTACAACACCATAACCTAGCGCATGGCTGAAAAAAATGTTAATATTTTTAACAAACCAACAAGGTGACAAGCTACAACCCCATAACTTTGGGCATGGCTTTGGGCGCAGCGAATATAAAATATGTGAATATTTAAATAAACAACTAAGCAAACAAGTTTACCACCCCATAACCTTGGACATGGATAAAAAAAATTTTTGAGCCATGCCCAATGTTATGGGGTTATAGCTAATCGGCTTATTTGTTTATTAAAAAATTTAATTATTTCTCATTCACTCCGCCCAGTGTTATGGGGTTGTAGCTCATCGCCTTATTTGTTTATTAAAAATATTAACATTTTTTTTAGCCATGCCCAAGGTTATGAGGTTGTAGCTCATCGCGTTATTTGTTTATTAAAAATGTTCACATTTTTTTTAGACATGCCCAAGGCTATGGGGTTGTAGCTTATCACCTTATTTGTTTATTAAAAATATTAACATTTTTTTCAGCCAAACGCTAGGTTATGGTGTTGTAGCTTATCGGCTTATTTGTTTATTAAAAAAAATTAATTATCTTTACTAAGTACGCCCAGTGTTTTGGAGTTGTAGCTTATCGGCTTATTTGTTTATTACAAAAGTTAATTATTTGTTATTCACAACGCCTAGGGTTATGGGGTTGTAAGCTTGTCCGCTTATTTGTCAATTAAAAATTTAAATTTCGTTACTCACTTTATTAATTAAAAAAAAAAACAAAAAATTCAAATCAAGCATGCCTGAAGATTTTAAATTTGGCGCGTCTGGCTGGTTCACACTTTTGAGAGGCCTTTAATACGGCGCTCTTGCTCCAAGAATCAAAGATCAAGTTTCCATTCGATATATCGACTCGACTATCTAATCGAATCTCTTATTCTCTTTTTCATAAGTGGACATAATTATAAGTAGAATGTAGATTGGTAGATTGTTGCATGCTTCACAGAATTCAAAAAATAACATTTTTAATTTGGACTCATTTTTTTCAGAGTAAGCAATAGTAATCCATGATTGTTTTATCAGAATAATTGATAAACTATGATCAATTATTTGTCATTTCAAAAATAGAGAAAAATAAATAAACAAGTGGTATATTATTTACAATATTTGAACATAGATTTTTAACGAATCAAAAAACTAAAAAACTGAATAAAAGTAGTATGTCATTTTGATATTGAGATCAATATTTCGTTGAGTATCAATTTTTTCAAAGCAAAGGACCTAATTTTGGCTGGAATTTGAATAGTTTTTAGTCAAAAAATAATTTCCAAACATCTATAATGAACGAAAAAGTTAAATGTAGCGTGTATATTGTTAAAAAAACACTAGTTTAGCACATAAAATGTGTCAAAAGTGTATGCTTTGGAATCAACTAAAACCCCAAATCCGCACTACAATTACTATGGGAGCTTATTTGGAAACACATGAAGAGAAGACTCCACATATTTTTGAGAGAAAAAAAAAGGTCGAAACCGTTCAAAAATGCGTGTGAAAATCGTAAAAAACGCGTTTTTTGTGTTTTTTGACAACTTGGAAGTGGAAGATCGTATAGCGTTCCGGTTGGTCGAAAAATTTTTGTTTTTTCATAAAAAAAATTTAACAATTTTTTAATATACACAAAAATTTAGCCTAGAAAAAGCTACGGTCGTTTGAAGATACCTGCAAATGAGCAAAAATAGCAATATCTGTGTAGGACTGTATTATTATAAAAATAACCAAACTATGTTGTCAAAATATTTTTACAAAAAAGAACTTATTTTGAACAAAATTTTGCCGCAAACTAGAGGTTTCTATCTCATTTTGATCAAAAGTTAGAATTTTTCGAAAAATACCTTAAAATTGCTTAAAACAGCTTAAAAATAGGCCATTTTTCAATCTTTGAAAAAATCTAGCACCAAGCAGAAATAAGATAGAGACCTCTAGTTTGTGGCAAAAGTCTTCTATTAAATAGTACTTTTGCCAAAAAAAATTGCAACAAAATCGGTGAACCTCGTGCGGACGGTTTTTTAAAAAAGTATTATTTTGACCCATATACAGGGTGGTCCAAATTAATGTATCGGTGCATTTATCTCGAAATCAAAGCCTCGTGTGAAAAATTTTTTCAGGTAAAAGTTGTTTGGATAGGAGGGGGAAGAAAAATGGGCCCAACAGAATTGGGCCCGGGGCCTTAGGTTGGGCCCTACGGACCCAAAGTCCGTTTTTTTAAATGGGAACCCCTATTTTTTACCCCGGATTCGGAAAGAGCGGAAAATTTTACGATTTTTAGGTATTTTTTGAAATTTTTTTGGGCCTTTTCTGAGGCCCCATAAGCCCCGATAAAGTCCCCGTATGTTTTGTGGCTTTATTACCGGGAAAAAAGCATTTTTAGTACAGCACATGCACGGGAAAAGTTATTTCATTTTAAATTTACAAGAAAATGGACCCGAAAAAATTGGGCCCGGGGCCTTAGGTTGGGCCCTACGAACCCAAAGTCCGTTTTTTTAAATGGGAACCCCTATTTTTTACCCCGGATTCGGAAAGAGCGGAAAATTTTACGATTTTTAGGTATTTTTTGAAATTTTTTTGGGCCTTTTCTGAGGCCCCATAAGCCCCGATAAAGTCCCCGTATGTTTTGTGGCTTTATTACCGGGAAAAAAGCATTTTTAGTACAGCACATGCACGGGAAAAGTTATTTCATTTTAAATTTACAAGAAAATGGACCCGAAAAAATTGGGCCCGGGGCCTTACGTTGGGCCTACGGACCCAAAGTCCGTTTTTTTAAATGGGAACCCTTATTTTTTACCCCAATTTTTTTGGGCCCTATGAAGACAACACGTGGGGCTTGTGACCCTGCTTCTGTGGCCTCGTTCAACACTGAAGCCTTTTCTACATTTTTTTCTGATAAATGAGTAATCAGAAGGTCAATTAATTTATTATGAAGAGTTTATTAAATTTAAAAAAAAACAAAACATGTACATAGAGTTCAGATTATTTAATAATTGTTTATTGTTTATTCTTTGTTTGAGATTTTTTATTGCTTATTCATGTACATATGTACATGTTTTGTTTTTTTTTAAATTTAATAAACTCTTCATAATAAATTAATTGACCTTCTGATTACTCATTTATCAGAAAAAAATGTAGAAAAGGCTTCAGTGTTGAACGAGGCCACAGAAGCAGGGTCACAAGCCCCACGTATTGTCTTCATAGGGCCCAAAAAAATTGGGGTAAAAAATAAGGGTTCCCATTTAAAAAAACGGACTTTGGGTCCGTAGGGCCCAACCTAAGGCCCCGGGCCCAATTTTTTCGGGTCCATTTTCTTGTAAATTTAAAATGAAATAACTTTTCCCGTGCATGTGCTGTACTAAAAATGCTTTTTTCCCGGTAATAAAGCCACAAAACATACGGGGACTTTATCGGGGCTTATGGGGCCTCAGAAAAGGCCCAAAAAAATTTCAAAAAATACCTAAAAATCGTAAAATTTTCCGCTCTTTCCGAATCCGGGGTAAAAAATAGGGGTTCCCATTTAAAAAAATGGACTTTGGGTCCGTAGGGCCCAACCTAAGGCCCCGGGCCCAATTCTGTTGGGCCCATTTTTCTTCCCCCTCCTAACCAAACAACTTTTACCTGAAAAAATTTTTCACACGAGGCTTTGATTTCGAGATAAATGCACCGATACATTAATTTGGACCACCCTGTATATATATTAAAAATTTACAATCATATATATATGTTGCGGTCACTATCCGGACATTTCGTATATACAGCGGTTACTATCCGGACATTTCAACACTATCCGGACAGTCAGGATAGTGTTTGGTCCCATTTTTTCCGAGACCAAATAAAAATGAGTTCCAGGAATTGGGTGATGGGTTATTTGGGATGGGTTATTTTGGTTGAACCGCGCAAACCTAGAAAATTTTTTTATTGATGGGTTATTTTGGTTTTTTTGAATACGTGGGTGGATTGCGCGTGATTTGCGCTTTAAGAGGGTGTATTATTGCTTTAGTAATTTATCATGCGGTATGTACAGTGGTCACTGTCCGGCCGAAGGCCGGACCATATATGTATATATATATATATATATATATAGTAGGGGGGTTCCCCCCTACTTGCTTCGCTCACCAACCCCGCTATATATACAAAATATATACTTAAATAAAATATAATATAAAATAGTTATTAAGATTTTTAATGGTTATTTTTTTTACTTTTATTATGCAGATTTCCACACCACCCAGGAGGTGCTTGCACGGCGCGTTGGGTTTTTTTTAACAATTTTTAAAATTTTTTATATTTTAATTCAATGTAATAACAAAAAGAAACTATATGTGCGACCCTTTGCCGTATAAACAACATATAATTCTGTGACGGCCTGAACCAACCCGTTTCAATTTTTTTATCATGTGTTTTCCCTCACCCTGGTTATTTCACTTTATCCTACTTTATTCAAATTTAATTTTTTTTTAAGCACCTTGTGCACTTACCAAAAGTTTTTTTTTTAGTTTACTTTATCTATCTAATGGTGAGAGGAAGAAAAATAAAAAGCCAAGTTCCCCTTGAAGGCTCAGTGTTTTCCACTCCCTTGGTCCATATAAATTTTCCGTTGCCGACAAAGAGAGTCGTAAACGACGGTATGCGATTAAGTGGTTAAGCATAAGCCTGTGCAACAGCTGCACAAATAAATTTTTATCTTTACTGTCGGGAAAAGAACTCTCGAGTGTGCACATGGCTTTTCTTCCCAGTGCACTATGTTTAGTGCATTTGTAGGGTCTATCTGAATTATTATGTTCTTTCAAATGAGTTGATAAATGATCACTTTTTTTAAAAATTCTTCAACATATTATATATAAATATTTGGTTATAGAATGTTTTTCATTATGTAATTTCACATAATAATTGCTGTTAATTATCATTTTTTTGCATATTTTACAAAAGTAAATGGTTTTTTCATCAATTGAATCACTCATACTCTATCTGAAATAAATAATTTTAATATAATTAAATAATATAATTAATTTAAATTATTTTTAAATGATAATTTTATGATTGTATTATTAAATTCAAAAATAAATGTTATTTATTATAATATTTTAAAAAATTTATAATCTTATAAAGTAGTTGTTATTAATTTAATTTAGACACAAATATATTGTTAACAACCTGTAATATATTGTCCACCCTGTATATTGCTTATTACTAGTAGTTAAGGCTATACCGATCCTGGATACACCCCCTCGGAACCCACCCCCGTTCGGAGGGAGTTGAAAGGGTAATAGGGGGTGGGTAAGGTAATTGTGGGGGGTGGTTTTGCTATTGGATTTTGAGTGGACCGTTGGTCTATGATGGGTGGGTTTTTAGGGGTGGTTTTACTACTCGATTTTTGGATTGACCTATTGTCTATGAGGGTTGATTTTACTATTGGTGAAAAATGATTACCCACCCCCATTCGGAGGGGGTTGAAAGGGTAATAGGGGGTGGGTAAGGTAATTGTGGGGGGTGGTTTTGCTATTGGATTTTGAGTGGACCGTTGGTCTATGAGGGGTGGGTTTTTAGGGGTGGTTTTACTATTCGATTTTTGGATTGACCTATTGTCTACGAGGGGTTGTTGAGAGATTGTTTGTCTCTGAGGGACGGTTTTACTATTCTATTTTAAGATTGACTATTTGTCTATGAGAAGTTGATTTTGAGTGTGGTTTTACTATTTGATTTTTAGATTAATTGTTTGTGTATGAGGAGCGGATTAGTAATAATAGAGAGAGTGAAAAGAGCTCCGACCAACGCTCTTTTCTGTGAGATACATGCTTACTTGCTTTATCTCCCCAATTTACTCTCTTTATTACTTACGAGTTTTTAAATTGACTTATGTACGTTTTAGTTCTGAAACCATTATCGCATTTTTCTGAACGACCATCAAGTTTCATTTTTTCGTACTTATAGTCATACTTTTTGAGGGGTTCCTCTTTTTTCACAGATTCTTTTGAAAAATCATAACTTTTATAATTTTTCTTCGAATCATTAGATATTAAAGGGGTTTTTTGAGAGTTGAGTTCTCTTCGCTCCATGATGAACAAATGAATGTATAATGTTGTGAACTTTTGTATTTATACATTTTGAAACAAGCTTTCGAACATCTCCCGACATAGGATTGTATTGAACAATACGATCGTGAAGAATAAGACAATATGCAGCAGTATTAGCAAGGATATTTGCTCTAGTTTCAAATTCAAGTCTAATATCAACTGGAGCATTTTTTAAGGATTCATCTTGTTTAGAACAATCAATGACTATAAGGGTCATATGTTCCTTAAAATGTTCCTTTGTTATAAAAGGTTCAGGATCTTTGTTGTAATAAGAATTTCGAAATTTAATGAACATATCATACAAGATAGAGTATTGATTATGACTAAAATCAAGATTTAAATTACCATAAGTATAATATTGTGAGTTGAGATAGAGTTTAACATTACTAATATTACAATGATCAAAATAGCTTGCATTATTACCTTTGTGATCTTTACGATTAGTTTGAAAACTTAAAATAATAAATCTAGGTTTCTCTAACTGATTAGAAGTTTTAACCGTCCAAACATGACGATTAGAAGTTGGAAGCTGGGGATACTCATAAAGTTCCCATGTTCTAAAACTCATGTCAATGGATTGATTTTTACCCAGGAAATTTAAGAGATTAATTTTGAATTTATCAGATACAGTTACATAGGGCATTAACCATTCAATTCTTTTCAAAACCAGTTTAAAATCTTCATATTTAACCGGTGCTTCTGGAGTCGCTGCTGCCACGTTAACTTGTAAAACAGCATTTTCCGTTATCCGGAAAATTAGAATTGTTTTCAATTTTCTAACTTATATTTTTGACTTTGTGTAAACGATAATGCTCCTTTCATAGTATATGTTATACCAGGATTTTTACATTTATCAATCTCTACACCATTTAGCTCATAACGAAACTCCTCAAACAGATGACAGATAGCGTTATTAACTAATTGCGTATTGCTTAAACGAGTACCATTTTCAGCAGTAATTTTACCACTAATATGCAATAAGCTTTGCGAAGGAAGAACACACAGGTCCTGATGTTGAATGGATATTCGAATCTCATCGGTATTTTTATACTCGGAGATTGTATAAGGCTGATGAGTATGAAACTCATAATTTTTTACGGAATCGTCGAAGACGATCGGAGATTGAATATTTAGAATTTCGGCCATTGCAACAAAAAATTAAGCAACACCACTACGAATGACTTTGAATCCTATCTTTTTGAGAAAACTGAGGTTTTTTTGTGTTAACACCTTGACTTTTCGATGTTGACTGTTTGACGATTTCCATGTTGATTCGTTTATATATTTTTTCTTTGAGTCATAAACAATACCCATTACAAAGATTCAATATGAATTCTAATAGTTATTTCTTCGTCCTGAAAATTGACCAAATTTCCGTCTTGATCAACTACACGTAGTTCTAAGTAATCAATACTTTTTACTGTAATGGGAAGATAAATAATTTTCACAGGTACTTCAATAATTTTGAAACCAGGATTCACTCTAGGGAAAAACTGATGAATAGTATGAACTTTTTGATCGTTTAAATATGATCCACCGACAATGTTACACTCTATTCTAACGGATTGTACTTTAAGAATACTTACAGGTAAGTCTGATTCGTGCTTAATGTTTTTTGAGAATTTTCGGTGAAAATCCCAACCATAAACCTATGGAGTCACTCTTTGTAAAGTCGATGGATTCGCTTGACTTTATAACAGCCTGTAATGTATTATTATTTGGTTTCAAACTCAAAGTTATTCCTTTCGGAGCGAGTTCTTTTTGCAAAAATTTTTCTATGTCGACAATGTCGTATGCACCAATAGGAATAGTAATTTCAATATTACCGATATAAAATTTGTTTTTATCTGTATCGATATTTGGAATAGAATTGTAAGTTAAAAACTCAACCAATCCTAGAGAATAATTTTTATCAGGAGATAATTCAATTGGTGGAAAATATCGAGATGTTAAAACTGATGAATTGCCACTGAGTATTAATGACAAAGTTCCATCCATGACAGTTGGAATAACAATGAAACTAATAAACTTGAAACCAAGCTTATATAGTTTCAGAAAGAAATTTTAAACACAAGTGACCACAGTTGTATGAGCCAAAATCTTGATATCTATCATAATTATACTTGATGTTTGATGCTCTTGAATATAGCATGAGATCTATTGGTGGTTGTAGGTCACCAAAACTATCGAAATAAACGACGTTATCTCTTCGCTTCTTGTATGCAACCCAATGAGTTCCTGATCCTTTGGAATCATCAAGATTTAAAACAGCAGACTCGTTTATGAGAGGTCCTGTAGATGGTAAGGGATCTCGCATGAATACTCCTCTAAAATAAGGAATTTTTAACTTTTTAGCATATTGAACGATATCCCAGTCTGCTAGTGCCCTTTTTGGCAATTTCAAATTTTCTATGGAGATTTTTTTTTTTCAAATTATTACGTTTTAGTCCATAACCTGTTTGTTGATGTTTAAGATACAAACCATAACCTGATTTATAGTTTTTAAGACACATTCCTTTACCGGGAGCTATAGCCTCCATTTTTTTATTATGTCTTCGTGCCTCATCCAACTGTTCTTTAGCTGAATGATAATCATTGACAGCTTTTGTTACACCAGCTGCACCACCTGCCAGTGCACCTGTCGCACTTAATACAGCAAACAAAGGTATTAACCACCCATCAATTTTATTTTTTGGAATAGAAAGAATTCGAGGAAACTTAACTTTTTTTTTTCCCACCAACACCTTTTACAGTCTTTCGAGCTTTTTTCAAAGCCTGGCGGATCAAAACCGAAGCTTTTTTATCTTTTGACTTTGCCACTGATGCAGCTTTTACTATTTTATTGAATGAAACACCCATTCCTAATTTATTTTTTATCTTCATCATATTAGCAACAGCGTAAGCAGTTGCCTTTTCACTCAAACTAGCGTCTTTGGCTAAAACTCATCTCCAAGCTTTATCTGCAAGAACTCGATCTGCTGAGTTTCGAACCTCAATGTTATTTGAATTTTGTGAATAAGCAATGTCGTGCTTCTTGCAAGCAGCGTCCAATGGGTTAATACCCGTGTCTCCTCTGGCAAGTCGCTTTTTTAAATTTGTTCCTGGTCCACAGTATTGATATCCTGGAATATGAGCTTCGAAAGGTAGTTTGTTGATCAAATCGCTTACCAATCCTTTACCGTGAACGATCATCACTCGAAGGAGATTCTATTAGCACTGAATTAATTTTGTATAAAAGTGATATATTTATACCTTAATTGTTCAGTCATTGATTGGTCTACAACAAATCAACATGAATTTTAAAGAACAAAGTTCCAAGTTACCTATAAATAATTTTGATTCTGTAATGGAACAAAATAAAAAAATCAAACGACACGGTAATTTACTTTCAGACAGTATACGAGCCGTTTTTTGCGGACCATCAAACTGTGGAAAAACAAATACCTTAATGTCTCTAATTACTGAGCCTAATGGTGTTCGGTTTGAAAGTATATACCTATACTCAAAGTCTCTTAATCAACCAAAGTATGTGTATTTGAAAAAATTATTACAACCATTAAAAGGTATACAGTTTTTTCCTTTCAGTGAGCACGATGAAGTTCATGCTCCAAACGACACTCTTCCAAATTCTATGATGATATTCGATGATATAGCAACTGAAAAACAAGATAATGTAAGAGCTTTCTTTTGCATGGGTAGACATAAAAATGTTGATTGTTTCTATTTATGCCAATCATATACTCGTATACCTAAACATTTAGTTCGAGATAATGTAAATGTGTTAGTAGTATTTCGACAAGATGAACTAAATTTAAAACATATTTACGATGATCATATCAATACTGATATGGTTTATAATCAATTCAAGGATCTGTGCTCAACGTGCTGGAATGATAGTAAATATGGTTTTTTAGTCATAATCAAAGATGATCCCATTAATGATGGTCGATATAGAAAAGGATTTGACTGTTTTTTAATAAATACATAAAACTTTCAATACGTCTATTCAGTCGTCATTTATACATCAAAGTGTTAACATGAAAGAGTTACAGAAACAAAAAGATATTCTTCATAAGCTTGTAAAAGCAAGAGATTCTATTAAAAAAAAATACAAATTGATAAAATATCAAAAAGCTGATGAAGAAGATGTGTTAAAAAAGACTTTTCAACCAATTGTTGATCCTCTTCAAAAAATTGCGTCTAATATCATAAAAAAACCAACACTCAAAAGTGATACTCAACAAAATATTTTATTTAAAAATGAAATTGAAATTTATCAACCCGAAAGTGTATCTGAAAAACCAAAATTAGATTTTACTTTTCCAATACTTGATGCAAATGGTTCTAAATTTAATCTTCCTTCATTTTATCATAGTACTCCAGTAAAGAATTCATTTAAATTTGGTGAGAATGAAATAATGAATTTTTCTAAATCAAGTTTAGATGAATCTATTATAGAACAACAAATTGAACCAAACGTTAGCTCTTCTGTTGTTGTCGATGATGATTACACTCGACTTATTAAAAAAAAAGATACTACAACGGATCAAATCTATGGAGTAAAAGTTAATCCTAATGGTAACTTTCAACTAGGTAAATTACCAATTTCATTCACAAATAATAATATTGTTGTTGGTAATAAAAAATATCCAAGGATGGTTGGACTAACTGAATTGATTGTTCTCAAACGTCCACCTATTGATTCTGTAACAAAGAGTGATAAAGCAAATTATAAAAAAATATTAGAAGAATCGGGAGCACATTTGAATAAAAAAGGAGACATGCGATATCATTCAAACAGTGCTAAATACAATGATATCATTGCTCCTATGTTTAATCCAAAAGGTAGTGGTATTTATCAAAGTTGAACACTGTTGATAGGAAAACTTTATCATCATTCAAGGTTGCCAATAGACACTCAGTCATTGATTAAAAATTTTGGGATGACCCAAACGAATTATTAGATCGACTTCGTTTACTTGCAGCAGAAAGAAATGCTGGCAACAATAATCATGACAATGAAATTTTAGCTATCATTGAGGAACTTCAAGAGGCTGGATATATCAGATTCTAATTCTTATGTTTTCTATCAGTATCAGAATGAGTGTTGACGTGTTCGGACGAACTGATACAAAATCAGCTACAGTGCCAGCTCCCCGAGGTCCACCTGGTATTGGTTATAAACTTACCCAAGATGGTCAGTATGATATCGGTAGAAAAAGACTTTGTAATCTTGCTGATTCATCAAACGAATACGATGCAGTAAATTTACATATTTTAAAGAAGCGAATGATGGATAATAATATCCAAATAACAGAAGATTTAACAAACAATTTGGAAGCTTTGATTCTTAGGCTGTCACAAGAGCTAGAAAATTCAATTGCAGAAAAAATATTGAAAAGTTTTCAAACTGAGATTGAAAAACTTGCTCAAAAGTTGGATGAAATTTCACTAGCAATCAAAGATGGAACAAAAAAGAATCGTTGAAGAACTTCATAAACCTGCGCGTCGTAATTATACACGTCGAAAATTTAATGTTAGAGGATATGATGAAACCTGGCAAGCGGATCTCGTTGAAATGATACCTTATGCTCGTGAAAATAAAGGTTATAAATATATGTTGACTGTCATAGATGTATTTTCAAAGTATTCTTGGGCCGTTCTTATAAAACGTAAAATGGTGAAGATGTCACAGAAGCTATGGAATCTATACTAAAACAAGGGCGTGTGCCCAAAAATCTGCATACAGACCAGGGTAAAGAATTTTATAATTCATACTTTGAGAAACTCATGAAAAAATATGGTATTCATTTATATTCTACTTATTCTAATCTCAAAGCTTCTATCGTTGAACGATTCAATCGTACCCTCAAAAGAAAAATGTGGATTAAATTTAGTTTGAATGGTAACTATAAATGGTTGAACATGTTAAGTGAACTTGTTAAGAATTACAATAACAGCAACCATCGAACAATAGGTATGAAACCTATCGATGTTAGAAAAGAAAATGAGACTGAAGTATTGAAAAAATTTTCACATCTATGTCGAGTTAAAGTAAAGAAACAAAAGTTTAAAGTAAACGATAAGGTAAGAATCAGTAAAGCCATACAAATTTTTGAAAAAGGATATACACCCAATTGGTCAACAGAGATATTTTCTGTAGAACGTGTTAGTAAATACGATCCAGTGATGTATTATCTCAAAGATTATCAAGACCAACCAATCAAAGGTGGATTCTATGAACATTAACTACAAAAAGTGAAGTATTCTGACGTATATCTGGTGGAAAAAGAATTAAGAAGACGTGGTAAGCAAGCATACGTTAAGTGGTTAGGATTTGACAGTTCTCACAACAGTTGGACTGACAAGAAAATTTTATAAAACTTGTATCCATCATTGTATGTATATTCATTTCATCGTTAGACCTTCCCAACGAAAGTCATTATGTACAGTAATGAAAAAATTAAAAAAAAAGTACGATTTGAGGAAGATCCTCAAATACGTACGATATATCACTGGTCTTATGCTGACAAGAAGGCACGTCAAGGAGAGTGGGAGCAAGCAGCTCGTGATAGAGAACGTTTTTGTTTTAGAATCAAAAGAGTTGGATTAATTATTAACTCTATTTTAGAAAAGAAATTACTTGAAATCAAAAACAAAAGTTATTGTAAAAAAATGAAGTGATTTTAAACATGTGTATTAATAAAAAATGTATTTTATTTAATTTGTAAAAAAGAAATTTGTATTAAATAAATGATTAGAAAATAAAAAATTGCTTCATTATTTTATAATCCTAAAATTAGATAAAAATATTCAATTAAAATTGTTAAATAAATAAGTAAATGATAAAGAATTAGATTTCATTATTTAGTTGCAGTTGAGTAAGGAATTTGAAATGAAAACACAATATTTAGATAATTTTCAATTTATTTTAAAACTTTTTTTTTTTTTTTTTTAACATAATCACATTTTTATGACGAGTATACATTTTTCTAGTTAAACTATTGATTCTATATAATGTCAATATTAATATTAATTTCAAAACTATCAAGTGGTTTAATGAGTATACATTTTTTCTAGTTAGTCTATTGATTCTATACAATTTCAAATTTAATTTTAAAACCACCAAGTGGTTTAACTATGAACTTGAGTTTATTTGCAGCTTCTTGGAGCTGTATGTATTCAGTTAAGTTTTTTTGTAAGTATTTGCAAACATTGGTTTGGAGGAATATAAACAACCCACCATCCAACTCAGCCACAATTTTCTGTCCATATCTTTGAGTTTCCACGTTTCTAAGCTCTACAACCATATAAGAGCGAGTTACACCTAAGTCTTTGATGTTTGTTGCTTTGTCTCGGCAACCTGCTTCATTGAGTTTTGTTAGATTCATCTAAAACAATAGAACAGAATTTTTTTTTTTTTTTTTTTTTTTAAGAAATATTTCAAAAAAGTACTTTGTGATATTGAAATAATGATGAGAAAATTAAAAATAAAAAGTACCTTTAAATTTTTTTTCTGTAGACGCTTCCAACAAGTTTAAGTTTCGTTTGAGTTGTCTTGGCTGAGTGTGACACTGATGAATGAGTTCTGCTGGGTGATGTGGTTGTATTTCAAACGTTTCTCCCACCACCTCTTCCTCAAAAAGAGTGGGGAGAAGACTATCATTATCTATATTTACAATAGTACCCAATAAATCCAAGTCTTCTTCGTCTAGTTCATTCAATTTTTCTTTATCGATTGCCTTATAGTGACCCCATGGTAGAGTATCGGTACGTCCTGGGATCAAGTATCGTTTCTCTTCAGCTGGATCTAATGCAATCTTGTTAACCTTTTCCCCCTTGAACTTGAATATTATAAAGTTTACTGCGAATCCCTATGAATTCAGTAATGATTTTACCTCCGCATTCGTCTTTCATGATACCTAATACTTTTTTGTTGCCCGGAACGATTCCAAATTCATTGTCTATCGAATAGTTACTCGTATCAAACTCTTTAGGATTTTTTCTTGTAACATCATATATGTTAACGTTTTTTACTTCATACAGAAGGCTGTCTGTGTCTGTGTACAATAATTTGGCCTGATCTTTTAGATTTTTCTTCATGAATTCATAGTGAAAATCATATAACTTGATTTTAGAGAGGTCTAAAACAGATAGACCTACGTATATAGGTTTATCCATGTAAATGTCTAACTTCCTCATGTGAACTGCTACCAGCTTATCAAAAAAAATTGTGCAGCGTTTGAATGCAGCATTTGAAAGCATAGCACCAACACCATAACGTTCATCCCATTTATTACCCATTTTAATTTCCTCATGGTTTCGTTTGTTTTCCATGGTCTTTCCTAGAAAATAATAGTTACAGTCTTACATGAAATATTATAAATAGTTATAATAATTTTACTACGAACCATAGACTGCATTAATCATTAATTTGAAAAAGAGAATATCAAACTCTGTGGTAGCTGCTTTTCTCATAGCTGTGTTATAATCTACATACTTTTTAAGCCATTCTTTTTGTTAAAATTTTAAAGCTCTATGTATTTTTTTGAGTATTATTCCATTTTTTATTGCTTGCTTCAATGCTCTATAGTGTATAACGTATCGATTCTTGTCTGTTAATTGTGTCATAAATCTCTTTTGCGTGGACCCTGGAGCTGATCCATGTTCTGGACAGAACGGTAGATCTTTGTGATCATCGTGATACCTTTCACTATTAGGACATTCTAAATCAACTTCAAGAATGAGACCAATACTGCTCTCATCAGGACATTCTTCTAAATTGAATTCGTCAGGATAGTCATCTAGACCAATTTCCTCAGGGTTTTTTACCCACTCAAAGTTTTTATAAGGAAGCGGTCGTGTCATAGCCCATCCTAGAAACAAAAAATAAGTTAATAACAGTAAAAACAATGCAATAATAATCATTTTTACCATATAAATTATTTATATCTAGAAAAATTATGTATTTATCGTCTTCATTGGGGTTATAATTTTCTTTTCCCATGTAAATATTGTTAGCCTTAGAGTATCTGTTCGAACATTGACTCACTCCTCCTCGAATACCTACGGTAAAAATGTATTTTATTCAAGTTTATTAAAAAAAAAAAAAAAAAAAAAATTAAAGATCTTTTTACCTCTCTCAATAAACATTAACATATCAATGTGTTGAAGAAGTTCTAGTTCAACTTCTGTATGTTTTAGCATCGCGTTCCAAGTCAACAAGGGTATCGTTAAAAAATGAGCTGCATCTAATTTATAATATTTCATACATGTCGATCTAAAGTTTTCAAATATACACGCAAGCAACAAGACATCTGTTTTTAAATATACATCTGAATAACCGCCTAAAGTCTTGTCTTTGTTATACATACTCCATACTTTTGTAGCATGTTCATAATCATCATTGCTTATTTGACTATTTGTCAAAGTACTTGTGAACTCTGACGGAGCTGGTAATTTATCTCTCGTAGCTGTTCAAAACTTTGTATGTACTCATAAGGGAGGACTCCTTTTTTTTCAAAAGTTCAGTATCTGTAAAACCATCTTTGGCAAATTCCTCATCCAATATTTCAAAGTTTTTTGCAATCCCAGCTAATTTTTCTAATGACAAGGGCATAACTCTAAATGAATCAATGAATCTAAAACTCAAATTCATTCCTTGAACATATTTGGTGAAAGAGATATAACGTTCTCCATTCTGTGCTATGATTCGAACGTTTCCTTTTAAAATTTCATCATTTGCAATTTCTTTGATGAGAAAGTGCGAATCATAATTTGAAAGGTTATTTAGTATTATTGGAATATATCTAGCGTTTCTGTAGAAAAGGTTGCAAACTTGATGAGCAGCTCCGCGGTACCTGCAATTAAATTAAACATTTTAATGTTAATAATAATAATTTTTTTTTTTTTTTTTTTTTTTTTCTTATTTTGAAGTGAAGTGACAGTGATCTCTAACCTTGATACAATCTTTAGTAAAAGGTTTTTTACACATATGACATTTTTGTGCTCTCCTAAAGTTTTCTTTATCGCGTGATGTAAGCATCATAGCCTCATTTGTAGAGAATACTTTTTGAATCTTTGGACACAGTTCTTCTAATAATCTTACAAACTATTGAGCAGGAGTCTCTTGATTTTCTTCTTCTTGTCGATAACTTCTGTAACCATTAAGCTCATTGCTAAAAAGATTTTTCACGTAAAATCCAATACTATGTGCTTGATGTTCTTTAAATATGACGGACTTTCCGCTAACTGATTCAGGATGCACTTCTATTTTTTTAAGTAGACATTCTATATCACTATAAATAGTAATTGGTACCCACTCTGCATAGTTAACATTCTTAAAAGAAAGAGTTGCTTCAGCTTCATTTTTAGGTAATGTTATTTTACATTTATTAATGAGTCGACAACAGGGGTGTTAAGATAACTAATGTCGATAACTTATGAAGGTTTTTTTGATAACTTATGTAAGTTATGGTACACCAAGTTGTGAGCGAGCCTTTATTGCTTGTGTATCGACGAGTACTGTAAACACGGAGCATCGTGACTGTAATTATCAAAGTCTAAAATTAAAAAAGAATAGAACAAAATTAATGAAATTCATCGATCGGTGAAAAATTATTCTAGAAAATATACATAAATAAAAATTTTACAGTAGAAAAAATTTGTTAAGGTTGATAGTCGTTGAAAAGATTTAAGTAAACAATAACGTAGGGGTTATGTGTTGACAAAAAAAATAAAAAAAAAAAGATATAAAAAACAATGTAAAGAATAAAAATTCTTTTACATTATGATTGAACTTTAAATGTTTATGTGTGAAAATTAAAAACAAAAAACACACCGCCAAGTATTATAATTTTCTGTGTGGATGCAAGTTTGGCTATTTTGAAAAATAATTCAATTTGTTTTACTAAAATATGTAATTCAGTGATTGATAAGCAAAAACACTGCAAAAGCTTTTTGTTCATTATGCACCAGATTATTCATTTTGAAACATTGGAGTCTTGAAATCAGCATTAAAAAAAAATGAAAAAAATTTATGAATAATCAATTAAAAGTTTTGTAAAAGTTGGTGCCTAGAATTGGAAATTAAAATCATAATACTCTACTATTGTTTGGATCAAAAACAGCCATTCTATATAGTTTTAAAAGGTTTTGGATCACAAACAATTTATCAGGTTAGTACAGTAAACTTTAAATGTAATAATATAGATACAAATAAAGTATTAAAATGCAAAATTGTTGTCAGAAACAATTTAACTATAATGAATGTGTTAGTTTGTCCAAATAAACTGTAAATACACTGTATCAAGTAGCAAAGGAAAGATCACTGTAAAATTAGCTTTGTTTATTAATGAGCCGTTGTTTATTATTTGCATAAGTGCGCACCACCTTGAAAAATTATTAAATTTTGTAAAAAAATAAATGAAGCAAACGTTCAAAAAAAAAATTTTAACAATTCATAATCTTTATGTAATAAACTATTTAAAAATGAAAAAATTTATTTTTAACCATATGACTTTAGTTATTGTAATTAACATCTGCAATTTCAACAGATGCAATATGGTCGACATCAACTCTTTGGACAAATCTGAGATAATTGAGATACTGAACAAGAAGGTTGGGAAGTTTTTTTTTTCTAGTGGTTTGGCTTTTCTCAAAGTTCAGAATGAATATTTCATAGATCTTGTGGAAACATTACTCAGCGTTGATCCCAAAAAATTAAAATACACTTTGCCATGTCGTCAAACACTTGCTACATCAATTCTTGAGAATGTGCACAATGAAGTTGAAGTTGAGAAGAAGAAATTACTGAAAAATACGGATAGCTGTTTATTGGTGGATGGATACAAAAATAAAAGCTCCAAAATGAAACTTTTAGTTTTTACAATTAGAAATCTGAAGGTGGATCAGCTGTTTTTAATTGCTTTTGATATCAATATGGAAACTGAGGATGGTGAAACTCTAAAAGAGTACATAAACAGAGCCATACAGTATGCTAAGACTAATTATGAAACAGATGTATGTGCTATCACTACCGATAATGATGCTAAAATAAAGCTGGGAGCTTCACTTAGAACCAACTGTAATGACGAGCTTCTGTTAACTGCCACCTGCAACTCTCATTCAGGAAATTTATTGATAAAATCTTTCATAGATGAAGAGTTTACAACTCAAATAAGAGATTTAGTGAAAGCTTTTAGTACTCCAATGATGACAACCTTGATAACCGAGTACTTTAAAGGAACAGCCTTGAAGAACTTTCCTGAAACTCGGTTTTGTTATCTCAGAGACACCTGTGAAAGTATCCACAAAAACTGGGAAATCATTAGTGATATGTACACAGGTATCGAAGACATTGAATTGAGAGACTCTGTTATTAAAATATTGGATTCAGAATCTTTCAAAACAAAAGTAGATGAAACAATAAATAATCTCACCCCAATTTGTAAGTTGATCAATGAGTGTCAGGATCCAAAAAAAAATTTAGCCGACGCAACAGAAAGATGGTTGACTCTTGAACTTCCAACAGATAAATATGATGGTGTTATTAAAGAGCGAATTCAAAAAGCCATCCATGACAGTGGGTACGCTGCTCATCTAATTCATCACAAATACAGAGGTCAAGTTTTGAATGACAATCAAAAAAACATCGCTATCAGTTATTTGCAATCGAAACTAGATGATGTTGGAAAACTAGAATTAAATGATTTTTTGAGCAGTAGGAACAATCCAGACTTAATGGCTGCTGTTGAAGATCCAGTACAATACTGGCAACTCAAGAGTTTTGCTTGGCCAAGTTTGTCTAAATTATGTCTTAAACTATTGATGATCCCAGCATCAACTGCCTTGATTGAAGGTTTATTTAGTCAATGGGCTTATGTACATAACGATTACAGGAATAGTTTACATCTAAGAACTTCCGGCCTTCTAATTGACTTGTATCATTTGATGAAACATTTGAAGAATGGTGTTTGGCAAAGCACAACACAAAAAAGAAAAAAAACTATTTAAATTGAGCATAATAAATTATATATTTTAATTCTAAACATTCAGTACAAATAAGCATTAAATTGAGAATTAAATTTTGTAAAAAAACGAGTAAAAAAAGTAATTTGTGTAAATATTACATAACTATTTTATTATGTTACTTAAGTAAAATATGGAAAGTGGAAACGCATGCCTTAAATGTATCATGATTTTTTACTTTTACACTTTTGAAAAACTTTTATTAAAATTACATTCAAAATTTATATCAAGAAATAATTAAATATTGTGAGAACAAATATTAATAGTTTTTATAGGTCAAAATTTTCATTGTCTTTTACTCCAAACTCAAGCCCAAATTAAAAAATTGTATACAATAATAAATTATAATAATTGATTTTCATTTCACCGATGAGCTTTTTACTTCAGCAAATTATTTTTTTGAGAGTGCGATGCACAGTTAAAATTCTTGTTAAAATAAGTTTTGGACGATGACTAAAAGTAACAATCTTTTAATTTTTTAATTTTATTCACCATATTTAATACATAATATTAAATTACATTACATTATAATCATATTATATATGATTCGTAATACTATTTTGCTAAATTAGTAATTACAGAGAATATGAAAGTATAAGTATCTATATTTATGTAGTATCACATTAAATAATGTATTGACGGTAATTAATTATATTGATTAAATAAAATTTATACTACGAATATTAATGCTGATAAAAAATATAAAATAATTCTTAAGGTTCCACCAGTTGGATATATAAAAAAAGCACAAATTAAGTAGAAAAAAAAATTTATTTTTGTTCTTTCAATATAAGTGAGATCATGTAACGTAAATGTTCATAAGAATGGTCAACTGGCAAACTGTTTTTTATTTTTATTATTTTTGCAAAATTTACTTTACGTGGAGCGACCGGGGTTTTTAAAAGATTTGATGCAAAATATGGCAAATTAGGATAATTAGATTTCGCTTTATCCCAAAATATTTGTGGATTTTCGATGGTTTCGAGCAAGTGCCCAAAATATTTATCACCAGCAATATACTCTGCTAAATCTGTGTAATATTTTTCCGTAATGAAACTACTTTCAAAACTGTAAAACAATTTTTTCAAACGTCTACACTCATCATTGTTATTATCTACAACTCTTAATTTAAAGCGCGAATCAAAAAAATTACACGCTAATTCTAGCTGTCCAATGTAATTAGAAATAAGATTTTCAATCAAAGTACAATCAGAAAATAATTTATTTACAATAGTTTCAAGCAGGATTTGAACTGCATGACCTAAATCAATTGTTTTTGAGTCAAGCTTCAAACATAAAGCTTGGAGGTCAGAAAAAAACTTTGAATTATAGTCTTCTTCATTTGCTAATAATATATTCTTCATCAATTTTATTTCATCAACTAGTGATGACAGATATTTTGTACGGAGATATGTTACATTTTCATTGTCATAAGATAGATTTATTTCTTTTACTTTGTCCTCATCGTCTATTTCAATATTACAATCAAAAATAACAGATATTATTTTTACATTCAAATTTTCTATAGCTTTTAGTACTGCATTATCGCAGAAAGAGAGAAAAGTATCTTTGAAATTATCATTCCCACTGTTCAGTTGTTCATCGTAGATGTACAATAATTCTTTTTCAGTAGTCATTGCAAAAGCAAATACGTATACGTCTTCTTCGATTTTTTCTGATAAAACAGTTAATACAGGTAGGTAAATCTCACCGGTGATCTTCTTATCTAATGCATTATAAGCAAGAGGCAATATTTCACCCATCAATTCCTCATGAGTTGGAAGGCTGTCAATGGATGAATCCAATAGTGAAGCGAATTTAAAAAATGTTTTTGATTCTAATCCTTCTAGACTTAAAAATTGAAGTAGTACTAAGTTCAAAAGCTGTATAAATATTTCTATTTTTTTTTTCTTTTTAAAAACTCTTTCTGATGCGTTCGTTTGATTCTGTAAATAAATAATATAAGATTTACAATAAGAAATAAAAATCTTTCAAAGTCACATTAACTTTTTAAGTTAAGAAAGTATGCAAGAGTTGATTTTTTAAAATAAATTAAAAGAACAATGTTCTATACTCCATCATATAGCTTGAAAATTATTAATTTTAATGACATCTACTCTGATCAAACTTTAATTATTATATACATTCTAATTTGTTAAATATTACTTTTGCTTGCTATATATGTTTTAAATAATAATATTTATATTGTTATTGAAAATTTAACTTAAACAACGCTGGCCATACTTAAACTCTCAAATATAACTTAAACTCTCAAATATAAGAATTTTATACCTTGCCACTTAACAGCGATACAGCATCAAATTCTTTGCACCTTTTTTTTATAGGAATAGTAGCATTATCACCAATAAAAACTTCTTCTCTACCGTTGATATTTGCAGGAACATTTTCATCCCCTTTTTTTAAACATTTTTTCCTGTCAAAACAATTATTTTTTACAATAATGACAATGATCATAATGACTAAAATTTAGAATGAACTTTTCTTAAAATCAAGGTTTAATATCAAATAACTATTTATTTACCAAATTTTATTACTTACAAATGACTGTTCTTGAAGGGAGTAGAAAAATTAATAAACTCAGTTTTACAGTGTAAACAACGACAACCTATTATGTCTCCCTCTCCATCTTCAGTAGATTCTCGCACAGGTGCAAAGTCTGTCCACTTTGCTGGATTTATTTTCCTTGGCATCCTGCTATGTAAAAATATTGATAAATTCTATATGAAATTGATTAACATGTTTTTGAATACTATTGATGTACAAACCTGATTATTTATATGTAATCAAAAAGCTGTTTTTGATCCAAACAATAGTAGAGTATTATGATTTTAATTTCCAATTCCAGGCACCAACTTTTACAAAACTTTTAATTGATTATTCATAAATTTTTTTCATTTTTTTTTAATGCTGATTTCAAGACTCCAATGTTTCAAAATGAATAATCTGGTGCATAATGAACAAAAAGCTTTTGCAGTGTTTTTGCTTATCAATCACTGAATTACATATTTTAGTAAAACAAATTGAATTATTTTTCAAAATAGCCAAACTTGCATCCACACAGAAAATTATAATACTTGGCGGTGTGTTTTTTGTTTTTAATTTTCACACATAAACATTTAAAGTTCAATCATAATGTAAAAGAATTTTTATTCTTTACATTGTTTTTTATATCTTTTTTTTTTTATTTTTTTTGTCAACACATAACCCCTACGTTATTGTTTACTTAAATCTTTTCAACGACTATCAACCTTAACAAATTTTTTCTACTGTAAAATTTTTATTTATGTATATTTTCTAGAATAATTTTTCACCGATCGATGAATTTCATTAATTTTGTTCTATTCTTTTTTAATTTTAGACTTTGATAATTACAGTCACGATGCTCCGTGTTTACAGTACTCGTCGATACACAAGCAATAAAGGCTCGCTCACAACTTGGTGTACCATAACTTACATAAGTTATCAAAAAAACCTTCATAAGTTATCGACATTAGTTATCTTAACACCCCTGGTCGACAATCCTTTTCATGAGTATCTAGCTTATTTTTTTCATGAAAAAAGTGAATACATCTGTCACAAACATAGATTTTATGGACTGTTTTAGAGTACTGTCTCCCAAGAAGTTTAGGTAAATTTTTAATCCAAGTATAATGATAATTAAAATTTACCGTTGAGTTTTCGAGACTTTTTTCAATATAATCATCAGCATCTTCGACAATGTAATACTCTTCAGGATAAACTATCAATAAATGATAGTGTTTATCTTTCTTCTCTGGAGTGAGATAGTAAGGGTAAACTCCAGATTTATCATTTTTTTTTTTAACAATATAAAGATGTATTGAAATATTAGGATTATTTTTTTCAAAAATTTCTACTTGTTTGGGTGGTGTTGGGAGTGACAGTCCTTCAAAGTTGACTTCACCTAAAGCTTCTTTATTTTGATATGTCGGAAGATAATTAGTATTTTGCTTTTGAGGATAATATGCTGATAAGACTGCCCATTTAAAGCAAAAATTATCAAATTCGTTTCTCACATTGACAACGGCATGTTTATTTTCAATTGATTTAGGTAGTTTGACGTAAGAACTTCCTCTAATAGGTTCATGTTTGTTTATGTCAATTGTAAGACTAATAATTTGTTTTAAACTCCAACCAGAATCACGTGTCTCAAACTCTTGTATATCACGTTGCAACGGTAAAGAAATTTTCTCATCAAAAAAAGTTCTAGGTTTGACAGAGCAACTACGACTCCATTCTCCGTAGAAAAGTATTTTACTTCTATTGTAACACTATTTTTGTTATACTTTTCAAGACTGCTTTTATAACTATTTTATACATGAACTTATTGATCAATATTTAAAAAAAAATATTTAGCGTTATTTTAAGACTATTTTTATTAATATTATTATTATTATTATTATTATTATTATTATTATTATTACAATTTTTTTACTAATTGCTTTTAAAACTATTTTATACACATACATACATCCATACATGTGCATACATTTATACCAATGTCTTATAATGAATAAATAAATAAATAAACAATTTTATAGTCCTTTTTATGTCTCTTTATTTAAAATTTCATTTGATCTTTACAATTTTATGAAAAATATGAAAAAGATCGTAGTGAAGAACTTAAAAAATCATTACATCCTTCATCAATCCCATCTATGTCATCTATTATTCGAGGTTTGTTAACATTGATCCAAGACTTCAGTTTAGAAGCGTTCTTTGCAGCACACTTAAAAAAGGTGAATAATCCTTATGATTACAGCAAAAATCATCCTTAGAACAGCCAAGACTTTTGAGAGAAGGACAACCATAGATTTTTAAATCAATTACTAGTCTGTAATTTAAAAAAAGAAAAAACGATTGATTTTGTAATTAAATAAATAAACATTAGAATAAGTATGTAATTAAAACTTACGTTTGGGGTAACATTTTTTTAAAGAAAAATCTTTTCCATGTTTCCCTTGGTAAAAATTTTTTTTGCACCATCTAAGTATTTTCTCAATACATCTGTTAATTGTTCATAAGCTATTTCACCATAATTCCATTGAATACAATGAAAACACTTTTGCAAATAACGTGCAGTACATTTTTCTTCAGCTGTTAAATTATCCCAAGAAAATGGTGGTTTAAACGTAAAAACCAGCGGTAGAGTAGAATCGTCTAAGTTGAAAATAGCCAACTCTTTCACAATAAAGTCGTTTCTAGATTTTTGAAAGCCTTGAAAGTCTACAACAAACTGCATTTTAGATCTGCACTGTTAAACAATTTCAATATAACTAGATGGATAGGTAAAACTTTAACTTCTTTTATAGTGATTCCCCCTCTCTTCTCCTATAAACTATTATCCTAAGCTATTATTATTATTCCTCCTATTATTATCCTTAACTATTTCCCTCTCTCCTCCTCATTCTTTGATAAAATATAATGCAGTAAGTGTTCATCGGTCAGTTTTCTACTCTTTCTTTCAAGTGTATCATCTCTCATTATAGTGAATTCATAAACATTTAAGTAGCAGAAGATTTACAATTATAAAAATAAGTTTATGTTATTCAATAAAAAATTAGTGATTCTTAACTTACTAAAATTAGTGATTAGTGATAACTAAATTTAACCATGGATACCATTTTAGATACTTTGCATCACTTAAATAATGCAATCGTGTCAATAAATTCAGGTCTTGCTCAAACCAATGTTATTGAGGGGTGGTTGTCTATAGCAGAACTACCTACTGATATTTTGACAGACATCAATGTACAAAATAAAACCGATTTGTTGGCTAAATTTCTAATAATTAAAAAAAAGTTTAGAAATTTTTTAGAAAACTCGTATCAAAGTCATGAAGAGAATAATATTGACGGTGAATCAACGAGTCAAAAAAACGATGATGAATCATCAAATCCATTGGATGGATTCGAAGAACTGATTGAAGATTTTACTGAAAATTCTGACATAATTATAAATAATCAAGACTTAAACGAGATTCAAAATAAGATTCATATATTAATTCAAGAGATTGATTTTCTACAACAGAAAATGCCATCTCTCACTAGACCTGAAAAAAAGAAGTGTGAAACTTTTTTAATCAAACTTATATCATTGAAACATAAATTTGAACATGCTATAAAAATTGGTGGTGGTGGTGATTTAGATATAAAAAAGGAGAATATTCGATATGATGACTTCGACTCAGCTTTTGAACGTCGTATACGAGCGGGTAATTTTATTTATTTATTTAATATAAACCTTTTTAACTCAATAATTCTATTTTTTTTTTTTTTTTTTTCTATTATTTATAGGAGTAATATCAAACCTTGGTCATAAAGATTTAAACTCTTTTTTGGTAGATGCTTATAAGCCCTTCCAAGACAAGGTTAAACAAGCTGTTGAAGAATTTGATGTAATCAATGTTAATGTTATGTTAATGGCAGAGTTTGAGCTTCAGAAGGATGATACACCTAAACGCGAAGGTAGTTTAGTAGCTTAAGTACCCTTTTTCGCCTGACATGACGATTTGGTATTATATGTTATTATTACTCATTGTTATAATCACATTTATGTTTTCTAAATTTATTATTTTTATCGTGTTTTCAATTTGTCGTAGTACTACCTTAACCGCAATGAAATTTAATATTTGAATCACTATTTTAAATTTGTACACCTTTGTCATAAAAAATAATGTTTTAGTATAAAACTTTAAAAATTTAAACACAATAAACAAACAGTTTTAAACGTCCTTTTGGTTCTAATCAAGTCCTTTTTAATACGGACTTGCGATCTCTTGTTCTTGTTAGCTTAGTAATTTTTCATAATAACATTATTTCTCAGGTCAAAGAAGCAGCCGTTACAAACCGCTTCGAGTCTGAGGTCCGAAGATATTTCTACCCTTTCCCCTGTACCGATTCATTCTGTAAACTTCGTGAAAACCGATTCTAACGTTTTAAATGAATCTTCTCCTTCGGGTATTTTTAGCGTACAGACTACTTTAAATGAACACGATTACTGTAGACTTCTTGAACCAGATATACCAAATCCCAATTCAAGTGTAACCAACGTCGATAGAAATCTTCAAGCTCATGAAGCAGATGCAACAGTTGTAGAAGAAGGCTGTACAATTTCAAATAATTCAGACAAATTCCCTGAATCTTTCAAGGAAGAGTCTTGCTGGTCAGACAATTTTATCGTAAGAGGAAATTTTTCCCAAGACAACGAACGATTTAAGTCTCGTGGTAAACAATGTACTGCAATGGCAGCTATGAGTATTTGTGCCTCAGTCCTGGAAAGTCCAGCCTATTGGGATGAGGAGACAATCGATTGGATTCTGACATCTGGGAATATTTTATACGAAAATTGTATCAAGAAGCGTCCACCAGTACCAAAGGAAACAGTAAATCCAGATTATTTGCATCCTGACGAACTTTTGTCTCATTTCCAATTTCCCACCGATGACAACGTTATTGAGAAAATTAAATTAACCCAATTTTGAATCCCACTTTGGGCATCTTACAACGGACAATGGAGAAGATTTTCCTAGTTTAAAAGGTTTATTAAGTAAACTTATTCATTCTAAAGTTACTGGCATACTAACTTGTCATGGTTATTCTGTTGCCATTCTAGGTAACGAGAAAGGTATAGGCATATTTGATTCACACTCAAGAGACGCTGATGGCAAGATTGTGGGTGATGGCGTAGCGTGCTACATTTTCAAGAAAACTGTAGAAGACGCTTTTGATATACTTATTGCGAATTTTGGGCTAAGAGAAAAAAAAAAAAACAAGTGACCCCAATAATCGTCAAATTGATGAAGATAATCAATATCAATTTGTACCAATCGCAGCAGAATCTGAAACCTTTATTCAACACTCTCAAAAACAAAGTTCTGAAGCACAAAAACTTCCGCAGGACAAATTTGCTTGCTTCGATAGTGTTCCAAACAACCGAGCATCTACAAAAACTGGCAGGCCTGATGACATGAATATGTTGATTAATATGGTATATTTTTGGAAAAAACTTCACGAAGCGTTCGATGAACATCTCGCCAAAAATTCATCATGCAATTTTAAAGATATTGTATTGGCTTCACAAAATGTTCGAGGTTACATGATTACATCAGTATTTCAATGCAACAACTGTGGTTTTAGTGTACCAATTGAAAACGTTTCACCTCAATCATTAGATTTGAATTTAGCAGCTGTTATGGCAACTCAAACAATTGGCATCGGATATTTACAACAAGAAGAACATTCAGCTATTTTTGGTTTTCATTCGTGATGCAATACAACTTGGCAAAAAAAAGTTAAAATAGTTGCAAAAGCAACAATTGCCGCGGCAGAGGAGTCATTTTCAAAAGCAGCAGCTAAAGAAAAAAAATTGGCAACAAAATTTTCCACTAAGAGTAATATTGCTAAAATTATTATTCAAGGGGATGGTTGTTATCTAAAACGTGTGTACCTGTACAGTAGATATGACTCTTCTGGATGCTGTGTTATTGTCATTAGTTTTAATACCATGGAAATTTTAGATATATACGTTTTGCAAAATAGATGCTCCACATGTGATCGCTCTCCAAATCCAGATCCAAACCATAAGTGCTTTAGAAGTCACGCCCAGGAGCTGATCTCAACTTCCATGGAGAAAACTGGCTTCGTAAAAATCTTCGAAAGAAGTGTGGCAAAACATGGTCTTATATACGAGTACCTTGTTTCTGATGGTGACAGTGCTAACTATAAAGCTATTCTTGAAAGTGACCCGTACGCATCTGAAGGAGTGGTAGTTAAAAACATTCAGTGCAGCAATCACATTAAACGCAATTTATCTAATAATTTGAAAGCTTTAGCAACAGGAAAAATTGGAAAAGCTATCAAAGATAAGTTCAAATATGCTGGAAAAGCTTTTGCTGAATGTATAAAGGTAGTTGTTGAAAGCATCCAACAACTAGATAAGAGTCACTCACAGAAAATACATCTGCTGCATCAGAATATTGTGTTACTTAGAGATCACTTGCTAGGAGATCACTCTAGTTGTACAAGCCCAAATTACCAAAACTATTTTGGTTGTAATGGTGTTAGCATTGAGGGCGAGACTAACATGAAACCTCTGGTTGTACAGAAAAAACTTTTGGACAAGTACCAAAACTGTTTTGAACGAGCTCTCTCAAATGTTGAAAGCTTATTGCAAAACTTAACGACCAATGCAACAGAAAGCGCTAACAATGAAATAGCGAAAAAAAACTGTGGAAAGCGTCTAGATCATGCTCAAAAATGGGAGTACTATGCTCGCTGTTACAATACTGCTCTTTCTCATAATTCCAAGGAAACGTATGCTCCAATATGTGAAAAGTTGGGAAAACCGTGTCCTACTGCTGGGAAAAAAGTTCAAGCAAAACGAAAAGACGAGAATGAAAAACGCACAGTCAGAAAGTCAACCAAACCAGAATCATGTGAACCAAGAACGAAACCAACAAAAAGCAAACGAGGACGGGACAAAGACTATGGCAAAGTCCTTCCTTATTTTTCGCCACAAGCAATAGCCAAAGAAACATCGACTTTTTTGAAAGAATTACTCGAAATGATTCAAAATTGGAACTGGTACGAAGAGCAAACGAGAGATCAGTTTGCTAATGATTTTTGGAAAATACTAAGAAGATGTGTCGCTACTGCATCTTTTCTTGGCATCATCTGCAAGATGAATGCTGCATCTGCTAAGAAATATGCTAAACAAATTACTACCTCAACGCATTTCAGTACAGCAGCAACGAGTCATGGAATAGCAATGGAGATTGTTGTTAAGAAAGCTTTACGTGACTTGGGCTTCGACATCCAAGACTGTGGACTATTTCTGGATCAAGATTACCCTGGGATTGCTGCCACACCAGATGGTTTGCTTGGAACTGATACGGTAGTTGAAATCAAATGTCCCTTCATCGATAAAGATTTAACAGCCGTAAACAATTTATTGAATAAGAAAAGCACTGTCGCAAAAGCCTTCACTTATTCCAATGGTAACTTCATCATGATAAAATCTCACAACTATTATTACCAGATTCAATGTCAAATGCAGTGCACTGGTAGGAAACAATGTTTGTTTGTGATTGGAACAAGCACGATTCATTACTTATACATTCCAAGAGATCAAAGATTCATTGAAGATAAAATGTGTCGTGCCAAAAAATTCTTTGACAACTACTTGGTTCCAGAAGTAGTCATGTCGAGACTACAAAAACAAAATCAAATCATGAACTTTTATGATTATATTATGAAAAATCAAAATAGAGTCAATGAAGTAGAAAAAGATTCTGTACTTCAAATGGAATGCGAAGTAAGCAGCGCTGAAACTAGTAAAGAATTCTTACAGGAAGAAAAAAAAGAAGAAGAGGCAGAAGAAGAAGAAGAAGAAGAAGAAGAAGAAGAAGAGTTATAACGTAAGTATGAAAGTTACGCTTCAAAAAAGAAAAAAAAAACTTTGATGTCATTGTTAAATGGGTCCGTGAAATAGTAGCCTTGAACGCTGGCCCGTGAGATAGCAGGTTCTTGCCCCGGCGCCTGAGATAGTAGGTTCTTGCTCTGGCCCGCTGCGATAGCAGGTTCTTACTCTAAACCAACGATTCTTAAGAATAAGAAGCAGAAGGAGAAGAAGAGGAAGCAGAAGAAGAAGAAGAAGAAGAAGAAGAAGCAGAAGAAGAAAAATTATAAATCTGTTACAAAGCCATTAACCAATTCTATCAAACCCTATGAAAATCTTATCCTATCTTATTCAAAGCCATAAGTATAATAATTCTATCATGAATATTAAATGTATGCCAATGCTTTCCGTTTCAACGTTCTTGAAGAGTTTTCATTGTATGCTAAAAATCCATCGATCTAGTGTTGTCAAGAAGATTTGGATAAATGACAATCCATTCATCTCATCGTGTCAAATCCGAACCACGCACCATTCAAACCCTAATCTTTTTTATTCAGTCGACATAGTAATCGTGTTATTGTTTTACTCACGTTTTGAAAATACTTTTAATACTTCAACATTTAAGAATACAATAGCAACAAGTACTTGAGTAAGTTTGATTAATTCTTATTTTAAAGTTTGACTTTACATATATTTTGATTTTAATTATTCTAAAAGTACCCGTTTAAAAATTAATACATTACGATGGTCCCGGTGAATAAAATCCTTAGCCCAAAATCTGGCACGAATTAAACTTTGAATGGGGAGACTTTCGACGACTACAATTTCTCAAAACCATTGTATTTATGATTTTAATGATTTTATTTTTACAGCAATAGAAGTGAAACATTACCGTAGCTATAAATCCGTTGATCCATGGGTGCGAAAAAAGATTTTTCGACACACCAGCCACGAATAAAATGAATAGTCACGGCTGGCGTGGAGAACAATTAATTTTTTGCCCTCGTGTATGAAAGAATTGGTAACAAAAGTCATTTACTTTTTTCCACAGTCTAAAACCATAACTAAAGTGGTTTTAAGACATTTTAGTCGTCGAAAATCTCTTCATTTTTACTTTATTCGTGTCTGATTTTTGGCTAAGGTATTTCTTTTCTGCAAAATCCATAGATTTCAGATTATAAGTATCCTCGTTTAAATGACCACACCCGTAAATTTGTAGTTAAAATAGTTACAATAAGTATTAAAATATCTAGTCTTTTTAGCATTTGATACCAAAAAAAATAATAAATATCTCGATAAATATTAATATATTACCAGCTGATACGGTGATTCTAAAAAAAAAGCGAATAACAAAAAGTTTTATTTTTATGCAAGCAAAAAACAACGTATTGTTATTGTTAGTGTTATTATTTAAAAATTTTGTTTTACAAAATGTTTCAATTTTTATAGTATTCTGTGATAGATTAGTCACTTCCTTTTATTTATTTGTAGTAAATTGTGAATTAACTGGAGTTAGTTTTTCTGCATAAAATCTTTTATGTTTAATGAAGCATATTTTTGAAGGGGAAAAAGGGCAGAAATGCAATGAACGTCTACAGGAGCAGCAAAGCAATTGGAATGCGTATTTAAGAGAAGAAGAAAAGATATAAGGACGAAAATATTCCGTTCGACTTAAATGTATATTTTTCGTACTCCATGCGCAGGATAGAGATTTAATGCACCCCTCGAAAAAACGGCATACACAAACTGGAGCTCTACCGATGGAGTATGATAAAAGTTATAGTTTTGCTCATGTTTCACACGGATTTTCTCCTCGCTTAGCCATTGTAGCTGCCAATGACCCACGAGGAGGAATTTATTTCCTCACTCTGAACGAAAATTACCGACCACCGGGTGAATTTTTTAACAGGAGGAGTTTTTCTCGCAAAATTTCAAAGTTTATAATTAATTAGCAACGAATTCCACATAGCAATTTTTACCCTCGTGAAATAAAGAATCGTTCGCACCTTAGGCCATCGGTTTCTTTACCCTTTTATAACCGGGCGTGTTGATCATACGCGGGCGCAAAAACCCAAATAATACTGTAGGTGCGAAATATTTATTCAAGTATGAAACTCAAATCGTTAATGTGGCACGATTTGGGTTTTTGCACTCGCGTGTAATAGTTGAGGGCTGGCGAACCCGAGCCGAGGGTGTGCGACTACACAAGTTAAAAAATCGAGTTCCCGAGATGCGTAATTTTCGTCAAGAGTGAAATAATACATATTAACGTACTCGTATAGTAACAAAGTATCTTTTAAATTGCATTTTAAAAACTAACTGGTTTTAACTTTTTTTTTTTTTTAATTTTTGATATTTTTGTTTTTGTTGTGATTTTTTGATTTTTAATATCGAAAAGAACAATACTTCGAACCCAAATTGAACTTGCATTTTCTATTATTTTTATAAGTATACCATAGAGACTAAGATAAATTGATGAGAACTTTTGGTTTTATGTAATAAACAGTGCAATTTATATGAATTTTTTTTAGTTAACATAATGTGTATGAGTACAATAAATAATAATATTAAGAGTAGTTTAAGCGAGGGACTGTGCACTCCAGAATCACTGATGATTCTTTTTATTCATTTTGATTTTATTTGTGACTCTTTCGTGATTCTTTTGAAAAATTTAAAGTGTTTTGAGCCTTGGAAATAATTTCAATTGATATTTTGTTAAAAATAATATTTTTCAAAGATCTTTACTTGAAATGAAATTGATATTTTATTGATTATATTGATTTTTATATGTGATTCTTTTAGTGATAGCCCCTCTAGTTTAAGATTAATTTATAAGGTATCGTATCATATTTCGATTGGCTGTACGAAGAAAAACTTTAGCCGTATTTTAGCTAATTTAAAATTATCCATAAGGAGCTGAAACGGATTAAAAAAATTTTTTAAATAAAAAATCTTAGTGAATTGGAAACCAACGAATCGGATTTAATTATTTAAAAAAATTTTTGAATTCATTTCAGCTGCTTATGAATAATTTTAAATCAGCTAATTTTCGGTTAAGGTTTTTATTTGCACGGCCAATCGATGTATGCTCAATTTGGAAATTGTCATTACTTATGTATTTTTTAACAATAGTTTATGTTTACCATAGAGGTTTTTGTATATGTGCGAAAATTTTTTTTTCAAATGTGAAAGGTGAAAAAATCTTGCAAAGTTTAATTGCTCAGTGTTACTAAAGAAGGATCCAGGGAAATAAGGTAAAAACTTGTGAAAACATCATTTGTGGAAAATCTACAAAATTTTTGAAGCTCTTAAAACAATTTTCGATACAAAAAAGAAATTTTTATTTGCATTATTTCAAATAAGCATTTTCTGCACTTAAAATTATATTAATATTTTTATAATACCATTTAATTTAACTTATTTAAAAAATTGAACCGACTGTTTAATGAACACAGAAAAAGAACGTTGTAAACTATCAATACATTTTATTTTACATATAATTATTTTAATGAATTCTTATTAATGATTTAAAATTCAAAAGTCGCTTGCAATCAACTTTTTGGTATTCCTTTAATTAAAATTAAGGTCTAAGATCCAGATTTTCAATAAGAAAAACAGTTTTTTTCAACTTAAAATTTGTAATGTAAATTTTTTTGGTTTAGACTCACAATTTTATTCATCAGGCATCAATTTTACCCAAAAAAATAAAAGCAGTGAAGTAGCACATGAAATTTTTTTGCACTCTGATATTTCTTGCGTTTACTCTTTTTTTTATTAACAAAAACAATTTTCTGCGCTTTTCAACTATTTATTCTTTATAACAAGAAATCATTAAAAAATTCCTGTAATTCAATATTACACAATAATTATTTTTTTATAAACAATTAAAAAATAGAGTTTTTCTCTTTTTCCCTACACCCTTCTTGGGAAGTGTGTGAATGATATTAAACCTTTTTTGGTCAGCGTCGTTACGCAGCTACCAAGTGTAAATGAGTCGCGTAATAAAAAGGGTTTTTTATGCCGATCGGCTTTTTCCCTTAATAAGTGTTGTTTTATTCTACCTTCATCCCATCCTAAAAAATCGAATTTCATGCTATATTAAAAATGTAGTTTCAAAGGATTAATTAATTAAAAATAATCCAGAAAGTACCTAATATTTTCTAACAGTCAGTGATAATCAAACTTTGATTTATTTAAACATAAAGAAACTTTCGTGAATTCTTAAACATATTGCACATATCAGTTATCAAAAAAATTATATTAACACTAGTAATTTTAATTCTAAATACAATTTTGAAGAGTATTTCGACGGCCCGTGCGAAAAAAACCTAATCCGAAAGTAAGCTGATTTAAAATTACCCAAAAAAGTCTGAAATTTATTAAGATTCTCGTTTTTTCTAATTGTTTAATTTTTCGAAGTCTTTTATAGGTATTTTTGGCTGAGTTTCGGCTAAGATTTTTTTGGTTCAAGCCATCAATTTGTACTTAGTGAAAGCTAAACTAGAGATAAATCATTTATAGTTTGGAGAACACTCACCTGCTTAATACTATTTAAATTATTTATAAATTTACAATTTCTAGAAATAATATTATCCTGTAAATTAAATATAGGCTGTAATCAATTTATGTATAAAACGTATGTACACCGTTACTGTTATCCTTGATAAACGGGTACTTTCATTGGATAGTAAATTTTCATAAAAATTTATTTACAAAAAAAAAAAATTAAACAAAAAACAAAGAAAAGGTTGAAATTTTTTTTGCTGATTTTAATTTTAAAATTATTCTTTTCAGTACAGTAAGTATACGATTGTTAATCATTTATCAGGTGATAAATATTTTAAAAATACTCTTTAGATTAAATGAGTGTACTCCATTTATAATATGTACAGATTGTACTTCACGATCTAAAAACTCCGCCCCTTTTAGCTCTCATTGGCGTTACTCGTTAGGCAAAGTGACAACCACTGCTCCATGACCGCCTAGAGGATTATACCTTGACTTGAGTGTCGAAGAAGTTTATGATATTTTAAATTTATAAATATAAGCATTTCAATTTATTATAACTTCATCATTAATTTTATTTTTTCTCTGACAAAGAAAAAAAAAAAAAATTGTTTGATTCGTTTAATTTTCTTGATTAATAATAATTTACTGTTTTTTAGTTTTAAATTAATTTTATTTATTATAAATTCAACACTGCTGCTACTTGTGATTTTTCGCTGGATAAAAAAAAATCATCATTTTATTTTTTAATTACAGAGAAACGATTATCATTTGTGTGAAATTTTTGCGCTGATTTCATACTTACCGACGCGGACGCTCGCGGTCGGTCAGCGGCTCTCCGCTTCAGCTATCGATATATCGAGATTCTCGAACTAACTCCGCGATATCGCAGCGCGAGGCAGCAGACAACCAGCCTTCCAAGCCGCTATCGGAAAAACATTTTTCACTTTTTTTAGAGTAACCTAATCAAAAATCTAGATAGTAACGCACTTGTAGACCGATTTATAGAATTTTTTAAGATTTTTTTCTGGTCGATTAATTAAATATTGAAGCCGTAATCCGTCGAAGAAAATTCCCCATGCCAAATAATGCATCACCAGAGGGCACCACTAGGGGTAGGCAGCACTCTTAAACGATTGTAATTTTCTTCATAATGATATTAATTTAAGTAATCCTGAATCAGTAGCTGTTTGTATCTCAAAGCTAGATACAAATATAATCAATAAAAAAGACACAACACAAATTTAAAATCTAGTGAATCATAATAATAAGCGTAAAAGGTAAAATACTCAAGTTTAACAGACTAAAATATTGTTCAAATCAAATAATTTAGTTGTTTTTATTTCTTTGCTCTAGTATTTATAATTTTGTAAATATTGTTTTAATTGTCCTCTTCAAAGTTTGAATATTTTTATTTTCTGATCATAAAAAATATTGGATAAAAAACTATATTTCAAAATTTCATCTTTGAGTATTTTTAAATCATCTGCTATAATTATCTTTTTTTTTTTTTTTTTTGAGAGAATTCATCAGATTCTGAAGTTGTGTCAATTAAAAAGTCATGTCTATAAGGATCTATTGAGTTTCAGGATAAAAATTGTTGCAAAAGGTAATTGATATTTAAAAAATTTTTAAATAACTTAAGATAGTTTAGTCCCATGATATACAGTGTTTACATGTAAGATGAAATCCTGTAGCTTTTTATGAAAATTTATATTACACAGAAATTTAATGTATAATTAATACAGAATGTGATTAAAATATGCATGTTTTTTTTTTTGAAAATGTAACATTTATTTTTGTTTTTACTTTTGTTACTTTTTTTTATAAAAATTTATTTCTTTAATATAATTTTTGAATTATTTAAAAAAATATTTTTATAAATTTAATTTGCAGGAAATGTTTTGAAGCTTCCAATAATGATATATCATCTAAAAAGTATCGTTTTGAAGAAAATATCCAGACCCATGATGATTCTCATAAGTTTGACGTCCAATCTGTGATGGAATTTGAAAGCTCGCCAGAGCTTAGTTTGGGCGAACTAACAGATAATTCAACTAATATTCATCAATCCCTGCTTTTAGATAATGAAATTACAATAGATTATGAGTTTACAGAAACACCTTGCAATACTTATTGCCAAAAAAATTTATTACCAGAAAATCAAGATCTCAAAAAACCATTATTACCATCATATGCTTCTGCAGGAAATTCTAAAATGATTGACAATATTGATTTTAATTTGGAAAGTAATAAACGTAAAAGGTAAAAAATAGGATCATATTTTTTTTCAATTTAGGATACTAATGTTATCAATAGTTATTTTATTTATCTTCAAATTTATTTAAAAATAATGTGGTATAGGTATATATTTTTAAATTAATAAATTACATATCTTTGCTATAGAATAATTATTACTTAAACTAAAGCTATTTTTAGCTTGCTTGAAGTTAAAAATTTTATTTTATATTTTTACTAGTATATTTATTACTTTTATCATGTATTTGAATTCAAAATGTTTTTTAGAAAGAATAGTGAATCCTTGGAAGACACAACAGCATCAAAAATAACTTTAATAGATGGAACTACTCATAAACGGTTTAATTTAGATCCAACCAAAAAGTTTTATTTTAAATTAAACAATCAAACCCATACTATCAAAAGAGAAGATTTCTCTTCAGATGAAGCTTGGGAAAAGTTTATTTTGTATAATTGTTACAAAACCTCTCAATATAATTCTATTAGGATGAAAAGTAGAAGATTAGGGAAAAAAGTCGACAGTCTCAAAAGTCTTATAAAAGAATTAAAAAATCAAGATTCACACGAGGCTGCAGAGTACCTGGAGGTTAGATAAGTTTTGATAAAATTTTATTTTACTACAACTTAATTAAAAAAAATACATTTTCTTGAATAATTTTATTTTGAGAGTTTGAGATTTCTTTTATTATCTTGTAAATATATATATATATATATATATTATCTTGTACAACCGTTTTTTTTTTTTTTAATCATTAAAGTTAATGTTTACTAGTTTGTAAATATTACTATATTTTTGTAGTGATTCAATTTTTTTTTTTTTTTAAACAATCATTTAAAAAAAATTTTTACAATAAGATTGCAGAGTATTGTGTAAAAAACATTTCATTTTTTTATACTATAAACTGTAAAAAATTTTTTTACTTTCTGATTTTGATTTTTTTTACCATTTATACTGAATAAATATATTTATACAGAATGTAATTATTTTTTAATTTTTAAAGCAATATAGTAAGAAAAATTCAATATTCTATCCGTCGTTGTATAACTTAAAAAATCATGTTTTTGAAAAGCTTGTATAAATTAAAATTAAGTCTTGCTATTTTTTTATTATTATTATTATTTTTTTAAACATGGATAATTTTTTTTAGCAGTAGGTGTCTTACTCAATTGTCGTCGTTGTGAATGTATATTTTAAAAAAAATACTGTTAATATCTTAAGTAAGCTTTTTACAATGATAAACTTTTTTTTAGTTTTTAATATGAATATGAACTTTAGAGTTAATGATGAATTTAAAAAAAAATTTCAAGTACGTGTTTTATACTTAATGATTCGACGTTGTAAATTTATACGAGTTTTTTAAGATTTAACTTTATTTATAAAGTTTTTTTTGAACATCTTGATAAGAAAAAAAGTATAATTTCTACTATAAATTTGTTAGTTTTAAATAATATAAAAATAAGACAATTGTAAAAAAAATTGAATTCAATAAAATATTAAATTATAATCTTTTCATATACATATGCATATATTTATTTATTTATTTATTATTATTATTATAGGGTCTACCTCAACCTTTGAAACAAATGATAGAACGAATGAAAAATTATCACCCAACTGCTTCTTTTCCTGCTCATTTGAAAAGTTTTGCAAGAACCCTTCATTTCTACTCTCCAGCTGCTTACGCATTCGTTCGAAAAACTTTTTAAAAATGTTTACCTTGTGTAGAGTCATTGAACAGATCTTCAAAAAATTACGAAACCTTCAAAAAATTACAAACCTGGAATTTCGACCGAGATAATTAATTACACGTCTAAAATAGTGAAAGAAGAAATGGCAAATAGAAAAAAAAAATTATTTTTTAATCTAACGTTTGACGACATATGCATAAAAAAGTGGGTGCACTTTAACAAAAAAACAAAAGAGTGGGAAGGTCTCGTTGATTTAGGAGGTCAACTACAAAAGGACGAAAATAAAGAAGATCCCAAAAAAGCCAAAGTGGCCAGTAAAGCTTTCGTCATGATGTTGGTGAGTGGGAATGCTAGCTTCAAAACTTCAGTAGCCCATTACCTGCATGATGGATTGAATGGAGAAGAGAAATCAATACTAATAAAAGATATTTTAATTGAATTGAACGCCAATAAAATTGATGTCACCAGTGTAACTTTCAATGGTGAAGGTTCAAACAAAACAGCCTGCAAATTACTTGGCGCCAATTTTGACTACCACTCGAAAGATTTCAGACCATATTTTCTTCATCCAGTGATATCAAAACCAATTTTTTGTTTTTTTGATGCATGTCATATGCTGAAATTGGTTCGAAACTACTTTGCCGAAAAAGGTCCTCTTTATTATAATAAAACCGAAGTTATTAACTGGGATTTTATTATTAAGTTAAACGATAAACAATATTTGGAAGGAATGCATGCTGCTTGCAAAGTTCGGAATAAACATGTGTATTATGAAAAAAATAACGAAAAAATGAGATTTTTCCTAGCTGCCCAAGTGCTCAGTAACAGCGTCGCTGCGGCATTCAAACTTTTGGAAAGTATAGATAGTAATTTTTCCGGTAGTGGTCCCACTCAAGAATTCTGCAAAGTTTTCAACGAGATTTTTGATATCTTAAATTCCAAAAATCTTTATTGTATAACCCCAGGACGAGCTGCCATGACATTTGGATTATTTAATTGTTTATAAAAAATAATATACATGTCGCTTTCCTCAGCGTCATAGAGGTTAAGAGCTTGTCGGTTTATTTAATTGTTTATAAAGAATAATTTATTTCGCGCTCTCTCCAGCGTTATGGGGGTTTAGAGCTTGTCGGTTTGATTAATTGTGTAAAAAAAATTATTCCCTTATATCTCTCTTCAGCGTTATTGGAGCTTAGAGCTCGGTTGTTTTTTTAAATAATATATTTATCGCTTTCCCCAGCGTATTTGGGCTTAGAGCTTGTCGGTTTCATTAATTGTTTATAAAAAATTAATCACTTATATCTCTCTTCAGCGTTATTAGAGCTTAGAGCTCGGCTGTTTATTTAATCGTTCATAACAAATAATTTATTTACTGCTCTCCCCAGCGTTATTGGGGTTTAGAGCATATTGGTTTATTTAATTGTTTATGAAAAATAATATATTTATCGCTTTTCCCAGCGCTATTTGGGCTTAGAGCTTGTCGGTTTCATTAATTGTTTATAAAAAATTATTCATTAATCGCTCTCCCTAGAGTTATTAAAGCTGGAAGCTCTGCTGTTTATTTAATTGCTTATAAAAAATAATTTGTTTTTCACTCTCCCCAGTTATTGGGGCTTAGAACTTGGCTGCTTATTTAATTGTTCATAAAAAAGAATTTATTTATTGCGCTCCCCAGCATTATTCGGGCTCGGAAATCGGCTATTTATTTAATTATTTGTAAACAAAATTTATTTAGCGCTCTCTCCAGCGCTATAGGGGCTTAGAGCTTGTCGGTTTCATTAATTGTTTATAGAAAATTATTCATTTATCATTCTCCCTAGCGTTATTGGGGCTGAGAGCTCGGCTGTTTATTTAATTGTTTATAAAAAATAATTTATTTTTCGCTCTCTCCAGCGTTATTGGGGCTTAGAGCTTGTTGGTTTATTAAATTGTTTATAAAAAATAATATATTTATTGCTCTCCCCAGCGTCATGGGGGTTTAGAGCATATTAGTTTATTTAATTGTTTATAAAACATAATTTATTTGGCGCTCTGCCCAGCGTGATGGGAGTTAAGAGCTTGTCAGTTCAATTAATTGTTTATAAAAAATTATTCATTTATCGCTCTCCCTATCCTTATTGGGGCTGAGAGCTCGGCTGTTTATTTAATTGTTCATAAAAAAAAATTTATTCAGCGCTCTCCCCAGCGTTATGGGGGTCTAGAGCTTGTCGGTTTAATTAATTTTTTATAAAAAATTATTCATTTATCGCTCTCCCAAGCATTATTGGTGCTTAGAGCTTGTCGGTTTATTGAATTGTTTATAAAAAATAATATATTTATCGCTTTCTCCAGCGCTATAGGGGCTTAGAGCTTTTAGAATTCATTAATTTTTTATAAATAATAATTCATTTATCGCTCTCATCAGCGTTATGGGAGTTTAGAGCTTGGTGGTTTATTCAATTGCTTACAAAAAATTATTTATTTATTGCTCTCTCTAGCGTTATTTGGGCTTAGAGCTCAGCTATTTATTTAACTATTTATAAAAAATTATTTATTACCGCTCTCCCAAGCGTTATTGGTGCTTAGAGCTTGTCTGTTTATTTAATTGTTCATAAAAAATAGTTTATTTTTCACTCTCCCCAGTTATTGGGGCTTAGAACTCGGCTATTTATTTAATTGTTTTGAAGAAATAATTTTTTTATCGCTCTCTCCAGCGTTATGGGAGTTTAGAGCTCAGCTGTTTATTTAAACGTTTATAAAAAATAATCTATTTATCGCTCTCCCTATCGTTATTGGGGCTGAGAGCTCGGCTGTTTATTTAATTGTTTATGAAAAATAATTTAGTTTTAACTCTCCCCAGTTATTGGGGCCTTGAACTCGGCTGTTTATTTAATTGTTTTTAAGAAATAATTTATTTATTTCTCTCCCCAGCATTTTTGGGGCCTGGAGCTCGGCTGTTTATTAAATTATTTGTAAAAAAAAATTATTTAGCGCTCTCCCCAGCGCTATGGGGGCTTAGAGCTTGTTGGTTTCATTAATTGTGTATGAAAAATTATTCACTTATATCTCTCTTCAGCGTTATTAGAGCTTAGAGCTCGGCTGTTTATTTAATAGTTTATAACAAATATATTATTTATTGCTCTCCCCAGCGTTATTGGGGTTTAGAGCTTGTCGGTTTATTTAATTGTTTATAAAAAATTATTTATTTATCGCTCTGCCCAGCCTTATGGGGGTCTAGAGCATATTGGTTTATTTAATTGTTTATGAAAAATAATATATTTATCGCTTTCCCAAGTGCTATTTGGGCTTAGAGCTTGTCGGTTTCATTAATTGTTTATAGAAAATTATTCATTTATCATTCTCCCTAGCGTTATTGGGGCTGAGAGCTCGGCTGTTTATTTAATTGTTAATAAGAAATAATATATTTATCGCTCTCCCCAGCGTTATGGGGGTTTAGAGCTTGTCGGTTTATTTAATTGTTTATAAAAAATAATATATTTATCGCTTTCCCCAGCGCTATGGGGGCTTAGAGCTTGTCAGTTTCATTAATTGTGTATAAATAATAATTTATTCATAGCTCTCCCTAGCGTTATGGGAGTTTAGAGCTTGGTGGTTTATTTAATTGCTTACAAAAAATTATTTATTTATCGCTCTGTCTAGCGTTATTGGGGCTTAGTGCTCAGCTGTTTATGCAAATGTTTATAAAAAATAATTTATTTATCGCTCTCCCAAGCGTTACTGGTGCTTAGAGCTTGGCTGTTTATTAAATTGTTCATAAAAAATAATCTATTTATCGCTCTCCCCAGCGTTATGTGGGTTGAGAGTTTGTTGGTTTATTTAATTGTTTATAAAAAATAATATACATATCGCTTTCCTCAGCGTCATAGGGGTTTAGAGCTTGTCGGTTTATTTAATTGTTTATAAAAAACTATTCATTTATCGCTCTGCCCAGCATTATGGGGGCTTAGAGCTTGTTGGTTCATTTAATTGTTTATAAAAAATAATATATTTATCGCTTTCCCCAGCGCTATTTGGGCTTAGAGCTTGTCGGTTTCATTAATTGTTAATAAAAAATTATTCATTTATCGCTCTCTCTAGCGTTATTGGGGCTGAGAGTTCGGCTGTTTATTTAATTGTATATAAAAAATTATTGATTTATCGCTCTCTCTAGCGTTATTGGGGCTTAGAGCTTGTTGGTTTATTAAATTGTTTATAAAAAATAATCTATTTATCGCTCTCCCCAGCGTCATGGGGGTTTAAAGCATATTGGTTTATTTGATTGTTTATAAAACATAATTTAGCGCTCTCCCCATCGTCATGGGAGTTAAGAGCTTGTCAGTTCAATTAATAGTTTATAAAAAATTATTCATTTATCGCTCTCCCTATCGTTATTGGGGCTGAGAGCTCGGCTGTTTATTTAAGTGTTCATAAAAAAAAATTTATTCAGCGCTCTCCCCAGAGTTATTGGGGTTTAGAGCTTAGTGGTTTATTTAATTGCTTATAAAAAAAAATATATTTATCGCTCCTCCCAGCGTTATGGGAGTTTAGAGCTTGGTGGTTTATTTAATTGCTTACAAAAAATTATGTATTTATCGCTCTCCCAAGCGTTATTGGTGCTTAGAGCTTGGCTGTTTATTAAATTGTTCATAAAAAATAATTTATTTATCGCTCTCTCCAGCGTTATGTGGGTTTAGATTTTGTTGGTTTATTTAATTGTTTATAAAAAATAATATACATATCACTGTCCCCAGCGTTATTGGGGTTTAGAGCTTGTCGGTTTATTTAATTGTTTATAAAAAATTATTTATTTATCGCTCTGCCCAGCGTTATGGGGGTTTAGAGCTTGGTGGTTTATTTAATCACTTATAAAAAATTATTTATTTATCGCTCTCTCTAGCGTTATGGGGGTTTAGATCTTTTCGGTTTATTCAATTGTTTATAAAAAAAAATATATTTTGCTCTCCCCAGCGTTATGGGGGCTTAGAGCTTGGCGCTTTATTTAATTGTTTATAAAAAATTATTTATTTATCGCTCTCCCCAGTGTTGTGGGGGCTAAGAGCTTGTCGGATTATTTTATTGTTTATAAAAATTTGTTTATCCACCATTTCTGGGGGGCACTATGTCTATATGACTCAAAAAATTCAAATATGGCTCAACTTAACTTCAGTGAAGTTCACTGTTGTTGACTGAACTTCAGGCTGAACTGCAGTGCCCAACGCTGGTGCTGATCCTGTTCACTTAGTCGACCTTTTTTTTTTGCTGCCGGTAGTGCATCTCGTGATCTCTTTTTATGAGAAGATTCATTGGTAAATTTATTCAAAAAATTATATTATTTACCGCGTTTTCAGTGTTATAGGGGGGGGGGGTTATCGTTATTCCGTGAAAACAAGCAAACGAGAATTTCCAATGGGCTGTGGCTTTTGGGACAAAGAGATTGGCTTTATTCGCTTTAATTTTCAAATCTTTTTTAAACAAGTAGCTAATTTTATCGACAAAATTTTACGTATAATTAACACAAAGATGAAATTTTTCTTTTAAATTTCTTTTAATCAATCGTATGTGTTTAGTGCCCCTTATAATTTTGGTGCAACAATTCGATGTAAATTTTAGAATCTTTGTTTTAATTTGAAAAAAACTGTCGATGAGATGTGTAAAAATCTATCTTTTCAAGCGTAAAAATTAAGCAGATTCAATTTTTCGGGTTTGAATTTGAGTGAGTTTAAACAAAGAAATAAACTCAACATTGCACGCAAAGAACTCGGCGGAAAGAAGCGGCCGGTAAGGCATACCGAGAAAAAAGTCGGGTGAAGTTACTCCCGAGAAATCGGCGGAAGGTTCTGCTGAAGAATATGCCGCGGCTGAGTGCTGCCAGCTGGGCTGTAGCGCTGGAGCTTGATGCAGGCAGATCCATCCACTTTTTCAAAAACGCTGTCAATTTTTATTTGTTTGAACAATTTCTTTCAAACTTTTCAGAAATGTTCTTTAGGACCTAATGGAAAACTTCTTCGCTGGAAGTTTTTTCAAATATGAACTTTTATGCTTACTTTTTTAATCTGAAGTTTTTGGTTATAAACTGCTTACTTTTATTTTTAAAAGTTAATTACTCGGTTCTGAAAATTTTTAAAAATATTTAAACAATTTCGTTGGCAGCGGTAAGGGTTCAAGAATATAAAGCTAAAATTTCGTCAAAAAATATTAAGTGGTTTTCGAGTTATCGCGATTTGAACTTAAAATGCGTAAATCGAGAAAAATTCAAGTTTCGGCTCAACACGCGATAACTCGAAAACCACTTAATATTTTTTGACGAGATTTAAGCTTTATATTCTTGAACCCTTACTGCTGCCAACGAAATTGTTTAAATATTTTTAAAAATTTTCAGAACCGAGTAATTGACATTTAAAAATAAAAGTAAGCAGTTTATAACCAAAAACTTCAGATTAAAAAAGTAAGCATAAAAGTTCATATTTGAAAAAACTTCCAGCGAAGAAGTTTTCCATTAGGTCCTAAAGAACATTTCTGAAAAGTTTGAAAGAAATTTTTCAAACAAATAAAAATTGACAGCGTTTTTTAAAAAGCGGATGGATCTGCCTGCATCAAGCTCCAGCGCTACAGCCCAGCTGGCAGCACTCGGCCGCGGCATATACCTATATAGGCTTTGGAAAAAATCAGAAACCTTCCGCCGATTTTTCGAGCGTAACTTCACCTGACTTTTTTCTCGGTATGCCTTACCGGCCGCTTCTTTCCGCCAAGTTCTTTGCGTGTGGGGTTGAAATTTTCAAACTTTTTTGTGCCAAAAAGCACAAGGCGGTTGTTGAACTTTGAAATGCCGACGAAAGTTTCGGTTTTCGAATGTTAGTATTTTATGAATCTTTTTTTATGTTATATAATAAGAGATTATTTTGAATAAAATTTGAGCTTTCACGGTTTTGAAAGTTTGAGTCGTTTGGAATATTTCGGATCCTTAAATCTTTTAGAAAAATTCACCACGTGGGTCCAAGAAAAGAAAAATTGAATTTTTCAAAAACGGTTTAAGAGCAAAATAAATTTTTGAAAAGAATATAAAAATGAGAGGGTGAGACATACTGTCAATTACTTAATGTATGAGGTTTGAAGAGTCAAGATCACATCTTAAGTGTTTGAATATCGCTTCAAGCATGTTACTTTTGAAATAGATGGAGTATTGGTTATTTTTATTTTAGGTTAAAAATTTTTTTTTTTTTTTTTAAGTGATTTTATATTTGTTATTAGTTAACTAAATATTTTGTGCAGTGAATCTTAAAACTTTTACTCTTATTCATGAAAAATAATTGTATTGAAATTTTTTGAAAAATGAAAATATTATTAAAATCTATTTTTGTACATTTCAATTTTCAAAAATTATTCAAGTTTTAAAATTAAATTTTTTTTTATTATCGTTGTATTTGTGATGAGTTTACTAGGTATTTTGTGCTGTGAATCTTTAAATTTTTACTCAATAATAAAAAATAATTTTATTGAAATTTTGAAAACTAATTTGAAAAATTTTGATTTCAAACATATTTGTGTTTTTAGTTGACATGCCTGGTTTAAGCACTTCAGTAACATTTCAACGATTGTCACCTGAAAAATTGAAATCCTTGGGATCAGATCCTACTGCAAACGGATTTTTAGCTATCGTCCCTGAACCCTAGAGTCCCACAATTTTAAACTGCTCTTCGATACAATCCGTGCAAGTTTCTCCGGCCAGACAGTTCCCGAGCCCAGCATCATCGATGTCAACAACTCCATCATCTAGCAACTCTAGCAATGGCTCGCCAATAAGTTTAAGTTCTGCTTTCTCATCAGTCTTTTAATTACCCTCTTCCGATTCAATGACGTCTTCTGGTTACTACACAAGATCCGAAATTTGGTCGCCGGAATCAAGCCACTCATCAGGCTATTATAAAAAATTGATTGGGCCACCATCATACTCTCCTGTGACTAGTCCACAAAAAAATTTAAAGGAACTTTTGGTTCTTCTGTATGACGTTTTAATTTACGGAGTCGATACACCATTCAGTCCCGATTTTAGTGAAGCGTAAACGATTGTACGAGGTAAATATAATTTAATTTGTTAATTAATTCACAAAAATAAAAAATAAAATTTTTTTCATTTCATTCGTCAACAGCTATTTTTTTACCATCTCCAGTCAAACGTCCGAGGATCTTGAAACACTGTCGACGTCTTAACTTCGAAAATAAAAGTTCCTAAACGTGTTGTTGATGACCATTTGGCTTACTCTATTGTAAGTTTCAAAATTTTATTTATTTTAGTAATTAAATTTCTTAAAACTAAAAACAATTTTCTTTATTTTTTTTTGCAGGATAAGTCAACAGATGATACAAAATAAAATTTAAGAATTAAAAGAAATCAAATAAAAGCTCCCCTGTTCAAGGATCCTACAAAAAAATATCCTATATACAGAGTTGTTGAAGAGGGTAAACGCAAAGCATGGAAGCTGATGCTACTTGAACGGTGGCTGAGGTAAAAGCTGAAAAAAAAGATCAAAACTCGTGGAGTCATAAAAACGACTATCTTGGTTATTCTACTGAGTCAATAGAGGACACTGGAGATATGGGTGAGAAGGAGCAGGAGCTGGTTTCCGACTGTCAATAGGAGCACCGGGAACTTGAGGATGATATCAAGAGTCCTGCTTATGATCAACAGCAGGTAGCTTGGAGCTTTCAGAGACATCTGTAAATGATGATGATGATGATCCAGTCAAGCGATTCCTGACTTTTAACAACACAGATGATCTAATCAAACCCTTCGAGGACGACGATGAAATCATGAGAATTATAAATGGTAAATTATTTTAATTTTTAAATATTGTTCAGTTATTATTGATTGTTGTTTCTTGTTGAGTGATGGATGATTGTTGATTTCTTCTTTATCGTTCAGTAAACAAGAATATTTTCATATCTATCACTTAACTGAAATAAATGGTCTTAAGTTGAAGGATTGAAGATTCAGTTAGATGTAAAAAAGGTAATTGTCTCAAAACTCTTTTCTTGGATTAAAGTGATGGATAGTTGTTGATTTCTTCTTTATCGTTCAGTAAACAAAAATATTTTCATATCCATCTTTTAAGTGAATTAAATGGTCTTAAGTTGAAGGATTGAAGATTCAGTTAGATGTAAAAAAGGTAATTGTCTCAAAACTCTTTTCTTGGATTAAAATAAGTCCTTTGTGTAAGTAAATAAAAGTAATTGTATTTTTTTCAACCAGATTTATTATTGGTCACAACAATCATTACTCACCGTATAAAGTTGGTTGAAATTACAAAAAAATAAGTAAATTAGAAAAGAACATGAAATAAGAGAAAAACAACTCTGGGTTTGAGGTAATAAACAATTGTATTAAACAATTGTATTAAACAATTGTAATAAACAATTGTATTTTTTGAAAGCACTTATTATAAAGAAAAAAATACTGTAATGAATGAAAATTTGATTAAAAGTAATGCGGCCAAATAATAACTGATTTCAATTTTTAATCAGATTCTGGAGTACAGGTTTCTTGACTTTTGGCGCAGGAACAAGAATATCAAAAATTGGAGGGTATTCACTAATGAAAACTAATTTTTGTATACAATTTACACTCTTAATAAAAAATAACTTATCAGGTATAATCTAGTGGGAATAAAGTTTGACAGACTGGCAGATGGCAATTTTTTCATGCTATTTTTTAGCAACTTGGATCTTGACTTTTGGAGCGTGACAGCTGGAAGAAGAAGGAGAGTTTTAGAATTAAAGTAAATTGTTCTGTAAAATATACATGTTTTAAATGAAGAATTATTTTTCAGGTATAATCAAATGTGCATATACAGCTTACTGGACTGGCAGATAATAATTTTTTCATGCAATTTTTTGGCTACTTAGAACCTTCAAGTCCTATGAGGATTTTTCTTACTAAACTTGGCCAAAAGATGATTTACAAAATGTTAAATCCTAAAATCAGTTTTGATAGTAGATGTGGCTTATTGGAGAATCCAAAAAGTAGAAAGAAGTTCTGTGTACTGCTCACCTTTATCATCAGGATACTTACTCCAACAATAATTTACAATTGAGAGACTTTTTGTACAGTTAGAGTGCCTCAGATGACAAACTCGACAGCTCGTACTTCAATACGAGTAGTTGCTTGTTGTTGAGTTTTATACAGACTGTAATTTGGATCATAAATGAAAGTATCTATTTTTTCTTATTTAGTTACTTGAAAAATGTAGCCAAAGCATCATATAAAAAATTTAATTATTGTACACATTTTTAGTTTTTTTTTGCTCCTATAGTTTATCAAAATTACATATGGTTGGGTGAAAAATTCTAAGTAAACTCTGTGCTATACTTGTCCAAAGCAATATATTTTATTTTTCAACTCCATTTTAACGTGGCAATTGAGCCAAATTTTAAAAAAAAAACTGATCTTTAGTCTTTATAAAAAATAAATTATAATTCAAAGAAGTTAAGAGTCAACTATCGGCTTAATGCAATCTTGACAAAGAAAAGTAATGTTTGAAGACAAATAAGTGGGATTGATAGTTTTTTTTATAAGAGTTATGATATTTATGAGTTAAATCTTTTTTATTTTTTGAATCAAGCTAATAGTCTGACGTGTGTATCATATTAATTTTTTTTTTTTTTTTTTTTTTTTAACTTTTTATTTACTATCAGTAGGAAGATCAGGAAAAGGCTGAACTGTTGGGATTGTAAGCTTCTGGATTAAACGCGTTGAACATGTCCTTGGTGCAATTCGGAAATCCCCAACGGGAGCGGGATCTAGAGGGTCCGTCCCGCTCCGAAATCGAGAAGAGGACCTCGGATGTGGGAGGCGCAAACACCGTACAAGTTGAAGCTCAGGTAGAGGTGACAGAATGCTCGTCGGCGGACGAAATTCCCATGGCTAGCTCACAAGTAAACAGCGACCAGTGTCGCTGGTAGCTGCCAGTAACTATAGGGGAGTTTCGGTTGAGAGCACTCTTTGATCCTGGCGCTGCAAGGACGATTGTCGGCAAAGTGAGCGCCACTATTGCGACATTTCTCTGAGCCAAGGTCGAGCCTACGGACGGGCCGGGGGCGAAGATGGCTAATAACAACACAGTGCCCGTAACTGGCAAGGTAGTGCTACCATTCGGAGTCGCTGGGGTCACGAGGGAATTAACCGTATGGATAATGCCTGACCTCGACGGCGATTGCTACCTCGGAACAGACTTCATCCGGATGTTCGATGCGGTACTCCTCCCACGAAGAAACGTCTGACAAATAGAGGGCGTGTCAGAACCGATACCCCCCCGAGGTCGCTTCACTCGATATCCTCGAAGTGGGTTCGATAGGTTTGGCAGACCTGAGCTCTATTGAACGTGAGTTCGTAGAGTAGAAAAATGCTACTTACATATCTTGATTGGACGCCTTGGGGCAGTACGATCAAAGTTTTTTTTTTAGAAAAACGATGCGCTTACATCCAAATCGGATGTGGAGAAAGCGAAATTTCTCCGATATTGGTAAGATGGTGAGGATGAAGATTGTGATGGCGTGGCAGAGGTAGATGCGAGTGGTTAATTGTTAGTTTTCTCGCATAACTATCTGTTGTCCGAGTGACCGCATCTGTATAATCCTAATGAAAATTCCATCTTAATCAAACAAAAATCCGCGAGCATCCCTTAAGGATGCCGAGAAAGCGATATTTCTCCGGGCGTCAACCCACAGGTGCCATGACACGGATTTCAGCCGAACGTCGTGAGGATTGCAGCTGTTTCAACTTTGGTGGCAGACCCGACATCTATCAAGATCCTGAAGGACGTAGGACAAGCAACGTGGCGCTCCGATATTGTATGCTGTAACTCTAGTGAGTGTATACGTGAGTCCGTCGTTTCGCCGTGATTATTTTTCCGCGAGCGTTTCGAGATTTTTCTTTTGGAGTCAACTGGTTCTTCGAGATCTTAGTTTTGTAGAAATTATGTTAAGCTTTAGTGAGCATTTATTTTGAATATGTATGAGAGTGATCAAGCTGTGAATGAAAATTTTGTCTAAGCTAAGAGAGTTTAAATCTTTGTAATAATCAAAACAAGCAAGCAGGGTAATAGTTCCTGTTTGATTATATTTTCCTTTAATATATATGAAAATAAATTTTTTTTTCTTTATAAAAGGCCCAGTAGAGTTGAGGGAGGTCGAGTTGGTAGATCTCGGTTACCAACGTCTGGGGGAGGGGGGTTGTAATGGGTAACTCCGGTACATCTCCCCTGGGCCTCACATAAATAAAATTGTAGTTAGCATTAACGCTAACCCCTTGTCAACACCGGCAAGCAGCAGCTCGAGCGAGTGCGGAGCACGAGAGTGAGAGAGACAGAGAGGGGAAGCTACGCACCGGCTGACTGGCAGCAGGCCCGGGAGTTGAGTAGCAGCAGCGCCCACGTGGAGATCTTGACCGCCAAATATTGTACGCGTCGTTAATTAGTGCATTGTTCACGTGGAAATATTGCGACATTTTGCTGCCTCAAACTCCGACTCTGCGCCAGGGTGCCGACAACGTCGTCGAGCATCATCGTACACCCGGAACCGCCGCTTAGAACTTCAGGAGCCGACGTGTAAGTCTTCGAACTTTCTTTCTCTCTCTTGTTCACTGGGTTAAGCCCCTGCTCGCTTGCACGCTCCTTTCACCGTTTATAATTAACTAATAAATTACAAGTGTTACAAAAGGTAACTACTCCAGTGGTTCTTCTTCACAACTTCCTTACGAACCCGTTCATTATTATTGTATTAATTGTTTTATTAATTATCCGGTCCTTCCGACCGCAGTGTAACAAAAGGTTACATGTTAGAAGTTATACATTTTATATGAAGTAAGGTTCAATCTTGTAGGGGGTAAAATTTTTTTGGCGAGCGCCGAAATTTCATCTATGTGGTTTCTTCGGGGAAGTTCAACTTTTGAAATAGGAGCCTTTGCCGTCCACTAAGCGATTGTTCGGACTTTCCGTCGTTGAGCATTATCTGGACTTTGCGGTAGTAGCTGTAAATGAGGTCCCACATTGATTGTAAGCTCTTGCCTGTTACATAAAAAGTAAATACATGCATCATAAGAGAAAGAACATTTGAGAACGTAAAAAAGTTTCTTTGTCAAAGCTAGAAAGTGAAACGAATAAAATCTGATTGAAACAAAAACCCGGTAATTTTTAATCAGCGATTTTAAGTACGAATTATTTTTAATAAACGGACCTTACGAAATGAGAAATATAATTGCGTCTCCGTCCGCTCTGGAGTCATTTTTCGCCAAACGACTCTGGAGGCTCGCAGATCCTGAACCGGAGGACCTCCTTGCGCCTCTGCCTCGAAACGTCTCTTGTACATGCGAATACATTGCGGAGTGCAATGAAATCTGAGAGCAATTGTGGTAGCGGAAAGTCCATCCACGGTCAGCAAGTGCCGTACAATAGCTAGGTTCTCCTTATTAGGAGAAAACACTATACACCGTGTTGCATTAACTGTTGACCAGCTAAAAAAATATTTTTATAAAATATTTTTAGATTCATAATTTTTCGCTGATCATAATTACTATACTAGTATATTTTATTTTCAATTCGTTTTTTTTTAATGAGCGATTGAAAATATGTAAATAATTTAAAAGTGAGGTTCATAAAGAAAGAATGACGCGACCTCAAAAAAAAAAAAAAAAAAGCTGTCTGCATGTATCATATACATAACCATTAAAAGTTCGGTGTACACGTGCGATATAAGTTTTTTGGTTGTTGCTGTTTCTTTACGTCAAAATTTGGTTAGGTGCCACCATGTGCCACCGGGGCGCTCCCGTGGGCCGTGTGACGTCAACTCTGACGTTTGCTTGCAGGCTATACTCGCTGCGGACTGCGTTGCAGCTTGCGAGGGAGAAAGGGTACGGGGATGATCATGATGATGTAAATAATTAAATAATTTTAATATTTATAATTAAATTTTTGATATGCACAGTTAAAAATTGTATTATTATTACTAGCGTGACAGATGAAACTGCAAGCGATAACAAAGGAGAATATGAAAAGATTTTTCTTCTTTTTTTTTTTTTTTTTTATTTAAGGGGACCCCCAAGTGAATTTTCAGCCTATGGATAAAATAATCTCATGGAGGTGAAAATTTGGGAAAATACTCTTTAAATTAATGCATTTTACGTGAAGCAGTCAAAAAAATTTTGAAAATTTTTTTTGGCCTTTTGAAATTTTTATTTTTGTCCCTAATCGAAATTTCGTAGAATCCATGCGTGAAGTTGTTTAAATTTATATCTATAAACTGTAAAAAAATTTCTATTAAAAAATATTAAGATTTGTGGAACAAGAAGCATTTTGAAGTCATGATATTTATAGGAATTACTAGTAATAAAATTTTATTTTATGGTTCTAATCAAAATTTTGCAAAATCCATGCGTGAAGTTGTTTGAAATAACAGTAGAAAATTGTCAAAAAATTTTCATAAAAAAATATTGAAAATTGTGGAACTAGAAAGGTTTTGAAATTTTGCCATTTTTGAAAGTTTCTAGCTTTTATAGCTTGAAAAATTTTTTTTTTTAATTTTTGACCACACCATCAAAGATTCTTCTATTTTTAGGAGTATTTTCCACAATTTTCATTCCTCTAAGTCTATTTTATCCCTAGGCTGAAAACTCACTTTGGGGTCCACTTAAATTTGATAAATTGAAGATACTGTACACGGTGATTCATCGGGAATGACGAGGAGAAAAAATTTACTCTTGGAGTCAAAATTGAACTGCTCGGCCCGACCTGAAATAGGTGATCCGTTACCAAAAAAAATATAGCTTGATTTTTTCGTAATTTTGAATCCGAATGGAGCCCTCCGAGTCAAAAAAATCATTCTCTAATAAAAAAGCAAATATTCAAGTCAATCTCAAACAGTCAACCTGTCTCAGGTTAGGTATTCCGGACTCAAAAAGCATCGAGCTTTTTTTTTAAGAATTCTTGCTTGACCGCAAGTCATTTTAATCAAAAAAATCTTTTGTCATTTGATCAGCATCTCTCAGAGCCAAAATTGAACTGGTCGGCCCGACCTGAAATAAGTGATCCGATACCGAGCTTGATTTTTTCGTAATTTTGAATCCGAATGGAGCCCTCCGAGTCAAAAAAATCATTCTCTAACAAAATAGCAAATATTTCAGTCAAATTCAAACAGTCAACCTGTCTCAGGTTTGGTATTCTGGGCTCAAAAAGGATTTAGCTTTTTTTTACAAGAATTCTTGCTTGATTAAAAGGCATTTGAATCAAAAAAATCTTTTGACATTTGATTAGCATCTCTCAGAGTCAAAATTCAACTGCTCGGCCAGACCTGAAATGAGTGATAAAATACCTAAAAAAATCGAGCTCGATTTTTTCGTAATTTCGAATCAGAATGGAGATCTCCGAGTCAAAAAAATCATTTTCCATTAAAATAGCAAATAATAGGGTCGATCTACAACAGTCAACCTGTCGCAGGTAAGGTTTTCCGGGCTCAAACAGGATCTACCTTTTTTTTAAAGAATTCTTGCATGACCTGAAATAAGTGATAATAGACCAAAAAAAATCTAGCTTGTTTTTTTTATAATTTTAAACTCAAATAGAGGCCTCCGAGTCAAAAAAATCCTTTGTCAACTGAATACAAAATATTAACGTCAAACTCAAACACTCACCCTGTCGCAGGTTAAGTTTTCTGGGCTCAAATAGGATCTAAATTTTTCTTCAAAAATTCTTGCTTGATTAAAAAGCATTTGAATCAAAAAAATCTTTTGTCATTCAATAAGCATCTCTTGGAGTTAATATTTAACTGCTTGGCCCGACCTGAAATAGGTGATCCGTTACCAAAATAAATCTAGCTCGATTTTTTCGTAATTTTCGACCCAAATGGAGCCCTCCGAGTCAAAAAAATCATTTCCAATAAAATAGCAAATATTTGGGTTGATCTCAAACAGTCAACCTGTCTCAGGTTAGGTTTTCCGGGCTCAAAAGAGATCTACCTTTTTTTTCAAGAATTCTTGCTTGATTGAAAGTCATTTCAATCAAAAAATCTTTTGTCATTTGATTAGCAACTCTCAGAGTCTGAATGTAACTGCTCGGCCCGACCTGAAATAAATAATAAAATACCGAGAAAAATCTAGCTCGATTTTTTCGTAACTTTTAATCGAATCAAAGAATTTGAGTTTGTGAAGAAAATAGCAAATATTTGGGGCAATCTCCAACAGTCAACCTGTCTCAGTTTAGGTTTTCCGGGCTAACAGCTCGTGCCGATATCATTTTTTTCTTTGAGATCGGAAAAACCAACGCCTTGATGTGGGCCCCTCAAATATGTTTTTTTATGAATTTTCATGAACTTTGATAAATATTTTACGATGGTAACAGCACGTGCCGATATCAGTTTGATCTCAAGGTTGGAAAAACTGACGCCTTAACAGGGACCCTTCTAATATATAATTTCTGAATTTTCATAGAATTCAAAAAAAGCTCTAGGTTGAATAAATTTTACTTTGAGCTTAAGAACGAAGCCAGAGCTATTCTAACCACAGTTCACGATGGCAACAGCACGTGCCAATATAAGTTTGACCTTTGAGGTCGGAAAAACTGACGCCTTGCTAGGAACCTCTCTGACGTGTTTTTTATGAATTTTCATAAAATATTAAAAATTTTCCAGTTAGAATTGCATTTACTTTTCGATCAGGCATGAAACCGGAGCCATTCTAACTACAGTCCACGATGGTAACAGCACGTGCCAATATAAGTTTGATCTTTGAGGTCGGAAAAACTAACGCCTTGCTAGGGACCTCTCTGATGTGTCTTTTATGAATGATGATGAAATTTTAAAAATTTCCAGGTGGGATTGTATTTACTTTTGGATTAAGCATGAAGCCAGAGCTTTACTAACTACAGTTCACGATAGAAACAGCACGTACCGATATCAGTTTGATCTTTGAGGTCGGAAAAACTGACACCTTACCAGGGACCCTTCTTATATGTAATTTATGAATTTTCATAGAATTTATAAAGAGTTCTAGGTTGAATTAATTTTACTTTTAAGTTAGAGACGAGGCCAGAGCTATTCTAACCACAGTTCATAATGGTAACAGCACGTGCCAACGTAAGTTTGCTCTTTGAGATCGGAAAAACCAACGCTTTGATGCGAACCCCTCAAATATGCTTTTTATGAATTTTTATGAACTTTGATAAAAATTCTAAGTGAAATTGTATTCACTTTTACGTTAGGCACGAAGCCATAGCCATTCTAACCACAGTTCACTATGGTAACAGCACGTGCCAATATAAGATTGATCTTTGAGGTCAGAAAAACTGACGCCTTGCTAGGAACCTATCTGATGAATTTTTTATGAGTTTTCATGAAATTTTAAAAAATTTCCAGGTGGAATTGTTTATACTTTTGGATGAGGCATGATGCCAGAGCCGTTCTAACTACAGTAAACAATGGTCACAGCACGTGCCAACTCCAGTTTGATCTTTGAGGTCAGAAAAACTGACGCCTTGCTAGGAACCTATCTGATGAGTTTTTTATGAGTTTTCATGAAATTTTAAAAAATATCCAGGTGGAATTGTATTTACTTTTGGATTAGGCTTGAATCCATAGCCATTCAAACTACAGAAAACAATGGTCACAGCACGTGCCAACTTCAGTTTGATCTTTGAGGTCAGAAAAACTGACGCCTTGCTAGGAACCTATCTGATGAGTTTTTTATGAGTTTTCATGAAATTTTAAAAAATTTCCAGGTGGAATCGTATTTACTTTTGGATTAGGCATGAAGCCAGAGCCGTTCTAACTACGGTCAACAATGGTCACAGCACGTGCCAACTTCAGTTTCATCTTTGAGGTCAGAAAAACTGACGCCTTGCTAGGAACCTATCTGATGAGTTTTTAATGAGTTTTCATGAAATTTTAAAAAATATCCAAGTGGATCTGTATTTACTTTTGGATCAGGCATGAAGCCAGAGCTATTCTAACTACAGTTCACGATGGTAACATCACGTGCCGATATCAGTTTGATCTTTGAGGTCGGAAAAACTGACGCTTTGCCAGGGACCCTTCAAATATGTAATTTATGAATTTTCATAGAATTTAAAAAAAGCTGTAGGTTTAAATAAATTTTACTTTAAGCATAATCAAATGACAAAAGATTTTTTTGATTAAAATGACTTTCAATCAAGCAAGAATTCTTGAAAAAAAAATTGGATCTCATTTGAGCCCGGAAAACCTAACCTGAGACAGGTTGACTGTTGGAGATCGACCAAAATATTTGCTTTTTTATTAGAGAATGTTTTTTTTTTACTCGGAGGGCTCTATTCGGATTTAAAATTACGAAAAAATCAAGCTAGATTTTTTTCGGTATCGGATCACTTATTTCAGGTCGGGCCGACCAGTTCAATTTTGGCTCTGAGAGATGCTGATCAAATGTCAAAAGATTTTTTTGATTCAAATGCCTTTTAATCAAGCAAGAATCCTTGTAAAAAAAAGCTAAATCCTTTTTGAGCCCAGAATACAAAACCTGAGACAGGTTGACCGTTTGAATCTGACTGAAATATTTGCTATTTTATTAGAGAATGATTTTTTTGACTTAGAGGGCTCCATTCGGATTCAAAATTACGAAAAAATCAAGCTATATTTTTTTTGGTAACGGATCACCTATTTCAGGTCGGGCCGAGCAGTTCAATTTTGACTCCAAGAGATGCTAATTAAATGACAATTGATTTTTTTGATTCAAACGGCTTTTAATCCGGCAAAACTTCTTGAATAAAAATTTAGATCCTATTTTAGCCCAGAAAACTTAACCTGCGGCAGGTTGACTGTAGTAGAGTTGACCCAAATATTTGCTATTTTATTGGAAAATGATTTTTTTGACACGGAGCTCTCCATCCGGATACAAAATTACGAAAAAATCGAGCTAGACTTTTTTCGGTATTTCATCACTTATTTCAGGTCGGGTTGAGCAGTTGAATTTTGACTTTGAGAGATGCTAATCAAATGACAAAAGATTTTTTTTGATTAAAATAACTTTCAATCAAGCAAGAATTCTTAAAAAAAAGTTGTATCGTTTTTGAGCCAGGAAAACCTATCTTGAGACAGGTTGACAGTTTCTGATTGACCAAATATGTTTTAATCAAAATTTAACTTTATAAAAAGTATCTAGAGCTCAAAGATACTTTAAAAAAATTAAAAAAAATAAAATTTGCATGAATACTTTTTATTTGTAAAAATTTGATATCATTAAATTATTTTAAACCATTTTATTTTATTAAACTACTGTTCTTATTAGCTATTATTATAAATATTTAAGTGTTTCTTCATCTGTAATTGTTTAAAAAATTAACGAAATCAAAATAATTATCATGTGTACATATACTCCTGGCATTTGCTTCTGAAGATTTAAAAAAATTAAAATTTCAAATAACTCTTCTTAATTTTGTACAGAAACGTCTTCAAAAAATGATTTTATTACTGAATATTCAGCAAAAGTATTTGAAAAAATTGTATCAAATTAACTGTTGAAATTATTTGGAACTAAATTTCTTTGAAAATATTAGTTAGCTCATAAATGATTATTCATTAACTTATCTTATGATTGTTGTGAAAAATTATTATTTTTACTATTTTTTTTTTATTTAATGAAAATTGATCTTATAAGTATTTGTTTCAAAAGATTCAGAGTTGCTTAATCATTATTTCTGATTGAAAGCAATGCAATCCTATACTTGTCTCAGTAATATTTCAACTTTCACAAAGCAATAACAATTTTGGAACTCAACAAAAGGACAATCCTAAGGAAGGCTTCATGCCTTTACTTGGGGTTCAAATTTATATGCTGACTACCAGCTGGCCCACGGAATAAGAACGACATTTCTAATTCATGTTTTGACAATTGGCAGGTCAAAATTTTTTACTTTTTAAAAAGGACGATCCTAAGGAAGGCTTGAAGCCTTTACTTAAGGTCCAACTTTTTTTGTCAACTTCCAGATGGCCCTAGAAAAAAAACTTCATTTCTTTTGCATTTTTTGACCGATTGATGGTCAAAACTCTTTTACTTTTTGAAAAGGACTGTCCGAAGGAAGGCTTGATGCCATTACTTGGGGTCCAAATTTATTTGCCGCTTTTCAGCTAGCCCATGGAATAAGAACATCATTTCTTATTCATTTTCTGATTGTTTGACGGTCAAAGATCTTTTACTTTTCAATAAGGACGGTCCTAAGGAAGACTTGATGCCATTACTAAGGTTCCAAATTCATTTGCCAACTTCCAGCTGGCCCACGAAATGAGAACGACATTTCTAATTCACTTCTTGACAGTTTGACGGTCAAAAATTTTTTACTTTTTGAAAAGTGCTGTCCTTAGGACGGCTTGATGCCATTAGTTAGGGTCTAACTTTATTTGCCGACTTCCAGATGGCCCTAATAAAAAAAACTTCATTTCTTTTTCATTTTTTGACTATTTTATGGTCAAAATTATTTTACTTTTTGAAAAGGACTGTCCTTAGGAAGGCTTGATTCCATTACTTGGGGTCCAAATTTATTTGCTGACTTCCAGATGGCCCACGATATAAGAACGACACTTCTTCTTCACTTCTTGACTGTTTGATGGTCAAAATGATTTTACTTTTTGCAAAGGACTGTCCGATGGAAGGCTTGATGCCATTACTTGGGGTCCAAATTTATTTGCTGACTTCCAGATGGCCTACGAAACAAGAACGACATTTCTTATTCACTTCTTGACAGTTTGACAGTCAAAAATTTTTTATTTTTTGAAAAGGACTGTACTTAGGAAGGCTTGATGCCATTACTTGGGGTCCAAATTTATTTGCTGACTTCCAGATGTCCCACGAAATAAGAACGACATTTCTTATTCACCTTTGACTGTTTGACGGTCAAAAATTTTATATATTTCAAAAAGGACAGTCCAAAGGAAGGCTTGATGCCTTTAATTATAGTCGAACTTTTTTTGCCGACTTCCAGAAGGCCCTAGTAAAAAAAACTTCATTTCTTTTTCATTTTTTGACTGTTTGATGGTCAAAATTATTTTACTTTTTGAAAAGGACTGTCCGATGAAAGGCTTGATGCCATTACTTAGGGTCTAAATTTATTTGCTGACTTCCAGCTGGCCCACGAAATAAGAAACTTATTTTTCATTCATTTTTTGACCGTTTGATGGTAAAAAATCTTTTACTTTTCAAAAAGGACTGTATTTAGGAAGGCTTGATGCCATTACTTGGGGTCAAAATTTATTTGCCGACTTCCAGATGGCCCACGAAATAAGAACGACACTTCTTCTTCACTTCTTGACTGTTTGATGGTCAAAATTATTTTACTTTTTGAAAAGGACTGTCCGATGGAAGGCTTGATGCCATTATTTGGGGTCCAAATTTATTTGCTGACTTCCAGATGGCCTACGAAACAAGAACGACATTTCTTATTCACTTCTTGACTGTTTGTCGGTCAAAAATTTTTTACTTTTTGAAAAGGACTGTCCGATGGAAGGCTTGATGCCATTACTTGGGGTCCAAATTTATTTGCTGACTTCCAGATGTCCTACGAAATAAGAACGACATTTCGTATTCACTTTTTGACTGTTTGACGGTCACAAATTTTTTACTTTTTGAAAAGGACTGTCCTTAGGAAGGCTTGATGCCATGAGTTGGGGTCGAAATTTATTTGCTGTCTTCCAGATGGCCCTAGTAAAAAAAACTACATTTCTTTTTCACTTTTTGACTGTTTGATGGTCAAAATTATTTTACTTTTTGCAAAGGACTGTCCGATGGAAGGCTTGATGCCATTACTTGGGGTCCAAATTTATTTGCTGACTTCCAGATGGCCAACGAAATAAGAACGACATTTCGCATCCATTTTCTGACTGTTTGATGGTCAAAATTATTTTACTTTTTGAAAAGGACTGTCCGATGGAAGGCTTGATGCCATTACTTGGGGTCCAAATTTATTTGCTGACTTCCAGATGTCCCACGAAATAAGAACGACATTTCTTATTCACTTTTTGACTGTTTGACGGTAAAAAATCTTTTACTTTTCAAAAAGGACTGTATTTAGGAAGGCTTGATGCCATTACTTGGGGTAAAAATTTATTTGCCGACTTCCAGATGGCCCACGAAATAAGAACGACATTTCTTATCCATTTTTTGGTCAAAAATTTTTTATATTTCAAAAAGGACGGTCCAAAGGAAGGCTTGATGCCTTTAATTATGGTCTGACTTTTTTTGCCGACTTCCAGAAGGCCCTAGTAAAAAAACTTCATTTCTTTTTCATTTTTTGACTGTTTGATGGTCAAAATTATTTTACTTTTTCAGAAGTGTTCAAACTTCCGAGTTGAAATTTTATTTTCTACATCCGATGGTCGAAAGTACGCACCTTCTGATTCTTCCCTCAGCTTGTATTGCAATATACTATATTTCAAAAATTCATAAATTGGTCTCTAGTAATCCGATAGGAACCAGGTTCGTCGAAAATTTTTTGTCTCAGCTGTACTTTTCGACAAAAATATTGCTTTAAAAGTTTTCGTTTACTGCATCATCATCGCCAATAACCTCAAAATTTTGAAAAAAAACGTGGTTTATGAACTTTCTAATTACGTTTTTGCTTAATAGTATGACAAAATAACATTTACAGATACTTTTGTTATACTTAAAAGTTGTGTTTTTGATGACCTAAAAACAGACAAAAAATTTAGACCTAGACCGACTCGGGTGTTCGATCAACCAGCTAATCTATCCCCGATGCGGCAGACATCGTGCGCCGTCAGTCACCTATCCAGGTACTTACAGACCACACACAATGTTGCTTTACTTTGTTGATCGACCAAGGCGTGGAATCTCCGCCCAGGGTTTTGGGGGTTTAGAGCTTGGGGGATAGCTGATGAGTTTTTTCATTGACCTTGGGTGCTCAGGGTTTTGGGGGTTTTGAGCTTGGAGGATAGCAGATCAGTTTTTTCGTTGACCTCGGGTATCCAGGGTTTTGGGGATTTAGAGCTTGGGGGATAGTCGATAAGTTTTTTTGTGGAACTCGGGCACCCAGGGTTTTGGGGGTTCAGAGCTTGGGAGAGAGCTGATCAGTTTTTTCGTTGACCTCGGGTGCGCAGGGTCTTAGGGGTTCAAGGCTTGGGGGAATGGGGATAGCTAATCTATTTTTAGCTAACTTCAGTTTTATGATTTTTATTTTTTTACTTTAATCTGATTGAAGTTAACCTAGATCAAATAAAAAAAATTATGTACTTTAAAATGTTGGGGGGGGGGGGCAGTTTAGAGGGGGTTTCCTCAGAAGCTCAGGGGGGTCACCGCACCCCTGATTGTTTTTAGTCAAAGGAACTACTTCATCAATTGTTTCCGGTAACAGATACCACATATTTCAATCATCGGTAATTTAAAGCAAATTGTTTTTTAATTAGCAAATTTTTCGAATTAAAAATAATTTTTGACCTTAAGTAAAGGGATCGAGTCTTCCTTGGGAAAGCCCTTTTTAAAAAGTAAAAGATTTTTAACCGTCAAACAATCAAAATTAGAATAAAGAATGATCTTCTTATTACGAGGGCCAACTGGAAATCGGCAAATCATTTTGAACCCATAATAAAGAGATCGAGCCTTCCTAAGGACAGTCCTATTTTAAAAGTAAAAGATTTTTCACTGAGAAACGAAAGAAAATTGAATAAAAAATGAAGTTCTTCTGACAAGAGTCAGCTGGAACTCGGCAAATAAATTTTGACCTGAAGGAAAGGGATCGAGCATTCCTTAGGACAGTCCTTTTCTGAAAGTAAAAAATTTTTGACCACCAAACTATTGAAAATTGAATGAGAAATGAAGTTTTTATGATCAGGGCGAGCTGGACATCGGCAAATAAATTTAAACCCCAACTGAAGGAATCGAGCCTTGCTTAGGACAGTCCTTTTTTGAAAGTGAAAGATTTTTGACCGTCAAACTATTGAAAATTGAATAAGAAATGATGTTCTTATTGAGAGGGCCAGCTGGAGGTCGGGAAAAAAATTTGAACCCAAAATAAACGGCCGACCTCTGGGTGGCCCTCGTAATAAGAGCATCGTTTTTTATTCAATTTTCGCTAACGTGACAGTCAAAAAGACCAAGCCAATCTAAAAAGACTGTCCTAAGCAAGGCTCGATTCTTTAAGTTGGGGTTTAAATTTATTTGCCGATGTCCAGCTGGCCCACGTAATAAGGACATCCTTTTTTATTCAATTTTTGATACTTTGACGGTCAAAAATCTCCTTGTGAGTATTAAATAAAAAATACTTGTAATACCTATACAATTAAATGATGTTATTTTACTTTTATAAATTTATTTATGACAACTCAATTGTTGCAATTTATATTCCATCTTTTAATGTATTTTGAAAAAATTTAACAGTATCAAAATTATATTTTCTACTTTTTAAATCAATTTTTTTAAAATTTTTTAAAAGTTGTTAAAGAATAGTATGTTATTTGAAACCTTTTTCATACAAATTTTTTTTTAACTTTAGATGTTTTACCTAGCAGGCTTATACGGAACGTGAAAATTAAAAAAAAAGAAATTACGGCAGTTATATATTCTTTTTTTTTAGGTTTCTCGGGAATTGAACTCATGGCCTTCTAGGCATCAGGCTAACTATTATCCCATCGAGCCAAGCTAGCTCCTGTTTGACTGAAATTTATTTTTAATCTTGTTTTCAACTTCCAGTAAAATCATTTAGGTTCAAAAGATTTGCAGCTTATAAATTCTTTTTTTTAATAGCTGATTTTTTTTAATTACATACTGTATCTTTAATTTATCAAATTTAAAGTAAAAAAAAAAAAAAAAGAAAAATCTTTTCATATATTTCTTTGTTATCGCTTGCAGTTTCATCTGTCGCGCTAGTAAAAATAATACAATTTTACTGTGCATATCAAAAATTTTATTATAAATACTGAAATTATTTAATTATTTACATTATCATGATCACCCCCGTACCCTTTCTCCCTCGCAAGCTGCAACGCAGTCCGCAGCGAGTATAGCCTGCAAGCAAACGTCAGAGTTGACGTCACACGGCCCACGGGAGTGCCCCGGTGGCACATGGTGGCACCTAACCAAATTTTGACGTAAAGAAACAGCAACAACCAAAAAACTGATATCGCACGTGTACACCGAACTTTTAATGGTTATGTATATGATACATGCAGATAGCTTTTTTTTTTTTTTTGAGGTCGCGTCATTCTTTCTTTATGAACCTCACTTTTGAATTATTTACATATTTTCAATCACTCATTAAAAAAAAACGAATTGAAAATAAAATATACTATTATAGTAATTATGATCAGCGAAAAATTATGAATCTAAAAATATTTTATAAAAATATTTTTTTAGCTGGTCAACAGTTAATGCAACACGGTGTATTTTTATGGCCTACCTTAAAAATTTACACTAACCGATCTCAAAGATGGAAGAGAGAGCGTTTACCTGTTTACGAAATTTTGAAAGTGGGGAAGTTATGCTTATAGCATCTCACAGCTGATAAAAACAATTGAAAGCTCTCTGTGTTCGAAGTTTGGTTCCTCCACTCGAGATTTTTCGTTTGACGGTTCGGAAGGAAAGGTGCATATTTATTGGTCCTCTCTACATGAGAAGAAGGAAGACCGGACGTTTTGGCGGGCCGCGCATTCTCGTCATTCTTCTCGTAGCGTGTGGACGTTTCACATCGAGTAGTGATACTTACACTTGTAATAACAATGAATAAAGCTGAATTCAAACTAGCCGAGCTCATCAGAAACTACCCTATTATTTGGAACAGAGGTCATGCCAATAGATACGACGAGCCGAGAGAAGAGGCCTGTTGGGACAGCATGGTCGAACAAATGAATTTTTATTTACTCGCCCAGGAAAAACTGTATTATTTTCCAGACGGCCTCCTAAACCGTAAGTTTTTCGTGCCTTCCAAAACTTATTTTATAATTTCACCTAAAAATGCATGCAAAATAGTTCATCTATCTTAAAACCACATTGTTTTTTAAAAAAATAGAACCTGTTTTTTTATTTAGAGCCGGCATCCGGTTATCTCTTTTAAAACTGAAACATTTTCTCATTTTTTAATGAAATCAGAAATGTGGCTTACTATTTCGATCAGCAATTATATTTATCATTTCGTAAGGTCCGTTCATTAAAAATAATTCGTACTTAAAATCGCTGATTAAAAATTACCGGGTTTATGTTTCAATCAGATTTTATTCGTTTTACTTTCTAGCTATGACAAAGAAACTTTTTTACGTACTCAAATGTTCTTTCTCTTATGATGCATGTATTTACTTTTTATGTAACAGGCAAGAGCTTACAATCAATGTGGGACCTCATTTACAGCTACTACCGCAAAGTCCGACCAATCGCTTTGTGGACGGCAAAGGCTCCTATTTCAAAAGTTGAACTTCCTCGAAGAAACCACATAGATAAATATGGGCGCTCGCCAAAAAAATTTTACCCCCTACAAGGTTGAACCTTACTTCATATAAAATGTGTAACTTCTAACAATACTTAAATATTTATAAAAAAACCAAAAACTTTATAGAAAAAAAAATATGTTATTTATAATATAATAAAACAATTAAATAATACAATTAAATTTTTTTTAATATTGATGTTTAGTCAATTAACTTCCTGATCTTCCTACTGATAGTAAATAAAAAGTTAAAAAAAAAAAAAAAAAAATTAATATGATACACACATCAGACTATTAGCTTGATTCAAAAAATAAAAAAGATTTAACTCATAAATATCATAACTCTTATAAAAAAAACTATCAATCCCACTTATTTGTCTTCAAACATTACTTTTCTTTGTCAAGATTGCATTAAGCCGATAGTTGACTCTTAACTTCTTTGAATTATAATTTATTTTTTATAAAGACTAAAGATCAGTTTTTTTTTTTTAAATTTGGCTCAATTACCATGTTAAAATGGAGTTGAAAAATAAAATATATTGCTTTGGACAAGTATAGCACAGAGTTTACTTTGAATTTTTCACCCAACCATATGTAATTTTGATAAACTAAAGGAGCAAAAAAAAACTAAAAATGTGTACAATAATAGAATTTTTTATATGATGCTTTGGCTACATTTTTTAAATAACTAAATAAGAAAAAATAGATACTTTCATTTATGATACAAGTTACAATTCGTATAAAACTCAACAACAAGCAACTACTCGTATTGAAGTACGAGCTGTCGAGTTTGTCATCTGAGGCACTCTAACCATACAAAAAGTCTTTCAATTGTAAATTATTGTTGGAGTAAGTATCCTGATGATAAAGGTGAGCAGTACACAGAACTTCTTTCTACTTTTTGGATTCTCCAATAAGCCACATCTACTATCAAAACTGATTTTAGGATTTAACATTTTGTAAATCATCTTTTGGCCAAGTTTAGTAAGAAAAGTCCTCATAGGACTTGAAGGTTCTAAGTAGCCAAAAAATTGCATGAAAAAATTATTATCTGCCAGTCCAGTAAGCTGTATATGCACAATTGATTATACCTGAAAAATAATTCTTTATTTAAAACATGTATATTTTACGGAACAATTTAATTCAATTTTAAAACTCTCCTTCATCTTCGAGCTGTCACGCTCCAAAAGTCAAGATCCAAGTTGCTAAAAAATAGCATGAAAAAATTGCCATCTGCCAGTCTGTCAAACTTTATTCCCACTAGATTATACCTGATAAGTTATTTTTTATTTAGAGTGTAAATTGTATACAAAAATTAATTTTCATTAGTGAATACCCTCCAATTTTTGATCTTCTTGTTCCTGCGCCAAAAGTCAAGAAACCTGTACTCCAGAATCTGATTAAAAATTGAAATCAGTTATTATTTAGCCGCATTACTTTTAATCAAATTTTCATTCATTACAGTATTTTTTTAATTATAATAAAAGTTTTCAAAAAATACAATTGTTTATTACAATTGTTTATTACAATTATTTATTACCTCAAACCCAGTGTTGTTTTTCTCTTATTTCATGTTCTTTTCTAATTTACTTATTTTTTTGTAATTTCAACCAACTTTATACGGTGAGTAATGATTGTTGTGACCAATAATAAATCTGGTTGAAAAAAATACAATTACTTTTATTTACTTACACAAAGGACTTATTTTAATCCAAGAAAAGTGTTTTGAGACAATTACCTTTTTTACATCTAACTGAATCTTCAATCCTTCAACTTAAGACCATTTAATTCACTTAAAAGATGGATATGAAAATATTTTTGTTTACTGAACAATAAAGAAGAAATCAACAATTATCCATTACTCAACAAGAAACAACAATCAATAATAACTGAACAATATTTAAAAATTAAAATAATTTACCATTTATAATTCTCATGAGTTCATCGTCGTCCTCGAAGGGTTTGATTAGATCATCTGTGTTGTTAAAAGTTAGGAATCGCTTGACTGGATCATCATCATCATCAACAGATGGCTCTGAAAGCTCCAAGTCAGCTACCTGCTGTTGATCATAAACAGGTCTCTTGATATCATCCTCAAGTTCCCGGTGCTCCTGTTGACAGTCTTAAACCAGCTCCTGCTCCTTCTCACCCATATCTCCAGTGTCCTCTATTGACTCAGTAGAATAACCAAGATCGTCGTTTTTATGACTCCACGAGTTTTGATCTTTTTTTTTCAGCTTTTACCTCAGCCACCGTTCAAGTAGCATCAGCTTCCATGCTTTGCGTTTACCCACTTCAACAACTCTGTATATAGGATATTTTTTTGTAGGATCCTTGAACAGGGGAGCTTTTATTTGATTTCTTTTAATTCTTAAATTTTATTTTGTATCATCTGTTGACTTATCCTGCAAAAAAAAATAAAGAAAATTGTTTTTAGTTTTAAGAAATTTAATTACTAAAATAAATAAAATTTTGAAACTTGCAATAGAGTAAGCCAAATGGTCATCAACAACACGTTTAGGAACTTTTATTTTCGAAGTTAAGACGTCGACAGTGTTTCAAGATCCTCGGACGTTTGACTGGAGATGGTGAAAAAATAGGTGTTGACGAACGAACTGAAAAAAATTTTTTTTTTTTTTGTGAATTAATTAACAAATTAAATTATATTCACCTCGTACAATTGTTTACGCTTCACTAAAATCGGGACTGAATGGTGTATCGACTCCGTAAATTAAAACGTCGTGCAGAAGAACCAAAAGTTCCTTTAAATTTTTTTGTGGACTAGTCACAGGAGAGTATGATGGTGACCCAATCAATTTTTTATAATAGCCTGATGAGTGGCTTGATTCCGGCGACCAAATTTCGGATCTTGTGTAGTAACCAGAAGACGTCATTGAATCGGAAGAGGGTAATGAAAAGACTGATGAGTAAGCAGAACTTAAACTTATTGGCGAGCCATTGCTAGAGCTGCTAGATGATGGAGTTGTTGACATCGATGATGCTGGGCTCGGGAACTGTCTGGCCGGAGAAACTTGCGCGGATTGTATTGAAGAGCAGTTTGCAATTGTGGGACTCAAGGGTTGAGGGACGATAGCTAAAAATCCGTTTGCAGTAGGATCGGCGCTCAAGGATTTCAATTTTTCAGGTGACAATCGTTGAAATGTTACTGAAGTGCTTAAACACAAATATGTTTAAAATAAAAATTTTTCTAATTATTTTTCAAAATTTCAATAAAATTATTTTTTATTTATTGAGTAAAAATTTTAAGATTCACAGCATAAAATACATAGTAAACTCATCACAAATACAAAGCTATTGAAAAAAAAAATTGACTTTAAAACTTGAATAATTTCTGAAAATTAAAATGTACAAAAATAGATTTTAATAATATATTTTTTTTTAATAACATCGACCAAATAATAACTTTTGCGTTCAAAGTTTGGTAAAAAACTGTGTAGCTTCAACTAGTTACGACTGTTTTTTTCATTTATTATTTATTTTCTCAAACCAAATGATCGCACTGACTTTATACATAACCTAATCACCTTACTTTAGATTACGGCTCCGAAATTTTTTTTTCTTCATCCCCTACCCGAAAGAACGGACCTCCTGGCCGCATATTCCTCCAGAAACAATGGCTTTTGTGGCCTTCTAAACTAACCGTGCACTCTGATTGGCTAAGAGATTTTTGTGGCTGGTGCGTCGCGATGCGTCGGGGAGACAGAAGTAACCTTGTTGATAAGATATAACCTCAAAAGTTAACTTGTCTTACCCAAACAAACATCTAAAATCTCGACAAACTAAAAAGTATCCTAAAATGAGTGATTCTTCATCATAAGGTTCCGACGATGAAGAAGAAGTCGTTAAAAATTTTGACGCTCAAGCAAATGAGATATTACACACAGAAATCTTGCCCAAAAAGTCGAGCGAGCGTTATATAAGAGTATATCACAACTATAAAAGATGGAAGGAAGAAAACAAAAATGACTTATCAACATCGGAAGAGAATAATTTATTGGTTTATTTTCAATCTCTAAAACAAAGATTGCGACCTCCAACTTTGTGGAGTGTTTACAGCATGTTAAAAAGTACACTGAATTCTCAAAAAGGAATAAATATCAAAAATTTTTTAAATTTCAAAAACTTTATAAAAAATAATTGTAAGGGATATAAACCAAGTAAAGCTCATGTGTTCAGATGGGATCATATTGTAAAATTTATGAATCAAGCACCTGATGAAGTGTACTTAGCAATGAAGGTAATTAATTTTTTTAAATAATCATCAAATATTTAAATGGTTTTTATGATATATTGAATAATATTCTGATTTTCACAGGTAATCCTTATTTTTGGTTTGTGTGGGTGTATGCGGTGCCTTGAGATTGCTAATGTTGGAGTTGAAGATGTAGATTGTAGAAGATTTGACAAATAACAGATATCTTGTAACAATCGGTGAAAATAAAAATGACTATCCTGGTCAATCCCAGATAGCACAAAAAGTTTTCAAAACGTTCTGGCAACGTTGCACAGAAACCATTGCAACCTTTCGTTGAAAGGTTGCTGAACGATTTTAGAAACGTTGTGACAATCGTGTAGATCTCCGTTATTAGTTTCAAAGAAAACTTTCAATCAACGTTATGGCAACGAAGTTTGTCAACCATATTTTTTCAAAAGGTGACTACAAATTGTTCTGGCAACGTTTCTAGAACCTTATGGTAAAACGTTCCTTCAAAGTTGCTACAGAGTGTTGACAAGGTTCCAAATAACCGATTTGAATTTAAAACGTTTAAGCGAGAACCTCAAGTTTGAGTAATTTAATTAAAAATACCAATGAATTTGAGGTAGAAAAATTTTATGTTTTTAATTTTTTTTGTAAATAATTCGACCAAAATTGGTAAGAACAGCTCTCAGACTAGTCAAATCATTCAAAAATTATTGAAACGACTTTCAGTCGCTCGGCCGGAGTAACAAAATTTGGTGGGTTATATATTCACAGCTTGTTACTTTGCTGAGAGCTCAATTCTAACGGTAAGCCACCTAGCGGATGGGACCCAAAACTACTCATTTCGCGTTAGCAGTCATTAGATCTTAAAAAGCATTTAAAGTTTTTAAATATACATGTTAAAAACATACTTAGTTTTTAGCTCTTAATTATAATTTTAATTTTTAGCTAGTAATAAATTGACGATATTAAAAAGAAAAAATTTAAAAAAAAAGGGAGGTTTAATTTTTTTTTTTTTCATGAAAATGTAAACTAAAAAATTTTTAAATATTCATAAATAAATAAATAAACAAATAAATATGTGAAAATATTTGTTAAAGTTTATTATAGTTAAATAAACGAAATTTTATAATCAAGCCCCGAAGGGGCAGAGCTTAAATATTAGTTCTTATCCATCATCTCTAACGTTAACTGTGGTTTGGTGGCTAAAGTCACCGCTCTCTATTTTGCCGTCTCAGGTTCGATTCTATGTACTTTTTTTTTTAAATAAATTATACGCTCTTTAGGTGTTTTTAAGGACATTTTTTAACTATTAAAATTGTTATTAATAAATGCATCGGTACACTTATTTTAAAAAATTTTAATTTTTTAATAACCTTGTGGAGGATAAATGAATGAAAAAAAAAAAATTTTTCAGGGGCATTTTTTTATTTTGATAATAAATTTCCCTAACAATAAATGAACAGATTCATTATGATTCTTCATAAAGATCAACATTACATAATTTAATAAATAAATTAATGAACCGCCAAGCTCTACAACCACATAATGCTAGGCATCCGAGTTTTTTTAATAAATGAACTTATATATAAATTACCAGATCGCCAAGCACTACAACCCCATAACGCTGGGCGTCCGAATTTTTCTAATAAATAAATTTAAAAAAAAATTAACAAACTGCCAAGCTCTACAACCGTTCTGGTTTTTTTTTTTTTTTTTTTTTTAAATAAATTAACTAATCACAAAGCACTAAAACTCCATATAGCTGTGCGTCGTGGTTTTTTTTAATAAATAAAATCATATATAAATGAACTACCTAACATTACAACCCCATATCACTGGGCATCCGAGTTTTACTAATAAATAAATAAATAAGCCGTCAAGCGTTGTAACCCCATAATAATGGACGTCCGGTTTCTTTTTTTAAAATGAATTATCTAACCGTCAAGCACTGAAACTCCATAACGCTGGACGTCCGAGTTTTTTTTTGATAAATAAATCAATAAATAAATTATCAAACTGTCAAGCAGTACGACTCCATAACGCAGGGCGTTCAAGTGTTTTTTTAATGAATAAATTAATAAACTGCCAAGTGCCACAACCCCATACCGCTGGGTGTCCGAGTTTTTTTTTTTTTTAAATTAGCCAACCACCAAGCACTTAAACCCCCATGAAGCTGGGCGTCCGAGTTTTTTTGAATAAGTAAATAAATATATGAATGAACCGCCAAACAATACAACTCCATAATGCAGGACGTTCGAGTTTTTTTTTGTTTTTTTTTTTAAATAAATTACTTATCCACCAAGCACTTAAAGGTTGTGTCTAGGTACCATCGCCGTGTACCGTTGCACGGTGCACGGTGCACGGCGCACGGTGCACGGGCGCTATACCAAATGAGCTTTTATGTACACGGTACACGGTGCACCGTGTACGGAGGAGCTTTTTGGTGCACGGTGCACGGTGGAAAGCAGGGAAAAGTTTTGGTTTTGTTATTGTTTCGTATACGGTGCACCGTACACCACGTACGGTTCAAAAAATGTTTTTTTTATATCATTGCGTACACCGTACACCAGACACCGTATACTGTTCGGTACACGGTACACGATCCACCGTGCACGGGTGTTTGGGGAAACGCGGAGGATGCGCTTAAGGTTAAAGGGATATTTAACGCGGTCGCGAGGGAGCGGGAAAGGTGAAAAGCGAGGTTATTCGTAAAGCACAACACTTATAGTTTTTATGCTGCACTTAAACTATTTATTGAACTATTATTAAATGACAATGTACAAGTGAGGAGAGAGAGCTCGCCGTTTTGACCGGGAGTCTCTCAACCTCAGGTAAACTAGGTGGAATCGTCGTAGATAAGCGGGCGATCTACGACGACGGCGCTGAGTCCCGTGATGCGTGGTCGCGGCATCACGGTCGTAGCAAGACTGGTGAGGGCGGAAACTGGTCACTCTGGGCAGCTCTGGCGTGGGTCGCTCGCATGACCAATCCCGTGGCAATAAAAGGCGGTAAATCTCAAACATTCCGCCCGCCTTAATCGACTGTAGTCGATTAATAATATCTGTGAACATAATAAAAATAAAAATAACATTAAGTAATATATAAAAATAATTGTAGGTTAAGTCTAGGGTGGTTAGTAAGCGTACGATCAAACGTAGAGGCTTACTGGGCAATTTTGGTAAGAGCCTGATGCTCTGTCCAAGGAAAATTCCTGGGTCGAAAACCCAACAGTTAAATAATGATACAGCCAGGGTCTGAAGTTGAGTTACTTCAAGTGGCTGTATGCTTGAGGTCGTTATTGGGGCCTGAACCTGGAGTGGTTCAGGTGGCTTTATTTTTGAGATTATAGCCGGTGCCTGAAGCTGGATTAGTTCAGGTGGCTGTACTTTTGTCATGGTAGCCAGCGTCTGGACTTTAATTAGTTTAATTGTCGCAGGTGGCTGAGCTTTAAGACACGTTGCCGGTGTCTGGATTTTGGAGTGTGTAACCGAAGCCTGGACTAAGTGTGTCGCAGGGGGCTGAATTTTGAAAGGTGTAGCCGAAGCCTGAACTCTAAGTAATTCAGGTGGCTGTTTCTCGAAAGCGACAGCCGGTGCCTGAGCCAGGACAGCCGCAGGTGGCTTGCTCTTGGAGAGGTTCGTTGGACCCTGGACTTGAGATGTCTCAGGTGATTCCATTTTGAAAGGGGTCGCCGGAGCCCGAACTTGAGGTGGTGCAGGTGGCTGTGCCTTAATCAAGGACTTGAATTCGTAGATTGGTGCCGGAGTCTGAACATGGATTATATCAGCAGGCTGGACTTCGAAATGAATAGCCGAGGCCTGGACTTGAGGTGTCGCAGGTGGCTGAATCTTGAAATGAATAGCCGAGCCCTGGACTTGAGGTGTCGCAGGTGGCTGAACCTTGAAATGAATAGCCGAGGCCTGGACTTGAGGTGTCGCAGGTGGCTGAATCTTGAAATGAATAGCCGAGGCCTGGACTTGAGGTGTCGCAGGTGGCTGAACTTTGAAATGATTAGCCAGGTCCTGAAGCTCAAGTGGTTCAGGTGGCTCGTTCTCAATGGGTGATTTGAAAACCTGGACTAAGGGAGTCACAGGTGGCTCAATTTTAAGAAATTGGACGTAGTCACACCACACGTCATCAAAGGTGTCCTGCGTATGGTAGAACATGTCTTTGACGAAGTAGTCGTGGCCACGGTCTACATCCCGGCAGTTTCTTAAACTTTGATCATTTTGAATAAACTCTTGCCAGAGTTGTTCGAGACGCAGGATGCGCTTCTCTGCTAACTCGTGAATCATCAAGGCTCCTTTTTGCTTAAATATTTCGAAATGAGTGACGATTCGATTTCGGATTATAGCTTGCCTGCTAAGGATTTGCGCAAATGAATTTGGTTTTTTCATTTTGCAAGGTAGGGCGGTATTTGAAATAATAAATCAATAGGTAAGTTAAAACTATCTTTTGGCTTGGGAAGATTTAAATTGAAACACAATTTAAATTTGTTTTCTAAACTTGAGGCGATTTGGACATGGCAAAAAAAACAAAATGAGTGGGGAAAAATCCCACAGCTGCTCAGTCACGCAGGTGACAGGTTTAAATAAAACCCTAGCACAACACTGTTTTTTTAAACTTGAGGAAATTTTGACTCAGCTTGAATCACATGAGTGGTGAAAATGTAAATTGAAACACAATTATTCTTTAAATGAAAGAATGGAAAAATATTCAAACTTATGAATGTCACTTGTGGAACAATCTTTAATTGAAATACAATTAAGATGAGGCAATTATTCTTTAAACAAAAGAATCGAAAAAATATTCAAACTTATGAATATCACTGGTGAAACAATCTTTAATTGAAATACAATTAAGATGAGGCAATTATTCTTTAAATAAAAGAAACTGAAAAAATATTTAAACACATGAATATTATTGGTGGAATAGAATTTAAACTGAAATACAATTTAAGATGAGGCAATTATTCTTTAAATAAAAGAAACTAAAAAAAATATTCAAACATATGAATATTATTTGTGGAATAGAATTTAAACTGAAATACAATTTAAGATGAGGCAATTATTCTTTAAACAAAAGAATGGAAAAAATATTCAAACTTATGAATATCAGTGGTAGGACAATCTTTAATTGAAATACAATTAATATGAGGCAATTATTCTTTAAATAAAAGAATGCTGAAAAATATTCAGACTTATGAATATCAGTGGTGGAACAATCTTTAATTGAAATACAATTAAGATGAGGCAATTATTCTTTAAATAAAAGAAACTAAAAAAAATATTCAAACATATGAATATTATTGGTGGAACAATCTTTAATTGAAATACAATTAAGATGAGGCAATTATTCCTTAAATAAAGGAATAAAAAGAAAAACTTAAACTTATGAATCGTTCAGGAAGAAATAATTTTAAATTGAAATACAATCTAAAATGAAGGAAAACTAATTAACTGGGGACAGAAAAGGAATGAAAGATTGAGTGACTAAGTGTAAATAAAAAATAGAAAACTGAGCAACTAAAGTAGGTAAAGAAGGGTTGTCAATAGGTTAGTAGTGTGCAGTCACCTGACTGCCAGGCTAAACTTTTTAAATAAAAAAGCTTGAAACCATCCAAACAAGCTGGATATCCTTGGTCGATGACTGGCAAACCAGGTTATTCAAGAGAACAAACTATGATTGAGTAGGTGGTCTATGGTATTTGATTATTAATCTTGACAAATACCTAAAAATGAAAAAAATTCAATTAGAATTTTTTAAAATATAAACTTGAAAAAAAATCAACAAGAGATTGGCTACTAGAAATAATTTGATTATACTATACTAAGGAGATTGGCAAAAAATTGATTCCAACGCTGACTCTAACAACCATAAGAAACAGTACATTTAAACCCAAGGCTATCGAAGAACTCTGGGAGTGCTGCTGCAGCTGTACGAGGGCTCGAGGACTACCAGTTGGTGAAGAAAGTCCCTTCGCTTGCTCCCACAGGTGCCAAAGGTTGCTCAGATGTGGTTGGACAGTAAGCGTGGACCTCAGTTTAACAGGTAGTTTCACCTGCAAATTCAATAATGTTAGATAAGGTGGAACAAAATAAAATGAAATTAAGTTTTCAGGTGAGCTCAATATTAACAAAGTAAACATTGAAAAAATTATTCCTAATTTTATTGGTCACTTGACCCTAAAATAATCAATTGTTTACCAAAATAGTAACAGCTGTACTCAATTATTGAGGAATTGGGTCAACTGACTATTTGTTTTGGAAGGATAAAAATAAATAAATTTAAGAAAAAGGCAAAATAGAATGGAGAACAATGCAGCTAACTTTACCCACACAGTTCCAAGGCTAAACAAATACAAGAAAAAATTGAAATTATTAAAATGCGCAACACAGGTTTGCGACTTGGAGCGGACCCACCGTATAAGCGGAGTCAGCTGGTCGAGGTGCCTTCTCTCTCTCTCCCACTGCAGAGGGGCTGCAGTGCGGCAGATACGTAGTAAGCCGACGGGCTTCAGATGACAGCAAGCGGGAGTGTTGCTGTCTCCTTCTAATCCACCGTCGTCTTAGGTCTGGGTACTGGCCACGCGGGTGGCGTGGTTGGCTCCAGGGTAACCAGGATGGTGAGGTGCGTGCTGCTGGACTTGAGGTGCCAACAAGATGGTCGCTCTTGTTGGCCGATGAGTGCTCGCTGGACAGGCCGCCTTGGGCCAGCTGCGAGCGCGGCTTTCGGTGTGGAGAGGAGAGTCGCGGATCGCGATCGTCCGTCTCTCTTACTCCCACGACGATTGTTGTCACTGACACTGAAGTGTGGCTGCGCGGCGGTGATGCGCGCGCAACGGGTTAGCCGTCACTGGCATCTTCTTCGTTCGAACTGCAGAGAAGAAAATGGCCGCGGCGTGGCACAATCTTTTCACTTTCCTTTTTCACTCGCGACGCGCCTTTTTTCGGGGAACTTTTCCCCACAAGGGATGCGAAATGTTTGGGGAAACGCGGAGGATGCGCTTAAGGTTAAAGGGATATTTAACGCGGTCGCGAGGGAGCGGGAAAGGTGAAAAGCGAGGTTATTCGTAAAGCACAACACTTATAGTTTTTATGCTGCACTTAAACTATTTATTGAACTATTATTAAATGACAGTGTACAAGTGAGGAGGGAGAGCTCGCCGTTTTGACCGGGAGTCTCTCAACCTCAGGTAAACTAGGTGGAATCGTCGTAGATAAGCGGGCGATCTACGACGACGGCGCTGAGTCCCGTGATGCGTGGTCGCGGCATCACGGTCGTAGCAAGACTGGTGAGGGCGGAAACTGGTCACTCTGGGCAGCTCTGGCGTGGGTCGCTCGCATGACCAATCCCGTGGCAATAAAAGGCGGTAAATCTCAAACAACGGGTGAAAATATTTTTTATAACTTTGCGTACACCGTACACCAGACAACGCGCCATGCTAGGTACACGGTACACGGTACACCACGCACGGTGCAAGGTTGAAAAAATGTTTTGGCGTACACCAGACACCACACACCGTTCGGTACACGGTACACGATGCACCGTGCACGGATGAAAATATTTTTTATAACTTTACGTACACCGTACACCAGACAACGCACACTGTTCGGTACACGGTACACGATGCACTGTGCACGGTTGAAAATATTTTTTATAACTTTGTGTACACCGTACACCAGACACCGCACACTGTTCGGTACACGGTACACGATGCACCGTGCACAGTTGAAAATATTTTTTATAACTTTGTGTACACCGTACACCGCACACCGTTCGGTACACGATACACGATGCACCATGCACGGGTGAAAATATTTTTTATAACTTTGCGTACACCGTACACCAGACAACCCGCACTGCTCGGTACACGGTACACGGTGCACCACGTACGGTGCAAGGTTGAAAAAATGTTTTAGCGTACACCAGACACCGCACAGTGTTCGGTACACGGTACACGATGCACCGTGCACGGATGAAAATATTTTTTATAACTTTGCGTGCACCGTACACCAGACAACCCGCACTGCTCGGTACACGGTACACGGTGCACCACGTACGGTGCAAGGTTGAAAAAATGTTTTGGCGTACACCAGACACCGCACATTGTTCGGTACTTAGTTTCACCCACATTACGATGTCAGGTTAGTCAGTAGCAGTCTAATGCTTTAAGAAGTCATAGGGATTTACTGCAGTTGATTCAAAAAATTATAGGGATTCAAGCACGTTGAATACCCTACGTGGAGTATGCGTCTCAATTGCAAGACAGCAGCTGCCCCATGCACGTGGGTTTTAAGAGAACAACTGCAAGTCTACCAGCAGCCGATTTTTTTACCGTATAGTCGTTGGGCTCTCGAGTCTGAAATTCCGAGATCGAGGAATCCAGAAATCCAAGTTCTTCGAGCTTTATAAGTTTGTATTCTTATTTTTAAGCTCCGAGTCAAGGTTCGGACTCTTTATTCTTCGTTGCATACTCGAGAGTCCAGAAATCAGAGTCTAAAGACTCGAGTACTTGGACTCAAGAGTATAACAGCTTGAATTTCGCTCGGAATTTCGTATTTGACTTTGTATACTCTGGACTCCGAGTTTTTGCCCAGCAATTGATCTCACAAAGTCATAGGAATTAAATGCAGCAATTCTTGGAAGTCAAAGTTGGACGTTGTTAAAGCAAGTTTCGAATACAGGGCTACCGGATTACAAGTCACGCGCTCTATTCAATGAACCCTACCGGACCTCTTATAATCTTTAAATTAATCTTACAGGCCTAATCTTTATAATCTTTTACCTCTTTCAAGAAGTCGTCTCCGATCAGTTTTTTCGACCTGGTGCACTTCGACCACGGATGCTTGTGTGTATGATACAGGTAGGGTATAGTAGACATATAGTATCAGGGGCGCAACGACTCCTTCCAGCTAGGGGTTGATTTGAGGTCCGACCCCCCCAAAATTGACGTATAAAAAAAAAAAAAAAAAAGTTGAGTAAATAGACTGGTTGATTATCCCCCAAGCTCTAAACTCCCCAATGCCCTGGGCGGCTGAGTTCAATATATAAATTGATGAGCTATCCCCCAAGCTCAAAACTCCCAAATACCCTGGGCGCCCGAGTTCGACAAAAAAACTTATCGGCTGTCCCCCAAGCTGTAAACCCCCAAATACCCTGGGCGTCGAGTTCAATAAATAAACTGATCAGCTATCCCCCAAATACCTTGGGCGTCGAGTTCAATATATAAACTTATCAGCCCGTCTGGGCTTATTCGAATATAGATAAATACATTCCCAAAATGAGCAACCTTTATAGACATACCAGTACAAAAAACCTATTACGGTTCGATTTATGGAGCAAAAATTTCAAATTAACTTTATTTGAGTATAGAGCTTATTAGAGTCATTAGATTCAAATTGAAGGTCAGATTCATAATCTGGACCCTCGAAAGCCAAAGAATAGAAATTTTCGAACAAATTTTGTTTGAAAAATTGTACTGGTATGTCTCGGGTTGCTCATTTTGGGTATGTATTCATCTATATTCGAATAAGCCCAGACATTTGAAAGACTTTTTTTGTTTTTTTCATCAGTAATATAGTTTTAGGTTTGTGTTTTAAAATATTTTTGATTAAAGTTATACTCTAAACAAAATATTATCATTTACGTAATATCATAATATCATAATATTTGATATTATTGAATAAATTGAGCTATGCGCGAGCGAACGAAGCGAGCGCGTGTTTTATGCAAGTTATATCATAAAGTTGTGAGTCTGAAATTTTTAACTCCAAAATGGCGTGGTTGATTAGGTAAACGATATAAGTTTTTATTTATTGTTTAACTATTTGTTTGCAACATTATCAACAGTTTTTTTTTTTTTTATCTATAAATTAAATGCTTCTGAGAATGAGACATATTTCAAGAAAAGTGTAAAAATTTTCGTTTGTTTCAACACTTTTTTATGGACTTGATATTCAAATATAAAGTACGCTTAAGGTTTAGAGCTTGGGAGATATCTGATCAGTTTATTTATTGAACTCGACGTCCAGGGTTTTGGGGGCTTAGAACTTGGGGGATAGCTGATCAGTTTTTTCGTTGACCTGGGGCGCCCAGGGTTGGGGGGTTTAGAGCTTGAGGGATAGCTGATCGGTTTATTTATTGAACTCCACGCCCGGAGTTTTGAGGGTTTAGAGCTAGGGAGATAGCTGATCAGTTTATATATTGAACTCGAAGCCCAGGGTATTTGGGGGATAGCTGATCAGTTTATTTATTGAACTCGACGCCCAGGGTATTTGGGGGTTTACAGCTTGGGGGACAGCCGATAAGTTTTTTTGTCGAACTCGGGCGCCAAGGGTATTTGGGGGCTTAGAGCTTGGGGGATAGCTCATCAGTTTATTTATTGAACTCAGCCGCCCAGGGCATTGGGGGGTTTAGAGCTTGGGGGATAATCAACCAGTCTATTTACTCAACTTTTTTTTTTTTTTTTATTAATTTTTTTTTTATACGTCAATTTTGGGGGGGTCAGACCTTAAATCAACCCCTAGCTGGAAGGAGTCGTTGCGCCCCTGATACTACATGTCTACTATACCCTACCTGTATCATACACACAAGCATCCGTGGTCGAAGTACACCAGGTCGAAAAAACTGATCGGAGACGACTTCTTGAAAGAGGTAAAAGATTATAAAGATTAGGCCTGTAAGATTAATTTAAAGATTATAAGAGGTCCGGTAGGGTTCACTGAATAGAGCGCGTGACTTGTAATCCGGTAGCCCTGTATTCGAAACTTGCTTTAACAACGTCCAACTTTGATTTCCAAGAATTGCTGCATTTAATTCCTATGACTTTGTGAGATCAATTGCTGGGCAAAAACTCGGAGTCCAGAGTATACAAAGTCAAATCCGAAATTCCGAGCGAAATTGAAGCTGTTATAGTCTTTAGACTCTGATTTCTGGACTCTCGAGTATGCAACGAAGAATAAAGAGTCCGAACCTTGACTCGGAGCTTAAAAATAAGAATACAAACTTATACAGCTCGAAGAACTTGGATTTCTGGATTCCTCGATCTCGGAATTTCAGACTCGAGGGCCCAATGACTATACGGTAAAAAAATCGGCTGCTAGTAGACTTGCAGTTGTTCTCTTAAAACCCACGTGCATGGGGCAGCTGCTTTCTTGCAATTGAGACGCATACTCCACGTAGAGTATTCGACGTGCTTGAATCCCTATAATTTTTTTGAATTAACTGCAGTAAATCCCTATGACTTCTTAAAGCATGAGACTGCTACTGAGTAACCTGACATCGTAATGTGGGTTAAACTAAGTACCGAACAATGTGCGGTGTCTGGTGTACGCCAAAACATTTTTTCTACCGTGTCCCGTACGTGGTGAACCATGTAGTGTGTACCGAACAGTGCACGGTGTCTGGTGTACACAAAACGTTTTTTTCAACCGTGTACAGTGTACCAAGCAGTGTGCGTTGTCTGTTGTACGGTGTAAGAAAAGATATAAAAATTTTTTTTACTCGTGCACGGTGCATCGTGTACCGTGTACCGAACACTGTGCGGTGTCTGGTGTACATTAAAACATTTTTTCAACCTTGCACCGTACGTGGTGCACCGTGTACCGAGCAGTGCGGGTTGTCTGGTGTACGGTGTAAGCAAAGATATAAAAAAAATTTTTACTCGTGCACGGTGCATCGTGTACCGTGTACCGAACGGTGTCTGGTGTACGCCAAAACATTTTTTCAACCTTGCACCGTACGTGGTGCACCGTGTACCGTGTACTGAGCAGTGCGGTTTGTCTGTTGTACGGTGTACGCAAAGTTATAAAAAATATTTTCACCCGTGCACGGTGCATCGTGTACCGTGCACCGAACGGTGTGCGGTGTCTGGTGTACGGTGTACACAAAGGTATAAAAAATATTTTCATCCGTGCACGGTGCATCGTGTACCGTGTACCGAACGGTGTGCGGTGTCTGGTGTACGCCAAAACATTTTTTCATCCTTGCACCGTGCGTGGTGCACCGTGTACCGTGTACCGAGCATGGCGCGTTGTCTGGTGTACGGTGTACGCAAAGATATAAAAAATATTTTTACCCGTGCACGGTGCATCGTGTACCGTTTACCGAACAGTATACGGTGTCTGGTGTACGGTGTACGCAATGATATAAAAAAAACATTTTTTGAACCGTACGTGGTGTACGGTGTACCGTGTACGAAACAATAGCAAAACAAAAACTTTTCCCTGCTTTCCGCCGTGCACCGTGCACCAAAAAGTTCCTCCGTACACGGTGCACCGTGTACCGTGTACATAAAAGCTCATTTGGTATAGCGCCCGTGCACCGTGCGCCGTGCACCGTGCAACGGTACACGGCGATGGTACCTAGACACAACCGCACTTAAATCCCATAACGCTGTGCTTCCAAATTTTTCTAATAAATAAATTAATAAACCGCCAAGCGCTACAACTCCAAAACGCTGGACGTCAGATTTTTTTAAATATTTGAAATAATAAATAAATTAACAAACTGCCAGGCACTGCAACCCCATAACGCTGGACGTCCGAGTTTTTTTTAATGAATCAATTAATATTTATTTATTAGAAAAACTCGGACGCAAAATTTTATGGGATTGTAGCGGTTGGCGGTTTATCAATTTATTTATTTGAAAAACTCGAACGCACAGCGTTATGGAGTTTTAGTGCTTGGCAGTTAGTTAATTTATTTTAAAAAAAAACTCGGACGTCCAACGTTATGGGGTGCTAGCGCTTGGCGGTTTATCAATTTATTTATTTGAAAAACTCGGACGCCCAGTGTTATGGGTTGTAGGGCATAGCAGTTTGTTAATTTATTTATTGAATTATGTAATAAAAAAATACTCGGACGCCGAGCGTAATGGGATTGTAGGGCACGGCAGTTTGTTAATTTATTTATTAATTTTTTTTTTTAGAAAACTCGGACGTCCAGCGTTATAGGGTTTTAGTCCTTGGCCGTTAGTTAATTAATTAAAAAAAATAACTCGGATATCCAACGTTATGGGGCTGAAGGGCTTGGCGGTTTATCAATTTATTTAATTGAAAAACTCGGACGCCCAGTGTTATGGAGTTGTAGCGCATGGCAGTTTATTAATTTATTTATTAGTAAAACTTGGATGCCCAGTGTTATGGGGTTGTATTGTTTGGTGGTTCATTTATACATTTATTTATTTATTTAAAAAAACTCGGACGCCCAGAATTTGTTTAAATAAATAATGTTTAAGCAAGGAAAATTGAAAAAAGAAAATTTACGTATCTACTATTTTTTCATGAGACAGGTTTTCCAACAGTTGGTTTTTTTATATCACTTTTGATTTTTCCATGGGCGGTAATGGGTTAATTTATTTATTTTAAAAAACCCGGATGCCCAGCGTTATTAGGTCGTCTAGCTTTGTTTGTTTGTTTATTTAATTTTTGATTGTTCATAAAAAACTTTAACGCCCTGCGTTATTGATTTGGTTTTTTTTGGTTTATTTATTTCTTTATTTAGAAATAAAAAAATAAAAAAATAAAAAATAAAAAAAAACGAAAACACGAATGACCAGCGTTGTTGGGTTGTCTTGCTTGGGGTTCATTTATTCATTTAATTATTGATTATTTTAATCTCAATGCCCAGGGTTCTTGGGTTGTTAAGTTTGGGGGATTATTTATTTACTTTTTTATTCATTAATTTATTTATTGAACCCAGCCGCCTAAGTTTTTGTGTGTTTTTTGTTTGCCTGATCTTCGCCGGAAGATTTTTAAATTTCTCGGTACCCCCTGGGCCGGGATCGGACACACTGGTCACAGAGTCTATACATTCAACATACCAAGGAGAGGGGGGGCATTTTAAGTACAGTTACTTTATTTTTGAATAAACATTTTCTTTTATTTCAATGAAAATGGATAACTAATTGCTTGATTAGAAACGTTATTTGTTGATCTTTATGAAGAATCATAATGAATCTGTTCATTTATTGTTAGGAAAATTTATTATCAAAATAAAAAAATGCCCCTGAAAAAATTTTTTTTTTTCATTCATTTATCCTCCACAAGGTTATTAAAAAATTAAAATTTTTAAAAATAAGTGTACTGATGCATTTATTAATAACAATTTTAATAGTTAGAAAATGTCCTTAAAAACACCTAAAGAGCGTATGAATATGATTTGTTAAAAAAAAAAAGCACAAAGATTCGAACCTGTGACGGCAAAATAGAGAGCGGTGACTCTAGCCACCAAACTACACATCGTTAGAGATAATGGATTAGAACCAGGGGCGGCGCCAGCCCTCTGGATGGTATGGAAGGACCCAGACCCAGATTGAAAGTGGGTATGGAATTCCAGACCCTGAAATTATAAGTTGAAGTTTTTGACCAAATAAAATATTTATTCAAATTTATGTAAGACGTGAAAGTAGGAAAACCATTTTTTTTAAAACCAATAATTTAAATTTGGCGGACGAAAAAACTGGTCGGCTATCCCCCAAGCTCCAAACCCCCAAATACCCTGGGCGCCCGAGGTCAACGAAAAAACTGGTCGGCTATCCCCCAAGCTCTAAACCCCCGAATACCCTGGGTGCCCGAGTTCCCCTGTGGGGGATAGCTGACCAGTTTTTTTGTTAAACTCGGGCGCCCAGGGTATTTGGGGGTTTAGAGCTTGGGGGATAGCTGATCAGTTTCTTCGTTGAACTCGGGCGCCCAGGGTATTTGGGGGTTCAAAGCTTGGTGGATAGCCGACCAGTTTTTTTGTTGCACTCAGGCGCCCAGGGTCTGGGGGATTCAGAGCTTAGGGCATAGCTGATCAGTTTATCCATTGAACTCTACGCCCTGGGTTTGGAGAGTTTAGAGCTCGGGGGATAGCTGATCAGATTATTTATTGAACTTGACGCCCAGGATTTTAGGGGGTTTAGAGCTTGGGGGATAGCTGATCAGTTTTTTCGTTGACCTTGGGTGCCCAGAGTATTTGGGAGTTTAGAGCTTGGGGGATAGCTGATCAATTTTTTTGTTGAATCCGGGCCCCCAGGGTATTTGGGGGTTTAAAGCTTGGGGGATAGCTTACCAGTTTTTTTTTTTTCTTAGACGTCAGTTTCAAAAAAAAGCTCATCTTTAGGAGCGATGAGCTTTTTTTTTTTTTTTATGAATTCCACACCCAGAAAATCGGGTAGCGCCGCCCCTGATTAGAACTAATATTTAAGTTGTGCCCCTTCGGGGCTTGATTATGAAATTTCATTTATTTAACTATAATAAACTTGATCAATATATATTTTCTTATATATATTAAAATTTATTACCAAAATAAAAATATTCCCCTGAAAAAATTTTTTTTTTTCATTCATTTATCCTCCACAAGGTTATTAAAAAATTAAAATTTTTTAAAATAAGTGTACCGATGCATTTATTCATAACAATTTTAATAGTTAGAAAATGTCCTTAAAAACACCTAAAGAGCGTATAATTTATTTAAAAAAAAAAAAAAAAGCACATAGAATCGAACCTGAGACGGCAAAATTGAGAGCGGTGACTTTTGCCACCAAACCACAGTTAACGTTAGAGATGATGGGTTAGAACTAATATTTAAGCTGTGCCCCTTCGGGGCTTGATTATAAAATTTCATTTATTTAACTATAATAAACTTTAACAAATATTTTCACATATTTATTTGTTTATTTATTTATTTATGAATATTTAAAAATTTTTTAGTTTACATTTTCATGAAAAAAAAAAAATTAAACCTCCCTTTTTTTTTAAATTTTTTCTTTTTAATATCGTCAATTTATTACTAGCTAAAAATTAAAATTATAATTAAGAGCTAAAAACTAAGTATGTTTTTAACATGTATATTTAAAAACTTTAAATGCTTTTTAAGATCTAACGACTGCTAACGCGAAATGAGTAGTTTTGGGTCCCATCCGCTAGGTGGCTTACCGTTAGAATTGAGCTCTCAGCAAAGTAACAAGCTGTGAATATATAACCCACCAAATTTTGTTACTCCGGCCGAGCGACTGAAAGTCGTTTCAATAATTTTTGAATGATTTGACTAGTCTGAGAGCTGTTCTTACCAATTTTGGTCGAATTATTTACCAAAAAAATTAAAAACATAAAATTTTTCTACCTCAAATTCATTGGTATTTTTAATTAAATTACTCAAACTTGAGGTTCTCGCTTAAACGTTTTAAATTCAAATCGGTAATTTGGAACCTTGTCAACACTCTGTAGCAACTTTGAAGGAACGTTTTACCATAAGGTTCTAGAAACGTTGCCAGAACAATTTGTGGTCACCTTTTGAAAAAATATGGTTGACAAACTTCGTTGCCATAACGTTGATTGAAAGTTTTCTTTGAAACTAATAACTGAGATCTACACGATTGTCACAACGTTTCTAAAACCGTTCAGCAACCTTTCAACGAAAGGTTGCAATGGTTTCTGTGCAACGTTGCCAGAACGTTCTGAAAACTTTTTGTGCTATCTGGGACTCGTCATTGGTAGTCTTTTTTATGAAAAAGTTAAAAAATACATGCTGTTGAGACCACCAGGTCAGTTCAACGATAGATTTTTCTACAGATTCAATAATAGTAAAGGTGTTCGGCAACCCATGGGTAGACACACTATTGGTGGTGTTCCTGAAAGCATTGCTTCATATCTACAACTACCGAATTCATCAAGATTCACAGGACATTGTTTTCGCAGAACCTCTGCTACACTTCTTTCCAATTCAGGAGCAAATATGCAGGTGATAAAACAATTAGGAAGGTGGAGGTCAGATGCCATCGCACAAGGTTACATTGAGAATTCGTTGCACAATAGGCAACTCCTGCATGAAGGTGTTGTTCAAAATTTGTCGGGAATTACACCAGCGAATATTTTTTTACCAGCCCCTTCAGATGCTCAAGCAAACACCAAAACAACAATAAATAGTTATTCATCACCACTTAATGTTACTAATATATTACCATCTACAAGTACTAATTTTTTGCCATCTACAAGTTCTGTTAATTTACCATCTACAAGCTCTTATCATTTACCATCTAAAAGCGCAAATCTTTTACAATCTACGAGTCCTGATTTCCCAATTCAAGAATTGGATCTTCATGATCTTGAGCCAATGTTTACTGATGATTTTAGTGTTGCACATGAAGCAGTTACAGGTAAAATAAAAAATTAAAAAATGCTAAATTTACTGTGAAAATACAATTTGTTAAATTTTCTTTCATAAAAAACTTTTTTTTAGATCAACTTGCAGATAGTGGGTTTTCAACAATCAAACAATCTTTATCCCAGCAGACACAAATAGGCATGATGCAATAAAAAATAAATCATTTTTTAATAAACTAAGCGTCAGAGTAAGTTTTAAAGATCAGCAATGTGTAAGCTTAAATACGTAAACAAATTTTCAACAACAACAAAGGGTAAAGTCAAGTACACCATTACATATTCAAGATCAAAATATAGTTCAACAGAATACATGCAAAAAAAGAAAGAGTATGAATGATATAAATAATAATGAGGATGATATTACTTCGGTCTTTAAAAAAAATGATTTAAAACTTGACAATTGTGTGTTTAATAACTGTGTATTCAAGATAAGCCCTTGCCGTTTCAATAACGAAAATGACTAAGCAGCGTCTTAAACAAGAAAGAATATGTGTTCAAAAATAAGAAATCTTATCTGATGAACTGATTAATAATTTATGATATTATAACTTAAAGTTTTTTGTATTTCATTTAAATGAAAAGTTGTTTCACTGCCTTCAGATAAGTAAATTTTTTAGGTTAAAGCATAAATTATATGCAATTTATAATATTTGTATAAAAAATAAATTAAAAAAAACATGACTGAATGAGATAAAAATATACAAAACTAAGATTATAAGATTGATTAATAGTGTAGAGTGTTATTGGTTAATAATTTTAAAAACTTTCATTATATGAATTTTGTATGTGTTCAAATGAATAAAAGTTTTATTGATATAAGTAAATTTTAATATATAACTTCAACATGTTTTTCACATCCTTTTAGTTAGTTGCTTGGGTATATTTTATTCGATACCTATTGTGTTTTTACCGCCCGCCCCGACCAGCAAAGCCTCGGCAAGCCTCGGCCATGCAAAAGTCGGGCGGGCGCTAGTCGTCACTGCCGGCCACAAAAGTAGGCGAGCGCGAGTCTAAGCGTAGCGCGAGCTTACCTTAACACCCGTAAATGTTGATTGATTGATTGATATTATATAATCGACCGTACTTTCGGGTGGGTATGAAGAAAAATAGTATACAACACACAGCCCAAAAGTTTGATGCCCTGGCGTGCGAGATATTAGGCCGAGGCTTCGCCTCGGCCTAATATCTCGCACGCCAGGAAATCAAACTTTCGGGCCTCGTGTTGTTATCTACTATTTCTCAAGCTCGGTTGGCACCCCATACAAATTTGGAGGTCACCCACCATTTTCTTTCAGCGGCAAATTCAAATGGCGAAATGTTAAGTTGTCCGCTTGGTGTACATACATTTTTTTTTTTTTTTATTAATTTTTGATTATACAGTGGCTTTTTATGAAAGATCTCAGTTAAACTAAATTAACTTTTTAAAATTTTGAAAGTTTTTATTTTTTTATTTTTTTTATGTTAGCACAAAATTAGGTTAAAAAAAGAATTATATTTTTCATTTGATAATATATATTTTCTAATCAATTAAATCTCATAAATACTAAAGTTTATGTAAATTTAAATTTTGTATGCAAATTTTAGTTCGATGATTTAATAGTTTTATAGAACTTTACATATATAACATAAAAACTTATTCGTAAAGACAAACTAGTCAGACTAGTCTTAGATCTTCAAAATTCTGAAAGTACTCAACTGTAAAGAATAGTTAAGAATTTATTCCAATAAATTTAAACAAACTAGATTTTTTTTAAGAGACTGTCTGAGTAAAAAATCAAAAGTACAAATAGTGTAAAAAATTATTCAATAATTTACTTCTAAAATTTTAAAAACAAGGTTCTTTTTAAGACTGTTTAAGTAAAACTTATATCCTATTGTTTTGTTGTATTTAGATGTAATACCTAAAGCGTCTGTGTACTTTTTAAGAAAACTTAAGATTATTTACAATATGGATTGTAAATTTTTTTGTATTAATTTATAAAAGTTTTTGTGTCTTGATAGATTGTAATGATAAACTTTTGTGATTCAATTTTTCAGTATCAATTAAAAATTTTTATCATATAACAGACATGATAAAAAAAGCAATTAATAAATGTTAAAAAAAAAAAAAAAAAAAAAAAATTAAAATAAACCTCGTTTCTCTCTCATTTATCCCTGAATCTAAATATATACTTTCAAAGTTTAATTAAAAAAAAAAATTTAAGGTAAGTTTTGAAACCGCTTATAAAATAAGAGATAAAATGTAGTTTGAGTTCAGTTGATCAAAAGGTATCATGCTGTCCGTTACATTTTCTAGTCTAAGACAATTTTTAAAGTTTTTTAAAATTTAATTTAATAATTTAATTTGAAAATTTTTATATTTCTTAAACAGAATTTTTGTAGCAAATTCAAATTTTAAACTGTAAATACTTTAAACTATTTCAAGCTAAATTTTAAGATACTAGAATCAAACTTTAAACTGTAAATATTTCAACCGAAATTTTTCAATACCAGAATCGATAATCAAGCTTTTTTTATATTGTCTCAAGAGTGATATACTTTCAAAATGTTTTATACAGTGATTTCTATAGTTATTAAAGTTAAACTTCTAATATTTCAATTTCAAGTTTTTGATACCTATTGTTTATTTTTCAACAACTATTGCAAAAAAAATCATTTGTCATTAGTTTTATCTTATTGAAACAGAATTTTATAAAGTAATTATGAATTTTGTTTTTTAATTGAAAATTTTGTTGAAACTGATATTTTGATGGTAAATTTGTTGTGGTTGGAAATGATTTTTTTTTCTATAATTTTTTAGATAATGAACTCAGAGAAACTGTTATCCCATGCAAAAATTTGGAGTGAATTTTTTTTAAAGATAATTGCTACTTTTATTTTTATATCATTTTGATTATCAATTAAAAAATTGGTTTTGTTTTAAAAACTATAATTTCAAGCAGTTTTTCATTAAAATTTGATTTTGAATGAATAAAATTAAATTCAGTAATTTATTTTAAAAAGCAAATTTCTGTTTTCACTTTTAAGTAAAAGGTATAACTGAATAAATTTTTGAAATCTATTTTAAATAAAAACCATTTTATTTATCCTTTTTCGAATACAAAATTAAAACAATTTTATAATTAAATCAATTAAATTTTTCGTGTAAAAGTATTGGTTGCTTATGGATTAAATCTACTTCATCTCGCCCTTTTGTAATCTGGTCTCTTCTGTTGAGTAGCCAGTTTTTTAACGAGTATGCATTAACCATAGCGCAACTTGGTTTTTTGTGAAGTGGATGAGATAGTGGCATAAGAAATTGCATTTTTTTCAAGGTTTTTCAAAGACGAACAGCCCAGCTCTGACATTTCTATCACGTGAAATCTAAAGAAGGTAAGTTAAAAGGATATTAATTAAAAACTGATGAATATTTTAATAAAAAATAAGAAATGTACACACACTTTTTCATTTATTATGATTCTGTAAACGCTTTATCTAAAAGTATGCATCTTTCTTATTTTACAAACTGTTTCTCTAGTATTAATAATTTAAAAAAATTATATCATACAAAATTGTAAGTATTTAAAAACACTTTTTAAAGAATGTTTTTTAAACTATTCCGTGGTAATATTAAAATTTAAAAATCATGGAATTTATAAAAAAAGAGTTTTTTTAAATATTAAAAAAGTCTATTTTTTATAGTTAAAAAAAAACTTTTTATATGATACCATTTATTAAATAAAAAAAATTTATAAAAATTAAGAACTTTCAAAAACTATTTTCAAAAATCTTTTTAAATATTTGGTTTACTTACTTGCATGGCATCGTCTGCTCTAACCATTTTTGTTTTTCGAGTCCTTTTATGTAAATCCTGGAAGCGTCTCTTACTGCATCCTGTAGAACTCTGACATGCCAGTGGTATGGAACCGCTCCTGATTTATAGGGAATCCCGTGTAGATTTTTTTCCAACCAAGCGTTGGTTCTTTTTTCTTCTGGTAGTAGTTTTTAGTTTTGCAAAATCACACGCTGATTTAAATAAACAAATCGTAGGTAATTTCAAATTGTCTATGGGAACGATGGCCAACTCCTTGATCTGGAGAAGGTTAGAGCTCCTTTTAAAACACTGAAAGTCAACAATATACTCAGCCATGGTTGAGTGCTCGAATGAAAGTGATGACTTTTCACCCTATGAGCTGGTTTATATACTCTCAAATTTGTTCATGCTATGAAATTATTTGAAATGAATATTTTGACCTTTTACTTCTGCTCTAAAATTGAAATAATCAATTCTGCTCAATTATTTCAGAAAAATTTCATTTTGAACACAGTTGAAAATATTCAACTTGCATGAAATTTTTCAATCTGAAATAAATAAAAATATTTACCTTTGTGAAATTTTTTAATTTTTCAAACTGAAATTATTCAGACCCCTTTCAATATTTCGAACTTGGGGATATATAAGACCTGACTTTTACACATAGAGACATCATTCAGATGCTTCGACTCGCTCAAGAACGATGGCCTATCTCGATGCTTTCGGTGACAACATCAAAATGTTGCAAAGGTCTTTGCGTCTCTATGAGGATTCAGCTGAAAGTGAAGATTTGCAGCTTTGGTTGGATCATCTCTAAAAATGCTTGAAATTCTTGAAAATCTTGTGGTTTCCAGGGGATTAAATGTACACCAAAAGCAAAGATGTCAGGCTTACATTTCACAAATCATCAATATCAAGAATCGTCTTCATGTTTTTTTACTGAGAACCGGTGGCAAGCTGCAGGATTCAAAAAACAGTGAGGTTGCACAAGTTTCTCAAGTGTCTAAAGAAAAAGTTCGATGGGATGATCTTCCATCAATTTTTCCAAACCGGGTTAGTTCTGGTATCTTAACTCACTTCGGCCACAAGGATCTAAAGTCTTTTCTCGAAGATACTTGAACTTTATTCGAGGAAAAAATCCGTGCTGCTTTGAAAACTTTGGAATCCTTGATGGTTAACACCGAGGTTTCTGGTGAATTTATGGTAATTAAAAACAACATCGAAGAAATTGATGTCAAAAATTTCAATACCGCAAGTTCAGCCATTTTCAAGATCACAGACTTACGTGATTGGTACAATGAGCATACTTTAGAACCACTGCTCACTCAAATCGAAGAATTCGAGACTGTTGGGCCAGGCTGGTCATTTAGACAACTTCTGTGCATGACTGTCAGTATAAAGAAGTATCAACCAATGCATGCTGGTTCATATATCCCACTACCTAAATCTATTCAAAACAAACATGCTTGTGTGACTGTGGAAAACAAAGATGACTTTTGCGTGGTCGATTCTGGCAGCCTTGTATCTGGTTGAAAAACATGCAAATCGTGTCAATTCATATTTGCCTTACGGTGATGTGCTTAATTTTGCTCTTATAACATTTCCAATGACTTTAAATCAATTGAAAAAATTTGAAAAACAAAAGGGTGTTTCTATGAACGTTTTTATTCTCTGAAAATTTGGTGTCAATTATAAAGTGTGTACAGCTCACGCGACTGATGACAATAAAGAGAAACATGTTAACTTGCTTCTGTTGACGAGCTGAAAGAACCGAATGGTGTGTTAAGGGGGAGGGGTATACCCTGGAGGGCAAAAAAAAAACAATTTTTTGAGTATTTTTCATGTGCACACGGTAAAAGTTAATTAATTTATTTAGTGACTATCTATTTTAACAATATTTGAAGTATCTTTAGTAATTTTTTGGTGTAGAAATATTAAAAAATAGGCCAATGCCAAGGCTTTTCCGGAGACGCCTCCACTGGAAACTTTTTTGCCGTAAGGAACGCCTTTTTTCAGGATTATCTAAAATGAAAAAAAAAATAAGATTTAGTTAAAAGATAAGTCTTTCCTGGTAAAAACACGAGTTATTTTATTTATTTTTTTTTCATGATTTTATGGCTGTTTGAAGATAAAAGTCGTTTTTTTGTCTAAAAATTCCGCCGTTTTGTAGCTGCCAAATTCACAAAAATAAAAATTTTTGTAAGCCCTCTCAAAAAATATGTAATAAAGAAGCAGTTAAATTTTTGAAACGATCGGTGCAGCGGTTGTTGAGATATTTTCCTCACTGACTTGAAAAAGACTTGTTTTGAGAAAAACGCGTTTAAAGTTTTATAAGCTTTATCCTTAGAATGAATCGTCGATTCCTGCACCATAAAGCAACTCTTCTGCTTCAGCTTCTTAATCTTGTGCATGCTTTTTTCCCATCTTCTTTGAATTATAGCATCTTTGCTGTCTCTGGTAGCTTCATTTTCAGCCTTCTTGATGCGGTTATTATCCTCGATTTCTGCCCAAGTGTCAGCATTGTAACCACAGATCAACTCAAAATTACTTGGAATTTTGACAAAACATTTCTAAGATGCTGTACTTTAAGAAAATGTAAAAAAAAAAAAAAGTCGATTTTTTTTACCTCAAGGGTATACCCTCCCTTAACTACTCCTCCAAAATTTTATTTTGTGCTTATAAAAGATATTTCCCGTCTTGTGAAGAGCCAGCTGACCAAGCACAAGGGTAAAATTTACCTGTGTAATCATTGTCTTCACTATTTTACTGCATCTGAGAAGTTGTTGATTCATTCTAAGAATTGCAAGCAACAAAATCAATGTAGAATCACACTGCCAACCGACGACTATAATAAACTTAAATTTAAAAATTTTCAACATAGTCAGCGAGTTGGCTATGTAATCTACTCTGATCTGGAGTCGTTACTGAAACCTACAGAAAACCAACCCGCAATTCATGATCATCAGGCTTTCAGCATCGGGTATTACGTGAAAAATAGTCACCATGACACGCAGTCCTATTATAGAAGTTACAGACAGATGAGTGATGATCAGATGACTTCACCCCGGTGGTTTGTCAAAGAGTTAAAAAAATAGCTGCTTAATTGGAAGAGCAGTACAAAAACCCAAGACCTATTATTTTTACAGAGCGTGATGCGCATTACTTTTATAGTGCGAAAGTGTGCTATTTGTGTCAAAAACAATTCTTAGAAAGAAACAAAAAATGTCGCGATCACTGTCATATAACAGGTGTTTATAGGGGCGCCCTGCACAACCAGTGCAACCTTAACCTACAAATCAAAAAAATCGTGCCCATTCTATGTCGCAACCTATCTGGCTACGATTCGCACTTTTTGATTCAAGAGTTGACTTCCAATGAAATTCTCAAAGGTCGCATTACTCTTATCGCTGAGAATAAGGACAAATACATTTCCTTTACAAAGCACATAGACGATAGTGATATTAACTTCAGATTCTTAGACTTCATACGTTTCACGGCATCGTCGTTGGATAAGCTGGCCAGCTATCTCCCCATTAAGGATAACACGACAAGAGTTTTTCGAGAAGCAGGCTACACTAATAATCAAGTGAATTTGCTAACAATTTAAAAGTATTTTCCCGTACGAGTACATCACAGATTTTTTGAAGTTGGAGGAGACCAGTTTACTTGAAAAAGATGCTTTCAAGACTCTGTTGACAGGATGTGGCATCACTGATGAGGACTATGCTCACGCTCATGAGGTATGGAACAAGCTCAATATTCAAACTCTTGGGGAGTACTCTATGATTTATCTCAAAACCGACGTTCTCTTGTTGGTGGATTTATTTGAAAACTTCCGGTCTACGTGCTTGGAGGCTTATCAATTGGATCCTTGTCATTATTATACAATACCTGGTTTGAGTTGGTCGGCAGTGTTAAGCTCAAACCGATATGCAAAAAAGAATAACCGTTACATGGAAAAAAGTTATGATCCTACTAAAGGAGAAACTTACCTCCTCTGCGTAGACGCTAATAACTCATACGGGTATTTGTTTATGCATTTAAATATTTTATATACTCTTTATTTGATTTTGATTGCATATCTTATTACAGCTGAGCTATGACACAGTATCTGCCTTATGGAGGGATAAAATAGGTTCAAGATCTGAGCAATCCAGATTTTTACGTTGTTCTTGAAGACAATAATATTGGTTATTTGTTAGAGATGGATTTGGAAATTGACGAATCTCTTCTTCAAGGACCTACCATTTTGTGCTGAGAACAAATGTCCACCAAACTCTAAACAGAAAAAGTTATTAACAACTCTAGACAACAAAGAGAGGTACATTACAGAGCGCTCATTCAGGTTTGAGAGCTGGATACTAAGGTCACAAAAATTCACCGCGCTCTGCAATTCAATCAATCTGCTTGGTCAAAAGTATATATGGATTTTAACACTGCTAAAAGGACCGCTGCTACAAATGACTTTGAGCGAAATCTATTCAAGCTTCTTGTGAACGCCATCTTTGGAAAATCAATCCAAAATATGAGAAAACAGAAGGACATAAATAACCTGTCACGGGTTGGGATGGTCGCTATGGTGCCAAGGCTTGTATTGCCAGTCCTGATTTTCATAGCATGGCTGAGATAAACGAAAATTTTGCAATCATTCAAAAGAAACGGACTGAGATAGAAATCAAACAACCAATTTACATTGGGGTTAGCATCTTCGACATCTCGAAAATATTAATGTATGATTTCCACTACTGTGAGATGAAGGAATGGGTTGAATAGATTAAGTTGTGTTATATGGATACTGATTATACTACGTAGTCTTGTCCTGAAGATCAAATTGTAGTAACGTTAGTTGCTCGATCCAGTCACAGAATTTTAAAGATTCATTCCAAATCTTTCGTTTCTTGTTTGCGTACATGTTCCATTTGTTCGATATGTCATTATTGCATCGTTTTGCTGTGCGATCCTTGTTACACCTTAGAATGTCTTCAAGGTTATCCTATTATTCAAACTCATCAAATGATGAGTGTTATTATGATCGGGGGAGTAAGAATAAAACAAGTAGGAAAAGACCACATCGATCATTTTCTTGCTCATGGTCAAGATCCGGTCAGCGCTGGAGACGAAATCGTTCGTACTCTCGAGACAGGTAAAGTCGGCGCGATCATTATCACAGTCGACGCGATCAACCAAAAAGGAAAAATGATGTTTCTAAACGATCATTTATAATGGTATCACAGTGGCGTAACAGCTAGTAAAATTTTGAAAATTAGTGCCAGGCCCACTGTAAACAATTGGATGCCATAACATTATTAAAAGTAGCAATAGAAAAGAAAATATGACAAGTGCTAAAACGTCAAAAAAATGCATAATACAAAAGAACTAGAAAAAAAAAACTCGAAAAAAAAGTTAATTTGATAAACAAGAATGTATTGATTGTAGAAATTAAGCGTGCACTAAATTTTTTTTCTGCGCATAGGGTTGAGAAACTTCTAGAGGGTTACTCTCACCTATGTATAAGTTGAGTGCAGACTATAAGGTGTCACAAAATTCTATGAAAAAATTATCTATTACAGAATTGAAACTAATTATTGCATTGTACAGACGCACGATGCAGATTTCACCCTAAGAGTCTAATACGAAAAACAATATGCTTCAAAAAGTGTGTCGGTAGCCTCGAGCAAAAATATCTAAAAAGAAAAAAAAGTATAGTGAATTATAAAAAGTGAATATAATTTTGGTAGGTTGTTTCAAAAATGAACAATTGCATATTATGCATCTCCACAGGAAACATCTTGATATAAAACGCATCTTAATGCATGATTTATCGTTATAATCAATGCGTCATATGGAATTGGATCGCATGACATTACAGTTGATCGCATTTAACACCGTAGAATTACAATAGGACCTCACATTGCATTGTTTAAAAATATATCTGACTGGATCACAGCGTATTGCATTTTAAAAATTACATTTTGCCGGATCGCTTTGGATCATGATGCATCGAATTAGACTGCGTTGTATTATTTTGGATTGGCTTGGATCACCTGAATACTGTTGAATCGGATTGGGCTTCAGTTCATCACTTTTGATTCATTGCATTGTATTCAATGTATTTGAATCGCATTGAGCTTGAGAGAATCACTGTTTTTAATTACACTTGGCTGAATGTCGACTTTGGATTATAATGAATCGTATCCGATGATGCCGTACCACTTTGAATTGTATTGAATTCGATTGGATTGGATGGGATTGGATTGGATTGAATTGCATTGGATCGCATTGAACTGGATTGGATTCGATCGCATTGGATCGGATTGAATCGCATCGGATCGCATCGCATCGCATTGCATCGTATAGGATCGCACTGCTTCGCATTGGATTGGATTGGATCGCATCGGATCGGATTGATTGCATTGGATCGGATCGGATTTCATCGCACTGCATCGCATTGGATTGGATTGGATCGCATCGGATCGGATTGATTGCATTGGATCGGATCGGATCGCATCGCATTGAATCGCATTGGATTGCATTGGGATTGGATCGTATCGGATTGGATTGCGTTGCGATTGGATTGGATCGGATTTGTATTAAATTAATTAACTTACAACTGGAAAATAAGAGTCTAAAAGGGAACTTAAGTTTTCCACCTAGTAGAAAATAAATAAAAGACAAATTTGAGATAATTACTGGCTGGATATTGATATTTAAAATACCGAAAAAAAACTTTCAAGCATTCTCGAAGTGAAATATCAAGATATTTTCAGGATCTTAAAAATAGAATACCAAGATATTCAATTAGGAGTATTTAATTTCATATGCGACCTTATGATAAAATTATTCAGTAATATAAGTCATTTTTCAAAGTTTAATTCAAATTTTAGGGATTGGGATTGAAAAAGGAACAAAAATGAAGAATTATTCTTCATTTTTGAAAATATCTTAATACCTCACTGCTGGAATGCTTGAAAGTTTTTTTTCGGTATTTTAAATATCAATATCCAGCCGGTAATTATCTCAAATTTGTCTTTTATTTATTTTGCTACTGGGCAGGAATCTTAAGTTCCCTTTCAGACTCCCTATTATTCTCCAGTTGTAAGTTAATTAATTTAATACAAATCCAATCCGATCCGATCGCAATGCAATTCAATCCGATACGATCCAATCCTAATGCAATCTAATGCGATTCAATCCGATTCGATGCGATCCAATTCAATCTGATCCGATTCAATGCGATCCAATCCAGTCCAACCCAACGCGATCCAATCCAATCCAATGCGATCCGATGCAATCCAATGCAATCAATCCGATCCGGTGCGATCAAATCCAATCCAGTTCAATGCGATACGATTCGATCCAATCCAATCCAGTTCAATGCTATACGATTCGATCCGATCCAATCCGATGCGATTCAATCCAATCTAATACCATCCAATCCAATCGAATTCAATACAATTCAAAGTGGTATGGCGTCATCGGATACGATTCATTATAATCCAAAGTCAACGTTCAGCCAAGTGTAATTAAAAAAAGTGATTCTCTCAAGCTCAATGCGATCCAAATACATCGAATACAATGCAATGAATCAAAAGTGATGAACTAAAGCCCAATCCAATTCAACAGTATTTAGGTGATTCAAGCCAATCCAAAATAATACAACGCAGTCTAATTCGATGCATCATGATCCAAAGCGATCCGGCAAAATGTAATTTTTAAAATGCAATAAGCTGTGATCCAGTCAGATATACTTTTAAACAATGCAATGCGAGGTCCTATTGTAATTCTACGGTGTTAAATGCGATCAACTGTAATCTCATGCGATCCAATTCCATATGACGCATTGATTATCACGATAAATCATGCATTAAGATGCGTTTTATATCGAGATGTTTCCTGTGGAGATGCTTAATATGCAATTGTTCATTTTTGAAACAACCTACCAAAATTATATTCACTTTTTATAATTCACTATACTTTTTTTTCTTTTTAGATATTTTTGCTCGAGGCTACCGACACACTTTTTGAAGCATATTGTTTTTCGTATTAGACTCTTAGGGTGAAATCTGCATCGTGCGTCTGTACAATGCAATAATTAGTTTCAATTCTGTAATAGATAATTTTTTCATAGAATTTTGTGACACCTTATAGTCTGCACTCAACTTATACATAGGTGAGAGTAACCCTCTAGAAGTTTCTCAACCCTATGCGCAGAAAAAAAATTTAGTGCACGCTTAATTTCTACAATCAATACATTCTTGTTTATCAAATTAACTTTTTTTTCGAGTTTTTTTTTTCTAGTTCTTTTGTATTATGCATTTTTTTGACGTTTTAGCACTTGTCATATTTTCTTTTCTATTGCTACTTTTAATAATGTTATGGCATCCAATTGTTTACAGTGGGCCTGGCACTAATTTTCAAAATTTTACTAGCTGTTACGCCACTGTGATACGACTATTAGGAAAATTTTGAGAATTTCCTCATCATCGTCAGAAAGTGACGATTCTCAAGTCAGGTGAGGTCGTTCGGATGTGGCACCCTTAAACTTGACGCAAAGGCATGATGGCGAGCGTTTCCTGCGAGGTATGACAGATCATGAGCGTTTTAATTGAGCTGGTAATTTGAATAAAAAAATTTTCATTATCATTTCATGATTAGCAAGAGCAAATGGGCCTCAGCAAGATCGTTCCGTACAGCCACCTTTACCGCTTCATCCACCACCACCATTACCACCGTTACCTTCTGAGCCTCAACCAACATCGGCAATACAATATGCAGCCGCTGAACAGTCGCAAACTACAATGAACACCGAGGAACAAGTGGATAATTTAAATGCTGATACGTTGAAACTTTTAGGTTCAATAAGAATCAATGAAGCGCTGGGACCTGATTTACACGCTGCAATAGCAGAATGGTGGACGTACATCCTTCAATCAGGTCTTGATAAAGAGGAAAAAGATATTTTCATTAAAAAATATCCATTTCCGAGTAATTGTTTAATGTTTAAAGCTCCTACAGTAAACGAGGACGTTTTAGCAATCATGTCTTGGTTATCTATGACTAAAGAGGGCTACAAAATAGATTCTCAAAATCAATTGGGAGTTGCAATTAACGCGGTTGGAAAAGCTCTGTCTTTGATATTAAAAAATGATCCCATGAACACTGACATTATTGGTCTTCTAGGAGACGCTGGGCGTTTACTTTCTGACGTGCACCACGGTGTGTCTATTTCAAGGCGCAAATTTATTACTCCGGGGTTAACATATAAAGCGAAAATGGTTGCAGAAAATAGTAAACTTGACACTTTTTTATTTGTTAAAAATTTCACTGAAGCTCACAAAAACACAATAGCAGTCGAAAAAGCAGGTAAAAATTTGCTTGGACGAAAATTTCTAAATTCAAAAACAATGAACAACAAAGAGACACCCAAAATAAATTCATTCTACGATTTAAGGAAAAATACTGGCAATTTAAACAAAAAGAATGTATCTTACAAACATACAAAGCCAGCCCAACAGATAGAAAATCAAAAATCAAATACGAATTAAAAAAGCAAAAATCAGAGAAACCGTTAATAAAAAGTGAAATGTCGGCAGAATTAATACATACTTACACGCGTGGGAGGAAATAACTTCTGACAAATTTATTATTCAATGTGTTAAAGGTTATGAAATTCCGTTTTTTAGAAAGCCAAAGCCAAATATATTTCCAAAAGAGCCAAAATTTTCTCTAGAAGAAAAAGTTTCTTGCGAAAGTGCTATTACAGATTTGTTAATGAAAGGCACCATAAAAAGATGTACACCTTGTAAAGATCAATTTTTGTCTCCATATTTTTTAAGAGATAAACCAAATGGAGAAAAATGTTTTATACTAAACTTGAAAAATTGGAATAAAATTATTGATGTTGAACTTTTAAAAATGGAGGAAAATAAGACCGCGATTCGTATTATTAACAAAAATGATTTTTTTAGCTACAATTGATTTAAAAGATGCGTTTTTTATAATACCTATATCTAAAAAATAAGTATTTGAGATTTTCGTGGAATTACGAAATTTTGAATGATGCTGTTTACCATTTGGATTATGTACTACGCCTTTTATTTTTACAAACATTCTGAAACTAATTGCACAAATACTAAGATCAAAAGGTTTTCGATCCGTCATATATTTATACGATATTTTTTTAATTGGAAACTCTGTCGACATATGTAAATTAAATGTAGAAAATACTATTACAATTCTTGAATGTTTAGGATTTGTTTTTAATACTGAAAAATGTAATTTGAACCCATCACAAACTTGTAAATTTCTTGGCTTTATTTTTGACACAAAAAATTATTGTGCTAGTTCACCAGTTGGAAAACAAGAATCTATCAAAGATTTTTTGAAAAAATTTAGAAATAAAACAAAATGTAAAATACGGAAATGGGCTGAATTAGTAGGTATTCTTGTTGCCGCATGCTCTGCTGCAAAATATGGTATTTTATATACAAAAAATTTAGAAAGATGCAAGTATTTAGCATTAAAAAATAATTTTTCAAATTATGATATTTATATAAATATTTCAAAAGAAGAACATAATGATTTAGATTGGTGGATTAAAAATTTAACCTCAAATAATCCAATTAGATAATCTCATTATAAATTAGAAATTTTTTCAGATGCGTCATTAACAGGATGAGGTATTTTTTGTAATGGCGTAAAATCAGGTGGATGGTGGAATGCGGAGGAAAAAAACACATCACATTAATTATTTAGAGCTTAAAGCGGCATTTTATGGTCCTTAATGTCTTGCGAAAAATTTAAAATCTTGTGAAATTTTGTTTAGGATTGATAACACTACAGCTTTAAGCTACATAAACAAAATGGGTGGAATAAAATTTTTAGAACTTTCTCAATTAAGCAGGAAAATTTGGCAGTGGTGCGAAGAATGAGATTTGTGGTTATTTGCATCATATATAAAATCATCCGATAATTTAAATGCCGATGCAGAATCTCGAAAAATTTCGGAATACATTGAGTGGGAAATTTCTCGAGAGGCATTTGAAAGAATTGTTTTTAAATTTGGAAATTTTGAGATGGATCTGTTTGCAACTTAAAATAATGCAAAATGTGAAAAATTTGTTTCGTGGTTTCCAGATCCATCCACGGTAGCTATTGATGCTTTTACCAGGATTAATTTATTTTACTCCAAACAGAAACTTACTAAGCTCTCCTTTCAGGGATTTCCATCCACTGTGGCAGTCGCTTACCCTGGTTGCAGGAATTTTATCTGCAAGGAAAAAAGTTTAGGCCGGCTGCTCAAGAAAGATGGTGCTACACTCGTCCTACAGGGTTAGGACGTGCATTGGCCTAGAGTAGGCCATATATGGCCTACGCCGAAAGAATATTCACTTGCTGCGGCGGTCAGAAAAATAATATTTTTTTCAACTCAGTAAATGAATCGCTATATAATTTTGACACAATACTCCTAAAGATTAGTAGTTTCAAACAATGTACTTTAAAAACTGGGAAAATGTTCGGAAAATTTTTGAAAAGTTTCTCAAGTTTTCATTGATTTTTCCTTAATTTTTCCAAGCCATTTTAAGTTTTTTATTAATACTACATAAAACTACTCATCTCAAGAAATATGATGTCAAATAGGAATTAAGTTGTCGATTGCACCATGCGCGCGTGAGAATTTTTTAGGTTATCGCGGCATGCGAAATAGACCCACTTCAGAATACTGCCCTCCTAAGCAAAATCACGCTATCGGACATTTTTTCGAAAAATTTTTTTCTTTGATGAATCGATATAGAAAAATTTTCTCTATTTATATCTGTAATCAGAAAAAAAAAAAATTCTAATTGTATAAAAAAAAGGCTTGACAATATTGCCCTACCTGCTAGAAATAGGGCTATTACAAAGCTAAAGTGTCCTATCTGCGCAGAAATTGTTTTGTTTACAAATTCTACAGGAAAATTTGGTTATTCCCACCTGAGTCTTACAGCTGTTTTGTTCCGAGAATTTCTTCCTCTCTAGGCAAAAATTTCATATTCTTCAACTCCCAAAACTTACCTTATTCAGTTAATTACAAACATTACTTTTCAGCGCATTGGCACTTTAATAGTTTACTTCAAAAGTGTGTTTATTGTATTGTAGATCAACTTTGTATCGCCTAGGAGTGAATAAATAGGAAAGGTGACTTTGTATTGATGATCCAGGCACAAATAATAACAAGATGTAATTTGTTATTCGTTTTTATTATTGCACAACGTTTCAAGGGCAATGCCCTCCTCTTCAGGTGTCTAAATAAAAAATTATAATATTTTTATAAAAATTAATAAAATATAATTGAATAAAATGTATTTAAGGTACAAAATAAATTATTAAAGTGCAGTATAAAGATAATTAAGACGTACCAAACAATTAGATAAACATCACAATGACTAAGATATAAAATCGATGTAAATATATATATATATATATACAAACTTATAAAGGTGTAGACACAAAATATTGACTAGCGGTTAAAAGTCGAACGATAATAGCATAACAATTAAGGTACAAATAGACTAAAGTTAGATCTGAAGTTAGTTACAAAAGAGATCATTCATTCGCAATAAATTAAAGATATAACTATACGAATCACTCAACTCATATGCATTAGTTTTTATATTCATACTATCCTTATCACAGTTTATGAAAAAGGATTCTGAAATCAAACGTTTAAAATGTGCAGTCTCTCTATCAAAAACTTTAGGATTATGAAAATCAAAAGTATGTTTTAAATCGCGCATATGTATACTGACTTCAGACTGTTTCTTGTAACATCTAGAATGTTCATTCATGCGCACAGAAAGGCAACGACTAGTTTCACCTATGTAATTGGCTTTACAATCTTTACATTTTATAAGATATACGCAGCCCTTAGTATCTAGAATGTCAGTATTATCTTTACCTAAAGTTATAAATTTATTGAGAGAATGACTAAGTTTAGGAACAACTTTCAAATTATATTTAAAACACATCTTCTTGAATTCACAATAGATTTTATCGTTTACAAAAGGAAGAGCTATAATATTTCCCACATATATAAGAAATCTAAGTCTGTGTTGTACGTATTTGTCAATAAATTTAGCAGGGTAGTTATTAGCAATAAGTAATTGTGAAACAGTATGGAGATTTTGGGAATGAAATTCAGGAGATGACAGTTTGAAAGCTCTATCGGTAAGATTATAAATCATATTAATTTTTAAATTCTTAGGATGTGCAGAATTATAATTAAGAAACCGACCTGAAGAAGTAGGCTTGGTATACCAGTTATAAGTCAGTCTGTCATTAGTATTTTAAATAAAACATCAAGAAAGCACAAACCCAAATCAGACTCAATTTCGTAAGTAAATTTGAGATTGTCATTGTAGTTGTTAAAGGTGTTAAGTAGAACTTCGATATCTTCTTTGTGGACACAAAGAAACGTATCGTCTACATAGCGAATGAAAAATAAAATACGGCAATTTGATTTTTTAAGTAAATCTAAGCAATAGTTTTCCAAGTCGGTCATTACTAATTCAGCGAAACAGGGGGATGCAGGTGAACCCATAGGGGTACCAAAAATTTGTCTATAAATCTTACTATTGAATTGGAAATAGGTGTTGTTAAATAATATTTTAATACCTTCAATAATGTCAACGTAGGGTATCTTACAATTCTGATTAATACTATTAAATCTTCTATCTAAAGATTGAATGACTAATGATTGAGGAATACAAGTAAATAAGGAAGAAACACCTAAAGAAACAAGTTTATAGTCCTTAGGTATCGGAAGGTTTTTAATTTTATTGATAAGATCAAAACTATTGAGTACAGAAAAATTGGATTTAAAATGACATTTTTTTAATTCATACAAAATAATGTTAGCCAGAAAGTGGATGGAAGAGTTAATAGTAGAAATGATAGGTCTAAAGGGGATGCCTTCTTTATGTAATTTGGGTAAACAATACATTTTAGGTAAATCAGAATCAGTAAAGGTGAATGGATTGGAATTAGGTTTAGTTTTGTTCTTAAATTTTTTGTATAGTAAATCTTGCTCGTTAAGTCTGTGTAAAAAAGGTAGATACAGTATCATTCATAATATTGATGGGACCCAATTTTCTTCTATTTGGGAAGAGATCACTATTTTGATAAGTATTAGCATCTGTCAGTAATAACTCAGATTTCCTGATATACTCCGCCCTATCAATACAAACAGTCTTATTACTTTTGTCGGAATTAATAAAAAGCAACTGAGGGTGATTGGCTATGAATTTTTTTTTTTTTAGTCTCAGAAATTTTTTGATCCAGAAGTTTATGATGAATACTAACTCTCTGTTTACATTTCAAGTTATTGCTAATAATACTATTAAAGGAGAAACGAATATTGTTTTTAGTTTCAACAGGAACATCAATATGTTGAAGAGTAGATTCAAGACTCTTAACAGTCAATAGTATATCATTCCTCTTAATCACAGGACTATGCACATTAAATTTGGGTCCTAAAGATAAAACATCAATAACGGGTGTAGGAATGTTATGCTCTGTAAGATTAATGAGTTTACTCTTAGTGTTATTACTGTTAGTGTCGTCAATGTCAATATTATGGTCAAAGAGGTTGGTATTATTATTATTATAATTATCACTGTCTATTTGAGGAGATGTCCTTTGGTCATAGCCATGTATATATGAAAAAAATCTTCTTCTGGTCAAGTTATATTGAACTTTTAAACAATTTTTTTTTTTAAACTTTTATTTCACAAATTAATTTGAGTATATTCTATGATTTTGGTGATCTTTTCTCAGGGATACATTTATATAGATTTATAAAAAAAAAATCATTCAGAACGTATGTATTTTATTCATATATCTCTATGGAAATATGAATAGGTAAAAGAAATAAAATCAAAAATCACCATCCGGACGAGTTGCAGGGAATTTCCTTTCACAGTCTTGTTGCTTAAAAAAATTTTACCCCCAGCCAATTAAAATTTCTACTTAGATCCTTTAAATCTTTTTTTTGTCATATGAACTGATAAAATAAATACAATCGTATGTTCTTTCATTTATCTCAATGGCAATATGAACAAATAAAAGAAATGAAATCAAAAATCATCTTCCGGACGAGTTGTAGGGAATCTTTTCTTTCATAGTTTTATTGCTTAAAAAAATTGTACTCCAGTGAATTTAAATTTTTACTTAGATCTTATAAATCTTATTTTGGAATATGAACTTATAGATGATATTAAATCAAATTGTTATCTTCCGTACAAATTAAAAATGTATTTTTTTGTTTTTTTTTTTCAAAAAAGTTAAACTCAAATATTTACAAGAAATATTTAATTTGTCTATTTATTCAATTTAACTATCGTTCAATAGCGATAAAATCATTCGGACTCGACGAAGCCGCAGATTTAAGAGTTTCATATATATTAAACCTTACTTTTGATAATACTAACGTGGATAATTTATTCTTTACAATTTTCAGTCTTTATTATTTATAATACAAACTATTGTTTGAAGTAAAATCAGGAAATAATAACGACAAATCTTACTGCGATCCTGTATGAATTGAAATATATTTATAAAAAGCAATAATAATTTATTTATTAATTTTTCTCGCTTTTCAAGAACTATAACTCTCGCCGACAGTGGCATCGGTCAATTTCTAAATAACCATCAAATGTGTTCATCAACGACTGATATTAATGATCGGAATTAATTTTTTTTTAATTATTAAAATATTATTTTCTCCTTGATAAAATTTTTAACATTCAAACAGTCGAATCACTTATTTAAATTAAAAAAATTTTAATTAATTTAATTTGAAGTATCTGCCAAATTCATTCATTAAAAAAAGTCATTTTCTATGTCGATAAAACCATTTTGATACTCGACGGACCCATTTCTTTACCGTTTACGGCAGTCCCAAAATAAAATTTATAATGCGTGCGCATTAACAAAGATATGAACTTCTTTTATTATGACGCAAAACTAAAATAGTTAATATGGGCAACAATTTGATGACTAATAAAGAATGAGAATGTTATCAACCTTTACTCAAAACTAGTGTTGATCTGTACGTTTAAAAATCAGATTTTGTATGAAAATGCTTGCCGTTTATGACATTCTCAGAATAAAATTTATAATGCGTGCGCATTAACAAAGATATGAACTTCTTTTATTATGACGCAAAACTAAAATAGTTAATATGGGCAACAATTGGATGACTAATAAAGAATGAGAATGTTATCAACCTTTACTCAAAACTAGTGTCGATCTGTACGTTTAAATATTTGATTTTGTATGAAAATGCTTGCCGTTTATGACATTCTCAGAATAAAATTTATAATGCGTGCGCATTAACAAAGATATGAACTTCTTTTATTATGACGCAAAACTAAAATAGTTAATATGGGCAACAATTGGATGACTAATAAAGAATGAGAATGTTATCAACCTTTACTCAAAACAAGTGTCGATCTGTACGTTTAAATATTTGATTTTTTATGAAACTGCTTGCCTATAAACGGTAAAGAAATGGGTCCGTCGAGTATCAAAATGGTTTTATCGACATAGAAAATGACTTTTTTTAATGAATGAATTTGGCAGATACTTCAAATTAAATTAATTAAAACTTTTTTAAATTTAAATAAGTGATTCGACTGTTTGAATGTTAAAAATTTCATCAAGGAGAAAATAATATTTTAATAATTAAAAAAAAATTAATTCCGATCATTAATATCAGTCGTTGATGAACACATTTGATGGTTATTTAGAAATTGACCGATGCCACTGTCGGCGAGAGTTATAGTTCTTGAAAAGCGAGAAAAATTAATAAATAAATTATTATTGCTTTTTATAAATATATTTCAATTCATACAGGATCGCAGTAAGATTTGTCGTTATTATTTCCTGATTTTACTTCAAACAATAGTTTGTATTATAAATAATAAAGACTGAAAATTGTAAAGAATAAATTATCCACGTTAGTATTATCAAAAGTAAGGTTTAATATATATGAAACTCTTAAATCTGCGGCTTCGTCGAGTCCGAATGATTTTATCGCTATTGAACGATAGTTAAATTGAATAAATAGACAAATTAAATATTTCTTGTAAATATTTGAGTTTAACTTTTTTGAAAAAAAAAACAAAAAAATACATTTTTAATTTGTACGGAAGATAACAATTTGATTTAATATCATCTATAAGTTCATATTCCAAAATAAGATTTATAAGATCTAAGTAAAAATTTAAATTCACTGGAGTACAATTTTTTTAAGCAATAAAACTATGAAAGAAAAGATTCCCTACAACTCGTCCGGAAGATGATTTTTGATTTCATTTCTTTTATTTGTTCATATTGCCATTGAGATAAATGAAAGAACATACGATTGTATTTATTTTATCAGTTCATATGACAAAAAAAAGATTTAAAGGATCTAAGTAGAAATTTTAATTGGCTGGGGGTAAAATTTTTTTAAGCAACAAGACTGTGAAAGGAAATTCCCTGCAACTCGTCCGGATGGTGATTTTTGATTTTATTTCTTTTACCTATTCATATTTCCATAGAGATATATGAATAAAATACATATGTTCTGAATGATTTTTTTTTATAAATCTATATAAATGTATCCCTGAGAAAATATCACCAAAATCATAGAATATACTCAAATTAATTTGTGAGAATTAATTGGCTGGGGGTAAAATTTTTTTAAGCAACAAGACTGTGAAAGGAAATTCCCTGCAACTCGTCCGGATGGTGATTTTTGATTTTATTTCTTTTACCTATTCATATTTCCATAGAGATATATGAATATAATACATACGTTCTGAATGATTTTTTTTTATAAATCTATATAAATGTATCCCTGAGAAAATATCAGCAAAATCATAGAATATACTCGAATTAATTTGTGAGAATTAATTGGCTGGGGGTAAAATTTTTTTAAGCAACAAGACTGTGAAAGGAAATTCCCTGCTACTCGTCCGGATGGTGATTTTTGATTTTATTTCTTTTACCTATTCATATTTCCATAGAGATATATGAATAAAATACATACGTTCTGAATGATTTTTTTTTATAAATCTATATAAATGTATCCCTGAGAAAAGATCACCAAAATCATAGAATATACTCAAATTAATTTGTGAAATAAAAGTTTTAAAAAAAAAATTGTTTAAAAGTTCAATATAACTTGACCAGAAGAAGATTTTTTATTTTATTATTTTTGTCTGATCGCATCCCTAAAAAAAGATCAATAGAATCAGAGTAGAAACTCGAATCAATTTGATAAATTTAAGTTAAAAGAAATTGCGTAACTATACTCTTTTGGAAGATTTTTAATTTTATTTATTTCTTCATGTTCCAAAAACTGATTAACAGAATGAGAATCCATACGTTATGAAAAGTTTTTTATGCGCTAAATTTTTTATTAATTACGTAGATCAAAAAGTAACAACTTAATATTATTATTTTTTTTTAGTTGTGTCCAAAAAAAAAAGCTACTCGCCGTAGATTTTTACCTTTTTAAAGGTGTTTTTTTTTTAGATTTCATTTCTTTCGCTAGGTATAAATTGCAATGAAAAAAAAACTGCTAAGATATACCAAGTAATTCCTCAGAATAACAAAATATTTTGATAGTTATGAAAATTATTTATCAATTGAATGTTTCTTAAAGTATAGCATTGATTTAATTGATTAAAAACAAATTTTTTTTTTCTATTTTTTAATTTTTTTTGCAATAAAATTAAAATCTTTCCAAGAAAAAAATGTACGCATCTTTAGAACCTCTTGGCCATGGTATTTTGCTTACGTACAAACCATCAACTTTGTACCAGCTATTTTTACCCTGTCGTAAGACACTTGTGTACAAGCTTTCTTGCTCATTAAGCTTATTTGCAAATATACAACTTATCACTTAATAGCTATTATTTTTAACGTTAATTATTGATTTAGGCACATTATTAATTTTAATGTTAACTTTTTTGTTTGAATTTGATTCAAAAATAGATAACCTCATTATCAATAAAGGGCCATTTATTGTAATGTCATTTTTTTGATGCCTTTGACACTTGTGATTTTCAAAGCAATGGCCTTCAATACCTATAAAATTTTCAAGATTAAAGTCAATTATTTCTTGTAATTCGTAAGTAGTAAATTTGCCATTTAAATCAGGTAATCTAAGTGTTAAAATTGAGTTTGAATCTTCAAAACTTTTTGACTTATCACACATAGGACACATTATAATTGAACTTAGTTGATGGTTATGATTTTTTAAAAGCACTGATTTTTAAAGATATTAGTCAATATTTCAGTAGGATCTCTGATAATATCTTCAACTTTTTTATCCAAAAAGTATTCTACAATTACTGTAGCATTAACAGGAGAATTTGATATGTACAGATTGAAAATATTCTTAATGAAATCTTCTCCAGAATGCAATGTCAATATTCTTCTGATAGTTTCAGAATGAAATAAACTTTGTAAACAAACATTGATAAAGGAGTTATTTTTTTCGTTAGTTAATCCTTTAATGTTCCAAACGTTTTCCGAAACTTCATTCAAAATACTTACATCTTCGAAATTTGTGCCTTTTTGTTTCGACGCCCAACGTGCATCACGAGATTTTGGTTTAAGGTTAAAAGGATTGTTATGTTCACGTTTTCGAGCACTCCAAGCTCGGGTTGATATTTTTTTTTAAGTCTGTTATACTCACAAATAGCCAATGGTTCAGATTTGATTTTTGATGGGTCAAAATTTATAATATGTAACCCTTCTAATTTCGTAACACGCGAGAAACCAACGTAAGTTTGTCCAGGAGCAAATATTAAATTGCCCGCATCAACTAAAGCATTTTCTACACTAACACCTTGACTTTTATGAAATGTCATCGCATAACAAACACAAATTGGAAACTGTTGCCGTGAAACGTATACAGTTTTTGTGATCATAAATTTATACTCCATACGAGTCAAAGTATGTTCAACCCCTGATTTCAATTTGATTTTGATACCAGTTATTTCTTCTGTTTTAGGATCTTTAGAAAAATCAGTTATCATTCCTAATGTTCCATTCGCAAGACCGATTGATACATCAATATTTCTTCTGATCATAATTTTTGCTCTCTTTTTAAGGGTAATTTTCCGTTCTATCCCACACTGTAAACTATGATCTTTTTTCTCTAATAATTTTTCAATTTGGTTTCTTGATCTTTTGTCACATTTGAAAGAATCATTTGCTACGAGAAATATTTCTTCTGAATCAATTTTTTGAAGCATAGCGTCATTCAAAATTTTGCACATTTCATTAGTTGGTACCAAACAAATACTATCTGAGCCCAACCTCTCTAAGTGATTACATATCGCATCAACATTTTGAAAAGGATCTTCAGATGTAAGTCTAATTTGACGATCTTCCAAAATTCTTATATCTTCATTCGTAGCAAAACCAAGTCTGATTCTTGAAAGTATTTCACTATATAGTTTATCATTTTTTTGGCGCATGTTAAAAGTTAATTCTTCATAATCAAATAAGTTCCACAAATCAATTGTATCCATAGATTTTACGTGTTTATTAATTTCTTTTCTTGTTAATGGTATAAATGGAAGTATTCCTTTAACGGGAGGAATTTGCAATAAATCACCAAAAAGAACGATGTGTTTTTTTCCAAAAAAACCGTCTGGATCGTCAAATGTATTGAATATTTCGGTTAGTCTCAAATGAATAAACATCAGAGTGAGATTAGAAACCATAGATATTTCATCAATGATAATTAAATTGACATTACGCAAGCTTTGCCGGATTTGTTTGATAGCAGCATCAGATAGTTCTTTATACTCTAGAACCTCATTATTAGTATCAACAGGTAATTGCAAAAGCCGATGCAAGGTTAGGCCTTTAATATTATAAGCAGCTATTCCAGTTGGTGCTGTAACGGCTGTTTCTTTACTATAATGAATTTTATTATATAAAACTAAATTTTCTATTATAAAACTTTTTCCAGTGCCTCCGCAACCACTTACAAAGGTTCTTATAACTTCATTATCATCATTTAACGCTGATATAATTTTTGTAAATACTCGAGCTTGATCTTCATTAAATTTGTTGATTTGGTTTTGAAGGTCTTGTTCATTAATAATAATATTGTCAGCAATAGCCTGAAAGTCACTCATAGCATTTTCTATTTCTTTTGGAACACAACCATCGGGATATGCATTAGGACTGGAATCGTTGTCATCATCGTTTTCAACTTCAAGCTCCTCTTCAATTAATTCATTCATTTGATTAATAGCGTCTTGAATCAGTTGATACTTATGATGATGTTCCATTGCGGCTGATAAATCATATTGTTTTTTACAAAATGCATCAAAATAAGTTTTTTCATTACCTATTAATTCATCTTTGTCCCTCCAGGGTTGAAATAATAAGAGCAAAGAATGATAATATTCTTCAGGCTCATTTTTAGGATTATAATCCCAAGTCATTATCAAATAAGGTTTTTCTCTTTTTTTACAGTACACTCCAGGTAAAATTTCAAAGTAGTCTTTTCTCGCTGGTCTTATTTTATCTACACTCCACCATTTAGCAAATTCATATAAAGAAATATTTTCTAATTCTTTTGGTCGGTTTGGATAGTAATTGTCAACAAAGCTATCATAAAAGATTTCAGTAGATTCTGGAGGAAGATTCTTGATGACTTTGTATGGCAACAATTTTTTAGACCTTGATATTCCAGTATTAACTCTTTTAAACACTGTGTCCTTATCAAATTCATGAGTGGGATGACTTAAGCTGCGGTCAACTCCTTCAATTGATCCACACTCTCTGTTGTTGCCACAACGCAAAACGAGAGACCATATCTTACTTCTAAGAGAATTATTTGATTGTATATCACCAAAATTAATGTTACTTTTTTCTCCTTTGGTTCCGTACGAAGAAACATATTTTGTAAGAAGATAAGATGATTCACTTACGAATTGTGCATCATTATTACCTTCCCAAATAAGTAAAAGTGATGGCATATAGTCATTTATAAAAACTTCATCTTTATTTCGAGGTAGATCATAAAACCGAGTCTTCTTATTTTTTAACTTTTTTTTGTTTGCAACAGCCGTTGATACATCTCTCAAAACAAATTCTTCGGTTACTGGACGAGGAAAGGCAAAGCGACACATGTTTTTTTGACCTACATTAGTTTTTTTACTTCGCATACAATAATTATTGTGTTTGTGAACTTGATACGACATGACTTTTCTGTTAAGATCAGGAGAATCAATTGGATCTGGCTTTTCACAAGTAGCATAAGTAAGAATAAATTCTTTAATTTTTTCATTTGAGTCCCTACCGTAAACCGGAGCGTCTTTAATCCAAAACAATATATGGTAGTGCGGTAAACCTCTTCCTTGATATTCGACACAATAATAATAGTGGTCAACTTCTCCAATAGGTTGAGATGAAGAATTTATGTACGCTAATACTGCAGAAAATTTATTCTTCATAAATCTTGAAGTCGATACTGGATCAATAGCTTTAAGCGCACTTGGACTTTGTCCAGTGTCAGGCCAACCGTTGACTTCAAGAATATACTTTTTTAAATCATGCCACATCCATTCTCCAGGGCTAAGAGTAATAAACCAAGTTACTGGTCCATACTCGGACATCATGCAGCGTAACTCATTTCTAACTTTTTTCCAATACGCTTCAGTGCCTGGTAAACGTGCGAACACAGTTTCTAAGTTTGATTCTAATTTTTCTTTTTCAATTTGTTCCATCAAATTTTGTGCCGTGTACTTATAACGAGGGTTTACGACGTTAAGTTTCCTAAAAATTCCACCATTTATTTGCCTAATATAAGTATCATAAACTACGAAAAATATGTATTGAAGATTGAGTCCGAAGTAAGGATATCGGGAAGTTAACTTTGATTTGATAAAATCGCAATCTCTTAAATTTACTCGTCTACTTTCATCATGTTGGCCGTTGATTCCATAAGGAAAAAGATCTGGAAAACACATTAAATCTAAATCTTTTTCACGATTACCAAGTGGAGTAGCTTCAACATGCAACATTTGATATAAGTTAGAGTCTGTATCGTAAAATTTTTTTGTGTGTAAAGGGTAAATAGAATACTGTTCATAATAGGGGTCAGATTGTAATTTTTGTGTTAATAATGCCTGACCGGTTTTGGTATCAACTGGTTCTATATCATCACTTTTTAATTCATTTTCTTCAACTAATTCAGATGTGTCTTCATATTGTAAATCTAAATCTTTAATTTTATCTAAAAGTTTATCAGCTGATTCTGGAATGATGACACCTGAATATAGTCGATTATTTTTTTTTAACCAGTGCAAAGCTTTCCAAATCTTTTTTTATATCAACATAGTTTTCCCAAATAATTTTTCCTTTAGTTGGATGACTACGAACTAAAATGATCCAAGTTTATTGGATCTTCATCAGGACAAATTTTTTTTAAAGTCTCTTGTAATGGTAGCGGTAAATGAAAAGTTCTACCTTGTACTTTATCTAATTTAACGTGATGTGGGATGTTCTTATTCATAACTGGATTCATTTTTACGATAGTTTGAAAAGCTTTTGCTCTTTGAATTAGTACTTTTTCAAAAGTGTTTAATGAACTAATCTCATCAGGAATTTTTTGAACCGAAAGATTATTTAAAACACAGAGCGATGGAAGTAAACCTGATCTTAATTTCGTATTACAACTTTGGCAAATATAACCATTTTCGAATTCTGTTGAATTTTTGTTATGGTACTCTCGCAATTGTTCATAATAATTAGAGGTTCCAAGATTGACGTTAAGTAGTGTTGCTGCTACATTGATTGAAAAATTTTTGACAGGATTAAGACTACGACTGCAAAAAAGTCTCTCACAAGAAACACAGGGAGTTTTAGGAGGATCAGTGTTTATTTTTTCATACTCTTTAATCCCGTGATAAAATTTTTTATGAAGCTCTTCTTCTTTGAAAAGGGATTCGCTTTTTTCAAAATTGAATTTTTTCGAAACTTTTTTTATTTCCTCGGCAAGACGTCTTAGTTCAATAATATCACCCTTTTCCAAAGCTTTTTCTAAAATTTCTATTTTTGTTAATAAGTGTTTTGTATAATACAAATGATTTTTTAAAAAGCGAAGCTCTGGGAAATGTGCTGACAAGATGGATAACTTTAAAAACTTAGATGAACATAGCAAAGGCTGATTATAGCAACAAATAGGGTGTCCTTTTTTATTTGGATCTCGGACCTCTGATGAGCACCGATCATAATTCTTGAAGTACTTGCTAGAGCTCACAAAATCTAAATTTTTTATCTCTTCGAATAGATTTTTAAGGACTAATAAAATAGAAGCATCCACTATTTTACAATATTCATTACATTTCCAATTGAAAATTTTAGAATTTGATGTTTTGTTTGGGAAAACATTTATAGCTTGACCAACTTCATTTATTACTAAAGCTTCTGATTTAATGCTTTTACTTGTAGAATTTCCATAAAAATTATAAGCTGATTCAGAAAAGAAGGGTTCAGCAGTACAGCAATGAGATGATTGACCACATAAAGTAGCCAGAGCATAAATTTCATTACCAACAATATCTGCGTTGCTTAATTTTGTCAGCTTTGATTCAATTAATACTTGACAAGAATGAAGACTGTGTTCTGCATGTTTTTTTAGGCTACCTCTTTCATATATACATGTATTAATTAGCTGTTCAGCTTCTATTCTGAGATCAATCGAAGATGGATCATCAAAGTTTTTGACAACATTGGACAACAAATTTTCTTTTTCTTGAATTAACTTTTTTGTGCTTTGATTAATAGTTATGATTGATTTTTTTTTTATTTTCGTAGCTGCTGTCAATTGAGCATTTAAAAATTTCTTTTCTTGCGTAATTTTTTGGTACAATTGCTTTTTTTTCAAATCTATTGTTTCTTTATTGTACTCATAGTATTCTTTTTTTTGTGTGAAAATGTTCTCTCTGTTTTTAATATAATATCGACGATTTTTCTGTTTTTTCTTTAATTTTTTAAAGTCATCGTTGATGACTTCCTGCTGACTTTTCTTATTTAAATCAACACTTGATTCAATTGATTGTTTATGAGTTAATTCTGAAGCTGAAGAATTTAAAGAAAAATTATAGCTCTTTGAATGAACTTCATTGGATTGAATCAATGTGAAATTATTATTATTATTATTATTATTATTATTATTATTATTATCATTATTTAAAGACCCAGCACTCAAAACTGGATTTAAAAAGAAAGGACTGGGTGAAACTTCATCAATTTTTTTAGATTTAAATTTTTTTTTATTAGGAATCTGATAATCACAAATGTAATCATCCTTTTCTAAGATATAACCTTTTCTTTTTAATTTATCAGTAAAATACTCTGAAGAACCAGAGGTATTATACAATGAAATTATCGAGTCAGTATCATAGTTATTCGGAAAAACTGGTACTACATCTTTTTTTTGAAGTATTTCTTGCAAAAAAATAATGTAAATATCGTTGGTATTATTAGGCCAATCAATGTTCGTAATAACTTCATTTTCATCGTCGGTCTTTACCCAGACATTGTTTTGTCTAAGTAAGTTGGTGTAGTGACCATTTTGGTCACTATCCCCATGCTTTAAAATTGCATTAAGAATGGCATAGTGTTTATTATTTACAGTTACTACTTCATTTTTTATATTATTGTTACAATAATAGTTAGTAATTTTTGTTTTATTGTAATTTTTATCATATTTAAAAATCGCTAATTGTAAAAATAAGATCTTATTTTTCGTCTGAAGAACGTCTCTCGCTAACATTTCAACTTTACATTTTTGGCATTTATTATCACAACGTTTAAATAAATTAAAATTATAATCAATAATTTCTTGTAAAGTCAAATTTTCACAATGTATAGGCAACCCTACAGGACAAACTACTTGAGTTTCAGGGTGTGTAAGCTTCAATTCCTGACATTGTCCACATTTAAACTCCTGTCGAAAATTGTGCTTCAAAACTGAATATAAATTATGAGACTTTTGGCACAAAGCATTAATAAACTCAGCAGCGTCTTCTTGAGAATCATAACTGAACTGTTCGTCTGCAAATTCGCGAACTGCCTGAATATCGATACATTTATTTGAATAATAATCATTAAAAGATGTGCTTACAATATTCTTTTCTGGATTTAATAATAATTGGCATCTTATAGAATAACAGTGAAACAAACTTTGCATAGAAGCGTTTGCATAACAAGATAGCCCATTCGGGTTCCGTAATTTAATAATTTTCCAAGCATAAAGTGGATCATTCGAAAGCTCTGGTGTAAATAAAAATTTATTTTTATCAATTTTTTCAGTAGAAAGTTTTATACAAGATTTTTCTACTTTTCTTGGACAAGAAAAATTTTCTAAAACTGGAGTTTGAAGAACGGGTAAATTTTTATGAATATTCTGTAAAAATAGTTTTGGCTGTATCATCAAATATTGAGGGTTAGTAGTTTTTTTATTAAAAACATTAGATTTTAAAATAGAAGTTGGTTGTTTGAATTCAAAACCATTATATTTCTTAGCCTTCACACGTTTGCCTATGATACCATGAATAGGTATTTCATTACTAGTTGAGGATTCTAGTGGGAATTTTTTTAATTCAGTAACTGTTGATTTTAAAATTGAAGTGGGTTGTTGAAGAGTGAAAGTTTTATTCGTCTGGTTTGAAATCATTTTTGATATGTATTCCTTTGTTACTTCTTCAACTTGATTAGCACTTGAGTTTTTTAAAAGAGAGCTTTTCTCATTTAGTTTTTTATTTAAAGAAACTGTATTCAAAGAAAAAATATTAGTCTTTTTAATTGAAGACTTAAGGATGGATATAAATGGTGCAGCTACAGATAATTCATTTGAACCTTGACCATAAGAAATAAAATTTTCTAAACTATTATTATCAAAAATTTCGAGTACATATTGGTGTAATTTATTTTCATCTATACGTAATTGATCTGGCTTTTCTCCAAATAAGATAGAAACAGCAAACACTATTGCAAGATATCCGCAATCAGTTAAATTTCTCTGTAATTGCACCCTAGGAAATTCTATTGGTTTGTTTTCTCTGAAGTGGTATCCATGCAATTTAACTAAGTAATTTTTGAAATCTTCGTGAAGATATTGAGCTCCCAGAGAGTCATAAATTTTTATAGATTTTGTATCATAGTAACTACATACAAAATGCCCTACTAGTTTATTATTGGATGCAATCTTTAATGTTGGCGGGGTTTGAAATAAAATTTGGATATGTTTTTGGTCTCGAGGGATTTCCGTTAATCTCTCTGGCCTTGAAACGTAATAAACAGATTGAGGTTTGTAATCAGAACAATGTTTTATTAGTTGGTGGATAAAGTCTATATGATCTGTTCAAAGACATTTTTTTTCAACCATGACACTTCTATCATAAGTGAATCTCCTAACCAATTCGTTGGGAATCGGCGTCGTTAAACAAGGAAAGTGTTTTATAGTTTTTGTTTTAAAAATCTCAGCTAAATTAGTTCTCATGCAATTTCTTTTGTAATTAAGTTTATCAGGGTTTAATTCAAATAAAACAGAGACAAAAAAAGCAATAGCAAATATTCCACAATCAAGAACACTTTCCTGCATTTGAACTGTTGGGAATCGAACTTGACGATTGTTATTATTTTCAGCAAAAATATATGGATGTAAAACTCTCAAGATTTTTTCATAATCTGGGTGGAGTATTTTTGAATTCGTGGAATCAAAAATAAAAATGTCTTTTGAATCATAATAACTACATACCCAATGACCAACGCCACCTTCAATAAGAGGATATTTAAATAAAAGCTGAACGTGTTTATTCTGAGCTGGTATTTCATGATGAAGCGATAATTGAACTTCCCATGTTTCAAAGAAAGTGTATTGAGGAAACATTTTTGATGCTAATCTTATGAAAACATCTAAAATTTCATCCTCTAATACTGCTCCACTTAGGATTCTATTCAAACCACTTTCATTCAAATCCATTTTGAATTTTAAAACTTAAAAATTTTAAGTTTACTTACTATAGATTGCTAGAGAGCAACAGATAGTTAAAGAAGATTGACAAGGTTTTCAAAAAACCGCAACAGGCTGTCAAATATAGGCGCAGTAGGCTGCCAAATATAGGCGCAGTAGGCTGCCAAATATAGGCGCAGTAGGCTGCCAAACAAAGGCGCAGTAGGCTGCCAAATAAACTGGTGAAAAAAAAAAAATAATAATATTGAAAAAAAATACTTACCTGAATTTTCTCTTGATGATTTCGTAAAGCTATTTTATCCAGCTGAAATAATGAAATTAATGTGTTTGAAGCGAAATTTTTTAATTCATATATATTTATTGGATTAACGCACAATAGAAGGGAATAAGTGGAATAGGTTATTTTAATGATGAAATTCATTCAAAGAATACAGTGTTTCTTTCTTGATTTAGAAAAAAAAAAGTATATATACCTACTACATATAATGTGGTTACGCTATATGGAATCCATTTCTAATAAATTAATAATTCTACATTATTTATATTCCTACATCCTTTAAGGATTATGGAAATAATCCTTAGGATGAATCAGGAAATTTTCACGCGTGATCTTTCATGGCGTCATTGGTGCGGCGCAACTTCAGTGCGATTTGAGATTCTTTGAGTTGTGGAGGGGTTAAATTCGAAGTCTGTTTGAAAAAAATTAAGGAAAGCAAGTTGAAAAAAGAGGGTTTAAAATTTTTTTATCAATTAATAAGTAAAATAATTTTATTACTAAAACAAAATAGAATGAGTAATCTTATTAAAAATTGTTGCACTAAGCAAAATAATCACAAAAATAGAATCTGTTTACTTCAGAGATACAAAAATTTATGATTTTTAAAGTTAAATTTTGAAAGAATTAACTTCCATGATTATTTAAGTAAGCAACAAAAAGAAAATATTTTCCAAACGCAAAAACTAAATTCAAAAGATTCACATTTCATTTAAGTAATGTTATTACCAAAATGAAATGAAAAAGTATTTTTCATAATTTATAGGAGCAATCAATTTTGGTTTACAGCTACAATTTTGTAAAATTCATTAAATTTATGAGAATCAACTTGTATATATAAATATATAATATAACGCTGAATGTCCTCGATTTATAATTGATGTGACTGGTAGATAGAGAATCTTTAACTCAAAATTTGAATTGTGCTGAAGTTGAAATATTTAATACTTTTTTGTTAAAATTTTTTTTGCATTAGTATTTTTTAAATAAATATAATAATTGAATAAACTTTGTGAATATAAATAGAAAAACTTTGTACAAATCTAGAAAATAAAATAAGAATCTTTAACTTTTCAAAAAAACTTTTAAGCTATAGCCACAAAAATATCGTTGAACTGAAGCTAGTTGCAGGCTCCATACTTCATGTGATGAGTCAAGTGTTATTCATCTTATCACAGGATAATTGAGAAAACGCTCGGAAAAAAATTATTCTTCACTTTCTTTTTTTGAGTTTGATATTAAAAGTGAAAGTCGTATTTTTTATTTACTTTTAAGATTAAAAAGTTTATGCGTATTAAAGTTTGAGCATGCTTGCGCGCAAATTGAAACTAGTTTTTGAAAGTAAGATTTAAAATAAAAATTTCAGAGGGTTTATTTTTTAACAGCTAATATATTGATTTTTATCTTAAAATTTAAAAATTGAATAATTGGCAAATAATCTTAACAATGAACAGTAAAATTGTTATTTTTATAGATTTGAAAAATTAATATCTCATTGCTCTGGATCATAATATTCTTGAAATAATATATTTTCACGTGTACTCAAATTAATTATATTGACTTCTTTCAAGTAAAGTTTTAACCCTAGTTTTCATTTCTCTGTTGTAGGTTTTCATTTTCAATATTTTCAGAACTGCTTGTTTTAAATGTACAAAGAGAATTAAAATAAATAAAAGTTTTGTCATATTTTACTCCTAAAATGAAAAATTTTAGTACATTTTAAAAGATTTTGTTTTACATGATTATGTTCTCCTAGTATCCAAAAAATTGGAGTTAAATTTTCATCTAAATCATACTTCTAAATATGTGTAAAATGCATTGAAATGATAAAAAAAAAATTAACGTAACAACAAATTTTTTTTTTTTTTTTTGAGCTCTGACAATTTTTTAAGAATTTCTTACACCAAAAAATAATAACCACTGTCGATCTTACTAAGGTGGTGGTCCCTCTTAAGAATCATGTCCCTATTTAGGATCAGCCATGGATTTGTATAACTATATATTTGCATCTCCCGTGCAGTTTGTACAGGGTGATCCCAAATAGGGACATGATTCTAAGTAGGGACCACCACCTTATTAAAATTTTTATCAAATTCTTGGAAAACTATGAAAAATAATTTTTCTTTTTATTTTGGTAATAAAATTAATAATAACTTGATATTACTAATATAACTTGAAAAAAAAATCTTTAAAACCTTTTTGCTACTTGTTCTCTTTAAGTTAGTACCGCACCTACGGCTCTAGTCAAGATGCGATTTTAACCTCACATTTGACACGCGTAGATGTATAGAAGTGTAGAGTAAAGATGTATAGATGTATAGAAGTGCGTAGGTAGCAGATGCATTTTTAGCCTAAAATACATAATTTTGTTTTAAATTAATGCTTAGAGGAACTCAATGGATACTTTTGTTAATTCTACATTATTCTCGCGTATTCTATTTATAGCGATAATATTCCGGTCACCTGATCGTATGTAATTATATAATACAAATTTAATAAAAAACTAGCTCTTCCATATGGGTAAGAGTTAAAATGTCGTGATGAAAATAAAATAAATCAGCGAACAAAAAACCCCCATCCTTTAAAAATTTAGCAGCATTGTTTTTATATTTATATCTTTCAGTTCCCCGAGTTTCAGATTTTTATCACATCTCTTTCCAATTTGTCCGGTACGAGCATAACCCTCATCTAAAAGTCTCCAATTTCTCTGAAGCTCGCGTCGCACCAATCACGCGTGAAAAGTTCCTGGAGTGGGATTTTATATCTACCCTTAGGAAAAAAACAACAATTGTAACCTTAAATTGCACTTTTCGAAAATTTTAAAAAACCTTTTCCACCAATCAGCTCACGAATAAAAAGTTTACGCAATATGGTGCTAGCTCTTATTTAAGGTGGTTTTCTACCAGAGCTAGTCAAGTTCAAGACTAAAAAAAAATTATTTCACCAAATTAGTAAAAATTGTTAATTAAAATTTAGTTTTTATCTTTTTATAGCTTCTGTAATTATTTTCTACCAAAAAAACATTGACAATCACAACAAAACATTTTTTTAAACTTTTAACCTTACCTTTGAATACCGCAGTTTTGGAGGTTATTCACGTGAAAATTATTTTTGTAAAACTATCGTAAAATTCCTAGAAGGTCAATTTTTTGCAGTTTCAAGAAATTAATTCTTCGATAGTGAAACTATATGTATGTGGTTTTTCTAATGGATCTCTATTGTAAGAAGACAAATATCAATAATTTAGTACACTTTTTCAGCGTAGCGTCCATACGCGTAAAGAAAAAAATTCAATCTTTAACTTGCTGTAACTTTTAAACTATATGGTCAATTTTGATCAGACTTCGGAAAAATGTTTATTTATATCTGATAAACACCTCCAGAAAATTTGAGCTCATTCTCTATTGTCATGCATTTGGTAGAAAACCACCTTAATAGTGGAATAGTGGATATTCGAAGGTCGAACATTTTTTAAATAAAAAAAATTTCATAACCTCAAGTACATGTAAATTTTATGGAAATTTATTCATTTGTTTTTCTTTCGACCGTCTTATCTGTTTTCGACGGTCCAATCAGTTTTCGATCTTCGAATCTTTAATCGACGGTCGAATCTGTTTTCGAGCGTTTAAAAAATGTTCGACCCTCGAATACAGATATAAAATCCCACTCCTGCTTCATCCTTAAGGCTGTTGGGTCGGTACTTGAATAAAAGAGACTATTTGCTTGAGACTTGGTCAAAACTTAGTTAATAATTAGTTATTAACTCAGTGAAATTATTAGACCATTGGGACTGATAGGTAAAAAGATATATATGCAAATTAACTTTAACACGTAGTTATTTGGAAAATCACAGAATTTTACGGTTTTTATCAAAATTCATTCTACGAAAACAATGATTGTAAGAAAAAAAATGTCAGTGATAGAACAAAAAAATACACGTTTTTTTTCGTTAATGATCGTTGATAGACAATTGTATGTTAGAAAAAAAATCAGCAAACGCTAAAATCTTAGATTAGCCGCCCACGAGTGCAAGAGAAACGGAGAGTCCCGTGACTACTCGCAAAAAAATAGCACTCTCTCTCGCACCGACCCAACTGAACAACCTTAAGTCACGCTGGCAACTCTGTGACACAAATTTGTTTCACAGCTTGCAGTCGGTACGCTCTAAGGAACATTTTGAAAAGACCGAAAACGTCGTGAAATTATTGGAATCAAAAATAATAGTTAGAACTAAAATTGTAACTACGTCTGTAGTTCAATGCTCTCTTATTATTATTATTATTATTATTATTATTATTGTTGTTGTTGTTTATACGTAGTCAATTTCGATTTACGAAAAAGACACATATTAGGTACATAAAGCTTTTCCACAGCAGATGACTTATTTTTATCGTGGTGAACACAAAACGTTATTTTGTAGTTTTATTTAATTTTCCATGAATTTTTCAGCTTTTTGAACACGATAGTATCAAATTCTGTTAATTATCTATAATTCTGACAACTTTATTATTGATTATAGAGAAATTTACGTTGTTTTTACTTCAAAACCTGATTAAAAAATCCTTGTTGTTCATTACAAATAATACCCTAAGCGAAAAAATATACTTACGGGTTGTGAGTTTTTAAATAAACATTCCATATTTGTTTTTACCAATATTATTTTGATTTATATGATTTTTTAGATTCAGAATCTCTTTCAAAATCGCCAAAATTTGAACCTCAACTTCCCAAAAAACACATCCTTCAATTTTTCTAAAATTTAAATATATTTTGTAAGCACTTAAAAGACAATGATTAAACCTATTCAAATAGTAGGCCAGTTTTGCAACATCTTTTTACAAGCTACTGAAAATAAAAAATTTGACGATTTCGCACATTTTGTTTAAAAAAAGGGTTGAAAAAAGTGCTAAAAAAGCGGTTGTTTAGATGATGGTGGGTATTTCATAGACCAGACTATTTTCGGGAAGGATTTAATCACGGTTTTTCAAGTTCTGAAAAAACATTGAAATTTAAGAAAATCTAAGGTTGTGTTTTTTGGATCCTGAGAATAAAATTTTAACGATTTTGCAAGAAGTCCTTTGGAAACAATTTTTTTATCATTAACGCTGTAAAGCCGACAGAATCGGGAATTTTTTTTATGGTCAAAAATTAGATTACGGATTATCGTCTGCTATGAAAAAGCCTTATATCAAATAAAACTCATTTGAACTTATTGTATATCGTTAGATAGATTGAATATTAAACATAGGGATTAAAACTTATTTAAAAAAAAAAAATGACTTTAATTTTATGTATAATCTAAAATAATAACCTTGAACCAGGAAAATTTTTTCAAAACCAGCCACTTTCCATTAATGGTATGGTTTTTAAAACATAATTTTTTTTAAGTGTAGAAAAAAAAAATTAACTATAAAGTTGTACTAAAATCTTCCACCCACAAGAATCAAATAATCCTGAATAATAATCAATAACAAATTTTCCAAATAAATATCAAGATGCTACTTTTTTGTTTAATTAATTGAAGGAAAAACCAGATATCTTCTTATTTAATGATCAAATTAATTTTTATGATTAAATGCACACTAACCTTTATATTCAGATATTAATTTAATTAATAAAATTAATACACTTGAAAAATAAGCAATCACTTTGATTGATACATTCTATTGAGGTGTATTCAATTAATATATGTAAGTAAGAGTAAGTAAATATTTTTTTAGTTTTGGCTTGCATTTTTTTGATACAAATTGAGTGTAAATTGAGACTTTTTTATTTTAATAGTGATATATTGGACGTCCAAGATTTCAAAAAAATGAGGAATGTAATTTGTAAAAAATAATACAAATTTTATTATTACACTCAAGTTTTTTCAAATTTTTAGATAATTTGTTGATAGAAATAGCTAGATTATACATAAACTTTTGACTTTTATAACGCTTGGAATTTTATAAATTTAATGAAGACTATATAATTACATCAATATGGTATATGGAAAATAGTTGTATGAATATTTGTAACTTATTTATTTTTGAATGCCAAAGTGATTTTTTTATTATTTAAAGTTGTTTAATTTATTAGCTATTATTTAAATAAAAAAAAGATAAAAATAAGAATGCACAAATAAAGGTATTTCAAAGAAATTTAAAATCTGAAGTTTGGAGATTTTTAATAGTTGAAAGGTTTGATGTAATATTAAAAAAAATCAATTATACATTTTTCTTAAAACATTTGATTTGATGAAAATTGTTATTATTCTTTTGTTGCCCCAAGCGACTGTGACCTCTAATTTTCTGCTATTTTATTTCATTCAAAGGCAAAAATTATAGTTTCTTAAATTTAAAATGGAAATGCTTTTTTACTATATTACCTTATCACTACAAACTATCTCTTCTATTTTTTCAATCACCGCACAACTTTAATAATAATTTTTACTTCTACTACTTATATCTTAACCTCAATAATTCTTATCATCAACTTCGTTCTACTGTGAAAAATTGATACTTAATATGCATAAGTATTGTTGCGAAAGTTTTTGTCCAACTTTGTCGTTTTCATGAAAACAGGAAAGAACCCGCGCGCTTTAGTCGTTCATGCCGCCATATTGGAAGTTCTTTGTGAAGTAGAGTAAAAAATAAAGAACATACCACGGTGTTAGGTACTTACGAGTTACGACCGTGGAACAAACTAGCTAGAACGCGAGGCGGTGTTAACGTGTACCTGCCGAGTGCCGATTGCCGAATCGCAAAATTTATCATGGACAGACAGGAAGGTAATATAAAAAATAGTAAAAGTTGATATTATTTGTAAATTGGGTTTTTATCTAGATTTTTTTTCTCACTATTTCTGCATGCACTGTAAATAAATTCCATCTCATTCTAGGTTAATTATTCACTAAGCTTTTGTTTTAGTTTCATTTTTTCTAATTTTTTGTAAAATAAAATAATAAAACCCTAATTAACTAAAAATTAAAAGTATCAAAGATAGAAAAAACTTGATTTTTAAATAGATATGCAGGAGGATCCAGCCCAAAATCCTGAGAACAATTTTCAAGACCATGTGGCTCCCCAAAATCAAGGACAAGGTAAACTAAAAAAAAATTTTTTTAATTTCATTAAACTATATTCTAAATAATGTTGCTGTCATAATTTTCCACTTTTATACTTATAAATTTTTTTTTGGTTAAAAAGAGAATCCGGCACTTGCACCTCAAGGTGCAAACAATAATAATCAAAACCAAGTAGCTGCTCAACCACCAGCTGAAAATCAGCAGCAAGTTAACTGGCGAAATCAGAATGGAAGAGGTATATGGTTTTGTATAATATATATGTGTACTTATATTATAAATATATGTATATTTTTTTACTTATTAAATTGATTATTATTCTTACAAAAAAACAGGTAACAGGAGACCTTACCGAAGGTCACGAGCTGGGAGGCAGGTGCAAGAAGGTAGAGTCCAGGAAAGATTTGCCAACTTTCTATCTTTAATGTCGGAGGCCAGTTACAAAAGAGTACAAGAGTACAGACGTGGCTATGCACCGTATAATGGCAGTCAACCTCAAGGATCTTCTATAACTCTTTCTGTGCCTTCATCTCAACAACTCGCTGTTGCTGTGGCCCAAGGACAAGGTATCAATCCAGAAGCGCAAGCAGGAGGTTCTGCTCAAGCCCCTCCTCTGGCTCCACAAATTCCTGTGCAAGGAGCTGGTGAAGCTTTTGCCCCAGGTCCGGCTGTCAATCCAGCAAGACCTGCTGCAGTACCTATTCCAGCTCAAATCATTCAACCGGTGGCACCCGCTGGTGCTGGTTTTCAAGGCCAGGCAGGGAATGATGTGCAAGGACCAGCTCAAGTACCTCCTCCAGCTGTTTTGATTCAACAAAATGCACCGATAGGAGTGCCCGGTGCTGATGCAGCTCCTCTGGTTCCTCAAATTCCTGTGCAAGGAGCTGGTGAAGCTTTTGCCCCAGATCCGGCTGTCAATCCAGCAAGACCTGCTGCAGTACCTATTCCAGCTCAAATCATTCAACCGGTGGCACCCGCTGGTGCTGGTTTTCAAGGCCAAGCTGAGAATGCTGATGAACAAGAACCTCCTCTTTAAGATGCTACACTGGATTAAGCAGCTCCTGCTGCTTCAGTTTTTTATATAACTGCTGTTAAAATTAATTAACAGCTTCAGTTTTTATTAAGTTCATTTTTTATTAACAAATATTTTTTTGTTTTTACACTTACAGTGTTTACGCTCACTCTTTTTATAAAGTATATATCTAGATAGATTATTTTTTAATGATGTTTGTTTATTTGATTATGGTAAACATAGAAAATTGATTTCTGATAGCTTAATCAAGCAGTACTTTTTTTTTATAAAATATGTAACTATATACATAAACTTATAAGTTTATAAACTTATAAAATATGTTGTATAAAATATATATGTTTATACTATTAGAGTTGAACTCATTGAACTCTTAATTACTTAGTTATCATCTCATAAAATATAATCTATCTATCTAATAAATATTTAAAAATAACTTTAAACTTTAATTTTTTTCTATAAGTTTGTACGTAGTACAAGAAAATTTTTTTTTGGCTCACATTTTTATATAATATAAAGTACTAACGCTGACTTTTTTTATAAATGATTACACTGTCCAATACCATTTTATAATGATATGAGTTCATTTAAATAACTTTAGACTTTAATTTTTTTCTATAAGCTTGTACGTAGTACAAGAAAATTTTTTTTTTTGGCTCACATTTTTATATAATAAAGTACTTACGCTGACTTTTCTTATAAATGATTACACTGTCCAATACCATTTTATAATGATATGAGTTCATTTAAATATAGAAAATTAATTTCTTACAGCTTGATCGAGCAAATCTTTTTTTATAACATAAGTTTTTTATTACTATATAAATAATGTTACTATTAAAAAATAAACATGTCAAAGTGCTTTGAAAAAAAACTGTATAATGACCTTGTCTTTTTTTTCAATATTGTTAGTTAATCGCTTTATCTTAAAAGCATTTTTTTTAAATTTAAATTAAACTTGTTGGAAAAGTAAATGGTAAAAAAATATTAACTCGAATAAAAATCTGATATCAAATCTGTGTGTTATTTAATAGAATATAATAACCTTACCTTATTTGTTATTAAAAAAGCAAAAATTAAATCACACATATTATGAGTATTATTAAAAAATAACATAGACAAGTTGTTGTTTTGTTTGTAACACATTGAATTGAATATTAACTTTAAGAGTTGAAAAAAATAGTAAAAACTTATTAACACCCATAATTTCAATTCATCAATTTTAAAAACTTTATATTTATGTTTTAAATATTAAACCTTGCTATATATAATATTTCATTATCATTGTTAACAGATAAATTAATTTAATCAAAAATACAAAAAGAACAAAATTTTAATTTTTATTTATATCATGGAAAATAATTTCAAAAGTTTTTTCTGTTAATTTAAAACCTACTATATAGTGAAGCATGGTGAAAAATCATTGTTGAAGTTATTTTCATTTAATACATTATAAATGTATACCACAGAATTTCAAACTTTCAAATCAGTTTTAAAGAAATAAATTTTTAAAATAAATTCTGTTACCTGCAAGTCTGACTTGAAAAAACATTTCAAAAATTCATGTTTAAGGCTTAAATAATAATCTCATCAATACATTTTTATTAGTTTATATTTTATTATTAACTTACAGCAATCTTTTATTATGATATAATAATTTGATTGAGGATCAATCAGATGCTCATATAATGAATGTATGAGAACCAATCGATCAATCATGTTTGCGTTACAACTATGTACAGTGTATTAAAAACTCTTTGAAGAAAGGTGTGTATATCAGCTGTGATGTACACACTTGTACTGTATGTACAGTGTATTAAAAAGCTCTTTGAAGAAAGGTGTGTATATCAGCTGTGATGTACACACTTGTACTGTATATATATTTCTACACTGAAAAACCACTGAACTTTTATAAAACTTTTAACTATGGTGAGATGAATTAATGTAGAATCAGCCATGTACCCATATAATATCCATCTATAGATACAAATACAAATCCATAAAACCATATAATTTTACACTTGACTTGAATTTTACACTTAATAATTTTACACTTGAATTTTTATCATGCCTGAAATATTTTATTTCCTATTATATTACGTAATTAAAAAGAATAAAGTAATAAACTATTGCCCTACTAGAATAGGGAAAATCATGAATTTTATTTTATATTAAAAATTAATTTAGAACTACAAATCTTTAGACTTTATTGATTTATTAATTAAAATTATTGTATGATATGATGATGATGACGAAAGCCATTATCAGCTGACTCGCTCCTTATGAGTGTACTATACTGCTACTAGCCACTATTAATTAAAATTATTGTATGATATGAAAATTAAAATTATTGTATGATATGATGATGACGAAAGCCATTATCAGCTGAATCGCTCCTTGTGAGTGTACTATACTATACTACTGCTACTACTAGCCACTATAGGTATACTAACTAAGTATAACTATAGCAGATGGGGGCTGTGCGCTTGCGCTTTGTAGCGCTACTGCAGCAGGCTGCAGGCAGCAGCACGGGGCATAGCAGCTTCTCTGGAGGAGCAAGAGAGACAGACTTATACAACTTCCGCCTAGAGCCGGATGCTTTGGGACTGGAAACGAAAAATATTGAAAGGGAAATCAACCAACTGAATATAAATATCGCCATAACTTTTTTCTCCGTGAAAATTAAGAGCCAAATTTTTTTTCATTTGTTTGGGGGGTTATCCACTGCCTACTCAGTGCATGAATATTTTAAAATAAATATTCGTTTGATGTTTTGATCACCTCCGATTTAACCTAAAACCGAATTTCAATGTATATAAAGCGTACGCTTTAACGGCAGTCGGTTAAAAAAACCTACTCGCCGTCAAAGTGCTACCGCACTTTAGGATAACTTGTGTGTAAGATTTTGAAGTTTCTTCTTAAACTTTTCCCTAGAATTATAATTCTTAGTTTTTGTTATACGTCCCCGTGGACATATAACCGGCTCCTAATTTTGCAGACCCGGGAAGGAGTCGCGGGGAAAACCGAGGGTGAACGGCACCCCTTGTGTGACGACAGGAACGCGCGAACTACTAATTAAATAAGGTTAAAATTTTATACTAAACTCGTTACCTTGATTCTGGATCCAAAACTCGCTGGTAACTGGTCGATGTGTTCGTAGGCTGCTTAGTCTCTCAGACGTAGGTACAATAGGTTCAATTACTTTATTCACTCACTGGCAAGTTACTTTTAAAATAGGCTTTATTAGGTCAAAATCAAATACACTGGGCTACAATTATCGAATCTGATAGGTCCAAATGGGCAAATATAGTATTAGGTAATTAGCTTAACTTTAATAAGGCTCGCGATCTTTGCGCTCTTTAATTATATTTCATACTAACTCGACGTCCGGCGCTCTTCCTCCCTGCTGCATCTAAATCCTTCCCCCGCCACCTTGATTTTTTCCCATCAAAAGTGCAGGAGCAGCATTCAGCTGCAGCTGAAATCCGAAGTGCTGACCGGACCCCTCATCCACATGCACGCACACTCGCGCGAGAATGCACGATCGCGGATTTTTATTTAATTGTCACATAACAGCCCCCCCTTCTTAAACTGTTCACCGTCCCTGGTGAATGTAGGTATAGGGCTGGAAGTAAGTGTAGGTTAGGTAAGTTTTTTTTTTTTTTTTTTTTGAATTTAGGTATAGGGCTAGAAGTAGGTATCGGTTTGGTAAGGAGGTTTTAGGTATAGGTTTGGTAAGGAGTTTTTTTTTTTTTTTTTTTTTTTATTCCCAAGGTCTGAAAACGCGAGGCTTTTGGTCTGCCTCCTTCCTCTTCTTGCACGGTGGGTCCTCTTTGGGGGGGTTCTCGTCCTTCAAGCTCAGCCGCTGCAATTCTTTTTCCAATCGGAGAGTGGCCGCATAATCGTTGTTTCTCCTTTTGTCTGGTTCCTCCTTCTTTTCGTCCCATATTCGTTCCTGGGTGTGGAGTTGTCGGTGGTCCTTAATATCCAACCAAGACACTTGTATATCGCAATATTCACAATGGATTATCGGGAAAGGTTCCCGGAGCTCGCGCAAGTCGCACTTCCATTGACGAGGTTTCCCTAGTCTTGCTCCGTATCCCTTTTCCATGCGTTCCCTTGCTATTAACGCACTTGTGGGATGCCTATATTTGGCAAAAGCCAAATACAGGGGGTCTAGGTGTGCTCCTCGCTCTGGCGTGCGCATTTTCCAAAAGCGCAGCCACAAGAGGGGTCCGTAGGTTTTTAGGTCGTGGTAGACTCTTTGATGACTTCGGGCTACGGGTACACGCACGTCTAGCAATTGGGTTCCCTCGTCTACCAATCGCTGGTCGTCTTCTAAATTCTTTATTAGGGCGATGCCTTGCTGCTTTAGCTCAGGTGTTCGGAATCGGAACTTTACAAAAATGAGGGGGTCTTCTTAGTCATCCTCATTTTCGTGCTCCTCCAATAAAGTAGGGTTGACCCCTTTCAGGTATTTTCCGAGTTCTCGGACGTCGAAGGGCCGATTGATGACCATTCCAACCTCATTTTCCCCCACCATTTCCGTTCCCAGGGCTCGTAACACAAATCGGTGCCCCTGTAGATCTTTTAACGGTCTTCGTGGTTCGCTGGGTTCGAGTTGCTCTCTTAGTCTTGAGGAGGCCATGTTTGCTGCAAGAAGGCGTTATGAATTGATTACTCTAGATGAATTGGGCTTTCCGCTTGGGGCGAGGCTGGTTATGGGTAGGAACTTGAGAGGAGGTAGGTCACGAGGTGGATAGTGGTTTCAATTATATCAAGGATGGTTAATAGAAGACTGAAGGGTTTAGGGCTGTGACAGATGCATTCCTACTCGCCGCTTTTCTTCTTTAACCCCTATATCGACCGCTTATCTACGCACATTTTATCAAATTTACCTTTTTTTTTCTTTATCGTATATACATGTATATATGTGCACACACACATACATGCAGACATTCCTACATACATACATATCATACATATACATATTCTTTCCTTCATATTATTATTGTTATATTTTATTATTATTATTATTATTATTATTATTATCATTATTATTGTTATTATTATTATTATTATAATTAAAATTTTTTTTTTTTTTTTTTTTTTTTATATGATTTTTAAGATCGAACATTATTGACTTAGGGTCATTCTTACTTATGCCTCTTAGACAGTTACTCATACAAACATTCCGTTTTCGCGGCCATATGCATTCATACACACTTTTATCGCGCACTAGCACGGTCTTGCCTTTAGTCACTCTATTTTGGGTCTTACAGTCTCTAATTACACAAGTGTTTCCATCTGCATTTCCATCCTTTCTTCGGTGTTCCGCGCGTTTGGGTCGGTTTGCTTCTTTGGTGTTGGTAATAGGTCTGTCGGTTTGCCTTCTAAATTTCCGGTCGTGGGCGGGTCTTTTATATCTGTGCTCGGGACCTCTCTCTCCGTCGGTGTGGTCTTTGTTGTTGGCGACACTTGGTGGTGACGCTGGTCCCAAAGCTTGACGATGTGTTCCGCCAACACATGCATTTGGCTCGGTGCTAATTCTAACGTGGTATTTGGAGGTTGTGTTGTTTCTTCCCAGAAGTCAAGGTCCATTAGGTTCGGGGACTGATTGATGATCGGTGGTGGGTGGGTCAGTCCTTGTATTAGTTGGTTAACGTAGTTGGCTTGTCTTTCACAAATTCGGTCGTGATGTTGATACGTGCCGGCTCCAATCCATCGCCCACAGCTATGTTGAATAACCTCCTTGTTTTCACTCGATTTACGGTGAAACGCTGCAAAGTTTGCACGGTAGGGTTTTTGGCTTTGTCGTAGGGCGCGTTCCGCATCTAGTGGGTCGAGGTAGCGCACATAGCCCCATACCAGCCGATTTTGCTTATTGCGCACGGTTTGGTAATATTCTAAAGGTCCGAATTGGGCGAACTCCTTGAAGAAGAGCTCATCTCGGTATTCGATGGGTATTTCCTCGGGGAGAATACAAAAGAGGCGATGGTGATCCACTCCTTCCCGTGGGTCCGTGGGTGCTTTAGGTAGCTCCGGATCGGGGGCTTGCTCGCTCCATAGGCGTGGCGTCTCGGTAGATATCTTTTTTGGTTGTCTTTCCTCTGGGTTTCCTGGTGGAGTTTTTTGCTTCTTTCGACCTTCCTCCCTTTTGGGTTTCGGTGGCGGTTTGACGATTACTGATCTGACGGGTCTTGAAGGCTCCTCTGGTGGTGAGGGTGTAGTCTTGGACGGCTTTTGGGCCTTGTTCTTTTTTTATTCTTTGTTGTTTCGTCGAACTCGATCCGCGTCGCTTACATTTCGGAAGGTTATCCGACTGATGTTTCCATTGGACGTGTTGGTTTCTAAATGCCCGCCTATAATGAGCCCATAACGGCGCAGTCCTCGAATGAACTCCCATAATTCCACATCTCGAGGGTGTTTCACTCGGATCATGCAGGGGTCTTGGCCGGGGCTTTCTTTCAACACTTGGTGATCCATTTTTTTTTTTTTTGTTGACTCGGTGATGCTGTAATCATATTTATTAGTTAATTTGGGTCTCGGTTAACCGTTGGTCGTCATTCAGATGATGGGTGATAGGTGGGGGGAAAAATTCTCCCTTTTGTCGGTGAATCTCGGGGTTTGGCAGGGTAATTTTATCTGTTTTTCCTACACATTCCTGGGCTAGTTGCAAAAGTCCTAGGCCTTTCACCGAGATTATAGTTGTGTTACTGGGACAAAGAATTCGTATTTGCTCCTCCTTTGCCATGGAGAAAAGCCAGGACCCCGTCGCTTTCAGATAGCGCCATTGGTCCAAGACTTGCGGGTGGAACCGCAAATCGCATAGCTTGAGCGCCTCTGCCGAAGGTTGTAAGTACAGCGTTACCTCACAGTTTGGGGCATGGGAACTTTTCCAGATTCCCAATTTGCTGTTGCACAGATACCCGTAAACTAGGTCCAGGCACTCTTCAAAGTCGATTTGGTTGAATTTAAAGTATTGGAGCTGGTCTTCACTCACTCCCAAATATTCGTGAGAGGGTTCGATGTATGTGGTTCCATTGATTTCAGTACCAAGGGATTGTGGTGCCCCTAAGGAGTGCATTCGATGTAGTTCGTAGGCCGTGTGGTCTACTAGAGGTATATGCACATACACTAGTAGTCGGTTTCGGTTGTGCACTATCTCTACCTTCGAAATCTTGGCCACTTCATCGAGGTACCAGCGTTTCTCCGGAATGGGCAGGACAAGGTTCTTAGTAGTTTGTCCAATCTCATGTCGGATCTGGGTTAGGAATTTGTTTGATATTAGTCCACCGGCAAGGTCGCCTTTCCGACCCAGGGTGATTATTTGTAAGAGTTTTGTTCGTTATTCCATTAATTGATTAAGCTGGCGACCCAGGTCTTGACCCTGCACGTACAGATCCTTGAGCACTGGGGATGTTTGCAGCTTGGTTAAGGCGGTCTCCATTCTGTCAATTTTTTGCTTTTGCATTAGGGTCTCGTTATGGAGTTCCGATAAGGCTCCGGTTACGACGTGGACCTGTTCCTTTTGTAGACTGATCAATTGTTTCTGGTCTTGTTGCATCCGGTCGATTTCTCGATGAGCTTTCTCCACGTCGTCCACCGTAGCTAGTCCAAATAAGCTTTCGCCAAGGGATCCATTGATGCCAAATGGAGCTAGTCGCCTGATGCGTTTGGTCGATGGGTTTTCGCTTTTGGTCGTTTCTTCGGTAGTTAGGTCGTTTATTTGGTCTGTGATTTCTTGGTCCAATCCTTGGAGGGTTCGATAGGTATTGGTCAATGAGTTTAGGTCAACCAATTCTTCGCAAGGGGGATCGTGCACATGATTATGGCATCTTAGAGAGAGAGCAGCTATTCGGTCACCCACGTCGTGATTTTGAAGTAGTTGTCCACTCTCTACTGCTATTATCACCTTCCAATCTGCTTTTCGAAGATGTACCACTCCCACCTTTTCATAATATAACCCTGGGTTGTTTTGGAATTGAGTTATATTGTAGGTCGCCTCCCCCATAACTAAACGAATTCCCCACATCACAAACGTTAGATAGTTTAGCATCTGTAATCATACAAGAACCTGTTAATTATTTAGGTCGTATTCTTCGGAACCGGATGGGACGCCTATGAGTTTATCCACGTGTTTTCGAATTTTTTTTCCATTGGGCAATTCGAGAATCACGTTGTTCTTTCCCACGACCTCGACAATTTTCAGCGGCTTTTTATAGTAGCTGTCAAACTTCGAGATGCGGGGTTCGACTAGCACCCAGGCGTACCCACCTGGCTTGCCGCAGAACTTTTTTCTTTTTCGGTCGTATCGGTCCTTGGTCTTAATTTTCTCGGCTATCTCTCTTTCTCCCGCGGTTAGTCTCATTTCGTCCAACCGGACTATTAGGTCACGTAGGTAGAGGTTATAGGTCCGTAATTTTTCCTCGTTTGGTATCCTGATGGGGAACCTGGCCACCCGGCCATACACTAGTTCAAAAGGCGTGAAATTCGTGGTGGAGTGGACACTGGTATTGTACGTGAACGCCGCGAAGGCCACAAGACGATCCCAGTCATTATACTTCTCCGAATAACACCGGATAAAGTCCATGAGTGGCGCATGGCTTCTTTCCAGGCTTCCGTTCGTCTGAGGTCTATACCCTGAGGTAGTAAGACGATTTACCTTGAATAACCTCAAGAGTTCATCAACCAGGGCCGAAAGGAAGCTTTTACCTCGATCAGACAAGAGCGCTCGTGCAGCTCCAAATTGGCATATGAGATGCCTCACCATCGTGTCAGCGATGGTGGTGGCGCGTAGATCGGGGATAGGGATCGCAACAATGTACTTTGTAAGGTTACATTGCATCGTGACCACATGTTGGTTTCCCGAGGGGGTCGTCCGTAATTTGCCAACGGTGTCTATGGTCACTTTGTCGAAGGCCTCGATGGGTGTATCAGTAAGTATTAGCGCCTCTCTGGTCTTGCATCGGTTTATCTTCATTTCCCGGCAAGTACTGCATCGCCGGATATAGTCGAGCACATCGTTTCGCATGCCCTTCCAGTAATATCTCTCCCGTATTTTCTGGTAGGTCTGGTTTATTCCCTTGTGCCCCCCGGAAAGGCTATCGTGCAGCTGCTTGATGATCCCCGGGCGCTGGGTGATCTCGGGCATAGACACCGTACCAAAGCAGAGGGTGATATCAAACGGACTTTTTTCGAACACGTCTCGTAAGAGCTCTTCCAATAGTCCTGGTTCCAGTTGGCTAGCCAGGTCGCCCTTCCGGGCATTTCTGAACCCGCTGAGGTTACGTTTGGACAATACGCTCTTTAGATTCTCTAAGCACCTTCTCACCGTGCTGATGTCCAATGGGTCATAGTGATGATTTTTCACAATCAATGATAGGATGTTGTGGTTCTTGTAAGAGGTGATCATAATCTGTCCCCTCCGGGTCGCTTTCGCCTGAGTGCATTCGGGTCGATTGCATCAAGGTCTACAAGCAGCCGACTGACAGGTCCCACCGGAACACAATCTTTTGAGAGGAAGTGAACAAGGTTGCTTCGTTTATAAGTCAAACAGTTCCTGCTTCGCACGATTTTACCTACCGGCCAGTTAGGCTGCTTCCTCACACGGTCAGACGGGTCATCTTCTCTTGGGGTTTTCGGGTTATCGGGATCCCAGCATTTACTATGGTCTGGCGGATCAGCTAGTGCCCAAGTTATTTCGGGGAGAAAAAAGGGTAGGTCCTCCTGGGCTGGATTACTAAATTCGAGGTTCACGGGGGAGGCCGGGGCTGCTTCCTGTACAGTTTCCAGTTCGGGTATCTTGGACCATCTCACCCTTGACGCCCCAGTTTGGGGGGTGCTACTCCCCTTGGGGGTGTCAGGCTTATATCTTGGGTCAACTGAAACTCCGGTCTTCACCGGCCATTTCCCGAAAGACTCGTCTCTCCGTTCCTCTTCTCTAGCACTTTCATCTGCCTCGTCGTCAGTGTCAGGGTCCGATGCGGCCGAGATGCACCGGTTCACTTCCCGATCCGTGCGGGCTTGAGCGCTGGTTACCAGTCTCTTCACTCGTTCACTCATCACGCTGTCATCCAAAGTCTCAGCATCGTAAGGGTCGGCCTGGTTGAGCAGATCCTGCAGCTCCTCGTCGACCTCTTCCCCTTCTGAGAATCGGTCCTTGTCTCCCTGTACGGGGGTTCTCACATCTCCATCACCGTCTGAAAAATGTGCGGGCCACTTATCTTCCTCGAGGTTCGGTAACCCATACCAATTGTTGGTACGCTCATAGTGGTCCAATAAGCTTTGGTTTAGTTTATCGCTGCTCTCTTGCAAGTCTTGCAGGTTAATGGAGTGTGATGGATCCTCGAAAATTTCCTCGCTCTCGTCCCCCACAGTCTCCGTCTCGCTAGGCGTCACGGCGCTAACTTCCATGGCGGCGACATCGGGGTCGGTTTCTCGATTCTCTGGATGGTCATCTTTTTCTGAAGAAACTTCGTCGGTTGTCTCATCTCGCAGTCCGCTATCCTTCAGATCAACCACGGGGGGTCTTGAGTCTGACGTGTCCCAGTCACTCATGGGGTCCACCGTCAGAACGCCCCGAGTTTCTTCGTCTTCTTCCGGATCGAAAGCGTCACTGTCGGCACGATTTCCGGGTTCGGCTTCGTCCCTTATTTCTTTCATGCGTGAGGGTAGTGGACTCAGTCCCGGGGCTGGGGGTAAGGAACTGCCCCTCTTTGGTGGGAGTCCTAACGGTTGCCTGGATCTCGTACGTTGGGCTATGGTACTATGGTCCAGCGGAGGCGGGTTCTTGTTTGTTTTAGATCCTACCGGTCGACCTCGACGATGCTTTATTCCCTCGTCCACCGATTTCGCCCGCTCCCGGCGCAACGGAGTAGGGGTCAAAGAGGTCGTTTTCGTGACTCCCTTTGCTTTATTTAGGGTTGGTTGTCTTGGGCCTGTTCCCGAGGTACTAGGGCGTGAATTGCCAACCATTCGTCCCGAAGGGTTTCGAACAGGCCTCTCGATTCGCTGAGCCTTATCTTGGTCTCTCTGGTTCTTATCTTCCAGGACCAGGACCTTGATCGTGGGCAGGGTGGTATTTATCTCATCTTCCGGTTTTGGCCGATCAGCCGGGTTTCGTGAGAGGGCGTCGGCATTGATGTTAAGTTTTCCTGGCTTGTACTTGAAGTCGTACTCATAGTCTGTCAACTTCAGCATCCATCGTAGCATCCTTTTGCCGGGGTCTTTTTGGTTATGCATCCAGCTTAAGGGTTCGTGATCACTCACGAGCAAGAATCGCCTCCCCAGCTAATAAGTTCGGAATTTGCGGAAGGCGTACAACACCGCGACGCATTCTTTTTCGGTGGTGGTATAGTTAAGTTCCGGTCCCGTCAAGCTTCGTGACAAATAGGCGACAGGATGGTCGAAGCCATCTTTCTCCTGGCTAAGTACGGCTCCCACAGCATAGTCGCAAGCATCGGTTGTTAGGGTAAATTTTTTATTAAAATCGGGAAATTGCAAAATAGGAGCCTCGCAAAGTTTTTAGTAGATTAAAGCTTTGCTCTTGGGCATCGGTCCAGACGAACTTGGTATCTTTCTTCGTGAGGTCATACAGAGGCTTCGCTATTTTGCTAAAGTCTTTTATGAATCTCCAATAGTATCCGGCCGAAGCCGTGAACGACCGGATACCGGTTACATTGCGAGGTCGGGGGAAATTTTTCATGGACATGGTTTTGTCAGGGTTTGGTTCACACCCCTTCTCGGACACGATGTGTCCCAGGAATCCTACCTCTCGTCGGAGGAAGAGTACTTTGTCGGGTTGTAACACCAGTTTAGCATACCTTAATCGGTCAAACAACAGTCTCACCTTTCGCAGATGCTCGCTAAGGCTACTGGCGTATATGATGATATCATCTAGATACACCAACATCTCCACATTTTGCAGGCCCAGCAGGATGCGATCCATTAGTCGTTGGAAGGTCGCGAACGCGTTTTTGAGTCCCATAGGCATGTTCTTAAACTGCCAGTGTCCCGTTATTGTGGAGAACGCCGTCTTAGGTCTGTCACTGGGTTTCATGGGGATTTGATGAAACCCACTGGCTAGGTCAAAGGTAGAAAAGTATACCGAGTCGCCCAATTGGTCCAGGATGTCCGCGATGCACGGCAGCGGGTATGCGTCCCCAATTGTTTTGGAATTGAGAGCTCTGAAGTCCACCACCATACGCCATCTTGGACGCCCTTGGCTGTCCCTTTTCTTGGGCAAAATCCACACAGGAGACTGGTACGGTGAGGTTGAGGGTTCTATGATGTCATCATGGAGCTTCTTCTCGATGTCCTCCCGCATCACCTCCCGGTGAATGGGTGGGTGGTGGTATGGTTTAGTATGCACAGGGATGTTGTCTTCGGTAGGTATCTCGTGTTCCACTAGATCGGTGCAGGACAATTTATCCCCGGGTAGTAAGAAAACGTCGTGATATTCTTCCACGACACGCCGCACTTGGTCCCTCTCCTCGGAGTTTAACTGCTCCGCGTCGAGCAGCTCTAACACGCGCCTCACTCTCTCTCCCTCATCTGTGATTTTTTTGCCCTCAGGCTCGGTCTCTGAATCGGGATCGAACGGGGGTGCGTCGTACTCGCAGGGAATTAATTCATGGGGGTGAACCTCAATGGTCACATCTTCCTCGGTTGTATTCACTGCCAAAACCTTGCAACTCCCATTTTCACTGGTGACGAGTGCATTTCCGATGAACACTCCTGGGGTTCTGCTAAGGGCCGGGAGGTATTCCACTCCCGTATGGGCGTTGATCAAATTAACGCTGATAACTTGGCGGCACTGTTTTTTAATTGTCCACGTGGTACTCCCTTCTTTGGGGTTCAAAGGGGCTTTCAGCTGGGTTTCCTTAGGTCCTTTCTCCTCAGCCGGGGACTCAGCCGACCCCGTACTTACAGGGGAGGGCTCAGCTAACTCAACCTTGTGAATTCCCTCTGGCATGGGGTCTCGTGGGTTTAAACCCCGCTCTTGGTCAACCATTTCATAACCCTCGGAGTCTAGGAAGGGTAGGGGGTTCATAACGTCACTACCTATCATTATTTTATTCTTATAATAAGATATTACGGCCTCATTCTGCTTTAAGAATACTCGACCAAGTATTCCGTCATACCGAATGGGGAATTGGTCTGGCACGACATGGAAAAGAGTAGGTTGGTCGCCTATTGGTATCCAGGTGATGCCTAAGGTCATTACTTCCTGGGCTGCGATTCCCACCAAGGGGATGGCCGCAGCTGTTTCTACCTGGGCATCCGGGTGGAGCGCCTGAAGCTTGATCAAGTTGACGGCGGACCCCGTGTCCAGCATGAGCACCAGATGTCTTTGCTCCTGCGGAAGATATACTCGGATGTGGGTGCCCGGGTCGGGGTCTATTGCAAGCTCCGCAGCGTACGGGCAGACCGCAAGGTGGATGGTACTCCCTTGGTTTGAATTTGCATGGTCTGTGCCGCCTGCGGGGGGCCTGGTTGGTTCACCACTGGCCCGGAGGGTCCTTGAGGCTGGCTCGCCACCATAGTTGGGCGAGCCTCCAGCCAGTTTAAAGGCTGTTGGTATGGGGGATTAGGTCGTAGGTCAACGTCCTCCGCGGTTTCAGGTTGACACTGCACCGGAGGCATGGCTGGGTTACGGCTCGGGGGAGGTGGCCCCGTCATTGTAGGTTGTCCCATAGGGGTATTCATCCGCGGGCCTTGTGGCCAGCCATTAGGGGGCCCATATCGGGGATATTGGTAGGTGGGCACTTTATTCTGTTGACTACGGTCAGGGTCATAAGTTTTTGGCCGGGGTGGGCCAGGCGGTCGGTAATTCACCCGGTGTGGTCCGTAATTGGGATTATGCCCAGGGGGCGGTTGCCAATACCCCTGGGGGGCTTGCAGATTCGGTACCGGAGGTCGGGGGTATCGCTGTCCCTGGGGGTATTGTTGACGCGGTTGAGGTGGTCCGTTCTGCGTCTGGAACTGGGGGGGGGGGTCCTGGTTGCGTATACTGGGGTGTTTGGCTTGGGTAAGCCTGGTAGGGCTGTTGGTAATAGACCTCGCAGGCAGTCTCAGCACCCTGAGGTGGTAGTCCCTGCCATGGTTCCTCCTGCTCCTGCAGCTGGCTTTGTTCAGACCACGGGTACCACTCGCCCGCGTCCTCCCCCTCTTGCACCCATCCTACGTAGGCAGTCTGGCTCTCCGCTCCATAGCGAGAGTCTTGTCTCCGCCCGTCGTGTTGGTAGTAGTTGGATCTCTGGCGGGCATCCGGGATGATACGGGCGTCCATCCTTGACTCGAGTCGCACGGCCTCCTCATAGGCGTCTTCCAACTTGGTAGGTTTTTTGGAATCCACCCATAGGCTGAGGCTTGCGGGAAGTCCCTTGATGAAGACATCCACGGCAGCTTCGGTCAAGGGCACCATCATCTTCTCATAATATTCTTCTTTCTTCTCTTCCTTCAAAGCCGACCTGGCACACCGGAGGAGAATGTTAATCTGGTCCTTGAATCCCCCGACCGAGTCACCTTGCTTCATATGCAGGGTGTGAAGCTTATTGTTGTAATAGGCGAAGCCCTTACTGGGGGCAAAACGTTTTTTTAGGTGGCTGCATATTTCCTCCACGTCGGCAAAGTCTTGCCCCCAAGCGCAGTCTTTCGCTGCACCTCTCAGTTTGCTTAGAACAGCCCGCTTATACCCCTCCTTCTGTTCGTCGGAGACGCAGTCTGCTCCATTCCGGACATCCTGGATAAAGTCCTTGAGGGGTATATTGCTGCCGTCGTAGGTACTCAGACTCGCGATGGCATTTTGCAGGCAGAGACTGTTAGTCAATGCCAGCAATGTCGTACCCATGGTTCGGGTCAGGTCCTGCTGGCCCTGCCCGTTGGCATTTGTCCCGCCGGTCATCTCGTGGGGTCCCAAAAGACACCAGCTTAGCTGCCACTCCACTGTTCAAGGACTAGGGGTCCGGAAGAATTACCGGTGTAGGTGTTCGAGATTCGGTCTGGGTCTATCTTTAACGGTGATAGACAACTAGGTCGTCCGCATATAGGGTCAACTCGATCCGGATGATTCTTAATTCGAATCGAGTGCGCAGGAAGATTCGAAACCCAAGGGCTAGCCCTTCCTGGCTGTAGAGGCGCACTGCGCCGGCTTGCATTCAATTCCCCAGACGGGGTCGCTTTCAACGCCCCTCGGTCGGAACTCCCGGTTGGGCACGAGTCAGGGAACCCACACGGTGATAGGAGAATGACGACCCCTTTTTCTTTATTTATTTATTTGACTGTGAAAGCAGGCGAGTAGAGTAGGTCAATGGTCAGACAAAAAAAAAAAAACAGGGTAGCGAGTAAAAATAGGTCAAGAATTAGTCAGATGTCACACAAGGGTGGGAAGTGGTCGGATTCAGTAGCGCGCGGCTTCCTCTCTCTTTTTACTTTTTTTTTTTTTTTCGGTAATATTCACGATATTTTATCAAACCTACCAAATTCATTATTCTTAAATTAATTATTATTAAATATACGTTATAATTATACTAATTATAAGTTTATACTAACTATATTACCAATCATTATTAAATTAAATTAATTATAGTAAATTTTTTTTTTTTTATTAATTATTGAACCTATCAAATTAATTAAACACTACCTCCTATCAATATTACTAATGCTATTACTACTAAAAAAAAAAATTTATTTTCAAAGTAGCGGTTGCCAATACTATTGAATTTAAAGTAGCGTCTAAAGCATTCCGGTTATAGGCCGGGCGTCTCTCCGGTCAGCTCGGCGCTCGGAAGGAGAGAATGGAGTGAAACGCCGATAGGCGGACAGCGGCACAAAGAAGAAATGGCTTAGTGCTACTGCGACTCCACGGTGGGGGACTGCACGGTAGGGGGAATACGAACGGGAGAATGAAGTGAAACGGCGATTACTTGCGCGCACTTCTTCCCTCGGTCACTTGGGTCTCCTCAATTTAATGTCTCCGCCTTGTAATATATTTTCTTTCTCTGTAGAATCGAAATTTAAAATAGCCGAGGGAAAAATTGCAAAAAAAAAATTTTTTTCTTCCTTTTTAAATTTTGAAGATCTAAAATTAAAATTAAAACCTCGAAACAATTAAATTTGAAAAGGCTTTTATTTCTAACACTAAACTTTTACTGTAGTTATTGAAGTTCTATTATTTTATTTTTTTTTTTTTTTTGAATAATTAAAGTTGAAAAAGAGATAAAATTGGGAAAATTGAATTCTTTAAAATTTGAATGAGCAACAAAAAAATTTTTTTTTTTTTTTTGTGTAAATTAAAATTTATGCAAAGTAATTTCTTGAGTTTATTATTAAAATCGTTACCTCTGATTTTTTTTTTTTTTTTTTTTCTATTTTAAATAAGAACCTGTTCTAGCATTAAAGTCAACAACTTTGGTTGAGCTTAAAAAAAAAAATAAATTGAGAAAATTACCAAATCTGAAAGGTGAAACTGGAAATAATTGAAATTGCAATTCCAAAAATTTCCAATTTGAAAATTGAAATCGAATTTACGCACTGAAAATTTATACCCCTGGAAAAATAGGGTTTGACCTCAAGAGTAATATTTAAAATGACCTTCAAAAATTGTAATTTGAAAAATTTGAGTCTTCGCTTTAAAAGGTTTTTCCTTTTTTCTTTTTTTTATTTTCTATTTATTATTATCATTATTAATTTTTTGTTACAATTAAATTTATTTCTCGTGTAAAATTTAAACTCTGTAAGTTATAATAAAGTGTGCATAAAATAACGCGACTAAGTATTTCTTTATACAGACAGCCGTGCAGTCACCCGATAACGATAGCCTCGCCACCGGATGGTAACTCAAGCTTTTTCGAGTTCAGGAGTTTCATCTATATTTTTTTTTTTTAATTAAAAAATTTTTTCTTTTCGCGCACAATTTATAATTCTAATTGCTAACCTGCTTAAATACTAAACTTAAACTACAGGACGGTAGCCTACGCACTGTCCTGGCACGAGGGGAAACTTATAAGCCTAAAATAAAAATTCAAAGTTCTAACTCTAATTACTCTAAAAAAATTTTCCTATTTTTTCAAATTATACTGTATAAGGTCCCAAACAAGGGGGTTTAAATTATCAAAAGAAGATTATAATTTTAAAAAATTTTTTGAACTTTATAACATGAATATAAGTTTTACTTAAGCTTAAATGATGTGCAGCTGCACGAGCTACACTTTTTCCGTCACCGGATGTAACTCGAGACTTTTCGCGTCGTAGGATGATTTCGGTTATTCTAAATTTTTTTCTGATTCTTTCGTCGCACTAAAATTATTCTAATTCGGCCTGATATAAAAATCACGCACGGTCCTATTAGAATTGATTATTTCCTAAAAAAGAAAATCACTCCGAATAAAGTTTTATGCACGAGCTTAAACCTAACTTCTTTCCAACTTAAAATTACTAAAATCTTAAACTACAAGACCGTCGGGCGAGCGACTCGTCTTGGCAAAAATTCAAGCACTAAAACTAAAAAATATTTATTTATTTTTTATACTCTAAGTTTAATGCGCGCTCCGCGGGGGGCCTAACTACGCTTTCTGCTACCAATTTTGTTATATGTCCCCGTGGACATATAACCGGCTCCTAATTTTGCAGACCCGGGAAAGAGTCGCGGGGAAAACCAAGGGTGAACGGCACCCCTTGTGTGACGACAGGAATGCGCGAACTACTAATTAAATAAGGTTAAAATTTTATACTAAACTCGTTACCTTGATTCTGGATCCAAAACTCGCTGGTAACTGGTCGATGTGTTCGTAGGCTGCTTAGTCTCTCAGACGTAGGTACAATAGGTTCAATTACTTTATTCACTCACTGGCAAGTTACTTTTAAAATAGGCTTTATTAGGTCAAAATCAAATACACTGGGCTACAATTATCGAATCTGATAGGTCCAAATGGGCAAATATAGTATTAGGTAATTAGCTTAACTTTAATAAGGCTCGCGATCTTTGCGCTCTTTAATTATATTTCATACTAACTCGACGTCCGGCGCTCTTTCTCCCTGCTGCATCTAAATCCTTCCCCCACCACCTTGATTTTTTCCCATCAAAAGTGCAGGAGCAGCATTCAGCTGCAGCTGAAATCCGAAGTGCTGACCGGACCCCTCATCCACATGCACGCACACTCGCGCGAGAGTGCACGATCGCGGATTTTTATTTAATTGTCACATAACAGTTTTAAATAGACTTAGCAAAAAGTCATTTAATTGTAATTTTTCATCATCACTCAAATAAACATCAAGTCGCTTAGCAACAAAATCTATGTTTTTATTCAATATTCTAATGTAACCGTAAATATCTCTAATTTCTAACTTCAACAGTTTGTTCATAAAACCAAAAATAATATTATGAAAGTAATTATCTAAATTAGTGTTATAAAGGTGTAAATTGAAAATGTTTTTAAATCCATCGAGATATGTTTAGGAAGAATATGATAAAGCTTACACATTGTGAGGAATTTCCTTCTTTGTATACTGTATGCTAATAATTTTTTATACGTGACAAGTTCTATCTCCTCAAATAGACAGTGATAATTATAATAATAATAATACCAACCTCTTTGACCATAATATTGACATTGACGACACTAACAGCAATAACACTAAGAGTAAATTCATTAATCTTACAGAGCATAACATTCGTACACCCGCTATTGATGTTTAATCTTTAGGACCCAAATTTAATGTGCATAGTCCTGTGATTAAGAGGAATGATAAACTATTGACTGTTAAGAGTCTTGAATCTACTCTTCAACATATTGATGTTCCTGTTGAAACTAAAAACAATATTCGTTTCTCCTTTAATAGTATTATTAGCAATAACTTGAAATGTAAACAGAGAGTTAGTATTCATCATGAATCCTTTTTCATAAACTGTGATAAGGATAGTATGAATATAAAAACTAATGCATATGAGTTGAGTGATTCGTATAGTTATATCTTTAATTTATTGCGAATGAATGATCTCTTTTGTAACTAACTTCAGATCTAACTTTAGTCTATTTGTACCTTAATTGTTATGCTATTATCGTTCGACATTTAACCGCTAGTCAATATTTTGTATCTACACCTTTATAAGTTTGTATATATATATATTTACATCGATTTTATATCTTAGTCATTGTGATGTTTATCTAATTGTTTGGTACGTCTTAATTATCTTTATACTGCACTTTAATAATTTATTTTGTACCTTAAATACATTTTATTCAATTATATTTTATTAATTTTTATAAAAATATTATAATTTTTTATTTAGACACCTGAAGAGGAGGGCATTGCCCTTGAAACGTTGTGCAATAATAAAAACCAATAACAAATTACATCTTGTTATTATTTGTGCCTGGATCATCAATACAAAGTCACCTTTCCTATTCAAAAGTGTGTTTATTAAGTTCTTGTAAATTGATCAGTTTTGTAATAAATATGTTAAGTTTTAAACAATTATTGACTGCATCTTTGAATTCTAAGCTATTGCAAAAAATATCGCAACTGAAAAGTAAAAAACGAGTGAAAACAAATAAAAGTCCAGTTATAGAAAGTGATAGTGAGAGTTGTGATGATAATTTATCATATACTCGTGATATTGAAATAACTAACTAGAGGTCTTAAGAAGACAGCTTTGACGATGGAGGCAGAGGAGAATCTTCTAATGAAAATTCCGATCATTGAACAAAAAGCCTGTGAAAATAATGATAATTTATTTACGAAAAAAGGATTCCCTCGTAAACGTAAGCTTTCCTTAGAAGCCCCACTTAAAAGAAAAAAAAAAGCTGAAGGAATAGCTGAAAAGCACAATGTGAAATCACCTTGCACAGTGAATTGTAAATTAAAGTGTACTACTAAAATTGATGAAGATAGACGAAAAGATATAAATCAACAATTTTGGACAATGTCTTATGAAGAGCGACGATGTATTGCGGCTGGTTTTTCAAAAAAGATTGAGAAAAAAAGATTAACTCTTGCAAAATCAAAAAAATCAAGACGATCTTACACGTACGAATATTATCTCACAAATTGATGTAGTGGATGTCAACATGTCACAAGTCTGATGTAGTGGAAGTTTCGGTATGTAAAAAATTTATACTGGCAACTTTAGGGTATCATCCGGAAAATGATTCTATTTTTAAATCTCTTTGAAACAAAGACTGCGGTTGTATTAAGTTCAAAAAAGATAATCGTGGTCGTTTTCCGAAAAAAAATAAAATTGATACAAAACCAATAAAAAATCACATCTTAACTTTTAAACCATCGGTCCATCACTATAGAAGAGACCACGCTCCAAATTGTCTTTACCTTCCTAGTGACGTGAATGTGACCTTTATGCATCAAGACTTTCTGAAAAAAAACAAAAATCTTCAGGTATCGTATGAAGTGTACAGAAAATGCGTTAAGGAAATGAATATTTCCTTCGCTCAGTTAGGGCATGAAGAATCTTTTGCCTGCGAAAAGTTTTATTTACACTCTAAAAATACTGATCATAATAAAGAAAATCTTATTGAAAATTGTGAGGAATGTAAAGCGTGGAAATCGCATAAAGATAAGTATGATGCTGCAAGAAGTGAATACGAGAAAGATGGAAAATATAACGAATCAAATAAAGAAGTAGTGTCAGCTGATCTTCAGAAAGTCATTATGCTCCTGCGAGCAGATATGTTTAAAGAAGTTATTTTCATTCCTAGAATCATCGTATTCAATGAGTCATTTGTTCCAACTGGAAAATATTCGAAAACATCCAAACCTCTCACAGTCTTATGGCATGAAGGTGTAAAAGGTTGTAAAAAGGAAGATTTAGTTTCAACTTTTTATCAATTTTTTTTGAAAAATAAAGATATTGAAAGTATTATCATTTGGCTTGACAACTGTTCATCTCAGAACAAAAATTGGACTTTGTTTTGTTTTTTCGTTTTTATTATTAATTCGTTGGAAGTTCAATTAAAGACTTTAGATATCAAATATTTGCAACCAGGGCATACTTTCATGTCTGCAGATTCGTTCCATCATCAAGTTGAGTCAAGCATGAAAAAGATGGGTAAAATTTATAATTTTTCTGATTTCAAAACAGCAGTGCAAAATGCAATTTCATCTAAAGTTAACGTAAGTGAAATGAATATAGAAAACTTTTATCAGAGGAAAGATCACACGTCTATATACAAATTAGGAAAAATAGAACCGAAACCGTATCTTAGTAATATGGTACATGTCAATTTCAGAAGAGGAGAGAATGTTCTATACTATAAAAACAATTTTGAAGATGATTTCACGTTATTGAATTTCTTAACTGCAAATGAAAAGAAGAAAGGAATCCAAAAACCTGCTCCTCATAAAACTTGTAGAGGAATTTCACTTGAAAGAAAAACAAATCTAATTAATAAACTTCATCCAATCATTCCAACAAATCGCCTCGAATTCTGGGAAGAATTACCAATTGGTGATACTTGTGACAATATTGGCTCTGGTTAAGAAACGAAGTTCAATAAACACTGTAATGTATGAATATGTTTAGTTTGACGTTAGATAATCAATTTTGTAGTTGTTTTGTGTTAATTAAGTGCTTTACATTCAAATATTGTTTTAATTTGATTGAACGCAAGAAATTGTTAAAAAATTTATTCGGTTATTGCTAATTCATTTTTATGTAAATACAATGTCAAAACCCATGTTTTTGTATATCACAATGTAAAGTTGTTTGAATTTGATTATATGTGAATAAAATTTGTAAAACTGTAAATTTTTTTTCTAATTTATCCTTTATAATTTAATATCCTTACAAACAGGGGCGAAATACCAAATTTGCCGCCCCTACGCCAGAGAAATTGCCGCCCCCCCATGTAAATTTTCTAAAAAAAAAAATTGAATTGAATTGATAGATCTATTATCCCCCAAGCTCTGAACCCCCAAATACCCTGGGTGCCCGAGTTCAATGAATAAACTGATCAGCTATCCCCCAAGCGATTTGAGCTTGGGGGATAGCCAATAAGTTTTTTTTGTTGAACTCGGGCGCCCAGGGTATTTGGGGGTTCAGAGCCTGGGGGATAGCTGATCAGTTTATTCATTGAACTCGGGCGCCCAGGGTATTTGGGGGTTCAGAGCCTGGGGGATAGCCGATCAGTTTATTCATTGAACTCGAGCGCCCAGGGTATTTGGGGGTTCAGAGCCTGGGGGATAGCCGATCAGTTTATTCATTGAACTCGGGCGCCCAGGGTATTTGAGGGTTCAGATCCTGGGGGATAGCCGATCAGTTTATTCATTGAACTCGGGCACCCAGGGTATTTGGGGGTTCAGAGCACGTTCTACCGGATTTCATTACTAAGCTTAATAATCCTATCTGCAATTTTTTTATTATAACTTCTTTAATTTTGTATGTATCGTATTTATTCCTGTTTATTATGATTTCTGAGTTGATTCACAATATTTATGTAAAAGCAGAACAAAAAATCTTCGTGAAATCTGAATGGCATCATTTAATTTAGAAAAAGTTGTTTCCTCAAAAATTTCGAAAATGTCAGATAGCGTGATTTTGCTTAGGAGGGCGAAATAGTGCACGCATGCGGGAGCCTACGATTAGGACGTTCGGAGACCTAGTAGGCCGCTCACAGGCCTACGCTCGTTCCAGCACAGATAATGACATATCAAGCAAATGAAACATTTACGCAAACAAAAAACAAAAGATTTCGAATGAATAGTTTAAGGACAAGTTCGCGTAAGCGGGGACAAGTGAGAGTTGTCCCCAGTTCTCCAAATTAAGTTTAGTGTTGTTAATTAATTAAGTTCGTGATTTGCAAGCGCGGGCGCGCGAGAGATGCCCCCGATTACCTTGTATGAGATCATGTACCCGAATAAAGAGATAAATAGATGTATATATATATAACACAACTCCAGAGTACCAATTATTCATGAATCCCGATCAAACCAGGTAAGAACCTAAGATACTAATTAACGTATATTAAAAGAAAAGGACGAGTAAACGGGAGCAGTTTCGGCCGGCTCTTGGCGCAGTCACAAGAGTCATCGTCCCCCGGTTTATTTCCCTCTTTTTCCTGGGCTGCTGTAATTAAAAAGAGATGGTTAAGGGTCAGTTAAGCTCTGGCCTAACTTTCTTTTAACAAAAATGGTAGCCGAGCGTGGTTTGGGTGACCTTTTTGTCCACGTTACTTGTCCTTTTGTTATTTATAATACACATAGATTTGAAATAGGGTTGGCAACCGGTACTTTAATAAAATATTTTTAAAAAAAGGTGCTCAATTTTTTATGAAATTTAACATTTTTTTTATAATTTTTAAATCAAAATTGAGCAAGAAGAAAATTGAGAAAAGTTTTTAAACCTACGGGTCGATTATTTTAACTCAATAAGAAAAAAAAAATATTATAAATTTCAAAAAGTTGCCAATTCTATTATCGCGTTGTCGTTTTTAAGTAATGATAGATAGGAAAAGTAAAAACAAGGATAGAAAAAGTTAACGAGAAACTATAATTTTTATGCGTTGATTGATGATTAATAATAAAGTATATTTATGTTTGAGTGAACTGAAAAGACGTAGAGAAATAAGGTGAGAATTTTTGGAAAAGTTTAATTAGTTCTGAGTTGAAGGATAAGTTTTGATTAATGTCCGATCATGAGCGACGGGGTTTTCGTGTATTGTTGTTAATAATTTGGAGGGTATGGGACCTCCAAATTAACCTATACTCTGGGTAGTGCGCGAGCATTGGGGATCGTAACCCCTTTATAGGTATATTACATACACGGTCACGATCGCATGATAATTTTTTTCTTTTTTCTGATAAAATAAGTAGAAGGTCTAGTTATTAGTAGAGTTGAATTAATAATTAAATGTACAGGAAATTTTTTTTAAGGATAAATTATTACAAATATTAATTGTGAAACGTTTAAGTATACGAGTAAAATAAATTATGAATTTCAACATCTACAAAAATTAAAGTTTCACACAATTTTTTTTAGGAATATTTTGAATGTTGATGGTGCGCGAAACCTCCGGGGACGACGGGTGGCCGTCGTCATCGCGTACAGTCGAATGTCGTTTTAAAATAATAATTGAATGATTCCGCGTATTTTTGAGGAAAAAAAGTGAATGTTTTTTATTTACGAAAAAAGTAAGGACAAAATAGAATAGAAGTTGTCAAGAAAAAAAAAGAAATTATAAAGAAATATTGATTGTATTTTTTTTGTTTTTTTTGGTACAGTAATTTTTTTTATTTTCAAATCTACGGTTGTTTATTATTTTTGAAGCATTAAGTAGAGACAGAATAAATAATTGTAATGAATAGAATTTTTTTTCATATTCGCGAAATCTCGATGGTACGACGAGTGGTCGTCGCAATCGCGTATTGCAAGAATTTCTTTTTATCATAATCAATCTGTCGAAAGTTGCTTGAAAAGAGACATTTTATTTAATTAATTTTCTACTATTTATTTACTACGTTTTTTCCTCATATAGAATTTTTATTTCTGAATAATCGATAGGGTTTTTTCCTTCGTATTGCAAAATTTAGAACTCGGAGTCATAGCTCTATGTCTTAAGCGCAAGCAACGCTAAAATAATTTACCTACGTAATTTTTCGAAGCAAGATTTTTTTTTTATCATGCATATATATTTCTGTCAAAAGTAAATAAAATTTTCTTTCTTGAAATAAAGTTCTTTGAATTAAAGATGACAAAATTAAATCTAACCCAAGCGAGCATAGACATAGATGAACTATATTATAGTAATTTTGATATTATTGATTGGAGTTTTTTTATTAGTACTCTGTTTCTTTCAGAATATGGCATATGATGAGAGTAATATTACTATCAGTCGAGTATATAGACATTATCAAATAAATATTTGTTGACTATTTTAAAATCTTTTTTTTTACCATATACAATGTAACATCTTACAACCACTCAGTATAAAAAAAAAATAATCAAATTTTATTCAAAAAAAACTTGTCACCGGCATCTACACTTTTTTATCATAAATTCTAACTCATTGGCTACATTCCTCAAAACTCTACACATTAATCCAGCACTTAATTTTAAGTTCACAGCTGATTTGTTTCATCGCTTGATCTACACACTTGAATTTTTATTGAACGATTAAACGAACTTACTTGTAAGTGAAGTTCTATCGAAATTGTATGTAGAGCCTCTTCCGAAGAGATCACATGGTAGTGTCCACTCTATGCCGATTATTCCACAAGTTTAAAGTATAAAAAACAACAGATGGTGACGTTGTAACCTCTACGTTGCTCTTTGCTTCATCATCCAAAGTATGTAAGGGCGATGGCACGAACTCGCGGGATGCGGGAAATCCTGCGTCCCGCATCCTGCGTCCCGTGTCCCGCGTTTAGCTTTCATACCATATGAGCGAGACGCGGGACGCAGGACGCGGGACGCAGGATTTCCCGCATCCCGCGAGTTCGTGCCATCGCCTTTACTTGCCGTAACTTGTAAAGGGGCTGATGTTTTCAGCAGGGTAAGCTTTATTGGGTGGGCCTGATCTCTTCGGAAGAGGCTCTACATACAATTTCGATAGAACTTCCCTTACAAGTAAGATCGTTTAATCGTTCAATTGTATTTCAAGCCTCTTCCTCGAGATCTCATGGTAGACGTTCAAAGTAAAGTTACGGCAAAGTTTAAATAAGTTATCAATTTAATTATAAGTTATTTCATGATATTCATTGCATTTAGATCATTTTTATTCTTATCAATTCTTTACGATATTTAGTAACGATAAATAAGTAAAGAAGAATTTTCAATCAAATGAAACTACATTCTTAAACAATAGAAATTAGTTTTCTGCTATAACTCAAAATAGTATTTGCATAAATAACGATCGTCAATTATATCTGAATCATAAAAATGAGTTAAAATCTGGAAATTTTTAGACCGACCAACGGTTGCTCTGAAATGATTGATAATTACGCACTAGAATTTTGCATTTGAAGTTCATGCATATTTAACACTGTATCCAGAAATATGTATTAAATACGGTGTTTATCAAAAACATCTTCAATCTATTTACTCAAAGTTTCACGTCTGACTGCTCTGTACAGTTTTCTCAAAAAAGATGGAAAGATTAACTATGTCTTTTTGAATTCTTTTAGTCCTTTCCAGATATTCAAGTAATGCATGTGCAAGACTTCCTTCTCTGAAAAAAAGGGTAAATTTAAAAGTGACTAATAAATTCCCTTTTTGTTCTAAAGTTTTGAATTGAGCGTTAACTAAATCAAAAAATTTAACTAGCTTAAAGCTAGTTTTATCATAGAAATTTCATCATTTGGAGTAAAAAATCCAAAACCATTTTTAAATCCCAAGTCACACTGCACTTGAAGACCAAGAGATGTAATTTGGAATAAGCTTTGCAGATTCGTTTTAAACCTGCGTCTTGAGCAATTTCTGATCTCAGCATGAAAGCTAAACCAGATCTGTACAAATTAATTGTTTCGTAAGAAACACTGGATGATAAAACTGCAGAAGTAAGAAAACATTGAGTTTCTATAAAGTTAGTTACTAGAATATCAATTTTTCTTCCGGAACAATAAAAAATTTCATTCCTCAATTAAATTTGATTTTTTTTTTTTTTTTTTTTCGAAATGAAGACAGAGCAAGGTATATTGCTACTTTTGTCATTTCTTTCTTCAAAAATGCATTCCTGACACAGAGGCCACAGGGAATGAGGTTTTCTTAAAGATTTTAATAAAAGGTTAATGACCAGTTTGAATTTTCTTTCTTCAAAATTTTGACACCAATGATTCTTTAAAACCAGATGTTAAGGTTGAGATGCCAGTCTGGCACCATAAGATTCTCCTCGAGATTTCCTTGAGAACCTCTTGTTTTAGGTTTTTTTTTTTTAGTACATCTAATAATAAAGAAAAAGAAGGAAATTCATACAAAAAACATGCTTCGAGCTTAAAATAAAAGCATCAACCGCGATTATGAAAGAATCCTTTTTTTTTTTTTTTTTTTTTAACTTCATCCAAAATGTGCATGATTCAAAATCTGCAACAATGTTGTCTCTCGATTGAATGTAAAATGCAAAAATCCAAATTTTGCCAAATGAACTGTAGTATTAAGCTTGATTTTTTGCTGTACATACCATCCACAAGATTGATAAACGTGGTGGTTGTTGTATTATCGAGTCTCAACAAAACATCACAATCACATAAATTTTTTGCAAAACTTTTTAAACTTGAAAAGTAGCTAAATATTTTAAACAGTTCATGTACATCTTTCTTTCTTCAAAAGAACAAAATACCATGAATTCTATTATTGTCACAATAAGCGAAAACAAGCTCCCAAACAGTCATGGAGGAGTCAGAAAAATATTCTATCAAAAAATTTGATTTAATAATTAGTTTAGTAATTTGAAAAATATCATTCTTCCACCAATTAAAATTTTCTCTTAATGTACACAAGAATTAAAATTGTCTCAAAGTCACTAATTCAAAATAATTTCATCAGAGTTAATTTTTGCCAATTATTCAAGAAGAATATTCATCTTCTCTAAAAAATACTACGTATTCTATTGGAATTTTTTCGAATGATTCTTCGTAAGCGTTTCAGACGTTTGTAATATTTATTAAAAAATTTGGTTTCCTCGTCTCTAAGCAAGCAACTTCTTATTTATCATTCCAACGGGCTTCAAGATCCTTATGTCCAAGATTAGACAATGTTTTATCAGCGATCAGTCGCTTAGCAGATATGGAAAAATTTTGAGTTAAGTACAAGATCTCTCACTTACAACATCGGATCCTCAATTGAGGAAAGGCCTGCTTTTTAAAGTATGTCTTCCTCGAAGAGACTTCGTAGTCATATCATTGTTGTTTACAGCACTTTTAATAGATCAATCTTTTGATCGTCTATCGGTCGATTTTATTAAAATTGTTGTATCAATCAATAGGACGTTTTTGAGACTTGGATTGAGAATATATTCCTTCAGCATAGATATAACTGCGTGAAACTCATCTGCCGTGGTCTCCTTTACGATACGCTTAAACGGATCCTTTGAACGGGAATGCTTCGTTACACTCGGTGACCTGTTTAGCACGACGAGCCAAATGAGCTGTATAAACCTGTGTCAAAAAAATTTTATTTCCAGAGAACGGAGAACTTTCTTATTTTTAATGAGAAAAAATATTATCAAGTTTAGTTACAGTCCTGAACTGTTGAGAAGTAAACCTATCTCATATTTTATCTCTCGTGAACGAGGAGTTTTACTCATTTTCAAAGGTTAAGAGGTTATATATATATATACATATATACATTTTTTTTTTAACCAATTTGAATTTGAATATTATGGCAACGAAACAGTGCATCTTATTTGTGGAGATTAACTCTATTTGAGTTTTTGATAATATTGATAATTTTTTAAGTTTTCCAAGTTTTATACAGTCCAAAACTGTACAAAAGTGAGCTTAACTCACTTTGTAAATAAGAAATGAAAACCTGTTTTCTATGCCTTACATGAAAAAATTATTTGATTTTCCAAATTTTCCAAGTCTTATACAGTTCTAAACTGTACAAAAGTAAGCCTATTTCACTTTATAAAAAAGAAATGAAAACCTGTTTTCCATGCCTTACATGAAAAAATTATTTGATTTTCCAAATTTTCCAAGTTTTATACAGTTCTAAACTGTACAAAAGTAAGCCTATTTCACTTTATAAAAAAGAAATAAATACCGGTTTTCCATGCCTAACATGAAAAAATTATTTGATTTTCCAAATTTTCCAAGTTTTATACAGTTCTAAACTGTACAAAAGTGAGCCTTACTCACTTTATAAAATAAAAAAGGAATGAATACCTGTTTTCCATGCCTTAGATAAAAAGGTTTGATTTTCCAAATTTTCCAAGTTTTATACAGTTCTAAACTGTACAAAAGTGAGCGTAACTGACTTTGTAAATAAGAAATGAAAACCTGTTTTCTATGCCTTTCATGAAAAAATTATTTGATTTTCCAAATTTTCCAAGTTTTATACAGTTCTAAACTGTACAAAAGTAAGCCTATTTCACTTTATAAAAAAGAAATGAATACCCGTTTCCCATGCCTTACATGAAAAAATTATTTGATTTTCCAAATTTTCCAAGTTTTATACAGTTCTAAACTGTACAAAAGTGAGCCTTACTCACTTTATAAAATAAAAAAGGAATGAATACCTGTTTTCCATGCCTTACATAAAAAGGTTTGATTTTCCAAATTTTTCAAGTTTTATACCGTTCTAAACTGTACAAAAGTGAGCCTAACTCACTTTGTAAATAAGAAATGAAAACCTGTTTTCTATGCCTTACATAAAAAAATTATTTGATTTTCCAAATTTTCCAAGTTTTATACAGTCCTAAACTGTAAAAAGTGAGCCTAACTCATTTTATAAAAAAGCAATTATAATACCTGTTTTCCATGCTTATCATAAAATGATTTGGTTTTCCAAGTTTTATACAGTCCTAAACTGTCCAAAAGTGAGCGTAACCCACTTTATAATAAGAATAAATGATAACCTCTCTCTTTCATGCCTTACATGAAATGAGTTTATTTTTGCGGTAGTCTAACTTCCATAAGCTATAAAAATTTTTAACGTTGATCTAATCAACCATTTTATTGAAAAAAAACTTTCACAGGTTCGACTTTTGTATTACTTGTTTCCACCGAAAAATAAAAACATAACCATTAAAAACTTATAATGTCTATTTCTGAGAATTTTGCTTTTTCTTCTGATGATGTTTCTTTCTAGAGTGACTTTTGTGTTTATGATTCTTTTTCCTGTCATCAGAAGAATCATGATGACATTTTTTCTTTCACGTTTTGATCATAAAGAAAAAAAAAAACTTGTGGTTTTCCCGGCACAAAAATGGAGAATGAAGCTAAGAGCAACGTAGAGGTTACAACATCACGATCTGTTGTTTTTTATACTTTAAACTTGTGGAATAATCGGCATAGAGTGGACACTACTATGTGATCTCGAGGAAGAAGCTCGAAATACAATTAACTGATCATTTAAATATTTAAAATTTTTTCATTTTTCCACGAATAATAAATTTACATACATTCTGCAGTAAAAGATTGACAGGTTTATAATTAAAAAGATTAGTCAATAATGATTTCATTAATTTCATGATTTAATTCAAAAAAATCATGATCAGTTCAGAAGCTTTTATCAAAGATTATATTTATTATTATTTTTATTATTTATTTTATTTATTTTTATCATCAACGGACATTAATGTTCTTTAATACATAATAAATTTAATACATTTCATCAATAATAACTGTCTTATTCAAATATCTAGATTTTAGATTTGATATCTTTCTTAAATAAACCAGCACCGCATCTAGGTAAATTTTGCTAGGGATTTCATTATATTGACTACTGTGATTATATTGGTTGATTGTATTGATAAGACTGCTTTTGAGCAGGTCCCGGAACCCTTTGTTTAAAATCTTAATTATAAATAGTAAAATCATTCATTTCTAATAATCGTTATATAATTAAGTAAAGATATTTATTATTAAATAACTATCTTTTCAGGTCAGACTCGTGTTAATTTAAATGTATACTTTTTTAACATACTCAACAAGTCTAGTTGAAGTGTTTATTACAACTCAATTGCCCACCATAAATCCAATTTAGCATTTATTAGTAAAAACATTTTTTTTTACATATACTTGAAGTTCCTTCAAACAAATAGTAATGATGGGATAGTGAGTATAATAAATAAAGGTCGACACAGTATTAGGTAAAAGTAAGGTTTTTTCAGTTACTCGGGCACACAGACTTTCGGAACGTTCTTAAATCTACGACTTACTCGTGCGGGTGACGCGGACGGAATGCCCTAATGGCGGGCAGATAGCAAGGACTCGCAAGTCCCGTAATAGAGGGAGCTGCGGAGTGGTTTCCTCTATGCTTACAGAATAGTACGAGAGTCAATGAGTAGCTGTTGACGCTATAACTCTAACACTCCCTCCCGTCAATAGCCTACTCATTATTAATCCAGAATAATCGCAAAATGAAACAACAATCCAGTTTTTATTATTAAAGTATAAGCAATTCTGACATAAACAGCAATAATCATTACAAAATATACACATAAATAAACAGAAAGAAAGTTAGGCAAGCTTAGGCATGCGCACTGTTGTACAAGGACCTGTAACATAAGAAAATCATCCGAACAACTCATCAAACAGAGTTTAAGTTCAACGGTCAGTATTGTTTACTTCAGTCCAGATAACGTTAGTAAACCTTATCTCAGTTTTTCTCCTTCAATCATTATGTCTTTCTTTCTATCTCCAATCAATAAATACCACTGTGGTGATTATAGTTCTAACAGTTTCAGCATACGAATTAGTAATTTGTTTTCATCTGATAAAATTCACAACTTCAAAGCAAAGTTCTCGATCTAAGTTTTCCAACCAGTACCAACCAACGGTCCGTCCTGAATTTGATTCAACATTTCAATCAGTTAGTTTCTCACTTAGTTGAGTAAGTTCACAGACTTTATCAAATTGGTCATCGTTCAGTAAATATTCAATTCACTTTTTTTTTTACCAGCATCCAGGCGAAAATCTTACTGTCAGTAGAATTTGTCAGTAGAATCTGAAGTATTAATTCAAAATTCAGTTTCCTTCCGGTTCAGGTCTAATCATAATTATTTTTCGTAGTGCATTTTCTCAATCACCAAGCAGTGCAGTCATGAATAAAATATTTTTCAGTTTTATCGTACCACTCTTGTATGTAGCTTCACCCGCAGCCTTGAAAATAAATACTTCCAGTTTTCAACAGATTTTGAAATAAACATTTCAAGTAATAGACGTAATTCATTTCAGTTTCAACCAATACTCAAGTCATAAAACAGTTTCTCAATCATCTATAAAGTTTACTGTCATCTACTAGAATCCCTGAAAACATCACCAAAATAATAAAAGCTTAGAGCTAAGTTCACAATTTTCCACACTCAGAAATAAGTTCTGCAGTATCATATCACAAAATATCAGGGCTCTAGCAGTTTTAGAATTTCAGGCTTGCAATTCATTCTCCTTTAATCTATAAAAATTCATAGATAAGAGAATATAAGAATTCACAGACTCTTTCAGTTTTCATGTCGTCCCTAAATCCAGTAATATCTAGCACAGTATTGTTCATAAACAAATTCATATCTTTTCGGTCGGTATCTTCCAGTGTATAAAGTCTTTGTTCAAGTAAATTTATACATGCCGTTATACATCCAGTTACATCAATAAGGATCCTAAAAATCCGTCATTTTCGTCCACCGTGAAAGTACGATTCAAAGGTGCAGTTTTAACTATCAGTTGCAATAAAAATAAGATAATGGCATTTTCGGTTTAACCCGTGGATTTGTACTTCAACAAGTCCAAAACTCTGTCAACATATCCATGGCCTCAATGAATCAGTTTAAGTTCAGTATTTGATTTCAGTCATGGCCGCACAATTTAATTCTTCGTCCTTGCAGTTTTAAAATTCCGTGCAGAAACTCTCACTCCGTTTCCGAGTTTCCCAATAATCGAATTAACTAATAGAAATTTTTCAGAGAGTAAAATACATCTGTAGATGTCTAACACGATGATTAACTCTCGAATCTTCACGAGCTGTCCGTTCATCAATTCTGCCAAAATTCGATTTAATTTAGAAAATTAACAAATGCAACTTTCCATCTTCCGTTCGATTAAAATCATAATCGAAATTTGGTTCTAGATTTTCACACTTGAAAATATAATGATAAGTCCAGTCTCACAAGTCACCTGATTTAATTTTCGTACGGTTTAAATCATAATCAAAATCGGGCTTATCAGTTTCACACTACCTCGCAAACAATGGAAAATCATCAAAAGTCACTTTGCCCAGTGATGATTTGATGATTTGTATTTGATTTGAACGATGACCAATTTGACAAAGTCTGTGAACTTACTCAACTAAGTGAGAAACTAACTGATTGAAATGTTGAATCAAATTCAGGACGGACCGTTGGTTGGTACTGGTTGGAAAACTTAGATCGAGAACTTTGCTTTGAAGTTGTGAATTTTATCAGATGAAAACAAATTACTAATTCGTATGCTGAAACTGTTTGAACTATAATCACCACAGTGGTATTTATTGATTGGAGATAGAAAGAAAGACATAATGATTGAAGGAGAAAAACTGAGATAAGGTTTACTAACGTTATCTGGACTGAAGTAAACAATACTGACCGTTGAACTTAAACTCTGTTTGATGAGTTGTTCGGATGATTTTCTTATGTTACAGGTCCTTGTACAACAGTGCGCATGCCTAAGCTTGCCTAACTTTCTTTCTGTTTATTTATGTGTATATTTTGTAATGATTATTGCTGTTTATGTCAGAATTGCTTATACTTTAATAATAAAAACTGGATTGTTGTTTCATTTTGCGATTATTCTGGATTAATAATGAGTAGGCTATTGACGGGAGGGAGTGTTAGAGTTATAGCGTCAACAGCTACTCATTGACTCTCGTACTATTCTGTAAGCATAGAGGAAACCGCTCCGCAGCTCCCTCTATTACGGGACTTGCGAGTCCTTGCTATCTGCCCGCCATTAGGGCATTCCGTCCGCGTCGCCCGCGCGAGTAAGTCGTAGATTTAAGAATGTCCCGAAAGTCTGTGTGCCCGAGTAACTGAAAAAACCTTACTTTTACCTAATACTGTGTCTACCTTTATTTATTATTCTCACTACCCCAACATTACTATTTGTTTAAAGGAACTTCAAGTATATGTAAAAAAAAATGTTTTTACTAATAAATACTAAATTGGATTTATGGTGGGCAATTGAGTTGTAATAAAAACTTCAACTAGACTTGTTTAGTATGTTAAAAAAGTATACATTTAAATTAACACGAGAGTCTGACCTGAAAAGATAGTTATTTAATAATGAATATCTTTACTTAATTATATGACGAGCATTAGAAATGAATGATTTTACTATTTATAATTTAGATTGTAAACAAAGGGTTCCGGGACCTGCTCAAAAGCAGTCTTATCAATACAATCAACCAATATAATCACAGTATTCAATATAATGAAATCCCTAGCAAAATTTACGTAGACGTGGTGCTGGTTTATTTAAGAAAGATATTAAATCTAAAATCTAGATATTTGAATAAGACAGCTATTATTGATGAAATGTATTAAATTTATTATGTATTAAAGAATATTAATGTCCGTTGATGATAAAAATAAATAAAATAAATAATAGAAATAATAATAAATATAATCTTTGATAAAAGCTGCAGAACTGATAATGATTTTTTTGAATTAAATCATGAAATTAATGAAATCATTATTGACTAATCTTTTTAATTATAAACCTCTCAATCTTTTACTGCAGAATGTTTACTGTAAGAGCAAGTTACACTTGCGTGGCAGGATGAATATAATTATGAGAATTTGGATGTTTTGAAAGTGACAGTTTGAAAGATTATCTGTGATCTTTACAGAATTTTCGTTTCAGCACGAAAACGAAGGGAGTAAACCGACAGTTCTCATTCAGAGTATAGCTGATGAGTATACATCCAAGCACGAGTTCGTTGCTTATGCTGATTGTTACGGAGTGGACCACTATTCGCTTGTAAATATTTCGGCTCATTCGCTCAACTTTAAATTGATAGACTACATGGCTCTATCTATGAGTCTAGGCGGGGACTTTAGTCCCAATTCTCACTCCCGCGCGCCGTAGTGCTGGGCAGTACCGCTGTCGCCGTTGCTGCTGGTTTTGGTGCTCAAGTGTGTGTGTGTGCAGCAGAGAGTTCTCCCGGCTATTTCACGGTTCGTCTCAACGGCTCTTCTCATCGCCTTTTTCACCAGGTAGTCCCGGAACCTGCCTTTTCACCGTGCACCAGCTCATCCGGACAATCACAGACAGTAATTCTGTGATCATCAACAACCTCGGAGCCGCGCCATTACCACCTGTATCAGCTACTCTTCACCGGTGGTCTACGGAGAATTTGTCTGGTTCAAGGACAATCCTCACTCATCGAACATCTCCAGGTATTCAGGTGCAAGGAACAGTCATTTCCTTGCCCCTTCTCACTTTTCATTTTCTCTAGCACAGAATTTACGACTCTGTGCTGATTTCGTCCATCTCAATGTGCACAAGCACGTAGCCATTTCGGCCATTTTCTCTCTCTCTTTCTCTCTCTATCGGGCTATCTCTCTCTATTTTCAAGGCCACTCTCTGCTGCTACTCGACCAACGCTCACACCTTTTAATGTAAATAAGAAAACTCTCATAATTTAAGTTCAAATCGATATCGATGTTTACATTTACTTATGACGTGACTGTTACGCTCGGGCCTCTCTCTCTCTTCAAGACAACGCTCGTGAATAGACGGTTTCACTCGCCATTTTGTGAAACTTCTCTGGTTTCTCTTGGTTGTTTCTCGTGACTCTCTCTCATCATCCTCAAAGTAGTCATCTCATCAGAACAGTTAACTCGACGAATCATCTACTTGGAGTTGGCTCAACTCGGGAGACGTTTGATCTTCAATTAACTCAAACGGCTTGGCTCAATTCAATTCTTGGGTTTATTGCTCAGCAAGGAGAGCTTTCACGGCGTGGCATCTTCAGGTATTTCGCTCAGAACCAGTAACAATAATTTACCGATGCTTTTACATTGTCCTTCTCACAGCCAGAAAATCAATAAAATTACTGTGCATTCTCTTGCTCTCTCTCTCTTTTCTTTGTGCTGTTTTACACGCAGCCATTTTCCTTTCTACTCTTTTCAAGGCCATTCTCTCCCGACAGGGAATTGCTGTGCGGGCTGGAGCCTGGGCCCGTACGGGCTGCCCTGCTGCCCGTACGGGGAATGACCGGGCTGAACCCCTAAAAACCGCAAAAAAGAAACGCGGCGGTAGCCGGGCCCAGTACGGGCTCCCCGGTTTGCCACTATATACAGATATACAACTCTATGCGTAGGACTTGTATGTGCTTATTTACGTCATTCGTTATTGTAATCGGCTTGTGTTGACACTTGAATTAAATATTTTCAACTAAGTTTAGTATTAATAATAAATCGTTAATTACACATTTCTAAGGTCATTAATCGTATTTATATGAAAAAATTTGTTCTAAAAAAATTAATGTTTGAGGTTAGGAAATTTATTTATTTATTATTTTTTTTTTTTACTTTAGATGGATTCTGATGCTAAACAAGTTGTTTAGCATCAGAATCAACATAAATTCTTTAATAAAATTTTTTAAATGAAGAAATAAGGTTAGAAATGAAACTAGTTACAAAAGGATCTTATTCTTACTGATTAGTAAATATTGATTAGTATTTTTTTTTATTTAAGTTGATTTTTTGTAAATTAACCAAATAAACATTAAATATTTTAAAAGACAATCATAATATCTACATGATCAGTAGGTAATGACAGGGATAGCGTGACCGCGCGCGCATGTGCAGTGCCACATTTTTGGTGAAGATGTAACCTACTAGCCTCATGCTCGACGGCAGTTATTATTCCGCATTAAAATCAAAAACAAAAACAATAATCGAAAAAAGGACTTTGTAGCGCTCTTGTTGCTACTTTTTGCAAGGGTGCTTCAAAGCTCTTTTTTCGATTTTTGTTTTTGTTTTTTTGTAGAACGCGGAATAGTGCTCCAAGCACGATGGGGCTGCCAGGCTCTAGCCGCGTTACACCCCGTACGGTCTGTGAAGTGGCTGCCCGTACGGGGCCAGGCACATTGGCTGGGCTGCCAGGCTAGAATTCCCTGTCGGGCTGTTGCTTTGTTTACCTCAACTGTACTCAAGCAAAACTCGTATTTATGGTTTGAATTAATATAATCAAATTCGTCAAGAGTTTTGAATAGGCGATTTCTCAAATTAGTTAAGTTTCTTTACACGGAAATTAATGCTGGCAATTCTCAATTCTACATATTCTCATATCTCAGTTTCTCTCTTTAATCAGTTATTATTCTCTCTCTCAAGCTCATTCTCAGCTCATTTGCATTAATTCATTAAATTCAACTTAACCTTCTGGATAGTTCTCTTAAGTATACTACACTGATTTATTTTATCTCATTTTACATTTCAACTGGACCTGGCTCAATAGTGATTCTCCATAATTTATAATTAAATTATTGTATACTTCGATGATTTGTCTTATTCTATTTTAGAGGATGAAGCTCATGTTATCAACATCAAACTTATTAATCTGTCAATACACATTAACTACTTAAATTTCATACTTGTTGATTAATTATTAAGAGATTTAATAAAAGTTATTAAACTTGAACCTTTTTTTTGTAAATAATAATATATTCTTAGAGAATAAAATTCAAATAAACTTAATTAATGGTCTACTCAATTTATTTGACAACCCTCCCCTACCAGCTTTTAATCCGGCAAATAAAAGTAAAATTAATGAACCAGTAAATCCGCAACACTGATAATTATTGCTTGTTGACTTTCAAAAACTGACTGAAAACTGAAACTTCTCTGAGGAGTAGGAGGACTTGGTCCTGTGTTGCTTGAGGGTTGTACCTCGAAGCAAATTTAAAGTAATACTGCCTTGATTATTGATTCATTGGAGAATTCTTAATAATCAGACCGACAGAAATACTGGAAGTATTTTTTGAGTGATGTAATAAAATGAAGTAACAAAACAAGTCATTAGACTTATCGCTCACTCATTACAGTCTAGAGTATAATTATTTCAAACAGTTTTGTCGAATTTTCAACAATAAACATAATTTTGAATTTCCAATAGATCAAGCAATCACTAACAATTCAGTTGCAACACAGTGGTAAAGAATTGACATTGATCATCGTACTGGCACTTAGTTTTTGTCCTTCAGTTTAGCACAAGTAAAGTTAACGCCGCACTGCAAGCGTAAACGTGCTATTACATCAGATAATTTCCTACAGTTAAATTTAGATTTTTGTTTACCAATCAATATTCAAATTGTTCCCGGTCAGTTTTACCACTCTCAAAATTCCAATAGCTTAAATCGTTTCATCGATTGATAACGAATTTCATTTCATACAGTTTCATTCAGTCTGATCTCAGTCAGAGTCTGAATATTTTATTTCATTACAGTTTCAACATTCTATAATGAAAATTTTCAGTTCCGTAAACGAAAACTTAAATAAATACTTCACGGTTTCCTTCAATCATGGTTACACAATTTCAAAGGATTTATTTAGCTAAACTTCACAGTTACTACTCAAACTGAGTAAACTTCATTTTATTACATCACTCAAAATATACTTCCAGTATTTCAGTCGGTCTGATTATTAAGAATTCTCCAATGAATCAATAATCAAGGCAGTATTACTTTAAATTTGCTTCGAGGTACAACACTCAAGCAACACAGGACCAAGTCCTCCTACTCCTCGGAGAAGTTTCAGTTTTCAGTCAGTTTTTGAAAGTCAACATGCAATAATTATCAGCATAAGCAACGAACTCGTGCTTGGATGTACATTCATCAGCTATACTCTGAATGAGAACTGTCGGTTTACTCCCTCCGTTTTCGTGCTGAAACGAAAATTCTGTAAAGATCACAGATAATCTTTCAAACTGTCACTTTCAAAACATTCAAATTCTCATAATTAGATTCATTCTGCCACGCAAGTGTAACTTGCTCTTACAGTAAATACCTACCCGATTACCAAACAAAGAGAGAAATTTTTGTATCTTCAGCAAAGAATTTTCTGTTTGACTTGTCAGTTTTCAAACTCACATAAACCAGGTTTACTGAGTTTATTAAAGTGGATATCCGTGACCTCCTACGATGTCACCACTTTCTAGAAAATTCTGGCATTTTAACTTCGAAGCATTCGGTCGGTCACCTCTGTGAGTAATTCTCAATCAAAATCACAAACTCGGCTCAGCTGTGAATCAAATATTTCTCTGTAAAATTAATACACGCAGTGAGTCGAAGACTCAATACAGTAAAAATTTCAAAGGACAGATTAATGAATAATAAATTATTCTTCAATCAACAACATCCACCTCTTCTGTTTTCTGTCAAAACTTACTTTAACTCGCCGGTTTACAAAATCAAAATCAACTTGGTCTAATCATTACACAAATAGAGCCAAGTCAGCAACTAGCATAAAATTCAAAAACGAGCGTTCCATAAATAAACACCGTTGAATATAATAGGCCTAGTCAACTTTAAATAAAAATCCCAAGCAGTCTTTCCTTCCTTCCTTGTTTTCGATGGACAGTCAAGTCATACAAAGGATTAGTCGAAAATACACTCAACTGTCTACATTCCGTGTTGGAGTGAATTTTTTTTTTTTTTTAACTTAATTATTCATATAATTATTCAAACTTCCACTCATAAAAACACCTTTCTGTCCAACCATCCGTATCGCATCTCGGTATAATAAAGTCAAGTAATCAACATATGAATACGTCCAGTATTAAGTTTGTATTAAATATCGTTCGGGATAAATGAGTTTTATACTAGTGCGATCAATTCGCCATAAAATCAATAAAGCAGTCAGTCTAATCCATTCGATCATGATTTTCAACCAATCTCAACCTTCCGTTACGAATTTTAATTTCAAAGTAACTCACATGAATTACTTATAAAGTCGACAGAAATTACAAAATTCAACAGTTATCGACAGTCAATGATCCCTTAGCGTTATTTCCAAATTAACCAATCGAAAATTCACTGATTTTTCACGTCCTGCAGCATTTGAAATAAAAGTTTAATCAATCCTTCCGTGAGTTCAACAGAGGTAATTTTAATAGATTAAGGGGGGGGGGGTAGGGTCTGAGCGGTCAAAAAATGATGATTTTTCGATGATTTATAGTGAAGCTCCTGTTTATTATAATTTAATAAGAATTTATATACATATCATACAACATTCAAAGAACATTCTGTCAAAATTTCAGATCAAAATATTAAAAATTGAGGCAATGGGAGCCAACCAAACAAGGCGCTTCGAAAAAAAGATGAGTTGCGGTGAAGGCTGTAACTCGCGAACGGTTCATCTGAAATCAAAAAATAAAGTAGATTTAGTTAATATATTAGTTTTTATCGCCCCCTAGTAGGACCAATTTCATTTTTTTTCAATTTTGAAGTTTTGGCGACGTTTTAAAGCCAAAACACTGTTTTTTGGTCACCAAAACCGGCCATTTTATGGCTAAAACTTGGCCAAAAAAAAAAAAAAAAAAAAAGTAACTCACTAGGGGCCGGGTTTTTTATGCATTAAAGACGTATGTTTAATTCTAGAAAGATCGGTGCAGTAGTTTTCAAATGAGAACTTTCACCGACTTTGAAAAATAGTGTTTCGAGAAAAACGCGTTTGAAGTTTTCGGTACGAAAAAAGTGAAGAAAAACTATTTGATTTACAACTTACACTGAATCATCTATTCCAGCTCCATAAAGTAAGTCACCAGCAGCTTCAGCAATGTCCAGGGCATCTTTTGTGTTGTAAACACTTGCAGAAAGTCAACTATACGATAATGTATTTCGGTATCCACTGGCACAGACGGTTGAGAACTTAGCCGAATTTTTTTAGCTGACGCACTTTTTGTCTGCACGTCATTATTTTTAAACGGATTGGGTCTTTTTTTTGGTTTTCCAAGTATTTTTCCTTCAGTTTTACGCGTTTCTCTCAACACTTTACTTGTTCTAACCATTTTAAAACAAAAAAAACTGAATCGGAAATATAAGAAGAAAAATAATCGGACCGCTCTGGTGAACGAACACCGTCAAACTGACACGTCTTTTTTCCACACAGACCTTTAGAGCCGCCTTATACTCTACCTGGGTTCACTGCCCCTCCCTTTTTACAAAAGGATCTTAGGGGATTACAAAGACCGACTTAGCAGGGGCCTTCAGCGTAGAGCATGCGGGGAGGGGCAGCTGCCTCGACCTGCTCCGCTCGAAGGCCCCAGACTTAAAACTCTGTAACTTTGTGAGTTTTGCTCCAAACCCTTAGAAATTTTAACACAGCATTCTTGAAATGTTTTACTATAAGAAAAAAATTCGATTTTTCAAAAATTGCCAGACCCTACCCCCCCCCCCTTAAATATCACTGCAATTTTGACAGTAAAATAATCTTTCTTCGGCTAGCGTTCAGTTCATTTATGTAACAAAATCTCTCAGTTTAGCAAGAAGATTGGCTCCTGTTTCAACTCTAGAATTTCGATCGGCTTTTCAGATTAAGAATTTAACACGTTCGGTTTACCTGAAAATTAGACACCTTATAATTTTCAGCTTCGTTGTTTGTGGACTTTATTCACACGGTCAGACGTTCAGACGTTCAGAACAAACGGTCACGTAGTCAAACAATGACTGGGCGACGCTAGCGTCTATCTTACCTCCTTCAGTTTATTAATAACTTTCCGGTAAACCGTTTCAGCGTTTAAATTGAGGGCCTTTTAAACTCTTTGATAAAAGAGGAGTTGAAACGGCCTAAATATCTTCAAGTATTATGGTAGGTCAGACACTTTCCGTTTTTCGTGCGGGTTACGGTCTAATCAGAAAAATAAATATTAAATAATTGCTGTCAGTCGATATTAAATGATTACCGTCAGTTAATATCAAATAAATACTGACCGTTAATATTAATTATTTACTGTCAGTTCACGGCACCTCAGGTTTTTATCTTCTGGATTTTGTAAAGGGGTATTTCTAAAGAAAAGGGCCTCCCTTAAATAATTAACGGAGTTTCCCGGGCCCTCCCATTACAAGGAAAAATTTACACAAAAACTCTTGGGGGAAAACTCCTTAAACTCCGGGGTAGGGTTCCCGCGAAAAGAAAACCTCCGGGACTGGTCGGTGAGCTAGAGGAAGAAGAAATAAATTATTGCGGAAATCTCGGTTGAATTTGATTTTATTCTTGTCTACAAAAAAATCAAGTCTACAATTACAAAAAAAATAAATTTTAATTTGAGAACAAAGGAAATGAACAAAAACTATAAAGTAGTCTACAAAATGGCGGGTGACGACGCCGCGCCAAGAAAATCTCGATCAAATGTATATAAAGACAACTTCAATAATATACAACAAAGAAAATTTCATTTAACATACCGATAACCAAAATCTTCAGAAACACATGCTTATTACAATTTTATTAATTAATACAAAAATCTTACGTTTACCACAATTTTCACTTATTATCTGATGCCCAAAATGGCTACTCTCTGGTTTTTCCAACTCTCAATAAAAGTAAATTAACCCAAGTTTTCTTGATTTCTTCTACTACCTAGCTGTAAATAAAAGAAAAACAAACGAAAATGTCTACAACTCGACTAAAGAAAAATAGGAAAAGAAACTTAGAAAAAGTCTACTAAAGAGGAACTAAAAAAAAAAATCACACTCTCAAAAATACAACCTCACACCTTGGCTACTGAGAACTACAGCTAGGCCCCCAAACAATTGACCCTCGAGCTTGGCTGGATTATAAACTGGAAGGTATCCATGGGGGTTTGAACCGTCGACGTCCGTCCAAGTAGGAGCTCTAGTCACCTCCGCGGTCTCCATGGCAGTCGAAACTGGCACGGAGGTCGCAGGAGCGACCAGACTCGAACCTAGAACGGTACTTTTGACGGATCCCCGCCCCACGGGAACCCGGGGCTGTCCGTCCGTGATCATCGGAGTCGCCTCTACGGCTGGTACGATCACTGGGGGAGGAGCGCGAGTTGGAGAGCGGCGGGGAGAAGGGTAGGACCCCCCCGAGACGTAATCGTCTAGTGTGGGGTGTTGTCGGGGGTTGTTCTTCTTCTTCTTCTTATTCCTTCGCGGCGCCGTCTTTTCCATAGCTGGTGACATTCTACGATGAGCATGATGTACCGGCACTGCTCCTTTCGTTAGTTCTGCTTGTCTACATTTTCTTTGGCATTTTCACAGGTCCTTTCACTTTTGGTTACTCCTGCTTCTGCTACTTTATACATATAATTACTTTCTTTATGCATTGGTGTTAGTTTTTCCTCACTCAATTTTATCACACTCTTATTTTTAGGAATTGCTCCTGTCTTCCTGGCTTTAAAATCATTCACCACTTTCCAAACCTCCCATTTTTCACTCTCATCACTCTGACTTCCTGTCTCCCTAAACTCCTCTACCTCCTCACTTTCCTCCCCATCCGTCCAATCTTCCTCCCACATCTCTTTCACCTGTTGTTCCACACCCATCTCTCTGTCTACCTCATTACTGATGTCTACTGTTGTTGTGGCCCCTGTTTGTTGTTTGGGAGTGTTGGGCCACCCGACGCTCCTGCCTTGGCATTTCCCAGCAAGGCTAAAAACTTTGAACAATTTCCACAGTTTCTCACTGTTACACCCTTTGCCCCACAAACTTGACAACTCGTTGCCTGGGCAATCCATGGGCAACTATTTGCAAAATGTCCAGTCTGTCTGCATTTATAGCAGCATAGATCTGGGCATTCCCAAATCCGATGACCAGGTCCTCCACAATTACGACAGTTGCCCATTGGTCTTCCTTCACCTTGAGTCTGTTGTTTTCGTAATTGTTGTTGTTGATTTGGTGGCCTCATTTGTTGTTGTCTATTTCCGTTTTGTTGGATAAAATGGTTGTTCGGCCAGCTATTTTGATTGTTGACGTTGTTCTGTCTATTTTGCCAGTTTGGTTGTTTACCTAACTGGTAACTTCGCACCTGAAACCTAACTTTGAATCCTTGGTCGGTGGTCCTACAAATCTATCACAATCCTCCTTCTGTCTCTCATATTTTCTTCCGTAGTGTTCCAAATCGTCTACCGTGTCTACTCTTTTGTTATCCAAGTACCACTTGTATTCAGGCTGCAACCCTCTTCTTATTATGTCTATCTGTTCATCTTTCTCCAGAGGACGCTTTAAATATTTAAATAGGACTCCCAGACAAGTTATGTAATTCGAGATTGTTTCTCCTTTGCCTTGAGTCCTATTTCTTATCTCATCGATGACCGCATACTGTGAGTATTGGCCAATAAAGTTTCTCTGGAACGCCTTTTTAAACTCATGCCACGTTTCAATCTTCAAAATCGCCGTGTCGTACCATCTCAGGGCCTGATCTTCCATTACACTCGCCACTGCGTTTATTATTTGAGTGTCCGACATGTTACTTTTCCGTCTACACCTGTCTAGCTTGTTAAGGAATTGTTCTGGGTTTTCTTTTCCCTCATCCCCTGAGAATTTTAAATTCCAATCTTTTAAAATTCTCACACGATTGATATTGCCAGACTGTGTGTACCCGTGTCTACGATGTCTTATGGGTGATCGGCTGTCTGACGATGAACTGCTGCGATTTCATCTTGAGACGTGTCTATATTCTCTTGAACTAGATCTACCGCGATTATTTTGTCTACGTCTACTATGTTCTCTATCACATCTATGGCCTCGGATCCACGACCCCTGATGACGTTCATCAGATGAAGAATACGATCGGTGTCGATGGCCTCGCAGTCTACAATTGATTCTTCTATGACTCCGTTCTCGTGACGATGAATCCCTTCTCTTACGAGACGGGGATCCGTGACGATTGCGTCGAGTTACGGAAGTTCGTAGTTTACTACAATGTGAATGTCCATGATGTAGTTCTTTGGACCTCGTCTTTGATCTTTCCTTTCTAGAGAACTGTGATTGAGTTCCCGAGATTTAACGTTGACTTGGCGTCTTTCCCGTGATGTAGATTTATATCTCTTATGACCTGGTTTCGATTTGTAGTGGTTTTCCCTCGATGAGGATTTATAACGTTCTTCACGATGATGAGACGGCTCATTCTTTCTACCACGATGAACCTTGTTTGACTTGTTACTCTCGTGCTGTCTAGTTATCTCATCGTCGTTTGTATCGCTACCACTACTTGTATATCGTTTGTTTTGCTTTCTTTCATTGTCCAGTTTCTTTTCTAGCTTTTTCATTTCTTCCTGTCTTCCTTCTGTTTTCCTGTTCTTAGGACTTCTCTTGACTAGCCATTTTCTACGTAGTTCTATCATACTATCATCCGAATCTCCACTCTTATAGTTTTTCTCTGACTCATTACCATATCCACCAATCAATCTACTCTCTTCTTTTCTTCGGTCCATTAACCTTTCCATGTGTCTACTCGTGTCTACTTCTTGTTTTCTCAAACCTAAGTTTAATTGTTTGTTTTCCCCTGCCGAGTGGACACCATTTGAAGGAGACATAAGCAAGTTTTCCATTTCCAGAGGTGGTTGAATTATGGTTTTTCTCAAACCCGTTTCATTTATTTTCTTGTTTGTGCCATCGTTCTCTGGATTTGAATAACTTGTCTTTGATTCTTGCTCTCCATTGTCAGGTGTTTCATTCACTACTGACTGTTCCTGTGTCCTCACCACACACATTTTCCTTTCTTTCTTCCCTTTCACCGTCTATAATTAATCTTGAATCCAAGAAACAACAAAAAAAATATTTTATGTCTACACTTAATCTTGAACCTGAAAAGAAAAAAAAATTCACTGTCTACTATACTCTTGAACCTGAAAATAGATTTCACTGTTTAACCTACTCTTGAACCTGAAAAGAAAATGTCACTATTTTTAATTCTCTTCAACCACACAAAAAAAAATTCACTGTCTACACTACTCTTGAACCTGAAAATAAATTTTCACCGTCTTTAATTCTCTTCAACCACAAAAAGAAATTAATAATCACTGTCTACAATACTCTTGAACCTGAAAATAAATTATCACTGTCTACAATTTTCTTCAACCACACAAGAAAAAAAAATTTTCACTGTCTACAATAAGTCTTGATTCTTCGCTTTCAGTAGCCGTTATATTTATTTATTTTTATTTTTTTTTTTTCTATACTACAAATAAATCTTCCTGTTAAGATCCAAAAAAAATAATAATAAATAATATTCTAGTTGGACACTAGCCAACAATTAAATTATATAAATCACATAAGTATTCCCAAATATCCATCACCAAATGTTAATCCATAAATTCTCACTTCTAACTCAAAAAAAAAATTCTAAGTTCTAACGCCGAAAATTTATTAAGTCCAACTTTTCGAAATTTTTTCAATGTTCCACCTATGAAAAATTCTACTAAGTCCAACTGCTGCAAAAGAAAAAAAAAAAAAAATTTTTTCTAATTTCTATCACCGAAAATTACTAAGTCCAACTTTTCGAAATTTTTCAATGTTCCACCTATGAAAAATTCTACTAAGTCCAACTTCCGTGAAAAAAAAAAAAATTCTAATTTCTATCACCGAAAAAAAAGAAAAAAAATTCTCTAAGTTCAATCGCTGAAAAAAAATTTTTTTTTTTAAGTCCCACTTTTCGAATTATTCTAAGTTCCTAACCTGTCTACAAAATTTTTCTAAGTTCACTTTCCGAAATTTTTTCTAAGTGCCAGTTCACACAAAAAAAAACTCTAAGTCCCGATCTCGAAAAATTTTCCTAACTCCTTTGTTCTCAAAAGAAAGAAAAAAAAAAAAAAACGATAAAAATACTCTCAATCAAAACCAAAAAAAAAGAATTTCAACCATAAAGAAATAAAATATTTCTTCTCTGCTCACCACCTTTTCGCAGTTTAATTTTTATTTTAAAAAATTAACAAAAAAAAAATATGTTCAGGTGCCATTTGTAACGGGGTATTTCTAAAGAAAAGGGCCTCCTTTAAATAATTAACGGAGTTTCCCGGGCCCTCCCATTACAAGGAAAAATTTACACAAAAACTCTTGGGGGAAAACTCCTTAAACTCCGGGGTAGGGTTCCCGCGAAAAGAAAACCTCCGGAACTGGTCGGTGAGCTAGAGGAAGAAGAAATAAAGTATTGCAGAAATCTCGGTTGAATTTGATTTTATTCTTGTCTAAAAAAAAATCAAGTCTACAATTACAAAAAAAATAAATTTTAATTTGAGAACAAAGGAAATGAACAAAAACTATAAAGTAGTCTACAAAATGGCGGGTAACGACGCCGCGCCAAGAAAATCTCGATCAAATGTATATATAAAGACAACTTCAATAATATACAACAAAGAAAATTTCATTTAGCATACCGATAACCAAAATCTTCAGAAACACATGCTTATTAAAATTTTATTAATTAATACAAAAATCTTACGTTTACCAAAATTTTCACTTATTATCTGATGCCCAAAATGGCTACTCTCTGGTTTTTCCAACTCTCAATAAAAGTAAATTAACCCAAGTTTTCTTGATTTCTTCTACTACCTAGCTGTAAATAAAAGAAAAACAAAAGAAAATGTCTACAACTCGACTAAAGAAAAATAGGAAAAGAAACTTAGAAAAAGTCTACCAAAGAGGAACTAAAAAAAAAAATCACACTCTCAAAAATACAACCTCACACCTTGGCTACTGAGAACAGAGTGACGCTTCCCCGCGTCTCTCTGACTCAACTTCCTTCCTCACCATCCCTTCCCAATACTCTCAACCAATCAACACTAATCTATTTCATCAAGCTTCATTCACACTTGAGGAACAGCAATGTGTCCACCAATCACATACATTCACGCCATAATATCCAATCACACTCACGTCTACAAAGTTCCGGTGGCGATCGCCACGCCACCTATACTACGTGCGAACATTCAAAAGAAAAGAAAAAAAAAATAACATACACGAGACACTCACAGCTCTAACTCGCGCACATACTCTCTCTCTCGTTCTTTCCTACACGCACACATTGTCCACGCCACGTGCAAACTACAAAAAAAAAAAATAAAGCTACACTCACGCCCGCGTCTACTGTGTTGAGTGTGTGCGCACGCGCCTGCCGACGCAGTTGCGTCGTCTGCCGACACGCGCCGCGCACCTCCTCTGTCGTCGGAAACTCCCGGACGGAGAACCGGGACCTGTGTGCGGTGTGTGTATGTGTACGCGCGCGCCCTAGGCCGGGATAGCCTTCCCGGATGGTGGTTATGTGTGTGTGTGTGTGTGTCGTGGGCCTGCGCTGCTGTGGCAGCATTCAGCCGACGGCAGCCGTCGCCACGTGGCACACTGTTCTGAGAAAAGGTACCAACTCTCAAAAATGTGCGATAGCACATAGTTGATCGATGAGTTACTACTTTGGTCGATTTTTCTTCCTTAGGTCAAGAAGAATCGAGATCCGTTTCTCCCGTGTATCAGATTAACGATTGTAGGGAAGTTCCAGGGGGTTTTAGGGGGCTGAAATGGTAAAAACCCGTAAATTCATGGTTTTACGATGATTTTCATGAATTATTGGATGGAAAAAATTATTATTTGTTACTTTTTTTTTTTTTTAAATCAATTGTTCTAGTGTAATTTTACATTATTTTCTTAAAACTACCCCTAAAAAGTGATTTTGGGGGTGGGAAGAGGGTTAATTTTATAACTAATCACTTGCAGTTATTGAAAATTTTTGAAAAATTAAGCCCCCTGAAACCCCGTGGAACTACCCTACAATCGTTAATCTGATACTCGGGGGAGACGGATCTCGATTCTTCTCGACCTAAGGAAGAAAAATCGACTAAAGTGGTAACTCATCGATCAACTATGTGCTATCGCACATTTTTGAGAGTTGGTAGCTTTTCTCAGAACAGTGTGCGTGGTCGGCCTCAGCTGCGCGTTAACGCGGCATGGTTATCACCTGGGAAAAGTAAACAAACAACTTATTTATTTCACTGTTTCCCAGGTGGCTTGACACTGCCAGGTAAGAAAAATAATTTACGAGGGATTCACTCCCTCGCAATTTAATGATTCTGGTTTGATCAAAAATCATTCTTCTCTTTCATTTACTTTCAAATATATTCAATAAATTTTGAATGTCAGTCGCTCGAATTTCCAAAGCTTTCCGTCCGGTTTCTTTCCATATTTTCAAGATTGCAGTTAAAACCTTTACTTCAAAGTCACTGAAACTTTCATTACTTTTCCAAGGGGAATTTCCACTCATTCAGTTGAATACCCATACACGCACCATCAACGCACTGCGCTGAATGCTGCGTGCACAAGTGACTTTTACATCATAAGTGACACATCGACCAATTCAACTGAAGATAAGGAAATGCACTGAAACGAGCAGACCATACCAAATGCAAGCTATCAAGTGCTAGCAAGTACATGTACCACCGAACTTCAAGTTTGCACACGCATTCACTCACGTACATGCAGTACCACAACGAACTTCGTGTGAATACTACAGTCCGTACCAGAAGATAAGGTGTCAATTTGAATTTATTGATTTGTACCAAAAAGTCAGCCGACTCATTCCGAGCGTCCACACACATACACAACAACAGAGCGCGAACTTCAACGATGCTGCCACACAAGTGCGTTTGCGCATCCAGGAATTGTCATAAACCAAACGAACAAGTATGCCACACAACCAGTACCCTGACTTTTTGATTCAATAAATCAAAACTATTTTATTTCATGATTCAAATTTATTTTTACAAGGCCTTGATATAAAAATTGGAGTTCGACATGTCGTATTTTCATTCCATCCCGTTCCGTTTACACTTGCTAAAATCGCAATCAGCTGATGCAGTCAACGTTGACTCAATAAATGAGATAACTCCAAGTTCTCAGTTTATTCCGTTTATTCCGACCTTACAGCAGTCCGTATTTAAGTTCAAACAATTGAAAGCCAAATCAGCTGTTATTTATTTCTAGTCATCAATTTTTCACTCACACTTTCAAACATAAACAAATTAACCAAAATATTATTTCAATCAAAAACCTTCCGTTGCCATTAACCTAGAAATGGCATAGTTTTAAGTCACAACAAAAATAATTTTCATTCACCTAACTTAAATTTCATTCCGTAACTCGAGTTTATTTTTATCGTTGCGCAAAAAATAGAAATCACAATTCCAGGTACTAGTACATAAAAACTTAGCGGTGTAAAACAAAATTTATAAACACAAAGATCTTTGTATATTTATATATATTCACATTCAGTATTTACATTCATGATCACCGTAACAAACACTCAATGTATGATTATCGTTCCGTTTGTGCACACATACACATAAATATTATCACAGTAAATAAACTTAGTTCCAAAATACTCAGTAAAACACGATTTTGTTCGGGGTTAAGTTCCGAGCCACGGATCGTCACCCGTGCATGTAAAAATACATGACGCTCACGTGAACAAGCCCGAAGCAAAAACTGAGCGGTGACAAGAAAGTGTACGGTTGTCGATCAGCTGGCAGCTGCAGCGCAGCTGCAAGCACAGCGCTCTCTGGGACCAGGCGGCGCGCGCATCCATCAGCATGGAGCAGATAGAGACAAAGAGAAAGAGGGAGAGAGAGAGAGAGAACGTCCGCGCGTCTTTTCTTTCTTTCCGGCAAGACGCTAAATACCGCTTTAACAGCGTGAATTGACTTGCAAGTACTGCACCGGCTGACTTTTTTCCCTCCTTTCTTTATGCATCCACAACTCGGTCAGTTTATTCAGAAGCAATAATCCAGCTTTCAGTTTGTTCAATAACTACAGTTCAGCCTTCGTTCAGTTGATTAAAATTCCTTCTTTCATCTCTATCTTCCGCCACAGTCGTTCTTAATAATCAGCCCGTTTTAGCAATCACTCGTTGCACCGGTCGGTTATGAATTTCATTACCCCTTCTCGCACACTTCCGTCACATACTAAATTAGTCACCTCAGTTGCGCTCAGTTAGCTTGCATTTCAGCCATGAGCAAAACCGTTGGTAAATTAAAACAAAACTCACACCTTCGAAGATTCTTGCGCCAACGTCGCTCAGCAGTACTGGCAGCCATTTTGATCTTCCGTTGATTCCGTCCTCGCACGCCCGTAAAATACAAACTCAGTTGGCGTCTTCCTGTCTCTCATGTGCAGGACACGACAAGTATCAAAATTTCACAAAAGCAATCAATCTCCCCCGTAAACAATAATAAAATTCAGAATCACAGTCACTGCACACTCAAAGTAAAACCACCGCGAGATCAAGCACCGACCGTTAAAACAAAGGCAAGATGGCTGCCTTGCGAAGAATCTTCACCGGACCGAAAACCGAAAACTTTTCCTGAATTACTGTGTCTTAATTCGGGCACTGGAAGAAATGATCCGGGTCCATAACCTGTTGGGGTAGTGGGTATAATAAAAAGAGGTAGACACAGTATTAGGTAAAAGTAAGGTTTATTCAGTTACTCGGGCACACAGACTTTCGGAACGTTCTTAAATCTACGACTTACTCGCGCGGGCGACGCGGACGCAATGCCCTAATGGCGGGCAGATAGCAAGGACTCGCAAGTCCCGTAATAGAGGGAGCTGCGGAGCGGCTTCCTCTATGCTTACAGAATAGTACGAGAGTCAATGAGTAGCTGTTGACGCTATAACTCTAACAAGTAACGACTAAATTAAATTTTGTTATTAACTTTATAATTATTTTATTTTATTTTTTTTTAATTATTTTGGTTTGATAATTTTTCTTTATTTATCATTATTTTATTTTTTTTTTTTATCACAATTAACATTACTGTTTATTCCTATAATTAATAAAAGCTGAACGAGAAAATACTAATTATGTAAATATTCAAATACTAATTGGTAGTTAGTATTGTACTTAATTGGTTTGCGATTCGAATTCTATGGTGCAATTATTTCGTTTTTGGTGTAGTTTTAGTTATTCTATATTTGAATCAATTAATTTAATTTAACAATTTAGCGCAATAAATTTTTGTATTCATTAAACATAACTTTGGGTAAAATGCAAGAATACAATATGAGCGTTAAATATTTTTTTTTTTTTTTTTTTTTTTTTTTTATCTTTTGTTATTTGTATCTATTATTTTATATACCGTTGAAATAAAAAAAAAATTTTTTCGTAAAATAAAGCCGAATTAATTCTGTAATTTTTATTGTTACCTCTCGTAATTTTTAGATAAGTTTTAATTTTCAAATTTAAATAATCTCGTTATTAAATGTTATAAATTTTGGTTTTTACACTCGTTTAATTTTAAGTACTAATACTGTGGATCAATTTTGTATTGCCTAGGAATGTATAATGGCAGGAAAGGAACTTTATATTGAGGATCCAGGCAAAACAAATATTTTAAATTAATCAAACTAACCTAAAAACACCGCAATGACCGGTAACAATATAAGCACAGTCCAAGTGGCCGATACCACCTTGCTGAACCATCACTGACAACACAGTGGCTTATCAATCAATAGATAAACAGGTAGGTACCGGAGCTATTAGATTGGCTGATGGCTGCGTCGGGCATACTCCTACAATCACCCTTGGAGGAAAGAGAATCCCAGAAAATTACGGTACGCGAATACCCAAGAATTAAATTGGACATATTTAATGTCATACCAAAATTGACATTGGCTAGAACCTCTGACGTTATACTACTCAAAGACGAAGCAGACTAATACATTGACTAGGACCATCAGAAACTTACGACTCTTGCAAAAGATATGTAATAGGCAAAGAGATTAAAGTGAACATAATCATTCTCGATATGCTGCGTATGGCAGCTATGCACCGCAAGCAATGTTGATACTGTTAGTAATATATCTGTGGAAAAGAGACACCACTCAAAAATCAAGAGGTGGATCCCAAAATGATGGAAACCATGACGAAATGAAGCAATTGCACACCACAATTGAGAATACTAAGGTCGAAGAATTATTTTGACTAAGAATGAACCCAAATACCATGGGAGTCGAACCTACAACAGTAAAATTACCGTACGAATCAAATGCAGAAATAGAAGCTTGCATACTTACCCAAAGGAATGAAACGTCTTGTTGAATTCCAAATTAAATAATAACCATTTACATGGATCACCATCCAATATTCGTCTAAAAGAACCCAAAGAAAAATATAACCGTGCTAATTCGCAAAGTTACTAACATAAAAAGGCAACCATATACCATGGCTTATCAAGTTTTCCAAACGAATAAGGACGTGTTTGATGCCCGTACCGTTCATATGATTTGTAGCGACGACGCAAAAATATTTGAGATGATAAAAGATCTCGAGACTTTTGGAAACATCTTGGGGACACAAGTAAATCGTCATTGGAATGCGAATAAAATTCGAGTCAGTGTTACATTGTAGTATCCAATGGATGCTGCATTAGCAATCAAGGCGATCGAAACCTATCAAAACAAACACTCCAATACGGAGAAATCAAAAACCAATTCAAAGAAAACAGAGGCCAGTTCTAGGAAACAGGAAACCAATACCAAAAAGGTTAATTTACCTTACGGAAAGAACCGATTGTTCTGCAATTTACCAGATTATTACTCTCCTGCGGATCAGGAAAGGTTCCTGCTGGAGCATTTTAGACGGCTTGGCAGAATCAAGTATCATCAAATTATAACTGACAAACACCAAGTTCCAGTGTCAGCTTTCGTCCAATATTTCAAGGAAACCGAAGCTACAAAAGTATTACCAAGAGCCGGACAATGAATATGCCGGACAGTAAATATGCTGCACAATGGGCTCGAGAACCGAAAAATCAAGCGAATGGAGAGAATACCTTTCACTCTAAATGCAGCAAGCTAGTGGACACAAGAACGTTCAAATTTCACCAGCGGACCTGCGCGATATTGTACCAAAGAGGAAACCAATCAGGAAAAACATGCGTGGTCAAATCTAAAATAGTGTATGCTTCCAAAACCAAAGAGGAAGAAAAATCGGACATATCGGACCCTGGAGAAGGGCAGAACTTCATGAAATACTGGAAGGAGTTCAGAGTATTAAAAAGCAAGTCGGAACAATAAGATAAAACAAAGGAAACCTATGATATCAGTGTAGAGGACAAGAAGGAGTTGTTACAGGAAAATATTGCCGTGAACATGGAAGAAAATATAGACATTCAGTGAAAAGTGAATTAAAAGACTCTAAGATAAACTATTCAAACGCTTCGGTATCTTTTTTATTTTTTCTTTTATGATATGTATTAATTAGTCAGGGCATAAGCTTGAGGTAATTTGTAAGTTAAGGAGGTAATAGGAAAAATTTTTTCTATTGAGATTGCTTTAAATCGTCGCGTTATAGTAAAATAATAGTAGCGGAATAATCTATTAAAATTGTACTTACTTTTCTTAAAATTCAGAATCCATGAATAAAAGCGTCAAAGAATGAATGTATAGATAATCCTAACTTATAAAAATATTGAAAACCAAGCGATAATTTTTTTCTATATTTTCTAACTCAGGAAACCATGATAACTCTGGAAACCGTATGATCAGATAGCAAACCAAGAGGATGCCACGATACAGCAAGATCGAGATGACTTTCTTCAACTTCGAGGCAACGACCTCTCTTTTTCTCTTATCTGTTTGATTATCGCTTATTCTACTTAGTATTCGATTTTTGTTTTTCTCTCTATCTTTGAAAATTATAAATAGTTATAATTTTAAAATATTTAGTAATTTCCAGGCTAACGTAATTAGACAACTATAAGTATTCTCTTTGTGATCTTAAATGCGTTTTAGAATTAGAGTAATATAGTTTTAACATTGTATTAGCCAAAACGAACCCGAGAATATAATCTTAGGCCACAACTAAAGGTAAAGGTGAGTCCTATATCATTTTCCTTTTGAATATAAAGTAGCGGTTCAACGCTCAAAAATGCGGGTCAATGGATCACGCTTAACATACCAATAGAAATACATAGAAGGAATCAATGCATTCTTTGCAGGATCAACTGTAGAATCAGCAACTTCTTCTTTTATTTTCTCGAACGCTTACCAAATCGTTAAGAGAACCTTTGTATTACCAAAGGGTCTGTTAACCTTCCATTTCTTCGATACCAAAATATCTTTTAGCAGGGAATGGGTGAGGAAATCCGGGCCGCTCCTATTATCTTTACCTCCTTTATACCTTGGCTATTACCGACCTTTTTTTGTGTAGAGGACTAAATTTGCGGGGATATACCCAGGTCTTTCCGGTCTTTATTCAACACGTTTCTCCCATTACCAAAGAACTTCTCGAATCCTTCATCGTTGACTTGTCGAGAAAACAAGAGCCGAGAGGGGGAGGAAAAACTTTCTTCCATGTTTATACCAAATTTTGAATCAGATCCAATGATTAGATTATATATATCAAAATCCCTTATTAGAGTGTAAGTTTTAACTCCGCTAGTTATAAATAATTCCTCGCACATACGTCGTAGAATACAATAATTTTTTTTCCCTTTTATTTGGCTACATCTCTTTTCTTAGATGTAGATCTAGTAAAAGGGGTTACCACAAGTTTCCAAGTGAAGACACTCGAGTCTTACCCGCAAGAGGCCAAGCACTAACAACTAGGGCCACGATGACTTCCTAGTCGCGGACTTGGGTGCGATTGAGACTTGGATGTCAGTGTACCTGACTCCCAGGTTTGCTAAAACCCAGGTTTGGCAAACGTATCCAAAAAAATTCATATTCTTAAATGTAAAGGCTAACCAGATAAGACTATCCAACACGCGGGTCTACCACCCGCATTCGCCACTGCCTAATGTTCATTAGAATCTTTTGCTATCATACCGATGACAGGGCGAAATTTTTTTTTCCATTCATCGATTCCTGACAATTTCATCTTAAACGATAATCTATACGCGTTGCTATTCTTTTAAAAACCAACTTGTGAGTTATAATTAAATGGCTGTAAATAAAAGCAATTTATCGAATGCCTTAAAGTTTTGATGACTGATTTATCGATTGACAGATATGAATGTAATGACATCGGTGTTTTATGAGGAGTCATTTGGGCATTGTGGGTTCGCGTCCCAAAATTCGGTTACCCGTACTAACAATGCTCGCATTGTTAGTACATGAACTGACTATTCATCCGACGTAGTTCTCGCAATCGATCCGCAATAAAACTTAAAATAAATGGTGTCTCTGATCGAACGCGTGATCAAACAACCCGATCCTGCGACGTCATATCCTACGATCTATAAGAGGTCGTATTATATATTACTAAGTCCTATTGAACAGGAGTAACCAAAGGTCACCCCTTCTAGTTTCCTCCCTTTTCCTGTCAAAAATACGGAAAACCCCCGGAGTAAGATATGGGACTTTTACAAGTTGGGCACTCGATTTCAACGACGCATTTCATTCCCTGAGAAAAGGGTAACTATCATAATTTTTATACAGTGCATAAGCATTATACTACCGAGCAGACGCTTTTCACCCACATCGCCCCGTTTCGTTTTGAGTGTTGAGTACACCATGGGCTAAAAATATGAAAAGGGGAAAGTGGACAAGGACCACCTGAATTTCCCTTTTTGCTTTAGGGGTAACCGATCCTACCGTTCCGGACATTGACGGGAGGCAACGTTCTGAGAGGGGGAGGGTGTTACGTTACAACTTTTGAACATTCATTTCTTTTTAATTCAGCTTGGCCAACGCACGAGCTGACCTAAATAACTCATATAGCGAGTCATGAAATCTGAACTTGCGAGTTCCTAGATTGGGGAGAAGCGCAATTCGTGTCAGTTGACGCTGACGCACCGCTTCTCTCTCGCTATCTACTTCTTATTTCCTCATTTCCTTTCGACACCTACTGCTCCACAAATTCAAAACAGCGATCACGCAAAACGTGATCATTCAACGTGCCCTGTTCCCTCCAAATTCACCTGTATTCCAAATGCGTTGGGGAATCAAAAGCGGCACCTGGGAGTATAAGTAAGTTCGTTTCGGGCGACGACGAGTGAGAGTCGTCCTCCGCTCAAATAATTGTAATGTAGTTTAAGGACAAGTTCGCATAAGCGGGGACAAGTGAGAGTTGTCCCCAGTTCTCTAAATTAAGTTTAGTGTTGTTAATTAATTAAGTTCATGATTTGCAAGCGCGGGGGCGCGAGAGACGCCCCCGATTACCTTGTACGAGATCATGTACCCGAATAAAGAGAGATATATATATAACACAACTCCAGAGTACCAATTATTCATGAATCCCGATCAAACCAGGTAAGAACCTAAGATACTACCATGTTTCACCTATTATAAGCCATCCATTTTAAGTAAGCCCTACTGAAATTTTGCTTGAGTTCAAGTAAGTAAGCCCTCCTTCGAAAACAAGCCCTCTTTGACCGAGCACCACCTTGAACAGTAAGCTATTACTTTACCAGAAATTCTCGAGAAGTCAATACTGTGGGCTGTACACGTCGTTTCATTTTGCCAGTGTAGCAGCAAGTTCATGCCGAGTACATCGTGTACAAGCGTGTTTTATCTTTTAAGTCATTCATAGATAAAATTGATTTTTCTACGTACGATTTTAAATATGCAGTGGTCATGGATGAAACTGCGGTGTATATGGGACAACTGTCGCAAATAACTGTCGACTATATGGGTGCGTCTTCTATTTATTTACTTTCTACCTGGCACGAAAGCATGCGTGTAACTTGCATCTTAGCCATTCGACTCGATGGAACTAAAGTCTCATCTTTAACTATAAGCAAAGGTAAGAAAAATAGTATTATAAAGATTTTAGATGTGCATGTTATTGAGACTTCAAAAGCCTGGGCCACCCAGGAAGTTATTCGGAAGTGGATAGCTTGAACCTATCCGAATCTTCTGAGAGGTCGCGAAAGAGGATTATTAGTTTGGGATTCAGCAAGTACCCATAGAGCAAAGGATATGAAAAAATATCTTAGCGAGAGACGCATTGATCAAGTAATGATTCCCGCTGGAACAACTGGTTATTTACAAACTTTAGATCTTGTTATAAACAAACCTTTCAAAAGTGACCTTTGTGAAGAAATAAATGATTACATTGAACATAGAATGCGCAGGAACCAAAGAGGTAAATTTGTTAAACCTAGCATTGAAGAAATTGTTACCTGGGTCCAAAAGGCCTGGGAAAAAACCTCTGCTGACACAGTTGCAAATGCTTTGCGAGCAGGATACTTGGATAAAAATTTCTCGTTCAAAGATACTTCTATTGCTAAGCACGAAAGACTTGGGCCACTAATTACGCAAAAGTTGAATTCTGAGGACAATATACCGGTATCAGAGAGTGATTTAATAATTGAAGATATACCAGAAGAAGATGAAGTATATAATATAATAGAGTAATATTTTATAATTGAATTCAAGTTTAAAAAAAAAAAAAGAAAAAAGATGCGTAAAAAAGAAAAGAAAAATTTACTTAAAACTCGTCCGGAAGATGATTCTTTGATTTCATCTCCTTCATCTATTCATATTCCAAAAAAATATCAGCAGAATCAGAGTAGGAATTTTAAATAATTTGAGTAAAAATTAATTAAAGAAATAAAACTGAAAAAAATTTATTAAAAACTCGTCCGGAAAATGATTTTTGATTTCATTTCATTCATCTGTTCATATCCCCGAAAACATAATATCAAAATCAGAGTAGATACTCGAATTAATTTATAATTAAAGTTTAAAAAAATGAACAGAATTCACTGTAACTCTACTGAAAGATGGTTTTTTATTTTATTTTTTTATTTTATTCATCTGTTCGTATCTTTCGGGATAAATTGATTAATATTAACATAGATCTGAAAGTAACAACATATATACTTTTGTTTTAGTTCTGTCCAAAAAAAAACCACTCGCCGTAAATTCTTACCTTTCTATAGGTCTTTCTTTTTAAAGATTTCATTTCTTTCGCTAGGTATAAGGTGAAACTAAAAAAAAATTGGTAAAATTTACCAATTGATACCTGAGTAGAACAAACAACTTATGACTCCATTGAGATGAATGATTTTATCGATATTGAAGGACAATTAAAATGAATTGATTTTATTGTAAACTTTTTTTACTGATTTTTAAACATCAGGTATAAAAAAAAATTTTTATTATGATAATTCTGTTATAGCAACTATAGCAGTAAAAACCTAAGTTGCCGTTGGTATCTTACATTTTTAAATGTTTTTTTTTTTTTAATTTTATTTATCTCCAGGCTTAAAAAAAAAATGATATTTTAATAACTATTAATTTTTTATTTTTCAAACTATTTAATAACTAGGTATAAGGTGAAACTAAAAAAATTGGTAAAATTTACCAATTGATTCCTGACTAGAACAAACAACTTATGATCACCATCACATTTGAATGCAGCAAATGTCAATGACCAAGTTGAGGTAGTTGGTACACAGCGGATAAAACTGAAATTAAACTTGATAGTCAGACAAATTCATCTTGGAAAATAAACTGAGAACAATAAACCTTATCCGTGTTGGTGTATTGACTCAGAATTTATAAATTCCAGTGATGATTTAAATGTATTTACTTGTCTGACAATTTGAATAACCCCATGAAACATTGATCACCATCACATTTAAATGCAGCAAATGTCAATGACCAAGTTGAGGTAGTTGGTACACAGCGGATAAAACTAAAATTAAACTTGATAGTCAGACAAATTCATCTTGGAAAATAAACTGAGAACAATAAACCTTATCCATGTTGGTGTATTGACTCAGAATTTATAAATTCCAGTGATGATTTAAATGTATTTACTTGTCTGACAATTTGAATAATTCCATGAGACATTGATCACACTTAAACTACCTCAACTTGGTCATTGACATTTGCTGCAGCAAGTTAAGGTAGTTGGTATATAGCGGATAAAACTAAAATTAAACTTGATAGTCAGACAAATTCATCTTGGAAAATAAACTGAGAACAATAAACCTTATCCGTGTTGGTGTATTGACTCAGAATTTATAAGTTCCAGTGATGATTTAAATGTATTTACTTGTCTGGCAATTTGAATAACCCCATGAAACATTGATCACCATCACATTTGAATGCAGCAAATGTCAATGACCAAGTTGAGGTAGTTGGTACACAGCGGATAAAACTGAAATTAAACTTGATAGTCAGACAAATTCATCTTGATAAATAAACTGAGAACAATAAACCTTATCCGTGTTGGTGTATTGACTCAAAATTTATAAGTTCCAGTAATGATTTAAATGTATTTACTTACCTGACAATTTGAATAATTCCATGAAACATTGATCACACTTAAACTACCTCAACTTGGTCATTGACATTTGCTGCAGCAAGTTAAGGTAGTTGGTATATAGCGGATAAAACTAAAATTAAACTTAATAGTCAGACAAATTCATCTTGGAAAATAAACTGAGAACAATAAACCTTATCCATGTTGGTGTATTGACTCAGAATTTATAAAGTTCAGTGATGATTTAAATGTATTTACTTGTCTGACAATTTGAATAATTCCATGAGACATTGATCACATTTAAACTACCTTAACTTGGTCATGATAGTCAGACAAATTTATCTTGGAAAATAAACTGAGAACAATAAATTTTATCCGTGATGGTGTATTGACTCAGAATTTATAAATTCCAGTAATGATTTAAATGTATTTACTTGCCTGACAATTTGAATAATTCCATGAGACATTGATCACCATTCACATTTAAACTACCTCAACTTGGTCATTGACATTTGTTGCAGCAATTTTCACTGGATAAATAAATCTCTACAGCACCAGCAGAAGGTTTCACAAGTTCAACTCACTCTAACTCATAGATGATTATCATAGGGAGACTTTAGATATTTTGTTTTGAAAAATTATAGCCAAATATTTTTCTATAATTATTGATGGTTAACGGTCATAATAGTTATTAATTAAATTATGTTAATAGTGAATTTAGCGTGATGCCGCTGTATATTTTATTATATACTACTTTTTTAATTACTTAGTTATTTCTAAATCATGTAATAAAATATACCGCTTATAATTATGATGACCGCTGTCTTTTGCTCAGCTGCTCGGGTCTCGGCGGCTCGGCCTCTTGCGTGCACGCACCTCACCTGCGCAGCCTGCTCGCATGCCTTGCTGCAGGCTGCAAGAGTGAGACAGCGTTACGTAAGATCCGGTTTAAGCCACATGCAGCGCATGTAGAGAAACCGGATGCTCAGGGACTGGAAACGAAAAAATTTCTAAAGGAAATCACCGTTTCGAATTTTGAGTCGGTCATAACTTCTTAACGCAGAAATTTTTCAGGATGATTTTTTTTTTAATCTTCTCAGGGGATCTTAGGCTACGCGTAGAATACCGCACTTTAGGATATAATAATAATAATTTGTACCAAATACACATAACAGTAAATTTTTTCTATTACTTTTTATATTTCTTTTTATTATCCTTAGTAAGCCCTCCTTTGAATATAAGCCCTTTTTCCGAATAAAAAAGAATGTAAGCCAGGGGCTTATAATAGATGAAACACGGTAATTAACGTATATTAAAAGAAAAGGACGAGTAAACGGGATTAGTTTCGGCCGGATCCCAGCGCAGTCATAAGAGTCATCGCCCCCCCCGGTTTATTTCCCTCTTTTTCCCGGGCTGCTGTAATTAAAAAGAGATGGTTAAGGGTCAGTTAAGCTCTGGCCTAACTTTCCCTTAACATCTCTTTATAAATTTTCAAAATTTTCCACTTGACTTTAAAAAAATCCATTTAATAATAATTTTAATTTTTTTTTTCAGAAAATGGATATCAATACTCTTAACACCTTAGCATCCAACGCCTATCTCTCCAGAAAATCTTGGGATGAACTGGAAATCAATGGAAACTACATGGTTACAGAAATTAAAAAAGTCAACACACGCTATGGAAAGAAGATGATTTTCATTATCAATGAAAAAGCTACACAGTCCCAAATATTTCTGCCTGCGCGTATTTCCAATGCACTTTATGAAAATGATGACATTTATAATAAGTTAACAGAAGCTGCAAATAAATACGAGCTTTTTATTCAAAATTTGGGTAACAATAAATTTGTATCTACAACTTCATTTTAATAAATAAATGTAAAAGTTAAATATATTTAATTATCTTTTTATTTCACTCCTTTTATAAAAAATTATTACATAGATTAAAATTATAAATCATTTTTATGAATCCAATTGTTTTCTTTATTATCAAAACCTAATCACTTTACAAATAAATTATCTCCTCTTTTTTTAATTATTTTTTCTAGTAAATAAACTTCAGGGTATTTAACTCTTAACAGTTCCTGTTCGTAAAAGCGACCATCAACATTCCCATTATTATGATTTTTACATGGAATCTTGCTGACAATGAAGCCAAAGTTCTACAGCGTTTCAAGGATAATAGAAAATTTCCAAAGAAGATGAAATTTAAAATTGGTGATAAAGTTAGACTTAGTAAAATAAAACGATTATTTGAAAAAGGTTATACACCTGATTGGTCCACTGCTATTTTTAAAATTGATAAAGTTCTCATGACAAAACCGATTAATTACCATTTAAAAAATGATTCCATGTAAAAATCCCCGAAACAAAAATCTCCTACAGCAAAAATATCGTAATTAATGGTTAATAATGATTTATATATTAATTAGTGTTTAAATATTTGAAGACTCATAAAAAAAAGCCAATTTGATAATAAGAAGGTCCAATTTTTTAATAACATAAATAATTACATTTAATGAATACATACCTTTATATTACGATAAGACAAGATACATTTTTTAAATACTCCTTTTAGCCGGCTCCGATATTTCACCAAGTTGATCAACAATAACTCTGCTTGTATTGCTGGTATTATTACGTGCTGATTCTCGTATATTATTTAATACTTCACGAGCTTCGATTTTGGCTGCATTCGGAGCATGATTGTGGTCGTTAAGTTCTTTAATAACATCTTCTAACGAACGTATATATTTTACTTGTATTTTTCCATTTGTTTCTATATTTTCTAAAAGTAAAAGTAAAATTCATACCGTCGGGATTTTCTGAAGTAGTGTAAACATTTGCAGTACAAGATTCAGATCTATACTGAATGCACCTCCGCACAACACTGTTTTTATTAATACGTTGATTAGAATATAAGAAATTATTGTATTTTAATAAAGATGCATTTTTATTACTAATCATAAAATGTAAAGGCATCTTGTCTGCTCAACAGATACATTAATACTAAGTAGTTCAACTGATAACTCGAAGTAAAGATTTACAAATAAATTTGGGGATTTTCGTATAAGGATATTTAAGTTTTCGGTGATTTTTACTTTGGAAATTTTTACATTCGGTAATTAATTCTTGGGGATTATTACGCGGGGATTTTTGTTCGGGGACTTTCGTTCGGGGATTTTTACGTGTTACCGGCAGCAGAGACATCTATTGATTTTATTAAAGTTGTTCTATATTTTGTATTGTTATAAGCTTCAATTAATTTAGGTAACAGATCGAGTTACTTGATAGTTCCTTGTAAACTTAAAAAAGCCCACATCTTGGTCTTCAATGTACGATTGAATCGTTCACACATGGAAGCTTTGATGTTACTAAAAGTTGAGTAAAAGTTAATTTTATACTTTTTCATGAGACGATCAAAGTTTTCATTGTAAAATTCTTTTCCTCTATCGGCGTGTAAATTTTTTGGAACCCGACCTTGTTTGATAATAGATCGCATGGCTGCTGTCACATCTTCACAAGATTTTGTTTTTACGGGTACGGCCCAAACGTATTTTGAAAATACATCCACTGTAGTGAGCATGAATTTGAAACCTTTGTTCTCTCTTGAATATGGTTGTTTCTCCACTAGGTCACATTCCCATGTTTCATCTAAACCTCGAGCATCAAATTTTCTTCTGGGATAGTTACGACGAGCAGGCTTATGAAGTTCGTCTACCACAACTTGTTTTTTATTCATGCTTTTGATTAATTCTAGCGTTTATTTCAAGGATACTTTTGTCGATGTTGTCTCTGTGGCTTTCAGCTAACTCAAACAGTTTATTAAATTTTTTCTGAATGTTACCGTTTATTTCACTTTTGTGATTGTTTAAAAAAGTACTTAAGTCTTCCACGCCGCTTCTTAATCTTTTTGTAATCTCATGCAGATTTTGAAGTTCCAATCCAATCAGGTTTTTAAGAGTTTGTAAATTAGCTGCGTCGTTAGATTCTAGAGGTTCAGCTAGGTTGCAAAGTCGCTTGCCTTCTGCATCAAATGACCGGTTTCGGTTAATTTATAGCCTATACCTGGAGCACCTGGAGCGCCCTCTGTATTTTTCTTCAAAGTACGTCCGAACACGTCAACATTTCGATACTGATGTAGAATTATTGAAATCAGATCAATATATCTAGCCTGCTTCTCGGAGTTCTTCGATGATTGAGTGAATTTCATTTTCATGATTATAATTACCAATTGATCTTTCTGCAACCAAAAGCTGAAGACGTTCCACGAGCTCATTAGGAACATCCCAATAAACTAAGTCCATCCGAGTATTACGTTGAGCAATTTTGTATCGAGGTAAGAGACCACTCCCGGAATGCACAGTTGGTTCGAACATGTGCTTAGTTACATGATTATATTTCCAACTGGTTACATGTTTCTTCAATTGGCCATTGGTATTTTTGTGAGCATTTGATTCTTCAAGGATTTTTTGATAGTTTGATTCATCGTTTATTGAAAATTTTTCAGGATTTTTTTTTACAATAAGATCTTGCAACCCTTGTGTTCTTGGAAATGATTTGTTATTTACGAAAATCTTATCTTTCGAAAATCGTAAAGCTGCATTCCCAAGCTCATACCCTTGCTTTGTTTTCTTCTTAATTCCATATAGTTTATCTTGCTCTGCTGCAATGAGTTCGATTTCTTCTCCAAAGGAATCTTCTCCAATAGATTGATTTAAACTTGTTGTTAGAATTATAGACGAAATAATATGTACAGTTTACTTTAATAAGCTTTTATTAGAGAGCTCAAAATAACAACGAAGATAACCTCGTAAACATTCGAACATAACTACTAACAAACATGAATCGAACGTTGCAACTAGTTTCACACACATCAATTCAAACTTGAACATACCGCCCGCCTTGTTCTAAGAACAATTTTAACTCTCGCTGAACACATTCCGCCCGCCGTGCGTTAACCATCATTGGCGGCATAACTCGCTGTTGTAGATGATGAGTTGCTCTCGGATGCAGATGATGTGTCTGGAGCAACTGCTAGGAGTGTCAATCGAGTAACATGTCGTGTGTATTCTCCAACGGCCGTCTTGACAACAGCTTCGCGAACTAAACCATCCTTTCCGGTGATAACAGAGGTGATGCGACCAAGAGGCCAAGTACCATTTGAAGCTAACAAAGTAGGGTCAACAATAACTACGACATCGTGAATCTGGAAATTCCGTCGTCGAGTTCTCCATTTAGGTCGCTGCTGAAGGGTATTCAAATACTCGCGACTCCATCTGGCCCAAAATTGATCTCGAATCCCTTTGAAGAGTTTCCAATGTTTTAAAGGATCTAAAGTATCAGGAGCTGGACTAACTTCAATTATCCCATTGAGTGGACCTCCAACAAGAAAGTGACCAGGTGTAAGAACCTCAAGATCATCGGGTTCTCCAATCAGTGGCGTGAGGGGTCTAGAATTAAGAACTAATTCCACGCTGGCGAGAACTGTCGTAAGCTCCTCAAACGTTAAATTTCTAGAACCAATAGTACTGCGTAGATGTCTCTTGACAGACTTAACCCCAGCTTCCCAAAGACCTCCACAATGAGGGGCTCTTGGAGGAATAAAGTGCCACTTGATTCCTTGCTCAGCGAGTGTATTGATTACCAGTTCCCACTTAATCTCGGCGGACTGAAGCGCTTCTCGTAACTCACGTGGAAGAAATTCCTCATGTAACACGGAAATTTTCTGAAGATGAAGAATGTGAGGCTATTTTTGCTCAGTATCAACGAGCAGCTGATGGAAAATATATTATTCGTTTGCCTTTCAAGCCCGAGGGTCCGAAAATGATCGATGATAATTTAATTTAACTCGAGCTTTGGGTCCTCTTCGTACACTTCAGCAGCCTTTGATTCGAGATCCAGAGATGGCCATTGAGTATGAACGATTCATGGCAGAATACTTAGCGTGTGGTCACATGCGTCTTCTTACAAATGCTGAGATAAATGACTCTACGTCTCGGGTTTATTATATTCCACACCATGGGATCTGGCAGGCAGGAGATCGGAAGAAAAAACTACGTGTTGTATTCAATGCTTCTAAACCGACATCGACAGGTTATAGTTTGAATGATGTTTTATGTACGGGACCGAAGCTTCAAACTAATCTACCTTGTGTGCTGATCCGATGGCGCAAGCATCGGGTAGCATTTTGTACCGATGTGCGTATGATGTATCGGCAGATCTGGATTGATAAGAGAGATGTCAACTTCCAAAGAATCGTGTGGAGTCCTAATGGTGCACATGATCCATTGCACTATTTGCTTCTGACTGTGACTTATGGAACTTCGTGTTCGATCGATGATCCATATATCCATATCAAGCTCCATATCAAGCTTTGCGTACATTGCACCAACTGTGCCAAGATGAAGGACATGAATGGCCTGAAGCGGTTCCCATCGTCATGGAACAAAGGTACGCTGATGACATTTTTTCAGGTGCAGATGATGTAGCAACGGCTCGTTTTCGCCGTGATCAAGTGATTGGTTTACTGCAATCTGGAGGATTTCCTCTTTGTAAATGGGTCGCCAATATGCCAGTGCTATTGGAGGATCTTCCAGAGGAAGTTCGGTTGCGCCTAACATGGCATCAATTCAGCACTGATGGCCTCGTGAGTTAGCTGCGTGTTAACCGGAACCCTGTGATCGACATGTTTCAGCTGGAGCCACCAATGATACAGATAGAACGAACAAAACGTACCATTTTGGCTGCAGTCGCTCGGCTTTTTGATCCTTGTGGTTGGCTAGCTCCAACTATATTGATGGCCAAACTTTTAATGCAAGACATTTGGAAAGAACGACTTGATTGGGATCAGACGGTGCCAGACACTCTTATCAAACGTTGGACGGCATTTGTCGTTTAGATGCGTAATGTTTCGAATTTAACCATCCCTCGTTGGATTGGATATGTTTCAAATTCTGACTTTCAACTGCATGCGTTTTCAGACGCAAGTCGCCGAGCTATGGCTGCAGTTGTCTATTCACGGATTGTGGAAGCTCCTGCTTGTGTACGTACCTCCATTTTAATGGTTAAAACTAAACTAATCTCTATTAAAAGTCAACAGCAATTATTGAAACCTCAAATGCGCATGACGATTCCACGATTGGAACTGAGGGCAGCGTTGATGGCAGCTAGAGTATTAGTTTTGATTGCACAAGAATTAGGTATTCAGATTAAAGATTGCTATGCCTGGAGCGACTCAAAAATTGTTTTACAGTGGCTTCGATCAAGTGAACCTACTAATAACTCTATAGTTGATGATTATATCTCACACATAAACGAGCTGGTTCCATCAACTATTCGGAGACACGTTCCAACTGAGTCCAACCCCGCAGATATTGCTTCGAGAGGTATAGATCTTCTCACGCTTAAGGGAAGAAATGATTGGTGGAATGGTCCTGAATGGCTCTCAGAAAACCCTAAAAAATGGCCGATTCTGGATGTGAATGATAGTAAGCCTCGTACCTTCCCAAATGAATCATCTTCTTATGTTTGCTACGTCACACAGAATGATTGTCGTCCTTATGCGCTGTTAGAGAAATTCTCTAATCTCAATGTATTATTGCGACTTCTTGTGAGGGTTAACAGATGGGTCAATAAGCGTTTGAAGAAAGACTGTAGACCGCCCGTGCTAGCTCCGTTAACTCCGAGTGAATTGAAGGATGCTTTTTTGGCATGTGTTCGTTTGAGTCAAGATCAATATTTCAAGGACGAAATAGCATGTTTACGAAGGAATAGTGAGAAACTGCCAGCCAAACATCCGTTGATAGCCTTAAATCCGTTTGTGTCAAAAACGGATGGAATTCTTCGTGTCGGAGGTCGTTTGGAACATTCCACACTTACTTTCGATGAACGTCACCCACCCATCCTTGACAGTGACTGCTGCCTGGCTAGATTGGTCGTGATGTAGGCTCATGAGCGAGCTCTACATGGTGGCGTTCGAGTCACCAGCTCATACGTGAGTCAGAAAGCATGGATAGTTAATGGTAGACGAAGACTGAAGGATTTTTTGCTGCGATGTGTGACCTGTGTTCGTCTCAAAGCTCGAGGCTCGTATCAACTCAAGGGCTCATTACCACCTTCTCGTATCACTGTTGCGAGAGCGTTTGCTGGAGTTGGCATTGATTACGCCGGACCATTCAATGAATTGACCGCAAAAGGTCGTGGCATTCGCACTTTTAAGGGTTTTATCGCTATATTCGTCTGTATGCGTACAAAAGCTCTGCATCTCGAGCTTGCAGGTGACCTTTCCACAGCTTCTTTTATGGGAACACTGACTCGGTTTTTTTGTCGTCGAGGACGATCTTCAGAGATTTGGAGTGACAACAGCACCTATTTTGGAGGAGCGAATCGTGAGTTACGAGAAGCGCTGCAGTCCACCGAGATTAAGTGGGACCTGGTAATCAATACACTCGCTGAGCAAGAAATCAAGTGGCACTTTATTCCTCCAAGAGCCCCTCATTGTGGAGGTCTTTGGGAAGCTGGGGTTAAGTCTGTCAAGAGACATCTACGAAGTACTATTGGTTCTAGAAATTTAACGTTTGAGGAGCTTACGACAGTTCTCGCCAGCGTGGAATTAGTTCTTAATTCTAGACCCCTCACGCCACTGATTGGAGAACCCAATGATCTTGAGGTTCTTACACCCAATCCAACGAGGGATGGTTAAATTCGAAACATTACGCATCTGAACGACAAATGCCGTCCAACGTTTGATAAGAGAGTCTGGCACCGTCTGATCCCAATCAAGTCGTTCTTTCCAAATGTCTTGCATTAAAAGTTTGTCCATCAATATAGTTGGAGCTAGCCAACCACAAGGATCAAAAAGCCGAGCGACTGCAGCCAAAATGGTACGTTTTGTTCGTTCTATCTGTATCATTGGTGGCTCCAGCTGAAACATGTCGATCACAGGGTTCCAGTTAACACCCAGCTCACTCACGAGGCCATCAGTGCTGAATTGATGCCATGTTGGGCGCAACCGAACTTCCTCTGGAAGATCCTCCAATAGCTCTGGCATATTGGCGACCCATTTACGAAGAGGAAATCCTCCAGATTGCAGTAAACCAATCACTTGATCACGGCGAGAACGAGCCGTTGCTACATCATCTGCACCTGAAAAAATGTCATCAGCGTACCTTTGTTCCATGACGATGGGAACCGCTTCAGGCCATTCATGTCCTTCATCTTGGCACAATTGGTGCAATGTACGCAAAGCTTGATATGGAGCACACGAAGTTCCATAAGTCACAGCCAGAAGCAAATAGTGCAATGGATCATGTGCCCCATCAGGACTCCACACGATTCTTTGGAAGTTGACATCTCTCTTATCAATCCAGATCTGCCGATACATCATACGCACATCGGTACAAAATGCTACCCGATGCTTGTGCCATCGGATCAGCACACAAGGTAGATTAGTTTGAAGCTTCGGTCCCGTACATAAAACATCATTCAAACTATAACCTGTCGATGTCGGTTTAGAAGCATTGAATACAACACGTAGTTTTTTCTTTCGATCTCCTGCCTGCCAGATCCCATGGTGCGGAATATAATAAACCCGAGACGTAGAGTCATTTATCTCGGCATTTGTAAGAAGACGCATGTGACCACACGCTAAGTATTCTGCCATGAATCGTTCATACTCAATGGCCATCTCTGGATCTCGAATCAAAGGCTGCTGAAGTGCACGAAGAGAACCCAAAGCTCGAGTTAAATTATCATCGATCATTTTCGGACCCTCGGGCTTGAAAGGCAAACGAATAATATATTTTCCATCAGCTGCTCGTTGATACTGAGCAAAAATAGCCTCACATTCTTCATCTTCAGAAGATTTCCGTGTCACATGAGGAATTTCTTCCACCTCCCAGAATCGCTGTAGCAATGAAATCAATTCGTTATGCCAGAACGGTATCATATCTTGTGTTGGCATCTTACCAAAGAAAACCGAACCCAAAACAGTCGATTGAGCAATAAATGACTCACTACGATGGAATCCCGACTGAAGAAGAGTGTGGTAAATATCAGCTCTGATCAAGATATCAATGTCCGCAGGAACACCGAATTTCGGATCAGCTACAGTACCCAACTGCAAACACTGTTTCACAGTTTTTGGACACACTGTCATTGAAGGAACTCGTAATCCAAGCCGATGAACACAATGAGCATTAAAAGACAATGAAAAGGAGGCCGAATTGTAAGATTGAATCAGTAAATTCGTTTGAAGTCGTGATTGTGTAACCATTTCTCCACCTAGCACGGAGATATTGGCATCTGCAGGCTCAAATATTGCACCTATCTTACGGGCTAAGCTGACTGAAATCAAAGTTATTTCTGAGCACGCATCCAGAAGTGCCCGAACACGAAATATTTTTCCTCTAGAACCCACTCACTTGACTTGCGCTTTAGGCAGTACAATCAGTCATGATGAATCATTCACGAAGGACTCGTCAACTGTAGCTGGACGAAGTTCTTTGTTCAGAATAGAGTCTCGCTGGCCAGAAGAGTCAACTGTCATTGTACGAGGTTGTTTGGTCGGAACCGAGTCTCGCTGGACTGTCATTGTAGGAGGTTGTTTGGTCGGAACCGAGTCTCGCTGGCTGTCAGACATACGCTTCCGGTCATTCTCATGAATCAAAGTATGGTGATTGCCTTGGCATTGTTGGCATCTCGACCGCGATGGACAATCCCGAGCAGGATGACCAGATCTCAAACAATTAAAACATAAGTTTGACTGAGAAATGATTCTTTTTTTTTCAGAACCGTCAAATCCTCGAAACTGATAACTGTGTCCAATGTAGTGAGTAGCATGGCACACAGGGCAGCTTGCAGAACTCGCATGTGTGGCCAAAGTTCGATAATTACGACTTGAAGACGCCGAAGTTTGACTCGGATTTGTTCGACGTGAATTTTCGGAACGCATAGTTTGTAAATTTTCCAAACTAAGAGCTTGAGAAGATTCCACTGAACTCAGGGAACGACATCGTCGACGCAAAAAATCAGACAATACAGAAAATTTGAATGTATCCTTCTTCGGATCAGCTGACTCCAACTTCTCAAGTTCATCTTCCCAGGCTCGCCTTGTTGAGCTATCCATGCACGTTGAAGCGAAAGATATGAACCAAACGTCCCACTTATCAACCGGTTGATCCAAGGCTCGCAGTTGATCTCTGTGTTTTTCTAAACAATCTAGTAACACTTGCAGACCTGAAGCAGATTCATCTTGTAGCGGTTTCATGTCATAACATGGTCTTGCACAAGCAAACGACGATGTTCGAACCGCTTTTCAAGTAAGGACCAAGCTGTCGAGTAGTTTGAACCAATTATTTGCACTGTGTCCAAAGCTATCTTGGCATCTCCTTCAACATGTGTTTTCAAATAATAGAGCTTTTCAACATCAGTGAGATGCTTATCGTTATAAATCAATGCTCGAAACAAATCCCTGAACGATTCCCAGTTGTCCCGATGACCAGAAAAAACCAGAAGATTGATTTGAGGTAGCCGTAGCCCTCGCCCACTCGTTTGATTCTCACCTGAAGCTTCAGAAAGAGATTGATTAGATTGAGACGTAATAGTATCTCTCGCATCAAAAAGACACGACGAGGCAGCGAGATAGTTGCTCTCGGCGCTTGCATATAACTCAGTTAATTCCTATGATGATTCTTCATTCAAAGAAACACCATTACGAAGCTCCACGTGGTTGGCCTTAAAATTCCACCAGTAACTATCAAGCAGTCTCAATCTCGCCTCAACAACACCACTGGTCCACTGTTGCGTAGCTTCAACAGTTGCAGCAAAGCGCATCAAAACATTAGCCAACGACTGCTGAGTCGATAACAGTACATCCCAATTGCAATCCCTATAAATAAATTAAATTTGTTCAAGCTCTTTCCTTACATATAAATTTCAACTCATACTCACAATCAACGAGAAACTGCGAAGAAACCACTGTATTAGATCAAACATAAAAGTAAACTTAAAAGGAAAATCAATAAATGAAAGAAGTAAGATTTATGCAGTAAGAACATAAGTATGACAGTTATTTCGCAACACGGACAAAATAGCAACCGTGACAAAGTGGTTCGCGACATGGGCAGAGACACGACCGTGGTGGTTCACAAACAATATTTGTGACACGAGCAAAACAGCGACCGTGGCAAAGTAGTTCGCGACACAGGCCAGGACGCGACTGTGGCGGTTTAGTAGTTCGCGATACGGGCAGGACGCAACCGTAGCGGTTCACAAGCAACTCGCGACACGGGCAAAACAGCGACCGTGGCAAAGTAGTTCGCGACACGAGCAGAGACGCGACCGTGGCGATTCACAAGCAACTCGCGACACGGGCAAAACAGCGACCGTGGTACTCCAACTCGCGACACAGGCAAAGGCACGTCCATGGCGATGTAATTCACAATTTCAAAAGTTAGCAACCGTGCTGGCAATACAGTTCGTAACGCGGGCAACCTCTTAAATTCACTCCAAAACCGGGCATTCTTTCACTTCGCGTCGACGTAAAATTAGTGCATATCCTCGTTGAGTTGCATTATGTTATCTCACAAAGTGAAATAACCTATTCATTTTTTTTTTTACTTACATTGCGGGTTATTTCCTGAGAAAGCTGTTGGTAATTTTGAAATTCTGCAAAACTGACGTAGATCCGGCTCGGACAAGGACTAATGTTAGAATTATAGACAAAATAAGATGTACAGTTTACTTTAATAAGCTTTTATTAGAGAGCTCAAAATAACAACAAAGATAACCTCGTAAACATTCGAACATAACTACTAACAAACATGAATCGAACGTCGCAACTAGTTTCACACACATCAATTCAAACTTGAACACTTGTATTGTTTGGAATTATCAAAGAGTGATTAGGTAATTGATAATCCGTTTAAATTGTATCATTTTGAAAATCCTCAAATTTTTCTTCTTTTTTTGGAGGATCTGATTTTTTTTTATGATTCTTTTGATTTACGAGTTCTTGCAGAAGAGTAATGATGGGTTTGAACGTTTTATTCAAAGCTTGTTCAGCATCATCTCTTTGAGATTTAAGTAGGTTATATTTTTGCTTTACAGCTTCTCGAGCTTTGAAAAGCTGTTCAAGAATACTTTTTTCTCTTTCTATATGAGACATGTTGTCACGGTTAAATCTATCTATAGACTGCTGATACAATCATTTAGTTGGTTATGTTTAAATTATCAAAGCATTTGCGACATCAACTACTATTTATGGGTCTGTCCTTATCTGTGACAGCAAATGTATGATTATCTTTCTAACATTCTGATCAAAAATTCCTAAAATTTATGTAAGGCATATCAGTGTTGATGTGATCGTCGTACACATGTTTCAAATTTACATCATCTTGTCTAAATAATACATAATACGAGAAGATTCACATTATCTCGCACAAGATGTTTTGGTACTTGATCGTATGACTGACAGAGATAGAAAGAATCCACTTTGGCATGTCTACCCATACAGAAGAATGCTTTCACGTTATCCATTTTTTTACATGTGACGTCATCAAAAATCATGATTGAATTTGGAAGAGCATCTTTAGGTGATATAACATCTTCGTGTTCACTAAATGGTAAATATTTCACACCATCTATGGGTTCCAAAAGATCTTTCAAATAGTATTTTTCGTATCTAGAGCGTAAAATGCTACTTTACGCTCGAATGTGATCGTAGCGCTCGAGGGTCGGCGAAGCAAGCCCGAGGGTCGCCGATCACACGAGACGTTACGGTCGCGATACGAACATTATTTTTTTGTATAGTTTGCGAACAGTTATCTTTTACGTAACGATTTTAGTGTGTTGAATGATCGCTTGACGAACACTGAGGAAAAATTAAAAAATGTAAAAAATAGTAATTTTAAAGCTGCTCGAAGTGTCGTAGGCACTGTGGAGCAGCGGTCCCATCAGCTTTAAAACTGCTATTTTTTGTATTTTTTAATTTTTTCTAAGTGTGCATAAAGTGATTATTTACGCACTAAAATCAATGCGTAAAAGAAGACTTAATGCATACTATAAAAAAAAATTTATATTTAGGTTGGTTAAGGGATTTCGAATAAACATAGACATTCTCGAATCTGAGACCATTTTCTTGCGTGATGGGAGCCAATAAATTATTGGTCTTACCACAGTTAGATGGACCACAGAATACTGCTCTTATAGTATCTGGAAGTAAATCTCCATGTCTCTTGATCTTTTTCTCCACATGACTATTGTGTCAAAATTCAAGACGGGAAGTTTCTTGGACCTTAGTAAGAAATCTATGTTAATTATTTGAACTCTAAATAAAGACTGGTCTGAACAGCTATAAATACAGGGTTTATATAGCATTCAAGTCAGTCGTTCATGAACTTTTGATGAGTAATGATCATACACAAGGAAAAAAAAGGTTGGGGTCTAGTAAATAAGCTAATTAATAAACTTTCCATTGAAGTCCATCTCCCAGGGTATCAGTACTGTAGACCTGGAACAAAATTGGCTAAATTTTTGGCACGTGGTGATCCTGGAACAAATAAGACTCAGCTTGCAAGGACCACGATATAGCTTATTCTCACAATAATGAAAATTTAGAGGCTAGACATAAAGCAAACTAAGTTCTCGCAAATAAAGCTTGGGGTGGAGTATTATCAAAAGACGCAAGTATTGGTGAAAGAACGGCAGCATAAGCTGTTACTACCGCTATGAATTTAAAAACCAAACTCGGACAGGGTCTGAAGAAAACAAAAAGAAAGACAATAAAAAGAAAAAGAACATCAAAAAGAAAAACAAAGAAGACAACCACTTTTTTGAAACAAATAATCAATGCCGCAAAATCAAATACTACAGGAAAATTCTGCAAAAAAGCTATAAGCTCAGCAATTATGAATGCTCGGAAAGCCATAAAAAAAGCTGGTGGTAAGAATTATGTTAAAATACCAAAAATTCTTCCAGTTTCAGAGAAAATCGGTTGCTTTTTACCGTATCTGATTCCTCTTTTTGCTGGATTCAGTGCAACAGGTGCACTTGCTGGTGGTGCAGCTGGAGTAGCCAAAGCAATTAATCAAGCCAAGGCATTGAAAAAACAATTGGAATAAAATCGTCGACATAATAAAATTATGGAAGCTGTAGCACTAGGAAAATATTTATACTTGAAACCATATAAAACAAGTTATGGTCTGTACCTTAATCCCTACATTTGTGAAGGGCTAAAAAAAGAAGCCCGAAATAAGTTTACCCAAAACAGCATTGTCAAATATTGATTTGATTGAATATGCAAAAAAGCTAAAAATAGCTAATTTTCGTGGTGTATTCATGAGAAATTCTTTGCCAGCTAACGGTCCTCTTTATCATGAATCAGCGATAGTAAATCTCGATGATGATAAAGGTCCTGGAACTCACTCGGTGGCTTACCGTAAAATCGAAAAAGACGTTATCTACTTTGACAGTTTTGGTGACCTTAGACCACCTTTTGATTTGATTTTATATTTAGGTGTTGATAAAGTAGAATATAATCCTCAAAGATTTCAAGACTTTGGAACGTACAATTGTGGTCATCTATGTCTACAATTTTTATCCAACAAACTCAAAGGTATATAAAGAGAAAGTTTAAGCTTAAGACCTCATTCTAGTTTGAGATATAATGGAGTCAATAACCTTAACTTTACCAGGTAAAACTTCTTCACTTGAAGATATTGAAAAACATTTAAAAAATCACCTTACTGATAACATTACATTCAGTTTGAAACCTAACAATAACACTTTAACAAGCGTGATCAAGTATAGTGAAGAGGTCCTTTTAAAATCTAAGGATTCTGTAGGTCGATTACTAGGTTTTACTCAAAGAAAACTTCCTGCTAATATCGAACACAACTCTGATCTACCAGTTAAAATTCTCAAAGTTAACTATTCGAGAATTGAATGCAATATAACAACTGGTTCGTACATAAACTATCAAAGCATTCACACGATTCATCAATTTTTTCCTGCAGTTCCTCCTAGATATAAAATTATCGAAGCTCCTTCTCAAGTAATTTATTTACCAATTTCAAACAAGTGCATAGATTACATTCAACTACGTATAGTTGATCAGGACGGTGACTTGGTTAATTTTTGTGGAGAAACTATTACTGTGAGATTACAAATTAAATCACTCAAGTGATGGGGATCATTTTTTACGGGCGAGGATATAAAAACCCTGCACCATGACGCTCAACCATCAGTCGTCAACGAACTCTGAAAGCGGAATAATAGCCAAACATCCTTTTTTTAAAAAATGCCTTTTTTGGTTTCGATATGTCGATGACATTATTGTTCTATTTGAAGGTACTAAGAGACAATTGGACATATTTTTTGAATTTATTAACACTGTGCATGAGGATATTGAATTCACGATAGAAATTGAGACAGAAAAAACTTTGAATTTTTTGGACCTGACGATAACTAGGAACAGTAATCTTAATACAAATCACGATGAATTTAGTTTTGGCATTTATCACAAAAAGACACAAACTGATACTGTCATAAATAATTTTTCTTTCTACCCGTACCCCCATAAACTTGCATCTTTTAATTGCTACATTCACAGATTACTCTCAGTTCTTTTGTCTAGAAATAACTATTATAAGGAATTGAATTTTATAAAACAGATGGCTGTTAATAACGGTTACTCTTCTGAATTGATAGATAATTTGATAAGTAAAAAACGGGAGAAAATGTTCTTTAACAAAATTTACCCACAAAATGATCAAAGAAAGAAAAATTATTTATCTTTTAGTTACTTAGGCAATTTATCAAATAAAATTAAGAATATTATCCAGAAATTAGATAAAAACATCTGTGTATCTTACAAAACAACAAATAAGTTAGGCAGTTTCATAAAGAACAATAAATCCAAGGATAGCATATATAATAAACAAGGTGTTTATAAGTTGTCTTGTGGCTCATGTGACAAAGTATACATAGGACAGACTGGTAGGAAATTTATTGAAAGAATATCTGAACATGAAGCTGATTACAAAAACCGCAATAAAATCAGAAAAGATGGAAAAGCTAGGATAATGAAATCTAATTACGCAAAACATCTCAAAAGTTCTGGTCATAAATTTAATGAAAAATTTGAAATTTTACGTATTCAAGGAAAAAGTAAATTACTAGATTCGTTAGAATCTTTAGAAATAAACAGACTAAAACACTAGAACGTTTTATTGAATGATAAATTAGATTTAAATAACTCCCCACTCCTAAACTTGAGTTGATTGACCGTTCGTATTCTACCCTGACTGTTTACTATCGATATACTTAAACACTCTGTACACTCACTTTAGCTTTAGTATTATATTGTACTCGGTTTGATAAAGACGCTTAGTCGTCGAAACATGTTACCATTTTAAATAAATTGTGTAGATCACATAAAATTAAAACGTTGTTTTATTTTTATTAATCATTTAACAAAAGCGTTAACACGGCAAAATATAGAATTTCTAAAAAGTCTCAGCTTCCGAGTATAGCCTGGCGGAAAATAACTTGCATATTCTTCTGCTGCTACAAGAAAAATGAACGAAATTCTAAGCATTCAGACCCCTGTAGTGTTCGATGAAAGTATTTCACATTAAGAAATACACGCTCATCAACCATACACAGGTGCTCATTTCAACAACAGTGATGAAATCCGTGTATCAATTAAACATCAAGACTTGTGTTTACTACCATCTAAAAGTTCGCTATATATTTGCGGAAAATTAGTAAAAGAAGACAATAGTGTATTAGCTCATACTGATTTTATCAACAATGGAATTGGTCACTTGTTTGATGAAATCAGATACGAGATTAATGCAATCGAGATCGACCATTGCAAAAACGTTGGACTTACATCACTCATAAAAGGTTGTCTATCATTCAATCCCAGACAAACCTTAGAAAATGCTGGATGGGTTGATGTAGACGAAAAATCAAGATCACTGACAAGATCACATTTCGATATATTGATCCCTCTCAGCATGCTTCTAGGTTTTGCTATCGAAAGATTGTAGTCAATACAAAACATGAATTGATTATTAGAAGATCTAATACAGATGTCAATTCAATAAAATCATCATCTTATAAAGAAGGAACAGAAGATAAATGGGAAAATTGGAAAATTGAATTATCTAAAATTGGATGGCTCATGCCGTACTTGTTTCTCTCAAACGAAAATAAAATTAGCATGTTGAATCATCTACAAAGGGTTGAACCTATGGTCATGAGTTTTCGATCTTGGGAACTATTTGAGTATCCTATGCTTCCTAGTCCCTCGAAACATGTGTGGACCATGAAAACATCCAATCAATTGGAAAAACCACGTTTCGTTATTCTTGCGTTTCAGACCAATCACAAAAATCAAAAAGATAAAAACTTGAGTCAATTTGATCATTGCAATATCAGGAATGCCAAACTGTTTCTCAATTTTCAGTATTATCCTTTCAGTAATCTGAATTTAGATATCAGTCAAAATCAGTATGCGATGCTTTACGATATGTACATCAATTTTCAGAATTCGTACTATGGTAAAGAATCAGAACCACAGTTGAGCAAAGAGAATTTTATCAAGAAAATTTCACTGATTGTTCTAGACTGCTCTAAACAGAATGAATCTCTGAAAAACGCTCCAGTTGATGTTCGTTTGAAATTTGAATCAAGTGATAATTTTCCAGAAATCCCAACAGCTTACTGCTTGATCAGACATGATCGCATAGTCAAGTACAATCCTGTCAGCCGAGACGTCAGAAAGATCGCTTAGTGTACCTCAAGATGTCTAAGAGTTAAGTAGTCTCCAAATGCTGCAGAGAAACCAGTTGCAATGTTCCTAGTTGCGAATATTATCCAGAATACAAAAAAATCATTGGAGGGTTAGCATTGCATAAATTATTTCAAACTTTAGTACAATTAAAGCTATAAACTCAAACCACTGGAGTTCTCAAAGAAATCAAAGAAGTTCTAGAGATTGTTAATTTATTTAAGGATAAAAATAGTTTGAAATTTTATGTTGCCATATATGGTCGTTTTCCAAGACGTGAATGTATGTACACCTTCTTAACAGCTGGAAAAATTGTTTCGATGTAAGATGTTCAAGTCTTCATCATATTTACGGTAATTATTATGACGAAAAAGTTTTTTTTGGACATGACAGCGTCAGAACTCCTCGACATAATCGTCAAATATAGAGCTTACAACATCAGATTTGGTATATCCAATTAACATTTGAGAGATCCTGGTTTGTTAAATTACGACACCCGCTGTTCAAAACATTATAGTGTACAAATATTAAATCCTAACAAAACGTTTTCAACGAGTGGTTTAGGAAAGTTTACACTGTAACGGTCGAGTTAATTAATCGCGACGACATAAAATTAATTTCATGTTCGCCGCGCGACCGTTAGAACGCAGCACGAGTGGGAATGGAACGCGCGGGAATCGGTAGAATATCGGGCCGGTGAGAAGGAGCACAGGAGTCATTCTAATCACTGCACGCGTTCGAGTACAGATCGTACCGATTCGAAGCTTCGCGAAATTATAGAAAGTACGAGTCAAAGGTCAATTTTATTGTGTCGCGCGTGCTCGGGAGTTATCGTCGCGACGAAAACAAGTCTTCGACAGGATTGTCATCCTTGGACAACTTGTTAACCTGCGACAACGAGACGACGACACTGGACCGTACGCCGGCATCGAGACACGGCAGTCTACGATTTGGGTATCTAGCTTGGATGCTAGGGTTTCAGCCTTACGGCTTGTAAGAGGTGCACCTGCGGCGTCCTCGTGAGTTATTGTTTGTTAAGCGACCATAATCGTTATCGTGTGAGAGTGTGAGTGATTAAAATCAGTTGTAAAATACTTTGTTTTTCTCGCGCGCGTAAGCTGCCGATAGCAGCAGGTTGTTGTGTGCACGCGCAAATCAACTTAGAGAGCACCGATAACTCTTTGTTGTTGATTGAAATACTCAACCGTATGAGTATTTGTTTATAAATTATCACCGTGTCAAGCATAGATTTTTGTATTAGTTTGAGTCAAAATTTCTGAAATCGGACAGAAAAACAAAACTTTCGAAATTCGATAGCCTTTGTACGCAAAAGTCAAGTGTTATGCTTTAAAAAAAAGCCAGTAAAGTTTTTTTTTTAAATAATAATTTTTCTAAAAGTTATAAACAATCAAACTTTTAGGTGACTATTTTTTTAAATCGCCATTTCTAGAGAACTATTTAATAAAAGTTTACAAAATTTTAACAACGACTTCACAAATAAGTAGAGAATTGAATGATAAATAAATTAAAAAAAAAAAATTTGATTTGTTTATAAAAAATTAATTTTTTAATAAACAAATGAAAATTTAATAAACTTCTCATATGGGTGGGCCAAAATTTTTTCAACGATATTTTTCTTTAAAGTGTTACCTAGAAGTACGTGAAAAAAAATTTTGGTAATATTCACAAGAACAAAAGTTGTGAATTTTTAAAGACCGCAAAACGAGCGCTGCGACGAGCGCGGCGAGGTGACGGAGCCACGGCGCACGACGCTACCGCTTCACGCGCGCTCGCATAACTATTTACATTTTCCGATTATTTTCAAAAATTGGGTTTCTTAATGACTGCGTTTTTACTTACCGTAAGTATGCTAATAAAAAATTTACTTTATATTTACATATAAATTTATATTCAAAAATATAAGTTTATTCATTACAAAATTATTTTTCGATTTCTAACTAATTTTGTTTTATTAAATACGAATTTATCACTATATATTTTTAAGCAAATATTTCAATTAACATTTCGAAAATCTTAAACATTTTTTTGGAAAAAAACACACTTTCACTCCCTTATTTAAAAGTTTGAAATCATTGGCTAAGCGGCAAAAATGGCGCGCTTAAACAATAGTAGCTCAACTGTTTTATTCGATTGTTTTTTTTTGTTCAATGAGAAAAACACGTGTGCCTCTGAAGCCTGCATTGCTGCAAGATTAGCGTTGTTTTCGGTTGTTTATTCTCAGTTTGTGTGTTTTTATTATGACTCCTCCACCAAAGTGCTGTAATCCGTTGAAAAAAAAGGGTCATAGTTGTTACAGAAAAAATTTAAAGTTTATATCGGAAAATTGCGATCCAAAGTTAAAAGAGTTATTCGGTTGTTACATTTGTGCTTCCTGTAAGACCCAAGCTTATGAAAAAAAAAGAAACGATTCAATTCGAAAAACAGAACTTTGAAAAAAAAGAAACTGATAAGGGCGATGAAGCAAAAGATCAAGAAGAAAGTGAAGAAGAGCAGATTGTAGATTTGACGAAAGGTGATGAAGACTATACATGCTATAGAATAGATTAGTTGACAAAAAGAAAAAAGCTCGCGTCTGAAATTCACGAAGTAATTGTTGCTACGCCAGCTAAAAAAATTAATTTGAACTTAATAGAAAATGACCAAAATTTTCGAAACGCAATCTTTAAAAGTAATGTAAATACTTGGATCGAAGATTTTAAGTTGAGATTATCTAATGCCTCAAGAGGAGAAAAAATCTGTTTGCTTACTACAATTCCAATTAATAATTGGACGATTCGAGAAGCAGTAAAAGAATTTGGGGTTACTAAATACATGGTCACGACTGCAAAAAAATTACAAATAGAAAAAGGATGCGCATCTCGTCCTGATAAAAAAACGGGTCGAGGATTAAATGAAAATCTTCTTGAAAAAGTCAAAGATTTTTATCTGTCTGATGATATTAGTAGAGTGATGCCCGGTGTAAAAGATTACAAGTCAGTAATTGTTGACGGAGAACGTCATCATGAGCAGGTAAACTATTATTGATAGTTTTAGATTAATTTTATTCACTATTCCTCTTAGCGCGCAAGCGCGCGAAATTGTATTAAACTTTCGTGGTTATTAATTCATTGTTTTTGTTTATATACTAATTATTATTATTTTCATGATTTTAATCTGATAATTTGGAACACTTGATTAAATAAATATTATTTTTTATCAAATTGCGAATCTATTATCTAAATGTTTTAATTGAATTGTAATATACAAATTAAAAATAAAAATTTAAATTTCAAATTTGGTTTTTCAACCAATTACATTACGAATAAAATGCTGACATTATTTTTGGGTTCTCTCTTTTATCTTGCGATTTATCTTCCCATTCGGTAGTTTCGATAATTCTGACGTATTCGTTTACAATATTTTTTTTTTTATTCAGTCTTTTTTCTATTCAGTTTTTTTTTTTATTTACAAGTAAATATGTTTATTCCTAGAAACGTTTATTAATGGGTAACTTAGAAGACCTACACACTGAATTTATAAAAAAGTACCCTGAAGAAAAAATATCATTGGCAGTATTTAGGCATCTCAGACCACCGCAGTGCATATTAGTCGGAGCTAAAGGCACGCATAATGTGTGCGTGTGCAAAATACATGGCAATTTAAGACTTAAGATAAATGGACTTCAACGAGAACTACTAAAAAAGAAAATTAATTTTACTGTAAATTATCGAGAATGGTTGAAAAACATTATTTGCTCAACTCCAACTACTGATTGCTTTCTTGTAGATTGTCGAAAATGTCCCGGAACGAATCAAGTTATCAAAGATTTAACAGAAAATTTACAAAAATGTGAAATAGACAGCATCACTTATAATCAATGGGTCACAACAGACAGGTTTCGTAAACTATATAATTTCTAAAAAATAATTTTTTTGTTTAATTTTATTATTTTTTCATACTGTCTCTTTTTTTTAAAAGGTGCCAACTGTTAAGTAAAACTGAAAATATACAGATTTTTACGGAAAGTCTTGCAGAAGATCTCCCAATTGTGTTGAAACATGATTGCATAGCCCAATCACAAGCAGCGTATCTTGAAAAGCTGAAAAATTCACTGAAGAGTGGAGAGTTTTTGGTTACTCTGGATTTTTCAGAAAATTATTCATTTCATGTACAAGATGCTATACAGTCACAACACTGGTCCAAAGATCAAGCCTCTTTGCATGTGTATGTAATTTATTGCAAAGAAAATAATGTTGTGAGAAACATCAATTATGTGGTTTTGTCAGAAGTCGAAAATCATGACGCTACAGGAGTATATTTGTACAACGCAAAAATGATTTCTTTTTTGAAAAAAAAATTTGGTACCAAAAACGTTAAAAAACTATTTTATTTTTCTGATGGCGCGGGGTCGCAGTATAAAAATAAATTTAATTTTTTAAATTTATTACATCACCGAGCGGACTTCAAAATTTCAGCTGAATGGCACTTCTTTGCTACTTCACACGGAAAAGGTGCCTGTGATGGCATAGGTGGATGCGTAAAAAGAAACGCTTATCGAGCAAGCTTACAAAATAACATCCAAATTACAACTACAAAAACTCTTTTTGAATGGGCTGAAAAATTTTTTAAAAAAATTAATTTTGGCATGGTCATGACGAAAGAGTATGAAGAAATGAAAAAAAAACTCGAGCCACGTTTCTCGAAAGCCAAAACCATTAAAGGGACACGCCAATTCCACTGTTACATACCAGTAAATACTAAAAAATTAAAGTGTAAAGTTATTTCAGCTCACAAACAATTTTTTGTTCATAGAATGTAGTGATAAATTCGTATTTAATAAAACAAAATTAGTTAGAAATCGATAAATAATTTTGTAATGAATAAACTTATATTTTTGAATATAAATTTATATGTAAATATAAAGTAAATTTTTTATTAGCATACTTACGGTAAGTAAAAACGCAGTTATTAAGAAACCCAATTTTTGAAAATAATCGGAAAATGTAAATAGTTATGCGAGCGCGCGTGAAGCGGTAGCGTCGTGCGCCGTGGCTCCGTCACCTCGCCGCGCTCGTCGCAGCGCTCGTTTTGCGGTCTTTAAAAATTCACAACTTTTGTTCTTGTGAATATTACCAAAATTTTTTTTCACGTACTTCTAGGTAACACTTTAAAGAAAAATATCGTTGAAAAAATTTTGGCCCACCCATATGAGAAGTTTATTAAATTTTCATTTGTTTATTAAAAAATTAATTTTTTATAAACAAATTAAATTTTTTTTTTTTAATTTATTTATCATTCAATTCTCTACTTATTTGTGAAGTCGTTGTTAAAATTTTGTAAACTTTTATTAAATAGTTCTCTAGAAATGGCGATTTAAAAAAATAGTCACCTAAAAGTTTGATTGTTTATAACTTTTAGAAAAATTATTATTTAAAAAAAAAACTTTACTGGCTTTTTTTTAAAGCATAACACTTGACTTTTGCGTACAAAGGCTATCGAATTTCGAAAGTTTTGTTTTTCTGTCCGATTTCAGAAATTTTGACTCAGTATTAATTTATTTTTAGAAATAATTATCATATTCATTTTTATTATTTAATATAATATGTTTTTTATATATTTAGTAATTAGTTTACCCTTCTTTAGTACTTAGTTGATCCTCCTTTAGCCTCGAAGCAAGCGCGAACTCTTCGGACCATAGATTCTGCAAGTTTTTTACAGTAACTCGGACTCAATTTTTGCCAGGCTACAGCAATCTCTCGTTTTAAGTCTTCCAAATTTCTCAGGTGTTTGTCTTTGATCATTATCTCTATTTGATCCCAAGCATTCTCAATTATATTCAAATCTGGAGAACGTGCTGGCCAATCTAGTATAGGTATTTGATTATCATTAAACCATTGCATCGTTTTCTTTGATTTGTGACATGGAGAGTTGTCTTGTTGGTAATACCAAATTTTTTTACGTCCATAAACCTTTGTTTTTGATGGAAGCATAAAATTTTCCATAGTCTCGATGTATTTTTCGCTGTTCACTGTACCTTGCACCAATTGAAGTTTTCCTTTTCCTTTTCCTGACAGGCAACCCCAAACCATAATTGATCCACCACCTTTCTGCACTCTTGGAGCAAGGCAATCAGGATTGTATTTTTCACTGCTGGTACGTCTTATTCGCTTTGGTCTGTTTGAAAAAAGTTGGAAGCTAGATTCATCGCTAAAAAGAACTAAATTCCATTTTTCAACTGTCCATGATAGCTTGTCTTTGCACCATTCATACCTAGCTTTTTGGTTTTTTGCAGTTAGAAGAGGCTTACGAGTTGCGACAGCAGATTTCATGTTCTTCTCAAGCAAACGTCTATTAACTGTTACTCGAGACACTTTTACATTAAGTTTTTCATTTATTTGATTTTTGATATTGTTTGCTGTAACTGCACGATTATTCTTTGCCTTTTTAATAATAATTCGATCAATCCGGTTACTTGTTATTCTTGGCCTGCCAGCGCCACTTTTTACTTTTACGGATTTCGTGCTTTCATACGTCTTAATGGTGTTTTGAACGCAACACCTACTAACTTTTAATATTTTTGAAATTTGACTCTGATTTTTTCCTCCTTTCAACAATCCTATAATCTGCCACTTAATTTTATCAGAAACTGCTTTTCCTCCCATGATGAAAGTTATGCAAGCTTATAAACATTTAAAAAACTAATTTATCAATAATGACGGCTTGGTCGGTAATGTAGATAAATTCTTTACCGATCGAACAATTATCGCTACTGGCATTCGAATTCTACGAATTTGAAAAATTACTGCAAGTTGAATAAACTCTCTGAAACTTCTAACTGAATATTAAAATTAATGAAAAAGTCAATTCGATAAATATATTGCTTGTAATCAATTAAATACAAATTGAAGTTATTTTTGTGAAATTTAACTGTATTAGAAAAACTGTTTTTTAACATATTTTTTGAAAATTCTCTGTAAGATTTTGATTCATAATAAATTGAATTAGTTAAAAATTCATCAAATATCAGTTTAATATAATTTTTACCTTCAAAATTAATAAAAAAAAGCAAATTTGAGCAAAAAACAATGTAAAAGTACAAAAAATCAATGTTTTTTCAAGTTTAAAAAAATGTATTTTTTCTTTGTGGCTTGAACATTTTACTATTAATCAGCTTGAAAATTTTTTTCGATGAACTTGAACATCGGAGAAACGCGAAAAAAAAATATATTATTCACTTAGGTGTTTATAGAAATTTTACAGAACACTATCTAGATCATAAAAGAACTAAATTTAGCTGTTTTTTAAAAAAAGTCATTTTAAGCTTAAAAGAGGATAAAAATTGATTGGAAAGACGAATTAATATAAAGTAAACGTTTTTTTTTCAAGTACTGAACTTGTTTTGAACAAAAAAAATTTTAGAGATGAATACTAAAATATTTAAACACGTGCAGGCATGCACAAAGTCAAAATATTAACTTGAAACAGGCGAATTTTAGGGGGTGCCTTATAATTTTGATCACTACTGTATATACATGTCGCTGGCCTTGAACAGCGAAAATGGCTTTTCTTACTGGATCTTTAACATCTTCTTCTGTTACTGGCTTTATTTTTGTCAATAGACGAGGCGGGTGGCATTTTCAAGCTTAGCAGAGCTCAGTCTCTCTAATCCTCCTTCCAGTCCGTCGTGTCCTGGTGAACCTCGAATACGCTCTGCTCTCGGTTTAAAAAAAACAAGCAAACATTTTGCTTTTCAGAGTCATGCATCGTTTTGATCACAGCTTAAGAATTACAATTAAGCGAATCATTTACGATTACTAAAGTTTGATGCATACTTTGCTCGTGATCGCACTTGTATATAGTTAAATTAGAATATAAATGTTTCAAGTGCCACTGAAGTTTTTCTTGAGCCTTCAAAAAAAACTGTTTATACAATTGGTTTTTTTCTAAACGAAACAATAGTAGCTTTTTTACTGAATATTAATGTGGTTTTCTACCAAATGCATGACAATAGAAAATCAGCTCAAATTTTTTGGAGGTGTTTATTAGGTATAAATAAACATTTCTAACCTCGTGGATCGCAAGTTATAACTTGAGTTCCTCAGATGTGAGCCAAAAGAACGGAATGTACTCCCTACGAAATCGACAAATGCGCAGCTGGCTTACTGCATGCCCCTGCTTACGCTCAGGCTGCAACATGGCGGCCAGCTACGTATCGACCGCTAGCGCATGGGAGCACAATAACCGTTCTTTTGGCTTTTATCGGAGGGAAATCAAGTTTTAACATGTAATCAGCGACGTTAGAAAAATGTACGTATCACTTAAAACTCAAGTGTGCAGAGGAGCCATGTGTGACAGCGAGCCTCCACGGCACACTTGCTTCTCTTGGAAATAATATACTATTCTACGAAGTCTTATCAAAATTGACCATATAGTTTAAAAGTTACAGCAAGTCAACAACTGAATTTTTTTCATTACGGGTATGGCCGCTAAACTGAAAAAGTGCATTAAATTATTGATATTTGTCTTCTTACAATAGAGATTCTTTAAAAAAAACACATACATATAGTTTCACTATCAAAGGATTCTTTTCTTGAAACTGCAAAAAATTGAACTTTTACAAACCTTACAATTATTTTACAAAAATAATTTTTACGTGAATGAACTGCGGTATTCAAAGATGAAGATAAAAGTTAATAAAAATGTTTTGTTGCGATTGTCAATATTTTTTTAGTAAATAAAATAAGTTCAGAAGCAATAAAAACGGCGAGTAGGTTTTTAAATAAAACCGACTACCGTGAAAGGGTACCGCTTTATATACTTTGAATTTCAGTTTTAGGTTAGGTCGTTCATGAAAAAGACACTATTAGGATGATTATTTTTCCTTGACCATATATTCTACGCGTAACCTAAGATCCCCTGAGAAGATTAAAAAAAAAATCATCCTGAAAAATTTCTGCGTTAAGAAGTTATGACCGTCTCAAAATTCGAAACGGTGATTTCTTTTAGATTTTTTCGTTTCCAGTCCCTGAGCATCCAGTTTCTCTACATGCGCTGCATGTGGCTTGAACCGGATCTTACGTAACGCTGTCTCACTCTTGCAGCCTGCAGCAAGGCATGCGAGCAGGCTGCGCAGGTGAGGTGCGCGCACGCAAGAGGCCGAGCCGCCTAGACCCGAGCAGCTGAGCAGAAGACAGCGGTCATGATTATTATTATTTTATTACATGATTTAGAAATAATTAAGTAATTAAAAAAGTAGTATATAATAAAATATACAGTGGCATCACGCTAAATTCACTATTAACATAATTTAATTAATAACTATTATGACCGTTAACCATCAATAATTATAGAAAAATATTTGGCTATAATTTTTCAAAACAAAATATCTAAAGTCTCCCTATGATAATCATCTATGAGTTAGAGTGAGTTGAACTTGTGAAACCTTCTGCTGGTGCTGTAGAGGTTTATTTATCCAGTGAAAATTGCTGCAACAAATGTCAATGACCAAATTGAGGTAGTTTAAATGTGAATGGTGATCAATGTCTCATGGGGTCATTCAAATTGTCAGACAAGTAAATACATTTAAATCATCATTGGAATTTATAAATTCTGAGTCAATACACCAACATGGATAAGGTTTACTGTTCTCAGTTTATTTTCCAAGATTCAAATTATCAGACAAGTAAATACATTTAAATCATCACTGAAATTTATAAATTCTGAGTCAATACACCAACACGGATAAGGTTTAATGTTCTCAGTTTATTTTCCAAGATGAATTTGTCTGACTATCAAGTTTAATTTTAGTTTTATCCGCTATATACCAACTACCTCAACTTGGTCATTGACATTTGCTGCCTTTAAATGTAATGGCGATCAATGTCTCATGGGGTTATTCAAATTGTCAGACATGTTGCAAAAATTGTTAATATAATAAATTTTATCACCAAAAATTTTATCAGTACAGTATCTGTTATAACTACAGATCGCAATATTTTTGTGAAACCTTCAAATTGTGTGGGTTTTAAGTCAGTTTAGTCATAGTGATGTGTTTTGAGTTGTTTTTTTTTACAAATAGATACAATTTTGAATAAAACTATTATGCTTCAAGCCTGAAAAGTTAAGATTTAAAGTAAATAAAATGATGAAAAAAATATAAAACAATTTAGTAAGATCAGAGATTTGAGAAAATATTTTTGACTGCATGATAAAAAAAAAACATCTCAAAAAATTCATTTAAGCATACTTTTGTTCTTACGACAGAACCTCTTTTGCAGAGCAACAACAACACATAACTAAGAAAAAAAATCTTTTCAATTTAGTTTACTCTCATTTTAATTAAGAACTGAAAAATTAATAATTATTGAAATATCATTTTTTTTTTTTAATCCTGCGAGATAGATAAAATTAAAAAAAAAAAAACATTTAAAAATGTAAGATACCAACGGCGACTTGGGTTTTTATTGTATAGTTGCTATAACAGAATTATCAAAATAAAAAATTTTTTTATACTTGATGTTTAAAAATCAGTAAAAAAAGTATACAAGAAAATTAGTTCATTTTAATTGTCCTTCAATATCGATAGAATCATTTATCTCAACGGAGTCATAAGTTGTTTGTTCTAGTCAGGAATCAATTGGTAAATTTTACCAATTTTTTTTAGTTTCACCTTATACCTAGTTATTAAATAGTTTGAAAAATAAAAAATTAATAGTTATTAAAATATCATTTTTTTTTTAAAGCCTGGAGATAAGTAAATTAAAAAAAAAAAAAAAAAATTTAAAAATGTAAGATACCAACGGCAACTTAGGTTTTTACTGCTATAGTTCTATAACAGAATTATCAAAATAAAAATTTTTTTTTATACTTGATGTTTAAAAATCAGTAAAAAAAGTTTACAATAAAATCAATTCATTTTAATTGTCCTTCAATATCGATAAAATCATTCATCTCAATGGAGTCATAAGTTGTTTGTTCTACTCTGGTATCAATTGGTAAATTTTACCATTTTTTTTTTAGTTTCACCTTATACCTAGCGAAAGAAATGAAATCTTTAAAAAGAAAGACCTTTAAAAAGGTAAGAATTTACGGCGAGTGGTTTTGTTTGGACAGAACTAAAACAAAAGTATATATATTGTTACTTTCAGATCTATGTTAATATTAATCAATTCATCCCGAAAGATACGAACAGATGAACAAAATAAAAAAATAAATAAAAAACCATCTTTCAGTAGAGTTACAGTGAATTCTGTTCATTTTTTTAAACTTTAATTATAAATTAATTCGAGTATCTACTCTGATTTTGATATTATGTTTTCGGGGATACGAACAGATAAATGAAATGAAATCAAAAATCATTTTCCGGACGAGTTTTTAATAAATTTTTTTCAGTTTTATTTCTTTAATTAATTTTTACTCAAATTATTTAAAATTCCTACTCTGATTCTGCTGATATTTTTTTGGAATATGAACAGATGAAGGAGATGAAATCAAAGAATCATCTTCCGGACGAGTTTCAAGTAAATTTTTCTTTTCTTTATTACGCATCTTTTTTCTTTTTTTTTTTTAAAACTTGAATTCAATTATTTTTTAGTAAAAGTTTACTATCAATTTATTCAATTTAGGTGTCGTTCAATATCGTTAAAATCATTCGGACTCGACGGAGCCGCAGATTTATTAATTAGAATAATATTACTTTTCAAAGAATCAATTAAAAAAAAAGCTGTTAGATTTTTAAGTCTTTTTATTTTTAGCTACCCTAATACAGTTTCTGCTTTTCGGTGATGCATGAATATCTTTGGTCGACTGTTAATCGTTAATCTGCGGCTCCGTCGAGTTCGAATGATTTTAACGATATTGAACGACACCTAAATTGAATAAATTGATAGTAAACTTTTACTAAAAAATAATTGAATTCAAGTTTAAAAAAAAAAAAAAAGAAAATAGATGCGTAAAAAAGAAAAGAAAAATTTACTTAAAACTCGTCCGGAAGATGATTCTTTAATTTCATCTCCTTTATCTGTTCATATTCCAAAAAAATATCAGCAGAATCAGAGTAGGAATTTTAAATAATTTGAGTAAAAATTAATTTAAGAAATAAAACTGAAAAAAATTTATTAAAAACTCGTCCGGAAAATGATTTTTGATTTGATTTCATTTATCTGTTCGTATCCCCGAAAACATAACATCAAAATCAGAGTAGATAATCGAATTAATTTATAATTAAAGTTTTAAAAAATGAACAGAATTCACTGTAACTCTACTGAAAGATGGTTTTTTATTTTATTTTATTTTATTTTATTCATCTGTTCGTATCTTTCGGGATAAATTGATTAATATTAACATAGATCTGAAAGTAACAACATATATACTTTTGTTTTAGTTCTGTCCAAAAAAAAACCACTTGCCGTAAATTCTTACCTTTTTAAATTTTTAGTAATTTAGTGTAATAAAGGGTCCTCTCGGGGATGCCGATAGAGAGTTGAAAAGGACTGCTAAGAGTTGGATGAATCTTCCCCGACATGGCCGAATTGGTCTTCCTCCCTCCATACATGGGGGGTGGAGGACTCTTGCCTCTCGCAGACATGGCTGGTATTCTTATCATTGTCCATGCCTTTAAGCTCCTGAGCTGTAAGGACACAAGCGTGGCGAATGTGGCCATGTCTACGTTGCGGGAGATTGTATCCAAACTAGTGGCCCACCCCGCCGATGAGCACGATATGGAAAACTACCTGTCGGGCTCCCTAGAGGGGGAATTCGCTCGTCCATCGTCGAGTGGTTCCTCACTATAGTCAAGAGCCAGAAACGCGACCAGGCAGATGTCCTCTGCCTTGGGTCTGAAATGGAGATGTACTGCCGAGCGTGTCGAACTCTCATTGGAGTGCCCTCATCCGGGAAACAGGGATGACGACGACATCATCATCATTCCACCCATAGTTCGCGGACAAGTTGTGCAGAGACTTAGGGCCGCACTGGTGGGGCATTATGAAAGGAAAGTTCTTGCCAAGCCAGATCAAGACAAGTTGCTCGAGGTAACCATGCGGAATGACGTGAGCTACCATTTCCTTCGCTGACTGGCGCTTTGTCAAGCGCGCGCGCTTGGGGGTAGTATGTTCAAACGCCATCATGCGCTGGAAGCCTCCTGGAGTGGGCAGGCAATGCAGGAAGTGTGGTGACCTCAAGACACTGCCCCATGTGCTCCAGCATTGCGGCGTTCACTCTGACGCCCACACCAAACGCCACGACGCCATCCTGGACAGGCTCGTCAAGGCCAGTAAGATCCCTAGGGGAATCAGGGTAAACCAAACCGTCAGTGGCATTGACGAGAAGTTCGCCAGACTGCGGCCTGATCTGGTGATCCGAAGTGAGGTAGAGAGAAAGATCACAATTGTCGATATTGCCGTGCCGTTTGAGAACCAGATGGAGGGGTTCTGTAAAGCAAGAGCGGGGAAGCTCACTAAGTACCGCTAGCTCGCTGAGAACCTGCAACGGCAGGGCTATACGATCGTAGTGGAAGCGTGTTCGTCGTCGGCGCCCTTGGCTCCTGGGATCCGGGCAACGAGCGGGTTATGGGACTCCTCAACATCAACCAGTTTTATGCGCGGATGATGAGAAGGCTCATGATCAGCGATACTATTAAATGGTCCCGGAACATATACGTAGAATACCTTTCAGGGGTAAGGCAATATTGACTGTATGATTCTTGTATTCTGCTCACCGTTTGTTTGACTGTTTGTTGTGTAAAACTTAGCCTGGCCCCACCAGAGTGTGTCCTCTTCCTCTTTTATAATTTTTCTGTTTTTTTTCCTGTACATAGCGGATTGTCCTATTTTGTATTATATATATATATATATATATATATATATATATATATATAAGGGTGATCGAAAAAGGTTGGATATAGCAAATAACTCGAAAAATCTGCATTTTTTGTATAGAATATGCATTGAGAAACTTGAACAAAAATTTTCTACCAGACGGGGCCTTATTTTGGGCCCTACGGACCCAAAGTCTGGTTTTTTAAATGGTAACCCCTATTTTTGACCCTGGATTCGGAAAGAGAGGAAAATTTCACGATTTTAAGGTATTTTTTGAAAAAAAATTTCGGGCCCTATGAGGCCCTAAGAGCCCAGTTTTCTGTAAGCAAATAGGGGTTACCATTTAAAAAACTAGACTTTGGGTCCATAGGGCCCAAAATAAGGCCCCGGGCTCAGTTTTTTTGGGCCCATTTTGTTGGAAATTTCAAACTAAGAAACTTTCCCGATGCATATGCAATACAAAGAATGCGTTATTTCTGAGTTGATTCACGTTTAAAAGAAATGGGCCTTATGAAAACCTTGTCAGCTCTGCAGGGCCTCATAGGGCCCGAAATTTTTTTTCAAAAAATACTTAAAAATCATAAAATTTTCCGCTCATTCAGAATTTGGGGTCAAAAAGAGGGGTTCCGATTTAAAAAAACAAAGATTGGGTCCGTAGGGCCCAAAGTAAGGCACCGCGCCCAAATTTTTTGGGCCCATCTGGTAGAAAATTTTTTTTCAGGAAACTTTCCCGATACATGTGCCTACAAAAAGTGCATATTTTTCGAGTTATTTGCTATATCCAACCTTTGTCGATCACTCTGTATATCTTATGTTGTGTATACGAATCTTGTATTTATTGTCTGTTATTTTATTGACTGCACTGCAGCTTGACTTAGTTGCTAAGCAATTATCTAATTATCTGACTGTGATCTCCGATTATTGACTATGATCACCATATTGTAGGTATTTGACCGAGAATGTATATGTGTCTATAGCAATTGACGAGGCAACTGTAAGCCAGGACTTATTATTGTAAGCTGTTAAATGCCCAGTGCAAATGGATATACTTTAAGATAACACTAGCGACACACCCACGCATATAATTTGTACCCTCCTTCGGGGGGGGGGAAGTTATTTTTCATTGAATAAAACATATTTTTTTTAGTCTTGAACTTCACTAGCTCTGGTAAAAACCACCTTAAATACCGAATACAAATCTTTTGTTTTAGAGAAATGTAAATAATCTATAATTAAGTAAAGATACAATAACACTACACATGGGTCGTGCTCAAAAAATTTTCCACATTTTTGTCCCTCGTTTTATCATGTCATACTACTTTTTAATAATAAAAACAATTATTTATAAAAAAAAAGTACGTAGTGTTTCCTAGGACCAAGAATAATTGATATTCCAACCATTTTTTGTTTGTAAACAATCATTTTCACTGTTAAAAAGTAATATGACATGAGGAAACGTGGGACAAAATCGTGGAAAATTTTTTCAGCGGGTCCCAAATACGGACATTCAGATATATTTTATACAGTTTATATTTCGAGATTGAGATGAAATTTGGATTGATATGAAAATATTATTCAGATATTTTGATGAAACTTTACTTCTTTTTTAAAGTTAAATAAAACTTATGTGACTGTAATACATTTAAAGCATGAATGATTTAAGAAACAATAAAGATATAATTAAAAAACAGAAATGGCTTATAAATTTAATATGGTGAGAGTTAGTGCTTCCATTACAAAAATCACTTGTGCAAGAGCAAACTTCTTGTCTACCACCAAAGCCACTTTTTTGATAACATTTTCCTTTATAATTTGATTCATCCCATCCACAACTTCTTATGATTCGTGTATCGGCTGGTACTGCAAAGAAAAAATTGGTTGTATTTTTATTTAAATCTAATAGCATTAAAGTTTTTTTTTATTTTTAGTTTACTAAACTTCTTCTGGTTGCCAATTTGGGGCTATTTTCTGATTTTTTCAAAAGAAACAAAAGTATCCATACTCTTCGAGTCATAGATGAGAATACATCCGACGCCAAATTCTTTTAAATTTTGTGAATATGACCCAAATTTCAAAAAAAACAAAAGTCCGCCATTTTGTTTTTTTTCAATAAAAATGTTTGATTTTGGTTCACACGATAGCCAAAACTATACAGATTATAAAATAATTTTTTTTTTTCATTTCAGAGTAACCGTTTCAGAGATAAAATGTGACCGGTTTTCAAAGAGGGCGACATTCAACGGCCATTTTCTCATACGCCATTTTGTAAAAAAAAAAAAAAAATTTTTTTGTTAAGTTGATTACTTGTAAAACATAATAAAAAAATTTCAAGCAATAAATATTTTTTTTACTATAAAAAAAAATAATTGAAAAAAACCCTGATTCCACCAGAACCCTCCCTTAAAAAATTGTTCAAATAAACACCTTCAAAACAAAAAAAAATTTAACCCTTTAAAAAAAAAAACAAATTGCATTAGTTTGGAACTTTTTTTTAACTTTAATTTCTGACAACTTAACCTGACCATACATGAGACCCTATTTTTTAAATAATATTTTCTTAAATTTTCATTTTTATTCTCAGCTGCTTATTTATGGATCTAACTTTGAAACTTGAATTATGGTAATTTTAGTTGCTTTCCTGCATATAATTTAACTAAATATTTTTTATTGAACTTAGCAAAAACTATATGTTAATTACTAGTCAGTTTAACTATTTTTGTACTTAATCAACCCAAGTAGTATATGTACCAATAACCCACTCTGGCAAATAATTGAAATCGGACTCTAACGCCGCAGCGCTACGCCGTGACTAAACGCGACACGCCGCACTCGCACGCGCTAGAGAGATTTTTGATTTTGATTTTGATGTGTTTATTAAATGTACATTATGTTGTACAAAATACATAAGATTATAACAAAGTTCTACATAAGGATATAATATCAATATAAAATAAAATATAATATAATAAAATAAGATAGAATAATATAACAATAATATAAGTAATAATAATAACAATGAAAGTAATAAAAAAAATAAAAAAATAAAAAAAATAAAATGAATATAATGGTATACAATAGCAATAGCAATCACAGTAACATGGGTAACAATTATCAGTCTCATCAGTATTCACTCCGAGAATCACAAACTAACATTTCATTTCATACAGATCTCGAGCTTAACAGTGTAGAAAAACTTAATCTTATCCCTCGGTATTAAAGGTGTGTGATTTGATGAGGTGTTTGAATGAAGTGAAGGATGTAGATTGGCGAATATTTGGGGGAATGGTATTCCAGGAGTAGGTAGCTAATACATGAAAGGATCGCTCCAGAGATCTAGTGCGGAAAGAGGGGACAATCAAGGCATCAAGTGCATGCGGATTAGCCAATCTCAAGGGACGTGAGCTGAACTTTTCAACATAAAAATTCGCCAGATAAGACGGAGTACCTGTGTGCAGGATTCTATAGAGCAAGCAGGCAGCAAGATAATCTCTGCGGCCCGCCACCCGAAGCCAGCCGAGCTCACGTCTATAAGGTGTGACATGATCGCTCTTCCTGATCCCAAAGATGTACCTGATCCCACGATTGAGCAAGCGCTGTAATACGAGATCCCGTTCACCCGAGATATTACAGTACACAAGTGAACAATAGTCAGTTATAGGAAAGTGCAGGGTCTGTATAAGGTGCTTGCGCAGTTGAAAGGTGGTGCTGCGTCTGAAGTGGTTAAGACGGTACAAAAGAGAATTGGCTCTCCGAGAAACACAACGAACATGGTCCTTCCAGCTCAGCTTAGAGTCCAGCACCACCCCCAGACTACGCGCTGAGGGGACAAACGGGACAGTGCAGCCGCCAAACTGCAGGTCATGAATACCCAATTCATTAAAGCTATTGACATACGACGGAGTCCCAAAAACCATTGCCTTGGTCTTACTAGCATTCAGTACGAGCTGATTGGCGGCAGCCCAGTCAGCGACGTGCTCAGCACCCCGGCTCAGTCTTCCCAGCATGGCATGCATGTCCTCAAGTCGGCCCCGCACGTAAATCTGCAAATCATCCGCATAAACCACATAGCAGACATCAGGGCCAAGGCCATGGGCAATATCAAAGAAGGAAGAGCAGAGGACCCAGCACCGAGCCCTGAGGCACACCCTTATTAAGGGGACGGAAAGAAGTAAAAGTGCCGTCCTCCGCTCTTACTGCCTGCGAGTGGCCAGTCAGATAAGAGGCAACCCGCCTCAAGACCCCATGCGAAAAACCCAGAGATTGCAGCTTCCTGAGCAATGTTACATGCGAGACCGAATCGAAGGCTTTACTAAAATCAAAAAGTAGTAGCGCAGTCATTTGTCTCCTGTCCATACCGATTCGAATGTCGTCCGTGAGTTTAAGCAGTGCCGTCTGTGTACTATGTCCCGCCCTGAAACCTGCCCGATAATCGTTCATCAAACCCTGCGATTCAACAAAAGTAGAAATCTGGTTATGGACAAGCCTCTCAAGAATCTTCGACATGAAACTGAGCAGGGAGATGAGACGAAAATCATTCAGGCAAGACGGATAGGGAATTTTATTCAGTGCGATCACCATCGACTTCTTCCACTGCTCAGGGAAAGTCGAAGTCGATAGGGAAGCATTAAAGATTTTGCAGATGAAAGGACCAATAGATGGAAAAGCTGACTGAATAAAGCTCTGTGGAAGAGAATCAATGCCCACTGCCTGGGATGTCGACTGACTGATAGTACGTGCTATCTCGTCCACCGTCACATCCACAAACGCGAAGCCACCATGATCTTCCTCTCTTCCCAAGTCATTCAGAAAGAGAGAGAGAGATCCGGCGCCATACTATCAAAAGAAACAGAGGCAAAGTGAGCATTAAGATCTTCCACTGAAAAACCGCCCAAATTAGAATCCGCTCCGGAAGAGATACCAAGTCGCCTTAGTTCCTTCCAGAGCTGCTGAGGATCAGTGATGTCCTTGAGCCTACACCAATAGTAATCAAGTCTCGCAGACTCGATCCTTACATGTGCAAAATCTCGCGCCTGTCTGTATAAAAACAGTTCAATATCGAGTCTTGAGCGTCGGTAACGTCTGTAGAGTCTGTCTCTTTCAGTCAATAGGTCCCGGTGGTACTTAGTAAACCACGGATGGCGATCCGTTTTTTGTTTGAGGGTTTTTAGAGGAGCGAAAATATCAAGAGCAGCATTAAGATTAAAATACAAGCAATCAACCCTCTCACTAAGTGAATACGACTCATCCGTGAATACTGACCAGTCACAGTCAAACAAAAATTTATTCAAAGCCACAGTATCTACAGATTTAAAGTCCCTGTAAGTAAAGTCATTAGCCAAAATTTGTGGGGTTTGAATGTCAAGGGTAACAGTCTGTAGGTCATGCCCTGCAATGAAAGGGGTCTCTGTCTTCCAATAGTCAGTCACAGTGTCGAGTGCGTCAACGAGAACTAGGTCTAGCCAGGTATCCGAGTGAGAGGTGTGGTGTGTAGATCTAAATGGAACCGAGAACAGAGAGTTCTCCTCAATAAAATCACGCACAAAATTTGCATCAGGGGAGAGAGAGAGAGAGAGTATTGAGATGCTGTGGTTGCGCTTGCTGTCACTGATCCCCTAATATTCCTGTATAATTTTTATTTTTAATTTAAAAAAAAACTAAATTAAGTGAGTTTTTTGAGTTGCTGCTGTTGCTGCTGCGTCACCACCATCGCGCGAGGCTGCTCGCAGCGCCAGGAAGCCCTCCTCCCGTCACCGCCACCGCGCGAGGCTGCTCGCAGTGCCAGGAAGCCATCCTCCGCAAACCCCCACACCAGCCGCGACGTCCGTGCGCTGCCGCCTCAGCGACCTTCGCTTCCGCGGAGTCAGCCTCGTCACCGTCGCCAGGACATCCTCCTCCTTCCCGAGCGGCCCCGAGTACCCCTTCCGCAGCACCCGTGAGCCACCGTCTCGTCCGCGTCATCGGTCACCGCCACCGCGCGAGGCTGCTCGCAGCGCCAGGAAGCCCTCCTCACAGCTCTAGCAACGGAAGAATAATTTTTCAAGTGATTTAAAAAAAATGATGAAATAGCAAAAAAATTTGTGCGTCAAAAAATATCAAATAATAAAAATTATTATTTTGGTAAAGGTGTCTGTTTCATGCAACACTTGCAGAATTGCAGTTCTAAAATAGTATAAGTTTGATGGAATTCGCTAACTTATCAATAAAATCCTCGTCCCCTTCACCGTCTGGTCATTCTCTGCTGCTTGAGCTACGTAGCAAAAGACCAGTTAGAGCACAGCTGCCCTGCCAAACAAATCGCTGCTCCAACTTTAAAAAAAATAACAACAACTAATCAGCTACCCCAATACCGATTAATTATTATAAACCGTAAGTAAATTTAATATTGTATTTTATTTCGTATTTTATTTTATTTTTTTTCTAAAAGTAAAAAATTCTACATTTCAGATACACAATGTCTTCAGAAACGTATGGAATCAACAACTTAAACAGCATACCTCAAGCTCCGGAACTGCCAAAAAAAAATTTAAAACAGTTGGTGGTCAATCAAAAACATCGAGTAACAGCGGCCGAAAAAACGATCACCAAATACGGCAAAAAAATACTTGTAACCATGGATGACGAATTTTGCGTTAACATGCCACAAAAAATAGCAGAGGCAATGACAAAAACCGACGGGTTTTGGAGTAAAATCTTAGAAAATATTGAAAATGACGCTTTCCACAAACTCCATTTGACACTCGCCCGAATGCTCGGCTTAATGAAGTGTTGAAAATCCTGGAGAAAATTGTACATTCACAGCTCCTCGATCACCTCACGAGACTTAACCTCATTGGTCCCTACCAGTGTGGCTATAGGAAGAAGCACTCAACTCAAACAGCGGTTGTCAACATTCTAGATGACACCTGAACTGCTATTGATCGTGGTTTCCTCACTGTCATAATATCTTTCGATTTTTCGAAAGCATTCGATGTTGTATCACATCGTATTTTGCTACACGGAAAAAAAAAGCGGGAGAGATTGCACAAAACTCAACGCATTCATTGTGTCGGTAATACAGTGTAACTGCTCTACCTGTTAAATACATTCAGTGTAATGCGGCGGCGCAACTGTTCTATTAGACAGCTGACACAATGACTCTCGAAAAAAAACTACACTGAGTACAGTTTTTTCAGTGGCAGTGTTTAGGCCGGCAACACTGAGGCCGGGACAGAGATATTTGCACAGGTTTCTGAGCGCTTATGCAGCTGCACAGACAGCGCCTGAGCAGTTAGTTACACCTTGGGGATGATTTCCTCAGGAAGTTTTGACTCCGGAGGGGTCAGAACGGACACCTGGCGCACTTGGTGATAGTTACACCTTGGGGATGATTTCCTCAGGAAGTTTTGACTCCAGAGGGGTCAGGGTGGAAACCTGGTGCACTTGGTGATAGTTACACCTTGGGGATGATTTTCTCAGGAAGATTTGACTCCGGAGGGGTCAGAACGGACACCTGGTGCACTTGGTGATAGTTACACCTTGGGGATGATTTTCTCAGGAAGTTTTGACTCCGGAGGGGTCAGAACGGACACCTGGTGCACTTGGTGATAGTTACACCTTGGGGATGATTTCCTCAGGAAGTTTTGACTCTGGAGGGGTCAGGGTGGACCCCTGGAGCACTTGGTGATAGTTGCACCTTGGGGATGATTTCCTCAGGAAGTTTTGACTCCGGAGGGGTCAAAACGAACACCTGGTGCACTTCGTGATAGTTACACCTTGGGGATGATTTCCTCAGGAAGTTTTGACTCCGGTGGGCTCAGAGTAAGTACTTTGTGTGTCTTTTAAATGACTACACCATGGAGATGATCTCCTCGTAGTAAACTTGATGATATGACCCCTCTGGAGTCAAAACTTCTTAAGAAAATCATTTACAGAATGTACTCATCACCAAGTGCACCAGGTGTCCGTTCTGACCCCTCCGGAGTCAAAACTTTCTGAGAAAATCATTCCCAAGGTGTAACTATCACCAAGTGCACCAGGTGTCCACCCTGACCCCTCTGGAGTCAAAACTTCCTGAGGAAATCATCCCCAAGGTGTAACTATCACCAAGTGCACTAGGTGTCTGTTCTGACCCCTCCGGAGTCAAAACTTCCTGAGAAAAACCTCCCCAAGGTGTAACTATCACCAAGTGCACCAGGTGTCCGTTCTGACCCCTACGGAGTCAAAACTTCCTGAGGAAATCATCCCCAAGTCGTAACTATCACCAAGTGCGCCAGGTGTCCGTTCTGACCCCTACGGAGTCAAAACTTCCTGAGGAAATCATCCCCAAGGTGTAACTATCACCAAGGGCACCAGGTGTTCGTTCTGACCCCTCCGGAGTCAAAACTTCCTGAGGAAATCATCCCCAAGGTGTAACTAACTGCTCAGGCGCTGTCTGTGCAGCTGCACAAGAGCTCTGTGCAGCTGCATAAGCATAAGGGATAATAATTGAATAATAATATTTAATGCTATTAAATATTGATAGGATAAAACACAATATAAATGCATCAATAAATATACTCATATGTGCAGGTAAAAAGTAACGCGCCGTGTGAATTCAGCTCGCAACAAAAACTAAACTCAGTGCAGTTTTTTTTCGAGAGTTAGTGTACATGATTTTGTGTGGAGCGGTTGCGTTGACAAAATGCGCACTCAGTCAATAGAATAGGTGTAATAGTTGCGCGTTTTACCGACAGAGTCACAGCGTACAGGTTTACTGTAATCTCTCCCGCTTCTTTTTTTCGGTGTACGAAAGCCGTGATCAATAGGATGCACTGATCGAGTTATACGCTGGTATGAAAGTTATTTGAGAAATTGTAAGCAAGCTGTGCTCCAGCCTGATAACACTCACGAGGAATCGCATGATATCACGGCAGGGGTACCACAATGCAGTGTACTAGGTCCACTGCTCTTTCATTTGTTCATCAATGACCTGGTTCGCCGTCTATTTTAAATTCGCTTGACGCCATTTATGCTGATGACAGTCACATCTACATCACCTGCTCCCATGAGCAACTTGTCACATTTTTTCTTCGCTTATACGAAAAACGTGGAGGCTGTGGCTGAGTTGGCTGACGAGAATGAACTGAAACTGAACCCGAAGAAAACGACCATCGTGATCATGGGCTCTAATCAAAATCCCAAAGACATCAACTACGATTGTCTTTCCCTCTTCATACTCAACGGCGTTCATGTCCCATTTTCAACCCACATCAAAACGCTAGGTGTCCAACTCGATCAAAATCTGAACTAGAATCGATCCATTAATTTGCTTAGCAAAAGAGTACAATACTCACTTTACTATTTTCGTTATTTAAAAAAATCTATATCCCTTGCCGTGCGTGTCAATCTCGTTGAAACTCTGGTGTTGTCTCTCTTCGGCTATACAGCCTCGTTGCTCACTTCACTGACAGAGTATCAAAAATATAAACTCCACACATCGCACAATGCCTGTGTTGGATTCGCAAACGGATCCATATCTTGGAAATCGAATGTCACACCGTATTGCCTGAGCCTCCACTGGCTCTCTGCTGATTCCCGTAAGGAGTACTTAACCTGCTCGTTGGCTTACTCAGTCTTGAGCAGTGAACTACCTCTTTACCTCTACGAAAAGTATGGCATCGACCCTGGGCCTGAACGACTCCGGAGATCGTCCCACTTTTTACGTCCAACTCTGGTACTTCACTTAACACGCATTTCTTGTTACCCAAGCTCCATTATTACTCAATCAAGTATTTCTCTTAATAACTTTTGCTCAATTTTTGTAACCTCAAGCTCAGCCAAAATGTTCAAGGGAGCACTGAAGAAAGCCTAATTTAAACGTGATTGTTATAAGTGGCTCGTCAAAGCAATAATCGAGGATTTGAGGCTGACAACACCCTCTTAACAATCCACTCTGCCAGATCTATTGTATCACCACCCACTGCGGTAGTGCGAAAGAGGTAAAGAGGCACACAATTACACTTATAATGGTCATGTTTTGACTCATAATTTTCTGCCAGCACACCCAGCCTCAACGTGAAGAGGAATCCTGCTAGTCTCAAGCAAATGTGCACGCGAGCGTCAGTGTAACCAGTACAGTGACTTAGAAGATGTGAACATGATGACAATAAAAGAACTTTGTTACTTATTTTACCATGTTATTTAATATCGAATACATATATTTGGTTTTTACCATGTTAATTAATACTACATACACTGTTCTTTGCAATTCTTTGAAAGTTTATCTTTTGCTACGTCACTGTTATTTACGATAATATTATATTGTTAACTACATGTATATATTCTAAAACGAAAACAATAAATTTATAAATTAATAGTAATAATTTCAACTTGCCTCCTTTCACCAGATGATTCTTGTCGTGACTCTACCTAATTGCTTTTGCTTGGTGAACCTGGTGGTCGTTTGCAAGTCTGCATAAGGTCTGGTTTCCAGCTGATTTTGCTACAAATTTTGACTTGATTTGTTTCCATATGTTGTCTGTATTAGACACCCTTTCAATAGCCGTACCTGCCATACTGGCTGCAGATATGGTCTTAGCTTCGACTGGTTTATACGCTTACCTTGGAAAAATTGACAAATCTGGTGTAAATAAAAATACCTCTCTTCACTAGCCACTTCTTCAATTTCAGTTAAAATGTCCATCAGTTGTTCGACAGTATAGATCTTGTCTCTTCTGATCAATTTCCGGAATTTCAGCAAATCATTCCTGCCCATAAGTTCTACTTGTTCCTGCTCTAAACATGGTGGATCCATTTGCACTGAATAAGTTTGAAAATTGATTACATAATCTTTCACAGTCTGGTTCTTGCCTTCTCAAATCAGCTTAGCTTGAAAATCCTTTATTCCAAACCATGTTCTAGCATCATTACAAAATTCTGGCCAGGTTTTCCACCTACCTTTGTGATTGCAAAATCCCGTCAACGCAATACCTTTCAGCATTGTCGGCAATGCTATCAGGAGCTGTTGATCCTTCAAACCCACAAGTTCATTATTTTTCCGGATTTGGTTTAGGAAAATATCGATGCTCGAATTCTTTTAACCATCAAAATTCACCTTCCATTTTTGAATTATGAAATCTATGTCGAAGGGCATCGAAACCTCCGCCGAGTTGACAAGCGTCTTGACCTTTTGGTACTTTGACTAGACGTTACGCAATATATACTTTTCGCAAAACGATACAAAATAAAAATCAACAGATTAGAAGATTAATTGAACTGATATCTACTTGATGAAAATTAATTTTAAAGAATAATGGATAAAATAAACACTTTATTATAATTTAACATTATAATTTAGAAATTATAACACTTTGTTATAATTTTCACTTTTTATTTTTGTCAAATTATATAAAATTTTGGTCGTTACAATTATTTCGGTGCACAGTACTTTCTTCAGACTACAAGGATCGACTAAATTACTAATACAAAACATGAAGATATACACAGCGATTGTTTGTACAATAATTGCAATTGTCATTGCATGGTAGTTGTATGTAAGGTAAGCTGCGAGCGATTTTGGTAACCACGACTTCTGCGGGTAGGAGATGGGTTGGCCGTAAAACTCGAAAAGCACTCGAGATCTGATTGATAGATAGTAGGTCTGGTAATTTCCCTAAATTCCAACTGCATCCTTTTTTCTCAATTTTTTTTAATGAAAAGCATTGCCGTTTGAAATTTTCCAGTTATTTCAAGGAGGTTGGTCTACGAGTTGTTTGACGAATGATCATCTGGTTGAACCTTGGCATCAACTCGTCGAAGACCACAGATCTAACCAGGCTGATCAAATTCAAATCAAAAGTACTGAGCGAAGACAGATAGAGAGTATTTAGCTCATTGTAGTATGGTTTGAAAGAACACTTAGCAGTGGCTGCCTCGCAAGTAAGATAAGATAGCCAAATGAGAGGCATAAATAATTTTTGAGGATTCATGCAGAAAATTAATGAGTACGGTCGCATGGCTCCTGACGAATTAATGTTCACTAAGCAAGTTGTAACTTGCTTTGCCACTGGTTGCTTAGCCACTGGAAGAAATAAAACAGCTAAGACCAGAAAAAAAGCACTGTTACAAAGAACAGTCCTCGGACATTGAGGTAGGCCAGCCCAAAGTTTTTTCTGGACAGTCAAATCCAAGGTTATTGGTTGCCGAAAAGTCATGGGTTTTGACTTAGAAGGTACATGGAATAATTCAGATAGTCACTGGCAAATTCATTGTACCGACCGGGTGGCCAATACAACAGGCGCGAACCCGGGCAAACGGATTTTAGCATTGGATTCGTAACCACCAAACATGGATTTTAAGAGTTCTAACTGCTTTGTTTATTTATCGGTTTTCAAAAGCAATATTTTGTTCACATGACCATGGTTCTTACTCGATATGCTACGGTGAATTGAAAGTGTTCAGTGCAGAGTCTTGCATTTTAGCAGTACGGCTAAGAAACTCCAGCAAGTGTAACCGGCATTCAGACCATTGTTTAAGACCAGGTAGCATTGAGCGAGAAAGCAAGTCCGGTGCTTTAGATTTATTATGTGTTGCGTTGTGATAACCGAAAATTGAGGTTTTTTAACTAATTGTATGTGGTGTGAAGGATCGGAACGAGTGTGTGTGGCAAGTGAGAAGTCATCTTACTCGCAAACTGTCTTTTTCTTGCGCACACATTTCCTCTTGTGGGGAGACACTGTGCATAGGTATTTAAGTCGAAGCCGGTTAAAAACCGTTAGGATTTTATAATTTTGTTTACTAACCCAAGGGCTAAGTTTATCATTAAAATAATCTAGCGAGCAACTTGGTTGTTGCTATTGATGTATTAGTTTTAAGTTGCTTTTTTATTAAATACTAAAAATCAACTTTGTTTGTTATAATTCAAACTACCGCGTTCCTCCGTTTGTTTTTTCCTTCGATAAAAACCCCGCCATCACCGACATAAATCGGATTAGTCAGATTGCATGGATTGAGGGTATTTAATTCAGGGACGTTACAATTTCCAGCATGTCTTGATTATTATTTTCAGGTACTGAAAATAATTGGAAAGTACACCGGCTAGTGTGTTTTCGTTCTTTACAGCCAACCGAAAAACTACGAAAGTTTTCACGTTTCGGTCGAAAGTGATCCGGACTGTTTATATTGTTATGAATTCGAATTTAGAATGTTGTGAATGTCGCGCGCGTTACCATGTATATATGTTTTGTTATTGTTGTTACTGTTGCTCAATGAGTTGGAATCAAGAGTTTGGAGGTTCGAATACGTTTGTTTACTTTTGTGTGATCAACTAAAAATATAGCTGAGTACAAGTTTGAGTTTGTTTAAAAAAATAATTGTGTTCAATTTATTTATTGTGATGAATTATTTAATTTTTATTTTGCACGGTGATAACGTTTTTGGAGTTGCGTCCGGGATTGAACTAAAAATTTCAACGAGCGAAAGAGGTTAATTGATTGATTGAAGACTGAATCTTCAGGATTTTTGAAATGGCCCCCCGAAAACCATTTTCAAAGTCATCTTCGAGGTCAAGTACACCTTTGGAGTCTCTTCAAGATGTATTACACGAGATTGATGAGCTGAGAAAAATATTGATTCGGAGTGAAAACGATAATGAGCAGCTCAAATCTGTGGTTGATGATTTGGAGACAAAACTTCATGGTGAACGGGATAGTTTTAAGGAGGAAATATTCAGTTTACTTCAGAAGATTGATCATTTGAACCGGATAAGTCGTTTAAATGTTTTATACGCTGACACAAATCAAACTAATCAAATTAATGATAACATTTGCAAGACTGAGGTTACATCGAATCAAAATGATTTTAGGGTTGAGGGAAATTTGAACTCTGGGATGAATAGGGGAATGTAGCAGGATGTCGTTAATTCAAGGAATCAAAATTCATTGAATTCTTTATACAATCAGAAAAAATGAGTTCAACGGGTTCCACTGTCGAACAATATTTTTCTTTCATATCAAATGAGTTCACCAGGTATCACTGTCCAAACAATTTTTCCTTCGTTCCCACTATTCAAGCTATAGCTTCTTGAAACGCGGGAAGAGAATTTTTAGTTTTTTGCAAATTTTTAGATTTAAACTGAAAATAAGATCAAATAAATCCACATCTCCCAAGAATTAAAAAATGAGAAAGAAAAAAATTTGGATCACTCCAGCCAGGAATCGAACCTGGATCTACTACATTCGTGACTAAGACCGTATTCCTTTCTTCGCAATTTTTAAATTCATTCTAAGAGACGTATTGCAATCCAAACGTCAATAACAATTATTATGAAGACTCTACCGACAGTTTCATATTAAAATCATAACAAATAAGTTTACTGGGTATCACTGTCAAAACTAGATCTTATTTTTATCACTATTTGAAGGAATCCATCTTGAATATTCTTCCATAAAAAGTATTTTTTTTTCAATTTTTGTCAATACATTTGTTTAAAACAGCTCCGAAGTGAGTTGATAATTTTTCGATTTAAAAAATTTTTTCCAAGCTTTTTTGAGGTTAGTGATAAGTATTGTAGGAAACTAGAAACATTCAAGCAAACGTCATTGAAATTTAAAAACTATGTATTGACTAGAAACAGATTATAAATAAGTTAAAAATAAAATATTTTTAGTAACTGTTTCGACAGCCGTCGTCTACTCTATCGAAACTGTCTCCCTAAAAATTCGCACTGAGAAACACGGTGCATAATCTTGGAATCATGCTACACCACATGCTCTTCTACGATTCACGCATTAACTATCACGGTGGCGCTGTACACCATCTTTCATGATGTCTCTCCTTCTCCGTTTAGACGATTAGTATAAAATATGAAATATATTTATAATATGTTAAAAAATTGTTATTCACATAGGTTCACTTTAGCCTGGAATGACTCTAAGATAGATTTTAATCCATTAAGTCCCAGGGTTTCAAATTTTTTTTTCTGTGCTGAGAAATCTTGGTAAAAACCTCGGAATATCTGCCTATAAACATCATATACCTCTATTTTCAAGTGTGCTCTACAAGATAGAATAGTTTTGAAAACTAAAAATTCAATTTTCAATTGTTAGCTAACAAATTTAAAAAAAAAAATCAAAAGTTTTCATGCATTTTTTTTTTTTTAAATCGAAAGAAAAAGAGGGAGAAATTTGTTCACAGCAGAGTTATAACGTAAGTATAGTAGCTACGCTTCAAAAAAGAAAAAAAAATTGATGCCATTGTTTAAATGGGCCCGTGAAATAGTAGCTTTTAACTCCGACCCCTGAGATAGCAGGTTCTTGCTCTGGCCCGGTGAGATAGCAGGTTCTTGCTCTGGCTCGCTAAGATAGCAGGTTCTTGCTCTAGCCCGCTGAGATAGCAGGTTCTTACTCTAAACCGTCGAACTGGTCGCATAGCAAATCAATTTTTAGGTTAGACCCGAGTACTGCGGTGCATACACATATATATCTATGAATATTTATATATAGGTTTACACCGCACGGACTCGGGTTATTCCGGGTCCAACCCAAAAGTTGAATCGAATAGGTCTATTAGTAAACAAACCTAATAACCTCTGTAATTTAAAGAATTAAAAATAAAAAGTCTGTTGTTCCGCAAAAATGAGAAATACTGCGTTTCAATGGGTTGAAATTCAATAAGGGAAAATAATCCAGCTGAATATCCCTCGTGGGGTATTACGACTGATTATTTTCCTGAGCAGAATTTCAACCAATAGAAAGGCCGTATTTGACATTTGGCAGAAGAGTTTGCAACTCAGCAAGCTGCTAAGTTGTAAAAACCCGTCGCTTAAAGCTAGCTTAAAAAACACTATAATGTGCAAAAATCAATCACATAACAGTAACCCCTTCCTAAAATGTTCACTGTCTTCGGTGAACTTAGGTAGATGGTAGGTCTAAGGTGTCTGGGAGGGAGGGTGGATGTTCAGGTTAAAGTCATTATCAGATAGGTTTTAGGTAGGTTTTAGGTATTTTTCAGTCATTATTCATTGGTTAAGAATTATTTGGTTTATTTATAGGGTCTACTCAGTACTGGGTAAGCTCTTGGTTTGATCTCAATATTGTTTTGTTATATAATAGAGGTGTTAGAGATTATGTTTGGATAAAGTAAGGTATGTAAGTCTTTATTAGAAACGACCTTTCTAGGGTGCTGGGTCCAATTACATAGGTTAAAGTTAAGCTCTCTGTATCGCGTCGAAATGATCATTTTCATTTGTTCTAAACGCGTTTGTCAATGAGGCCTCAATCAGGTTATTAAGTTAAGTTCTGACCACAACTCTAAATTTCTGTGGAATTTTTATAAGTGTTGCAAACTCTGTAGGCCTCAGGACTATCATAGAATTGAATCTTCCTCGTTTCGATTAATGGCTTTCTATGGTAGAATTGCTTTCATTGAGATTTGAACTTTTATCATTCATCTATATGTTTATTTTTTAATTTTTTTTTTGTCTATCTCTCTTATATATATATATTTTTTTTCTTCAAGTACTTTTCAATTGAAAGGGTCCTTGATGCTGATGTCAATCCAATTCATGAAGTGTTTTGGTAATCCCAGTTGCCTTATCCTACTTTGGTCGCCTGGTCAGTTTTCTAATGGTTTGGTATAGCTCAGTTCCAATTCAGTCAGAAGCAGTGTTTGACTGCTAATATTGTCCAGTTGTTGACGTCACATTTCCTTTAGCATTACCGCTAGGTCAGCATCAGTTTAGGTTTTGAGACAAAATTTGATGATGGGGTCCTTTTCTGAATTGATGATCATAAGTGTCTGAGCCCGTGCGCTACTCGATATTTAGCTAGCTGGCCCTTAAAGGCATTTTTGAATGTCGTCATTTAAAGATTTTCTTCCCGTTCAGTGATACAGTTTCTCTCAAGAGATTCTTTACTCAATTAATCTTGAGTAGGTTCCTTCGAGATTCTTCAGGGTTTCAAGTGACATCGTTGTATGATATGTAATAGAACTATGATAGTTTTATGAAGCTTGATCTGGAGGGAGTTAAGGCTGTATGGTATTGTTGAGGTCATAGGAAAAGGAGGTCATGTGGTGTAAGAGTCATTGTTAGGTCGGGAAATGGGTACCAGTTGAGCTTTACGGTAAAGGGTATGGGTGGTGATCTAAAGATTTACAATTAATCGCCGATCACGTTCTTCTTAGTCCAATTCAAGCCCACAAACATACACATTCTCTAACCATTCTAGTGCATACCTCCAGACATATCATACATTTTTTACATACTGTTCATTTTTTTTATAATTTTGCACTTAATTGTCACGATTTTTTTTATTTGTTTAATTTTTCTATTTTTTATTTTTTATTTTATATCCATGTATATCCCAGATAGCACAAAAAGTTTTCAGAACGTTCTGGCAACGTTGCACAGAAACCATTGCAACCTTTCATTGAAAGGTTGCTGAACGGTTTTAGAAACGTTGTGACAATCGTGTAGATCTCCGTTATTAGTTTCAAAGAAAACCTTCAATCAACGTTATGGCAACGAAGTTTGTCAACCATATTTTTTCAAAAGGTGACCACAAATTGTTCTGGCAACGTTTCTAGAAACTTATGGTAAAACATTCCTTCAAAGTTGCTACAGAGTGTTGACAAGGTTCCAAATTACCAATTTGAATTTAAAACGTTTAAACGAGAACCTCAAGTTTGAGTAATTTAATTAAAAATACCTATGAATTTGAGGTAGAAAAATTTTATGTTTTTTATTTTTTTTGTAAATAATTCGACCAAAATTGGTAAGAACAGCTCTCAGACTAGTCAAATCATTCAAAAATTATTGAAACGACTTTCAGTCGCTCGGCCGGAGTAACAAAATTTGGTGGTTTATATATCCACAGCTTGTTACTTTGCTGAGAGCTCAGTTCTCAAGGTAAGCCACCTAGTGGATGGGACCCAAAACTACTCATTTCGCGTTAGCAGTCGTTAGATCTTAAAAAGCATTTAAAGTATTTAAATATACATGTTAAAAACATACTTAGTTTTTAGCTCTTAATTATAATTTTAATTTTTAGCTAGTAATAAATTGACGATAGTAAAAAGAAAAAATTAAAAAAAAAAGGGAGGTTTAATTTTTTTTTTTTCATGAAAATGTAAACTAAAAAATTTTTAAATATTCATAAATAAATAAATAAACAAATAAATATGTGAAAATATTTGTTTAAGTTTATTATGGTTAAATAAATGAAATTTGATAATCAATCCCCGAAGGGGCACAACTTAAATATTAGTTCTAATCCATCATCTCTAACGTTAATGTGTAGTTTGGTCGCTAAAGTCACCGCTCTCTATTTTGCCGTCTCAAGTTCGATTCTATGTGCTTTTTTTTTTTTTTTGTTAATAAATTATACGCTCTTTAGGTGTTTTTAAGGACATTTTCTAACTTTTAAAAATTTTTATTAATAAATGCATTGGTACACTTATTTTTAAAATTTTAAATTTTTTAATAACTTTATGGAGGATAAATGAATGAAAAAAATAATTTTTTCAGGGAAATATTTTTATTTTGGTAATAAATTTTAATAAATATAAGAAAATATTTGATCAAGTTTATCATAGTTAAATAAATGAAATTTCATAATCAAGCCCCGAAGGGGCACAACTTAAATATTAGTTCTAATCCATTATCTCTAACGATAATGTGTGGTTTGGTGGCTAGAGTCACCGCTCTCTATTTTTCCGTCACAGGTTCGAATCTTTGTGCTTTTTTTTTTTTAACAAATCATATTCATACGCTCTTTAGGTGTTTATAAGGACATTTTCTAACTATTAAAATTGTTATTAATAAATGCATCTTTACACTTATTTTTAATAATTTTAATTTTAAAATAACCTTGTGGAGGATAAATGAATGAAAAAAAATAATTTTTTCAGGGGCATTTTTTATTTTGGTAATAAATTTTCCTAACAATAAATGAACAGATTCATTATGATTCTTCATAAAGATCAACAAATAACGTTTCTTATCAAGCAATTAGTAATTCATTTTCATTAAAATAAAAGAAAATGTTTATTCAAAAATAAAGTGACTGTACTTAAAATGCCTCCCCTCTTCTTGGTATCTTGAATGTATAGACTCTGTGACCAGCGTGTCCGATCCCGGCCCAGGGGGTACCGAGAAATTTAAAAATCTTCCGGCAAAGATCAGGCAAACAAAAAACACACAAAACCTTGGGCGGCTGGGTTCAATAAATAAATAAATGAATAAATAAGTATATAAATAATCTTCCAAACTTAACAACCCAAAAACCCTGGGCATTGAGATTAAAATAATCAATAATTAAATGAATAAATAAACCCCAAGCAAGACAACCCAACATCGCTGGTCATTCGTGTTTTCGTTTTTTTTTATTTTTTATTTATTTTTTTTTATTTTTAAATAAATAAATAAATAGACCCAAAAAAAAACAAATCAATAACGCAGGGCGTTAAAGTTTTTTATGAACAATCAAAAATTAAATAAACAAACAAACAAAGCTAGACGACCTAATAACGCTTGGCATCCGGGTTTTTTAAAATAAATAAATTAATGGACCGCCAAGCACTTCAACCCCATTACGCTCGGCGGCTGAGTTTTTTTTATTACATAATGTAATAAATAAATTAACAAACTACCAAGCTCTACAACCACATAACGCTAGGCATCCAAGTTTTTTAAATAAATGAACTCATAATAAATTAACAAAACGCCAAGCACTACAACCCCATAACGCTGGGCGTCCAATTTTTTTTAAATAAATGAACAAATATATCAATAAACCATCAAACAATACAACCCCATACACTGGGCATCAGAATTTCCCTAATAAATAAATTAATCAATCGCAAAGCGCTGCAACCCCATAACGCTGGACGTCCGTCCTTTTTTTTCAATAAATTAACCATCCGGACATAAAACCCCATAACGCTGGAAGTACAAGTTTTTTTTTTTGTTTTTTTTTTTTTTAAATTAACTAACCACCAAGCAATAAAACCTCATAACGCGGGACGTCCGAGTTTTTCTAATGAATAAATTAATAAATAAACTAACGAACCGTAGGGCATATCAACCCCATAACACTGGGCGTCCGAGTTTTTCTAATAAATAAATTAATATATAAATTATCAAACTGCCAAGCTCTACAACCACATAACGCTAGGCATGACCGAGTCTTTTTAATCAATAAGTAAATGTATAAATGAACCACCAAACAATACAACCCAATAACACCGGGCATCCAAATTAACTAATAAATAAATTGATAAACCGCCAACCGCTACAGCCCCATAACGTTGGACGTCCGAGTTTTCTAAAAAAAAAAATTAATAAATAAATTAACAAACATCCATGCCCTACAATCCCATTACGCTCAGTGTCCAAGTTTTTTTTATTACATAATTTAATAAATAAATTAATAAACTGCCAACCGCTACAACCTCATAACGCTGGACGTCTGAGTTTTTTTTTTAAATAAATTAACTAACCACCAAGCACTAAGACCCCATGAAGCTGGGCGTCCGAGTTTTTTTAAATAAATAAAAAAATGTATAAATGAATCACCAAACAATACAACCTCATTACACTGAGCATCCGAGTTTTACTAACAAATAAATTAATAAACTGCCATGCGCTACAACCCCATAACACTGGGCGTCCGAGTTTTTCAATTAAATAAATTGATAAACCGCCAAGCTTAGTCTTTTCCGTCCCGGGAAAGCTACGTTATCGGTACCTCGGTAGGATTAATTTGGTCGGGGATTCTATTTACAATCAATTAAATATCTCCTCAGCCACTCACATGAGGCGTTAGAAGAGGAGAAGGGAGAAACTTCCCGGGAAAATAAGACGGGGGAAACGGTCGACATTTTTATTAGGTCGTTGTGTAGGGTTATTAGATCCTATCCGCTTTACAATTATACTTTGATCGCGAACTATTACTTAAAATTAACCTGATATAAAGACGCCTATATATATCATCCAATCGCATACACATTCTTTTATCATTCGTCCATCAATACGTTCTCACAATCTACCTTTCACTTTTCTATACTGTCATTCACTTAAAATTAACACATTTTTTTTTTTTTTTTTTTTTTTTAATTTATTATTTTTTTTTTTTATTTTTTTTTATTATTTTTTTTTTTGTTTACAAGATTTCAACATTCCTCAAGGAATTTGGTCATCCATTCATTCTTCATACAAACTGGTAAGCAATTGAATAGGTCAAGGAGGATCGGAAATTTTGATCGGGGATATATGGGATTTATTCGAATGAGGATGGTGGCGGAATTATGTCATCATTCAGTAATTCCTCAAGATCTCCGAGGAAGGCGTATGACGACATGGAGAAAACGCTGGACGTCTCGTCTTTATCGGTTGGTTCGTTGTTGTCGTCGTATATCTCATTACCTCTGTTTATTTCTTCAATTTCCCAAATCACCTCCTTTGCGTTACCCGAAGGCAGATGTTGTGTCCTACTGTGAAATTCCCAATGCTCTCGGTTTTCTATGGTGTAAAGTAACTCTTTACACGTTTCGCATCTGTAGGTCAAGGTATTTTCCCTCATTTTGCTTAGCGGTCGTCGAAGTAAACGAGGGTAGAGGAACCTAGCACCATAAATCTTCGGCAACCTGTTTACGGCAAACGAGGCTGTGAATCGGTCTTTATATTTAGCGAAGGCCAGATATAAATCATCATTTAATTTCTGTCTGTATAGTCTCATTGTTGCAGATTTACTGCTTTATTAATTTTATTTTGTTGCCGGATTAAAAGCTGGTAGGGGAGGGTTGTCAAATAAACGTTGAGACAGACTTAATTTAATACAAACAGTGTTAATTTATTTATTTTAACACAGCACTCTATTTACAACAATATTCCAATAATTCAAAATTATAATAAGTGAGTTTATACAGGTTAATCAAAATTATTTTTAATGCAAAAAAATTGAGAGGTGAGAATATTATAGTTTGAGTGGAGAATTTCCACTCTAAATTTCCATGTAAAGAAGATTAATTAATTAATTAATTTGAGAAACACCTAGTTAAAACTCTTTATGGACTTGATTATATTAATTAAAACCATAAACATAAGTTTTGTTTGAGTATAGTTGAGGTAAACAAGGCTACAGAAATGGCCTTGAAAAGAGAGAGAGAGAGAGATGCCCAAGAGAAATTAAAGCAGCAGCAGAGAATGGCCTTGAACAGAATAGAAAAGAAAATGGCTGCTTGTACGACAGCACAAAGAAAGGAGAGAGAGAGCGAGAGAATGCACAGTAAATTTTATTGATTTTCTGGCAGCGAAATGACGAGGAGAAGCACCGGTAAATTATTGTTACCGGTGCTGCGCAAAAATACCTGAAGATGCCTAGGATGATCTCCTTGCTGAGCTGCTAACCCAAGAATTGAAGTGAATCAAGCCGATCGAATTCAAGATGAGATGTCTCCAGAGTTGACTACCACCAGGTGAATTATTTGTTGAGATGACTGTGCAGATGAGACCACTGCGTTGATGACGAGAAAGAGTCGAGAAAAATGCCAAGTGAAAAGAACCCAAGAGATAACACAAAATGGCGAAAGAAACGTCTATTCACGAGCGTTGCCGAGAAGAGAACTGGAGAGACGCCGCAGGCCCAGCAGCGTCAGCGACAGCAGCAACAGCGCGTAGCTTGAAGGCACGTGAGAGAGAGAGACAGAGCGAAAAATCAATACTCTGCGCAGGTGAGTCAGCGATTTTGAACCGCTAACGATTAGCAGCGCTAATTTTCGAGAGACGCCGCGGCGACGACATCAACTGTGGACATGGGCGCGAATATTTAAATTCGATAAATTCCGCAACACTCATAGAGAGCAATTGTCCATGTGTCGACAATTCTTCATAGACTTCTCTCCATGTGTATTTCCTTGGTATTTTTATAATTATTCGTTGTGTGGCTTCGTCCGCCCACAGTTGACGGTTTTGCCATTCTTTAATTTTCATCACACCTCGTTGCGTTTCGTCTAGACTTGCGAAAACAATTTCTATAGTCATTATCTGGTCGGTCAGGTCATCTGTTATTTCTTCCATTCTTATTTCTACAGGGCAATCTTGTACCAGCTCCGTGTGGAGGTCCATTAAGTTGAAAGGTGCATTTAGGTATAATTTTATTCGGCAATCTCGATCCTCAACTGGTTTCCTCATTACGAATCTGTTTCTTTGCGAATCCAGAAAGGGTCCCGGCGGGCACGTAAGTAGCTCTTCTTTATTGATCACTTGCGTGTCTTCTTGTTTGAGTAGGTTTTGATGTGATTCTTCGTTCACAGGCGACCGTGTTGGCCTCGATCTTTCATTTGTCGTTTGTCTGGTGATGGGTCGTGATCTATTAATTCCTGCTTGTTCGGTTTTCCATACTGCATTGTCCTTTATTGAAGGTTTGTTAACATTCTGCTCTTCTTTATTTCTACCTATTTCTCCAGTGTTCACGTACTGAGCATAAACTGTTGGTATGTTGGAAGCGGGGTACAATTCTTTAAGGAAAAGTTGTATTGCTTGCTCTCTTTCCTTTACTTCATAAAATTCCAACCATATTAAACAGCGACTGGGCGTTCTGAAGTTGTATTTTCCTGTCCGATTATGCCACAAGTAAACCGGCACTTGTCTTTCCAGCCATTCTCCCAGAGTCGAGGCTAGAAAAGGCTGTTTTAACTCTAGGACTAATTCCTTTGACCCATTTTTCTCCAGATGCATGAGTTGCAGCTTCCTTCCTTCAGGGTCCCTTAGATTCTGGAGTGACATGTCTCCTTTTCTGAAAACTAATTCAAATATAAATTTTGGGGGTATATATTACTAGGTGGTGGGGGGGGGGGGATAAAGGATCCTAAAGGAATCATTGTATATATGTAAATTTTTTGAATCGGATAGGGATGAGGGATGTTGTCTGGGGGGCCATACACACTGAACATACAATGGTTGTCTCAACTGGACCTACTTAATTTTCTACCTGATTGGTTTTATTTATTTTTTTTATTTTTATTTATTTATTTATTTATTTATTTATTTATTTATTTATTTATTTATTTATTTATTTATTTATTTTATTTTATTTTATTTTATTTTATTTTTTTTTTTTTTGAATTTTCTTCCGTCTCGGCACACTCACACACTCTCACTACTACACTAGGGTCTCTAACGGTCGGAGGTTCTTCGTCGACTCCAATGATGCTGATGGATCCGGTACCCTTTCCATGAGGCTTTTGGTCAAATTTTGGTCTACCTCATGGGGGTCCTTTCTTGACTCGGTTTTATCTTCTGTGTTTACTTGTGTTGTATCTGAAGCATGTCCTCCACTTTCTGCGATGCTTAGTTCTTTTTGGTCAACTGCTTTGATTAATGGGCGCGGCAGTTGTGGCGGCGATTTATAGGGGATTAAAGGAATTGTCCCAGGGATTTGGTCCATCTCGAAGTCCATTTATCCATTTGCTGATTGGGGTTCCCTTCGCCCTCGGATCAATTGTTTTACATAATTGATTTGTCGGGAGCAAATTTGGTCGTGATATTTATATGTTCTCTTCCCAATCCATTCCCCGCAACTATGGCGTATGGTCTCCGTGGTAGTGCTCGATTTTTTGTGGACAGACGCATGCCTGGGCTTATATCTTTGATCGCTTTGGACCAACGCGCGTCCGGCGTCTTCTTGATGGAGGTAACGTACATATCCCCACACAAGTTTGCCTTGTCGATTACAAACCGTATGACAATATTCCAAGGGTCCAAATTTTGCGTACTCTTGGAAAAAGAGTTCCTCTTGATATTCCCTTGGAATTGAATTTGGTAGTAGACAGAATAGACGATTGTAATCTCGCCTCTCGGGTTCGGTTCGTTTAGGGATGGCTCCTGCTGTCTCGGAGTTTTTTTTGTATTTATTTTCCCAATAGGACGTCTCGGGAATTGCAGTTGTGGGTTGTGATTTTCCGAACCCAGATGGGGGTGCTTCGGCCCTTGTCTTCGGGCTCTCCCTTTTCTCGACAGGAACTTTGTACACCACGGATTTCCTCGATCGTTGGCCCGACGCTTGCAACGGCTGGGCAACGCCTGGTGAAGATAGGGTCCTTTCTTCATTGTATCTTCTTTGATTTGCTCGCACTTGGTCCGCGTCTGCTACATACTTGAAGGTTATTCGACTGATACATTCCGTCGGTCCTATTGTCTCCAGATGCCCACCTTGAATCGGGCCATAACGCCGTAATCCTTTTAATACCTCCCACAGTTCAACTTGGTGAGGGTGTTTCACTCGGATTACGTGAGGGTCCTGACCCGGTTCTTCTTTCAGGATTCGCCGAGCACTCTCCATTATTGTTATTCTCTTCTTCGTTTTCTGTTCCTGTAATCAGAACGTATATTGAACTATATTTATTATGAATAAGTTTTTTTTTTTTTTTTTTTTTTTTTTATAGATCTATCTCTAGGAGGTTTGGAACTAGGTATCAACGATGGGTTCCTGTATGCCACATTTGGTCTTCGGAGGGGTTACAAGCGGGGATCTTCCCGTCTCCTCATCTCTGGCTTCGGTCGAAACTGTTGGTGCATTAAGGCTTGTCATATCCGGTGTTCCCCGAGGTCGTATGACCTTGACGTAGATGATTAGCCCCAATGTGGCTATGGCCAACACTTGGATTCCAAGGTTACCCAAGTTTAGGCCCGTGTTCACAAATTTGTCGCTTTGTTGTTGTTCTAGGGTTTTCAGCTGAGTCAGCATTTCCTTCAAGGGCAGTCCCCGCCGGGCTTGCCATCCATCGTCTTGTGTCACCTCTCTTCTCCAATTGTTTTGTTGAAGATTTACTGGTTGGTCCGCCAATTCGGGGTATAGTCGGGAGAGGGTTAAATTGACCGCGGGTCGATAGAAATGTAGACCCTCTTGCACATCAGTTTCTGGATTCGGTAGCGTCACTCCTACAGTCTTTCCTACACACTGATGAGCAATGTGTAGTATTCCTAATCCCGTAATGGCGAGGGTGGTTGCCTTTTGGGGACACAGGAGTTGCACGGTTTTTTCTTCGGCGATGGAGAACAACCATGATCCCGATGTTTTTAAGTAACTCCATTGGTCCAGGAATTGTGGGTGAAACCTTACGTTGCACAACTTCAATGTTTCCGGCGTTGGTCTGAGGAAGAGGGTGATTTCACAGTTCGGTATATACGAACTCTTCCAGATTCCCATCTCAGGGTTACAAAGAGACCCGTCATATAGGTTTTGACATTTCCCAAGGTCGTCTTGGTTAAATTTGAAGTATTGAAGTTGATCTTCACTAACTCCAAGATATCGATGAGACGGTTCAATATACGCAGTCCCGTTGACTCCCGTGCTGATGAGTTGTGGCACCGCTAGAGAATGTATCTGGTATAGTTCATAAGTAGTTTGGTCTACTAGTGGTAGGTGAACATATACCAGCAGTCTTCCTCGACTGTTGACGATATCGACCTTGGAGATCCTTGCTACTTCGTCCAAACACCAACGTTTCTCAGGTATGGGGAGGGCGAGGTTCTTAGTGGCTTTGGCAATCTCGTTACGAATTTGATTTATAAATTCCGTTGAAATCAGTCCAGGGGCGAGTTCCCCTTTTTGGCCCATGGTCAATATCTGCAACAACTTTCGACGAGCCTCGATCAATTGCTGTAGATGACGGCCTACATTCTGACACTGAGCGTGTATTCCCATAAGAAATTGCGACGAGCTCAGGTTTGCCAGGATAGCCTCTACTTTTTGGATCTTTGCCCTTTGTGCCAGAGTTTCGTTGTGAAGTTCAGTCAAAGCGCCGGTCACAATGTGTACTTGCTCCTTTTGTAGAGCTATCAGTTGCTTTTGGCCTTGCTGGACTTGATCAATTTCACGATGGGCTAGCTCTACCCCATCGACGGTGACAAGTCCAAACAGGCTTTCGCCGAGGGTGCCAACAATTCCAAACGGGGCCATCCGTTTATTCCGTTGGGACGGAACTGCTTTGGGTTCTGTCATGGTTTCTATCTTTAGGTCGTTCATTCGGTCGTCGATCTCTTGGTCTAAACTTTCCAGAGTTTGGTAAGCATTGGTCAGAGATTCTAGGTCAACCACTCCCTCACAAGGTTGGTTTTCCACGTGATTATGGCACCTTAGTGTGAGAGCAGCTATTCGGTCCCATACTTCATGGTCTTTCAGAAGTTTTTCGGTCTCCACGGCAACGATCAGCTTCCAATCGGCTCTTCGAAGGTGAACGTTCCCCACCTTCTCATAGTAGAGACCTGGATTGGTTTGGAATTCGGTCAAATTATAGGTCTCTTCTCCCTTTACAAGGGGTATTCCACCTATGAATAAGAAGAGTAGTCCTATCATCTGTAATCATACAAAAGAAGTATTAATCATTTTTTTTCTGACCCTTCGGGGTCGGACGGGACGCCTATGAGCTTGTCCATGTGCTTACGGATTCTTTTGCCGTTAGGCAATTCTAGAATCTCATTGTTTCGGCCCACTATCTCCACAATTTTCAACGGCTTCTTATAGTAGCTATCGAACTTGGAGATGCGGGGTTCTAACAAAACCCAGGCGTACCCGCCCGGTTTCCCACAAAACTTTTTGGTCTTTCGGTCATATCTTTCCTTGGTCTTCAATTTTCCTGCGATTTCCTTTTCTCCCGCAATGAATCTCATTTCGTCCAACCGTACGATCAGATCGCGCAGGTATAAGTTATAGGTCCGTAACTTCTCCTCATTAGGAATTCTAATGGGGAATCGCGCTACCCTACCGTATACCAGCTGGAAGGGTGTGAAGTTGGTGGCGGTATGCACACTGGTGTCATAGGTGAAGGTGGCAAAAGAGATTAATCGATCCCAGTCATTATATTTCTCTGAATATGATCTGATGAAATCCATGAGAGGAGCGTGACTTCTTTCTAAACTTCCGTTCGTCTGTGGTCTATAACCGGAAGTGGTAAGACGATGCACTTTAAATAACCTTAAAAGTTCGTCGATTAACGTGGAGAGAAAACTTTTACCTCGGTCCGACAAGATCGCTTTCGGCGGTCCAAACTGGCATATCAACTGTCTAACTAACGCATCGGCAATTGTACTGGCGCGCAGGTCGGGAATTGGAACGGCGATGACATACTTCGTGAGGTTACACTGCATGGTCAATACGTGTTGATTGCCTGACGGGGTTGTTCTCAACTTCCCGACTGTATCTAAAGAGACCTTGTCGAAGGCTTCGATGGGTGTGTCTGTGAGCACTAGTTCCTCTCTAGTTTTACACCGGTTTATTTTTCTCTCCCGGCAGGTTCCACACCGTCTGATATAATCGAGCACATCATTTCTCATGCCCTTCCAATAATACCTTTCACGGATCTTCTGATACGTCTGATTGACGCCTTTATGTCCTCCGGAAAGACTGTTGTGCAAAAGTTTGATGATTTCTGGGCGTTGAGCTTCCTCCGGCATCGTTACGGTACCAAAACAGAGAGTTATGTCGAACGGGCTTTGAGTGAAGATATCTCGTAAAAGCTCCTCTAAGACTCCCGGTTCCAATTGGTCGGATAAATCGCCTTTCCGGGCTATTCGGAACCCACTGAGGTTTCGTTTTTGTAACACACTTCTCAGACCCTCCAGGCATTTTCGGACGGTGGCTATGTCCAACGGGTCATAATAATGGTTCTTCACGATCAGGGACAGAAAATTATGATTCTTGTAAGGAGTAATCATAATCTGTCCTCTCCGAGGGCGTTTCTGTCGGAGTGCTGCTTGGTTGATGGCGTCCAGGTCTATGAGCAGCCTACTAATCGGTCCATTTGGGACACAATCTTTTGACATAAAATGTACGAGATTGTCCCTTTTATAGGTCAGGCAATTCCTGCTTCTCATGATTTTCCCAGTAGGCTGTTCACGGAAATTAGGCGACGGGGTTGAAGAGCTGTCACTGAAAGATGAATTCTGACTATCGGGGTCCCAGCAGTTACTATGATCCGGGGGGTCTCTTTGTGTCCACGTTATTTCTGGAAGGAAAAGGGGTAGACTCTCTCTTGTAGCCCTGTTGAACTCCAGCTCCACAGGATTTTCCGTCTTTTCCTCCAGTATGGTATCCAGATCTGGAGGTGTGGACCATCGCACCTTCGACGCGGACGGTTGAGGGGTGCTATAACCCTACGGGGTTTCCGGTTTGTAACCTACTGAAACTCCCTTCCGATTCGGCCATTTCTCGGGGGAATCGGTAGTCCCTTCCTCGTTGTCCGCCGTTTCGTCAGCCTCATCATCGGTGTTTACATCGGAAGGGGCAGAGGTGCGTCTCTTCAGCTCGCGGTCGGTCGTCGCTTGGGCGCTGGCTATGAGTTTCTGAACTCTCTCGTGCATGACACTGTCATCTAGGTTCTCGTCATCATAGGGGTCGGCCTGGTTGAGGATGTCTCGGAGTTCTTGGTCTACCTCCTCCCCTTCCGAGAAGCGGGTTTTGTTGACCTCCTCATTAGATTTTACCTTCTCGTCTCCGTCGGAGAAGTGTGCTGGCCATTGGTCATCTTCGCGATTAGGTAGCCCGTACCAGTTATTGGTACGCTCGTAATGTTCGAGCAGGCTTTGGTTGAGCTTGTCACTGCTTTCTTGCAAATCTTGCAAGCTGACCGATGTTCGTGAGGCCTCGAAGGTCTCTTCCGGCGTGTCGGTCGCATCAACGGTCTCGGTTTTACTAGGAGTGACTGCACTCACCTCCGTAACGGCGCACTCACTGCCTGACCCTTTACTATCGTGGCGCTCCTCCTCTCCAGAGGAGGGTTCAGTGGTTTCATCTCGTAGACCACTATTTTTGAGGTCGATAATTGGTGTTCCTCCATCCGACGATTTGCTAGAAGAATCCATGGTCTGGCTTCCCGAAGCTGATTCAGGTTTTCTTGCTTGACCGACTTCACGGTCGTCCCTTTCTTCGGATTTGGATGTCTCGGATTTTCTAGAATCGAAACAATCCTTCAGGTGTGGGGGTATTCGTATTAGTTCCGGGGGTGGTGGTAACGAACTAGCTCTCCCTGATGGACGAGCTTGTTTGGATCTGGTGCGTTAGGCCACCCCACTGTGGTCCAACACAGGCGGGTTCTTATTGGTCTTGGATCCAGGTGGTCTACCACGACGGGGCTTTACTAATTCATCCACTGACTTCGCCCGAACTTGTCGCGGTGGGGGGGAACTTTGACCCGGTACTTGGGATTCGGGTTGTGCCGGCTTCGTTCCCGAAGTGCTAGGGTGAGCGTTCGTGACGACTCGACCGCTTGGTGTTCTTTTACCTACCTGTTTTAACTTTTGAGCTTCTGCCCGTTCTCGCTCGCTCTTATCCTCTATGACCAGGATCTTGATCATGGGTAGGGTGGTGTTGATCTCATCTTCAGTTAGAGGTCGGTCTGCCGGATTCCGGGATAGCGCGTCCGCATTGCTGTTGAGCTTACCCGGCTTGTACTTAAAATCGTACTCAAAATCAGTGAACTTCAACATCCACCGGAGCATTCTTTTTCCAGGGTCTTTCTGATTGTGCATCCAACTCAAAGGTTCGTGATCACTAATCAGTAGGAACCGTCTACCTAGCAAATAAGTTCTAAACTTACGAAATGCATGTAACACCGCTACACATTCTTTCTCCGTGGTGCTGTAGTTGAGTTCGGCTCCGGTTAGACTTCGGAACAAGTAAGCAACTGGGTGGTCAAATCCGTCCTTTTCTTGACTAAGGACAGCTCCCACAGCATATTCACAAGCATCAGTGGTAAAGGTGAATTTTTTATTAAAGTCTGGGAATTGCAAGATCGGGGCCTCGCAAAGTTTCTGTTTTAGCAAGTTGAAACTTTTCTCTTGAGCTTCGGTCCAGACGAACTTCGTATCTTTCTTCGTCAGGTCATACGAAGGTTTTGCAATTTTACTGAAATCTTTGATGAATCGTCTGTAATATCCAACCAAGGCGGTGAATGAACGGATATTGGTCACATTGCGCGGTCGAGGGAAATTGTTCATCGCACTGACCTTCTCAGGATTCGGTTCACATCCCTTTTCGGACACTATATGTCCCAAAAATGCGTCTTCTCTCCGGAGGAATAGAACTTTATCCGGTTGTAACACTAATTTCGCGCCTCTCAATCGGTTAAACAATAAATACACCTTGCGAAGGTGGTCGAGGAGGCTACTGGCATAAATAATAATATCGTCCAGATAGACTAGCATCTCGACGTTCTGGAGGCCTAGCAATATTCGGTCCATGAGACGTTGGAATGTAGCAGGTGCATTCTTAAGACCCATAGGCATTTTCTTGAACTGCCAATGTCCCGTGATGGTCGAGAACGCCGTCTTGGGTTTATCACTGGGTTTCATGGGAATCTGGTGGAATCCACTGGCTAGATCGAACGTAGAAAAGTACACTGAGTCGCCTAACTGGTCCAAGATGTCCGCAATGCAGGGGAGAGGATAGGCGTCCCCTATTTTCTTGGAATTAAGGGTCCTGAAGTCTACAACCATCCGCCATCTTGGGCGTCCTTGGCTGTCTCTTTTCTTGGGTAAAATCCAAACAGGTGACTGGTACGGAGACGTCGAGGGTTCGATGATGTCGTCGTGAAGTTTCTTCGCGATGTCTTCCTGCATCGCCTCTCTATGGACAGGAGGGTGACGGTATTGTTTGGTGTGCACGGGGATGTTGTCCTCAGTAGGGATCTCATGCTCTACCATATCGGTACAGGACAACTTGTCCCCGGGTATCAGGAACACATCATGGTATTCTCGAACTACCTGATGAACTTGGTCCCGTTCTTCTTCGTTCAGCTGTTCGGTGTCCAATGCTTCTAATACGCGACGTATTCTCTCCCTGTCGTCCGTTATTTTCTCACACTCGGGCTCCGTTTCCGAATCTGGATCAAACGGTGACGCACCATACTCACAGGGAATGAGCTCATGGGGATTTACTTCAATCGTCACATCTGCTTCCGTGGTATTCACAGCCAGGACCTTGCAGCATCCATCCTTGTTGGTGACAAGTGCATTTCCAATAAACACTCCTGGTGTGTTGCTAAGGGCAGGTAGGTACCCTACCCTCACGTTTGGGTTGATCAGGTTGACCTGGATAACTTGTCGGCATCTCTTCTTCAGTGTCCATCTGCTGGGCGGAATCTCGGCCTCCTGAGTGGGGGTGATCTCGGATTTTCTAGGAGAAAGGTTCGTCGCCGCAGGGGGCGTTGGTCCGGCCGGTGGAGATGCAAGCGTTCTCGTCTCTACCTTATGAACTTCCTCTTGTGTGGCTTCTCTAGGCCTTTGTCCTCTCTCTTGGTCAACTATTCCATAACCTTCGGAGTCAAGGAAAGGTATTGGGTTCATAACATCCCCACTGATCATTATCTTATTTTTGTAGTAAGATATTACCGCTTCATTCTGTTTGAGGAATACCCGACCTAATATACCGTCATACCGGATGGGGAATTGGTCTGGCACTACATGGAAAAGTGTCTCTTGGTCCCCAATAGGTATCCAGGTTATTCCTAGGGTCATCACTTCCTGAGCTGCGATTCCCACCAAAGGGATGGCAGCTGCGGTCTCTACCTGGGCATCTGGATGTAGGGTCTGAAGTTTGATCAAGTTGACCGCGGAACCAGTGTCCAGCATGAGTACAAGATGCCTCCGTTCTTGAGGGAGGTATACCCTAATGTGCGTACCGGGATCGGGATCTATCCCGAGTTCTGTAGAGTCCGAGCCAACAGCAAAGTGGATCGCGGGGGTCCACGGGCTTGAATTTGCAAGGTCTGGGCGTTCTGTGTCGGCCCGGGATGGTTCATCATTGGTCCAGAAATTCCTTGAGGCTGGCTCGCTACCATGTCCGGGCGAGCCACTGTCCAGTTTAAATTCTGCTGGTACTGGGGTGTAGGTCGCAGATTTATTTCCTGCATGTGAACTGGCTGACACTGCACCGGAGGTATCATCGGGGTACGGTTCATCGGCACTGGCTTCATGAACCTGGGTTGGCCTCCCGGGCCCTGCATACGAGGCCTTTGCGGCGGTCCTCCGTATCGAGGGCCCGCGTTTATTGGCGTTTTATACGTCTGACTTCTGTCAGGGTCATACGTTTGGGGCCGCGGCGGTGCGGCTGGTCGATAGTTTATTCTAGGGGGTCTATAACCGTAACTGTGCGGCATTGACCAATACCCTTGCGGTATCTGCATGTGGGGCACCGGAGGTCGCAAATACGGTTGTTGGTGTGGAGGGGGTCCGGTCTGTGCTGGGTTTTGTCCGGCCCGTGCGTAATTTGGCTGCGGAGGTCCGTACATCGGTGGGGGTTGTTGATAGTAGACTTCACATGGCTGTTCTATCATTGGCGGGAACTGTTCTTGCCACTGTTCGGTAGGGTCTTGTGACTCTCCTTGATCAGGCCACGCATACCACCCGCTCGTCTCATCCCCCTCTTGCACTCAACCAACGTAGGTCGCTCTTTCGTCCATTCCAGGACGGGGTCCTTTTCGCCGACCCTCAGGCTGTCGATACATTGATCTTCGTCGGCTGTCTGGAATGATGCGGGCGTCCATCCTGGACTCCAATCTCACTGCCTCTTCATAGGCCTCTTCTAATGTGGTAGGTCGGATATTGTCCACCCACTGGCTAAGGTCTGCCGGGAGCCCTTTGATAAAAATGTCTACCGCTGCCTCTGTCAGTGGGACCATCATCTTGTCGTGGTATTCTGCCTTTTTTTCTTCTTTTAGCGCTGTCCGTGCGCATCTGAGGAGGATATGGATCTGGTCCCTAAATCCTCCTATCGTTTTGCCTTGCTTCATATTTAAGGTATGGAGCTTGTTATTGTAATAGGCGAATCCTTTGCCAGGAGCAAACCGTTTTTTTAAGTGACTACAAATCGCTTCGACATCAGCCAACTCCTGCCCATAGGTACAATCCTTAGCCGCGCCTCTTAATTTTCCCAACACAGCCCTTTTGTATCCCTCTTTCTGCTCCTGCGAAACACTTTCCGCACCGTTGCGGACATCTTGCAGGAAGTCCTTGAGTGGGATGTTGCTGCCACCATAGGTACTTAGACCAGCTATGGCATTTTGCAAGCACAAGCTGTCAGCCAAGGCTGTCAGTGTGGTACCCATTGCTTGTGTCAGGTCATTTTGACCTTGGTTATTCACAGTGTTTCCGCCCGTCATTTTTCCGGGTTCCAGGAGACACCACGCTAATTCCCACTCCACACTTTGTCGATTTCGCGTCGGATTTTGTTATCTTTCTTTCTATCTTTATCTTATTTTCTTCCTCTTCCTTATCAGAATTTTCTCGGCACTAGTTATGTGCTGTCGAGGCAAAATTCAACGAGTGCGGGGAATTCACTGTACAGATATACTGCACCGGTCAGTATTTGGTCTTAACCCCAAAGGGCTCTGGTCACAATTGTAGGTCTCGGTCAAATGCAGGTGAAAGAAATAATATAGGTCCTTGGGAGTATGCTGTCCGCTTATTTGGTCAACTTAGCGCTCGGAACGAGAGAATGAAGTGAAACGCCGATAAGCGGACAGCAGCACAAAGAAGAAGACCGATAGGAGCTGCCGCGGCTCCCCACACACCGTACAACGACTCTAGCGGGGACTGCGCGGCGAGGAGGGGATATGAACGAGAGAATGGAGTGAAACGGCACTTATTAGCGCGCTCCTCTTCCTCGCGACTACTCTAGCTACTCACTATTTCTTAATGATTATTAACTATTTACTAGGGATAAAAATTTAATCTTAATAATCAAAAATTTATGATTTTATTATTAAAATTATTGTTATTATTACCTTTTTTCTTTTATTTTATAATTTTATTGCTAAAATTAATTTAGAAGAGAAAACTTTATGAACTTAAGGTATTAATCGAACTTAGTATTTAAATTTATTTTAGTAAATTAAATAATTTATAAAAAATAAAAATTACTTCAAAAATATTCACGACAACGCGAATAAATTTTTTCTTCTTCAAACTGCTACAACGACTGCACGTGCATCATCGTCAGCAGATTAAAAATACTCTCCATCACCGGATGGTAATCGGAGCCTTTTTCGCGCACGAAATTATTACTTTTATCCTACTTTATATTTTTTTCAATTAGACTGTCTATCAGTACAAAGATTTTATATTATTTAACTATATTATTAAAATTATTTCTATCTGACTTAACCTGGACTTATTCTACGGAACAGTAGCCTACGCACTGTCCTGGCAACAGAAAAATTTAACTTCGAAAAAAATCAAAATTTTAACCCTAAACTATTCTAAAACTTTATTTCCGCGGGGGGCCTGAACTACGCGTTCTGCTACCATTTGTTAGATGTCCCCGTGGACATCTACACCTACTCCTAATTTTTGCAGACCCGGGTAGGAGTGGAAACCGGGGGCAGAAGGCTCCCCTCGTGTGGGGACGGGAAATTAACTATAGTTACCGAAGAGGGAAAAAAAAACAAGGGAGAGATCTTAGGACTAACGTTTTATTACTTGAGATCTTACCTTACTTCCTGTTCTCTCCTTTCTCTCCTCTCTCTCCTGGAAATAGGGTGACTGGTAATGAACGTGCACGGTTGTTTAGGTCTTTTTTTTTTATTATTATTCACTTGGTCACAATTAAAAATATAATATAAATGATGTTAATTTAAATAAGAAAACCCGACACACTGTTATATAGTAATTAGAATATAAAATTATATTATATTAAAATTAAAACAACGCGCTATTACTTCCTAACTATAATATAAAAATATTAGACTAAATTAAAACACGATGTTTAATTACTTCAACTTCGTACTGAACTGTTCCTCCAGCATACGTCTCCCAAGAGCCCGGCTGTCCTCTCCTCACCTCAATCCAAAGGTGCTGATTAGACAGCTTAGACTCCCTGGGAACGTATGCTGATTTAACACTTTTTTCCTTTGGTCGTTTCAACTATTTTAATGTTTGACTATATTAATAATGTTGCGTCACGTAACATTTTGTTAATTTATTTATGAGTTCATTTATTTAAAAAACTTGGATGCCTAGCGTTATGTGGTTGTAGAGCTAGGCAGTTTGTTAATTTTTTTTTTAATTTATTCATTAGAAAAATTCGGATGCCCAGCGTTATGGGGTTGTAGTGCTTGGCATTCTGTGAATTTATTGATTAGTTCATTTATTAAAAAAACTTGGATGCCTAGCATTATGTGGTTGTAGAGCTTGGTGGTTCATTAATTTATTTATTAAATTATGTAATAAAAAAAAACTCGGACGCCGAGCGTAATGGGGTTGAAGCGCTTGGCGGTCCATTAATTTATTTATTTTAAAAAACCCGGACGCCCAGCGTTATTAGGTTGTAGATGCTTTAGGGATTATTTATTTATTTATTCATTTTTTCACAATAAAACCAGTACGCCCAGTGCTGTTTGGTCGTCTAGCTTTGTTTGTTTGTTTATTTAATTTTTGATTGTTCATAAAAAACTTTAACGCCCTGCGTTATTGATTTGGTTTTTTTTTGGTTTATTTATTTATTTATTTAGAAATAAAAAAGAAAATAAATGAAAAATAAAAAAAAACGAAAACACGAATGACCAGCGTTGTTGGGTTGTCTTGCTTGGGGTTCATTTATTCATTTAGTTATTGATAATTTTAATCTCAATGCCCAGGGTTTTTGGGTTGTTAAGTTTGGGGGATTATTTATTTACTTTTTTATTCATTTATTTATTTATTGAACCCAGCCGCCCAAGTTTTTGTATGTTTTTTGTTTGCCTGATCTTCGCCGGAAGATTTTTAAATTTCTCGGTACCCCTTGGGCCGGGATCGGACACACTGGTCATAGAGTCTATACATTCAAGATACCAAGAAGAGGGGGGGCATTTTAAGTACAGTCACTTTATTTTTGAATAAACATTTTCTTTTATTTAAATGAAAATGGATCACTAATTGCTTGATTAGAAATGTTATTTGTTGATCTTTATGAAGAATCATAATGAATCTGTTCATTTATTGTTAGGAAAATTTATTACCAAAATAAAAAAATGCCCCTGAAAAAATTATTTTTTTTCATTCATTTATCCTCCACACGGTTATTAAAAAATTAAAGATTTTAAAAATGAGTGTACCGATGCATTTATTAATAACAATTTTAATAGTTAGAAAATGTCCTTAAAAGCACCTAAAGAGCGTATGAATATGATTTGTTGAAAAAAAAAGCACAAAGATTCGAACCTGTGACGGCAAAATAGAGAGCGGTGACTCTAGCCACCAAACCACACATTATCGTTAGAGATAATGGATTAGAACTAATATTTAAGTTGTGCCCCTTCGGGGCTTGATTATGAAATTTCATTTATTTAACTATAATACACTTGATAAAATATTTTCTTATATTTATTAAAATTTATTACCAAAATAAAAATATTCCCCTGAAAAAATTATTTTTTACATTCATTTATCCTCCATAAAGTTATTAAAAAATTTAAAATTTTAAAAATAAGTGTGCCAATGCATTTATTAATAAAAATTTTTAAAAGTTAGAAAATGTCCTTAAAAACACCTAAAGAGCGTATAATTTATAATGCTATATATAGTAATGCTTTTTAAGATCTAACGACTGCTAACGCGAAATGAGTAGTTTTGGGTCCCATCCACTAGGTGGCTTACCGTTAGAACTGAGCTCTCAGCAAAGTAACAAGCTGTGGATATATTACCAACTAAATTTTGTTACTCCGGCCGAGCGACTGAAAGTCGTTTAAATAATTTTTGAATGATTTGACTAGTCTGAGAGCTATTCATACCAATTTTGGTCGAATTATTTACAAAAAAAATTAAAAACATAAAATTTTTCTACCTCAAATTCATAGGTATTTTTAATTAAATTACTCAAACTTGAGGTTCTCGCTTGAACGTTTTAAATTCAAATCGGTAATTTGGAACCTTGTCAACACTCTGTAGCAACTTTGAAGGAACGTTTTACCATAAGTTTCTAGAAACGTTGCCAGAACAATTTGTGGTCACCTTTTGAAAAAATATGGTTGACAAACTTCGTTGCCATAACGTTGATTGAAGGTTTTCTTTGAAACTAATAACGGAGATCTACACGATTGTCACAACGTTTCTAAAACCGTTCAGCAACCTTTCAACGAAACCTGTGCAACGTTGCCAGAACGTTCTGAAAACTTTTGAAAGCTATCTGGGTATATTATGACAACTATCCTCTCACGCAAATGCATACATTTTACTCTCATTCTCATACTACACTTGGAATTGACTGTTCGGACGATTGGAGGGGGCTCATACTAGGTCGTAACACATTGCTCGAAAAAAGGTCGTTCTCTCGTAACGGTTATTCGTAACGATTCATCCATTTTGTTTCCGCATCCATTCAGTCAATTGACACTTATTTCTAATTCACGTTTGCACTTCACTACACACTTGATAGCTTCGTTATCATAAAATCCCTAATTTGGTCCAAAAGGCTCAGACTAAAGTCTCAGCACATAACATCTTCTTCGAATGTAGTTTCTCGGTCTTACGATCGGCGCTCTACTGAATCTTTCGTTATTGTGGTGTGCAGATTCTGAAAAATAACAACTTGTATAATATTTGTTATAATGATCTATCAATGCTTGGTTGTTACTCTCCTGCAGTGTTGAGCCGTAGAAAAGAGTTCCCGTGATCAGTATCTTCGAGGTACTTTGACAGATGGTCCATAGTAATCTTCTTAAGTTCATCAATGTTTGTTGTCGTCTCGATTGTGGTGGATTTCGGAAGGCAGGTCTTGTCTTATCGGTTTCTTGCATATTATGAAGTACTATTGCAGGAACGTTCAGGTATTATTGAATGAAAATTTTCAACACATATTCGGTTAACTCTAGCAATTGTTTGGACGGCTGCTTGAAGAATGAGGTTCCTTTTCCTAGGTTTTAGCTCCAGCATATTTCAGTCTCCATGATCCTTTCTTGTTTATCCTAGCGAGATGCCTAGACATTTAGCCTGACTGTCATAGATTTGGCCATAAAAGGACCTCTTACAAAATCGCTAAAATATGATCCTCACCAAATCAACTGAAATTTCGGGATTAAGTGTCTTTTAGGATCCCTTTGAACATCCCGTAATTATAAAAAATCACTAAAATTTTCGAAAAAACTCAAAAAATTAATTGGCACTATTAAAAGTTTATCAATAAATATAAAAGTATATAATATAAATGTATATTTCATTTTAGAAATATTTTAAATGTAGTCACCGGCAAGCGGAAGTGGTTTTTACCGTTCCAAAATAGTAAATAACCTTCAAATTATATCAGGTTGCTACCTTCAGCGGAATTTCATATGGAAATTCGTTTTTGAACTCAAGTTATGGCCGTTTGAAGTAAAAAAATCATCACTGCTGCAAACCAGAATCGACATACGTCGACTGATATGGAGATGACTAGGCCTTTAGGTCAACGATTTTAATGAAACGTTGGGGGTAGTTTTCTGGTATCGAATGATGAAACCATCATTATTTTCTCTGAATGGGCCTTTCTAAATGACAAGCGTTTGTATTATATAGATTTTGGTCGCCAGTTTAATTTAAAAAATTTAACATGGCTCTTCCAATACATCCGATTTTAAACAAATTACGTATACGTACGTTTTCAAGAGTGCTGATTACAAATATCACTTTGAATTTTTAATCTGTCGTAAAATAAAGTGCACACATATATAGTTATACTTCTAATGCATAGAACCTTGATCCGGTTTAATAACGTCATAGTACCGGACTATATACCATTACTAGAAAGGTTGTAGGATGACAAGATTCCGATATCGCAGATCAACGCTGGTCGTTTTGGCACTTCGAAAAGTTGCACCCTTCGACGAATATGTGTATTGTGCCAAGTATGTAACGACCACTGGAAGTTGTGAACGGTTACAAATACAGAAGTTCATAATAACTGTAAAGAAAAAAAAAAACAAAACCCATCGATGAAGATGCTTACAGTATTAAGCGTAAATCAGCTAACCAGATGTCAATGAAACTAATCATATTGATCAGATGTAAACTCTGGATGACGTCAAAGCACAAACGACAGTAGTTACTAGTGCAAGATTTTTGATATATTTTACAAAACATTTACTGTGACAGTCAGCGATCGTAATTAAATCGTCGGTAACGATTTAGGATTTGACGCGAGTCACTCGACTGTCGAACGCAGCTCAGAGCGGACCTCTTATGTGGTAGAGCGGGAATCGGGAAGCCACTCGTAGTTTTCATGTCCGAGTGTTCGCACGTACGGACTCCTCGAGAGTGGAATGTCGTTGGAGAGAGAGTTGGCAGAGACAGAAGGTGCGGGATCGATGGTCATCGCCCGGGAAGCATTCTTCTGTCTAGACGAGTCAACCGGCTTTTGGAAGCCGTGGACGTCGGGGAACCTGACCGACGTCCGGCAAACACGCAAAGATCTGGAGATCGATTCATGGCAGATCTTGAAGCAGCTTACTCGTTACGGAAGTCAAGGCAATTATTGACATTCGCGTCGCGCGTTGTGGTAGAGCCGTAGTGTGAGAGTGTGGTGTTATTTGTGAAGTTGACATTTGACGTCATCGCCTGGACCACTTTCCGACGGCTACACGGCGACTCAAGTATGGTAGATATTGCGGCTGGTCGGCATCTTAGCCTGGCATTTTGTTTAGCCTGACGGCTTGGTATGAGGTGCATCTTATCGACTCCGTAAGTTAATTGTAAATGTGCGAGTGAGTGTGAATGCGTGTGAGTGTCCTTAGTACACTGTTATTGTCATAATCTTTGTTTTTCTCTTGCGCACGTTAGCTGCCGATAGCAGCAGGAATTTGTGTGCGCGCGCAACGATTTAGAGAGCATTGAAGATTCTTTTGTTTACTGGTTTAAACGACACCGAGTCGTAATTCGGAATTTGTATTTTAGGTATAGATTTGTTTTAATAAATTATTAAATTGTTGATTTAATTTTTATTGACTAAACCTAGTGTTCCTGCGAATCGATCCTGTTTTAATACCCGCACCCACTACCGACGAACGAACTAGCCGACCGCGTCGCGAAGTATAGTAATATTCGCGGACGCGATTTCCTCATTTTATTATTTCAGGTCGACGAGTTGCAGTTCAACGAGTGCTTGGATCAGCACTAAGTACAGGTGATAAGGATTTAATACGCACCGTGGGTATTTGTATCGGCTCATACAAACCCTTAAATCCACCCCTGTTACATTACTTATATCGCTGATGTGTTAAATAAATACAAGATCTTTTCACATTCGCGTTGAGAAAACAATTCATCGAAGTATTGGATCAATACTATAACCAACCATACTTGCGAGGAAAAAAAAACACATAAATGTGTTCAAGCATTACTGGATCCAATGGCATTCGAGAATACAACGCATCCATGTATTGGATCAATGCTAGATTTAGCCACAGTCACGATAAAAGAACAACATACCTATGATTTCAAAAATCAAAAAGTAGTCCAGAATAAAAATTAATCAGGAGTTAAAATTTGTGCAGTACGAGAAATTTTTTAGGATAATCAAGGGACACATAAGTGGGCAGTCTTGAGCAATCCCAAGCCAGCTGGTTAGATAAGCCAAATACGTTAGTTTAGTGGAGCTAATCATTCAAGTCGATTCAAGTTGGTAAGGTAGATGAGGGTCATTATGCGGAGGTTTTGAGGGAGGAGGCTGGGAGGGTTTCTTATTGCATTTACAAATATTTATAGAGCTTCTTTAGTCTCGCTACAATTTGCTCACGCTGCTTTTTCGCTACTTCCTCCATGACATTCGGTCTTAGTATATCAAACCTTGTTCTCATTTCTATCTTACTCATTAGGTACGTGGGACTTCTTCGCGTGGTACGGTGCTCTATACTCCTATAATCATATAAAAACATGTTCACCGCATCATCCAGCGTCCCTCCCCCCTTTACAATTTTATCGACTTTATCTTGAACGAAATTTTCAGCAGCCCCGTTCGTAGCTGGATGATATGGTGGAGATAGCATATGTAAAACCCTATTTCTGGATAGAAAATTATGAAATTCCCCACTTTTAAACTGAGGTTCCCCATCAGTTACACAATGTAATGGCAATCCATATCTTGCAAATAATTTTTTAAATTCTATCACCAGCGCATCTGCTTTTGTGTTTGTAGTAAAGTCTATTACTTCAGGCCACTTTGAGTGTGCATCTACAATTATAGACCACATTTTACCAAAAAATGGTCCTGCGAAATCACAATGTATGGGGCTCCATGCTTTGTCTGGCCGAGGCCACATTGTTAACGGTGTTTTTGCAGGCTTTTTTCTCTGTATTAAACAGATTTTACAATTGCTAGCTAAATTTTTTATATTGCGTCCAATGTTAGGCCACCAAACATATGAGCGCGCAAACATTTTGATTTTTACAATTCCTAAGTGCATAGCATGTAATTCGCGTAAAATTACACGTCTCATTTTTTCTGGAATCACTGCTCTTGATCCCCAGAAAAGACACCCTTTCTCTACCGTTAATTCTAACCTTCTATTGTACAGGCTTTTTTCATCGCTAGTCAAATTTTTACTATTATGAGGGCATACCCCCAAAACTCGCTTGGTCATTGTATTAATCAATTCATCTTTTTGTCTCAATTCAGCTAACATTTTATAATTAAAAGTAGTTATACCTTCTTCAAAAAAACTTACCTATGAAAAATCTGTCTCTACCCCTTCTGTATCATCATCTATTGGTAACTTTGACAATGCATCACAATTCGCGTTAGTTAATTTTAACGGCCATAATTCAAAAGCTGCTAACCATTGTCTACCCATTAACAACGGTCCTCTGCCCGGCAATACAAAACACTCCGATACGCAAGTTTTTCCCCGAAACTCTACCGTTAAATTACATAATTTTCCCATTGATTGCAAAACACTATTATCATACGTTTTCAATTTTCGCTCTGTTTTAACAATTTTAAATTTTTGAAAATTTTCATCGTAACATTTCTCCGATATTACAGTAGCATAAGTACCCATATCGATCTCCATTTTCACCGTAGAACCGTTTATATTCACATTTTCAAACATTGGATTTCCTTCCAAATCCTTATCATTTATTACCTTACCTATGAACTTTTTCTCATGACCGCCGTTCACGTAGAGAAACTCACTTTTCACTGACCACTCCTGTGCTTGTCCAGCACTTCTGCCGTTGACCTCGCTGATACCGCTACCGCTGCTGCTCGCTGCCTCCCCGTCGTAATCTTAGTGCATCAGCTGCAGTTGTTGCTGCCTACCCGTTGGTTCTTGCGGTTTCGGTGAACCCTTTTTAAATGTCCTTTTTTATGACAAAAATCACACTCAAAATTGATATACCTGCACCTGTTGGCTAAATGGTAGGAGGATGCACAACGAAAACATACTCTTCCTTGATGATCTCTTACTTGAAAATTATTACCACCAGTAGCTTGCATATTTTGTTCTGGCTTTGATTTCAATGTCCTCCTTTCACCTGACCACGTAGGACTATTTGAAATTCCAATTGCAAATACTTCACTTTTCGTCTCTTTATTTTGTAGAATTCTTTGCGTACCGAGTGCATCTTTTTCCGCTGATTCTTGAGCGACCGCTCCTTTGTAAGCCGTCTCAAATATCAATTTTTCATTTATAAAAAGTGCTATTGTTGTATCGTTATTGTGAAGTCCACACACAAACTGATCTCGTAATGCAGAATTTAAATTTGTCTCAAAATTGCAGTTTAGCGCTAATTTTTTCAGTTTAGTTGCAGACTCTGCTACTGTTGAGATGCTTCCTGTTTTGCCTTATTTAATTTGCATCTTTCTATAACTTGCGAAGAGTTAGGATTTGAATGTTCACTCATCACTTTTACAATGTTCTCGTACGATTTTCTACGTATTTTGGATGGTGATAACAGTTGTTTTATTAATTTAAAAGCTTCTGTATCTACTTGGACCAATAATTTTGCTTTCTTCTTTTCTGGTTTAATATCTTTTGCTTCAAAAACCATATCCATTTGCTCAAATAACGTTTCCCAGTCATCTTTATGCAGCAAAAATTCTACTCGGACTCCCATTTCACCGTCGTTTTGGGGCTCTGAATCATCTCAATCGGTTGCGCTTACTTCACTCAAGTTGGCTGCTTCAATTTCAGCTACTGACGTGTTCACTCCTTTTCCAGTGGGTGCTACGCCCTCACTTGTATAAATTATATCTTCAGTTTGAGTGCTTATGCTCTTACTTTCTTCAAAAGTTTCAGCATTTTCGTTTTGCAAATTTTGTTGCTCTTTTCTTACTGCTTTTCTCAATTCATGACTGTAAATCCACGTCAGTAATCTTTGTGCCTTTACCTCGAAGTATTCGTACAAGAATTCTACCAAATCTGTTTTTTTTTGCATCACTTATCCATGCACTATTAGCAACTCTTGGATCTGTCATTACCTTTTCCCTTCTTGAGTTGTGCTCTCCCTACTGTAGCAATTTACTCCACTTTCCTTTCAACTAGATCCGGTAATCCTCGTCGTCATTGTAATGTATGTAAAGTGAGTAGTTGAAAGAAATGAATAAGTACTTTGTTAAATTATATTTATTAATCAACCATCATTGAATACATGTTACTTTGAGCGCGGCCGTAGTGCAACTGCTGAATAAGAGTGTAGAGTGAGTGACAGATGAATTGGGGATTAAGTACTGTATTTAAAATAAGTGAGATGAGTAAAGTTAGTAATGTGGCTAAGATTAATATATGTTGGATGGTTAAAGATGAAAAATTAAATAAGGTTGGTAGACTTATAAATCTAATTGTGATGAGTAAGTAAAGTTCAAATTGAACTCTCGTGTATAGTTTTTATTGATTTTGAGCACTTTAGTCTTTTTATTATTTGACCAAACATAGAGCTTACGTATTGTTTCGATTGATTATTATAGTCATCAATCATAGTTAGGGGGTTTAGTGTTAGGGGCAAGCAGTGCGAGAAGGGGGGTACCCTACCTAGTACTCATATAAGGTAAAATTTTCCTTTTTTTCCCCAATATATTAACAATCATAAATTATGTATTCTACTGTTTTCAAAGGTGGTGATTACAAATATCACTTTCAATTTTCAAGTTACCTTAAACAAAGTACACTTAAATAAAGTGAAATCATAAGGTTTTTCCAATACATCCGATTTCAAAAAAATTACGTATACGTATGTTTTCAAGGGTACTGATTACAGATATCACTTTGAATTTTTAAATTGTCTTAAATGAGGTGCACTTAAATCAGGTGAAATTGTAATTCTCTCATATTACATTGGATCTGTACGAAAATTTGTTTTCAATTTCTTTCGAGGGTCAAGTTTACGAATCCGATTTTCAAATTTAAACTTGGTGCCTCTAATAAGGCCGATACTCAAATAAAATTAATTTGAAATTTTTCCCCATATACACGTGACACAAATTAAATTATGTGAGTTAGTATCTCTAATGCTCCTCATTTTGACTATGACCGTAGTTATTTTTCCCTGAATGAAGTTTACTTATATAAGGTAAAATTTTCCTTTATCCTCCACATATTAGAACAATCAGAGATTTCGTATACACCTGTTTTTGAAGGTGCTGATTACAAATATCACAGTGACAGAATAAAGAAGAAGAAAATACTACATGTGTGAAAAACTAAAATTTTCTTTTGCGGTGCCTCTTCGACATATTCTAAACAAAAGAGGAGATAAAAGAATATCACACGTGCTCTGCGACTGAGGCGCGCGCGTTGGTTTTCTTATCAGCTTTGTGTTGTGCTGCTGGACGAAGTAAGATTTTTGATGTAAAATAATAATTTAGGGAGAGTGGAGTTACAGGTAACATTAGTATTACTTATTATTCTTGCCATTATTCGTGTATTTACCCGTAAATAAGGTAAGACGTGAGCCAGAGAATAAGAAAAAAAAAAGTTTGAGAAATACTTTGACGGTTTAATTTTTTTTATCAGAGGTTATGTTTGAAAAAAAAATCACTGCATGGGTTGAGTTAGAATCAAAATTCTAAATTGAATTTGAAATTTTTATTCTGGATTGAATATTTATTTTGAGAATCGGAATTTGTAAATTAATTTTCTTTTGTAAAAAAAAAAACGGGAGTACTGACTAGAACGGTACAGAGTTGAATTCGTTCACGAATCGGTGTGTTGTCTCGGACGAATGAATAAAACGGGAGCACTGACTAGAACGGTACAGAGTTGAATTCATTCATGAATCTATGTGTTGTCTCAGGGCCTTGTAATGTATTTTTTTATTATAAGTACTTATTAAGCATATTATAATATAATAAAAACACACATGGATTCGTGAACGAATTCAACTCTGTACCTTTCTAGTCAGTATTCCCGTTTTATCCATTCGTCCAAGACAACACGACGATTCGTGAACGAATTCATCTCTGTACCATTCTAGTCAGTACTCCCGTTTTTTTTTCAGAACGATGCTTTTATCTAATACAGACTTAAAAAAATGTAGAAACAAACTTTTTTATTCAATTTAAATAGACTTAAGGTAGTTCCCAAAAAAATTAAGTTTCTTAAAAAGTCTCTAAAACTTTGCACAGAGGTAGATTTTTGAGTCCTGTACACGCTGGTATTTTTCTTATGCCCCCAGCCATACTTAATTTAAACATACTAAGCGCGTGAATTCATATTTATTTTGAAGGTTATTCTCTGATTGCAAATTTATTTTTCTCAAAATATTTTTTAAAAACAGGTTTTCTTGTACGGCAAGATCTAAGAAATCGTATCGTACAAAGATAAATATAGCAAGCGATACTAACTTATGAGATATACAATCAAAAAGAATGAAAAATGCATGATTTTAGCATGATTTGGAGCAGCGGCGGCGACGGCGGCATGTGGCGTTAGAGTGGGGGCAACGAGCGTCTATAACTATATACTAGGTTAGCTGTATATACGCTTCGGAACTACCTTAGTGTTTAAAAAATAACCTCGAATGAGAAATTAATAAATTTTAAAATTTATACTTTTTCAAACAAAGCAACTTAGTACTTTTTAAAAATATGATAATTTCAAAATGAGATCAGTTCCAACAAAAATTATATTAAATTTATAAGAGATCAGTTAATAACACGATATTTGGTTTATCTTTTTGAAAATCGTTTGAAAAAGTTGATAAAGACAATTCTGTTACAATATGTGAAAAATTAGACTACGATTTTTGCATTTTTAAAAAATGTAACTTATAAAAAACTAGCAGTAAGCACTATATGCGCACGCCACTCCCCATGCTGAATATTTTTAATGCCCCATGCTTGCTATAAAGAGAGACAGAGAGAGAGAGAGCAGCTTCACCTCCCCAGTCCCCGCCAGCAGTAAGGAGGATGCGCGCGCCGCTCCCCATGCTTTAGCTTCGGAGCAGGAAGGGAGAGAGAACTTTACTGCTCTCCTTCTCCACCTCTGCTTCTCGAGCGTCACTTTCGTTCGTCACACAATTTCTGAATAGGCATACCCAGGTGAGCGCGCAAAACGTGGCTAAAGAATTCGTAAACGAATTAAAAAAAAAAAAAAGAAGTTGAATTTGAAGTTTTTAATTTTAATTAAATTTTGATTGGGAAGTTAGATAAATTTTTTTATTTTTAGAAATTAAAAGAAAATCAAATGTAAATTAATTAAATTTGAAATCAAATTAAAAATTTAACTATAATTAAATTTGATTTAAAAATTTTGATTAAAATTAAAAATTAAAATGGATAATCACGAGAAAATAATGACTAAAGTGAACAAAACTATAGACGGTCGGACTGTTAATAGGGAAGTGAATAAATTAAAGTTACCTGAAATTTTAATGGAATTAAGAGATTTCGACTTAGTGTTGTCGGAGATGAAAATATTTTAAGGGATAGGTTGGTTAGGGCTAAAATTAAAGAAAATCATGCTGAATCTTGTTCTTTTATTCCATGGTACATGGACGATATGGTTGAGGACTTTGACGAGCGACGAGAAAGGAAGCAAAACAACTAGCGGAGCAGTTGGCATTACGTGGTCGGGCTCACAAGAAGCCAGCAAAAGTGGATGAAACTTCAAAAGGTGTCCGACCCTCGACTTTGCCAAATTCTACACCAGAAGACGAGATTATCCTGGGCTTGCTCTCAGTTCAGACGAGTGCAGAGACATATTCACAGATGAAGGAAGGTATACCGGAACCTCCAGCGAGCAGATTGCATATGGTACCTCAGCCAAATTCTGTTAGAGCTGTTACTACGGTATCAGTCACGACAGCGACAACGGATGTAGTCCACACAACCATGGCAAGTCCAACAACAATATTTTCAATAATGACAGCAACCAGTGGAGTGGCTAATGGATTTTCAAATGAGAGAGGATTAACTACGAGAAGTAAAAGAACTAAAAGAAGTTTGTTAAAAAGGATAAATCGAAAAAGAATCTAAATGAGTTGATAGAGACAGCGATGGATGCAATGGAAGCGGTTTCAAATTTTTCAAAGAATCAACCACAAGTGTGAAGCCAAAGTTATCCTAATCAAACGCAAGTTCTTAATCAAAATTGTCAATCACAACCTCAACAACGTCAACCTCAAAAACAAGAGGTACTCAACAGCAGTTTCAACCAAATATACAACAAGATTGGAATTTACCTAAAGCTGCTGTACAGCGACAGACTGAAGATCGAGGCTAGTGGACTCCAAATTTTGGTCAAAGAGAGAAACTAGAAGATCAAGATGGATTCAAAGGCGTTTGTTATCATTGCAAGCTTGATGGTCATATAGCATCACGGTGTCCTTCTGCAATATCTTGTTATGCTTGTAATCAAACTGGTCATATGGCTAAAAGTTGTCAAAATATAACAAGGAAAGGGCCGAGATGCCAAGTTTATGGTATGCAAGGTTATGTTTTTAATAAATGCCCGAATTATGAACCATTAAGACATTTTGGGAAACGCGCAAGGTGAGGGACACAATTAAAAGCTGTTCCTCCACTATCACAGAGCCTTGGTAATGAAAAATTTAAATTAAAAAAAAAACCAGAAGAAGAGATGACAGAAATCGTAAAAATTTTTTTTGAAAATGATAGAAAATTAAATAAAGAGAGTGAAACTGTAAAAAGTTTTATGAAAAAACAAGAAGTTGTTAAAGAAATTGAAGAGAATGGTTCGTTGAAAAATGACAGAGAAGAAGAAGAAAGTTACAAAAAATTAGGTAAAATTGAGAAAATAGTACAATTTTTATTGGGTGAAGAAGAAGAGAAGAAAAAAGGAGCGATTAAGAAGGTTAATAAAGAAGATTTGACAGAGACGAGTGATTTGAAAAGAAGATAAGCTGCTTTTAGTTGTAATAACAGGAATTTTTTGAGCGTAATTTGAAACGGTGAGCCTTACAAAGCACTTTTAGATCCAGGAGCAGCTTTGTCATTAATTGGTCCACAGTTGGTAAATAAATTTAATGACAGATTACTACCTACTGATTCATTGATGCGCACTGCAACTGGAGCCATCAGTCAAACAATGAGTGTCTTGAAAGTTTCACTTGAAGTAGGTAATGAGTGTGAAGTGATTTCTTTCAAAGGAGCTCAAGAGTTGGAACATGAGATAATCCTTGGGATTGATTTTTGTCTTGCTTTTGACATCAACGTGCGACTGGGACGGTGACAGTGGGGTGTAAAAGAAAGTGAATGGCACACTTTTATTAATGGTGATAAAGAGAAAAAATAGTTATTCATGCAGAGTGTGCTGAAATTTCGGAGTTGAATGTAGACGACAGACAGATGGTAGATAAATTAGTGGAGGATATTTTATCAAAACAAAAAGAGGAATTTGGTTTAATTGGTTTAATCGAACATACAATTAAAGTAATCTCTCGAATGCCAGCTCAACATAAACCTCGACAAATGTCACCTATCATTGAAAAGGCAGCTTATGAAGAGGTTGATAGATTACTAGCTGAGGGTATCATCAAAGAAGAAAATAGTGAATACTGAAGTGAACCGGTTATGGTGAGAAAACCGAATGGCACTTATCGATTTTGTATAGACTTCGAAGATGTCAATGCAATCACTTCTAAAAATATGTATCCTATTCCTAACATGGACTCAATTTTGGATAAATTAAGAAAAGCAAAGTACATTAGTACTATCGACTTACATCAGGCATATTTCCAGATTCCAATGGCAGATAATAGTAAAAAATATACTGGTTTTTCTTTACCTGGTAAAGGTTCATATGTTTTCGAAAGAGTGCCGTTTGGTTTATCTGATTTCCCGAGGACATTTCAAAAATTAATGAATAAATTATTTAGTGCCAAGTATGAGCCAATAATTTTCATTTATTTGGATGACATTATAATTGCGATAGAGACATTTGAAGAATATTTGAAGTGGCCAGAATTTGTACTTACAAAATTAAATGAAGCAGGTTTGAAGGTTAATAGAGACAAATGTGGATTTTGTTGTAGTCAAGTATCTTATTTGGGATTTTTATTAGATAAGGACGGATTAAGACCAGATCCAGAACGAATTGCAACGTTACTAAATTGTCCAGCGACAAAGACTATAAAACAACTGAGAAGTTTCCTTGCAATGGTTGATTGGTATTCAAGGTTTATTGAAAAACAAGCTGAGCACACCGTACCACTATTGAGATTGATAAAAAAAGGACAAAAATGGCAATGGACAGATGAACAACAAGCAGCATTTAATTTTTTCAAAAAAAGCTTTGACAAAAACTCCAGTTTTGGTGAGACCCAATTTTTCAAAACCTTTTACTATTCAGTGTGAGGCCAGTAATTATGCACTTGGTGCAGTTTTGTCTCAAGAAGATGACGATGGCTATGAACATCCAATTATTTATATCAGTCGAGTATTGAATACTCAAGAGAAAAATTTTACAGTTACAGAAAAAGAATGCCTTGCTGTAAAGTAGTCAATTAATAAATTGCGACTGTACACTAAAGGTTTTAAGTTTAAAGTCATTAATGATCATGCTGCTTTGAAATGGTTACATAACTTGAAAGATCCAACTGGCCGATTAGCTCGATGGGCTTTAAAATTACAGCAATGGGACTACGATATTGAACATAGAAAAGGAGCTGTCCACCATGGTCCAGATGCTCTTTCAAGGTAACATGATGTAGAGGAAGCAGAAATTGCAGCTTTTGAAGAAGTAAAAGATCAAAAATATTTAAAATTTATTGAGGACGTGAGACAGAACCCAAAGAAGTACAGTAATTGGAAAGTAGAAGATGGAATGTTGTACAGACAGAGACATGATTTGTTGTTGGATCCTATTGACAATCGAGAAATTGGCTGGCGATTGGTGGTTCTCGAGGAGTTCAGGCAAAGAGTCATATATGATGCTCATGATTTACCATCTTCAGGTCATCTTGGAAGAGAAAAAACTTACGATGGAGTGGCAAGAGAGTATTATTGGAGAGGAATGTATTATGACATAATAAAATCAGTTTCAGAATGTCAAACTTGTCAAAAATACAAAGTCTCAGAAACTGGTGCTCAGATCTGATGGGTCGTCGAATAATTGAACGTCCATTGATGATGGTTGCTGCAGATTTAATGGAATTTCCCAGAAGCAAGTCACAAAAAAAGTATTTAGCAGTATTTTTGGATTTATTTACAAAATAGGTAGAGTTATGCCTTTGAGAAAAGCAGATGCAAAATCAGTGACAGCTGCTTTTGAAGGAATGGTTTTATTTCGATGGAAAACTATACCAAATTTTCTGACAGATAATGGTAAAGAATTTGACAATAAAATTTTGAAAGAAGTTTTGAACACATATGGTTCAAAGTGTGTACCAATTCCACCCTATCAGCCTCAAGCTGATCCAGTAGAAAGATCGAACAGAACATTGAAGACGATGATACTAGCTTTTGTTGAAGCAGATCACACTTCGTGGGACAATCGCATTCATTAATTTAGACACGCAGTTGACACGGCAGTACAGTCATCGACAAAATTATCCCCCGCTTATCTTAATTTTGGTCGTCACCCGACACCCGTAAAAAGTTTGAAAAGATAAGTTGAAGTTAGTTGTGAAATTATACCTATTTCACAAGAAGACTAAATGGACAATTTAAAAAGATTAGATACCTTCAGAGATTTAGTTTGTAAATTGATTGATGAAGCTGGAGACAAGCAAGAAAAGTACCACAACAAAGGACGCAGAAAGGTGGAATTTAACGTGGGTGACAGAGTAATGAAAAAAATTTAAATTTTGTCTGATGGAGCCAAAAGATTTCCAGCTAAATTAGCTCCCAAGTTTAAAGGTCCTTTTGAAGTTATAGAGAAAAAATCAGCAACAATGTATGTTTTAGGACAAGGAGAGGGTAGGAGTAAAGGATTAGCAACGGCACACATATCAAATCTAAAATACACGTTATCCACCTACCTCCACGTTGAATTTACGAGCAAATGATAATAACACTTACTTATAATTATTTTTATACCACTAGTGCGTAGGTACTCGATTTTACGCACGCTTCGAAATTTAAAAACTCGCCCTACGCACCAGTGGTATAAAATAGTATATGCAACGGGTGCAGCACGTCACCAGGGCGTCTTAAAGTCACTCGTGCTACGCTTCGCTTCGCACTCGGGGCCTTTAAAACCGCCCTGGCGACGATACTGCAACCCGTTGCATAATATACTATTAATTATTGTTAAGAGCAAAAACATTCTAAAGTTGTTTTTTTTTTTTTTTAAGGGACAGAGACATGGACAGAGAGGAGTTAGCAAGGAT